>CM060188.1:74275011-75576678 GCA_030549335.1 Pontederia crassipes | reverse complement strand
CATTTCAATTAATTGTGTTTCATGTTGATAGGCTTCTGTTCAGAGCATAGAAGTGATGTGTTTCTTATTATTATTGTATAGGAGTAGAAGAGTAAAGTAGTGAAAAAGGAAAGGAAAAACCTTTTGGTAGCTCTTATAGGTAAGTTGGTTTCTCCTACTCTATGTATTCACCTCTTTTGAATTCGGTGTGACATCAATTATTATATGTATTGAATATGCTTTGGATATACTATGAATTGATTTTGAAAAATGCAATGATGAAAAGTATATCTGAATGATTGTATGATTGCACATTTGAAAAGCATATGTGATATGACATGAATGGATTAGTGCAATCTTATTTCGTTTGAAATGGTATTTGATATAATTCATCTTTTGATATTTGAGATACAATTGTTATATGTATTAAATTCATATATCGTCAAGTTTATATAAAAATTATATTTTGAATGATTGATCAATTGATGGTTCATTGGTAAAGCATATGTGAAATGTTATGGAGCCATCTTATAGAATGTAATCTATTCGGTTTGAATAAATTTGATTCATCTTCTGATATTCAAAATATGATCGTTATGTGATGAATCATGCATCTGCATATGTCTGCATTGCATATATGATGGTTGGAGCTAAGTACTACATCGCTGATCACGATGGGAGCCACCTCTAGAATCCAATGCATTATTTTGTTCCCCAGAAATGTGATGAGATAGATTGGAACTAAGTGCCATGCGGAGCTAAGTTCCACATCGTGAGTAGTCGCGATGGGGGCCACCTCTAGAATCCGTAGGGGCCACCTCTAGAGTCCACCTATCACTATATGATTTGTTCCCCGAAAGGGATGAGGCAGAATGGAGCTAAGTGCTACATCGTTGATCACGATGGGAGCCACCTCTAGAGTCCACCTACCGACCACTGGTCAGTTGGTGATCCATGCATTCATATGAGACTGTTGCATTTGCATACATATGTTTGATATGATTTATATGATATTGACTGCAAGTTGAGTGTGATGTTTCTTATTAGTATGTTATATATGTAATTATCAAATATATGAAAATGCCTATTTTGTTATTATGATTATTGCATGCTTTTTTATGTCACTACGAATTGATTAGTTGGTAACACATAGGCTATGAGTTATCAACTTATTGAGCTATTTTGCTCATAATGTTGTTTCTAATATTTTTCAGATCAGTATAGCTTCTTGGATTGAGCGAGCTCATAATCTTAGCAGGGATAATTCTTTCGATGTAAAGGTATTGAGGGGAGTTGATATTCTCGTGTCATTTTGTTAGGATGTCGAGAGAGTTGGTTGAGTTTATTATTTTTGTCAAAATAAGTTGTAACGAAAATAAATTTATTTTGTAAAATGTACGACTTAAGGAGTATCAGTTTACTCTGAAATGATCACATATTGTGTAATTTATTTAATGATATATTTTTTTACTTTTATGTTGTAAAAGGAAGAGTAAATTACTTCACGTTTCCGCATTTCTTCATAATTTTATTTGATCGTCCGTAATGAGTCGTGAACTCTAGTTTAACTCGCTGGTTAAATTGGGGTCGTGACAGTTAATGAGAGAAGAGAGAACTTGCAAAATTAAAATGAAAATATATGGGACAGGGGATTCCCCTATCTGATGCCTTGACAGTTGGTGAAAGGTTGAGAAAGCATGCCATTAATACAACATCTAAATTTTGGGGATGTGATGCATGCAAGAATCCAATTAATGAAGACATGAGGGAAATTCATGAGTTTTAGCACAGTATAGATGCTGTGCCAGGAGACCATATCAAATGCCTTTTCCATATCAACCTTGATCAACATGTACTTTCTTCTACCCTTTCCCATAGAATGGATTAACTCTTGGGCCACAAGAATATTGTCTTGTATTAGTCTGTTAGCCACAAAGACAGATTGTGCTGGGTATATGAGGTTGTGTAACAAGGGTTTTAATCTATTGGCAATGATCTTAGTGACAATCCCATAAATAACAATGCATAATGATATAGGACGGTAATTAGATGTGGTTCTTGGGGCCTACTTCTTAGGGATGAAGATTAGGATGGTGCCTGACCAAGCCAAGGGCATGTGTGATGTATTAAAAAATGTTTGAATCTCACTGCAGATCTTTGGGCCTATAATATTCCAGTAGTTCCTATAAAATTCCACAATGTACCCATCTGGAGCAGGGGTCTTACACAGAGGCATAGTCTAGAGGACCTCTTTGATCTCTTGACAAGAGATAGGAGTGGTTAGATGTGAATGTTGATCTGAGTGCACCTGAGGTAACTCAGGCCAGCAATCAATTGGAAGCATAAGAGTGTTCTCAATGCTCTAGAGTTCCCTATAATGATTAACAAACATAGTCCTAATTTGATCCACATTTTCAATATATTCTCCCTCATTGTTGATTATCCTTGAGATCTTATTTCTCCTATGTCTGATCAGGGTGCTTAGATGAAAAAATTTAGAATTCTTATCCCAATCCTTAATCTAATTGACTCTAGACTTAGACCACCATTTAAGACTTATTTGCCTTCTCAACGCAGCATGAAGATGGTAGGCAGCTCTCAGCTTACCACTTTCCTCAGCAGAGAGATCAGTATTGCTATCCTTAAGCTCAAGAATTCTGATGTCCTCGAGGACCTTTTCAGCTCTATGTTCTAAGTTTCCCAGATATTTTTTATTCCATTCCAAAGCCTTAGTTCTGATGGCTTTAAGAGCTTGGCACATAGATCTTTTCTGTGCCCACTCTTGCTGGACAATTTCCCTGGGCTGAGCATAAGAAAACAAAAAAAATATTCATATCTAAATAATTTAGGTTTCTTCTGACTTTGTTGAGTTCCTAACAGTAAAGGAGCATGATCCGAGGGGCACGTAGCTAAGGGTTTACGAGTTAGGCTAGGGAAATTCATAACCCAAGCATTGCTAACCAATACCATGTCCAGTCGACAGAGGATCCTGGCAGCCCCCTGGCAATTATTGCACCAAGTATGCTGGACACTAATTAGGTCAATGTCAATTAGGCCCTGACTATCTATGAAGTCCCTAAATATCTTAATTGAATTTGTTAGACCAAACGATCTACCACCCCTTTTGTCCTCCTGTCTAGTTATGCAGTTAAAATTCCCCATAATAATCCAAGGAGTGTTTTGTAAATTCAGGTTGCTTAGGTTTTAAATAATGATGTTTTTGTAAGCGGAGTTGTACTAGCATAAATACTAGAGAAAAGCGATGAGAAGTTATCAAAACTAATTACAGCATGAATAATTTGCGAATCCATGCTAATTACAGTAACATGTATGTCCGAGTTTCTCCAGACCATAATTATACCACCTAACGCACCGTCACTTTCCTGATAGCAACTGCCCCACTGGTTGCCCAGCCGGCGGAGAAATCTTTCTGCTTATTGTCTATTAGCATGAGATTCAAGTAGCAAGATAACATCCGGTTGATACTTACTTATGATTCCCTTAAGTCGTTCTCTGACTTTACTCCGGCATGCCCCGCGGCAGTTCTAGGAGATGAACTTCATGAAGACACTGTAGGTTGGCCTCCAGACCCCTGCACAGGCAATAACGAGAGTGAGTGTGCAGAACTATCTGAACCTTTTTGCTTACCCTTTTTGGCCTTTTGGTTTTTCAATATCTGATGTAGTGGTGGTAGCAGCGTCGGGGGAAATCGCTTTTTTGTTCTGTTTCTCTTCGGATCTTTTCTCACGGGCGGGACCAAATCTGCATCTTGCTCCTCATCTCCCTCGTCCACATCCTCTCCTAAGATATGACCTTCCTCCAAATCGTCATCCTCTTCATCTCCGTACGCCCGATTGTTGCACGTGAAACTTGCCTTTATCTTCTCCACCACCTCGGCATGGTGCTCCCCGCCGACTGTGCACTGCGCCGGACCCTCCGTCGCCTGGATGACCTGCACGTGGGGAAGAGAAGAGGAAGGCGAAGACGGCCGAGCCCTAGATCTGGGCTGCGGGTGAGGAGAAATGGCGAGAGGCGGAAAATCCCCCATTACATGCCCAGCCGAGACACGTGTGTGGTGATCAGAAAGGTCAGGTTCATCACGATCGTTGGTGCCGTCCGAGTGCGTTCCACCTGGCGTCATAAGATGTGTCCCGGCTTATACGATTTGATATGAGCCGTGCATCAAGCTACTTGATCCAACAATTAAACCACTAGGCATCGACTCATTCTGGCCGTTCGAATCAGGTGAGTGGTTCAGATCGAGTATACTGACCGGTTTGCCTTATTCTCCGGTCTAGCATCAGCAGCCGATCCCTGCTCGCTGGCACTTCCAGGAGTGGAGTCAACCGAGCCCGAGCACCGGCAGTGGCGCTACGAGGGCCCTGTAGGCCACCACCCCGAGCACCATGGCCGAGAGGCGGCTTAGATCCACGCTTTCTGGTGCCAATGAAGGAGCGAAGCGATGGACCAAAGAGAAGAACCTTGCGGCCCTCCGTCTCCGGCGCCGAGCAGCAGCTTTCGAACCTGTGGCCAACCAATCCGCAACGAAAATAGAAAATAGGCAAGTTGTCGTATGTAACACGTTGGAAGTACCTGCTTCCATCTGGATTATTTACCCAAACTCCCTGCTTTATCGGCCCCGATAGATTAAGATCAATACATACCCGAGCTTCGTAGCAAGAATCCCCGGTGATTGTGGTGTCGTCGAGGATCAGCGGGGCTCCAAAGCAGCTAGCTATGCGCATCACAGATTCATGGTTTAATAGCTCATAAGGCATGTCATACATACGTACTCAGATCGGAAGCTTTTGCAGTTTCACGATGGCCGCTCGGAAGAACGGCTGCGGCTGGGTCATAAACAATAGTTGTCCCTGGACGCTCCAGGGTCCGCCGGTTAGAACCTTCATGCGCTCTTGCAAACAACCAAAAGAGAACAAGAAGACGTTGTTGCTCATAACCTTGATGTTCATTGACTTCTGTAAATCCCAAATCGGAGGAAGCTCCTCCTTGAGAATTTCCAGAGTCAGACGCCCAGCGGATCTGCCGACCAGACACATCTTCAGCTCTTCCGATCGGTCTGCCACTTCAGCGGCAGGTATATCAACTTCCTCGGTGATCTTCTCCTGTAGACAGCTGAGTTGATGAGGCGAGATGAGGTCCGATGGCCACCGCTGTGCGCAAAGATCCACCGTTGGCACCCTAGCTGCAACGACATCCTTGTACGATTGCTTATTTCGAGGGGGAAGAGGCGCAGATGAGAGATCTGGTGGTTTTTCTAGAGCCATGGGGGAGATGGTGGTGTCTCCGACGAGGCGCCGGAGCCAGAGGCGAGGGGTCTATGCTAAGCGTTGTTTGTAAAGATATGGAGTCTCATATCTTATTTGAATAGGAAAAAAGAGGGGGAGATGCAATAAAGATTGAGGTTCTAGAAACTAGATGAAAGAAAAAAATGCTAAATATGGAAAAATACCAAAATATTTGAAACATCCTCTTAAATCCCAAAATTTATTTAATCAGAAAGTTTTTTTAGTTTAGGATGTTGGCATGTTCTTTTAGTTATTAAAATTAAAGAGTGAATATAACCAAATTTCATGATAATTCTTTTGACTGATCTTTAAAAATGAAGAAAGAGGTGCTGCTTGGGCGCTAAGTAGCCTGCGAAGCACATCTGGGTGCTAGTGGGTGGCTAGACCATATAATATGTAGTGAGAGTGCTTGGAGGTTGTTTAAAGAGGTCGTACGTTCGAAACTTGTTGTTTGCTCATTAAACATAGGTTTTTTGCATTTTAACTTATCAATAAATACAGTCTATACTATTACCATAAAAAATAAAATGATGCACATGATATAATAAATTTATTCTCTTTTAAACTATGTATTTATTTTTATTATACTTTTGTATAGACTAGAATAATGTATTTATAATTATCTTTTATCTCAATTAGCTTAAATGATTAAATCTCATAATAACTATCATTTATTTGTATTATTTATAGCATTTGTGAGAATATAGTTCATCATCTCATTGCTTGAATATGCTAACACGTATTTTTTCTTGTTTTTAGTTTCATAATAAATATTTTTTTATTACCATCACAAATAATATGGAACACATTATATCAATTATCATGGAGATATTATTTCTCTTTTTTAAATTATGCATTTCTTCTAATTATATTTTTTATATAAGTATTAGTGTATTGCATGACAAAAAAAAGAATAATATACTTAATAATTATATTTTATCTTAATTAGCTTAAATTGTATAATTTCATGACAAATATAATTTATTTGAATTATTGATATCATTAAGAGAATATATTTCATGATCATGCACTTAGTTTTGATTTAGTACCATCATTTTATGATTAAAACATATATGCATATTCTTTCTGCATAATTCTTTTTTGTATTTAGAAATTAGACTAAAGTCCATATAATTTATAATATTGTAATTGAAAAAATTTACAGAAATTTTATAGTTTATATTAATAAAATAATTATGTGAACCCAGTCAATTTTTATGCGGGCTCCGCCACTGCTGACAGCCCTTTTCTTTCTTTTTCGTGTCCGTTCACCTCCTCGCCCACTCCGCACCCTCCTCCCCACCCGCCTCCATCCGTCCTCCCCACCCGCCTCCGTCTACTCCCTCCTCTCCGTCGCCTCCTCGTCGATCACCGGCTGTCACATCCTCGCTCTCACCATCTCTGACCGCCTCCTCCTCTGCTTCTCCCTCACCCTCCTCGACGCCTCCAACGTTGTCACCGTCTCCAACGTTGTCACCGTCTCCTCCTCCGCTTCGCCCTCCTCGACACCTCCAACATCGTCGCCGTTGAGATCGACCTTTCGCTGCGCCACCGTGTCCTCCTCCGCTTCACCCTCGCCCACCTCGACTCCTCCAACGCCGTCGCCGCCTCTGCTGCACTGTCGCCTCCTCCACTTTGCCCTCGCCCTCCCTCCAACGTCGAGATCGATCGTCCGTTGCACTGCAATCGCCGCCTCCATTTCACCCTTGCCCTCCTCGATGCCCGCCTCCGACGTTGCCACCTCCGTTCGATCTTGGCCGCTCAAGATACCATCGATGATGAAGATTAAAACGTTAAAAAAACGTGCACCGTCGGATCTCATCCGACAGCGTGTGCTCTTTGAAAATTTATTGTAAATTATAAATTTAAGCCGGACTTATAGATGGAAATAAGTCAAATTGAATTAAATATAAATAAATCAAATTCCTTACTTTTTCCCTAGCCACCGTCCTAAGTAATCAACAATCGAGAATAGTGTATGTATTATATTACACGATACATACCGCTACATAACATTTTTAGATACTAGGAGGCTAAACTTATATTTAGGATCGACAAATTTGAGTAATTTTGGGTTCCACTCTTGAGTCAAACTTTAGATATATACAAAAATTATTACCGTAAGTAAGGTATGTGATTTTTACCATCACGTAGAGTGCTTATTTTTTTTATCATTTAATTAATTTAATTATTATAACTCATCATCAAATTAATTATATACTTCTTAGATAAAATAATATATATATATATTTAGATAATTTGATAATAAAAATGTATCCTCTAAGGCTCAATAAAATATAGTCATTGAATTAATCATATTTGTTAGCTGATCGTGATCATTGATTATCTGATGATCTTGGTTTTAATCAACTTTATTATTTAACATATACTTTAAATTAATATACAATTATTTTATTAATATAATAAGTAAAATTAGTGTTCTACATTTGTTTTACGTCAATCGTTCTATATATACATTTTTCTCTGACAAATAGAAAAACATAAAATAGTGGCCCGTCAAGGTCACACACTTTGCGTGTGTGGCCAGCGCGCGTCATGATGTGCGAGTGGGCATCACCCTCTTCTGATATCTCATCGTTAGCGAGATCATATACATTTTTCTCTGACAAATAGGAAAACATAAAACAGTGGCCCATCGACGTCACACACTTTGCGCGTGTGGCCAGCGCGCGTCATCAACGTGTGCGAGGGGCATCGCCCTTTTGATATCTCATCGTTTAGCAACACGAGGGGTGCACCCCCTCCCCCTCATCTTGTTGCCGACGAGATCGCATGCGGTGATACCCCTTTTTGCTCTACATCGCCGGGGGCATCTCCTCCATCTGTGATCTCATCATCGGTGATGCAGAGCATAAAAAGTGGGCATCACCCCCTACGATCTCGTCGGTGCGATATGAGAGAAGGATACTTTAGTCTTTTAAATAAATAGAAAAATTTTAAAATTTTTTAAAAAATAATAAAACTAGACGGATGGACTAAAATTAAAATCATGACATAATTTAGAGATGCTACAGTGCTTTCATAGATTAGGGATAGACACGAAAACTCACTATAGTTCAAGGGAGGTTAAACGGATTAACCATTATAATAAGTACAAGAGTATTTGAACGAACCATTATAACAAGTTTCTGTTTATATTTTAATAGCACAATACATATAACCAGATTATTTGTATATACTAAGATATCAGCTCTTCCTCTAAACACTAGACACTCCAGAGTTATCTCTGGATTAATTTTGGTTCTCACTAATTTAAATTTGTTTCCTCATTCTTATATGCAATTGATATTCGTAAAAAATAACAATATTTCATTTCAAATGATAATATTTTAAAATATTATTTGTTATAAAATACTAATTATTTTTAAAAATAAAGTATTATTATGCTGATGAGTAAAATTAAATACGTGAAATATCAAAATTAAAAACTATGCACGATGTTTAAAACATATAATTTTTTATTGAAAAGACAAGGATTATATTAGAAATAAAATATCAAACATATGAAAATTTTATTGAAGGAAAAATGTTTATTCTACTTTTTTAAAAAAGATATAATTGTACATTTATCAATCATCTGATTCATAATAGAGAATGAATTAAAAATTTATTTAATTGATAAATTTATCATCCATCATGAATTAAATGATATTAATAACTAAGGTTAAATCCACTTTTAAAAATTATTTATCACACATATAAAAAAAAGATTATTTTCATAAATCTCTTCTAAACTATTAGAATTTTCTACGTCTAATTCTAAATTATGAACTTATTTTTTTAAATCCTTAAACTATCACGATTTTTTCACCTTAATAATTCCATAGTTACGTATTCCATTAGTTTTATTTTTTTTCATTTAAGAAAAGACTAAATTATTCCTCCATTCAGAAAAATATGAAATAATAAATATAAAAAATATTGAAAGGATTAAAGTGATAAAAAAAAATTTCATTTATCAAAAAGACTAAATTACCTTCTCTTAATTTTTTTCTTTTTTTACATTTATTATTTAATATGTTACGAAGGAGGGTAATCTTAAGAAAATTTAAGAACATATCACCATTAGTTTTTTCATAAATAAAAAATAAAAAATAATGAAAAATGTAATAAAAATAAACAGAAGAATTAAAGTAAAAAAATATGATAATTTAAGAATAAAAAATAAATTCGTAATTTAAAATTACATACGGAAAATAAATTTTCTTCACATGTTCAACCTCAACGTGTCAGAGGTACATTAAACTTCAATGTTCTGAAACTTTTCTCTGAAATGTACGACCGAAAATGAAAAATTTGTGATTGGTATGAACTCATCAAGAAATATAAAAAAGACAGAAAAAAAATGTGGGCAAAGTTGCGAGGCAGAGAGTTTCGCACACATCACATGGCCCGTCCATATGGCCATGCATCCGAGATCCGACCATCCATCCGTGCGTGTGTCACGGGGTCATTCTCGGACACTAGACCACGTGCGGCGATTAGGCGGATAGGCACCTAGCCAAGCCTGTTTTGAGTTTGCAGCGGAAGTTTTATGGTCGAGACGACTTTGCCGAGAGTCGCTCTTATAGGCATTCAATCACGGACATGACTAGAGTGTTGGACTACTCGTCACGAGACCGTGGCATTAGCGCGTTGCGGCACTAACGTTGGCGCTTGGGCGCTTAAAGTCCGAAGGGGCGACGAAGGGACCACGGGACGCCACGAAGGGACACCGATGTGGGTTGCCACCCCACGCTCAAGGCCATGACACTAGAATTAAAGGAAAGCTTGCTTGTATTAAATATGATGAAACATAACATACAATTGGGCCTCGGAAGGCACTAGTGAACTCCTCCCAGTGTACCGTAGGTATAGGAGTCTTGTTACATATTGAAGATGCAAAAGACGTACCCTACGGGAACGTCACCTACTTGGCCATTCATAAGGACGGCCTTACAAGATAAATGCCCTAAGGGCGGATAACTTGGTACTCCGCAATATTACGCAGTGCGGGGCGGCTGCATGTGTTCCATGTTTTCGGCGCTGAGCGGCCGAGGGCTATAAGTTGAGCGGCACTAGTGCCGCGAGGCTTCACGCTTCGTGTCACGGGAAACGCCCCGTGACATTCTCCCCCACCAAAGTCGGCGACGCCCCCGACGCCGTTGTCCGGGCTTCCTCGGGGCCTTCGTCTTGAGTCTTGACTTCGCTTGTCTCGTTCAATTCTGCCTTCTTTGCCTTGACTTCAACTTCACCAGCATCACGCAACGCCAGGAATGCCCGCTCCTTGGGGTCTCGCTGAGGACTCCTCCCTCAGGCCTGCTTCGCTCGCTGATCCTTCGTCCAATCCGGGGTCATCACTTGTGCAGCGCCAGTGGAGTCCGCCATGTGCGGTCTGACTTCATCAAGCAACTATCCGTCCATCAAGTCTCTGTTGGCTTCACTTCTCTTCGACTTGCGCAGCGTCAACTTGTGTGGTTTGGCTTCTTTGGGGGTGAAACAACTCTTGTATGCCTTCAGGAATAGCGCGGAGAAGAGTTGTCTCAGGGTCGTGTAGAACACGATGAAGAGTCTCGCCATTCGACCTGCATGACTTGACTCGATGCCTTCATGTTGCGGATGGCCACAGCATCAGGTCTTCCTTCCGTCGAATGCGAAGTGCGGGACCATCTCACCCTCGATGATCATTCTTGAATTTCGACGGCTTGAAACAGCACAAGCCCTCCGATGTCGATGCTTGTAGCTTGTCTGCTTCGAGTGCCTGGGGTCGCTATGATGAGCGACGAGAGTCTTCCCACGGATATTCTGGGACGCTTCAGGTCTCTTTGTGGGCTGGACTCAACGTCTCTATGTTGCAAATGATTGCAACATAGAGTCTTCCATACCTCTGCCGAACGAAAAGCGCAGGATCACCTCCTCCTTGGTGATCACCTGATGTTTCGGCAGTCTTGAGGCGGGACAAGGTTCTTTGATATGACAATCCATGCCTTGTCCATCCAAGTCGCCATAGTGAGCGACGAGAGTCTCCCCACGTTTCCTTGTGGTTCAACTCGCTGTCCCCAAGTTGCAGATGGCTGCAACGTTGAGTCCTTCGTCCGCCGAGCCTTGAAAACAGTTCCACCTTCCCCTTGGTGGACAAGAGATACCTCGACGGCTTGAGGTGGGGCAAGGTTCTTTGGTATAACATTCCGCACCTTGTCCACTCCCAGTCGCTATAGTGAGCGACGATGAGGGTCTCCCCACATGTGCCTGTGGTTCGATCCGCTTCTCCTGCTTCGAAGGGCGATCTATATCTTCGGCATAAGTAGCTTCCTCCTTGCGACTTGAGCTTCTCTCCCCCACCATTGCCCTTGCCCAAGGGCTTTGGTGGTATGGCACTTGTCCTGATTGACTTGGCAGCGTCGACTAGTGAGCGGAGGTTGGACGATCCGGTCGTTCCAACTCCTTCCTAGTCCAAAGCTTCTAACCCCTCTGCTTGAAGAGCACCAACACTGGGTCTTCATTCTCCTGGGAACACTGTAGGCGGAGCTCGGTGATTCCTTTCACTTCCTCCTTCAACATGCCCATCTGGCCGATGCTGAACAATGCGATCTTGACCTCCAGTCCCAACTTGTCAGGGCCTGCATAATTGATGAACTGCCAATTCTTCCGTCCCATGTCTGGGATGCATGTTTGCCATATTCTACATTGTCGCGATGGCAACGCCATCCTGAGTTTGCCACATCTTGCAGGGTTCTTGGGATATGTCTTCTTCCGATCCTGGGACCTCCTTTGAAGCTTTGACAATCCCTTTGGGGTATGGACGGGATGAGATCGTTGTGCTCGTTCACGAAGAGGATGCACATTCGATGCTCGTCCGTCCGCGTCTTGGACAAAGTAGTGTCACTGTGCTTGTCATCCTAGATCATACACTTTTGACATACTCATCCACCGGGCGGCTTGACCCTTGCGAAAGAGTAGCCGTTCCGGGTCTTCACTAATCCGGGCGGATGCTTGTGAAGACGCTCCGCTTAGATAAGCGGACTGCGGTTGGTGAACTCGTGGCATGAGCTCCCAACATTACCTCCATCTCCATTCGAAGGGACGACATCGCCAATGTGTCCTTCGAAACTTTCGCATTGTTATCCTTGGAGGCCGCTTCGATTACTCGAGGCGATGTCCGAAAGGAAAGGGCACTCCTTCCTTCGGTTGGCGGCAGAACGCTTGACAGCAGCATGCCAAGGTTCGCCGATGCTCGACGCTCAGACCATTTGCCAAATTGGTCGTTGAGTTGAGGCGTCGATTTGCGTTGGCATGTATCAAGTTCGTCCCACTCCTCGATGGATGACATCGCGCCGCTTGCGGGGCGACACTTGACGAGGCAGGCAAGGCTGACAGCTCGTCCGCGAGTGTTTGCAAGTAATCAACGCTTTGCTCCATTCCTGAAAGTCATCGTGGCGTGGCAGGCGATCTGCGGCACGGCAAGATGCTTGTGATTGATGCTCCTTGGCCGAAGGGATGATATTCTTTGGCCGAAAAGAGACCATGAACCTTGATATTTATCTTTAAGCCAACTTCTCCCGTGAAGCGGTTGTGCACTTCACGTTGCATGACTGGGCATGCGATGCGACGTCACGAAATACCGAGCAGCGCCAGGTCGTCATGATAGTGCATGACCGACAGTCCCTGAATGTGACACGGGTCCTTCGAGTTACACGACACTCGTGTAAGCGATCTCCTGATATGAGCAGCGCAAGACCATCATGCGGAGCATATGGCCACTCCTTGACGCAGCGCGACACTTCAAGATTTCCGACTGTATACCTGGGGTGGTTGATCTGCTCGAGTGAGCGACGCATGACCGTCCCGGTTAGGCGGGGCGATCAATCCGCCATCATGATGCATGACGGACGTTCCTTGACACGACACGGGTGTATGAGGAACATGCTGCGGGGCACGACTGGGCGTGCGGCGAGGAGGCTTGCCATGCCTTCCTCGTTGGCGTCCACGATCAAAGACCATGGTACTAGTGCGCCTGGGCGTGATGGAGTATTTGAGCAGAAGCACATTTCCTACGCCAGGGCACGTTGCGACGACACAAGCGAGTCATCGTCGCTGGGTAATCCGAGCAGGAAGAACTGCTCTGATACCACTTGTCACGGGGTCATTCTCGGACACTAGACCACGTGCGGCGACTAGGCGGATAGGCACCTAGCCAAGCCTGTTTTGAGTTTGCAGCGGAAGTTTTATGGTCGAGACGACTTTGCCGAGAGTCGCTCTTATAGGCATTCAATCACGGACATGACTAGAGTGTTGGACTACTCGTCACGAGACCGTGGCATTAGCGCGTTGCGGCACTAACGTTGGCGCTTGGGCGCTTAAAGTCCGAAGGGGCGACGAAGGGACCACGGGACGCCACGAAGGGACACCGATGTGGGTTGCCACCCCACGCTCAAGGCCATGACACTAGAATTAAAGGAAAGCTTGCTTGTATTAAATATGATGAAACATAACATACAATTGGGCCTCGGAAGGCACTAGTGAACTCCTCCCAGTGTACCGTAGGTATAGGAGTCTTGTTACATATTGAAGATGCAAAAGACGTACCCTACGGGAACGTCACCTACTTGGCCATTCATAAGGACGGCCTTACAAGATAAATGCCCTAAGGGCGGATAACTTGGTACTCCGCAATATTACGCAGTGCGGGGCGGCTGCATGTGTTCCATGTTTTCGGCGCTGAGCGGCCGAGGGCTATAAGTTGAGCGGCACTAGTGCCGCGAGGCTTCACGCTTCGTGTCACGGGAAACGCCCCGTGACACGTGCATGCATTGCATCCATATGATACCATAACCGTATCAGCAGCAGATGTGGAGGAGGAGGAGAGGTGGCGGAAATGGTGGCGGCAGCAGCAACAACAGCAACAGCAACAGGGTTGCTATAAAAATGACAAGCTGCGCACAGCTGCACGGTTCCCCTTCTCTTCGCGGGTCCGCACAAATAAACAAACTATAATTCATTCCATCTCCTTCTCTCCTCCTCCTCAATCAATCATCAATCCCTTCTTCTGTTCTTGTTTCCACTCGCCACCGCCCAGGAACTTGGGATCGCACTTGGCAGCAGAGAGAAAGGGAAAAAGGAAGAAAAAGGAAGCTAATGGAGTGGAGAGAAAGCAAAGAATAATAACAACAAAACGAGACAGGAGAAGGAGAGGAAAAAAAAGGAGGAGCTGCTGCTAATGGTGGGTCGTACCGTACCGTCATTTTATTTCCTGTTCTTGTTTCTTTTATTTGTTTCGTGGTACGAGAAGGAATTCTACGATGTGACCGTTCGAGTTTTATTTTTCTTTACTCCTTGGATCGCTTTCGTTTTCATTTTGATTCCTCAATTTTGGAGATGAAGAAAGTTGAGATTTTTCTCAGAGTTCGTTCGTCGTCAGCCAATTGATTGATTCCTGGAGGCCATTCCTGCTTGACTTCTCGAATTCGTCGTCAAGATTGGATCTTTGGCGGGTTTTCATCGTCAAAATTCGGTCTCTCTCTTTCCTCTTTCGATTCTGTTAATCGAATCGAGTTGCTGAAACTATCTGAAATTAAGTGCATTGCTGGATCGACCGATCGACAGATCGGAGCGATGTCCGGCTACGTCGGGGTCCTCGTCTCGGATCCCTGGCTTCAGAGCCAATTCACCCAGGTCGAGCTGCGAGGCCTCAAATCCAAAGTAAGTTGTTCACATTTTACGCGAGGAATGACGTCTTCTGCACAATGTTGGTCGTCGATTGATGGTTCGTGGGATTTCTGGGCAGTACGTCTCGACAAAGAGGGAGTGCGGAGAAGTGACGGTGGCAAACGCGCCGCAGGTAATGGCCAAGCTGAAGGGTCTCCAAGAGATGCTCTCGGAGGATGAGATCGCCGGAGTCCTCGGTGAGACGTACAGCGACAGCAACCATGAGATGGACTTCGAAGCATTCCTGAAGGTACCCGATCTCTCTCGCAGCATATTGTCTTTGCCACTTCAGTAGATTTACTCAAACCGCACAGGCGTATCTGAACCTGCATGCTCGAGCAACTGAAAAATATGGCAGCGGCGCAAAGCATTCCTCGTCATTCTTGAAGGCGACCACGACCACACTGCTTCACACCATCATTGATTCAGAACAAGCTTCGTATGTAGCGCATATCAACAGCTATCTTGGAGATGACCCATTCTTGAAGAATTATCTCCCACTGGATCCAGCTTCCGATGACTTGTTCAACCTTGCCAAGGATGGTGTGCTCCTCTGGTAAGATTCCGTACTCCAAAACTTTCTTTATCTGTAGAACTTCTAGCATTTGGACCAGCATTTTCAGATGGATAGTTACACAACATAGTCTTGACCTCCCTTTTTCTTGAACTTGCATCAGTAAATTGATCAATGTTGCGGTGCCGGGAACTATAGATGAGAGAGCAATCAATACAAAGAGAGTGCTAAACCCCTGGGAGAGGAATGAGAATCACACTCTTTGCCTAAATTCTGCAAAAGCAATTGGTTGCACAGTAGTTAACATTGGAACTCAGGACTTGGTTGAAGGAAGGGTAAGTGCATCAATATATATATGCTACTGATCCTTCAAGTAAAAATCTCTAATTTACAAAATTTGAATCAATTTTTTTGGATATTCTATCTTTGTTCTCTTCAATGGCATCTCCTTTGACTGTAATGGTTCAAAGTAATTTGGTTGTAACAGAAGGCTTCTACTTCCCCCCCTGTTCAATGCTTGTTAATCGAGTGAAACCAGCCTTTTTACCAGTCATGCCTCATCTATGATGAAAAACTGAATTTATTTGGTAAATTGCTATGAATTTAGGTGAAGATTTGTATCTTGAACTTGTTTCTTTATGATCTGGGTCACTAACACATATATTCTCCCCTCAAAGAACACATGACTCTGATATCTGTTTGTCCGATTTGTCTCCTTGTTTGCAGCAAAGCCATTCATGTTTGTTTCTAACACGACTGTTGTCCAAAGAAATCTGATCATGGAGATTTAGATCCCTAGCATAAAATCAAATTGGTTCTTGATATTACAAATGTGAGGATGTGCTGTTTCTAAAGCTACTTTTTTCTATTCCCGTAGCTTTCCGATATTAATGATTAAGCATTACACTAGATAATACATAAAGTAAATTACATTGTGCATCTGAAAATCTCTATCTACATGGTCACAGTTGTGTATCTTGTTATGCTTTTCAATTTCCCCCTCACTTTGTATTCTGCATTATGTGCTGACGTAAAGAATTTTTGCTTTTCAGCCTCATTTAATACTTGGATTGATATCTCAGATTATTAAGGTACACCTTTTAGCCTTCTTTACCTTCTATTAGGACAGAGAACTAGATGGAGATTGAAGAGTGGATTCTCATCCTGTTGTGGCATTGGAGCTTGTTTACTTACATTTCCGGTTACGTAATATGCATAACAATACCTGGGATGCCTTCTTATCAGATACAACTACTAGCAGATCTCAACTTGAAAAAGACACCTCAACTTGTGGAGTTGATAGATGACAACAAGGTTTTTTTTACTCCTAGCTTAACAGATTTTGAAGCTTTTTTCATGGCAAAACACCGTACAATTTTTGTTTCTTGGTATCTATTTGGATACAGGATGTGCAGGAGCTCATCAATTTACCTCCAGAAAAGATGTTGCTTAAATGGATGAATTTTCATCTTCAGAAAGCAGGATACAAGAAGACTGTTACAAACTTCTCTTCTGACTTAAAGGTATAATGTGCTCTTCTACCAAGTAAGATATTTCTATCTACGGTCGGATCATCTAGCTTGACTGTACCAGCACTTTGTCAAAGTATGCCATATTCATACATCTAACAGTAAATTCGTTACCTTTGAATCATTAAACAGGATGGAGAGGCTTATGCATATCTTCTTAATGTTCTTGCTCCCGAGCATTGTAATCCAGCAACTCTTGATGCTAAGGATCCAACTGAAAGAGCAAAATTAGTTCTTATGCATGCTGAGAAAATTGATTGCAAAAATTATTTGACAGCAAAAGACATTGTAGAAGGTTCTTCAAATCTCAACCTTGGTTTTGTTGCACAAATATTTCACCACAGGTATACTGTTAAATTGTGTTATTTTTCTCTGTAGTGAAAGTTCCAGTTTTTTTCCCTTTTTTTGAGGAGGTAAAAGATGACTTTGGATGTCAATAATTGTTCACATTTAAATAAAAGATGACTTTGGATGTCCTCGTGTTCACCACATAGAGTAAACCACAAGTTGCATCTGATCCCGTGTCCGCGGAGCTATATATTACTTGTTAGCAAACCTTACTGATTTTCAACAAAAATACCAACTTTTTTAGTATGTCTTTCTTTGTCTTCTTTTTCCTTATGCCTATGTACTGCAAATTTTGTCAATTTGAAGTTGGGAAGATTCTGGGATTCTCTCCAATTTAAATGTCACCACCTAGTAAGGCAAGCTTGTTTTGCTTCGTTCTCTTTCATTCTTCCTTCATTTCATCCAATCTTCTGGATATGTTTTGCAGGAATGGTCTGTCAACAGACAGCAAAAATATCTCGTTTGCTGAGATGATGCATGATGATGTTGAAGTATCTAGAGAAGAGAGAGCCTTCAGGCTGTGGATCAACAGTCTTGGAATAGTTTCATATGTTAATAATGTCTTCGAAGATGTCAGAGATGGGTATGCACATTTTACTCTGTGATTTTAATCCTTGAAAGTGACAGTAACCAATGTCAGGTTACGCAGGTGGGTCCTTTTGGAAGTTCTCGACAAAGTCTCTCCGGGGTCTGTCAATTGGAAACATGCGACAAAGCCTCCCATAAAGATGCCTTTCCGCAAAGTAGAAAATTGCAACCAAGTTGTAAAGATTGGAAGGCAATTAAAGTTTTCCCTAGTCAATGTGGCGGGTAATGACATTGTTCAGGGAAACAAGAAGCTAATACTTGGTATGTTCTAGGTAATTTCAGCCTGAATTTTCATATTGTCTAAGATTGTGGCATATATGGAAGGTGATTGCACAAGTAATATATGGGTTCTTGTGTTGTTCTTTTATTTCAGCTTATATGTGGCAATTGATGAGATGTAACTTATTACAACTTCTGAAGAACTTGAGATTTCACTCTCAAGGAAAGGAAATGACAGATGCTGATATTCTGAAATGGGCCAATCACAAAGTGAAGAGCTCAGGCAGAACTTCTCGGATGGAAAGTTTTAAGGTCAGATTTCTGTAACTTTTTATTTTGCTTTATCTGATAATTTTTGTTGTCATATCTACTTAGTAAATCAGACAATATTCTACATTTCTTCAGGATAAAAACCTATCAAATGGTATATATTTTCTTGAACTCCTCAGTTCTGTGGAACCAAGGGTTGTCAACTGGAACCTCGTTACAAAGGGTGAAAGTGGTATGTTGAATCGAGTTGCTAAATTGCAATGTGTTTTAAGACTTTTTTGTGCAAACATATAAAGGATTGTTGTCCTCCACTATTAAGTTTGTCTTGTAAACTTCTGGAAAATATTATTGCTGACATGCAGATGAAGAGAAACGTTTGAATGCTACATACATAATAAGTGTGGCGAGAAAACTTGGTTGTTCTATCTTCTTGTTGCCAGAGGATATCATGGAGGTAATATCACCATAGGATGCCTATATATTCAAGTATCTACGTTCTGTTAAGCCAAAAAAAAACATCTATACTCTTAGCATTGACAGTAATATCTCATAAAAGTTATATCGATTTTGCCAAGGGAGCGAATTCTTCAGTGTGTTATTTAAGCTCAAATATTTCATGTTCTTGCTTTGTCGAGAAGGGATAGTTTTCATAATAGTTCTCAGAGGTTGCACTTATCTGCAGGTAAATGCAAAGATGATTCTAACTCTCACTGCCAGCATCATGTATTGGAGCCTCCAGCAACCTGCAGACGACTCCGATCATTCTGACCTCTCTGCAGATGATTCCTCCATTCACAGAGCTTCATCAGAGGTCTCCCTCGACGACACAATGTCTGAGAAAGTTATTTCATCTTCGGACGGAGAGGACGGAAGTGCCACAGCAGAAAGCATTTCGAATCTCACATTAGATGATGCTGTTTCAGAAACTACAGAGGTGGAAAGTCCCAATGCTTCTGCTGAAGGATAACGTGCCAAATTTTATGTATGAAATGCAGAACAATAAATTGAGAAATGGATAAGGAAGATGAAGGAGATGAAGGAAATGTTCAGTGGTGTCTGTCATATGACTGACAGAGACTTGCATCTGAAAGCTGAGGGAAGGGAGAATATTTAGTCATTCTCATCTCAGTGCGGCTTTCCAAGAAAAGGAAAAACAAACGGATATACATGTATAGGCACATTTGATATTATAGTTTTACTACAGGTTTCTCTCTTACATATGCTTGTTACAAAGGATAAATATATAAATAAGGGAAAAAAGAGCAAACTTTTTGGTCCTTTCCATATTTTCTGAATTCTTTTCATATTTCACACTCATGTAATGGGAAAAAATGGATTGGAACTTAGGGATGGCAATATTCTCCACCCCTTATGGGGCCTCGCGGGAAATTCCCGATCGGAGCCCCGAACTCGGAGAATTTTTCCCCTGCAGGGGTCGGGGATGGGAGAAAATTATCCCCGAACTCTCTTTCGAGGATCGGGGTGGGGGAGTTGTCCCCGTCCCGCGGGACCTCGAATCCTCACACTCCAAAGAATAAGTGAGTGTACAAAAATAGTCTCACGTTAATAGTAGTAGCAAAGTGAGAGTAAATAGATAAGTATAAATAAAGAAGGAGACTGATGGGCCAATATTGAATGTTTATGAAAAAAGTTTATTTTTAGATATTTTCTAAATTTATAATAATAATTTTTATCATTATCTCTTAGTAAAAAAAATTAATAAAAAATTTTGACTGAACTAAAAAATGTGATTTTACTTGGTTTTTTCCGATTTTGATCGATTTTTTATTGGTTCGATTCGATTTAATCCGGTCCAAACTAGGGTTGGGCCGCGGGGTTTGGGGTCCCCGCGGGGCCCCGAACATCCGCGGGGATTGGGGCGGGAGATAAAATTTCCCTCAGGTCGGGGTCGAGGGCCAATCGACGGGGTCGGGGCGGGGGGAGTGTCCCCCGCCCCGAACAGGGTCGGGTGCCACTCCTAATTGGAACTCAGCTTACAAATGTCATCTTTCTTGGATCTTAGAACAGAAAAAATGTCCGCTTGGACATGGAATTATGAGTTGCAAAAGCATCTTCAAGTAATTTTGTTTCATTTTCATTTTCTTTTTTCTTTTGAAGAGAAAAAGGATGACCACCAGGTTGTGGTGGGCTTTGAAAGGGGGAGCAGCAATAAGATGAGCTCTAAAAAAAAGATGAGTACAACACGCTTAAAGACATTCCATCCACAAAATAATAAAAAATGGCTCGGTTACATTGGAGCTACAATGGCCCTCGTTGTCAAAAACCTCGGGGTGGGAAATTGTCGAGTCGCGCGCATCTCAGAAACACCTCCCACGGGTGACTAGCTTGCTCTTCAATTCCGGGAAATACATCCGCCTCTCACATGTCCTTCGCCCACCAAGGATGGTCTCGTACATTCTTTGTGATTACCTTTATTAAGTCACTGAGTTGTTCCCTTGTTGTAAGGCCACTCCACTTGACCGTGGTTGCCGACAGCTTTCGCAACTAGGCGAACCTCCTCATCCTCCCACCCGATGAGTAGGTGTTCCCCAACCTCACTGTCATCGGCAACCAGCGAATCTGGTATGGTCGGCGGGGAGTTGGGTTGACGTGACGATGACAATGCATGTGGTTGTTGACTTGCCAAAGGCAATAGCTGCACGGGCGTCTGCTGCCCTGCTGGCGGTGGTGGTGTCGGGCGTCTCTTATGCCTGCTGTGGGTGAGCAGACGCTGTAGTGGTTGGTGTAAGGCCACTCCTCTTGCACATGGTCGTCGACGTGTATGGCGAAGGTTGACAGCTTCCACACCTAGGAGAACATCCCCATCCAACCTCCCGGTGTGGAGGTGCACTCCATCAGCATGCTCCACGACGGTCAGTGAGTTCTCCATGGGCTGCGAATTGCCCCCCACCATGTGTTGCTAAGGTGGCGATAGCGATGACAATGCGGGTGATTGCCGTCTTGGTGACAGCAGCAGCGACGACAGTTGCTAACCCACTAGTGGAGATGGCGTGACAACCTAGGCAGTTCGATGGTGCTGGTAGCATGGGGGAGCTACTTGATCATCGCCTGTGGGTGTGGCAATCATCGGGATGACCACAGGGATGCCAATGAGTGCGGGCGGTGAGAACCGTACATGTAGTGATGCTGGAGGTGTCTGGGTTATGGTGAGGGAAAGAGGCACAATTGACGACGATGGGGTTGTGGGCACGGAGGTGGCAGTCAACTGCCGGAGGACAGGGGAGAAAGAAAATGATGGGGTGGTGTGCAGTGGTGCTCGACGGGCAAGTTCCAATCAAGCGCGAACACGATGGGAGTCAAATGCATTGAGTGATGGGATTGGATCCAAGGGATTTTGGTAGGGTTCAGGGTAGTGAGGTGGTTAAATCAACCTGGGAGTGTGTCAAGTTCAGGATGGAGTGGGTTCAGCTCGGATGAGATTGTATTCAAGGTGATAGGATTTTGAATTTGAGTACGGCTCAGGCACGCACTCCGCGTCTGTGGTGTCAGTCAATTCTGCCCTGCAATAGTCATCTAGATCGTTGACGACCGTGGTGACCTCGGAGGATGACCAATGAACACCTCAGCCCACGAGGTAATGCCATCCAAGTATCGCATCCTGAGGGTGAACTTGTCGATGCCGGTGCAGAGAATCATCATTGAGGGGAGGCTATAGTTTGGGTGGAGCTCAACGTCAATGAAGGTGATGGACAAGTCTGGTGAGCCGAGGGCTCGGAGAGCAATGAAAAGAGGGTTCCCCAACTGTCCTGCCACCGCCAGCATGATCTCTGGCCACCGGAGATGAGGCGGGAGGCCGTGAATGTCAACAGCTTGATGTCTGCTGGGAGGTGCCAACTCGACTCCATCCCTGTCTTCCACGGTCGCCATAGCACACTAGTGTGCGACGACAGATTGGTCGGCGCGACAAGGAGGGAGTCCCTTTGCTGCGCGGAACCTGGGACAAGCAACCACATTGATGATAAAATGCGGCTTAGGTGAAACAATGGTGAGGACCCACTCCGGCGATGACTGCCGATCGAAGAGACGTCGGGTCGAGGGGGACGCCATTGGTCTCACCGATGACACAGTCTCGAAGCAGGTCGACGCCGTGCTAGATCCCTGGTGACCAAAGGATGGAAAGGGTGGGAGCCACTTGGGATGTCAGGGGGGATTCAGCATCACAGCTAGCAGGTTACGTACCAGTGGCGTCGCAAATGGGTGTTCCAGTAGGATGTGGGGGTACGTCGACCTCCGGTGGCCCTCGCCCCTACATCGGAGACATCGAAGAAGAACGAAGCAAAGTCATGCAAAATACCCCTCCTCTAAACATCTGAAGCAGCGCAATGACTGCCGATGATGATTACTGGTATCACGAATGCGGGCCATGGTGCTCCAGCCATCACTAAGGTGAACCGCCCAACAACACATCATTCGCAAGAGAGTGGCGCTGTCGACGGGGTAGTTGGAGGTGGAGGTGGCGCCCGCCGACGGGGTCTGCCGGTCGCAAGTGGTGGGGTTAAGGCAACAAGCTTAGATTGAATTTCCTTGTGAGAGGTTGCTGAGAGGGGGATGGAAGGATGGGAGGAGGGAGGAGAAAGGAGGGGGAGGTCCATTGGAGTGCAGCCAGCAACGAAGCGGGATGCTTAGACAGGTGGGAGAACAAAATAGGGGATCAGAGGCAAATAGAGAGAAAGAAGATGGTGTCCGTCGTCGGTGGCGCCACCAGTGGGGACTGCCGAAGACGGAAGAGGCACTGAAGAAGGGGGTCATCGATGATGATAGTGGCACCACCGGGGAGAAATCACCAGCAATGAATGGGTCGGATGCTCTAGGCGTTTGTTGCAGGTCATGAGAAGCCGATTTCAACTTCTCATGCCATTTGCTTACGGTTTGTAGCAGGGGATAGAGAAGGAAAGAGCTGTTGGAGAGTTTTGCAGCAGGGGACAGAGAAAGAAGAGCCACCGAAGAGCTGCCAATGGTGCAGGGGATTCATCAAGAGGAGGCGATCCAGAAAAGCAGGGCAGAGGCACTTCGTGGTCGTTGGCTGTAACACCCTAGATTTTTATCAGGGGGTAATTGTGTCTTTTGGACAAGATCCCTAACTTCCCTATATAAAGACCTAAGAATCCTTTGTTTACTTCTTTTCTCCATATGGACTCTTGACGGCTAGGGCTTAAGAAGATCTTGAGGAACAAAGAGGAGGAGGAAGAAGAGGAAGTGGAGGAAAGAAGATGAGAATCAACTAGAGAGATCAAGGTATGTAAAGGAGATCCAAACTCCTCTCCCATCTCTCAATAGTTTGATGTGATTGTAATGAATTGAGAGTTTGAGGGAACCTTGTCCTTATAATGGATTGAGATTGAGGGTTTTTAATCAGGAATTAGATCTATGCATATATAGGTTTTCAGGGTTAGATTTATGTATCAATAAGTTTTATGATTAGATTCAAAAGTTAGGGTTCATATGTTCCTATTGTTTATGAATTGAGAATGAATTCTAGATCTAGGAATTTGATATTTTTGCATGGTTTTTAATGTGCTTTTGATGCTCATTGATGTATATAACAGACCTAGACCCTTTAGGATACTTCGTATTGCATTTTCACAAAGTTTCATGGAGAAACGTGTATGACATGAGTGTAATACGGGCCAAAGGCTGGTAATACAGGCAACAGGGCAAAAATACGGGCAGACCGTATTTTTTGCTCCAAGCCTAATACGACATGCAGGGAGTTAAAATGACCTGGAGGGCAAAAATACGACCCGACCATATTTTCATGTGCGAGCCTAATACAACCTGGAGGACTCTAATACGGGATGAAAGGCAAAAATACGACTTGGTTGTATTGTCCTCATAGATTGAACATACTTACGATATTTTAAACTTATTTTCAAAATATTTATACTATGTACTGATGCTTGATGATTGTATATGAACTTAGATATACAAAATACATGGACAGTCATAACTAGATTAAAATATGAAGGTTGGACGACATAAGTTTTCTTGACATTAGTCTTATTGATCTTTGGATTTAAAGTCTTCTTGATTTTATCTTATTTTAAATAAATATTAGTTTCCGCTGCATTAGTACATGAATCATTTTATTTTAATGATGTCATGACAAACGAGTTAACACTGCCGAAATGATCTAATTGCCCATGACATTTGAGGGTGAAATTTCGAAGTGTTACATTGGCGCCGCCGACGCCACCGCCGAGGAGAGGTCCCCGGCAATGGACATCTTGTATGCCCTAAGGGGTCGTTGCGGGTGAGGATGCCCTAAGCCGCCGCCTCCCACTGCTCACAACCCCTTTTGTATCTTTCATGTATGCTAAGAAGCAAGAAGAAATAGAAGTTTCAAAAAGAATGTTTCTACTTTCAGCATATTCTTGCGATCTGAAAATTATGTACTTAGTTTTTGTAGATTTCATTTTGCTTGTAATATAATGAGACATCTTAATCTTTAAACAATAATTAAGTAAATGAGACATTTTAAGTTTCACGCTCAACAAAATTCATGATATTATTAGTTTTCTTTTCATTTTGAGAAGAACAGTAATTCCATATGGATATTTCACTTTCGCAATACTAATAAATATATGGAGACATCACAAGGAAAATAAAAAAAAAATTCAAGACATGAATAGAGGCCTGCATGTCAGTGTCATGTTGTGTCAAATATGAACTTAATGCACAACAGATATCAATATTCCTGCTATAGTTTTCTGTAATCTACAAATTAAAGATTTGCGGCAATAAGGGTGCCAATATTTCCTCGTTTTTTTTAAAAAAAATCATAATGTACATAAACTAATGCAAAACAAAAAGGTAGATCATTGTCTATCATCCGAAACCGACAATCAATCTATGGCTGTTCCATTTCACAGAACATCAGTGACATTCGGCCTTTACTAAGTGAGAGACAAGCCAACATTACACAAGTCTGCCGCGGCAAATTCGCCTTGTCCGAGTACGGGCCAGGATGCTGACACCTGAAGAAATTAATAGTTACTCGTTCATCTTCAGAGAACTGAGCCGTCTCAGTCTTTCGTCGAGCTCGGCCATGACTGCCGGTTCCTGCTTTTTCCTCTCCTTTGTGATTGTGTTGGCCGTCATGGAACCAATCTTATCAAAAGCCACCTATCGACACATTTCATAAAGCCATAGCAATCATGAAGCAGTTTTTTTCATTTAGAAAGCAAATAATCAAGTTATTTGAATCAATCCATGTTCCTTTGTTCTTTCCAGAAAGCAAATAATCAAGCTATTTGCAGGGAGGCTTATAGAAAACAGGAGCTTCAACATGATTAAATATCACATTGTTTCAAAATGAAGCTTCTCACCGTTAGCAGCTCATCCGGGTCATATAGATGATGGGTGGTTGTTTGCAAGATATCAATTACATCACCAATTTGATGTGCACATAATAACTCTTCTTCCTTCATCTGGAAATGAAAGCATGACAGATATTAAATGTCTCCTTAGGGGAATCATTATTTCCTTTTTATTGTTTTTATAGTAACATTTTAGAAGAACTAAATAAGGCAGCACACAAAGTGCATCTATACCTTAAATATTGCCAGAGCTACATGGAAAAGGACTTTGGCCCCCTCATTGAAAAGGACATCCCAAACCCGCAAAGTTGTCTGCAAAAAAATTCCAGGATAAAAAAAAGATTCAAAGTGTTGACATGTTTAAGGCGTACATATCACCTCAGGAAGCACAATACAAATTAAGCCAAAAGATCTTATTCATATGTCTAGGATGCATCATATGGAATGAAAAATATTTCTTCACTTAAACAAAGATCACATGGGAAAATGCAAACCACTAGAAAATGAAGCTCCACAATTTAATCTATGAATTTTAAGCAAAAAGTTTATCCATTTCCTCAAATACTTTGCTCCACTCAAAAAAAAAAAAAAAAAAAAATTGCTCCATGTTTGTTGAGAAATAGCTAAATATTGCACCATTTTGTGCCTTACCTCTGAAGGTAAGCTCTTTGAAAAGAGGCAGAGGAACCATTCTGTCGCCACAAGAGAGACATCAAACCCAATAGTTTCCAGATGATTACCTACCCTGTTGTTTTAAGCAAATTGTGCAGCAATCACATGATCAATATTCTGAACTGAGAAAGCAAACATTATCCATAACCAAAAGAAGAAAGCATCATTAGAGAGGAAAGTAAAACCTTGGGCATTTTTTTGCTAGCAGATCTCTGAATACCCTTTGCTCCACATGGCATCCAGAAAGATTGTCAGTGTAGCAATCATTCACCAAAACATTTTCCAAAAGGACAGCAAGCATCCAAAAGGCATCTTCCTCCGTTTTCATTACTAGTAGCAGAAGGGCAGCGACATAGTTTAAACCCTGAAATGATGGTTAGAAATTAGGGCTATGAGACAAATGCTTGCAGCAACCTGCATTGTGCCATCAGAAAAATGACCTCCACTTTTACCTGGCAATAACCAACATCTGAATCTCGAAATGAATATCCAACGAGGACGCGACGTAGCGATGCCTGGCCTTCAGGACTGTCCAACCAGGGATGAGATGGAAAAGTTCTTGGGAGGTCCTGCATTTTAAAAATTTATCAAATCAATAATTCAGTGATCAGAAGAAATTTAGATCGACAGAGAACGGTTTTCAATACATGTCTTGGGGATAAAAATTTCAGAATTTCAGGATGAGACCATTGAACAGTGCATACCCACACAACAAAATATCAACATGGTCCAATTACTCAGTCTAGAGGTCAAAGGCATAAGCAAAGAATTAAGATTGTAAACTTCATATTTTACCAATTTGTTCACAACATATGCAATAACTGTCATGAACTCACATGATCAATTTGCAGTGTTGCAGGTGTCACTTTCCCTTCTGTAGCCCTTATAAGGTCATCATAATAGCTCTCCGGAACAGTTGAACGCTTCTTGGCCGCACCCGAGACGGAAAGCCACACCTTGGGCCTCAGCACCGGAGGTATCCCTTTCCTTATAAGCTTCTTCAAGGTGATGGCATTGGAGATCTTCGAGAGCTTCAGCGTCGCAACTCCGATCCTCTCGGTGCCGTTGGAGGAGATTTGCGGTTCAAGGTACCAGTTCGCTCCTTTGTTGGCCTCGATCGCCCACCACACCTTGCCCTGCTCCCTCACCTTCTCCCTCACCTCATTCATCACGTTGACGTCGTCAATGTTCCCTTCAACCGAGAATCCATAGAGGTCCTCAAATTTGACGACGAGGTAGTTGACCTTCCTTGGGACGGAGGCGATAATGGTGGTCGAACCAGACGTGGTGGCCGTGGTCATCCAATAGGGCCTTCTCCTCTGTGCCAAACCATTGGAGACCTCCCTTTCAGCTTGAGTTCCAAACATCCTACCGACGATGTGCCTTCAAATGGCCGTCTTTGAATTCCTAGAAACGAAACAGCTCTGGCTTTAGGATGCAGCTGCTTTAGGATTGCAGAGAAATAACTGAAGGCGAGAAAACCGCATTGTCTGAAGACACGATGGATTTGTTCTCTTGAGGATTAAAAAGTGGAATTTTTTTTTCCATGAGAATGAATGGAGAAAAGGTGATTTTTTTTCGACAATATTTGGATCCCTGAAATGTGCACGAGGCAAAGATCAAGGATATGAATCGTGAAAGAGTAATATACACAGAGTAGAAAAGGAAGAAGAAATGGCCAGAAAGGTGGTTCTTTTTTGAGATTGGTTAGGTGAAGGGGAAGGGGTCAGGCAGCAGCATCAAGCGTTGAACGATTGCATTTTAACAAATAAAAAACTCAAGTCATACATTTAACCCGGAAAAGAAAGATTTTTTGACGAGAAACAAGCGACAGCGGAGCTATTAAGCTTCCATTCTTCTCCCGGGAGCAGGAACTACCTTAGGAAAGAGGTAGAAATCTCCATTGTCGAGACCAAGAAAGATGGAAAAGGTTTCCCTCTTCTTCCAATTGCGAAGCCAAAGGAGCTGCCTTTCTGAGGTGGAGGGTCATCTCATGGAGAGGAAGAGAGGAGAGATGGTGGCGGAGGAGACCCAGGAGAAAATTTTGGGGAGGAGGGGTGGGGATAGTTTTATTTAGCATATTATTGATGGAGGACGAGGTGTGTGGCCGTGTCCATGATGGTGGACATCCCCCCTTGTCATGTCTGGATCCAAGCGTCTCCATTTCAGCACCCAACTTAGATTTTGCTGAGGTGTGTGATTACCAAAGTAGCCTCAAAACAGTTTGCTTTTTCTGAGTTGACCAAAACAGAACATGTCTTTAAACACACGTCACGAGCTTTGGACGACCAATTCCATTTGCATTAAAAAGCTGAATAATTCTGCAGCCCTGCTAATCAAATAATCAAAGTTACTGCAATTTCTGACCCTTTCCTCTCCTTTATTTCTGCACATTGATAATGCAACTGTTCTGATTCCAGTCTAACAGGCCACATTTCTTGTCTAATCTTTTGTCGATTAATCCATGCGCTATGGCTATGTTGTTACTTCCGTGTCTGATTGCTTGGATCTCCAGGGATGTTCTGAACCAAACAACCAAATCCAGGGATGCCATCGTCAACTTAATAAAAGGGGAGACTTAACTGCAATTTTTTTTGCATGTCCTCCTACATAAAAGATTGATCAATTTTCATCCAGAAATCATATACATGATTATATCCAGTTATCACATCATTCCCAAGCATATTAAACGCATACATACTCATTCTAGCAACATTAATGGCAGCATGACCAGACTGTAATAAAATGATAGCAGAAACTA
Source organism: Pontederia crassipes (assembly GCA_030549335.1). NCBI lineage: Eukaryota > Viridiplantae > Streptophyta > Magnoliopsida > Commelinales > Pontederiaceae > Pontederia > Pontederia crassipes. The sequence goes on along the minus strand of CM060188.1, from coordinate 75,547,450 downwards.
GGAACTAAAAAATATTGTCAAACCCAAATGGGGAGGAGGAAAAAATAATGACTGGCCATGTGCTCCGCACGTTCTGTAGCTCATGCTAGCGATGTTATCTTATCACTTGATAGTTATCCTCAAATTTACATGTTTTTCCTTGCATAGATTGAAATGGCAATTAGAATGAAAGCAGAGAGGTCATGTCCCTTTTTTTCTTTAGAAAAGTAGTTTGATAGTAACAGAGTTCGTGGCTTTAGTTGTTGTTATTTTCCATCAATCCATCGGTCTTCAATGACGGCATTAATTTAAAGCTTTCTTTAATGGAAATTTTAATCATAGCTCCTGAGTAGACCTCATCAACTTGGTCATAACTCGGGTATATATAGATATATATAGGGGAGAGAGAGAGAGGTGTTGGGAAGAAGTGGCCAATAATATCTTGCGACCCTGCGGGTCCCTCCATATCCATACGCGTGTGTATCTGCGTCATCCAAATTTGGCTCTAAGAATCAAAATCTATCTCATCATATGGAAGAAAATTCACTGACGGAAAAAAAATGTTCAAACAGAACAATTAACGTTTTCTTTTCACTATTTTTGGTACATTTCTTACACTATTTGAACTTAGCATCTCTGCAACACTTCATAATCTTAGCCCAAAAGTACAAGAAATTTGAAAATAAAAGTATCATGAGTTCAATATATAAGAGAGTTGCAGTAAGCAGTCATTAGGCTGAGGATCTTGATCTGCTCCTGACTGAAAAAAAGAAATTAGAGGTAGCAAAAAGAAACATCACAAACAGACGAATGTGGATGGAACATGAAAGATTACTTGGATCTACACATAATTTAGTTCTCCTGGAGACTAGCAGAAATATCATACAAGACACTTGCCATGAGATGCAGATAACCCTCTGGTTTGGATTTTGTGCACAAAATTTTACTGGTACACAGCTCAATGATGAACTCAGAGCTGAACCAAAATACAGGGAACATGTAAGTTTTGGGTGCTCAATCGTTCTCCAATCTCGCAATGTACTTGTCGTAGAACTTTCCTGCCTGCTCGAGCTCACCAAGCTCGGTGTAGCAGTCAGCTATGGCTCCATAGGCTTCAGTCATGCCAGATTCCTCTCCCGCTTTCTTAGATATGTTGAGAACCATGGTGTGGTATTTGATGGCTTCCTTGTATTTCCCCTGCCTCTGCAGAGATGCCCCTAAAAGAAATGAAAATAGCCATCAGATGATATGTGTAACAACATAATTCACATGTTCTATTTTCCAATTGTTTTCAGTGCATTGTCTTATCACCGTTCGTTGGTCTTACCAGGACATCAAGTTGTAAGTCATCATATGATGCATACAGATGTTCTACCTACGATCGCGTGTCTGATTTCTAGGAAATTTTGCTTCCATTTGGTTGCTAATTTTCTAGGAAAATTTAAACAGATGAAATAAAATAGAGTGCGGACCTAATCCTCGTGCTGCCTTTTTCTGCTCGACATGATCATCCAAATCTTGTGCAAGCTGAAGAGCTGCCTTAAATTCATTAAATGCCCTCTCTGGAGATTGGTTCCTCAGGTAATTTTTCCCAGTTCTCAATTTTGAAATCAGCTCCTCCTTGTTAGGATCCACCACAATATCTGCATCTGCCAATCTGCTACCAACTGGTGCATAGCTCAGGTTTGGAGCATAAGACTCTATCTTTGCTTGTCGTCTAAGTGCTGCATTGATCTGGCGCAATTGATCATTCAATTTCTTCAATTCCCCTTTTCTTTGGCGTGCAAGAAGTCCTATAAATATGAATCCAATTAGAAGGAAACAAAAAATCAATAGATTAGAACCATCCTGACAGTTGTCATAAGAGTAATAAAAAAATCAAATACATGAATGAGCATAGGATTGATTAGCACAAGTGAGTAAAACACAGAAAGAAAATCTGTGTTTCAACTTGATGTAAAAAAAAAAAAAACTGATTGATCATGAGTAGTTTTAGGAAAGAATATAAAGATTAATGAGGAGTGCTATCAGATTGCTAAAAATTGCAGAAATTGAGCAAAAAAAGAGGGCACTTTTTCTTCTTTCCCTCGAGTGAAAAAGGAGTGGGGAGATAAAGTTTGTTTAGCCAGTCAATATATAGAAATAGATGTGCAAAAACCAATTTGAAACCTTTCTTAGATTTTCCAATCCCACAGAATTTGTGCGTCTTTTAGTAATTGATAATGAGAATTACCACCAACAGTTGCCCCAATCATGGCTATTGCAAACAAAAGAGGCATGTTGAAGAGTGAGTCATCAGCTTCACAAGTTTCAGCCAGAGCTTTTGAGGGCAATGCGAACATTAATGAGTTTATAGCAGTCAGTGCTTTTGGGAAGATGAATGACACCATTCTCTGCAGAAAAAAAAAACTGATGAAATAATGCCCATGTTTACTCATGGAGATGACTGAAAAATAACAAAATAAGTATCAGAGTCTAACATGCAACATATAGAAACACAAAACTTTTGGTATAGTTATATCTTTTGTTCCTTTATTCAATTAAAATGAACTGTGTTAAAACATCTCATGAGAATAACAAAATGTCCAAGATAGCTAAATTTAAGATAGACAAGATTAAGATTTGTAAACCATAGATAAGGTAGTAGCATTTTGTAAATTTGAGGTCCTATGTAAGGCAACAAATTGGTCAATAAATTGTTCCACTAAGCAAGTGTTATTTTTTCCAGCAAGGAAATCATTTAAATCTCTAACTAATTCATGAGCATCGAAGAATGCATCTTAAATCTTTCTCATAGCACACAGGGAGTAGTCTCAAGATTCATCAGTTCATCTGGACATCTCAACTTAAGTTTGACAAATAATGAAATATATGGTATACACGTGTTAAAGTGTGAATGCAAAAAATGAGTCTGATTGGTGAAAACATGCGTTTGCATTAGCCATAAACAACACCTCATGGTAGAAAGCATGAATTAGTTAAGACATGATTTCCTATTGCATATTGATGTTCTGTCATACCACTGAAGAAGCAAAATTGAATTTAAAAAATGGAGACTCACCGGCATACCTGATGTTCAGACATGCAGTTCACAATGAGGTCCAGCCCTGACAAGTTATTAGTAACACAATTATCTTTAGGAGTGTTCATCTCTGGACGTTGTGTGGAACGACTGTTCCATAACATTTTGCATTTCTGAGCCAAAGTTTCAGACCTGTCTGTGAGTGACACGGCCTTTGGCTCTTTATTTAGCAGCTGAACCACCTTTTCTGGCATAAGCAAACATTTTGAAGTCAGCAAATGACAAAAACAAGATGAGTCAATTCAATGATAGATCTCGAAATCATTCAAAGAAACCGTGTTAGTAATGGTAATCAATTATTATTTTCCAGAACAAACAAGAGACAGCAACCCCAAGCACCATTTGCATATGCAAAAAGCTGAGAATTCTTTCCACTAAATTCCTTAGAAAAACACTTAAAGATGCAAACTTTTCGAATATTCATTGACAAAATTGAGAGGAGAAGAAGAAGAAGAAGAGAGCTGGCTGGTTAATGTCAGTGTTCCCAAATTGATGCAAAGTCTCAATATGCTAAAACAAAAAAAAATGAGGCGAAATGAGGAAGACCGCTCACCGGAGAGCGCCAGAGACCTGCCGGAGGCCCGTCGAGGAGATTCGCCGGAGAAGGACGCCGGCAGGGTGGAGGATAGGCATCGGAGTAGGGGCAGCGCCATGGCCTGCCAACGAGGCACCACTCACCAGGATGGGGATAGCGGGGGGTGGATGCTGGATACGATTGCGTTCTTTTGTGGATTCACGATTGCTGAAGTGCCCCTAGAATTGTTAGTTATTACATCCACAACCTGCATAATAATTAATAATTACTTCTTTTCGTACATGGAATAAAAAATAAAATGTCGTAAAAAAGAGTTGGATCTTGTTTTGTCTGTTTGTTGTCGTCAGGCTTAGATCACCAGTTACCGACCAAAATGCCGTAAAATTTAAGCAAAGAACACTCAAATCAATCTGATTTGATGACACTTTTTTTATTATCGAATTACATTAGTTGATTAATTTGCACTTAGATTTGCTTAAACTGTCATGTTTATGTAAAGCCTATCCACTCAAACTTTAAGTAATAAAATAAAGATGAGCACTAGAGCAGTGTAACATATTGGTTGATGATTAATCATCATGTCTAAATTTGACAAGTATTTTAAGATGAAGCCAATAAAGTTAATGACTCAGTTGGATCCACATTAACTTCTTAACTAGTTGAAGCCATTTTTACTTCTAGATTCACTCGTTAGAAAAAAGACTAGAAGTTAAATAAAAATGAATGCAATGCTTTCTTGATTTTGAATATTCACGTAACTTTTTACATGCAATAAAGACTAAAAAAGAGTGATTTTTTTCCTTCTGCATCAAAATTTCTGTACAAATGATGCAAAATAATGCTAAAAAATAAATAAGAATTCAAAACCCTAAAAAACCCTTTTTTATTATTCGCTCCACGTCTATTTTTATTTTTTTCCTCCCCGGCTCCTCCCCTCACTCTTCCTCTCCACTGTCCACCTTCCAAATGGCTGCTTCTCTCCAGCTTTCCAGGTCCCCTGTCACCACCCATTTGGTCTCCCCTCCGCCAGCCCTTCGCGCTCTCTCTTGCCCCCTTGCCCTTGTGGCGCACGGCCGGAGGCCCTGGAGCCGTCTTCGCGACGGGCAAAGACGACAAGGACGCAGCCTGACCGACGCACCCGCTGCCGCCGTGACTTGCTCCTTCTCCCCATTCACGCCGGTGGATTCCGCTAGGATCAAGGTGGTCGGGGTCGGAGGAGGCGGGAACAATGCCGTCAACCGCATGATTGGGAGTGGATTGGAGGTGCGTGCCCGTCTCATCGATCCCCGCCTTTTAGTTCCAAAATGTTGTCTTTACGCAATTGCACGCCGAAAAGTTCCAACTTTGTTTCAGGGTTCATTTCTCTACGATCTTAGGATTGTGATGCTTCCATCTGCTAGCGCATCTGAAATAACCACCCGTTAATTCTGGTTCACCTTCTGTGCAATTTTAGGGTGTCGAGTTCTATGCGATAAACACGGATTCCCAAGCTTTGCTGCACTCGCGGGCGACGAATCCACTGCAAATTGGAGAGGTTTTGACCCGAGGACTAGGTCAGATCCATTGATGCCTTCGTCTGTTAATTGCATATAGTTTCTGCTCATATATACTTCCATTTGAAATTTGGTGCAATACAACTTTTGTATGTGTTTCTGCCTATTTAGATATGATACTTTGAGTTGCTTTCCTCTAACTTTTGATGAAGGCATAAACAGGGGAGTCATGCTAGGGGAACTTCTTGAACCTGTGTGTTTTATATATTTATTTTTAACTTGCAAGGTAAGTCAGTAATCACATGCTAGAAGACGCTGATCAATGAGGGATTTTGCAACTAAAGTATTGTCGTTTGCTAACTTCAAAATAATAAATCATCGCCCAGTTACCTGTGTGTTATAGCTAGTGCAGTATTTAAATTTTCCGATTTGTTGAGGGTGAAAGGAGGGTAAAAGAAGGAAAGGAAAAGAGAGAAGAATTCTCCTTGTTTGATTGAATTTAAGTTGAATATTCTTTAACACCTTATTTTTCTTTCAACTTCAAAATGAAATGGAAAGAAGGGGGAAAACACTAATCACAACCAAGGTAGTCCTAAGATAAAAAAATCATAAGATCAGATCGAGGATAGTAAAATTCTACCTATTAATATTTTAAAAAATAAATAAATAATTTTTTGACAAGTTTGTCGCACTTAAATCTTAAATTACACCTCACCAAGTCAATTTTTTTATTAAATCTTAAGTCAATTACATTAAAATTTCTAAAAAATAAGAAAATATGTTAAACTTCATCTAAATGAATTCTTATTATCACAAGTATAATTTTAACTAACATTTAAATTATGCTAATCGGATAAGATTGTAAGATCGTGTGATCAAAATTAAAATCGTATTAAGATCTTTCACATAAAATCCTGAAGATAAGATCGATAAGGGGTAGTGGGATCGTAAAACCATAAGATCTTAAGATTTATATCGAGATCTTGACAACCTTGATCACAACATAACTCATATTTTGTCCAAACAAAATTATTACTTAAATTTTACTCTCTTCTTCTCAAAAAAAAAAAAATATATATATATATATATATTCTTTTTCTTTTTCTTTTGTGTGCTAACTTGTATTATCACCCATTTTACCTGTGTGCTCTGACTAGTTCAGTCATTAAATTTTGAACATTAGAATTATTTTCAGTGCCATGGGTGAATCCACTGGCAACAACTCTGAAAAAGTACTCGAGACAAGTTTGCATAAGTTCCTATGGAAGTTGAGTCTTGGAGGTTATGATGAGTGACTTACTGCTGACTGCTGAGAAAGGAAAAAGTATAAATGGAAATAGTACTTAATCTATCTTCGTTTCCTAACCCAACAAGAAAGTCTCATGTTTAAACTCAGATATTTAATGGAGGTAGTTCCATATATATTCCTGAATTTCTGGGCAGCAATATAGGTACTGGTGGTAATCCCCTTTTAGGCGAGCAAGCTGCTGAGGAGTCTAAAGAAGCTATTGCGGGTGCTCTCAAGGACTCGGATCTTGTTTTCATAACTGCTGGTATGGGCGGAGGGACTGGTTCCGGTGCTGCTCCAGTTGTTGCTCAAATATCAAAGGAAGCAGGTTATCTTACTGTTGGTGTTGTGACTTATCCCTTCAGCTTTGAAGGTCGTAAACGTTCATTACAAGTATGGCTCACACTTTTTTTATAATTATCTGTGGTATTGTTGCTCGTTTCTCTGAGAAATGAGAATCAGCTGGACCAAGTTGCCATATACACTTAAACACTTCAATATTTTCTTATCAGAAGTCGCTTATGGTATATGATTAATATTATGTTGTGGTATGGAAATGTTCTATTATTGATACAGTGGTTATGTCTGAAGTACCCACCCTGTCATAAGTCTTCTGTGATGCTATAATATTATGGCATATAAGATGATATTTTGTTATATTAATTTGGTAGTCTTTTGTAAATGTCAAATTTGATTTTGTCGAAAAAGGATACACTTGAGATATTGTTGACAGTGGATTGTCTGATTATTCATTGCTACCTCTGGATTTTCAGGCTTTTGAAGCTATAGAGAAGTTGAGAAATAATGTTGACACCCTTATAGTGATTCCTAATGACCGTCTGTTGGACATTGTTGATGAGCATACACCTCTTCAGGATGCATTTCTCCTTGCTGATGATGTTCTACGCCAAGGAGTTCAAGGGATATCCGACATAATAACGGTCAGGGGAATTTGATATAACTATGTATTAAGACTTACTATTTAGAATTTGATGGGTAGACTTACTATTTAGTCTCTTTTCTAAACATTCTTAGATTCCTGGACTCGTGAATGTTGATTTTGCTGATGTCAAAGCTGTTATGAAGAACTCGGGAACTGCCATGCTTGGGGTGGGTGTTTCTTCCAGCAAGAACCGTGCACAAGAAGCAGCTGAGCAAGCTACCTTAGCGCTTTTAATTGGGTCATCAATTGAATCTGCAACTGGGATTGTCTATAATATAACTGGAGGAAAAGATATTACCTTGCAGGAAGTAAACAAAGTCTCCCAGGTTATGTTCTGAATATTTTGTTATCCGACTTTGTGTTAGGGAGTTGTGTTCGTCACAGGACTCCTGAACTTTTCGTCTTTGTAGATTCTATATTGACTTGCAGATCAAACATTTGCAGGTCGTCACAAGCCTAGCTGACCCTTCTGCAAATATAATCTTTGGAGCAGTGGTGGATGACCGCTACACGGGCGAGATTCATGTCACAATTATTGCCACAGGTTTTTCAGAGTCGTTTCAGAAAACTCACCTAGTGGATCCAAGAGGTGCAAAGATTTCCCAAGTTCAAGAAGCCAAGAGCGGATCTCTTCCCATGAAGACTCCCGTTAATGTGTCGACAGCGTCCTCTAGGCCCCGGAAGTTCCTCTTCTGACCATTATCAACTTTTCCTGATTCCATCCATTTACTCAGTAGACATCTTAGGAGATGATCTTGAATTTAGCTTCCCCTTATTGTTCTTTCATGTATAAAAGGCCTCTTTGTTTCAAAAAAAACAGAGAGAGAGAGAGAGAGAAACACTCCATTTAACTTGAGACGATTTTTTTTTATTTTGTAATTTTGAAATGATAGCTCATGAAACATCATGGAAATATTTTAAGATCGTTGTTTTTACAGGCACAAATTGTGATTATTGCATTGGACACTTGGGCGTCCACGCTGAAATTATGGATGCATTGCCGATCAATGAGGAACAAAGTTTCTTTCATTCGCTGACACAAGACCATAGGTCAGCTTAAACACTGCCGTGGTTTATAGCTTAAAAAAAGGTTGCTTTGTAAGAAACGAGAAAAAAAAAGGCTCCTGTTCATTCTGAGCATTCAGCATTTATCACGATGATTTGCTTTGTCATAAATGATGAAAACCCAAAGTCACAAGTCCTCAAAGGGGAACTGAGCAATAATATCACAGCAAGCAACCCAAAGAGAACTACTAACAACTCAACCGGCGTTCGAAAATTATTAGCACTGGACTAATTCGGAGAGACGTTGGCATGAATAGTATTGACAGCACATGGAGGCTACTTATATTGTTTCATGGAAGGGGAGAAGCGCACAGACCAATCAATCGTGCTCTCTTTGGATTTTTTTAATCCAAAGAGAACTATTAATCTGAAATCAAAATAAAGACTAGAACGATATTTCACCCGAAACCCCAAACTGCTCCAGAAATCGAACTGGAAGAGTCATTTTGCTGAAAGAAGTTAAAATCTTTAGCCATGAACATTCTGGGTATCAAGAAATTTAAGACTAGCACAAACTTGCAAACCAACAAGAATTGGGATTAGACGTACAACAACAACAAAACCTTATCCCACTAGGTGGGGTCGACAATTGGGATTAGACGTGCGACCAAACAAATTAGTCGTATAATAATAAATTTAAATCTTTATTCAATCACTCCAAAAATCGAGAAAAAAAAACACAAACTAGCAAATGCCGGAAAATAGGTGGGTCTCGATAAATTTCATAGCATAAAACCTCATATAATATACAACATTGTGCTAAATGAAGAATGCACGCACTTTTTTTTTTTTTAACAAAACATCAGCATCTAGTATAATCCCAACGTTCTTATTAGATTGATCTGAAGGTTAATGGCCACATAGCTTGCACCAGCTGTACAATAAGATTCAGCAAGTGAAAGTGCCGAGTGCGGATCTCCGTAGCCGCCTCATCATGATGCAACCGAATTACAAAAACAAAGACAGCTCTGGTGGCTGGATGAATGGGAGTATACCTTCACCGAACACTTCAAATAATGATGCTAAAAGATGTCCTGCATCCATGTCCTCCTTCCAAGCTTGAGCCAGAACGGTAGATACATTTGGTGCCCTACTGCCAGCCTTCTGGCTTCTATTTCCACCACCAATTCCATCACTGGGTGCCTGTACTGATGTAGAGGATGCCCCCATGCCGGACTCACCTGGCTGTGTAGGAAAACCATCAGCTGTTCGTTGCAGGCTTCCTGCGTTGGCAATAGTTTGCATAGGACCCATCGAGCCATCAACTGCGAGTTTCTTCATGGGTGGCTGCTGCAGTGGATAGTCAATATTTGACTTGCGTTTTTCTGAAGAAGCACTCGGTCAAGCAAAAACAATTATAAGCTGGACACCTTCTCAGAAAAGGAACAAATCATACAGTGAACATCAAGTACAGCTGATTCAAGTTGAAAGTTTTACTTGGTATCGTTATAGCAACTTTTCCATTATTTTTCATAATCAATCGCCTGGGTGGAGATAACAATCCTGGGAATAACCTCAGTCGATCATACAAACATGAGCCTGCAGCACACTAGAATTTGAATTTTGTTGGGTTAGTACTAAATTTGAGCAAAATGTCAAGACAAAAAATTCTAATATAAGCAGAAAAGCAATTTGTACAGACTAGTAGTGCTCCATGGACGCGCCAAGCCTCTTTCCTCTTTATCTCGTTCTTATGCTTATCTAATTGCATTTCTGGCTCTAAAAGTTTCATGTAAGTCTCCAGGTTAGGCAGAATCAGAAGACGCACCTAGCACGTAAATATACATATATCAGAGAGAATGAAATAAAACATAAGTGGTACGAAAGTAAGAGAGATAATATTACCACACTGGGACCAAGTGCAGCAAGTCCCTGAATGGCGCCATAATGTTGTGTGAGTGCTTTAAATGGATCGAGAAAAGCTTTGACTAGTGTCTTCATCAAACGTGATTGGAGACTATGATAGACATGACCATATCTGCCAAAAGACAAAAAGTTGGGTGGGACATTGTGTTGCTAATTGCTATCATACTATGATCAATTGGTAGTATATATTGAGAATTCTTTATTAGCTTCTCCTTCCTTGCAATGTGAAGTCTATATTAACTTAGCACATGAGACAAATGTCCTGTGTCCTTTGTATTATCAGCTTAACAATTTAAGCTTTTTTAGAGATTCTACATTAGTTTGGAACAAACCTAACAATAAACAAAATTGATGTTACATGGTCAATCAACACCATCACATTCATCAAGAACTCAGAGAGAGAAAAATATAAGTAATTTGATGCCTTAATTTTTTTTTCAGAAAGATGATGCCTTGGATTTTAACCCAATTGTAAACTCTTTCGATCCATATGTCATACAGACGCTCAAAAAATTAGAATAGGAAAGTTGCTCGTCTCATACAGGGGACTCGCTAAACCCTAACGATGTTAGAAGTTATTTCGCACTTTGTATTGGGGTCGGGCTTGGGTTATTCGATATCTTTATAATTGTTCTTATTTTCTTCCACATGAAAAAGAAAGCTATGACTCAAGAACGTAGCCAGTTAAGGATGAACCTCGTAAGCTTACCCCACACCCCCCCCCCCCCCCCCCCATAACAAGTGATCATCCACATAGATTAAGTACTGAGGGGATCATAAGAACCTTAAGTTGATGAGGACTCAAACTTAAAACCAGCATACTGAATCACCCAATATTCTGCCTTTCTATTTGCAAAATTGATTTGTTTTACTCTATAGCTTCCAATGCCCTTTTGTGTAACATATTAGATATTCGGACACATTTGTCAGATTGCACACCATGTTTAATAAGCTTAGAACATATATTATCGATAAAAAGGAGGGGAGTACTCCCTTCAAAATGATTTGTAATAACAATCCATTAAAGTTTGCCAGTGAGGCATCCTCACCTTCTGCAAATCGATGCAGCTAGGTTAGCAGAGAAGTCTCTGAGTTCCCAATGGTTGTCTACAATACCAGCACCTAATCTTTTCGCCACAACACACGTTATGATTGATGGCATTAGCTGATGCAACTGGAAAAGATGTATAGTGCACAATTAGATAAACGTGTATCTTATCATGTCCTGCAGCACAACACAGCTGTGAAACATAATATGCAAAAGATATATTCGTCTCCCGTCCAAAGAATAAAATCAGCACCATGTAGGCAATGATTTGGGGAAGCACCTTGCTTCTGAAAAGCATACATGAACTGGATTGCTTACATAAGGTTCTATATGAATATGTGGATTTCTGAGAAGGCTTTGAACAACTTGCATCAAGGCAAACAAAAGAGGAAGATCACTTAAATTCCGGGCAACCTGTAATTAAAACACAATGTGACATTCAGCAATGTTGGTAATCATATTGGTAAAGGCATTAATAAACAAAGGTGTTACCTCATCTGCGACGAAGTATGAAAAGTATGGAACCAATGGATGAATTCCTGAGTCAGTTGACAAGCTAACTAATGCCTTTTTAAACAGAATGGAGTCAGACCTAGTCACAGTAAGCTCGCTAATCTTGTCAAAGTACATCTGCAATGTGAAAGAATGGATTTTCACAAGGCATTCTTCTTGGATGGGCCAAATGTAATCGTATTGATAAAGGCTGAATGAGAGAATCACCCAACAACAATACCTGCAATTCTCTAGATAACACATGTTTAACCGGAAGTTTAATGTCAACAGGAAGCCCATCATCCTTACCATGATCAGATTTTTTATTTTCAGATAGTGCTACAACTGCTGGGAACAAATATGGAAGACACAAATGTCAGCAAGTCCATATGAATCAGTAATGAAGATAAGGTCTAATGTTGATCATGAATTCTGTTAAAAACTGATTCAAGCATAAGATAGCAATTATTGAAAATGGCACCTTCAATAGGAGTATTTTCTGGAATAGCCGGTTGCACCCCTTCAATGGCAAGCCAATGAGCCACAACTGCAGTATCAAGTGGGGCTTTAGGTAGAGGCGCGTCAATAACCTACAGTTCCCCGTTGCCAGATGATAGCTCAACTTTATATGAAAAATAAAGTAAACGATGAATCTTTTTAAAAGCTTCAGATAAAGGGGGATTACCTCCTTGAAGTCAACATCCCTATCATCAATGTAGAAGAGATCCTTATGCCCCATAGCTCTTTTGAATCGTAGAGGATCTCCAGATGCAAATCCATATATAGGCTGAGTTGGTAATAATAACGTTCATGAGACTATTTTGTGATTTTGACTAAGGTAATTTTTATGCTTACTGAAACACTGGCTCATGCAATCTCTGTTTTATGCATATCTTTAAGAAGAAATAAGTGGCAATTACCTAAAGTACTGAACTTTAACATCTCACACAATCAATAGGACAAACGATCAAAAAGGCTTCCTGATTTCCATCACTGAACAATGATCATCATCATGTCTTCACAAACAGAAATCATAACCTTTAGCATAGATAAATCCCATTGTTCATAACAATTGAACTTGAGATGACAAATAGCATTATGAGAGAAAGAAAAAAAAAATTTTCTGGCAACAACGTCTGCAGTGGGAGAAACTAGAAAGTCATTATCTAATTATTAGCCTAGCCAAAAAGCAGCGAAGAGGAAGCTGTACACACAATGGTCACCTAAAAAAGAAGTTTTTTTGTGGCTATAGAAGAACTCAAACCAAGAAACAAAGAGTAAAACTTCTATACATCACGTCCACAAAGAAGAAATTGCAAGAGTTTGATGCCTTTTTTGCCCCGCAAGAGAAAGAGCCCAAACCTCGACGTTCCTGAGACTGAGCGCACTGTCCACATCCTCGGCCGTCAGGACGGTCCTCTTGCAATGGCGCATGCACTTGATCGCCTCCTGCGCCCATCGACCCGTCGCCTCAATTCGCATCATAGAAGCTCAAATGAAGCAAATTTTCCCACATTTTCTACAAGGTAGTAAAGAAAGAGAGCGCCGACTAAACCGTACCTGCATGATCTCCCGGAGGCGGTACTCCACGTCGGGCGCGAGGGCAAGGGCGACATCAGAGGATAGGTTGGAGATTCCAATGCTCTGTGCGATCACCTCGACAGTCTCCTTCGGGAAGATGCTCATCGTCGACGTCCTCGTCGTCCTCTGCGGGAATACGAAACCCTACCGTCACAATATAGCGTTATAAGCCAAATACTGCTACAATCGATGGTTCGGGAAACGATATAGTAACCGATACGAACGAACAGGTTATTAAGTTGCGGTCAGAGTTTTGATGACAACATAACGGGGTGTTACAAGAGGGAAAATGACAGCTGTTATATATTGACCGAGAACGTTGTAGCGGATGAACGTTATTTTATAACAAAATGTTGCGGAGGGGCGGTGAGAGACCGGTTGGTGAATGCACCGCTCTATTGGAAGATCTCGGAGGGCGGCGAAAGGAGAGAGAAAGGGGAGAGAGAGAGGGGGAGGGAGGGGGGAGAGAGATAAAAAGTGGTGGGGCGAGCGGGCGGCGGCGAGGTGAGGGGAAGTGACGGTGGCGGCGGAGTTCGACAGGAGGAGGAGATGTCAGACTTGGACCGGCAGATCGAGCAGCTGAAGCGATGCGAGCCGCTGAAGGAGTCGGAGGTGAAGGCGCTCTGCCTCAAGGCCATGGAGATCCTCGTCGAGGAGAGCAACGTGCAGAGGGTCGACGCCCCCGTCACAGTATGATCTCTCGTGTTTTTTTTCCTTCTTCTGCTTCGACAAAGCACATCGTTTCCTTTCAGTCAGTCGCCTCCTTGATTTCTTGCGCTTTAACTGTTCGTAGATGGAGCTCACAGCGTGACTTGGTTCACTAATGGTGTTCTGTTTCGCGAACGTGATTCCCCTGTAAAAGTCTAGCTTTGTGCTTGTTTTCCCCTCCATTGATTGTCGCCATTGACGCTCCAGTTAGAAGTATTTCCGGAGAGGCATAGATATATGCCCTTTTCATGCTTTAGGAATGTCAAAATTTGAAAAGGTGCATACTTCCAACACGCATTTGGTATCTTACACCTTATGACAAAAAAGGCGGAATCTTGCCTGTTCTGGTGCTGTTGCAACATGTTTTTAGTGAATTTCCTAACTAATGTTCAGAAGGTGGTTCATTGGCTACCATATTAATCCTCTGTTGTTTTTTATAGGCCATATGTTCTTGAGTTATATTAAGAATTGGAGCTTTGTATCCGCATTTGCATTATCTCTTGGATTTGTGCTTTTTTGTTTAACCACAGTAGGAAACAGCAAAAACTATAAAGGTGAAACAACTAACTCCTTTCTCAGGATTGTTTCTCTTTGTTCAGGTGGCTATATTTCTTTTATTTTTTTCATCGAGGGGGTGCCTGTTGTAATACATTTGTGATTGATGCATATCGCAGTGGCAATCTAGTACTTGGGCCAAATTGATTTGCTTCGTTTGCAAGTGATTAAATATTTACAGAAAGTCATTTTAACATGGTGCATGAGTGTATATCAACCGTGTATAACCTTTTTTCCCTCAGATATGTGGCGACATTCACGGGCAGTTCTATGATATGAAAGAACTCTTCAAAGTTGGTGGTGATTGTCCAAAGACAAATTATTTGTTTCTGGGTGATTTTGTTGACAGAGGTTTTTATTCGGTTGAAACCTTCCTGCTTCTGCTTGCATTGAAGGTGAGTATTTTTTTTACTACGTTTCCTTCTGTTGTCAAGGTGTAATGTTAGTGTATACATGCATCACTTTGTGAAATAACGAAATTTTAGTGTTTTGTTTCCTTGTGAAATGGGGAAACTTTATTTTGCACAATCAACTAGTTTTATAGTCCGTGAGTTCCTTGAAATATTAAAAGTACAGATATTTTGTCCAGCCTCTTTTGTGCCTTATCAGTCCAGGCCCGATAATTCTTTGGTTTCCCATGCCCGTTAAATTACATCAACTGTATTATGCAGTTGATGTTCCCTAATATGGTGTCTACTATTTGGTCAGTCATCCTCTTGGCTCAGTCTTCAGAATTCTGTGCAGGTCAGATACCCCGATCGCATAACCCTGATAAGAGGAAACCATGAAAGCAGGCAGATCACACAGGTTTGTGATATGAGGCAGTAATGTTTATTTTTGCATAAAATTATGTGAAGAACATGAGACATTGATGCCCTGTGTAATTAGGTGTATGGATTCTACGATGAATGTCTCCGTAAATATGGCTCAGTAAATGTGTGGAGATATTGCACTGATATTTTCGATTACTTAAGGTGATTTTTTACTTCTGATTTTGCTCTCATTTTAGTGCCTTCATAAATCATCGTAAGTTAATGGGTTCTTCATTTGCCAGCCTGTCCGCGCTCATCGAAAACAAAATATTCAGCGTTCATGGGGGTTTGTCCCCTACAATCACAACACTAGATCAGGTCTTTTCCTTTTTTATTTTTTGTTGATTCTTCCTCTACGTGTTTCTACATTAACATGAGAGTTTATTTATACAGATCAGAACAATAGACCGGAAACAGGAGGTGCCTCATGATGGACCAATGTGTGACCTTCTGTGGTCAGATCCAGAAGATGTTGTTGATGGCTGGGGATTAAGTCCTAGGGGTGCAGGCTTTTTGTTTGGGGGAAGTGTGGTTACGTCCTTCAATCATTCAAACAACATTGACTATATATGCCGAGCTCATCAGCTGGTTATGGAAGGATATAAATGGATGTTCAATAACCAGATTGTAACTGTCTGGTCAGCTCCTAATTACTGTTACAGGTATACCTTAAAGACAGCCCTGCTGCTCTTCTCTTGGCTTCGACTTTATAATGGTCCGAAAAGAAATGTCATGTAAAATAACTAGAGGGGTTTTAGAGACTATCCATTAACTAGGTGTACATGTAGCACAGAAATGTTTGCAAAATCGAAGTTGCAGGGAATTAGTAATCACTTGTTAGGTAGGAAGGAATTGCTATGATGAGAGTATTATCCAGTTGGAAGATGCAGTTAGAGGCTGTTGTAACTAAACCTGATCCAACGCCGCTGATTTAAGGGACATTTGCGAAAGGTATAGATAGAAATTCTAGTAACGTAAGATATATAATATAAAGAGAGATCATTCTGTTGCTCTTTTAATAGTTTATTTGTCTTTATAGAAACAACTGGATGTTCAAAGCACTTATAGAACATAGTAGACAAAAATTGAATTGGGTGAGGGATATTGTGTATGTTGTTTTTGCTACGCTGACACAAATGTGTTCTATTATTTGCAGGTGTGGCAATGTGGCTGCCATTTTGGAATTGGGCGAGAACCTGACTAAGGAGTTCCGCGTATTTGAAGCTGCACCCCATGTCTGTATCCAGAACCTGTCTTCTCTCTTCGTTTGTATATTTTTGTTGAACTATGTTATCATTGCCGAGCATCATGTCTCTGCAGGAGTCGAGAGGGTTTCCTTCAAAAAAGCCACCCCCAGATTACTTCCTTTAAGATTTAGCTTGAGACCTCGAAGGGGCACAAGCTCATGAGGTATTTCCAAGCTGATTCATCATTCCAATATATCATCACAGTCTAGGGCACTCATTGTCAACAGAGATACAAGAATGTTGTAAATGGGGCTGGTCCAGTTTCTGGTGTGAATTGCTTTAAATCTTGTAAGAGTTCAATCTCATGGTTGGGTTGGGAATATGTAACAGTGACCAAAAGATCGATTCAATTGCAATTGCAAGCAACAAGCTATTTTTGTTTGAGGAAGTAAACACATGGATTGTGTAGGATTGCCAGTCTGACGGTGGAATAGACTGAGAACATTTGAAAAGATTATATTTGCCTAAATGGTGTAGAAACTAAAACCCGGTTTCTCCTGCAACAAAAAATGGAAAAAGAGAAAAGTTGTTTCTAGATGCCCTTTGCAGGAAATGACTCAGTGAACCTGCTTTTGGGGCTCGAAATTTCTTAGCTGATCTTCTCAGCAGTATCCACTGGAAATCAAAATCTGCCAAGGCCATGCTTTGGTTATGAATCTTCAAAGCAGTCTGACAACTTTGTCACTATGTTTACTCGTTAGAATTCTTCCTGGTCTGTTCATGAACTTTGTTGCTGCATATTATCTGAAAGATCGATGGCACTCAGTTATAAATTGTTTCAAATGTCGTCAACCATGGGATGAACAGAGGGCATGGAGGCAAATTCTAAATAATACGGCAAGCTGGCAATTCATTTCATTCACAGCAGCAAACAACGAAGTTGCCAGAAGAGCATTTGCCAGCACAAAATCTCTCAACATAAGAATTTTAAGGCACACTTTTCCTCTAATATTTCAGAGGAAAATCAAAATGACAAAAAAAAAAAAACAATCCAGAAAGTGCAAATGAAATTTGAACTCAGGGCTACCAACAGTGATTCACAAAGAGTTTATTAGTTGTGACACGCCAGTTTATGGGTTACAGCCACAGTCCACAACCGGAACAAAATTTAAGCCAAACGATCCATGGAAGAGGGTAAACAGTACAGACCGATATCAAGGAATAGCTGGAAGAATCTTTCCAGTGCATGTTCCGAATCCTATGTTGTGGTCCTTCCCCTGCATGACAGAAAAAAGTTTAACTTTTCACTTGTTCCCTCAACGATGCGTCCAACATGAAGAACACATTTCTCTTTCCAAATAAACGAGTGGAGGATGTTTGTGTTCTGACCTTGCAACAGGCAGTGAATGTGACTTCATCTCCGTCTTCTAAGAACGCGCGAACTGAACCATTCAAGTTCAAAGGCTTCTGCCCATTACGAGTGGATTCCAGAAAGCATCCTAAAGATTCTGGTTCCTGGATGGCAAATCATTATTGCTATTGTTAATGGCTCTATAAAAAAAGAGAGAAATCTTGAAGAAATATTAACGAATTTCTGATATCCGAAAGAAAGAATATTGCAACTGTGAATCACAAGGGAAAACTGCATACAGGTCCACTGACGGTCCCAGTACCAAGGAGATCACCAGGTCTTAAATTGCATCCATTGACTGTATGATGAGCTAGTTGTTGTGTCAAGGTCCAATAACTGCATGATTCAAAACATCCATCATATAAGGACTTGCATTAGTTACCAAGGAAGTTAATGAACTCAGCATCCCTGCAATACAGAGAGGCTTACATATGTTTGAAGTTGCTCTTTGTCACTGTCACAGGAGTTTCATGACCTGCAGGTTTGATCAAAACCTGAGAGCAAGACATTGGAAGAATGTAAGGAACAAAGTATGGCATAGGAAGTAAAAGATAAACAAATTAAATGCTTCGCAAAGAGATATTTTGTTTGTCTAATGAAAAGTTGCCTAGAAACAAAGGAAAGATAATGACACTACTCAAGACAACAAAAAAGATGAGAGAATATATTTACAAACGCCTACCTCAAGGGTAATGTCATAGTGAATGGATTTGTTTTCTCTCAAGTAAGGAAGGGGTTGAGGGTCCTGAAATCGTATTAGTTTTTTGAGAGATTTCCTTTACTGAGAGTATAATTTAACTGAGGCACAAAATGAATCAGTAAGTGAAGAAAATAAGTAAATATTCAACTTAATGCACCTGCTTGGGTGCATCACAGGCAAAAGCTTCGAGAGCCTCTAGAGTCACAACCCAAGGTGAGATTGTTGTGCCTGCAATTCGTTAGGTGCTTATTTGACCTTCAAGACTGCATTTTAATAAAATGATGCAGTGAGGAACTTTCTTTGCTTACAAAAACTCTTTCCAAGAAAAGGACCAAGAGGCACATATTCCCATGCTTGGATATCCCTGGCTGAAAAAACATTCCTCAGCGATGGTGAGTAATAACTTGCAAAAAAAAAAAAACAAAATTAAAGAGCTAAAACTTGGGCAAAGAGATTGCTCTAACTACCACTCCAATCGTTCATTAATACAAGCCCAAAAATATGATCTGCAGCATCATTCACGTCAATTGGTTTGCCCAATTCATTTCCTGGACCGACTATAGCAGCCTGAAAGTAAAACAATGACAGTTTCAAGAGGATGACAGTTTTCTTGCTAACAAAATTGATGCTGCCAAAAACAAATGTATTTCATGAATACTCCAATGATAAAGAAAAACAGCAAACATGCTGACCAAGTTGTTGTAGCTCATCTTTTGTGCAATCTAAGGGGCATTTGACATTGAGAGAAAAAGAAATGATCCACCATAGACTTCTCTTCTATGTGTTAGCATACCAAAATTAAAACTAGAAATATAAATCTGCATACGACTAACCATTTCTAGCTCAAAATCCAGCTTCTTTGAAGGACCAAAATAGGGTGGAGAGTTTCCAATGGGATGGCCTTGCCCCCTGATAAAAGGAAAAAAAAACAGAATACCTGCTCAAATTGTTGCCTAAACACAAATCACGTTAAATGAAGTATTCAAACAGAAGCATGATCTGCATTCAAGTCATCTTGACTATGTAAATTGGCTAATATTCTCATGCATGCAGCAAAGGAATTAAAAAGATGCTGTTGATTGTCTGTGCACCTTGGGCGAATAACATCTGTACCCGATACTACCACAGATGAAGCCCGTCCATGATAACCTATAGGAAGGTGAAGCCTGAAATTTCCCAAAACTTCAATTTAAGCAGGAAAATAATCGTAGAAGTTTCAAAGTTAATTTAGGATAAGCACAAACTGCAAAACCATTAACATATATAAGAATTAAAGTTTCTGTGTAAATGGTCGTAAGGAGAATGATTGTTCTACCAGTTTGGTGGAAGTGGATCTTCTGGTCCTTGAAATATTGCCAAACAGTTTTTAGCGTGATACATTGACGTGAAGAAATCTGTATAATCCCCGATAACGGTAGGAAGAAGCATCTCCACATCACTCTGTTCATTTCCAGAACTTTTAATTTTGATCACAGAACTTCGAGCAAAACAGGCCTACAACATTTTTCACATACCATTTTCAACAGAGATTGTTCCCTCAAACTAGAATTATCACGCAGCATTGGCTCATCGACTGCATGAAGGTAATGTGAGTTATTTTCTTTGCAATAATTGGAGCCTGGTAGTGCAATGTAGTACGAACAAAAGTGAAATCGGAAGCACAAGCAAAAATGAGAAACTACATCTCCACTGTGCCATGAAACACGGCTCACTACCAAAGTGAGATTCGAGCATTTGATTACTCAGTTGGCTTTGCTATTTCTATTCATGGACAATCAGCATGAAGAGATCCTTGCCCTCTTATTTTCCACATTGTTGGTATGTCAGACATAAAAATGGGAAAAATGCAGAAAGTGATTGGGGAGGAGCTAGAGGGTAGATCAACCAACTTCATCTTATACTAAGTTTGGATGAACACTCATTAAGGGGAAGGGAAGAAAATGGGGAGAAGAAAAAGGAAGGGAAGGATGAAAACTTTTACACTTCAGTTTGGATTTGAAACAAAATAGCACGAGGGGAACGGAGGGGGAAAAGAAAAACTAAAGATTCCCTTTCATTCCTTTCCTTTAAAATTTTATCCAAACAAGAAAAATTTTTTTCCCTTCCCCTCCCCCTCTCTACCCTCCATTCACCTCAATCCAAACATAATTGAGATGTGAGATGTCTACTCAGTAGTAATGATGGGAGGCTTGTGTAGAATTGCAGATGGGGAAGATATGGAAAAAGGAGACGAACAACATTAAGGGCAGTTGAGATGTACCTGACAAGAGCTTCTGAAGAGTCGACCTCGCCTCCTTCCAAGCAGGGCGTCCCATCCCGACGAACATGTTGAGAGAAGGCTGCAGACGTCCACAAACATATCATTTATGATGTCCAACACAAACAGAAGAGAGAAGAAAGGGATACGAAGATTTTTTCTTTTAACTTAGTTACATATAACACGAGGAATAGTCGCAATTTAAGAACAAACAAAGGGGGTCTTACGTAAACTTTCTTCAACTGTAAACATTGTCATCAAGAAGTACACCCAAAAGAAAGAATGAAGGTCAAGAAGCCACATTATCCAGTGTGGTGTTCTCTTTCACTTGGCAAGAAGAGATTTTGACGAAAGTTTCAGACATGGATTACGCAGCAATCAAATGTCTCCCAAAAGATCTCCATCCAGAATCACAGGAGACAACAGGTAAAAGAAGAAAAAAGATACCTGGAAGAAGCACGTGGAGTTCCTGAGGCAGGGGCCGTCGAAGAGCCCGGCGGCGGCGATGACGGATAGGTCGAGGACGAAGTCGCCGATGGCCACGCCGGGCCGTGGCCCGGCCGCAGCCGCGGTGGATTTGGGGCGGAAGACGCCGAAGGGGAGGTTCTCCATCGGGAAGTGGGACGCCGCCGGCACCTCCACGAACGACTTGAGCCCCATTCCGTGTTCTTTCTCGCGTTTGCGCCTGCGGTAATACACCCAACAAAGAGAGACGTATAAATAAGAAGGAAAGTTGCCGCCCGCTTTGCAAGGTAATGGTAAAAATGGGAGCAATTAATTAGAGAGAACAAAAGCGCGCAGCTTGTAAAAGGCAGCATGGTGGTAGTTGAGTTGGGATGCACGGAGATGTAGCAGGTGCCTACCCATCTGCCTCCTACCAATCGTTCGACATCATAAGACAGTGAAACTTAAACGCACTGTCATTACCGTGGATGACTGGAGTGTGCAAAAGGAAAGTTACAGACTGTGAGAGAGAGAGAGAGAGAGAGAGAGAGAGAGTTCGAACTTCAACTAACCCATCAACAGAATTTGTTCGATGGCATCCGAACAAATCGGAAAGCTGTCGGATGGCATTGACGGACGGGGGGAGGGGAGCATGTTTCGTGTGGCGTGCATCAGTTTGATTGTTAGTGTCATTCATTTTGATAAATGTTGTTTGACCTGTCGAGATAACATGGTGCTGAGAGCCAACTGATAGATCCTTTGATTTCAACAAATAGATACTTTGGATTTTTTTTAAAAAAAAAGAAAAAGTTAAGTGACATCTGAGATGGAGTCTTGATATAAAATATTAAATAAACCCGAAGGGGGTTATCCAACAAAAAGTTGTTGCTATGATTAGTGCAACCAAAAAAGGTTAGATAGTCTGCATGATTCATGCGATGTGAGCAGTTGGAAATAATAGTGGACCGCAGTTGCTCCAAAGGATAATTTTTTGCTCGATTGATGATCTTGATAAGGAATGAAGAGTCCAAGTAGACAAAGATATGAGATAAGGATGGTTGAGCACATTCTCGAAGGTTGGACATCACACCAATCACTCAATTTCAATAACAAAACTCCCTTGCAAAATTAAGTGAGCTAGTATGAGAACGAAGAAGAGATCCATAACCCCCATCCCTCTTCCTCTAGGGAGGGAGCCATCCGACTGCAGGACCATCAGACTCGTAGGGAGTCTTGGAGGCGTGGTGCCTCCCTCACGAGCGTGGGTATAAGTATAGTCATGAAAACTAGCCATACCATCTCTATGGTTGCATGCTTGGTCAAAAGTGAACAGCATTGCGAAGATTCTAGAGTTCCTATGGGCAGTAAGAAAAAAATAAAGTGGAGGATTTTTAGTAACTCCTTCATAATGCTGAGGTAATGTTAAGTTGGTAAAATGTCAAGAGCCCAAATGCCAAGAGATGGTAAAGTTTCTAGTCCAAGAGCCCAAATGCCAAGAGGTGGTAAAATGAAAGGTAATGTTAAGTTGTTGAAAAAGGTGCCAAAGTTGTTGGCCAAATGAGCAGTGAAAGAATAAGTGGGCATTAGTTTTCAGGCCATGATCGATAGTGCTGTCAAGGGTTGATAGTTTATTATAAACCATAAAAAATGTGAATTTTGGGAGCCACTAAATTTTTCAAATTTTCGACCACGCTTGCCCTCCACCGGAGGTGGACGACAAAGCATGACAGCAAACAAAATTATAAATTGACTTTGCACTTAGACCCATTCATCATCATAGGCTAGAGTAGGACTGTAAATGCGATTAATCTGGGCACATAAATCGGGTCCAAACATAGTAAAGAGCAATTTATCATTCCACTTCCCATTTATAATAAAAAAAGTTATTAAGTGATAAGGAGGTATTGACGAAGGTCGACATTGTGCTGATAGGGAACTAAAAAATTCAAGGATCCAAAATGAGAGAGGTAGAAGATCTGGACCCAATCTGCTTTTTGAAGCTCGAGTGGATATCCATGAGTGCAAAATGCAGATTCATTTTTGTTCAACAGATTTAAGATGCATTGTGCAATGAGGTTCGGGCAGCATGAATGTTTCAAATTTCGAGATCCCCCCGCATCGGAACTGATCAAGTGGGAGCTCCGGCCAAAGATAAGACCTGGATAACTTCTCTAAGGGGTCATTTGGTATGAGGTAGTCTAAATAGATTACCGATTATTTTATTTAAAATTTTAGGGCCCACCACATTACTCATTTTGCTATAATTAATTATCGGTAATTTTAATTACTCTAGTAATCTTGATTACCACCTCACTAGTAATTTAGATAGCAGGCAGGTGATGTGTCTTTCTATATTATCAGCTGGTGGGAATACATTTCGACGAAAATATTCCTTCAATTAAATTTTTTATTTCAAATATTTTATTAATAAATAAATATCATTTAACTTCATCTTTTTCATTATTTGAAATATTGTACAAATAACTCTTAATTTTGTCTCATCTTTTTTATATATATTCACTTTTCTATTTTTTTTCTTTGTTTATTTATAATAATATATTATTAAAATGTAAAATAATGTTTAGGGGTATTTTGGTAATTTTGACACTATCCGTTTTGACTATTATTTATATTACCAGTATTTATCTATAATGTAATATTAACGGTAATTTAAATAGTGATAATCTATCTAACTAGTGATTTAAATTACCAGTTATTTAAATCAGTAATGCACCAAACGACCCTTAAGGATTCAATGACACCACTCGCAAGGTGGGTGGTACCAAGCCAGTATATGGGGATAGACAACAAGACATGTTTGATAAGGGTGGTGTGGCCAACTTGACTTAGAAGGCGCCGACTCCGATCGGCTTAGTAGAGGTTTTCTCAATGATGAGTTGTTGGCCTTTAACTAGGATACGCCCGGTGGAAAATAGGGATTCCAAGATAAAGAAAAGGAAATTTTTAAAATTTAGTATGTCCCTAATTAAGTTTCTACGCCCAAGATTGTCAAGTTCTCGATCTAGATCTTAAGATCTTATGATTTTACGATCTTACAAACTCCTTCCGATCTCGATCTTATCTTGAGGATCTTATATGTAAGATCTTAATACCATCTTAATTTTGGTCACACGATCTTACGATCTTATCCGATCTCATACGATTTCATATGATTAATATAATCATTTAAATATTAATTAAAAATATATTTATGATAATACAAATTAATTTATATGAAGTTAAATATATTTTTGTTCATTTTTAATATGTTTTGATATAATTTGATTCATGAATCCATAAAAATGTCTTAGTGAGGTATAATCTAATATTTCAATATGAAAAATTTGTCAAAAACATATTTATTATTTTGAAAATATATTATTTTATTAATAGGTAGAATCTTACGATCCTCGATCCGATCTTGCGATATTCGATCTTATGACCCCCTCCGATCTTATATAAGATCCCGATCTTGACAACCTTGTCTACGCCATTGGTTAAGATGAGGGAGGTAAAGTTTGAACTTTTGGGTGTTTGCTTTTTTATTAGTATGTTGGAGATCCTGCATTGCACAATAACAATCGTCGTGTTATGTTTTGTAGCAGTTTTATCTTCATAGCAGTCTTCCATTTTATTGCTCTTTGTAACAGATAGCTTTAGTATAAATAGGGGTGTCTTGTAACGCTTCTTCATATTAGTTGTAATCTACTTTTACCCTTTAATCAAAGTTTCATCCACATTTTTCTTTTCCTCTTTTGGCGTACCTTCGACAACTTCTCTCCGACGAGTAGAGCTCCATTTCATTTCTTGACATGGTATCAGAGTAGTTGATGAGCGATCTATGAGAGCTCTCCTTTTCGACTGCTCGATTGTTGCTTCTGTCGAAAGCTCGCCTGCAACTTCAAAGCTCATCGTCTCCGGGCGATCTCAAGCCATATGGCGCCCATGAGTCCAGGCGACATCCATCTGGCCGTGGTTGACACAGATCTAGCAAATCTGAGTGACGATCTGAGTGATGACGCTACTCTCATCATCAAATCTGGTAGGTCAACAATACTCTCATCATCGACGATGAGCTAGAGGTCTAGATCGAAAGCCTTCTCTGTTTTGTCGGCATCAAGATTGGCAACTCAAACTTCTCTACTCCAATTTCCTTCTCCCATGACCAAACATGTTTCTTCCTCTTTCTTGGTTCTCTACTTTTCTAGTTTTCCGTCACGATTCATTTTTCCTCCGACATTTTCTTCGTCGGAATCATCCTTCACCTCATCGGATGTCCTCCAGCATCTCATTTCGAAGTTTCGACTTTTCTTCTTTTTGGATTGTTACTCCGATCATCACTTCTTGGCGACTTCTCCTGCAGCCGTGAAGCTCTTCATCTTCTCTCCTCTTTCACGGTGGAGTTCACCACCATTCCTTTCATCGATTTATCATCGAAGTTCTCCCTTTTTGGGATTCAATGAGAGTTGTTCGGCTCATCTAGTGAAAGTCGTGTCACTTCTCTTCTCCGATCGTAAGTTCAATCGTTACTTTTCGACGACTTCTCTTGCAACCATGAAGGTCATCTTATGTGTTTTCTTCTTCGTGTTCTTTCATTTTCTTGATTTCTGATCATGTTCTTCACCCACTCTATTTGTCATGTTCTTCCACATCTTTGCGGTTGTGATCTTCTTTGCAAGTGTTCGATACTAGTTCTTTTACGATCGTGTACGATCATCATCTTTCAATTTCTCTTCTTTGTTTCTTTCTTCTTTGTTTTTGGTCCCATGTATTCTACATCCGACAAGCGAGTGGTCGACGTTCGAGCTCAGTTTCTCCTTGCCAGCTTCTCCAACAACTATGTGATGTCAATTGGAACTCACACTCATCCTTTGTTCATCTGTTGTGTGCGTCTTCATCATCAACGTCTCCATCACCGTCGATAACCTCAGCATGACTCTGCAACCCTTCTTCATCAAGCATTTAGTGCTCAACGAAATGTTCCTAGTAGCCAATGTTATCTGCTGCTGCGCGTGTCATCAGTTTCATCTTCGTCTCCGACCGTGACTTACAGGTGTTTGATGGAAGCTTCGTCGTGCTCATCTTCGATGAACGAAATTATTTGCGATTTGCATCTCTGCCAATCTGGTTGATTGGCATCTTCTACGTGTTGTTGCAAGTCCATTTGTTGTTCGTCATCTCTTAGAAAGGGGGCGTGTTGGAGATCCTGTAGAGCACAGTAAACAGTAACAGTCGTCGAGTGTTATGTTTTGTAGTAGTTTTATTGTTCTTTGTAACATATAGCTTTAGTATAAATAGGGGTGTCCTATAATGCTTCTTCATATTAGTTGTAATCCACTTTTACCTTTTAATCAAAGTTTCATCCGTATCTTTCTTTTCCTCTTCCACTTTCTTCTTCTCTTGCGGTGTACCTCTAACAACTTCTCTTCGGCGAGTAGAGCTCCATTTTGTTTCTTGACACAGTAAGGTAATAATAAATGGCCAAGACCTCTCAAACATTCCTGCGGTTTTTTTTTGTGGCTTTTAGACAAATTGGCAGATCATCTGCGAAAAGCAAATGAGAAAGAGTGAGTGCCAATGCTAATAGGGAACTATTTTACCCATGGTTTCATGAGGATTCATAAGAGAGGAGAAGATTTGGCTAATGAAAATAAAGATGTATGAGGAGATAGGATCTCCCTGTCGGATACCACGGTGAGTTGTAAAGGCCTCATAATTCTGCCCGTTTATAACACATGTAAAGATGGAAGAGTGGATACATACATTTATCCAGTTAATAAATGTGGGTGAAAATTTCATGAGGGAGAGAATTGTATTTACTGAAACCTAGGAGACACGGTTGAATGCTTTCTCCATGTCAACTTTGATGAGCATAAATTTTCGCCTCCTAGAGTTTAGAGAGTAAGCCAATTCGTGAGTGATTAAAATGTTGGGAAGGAGAGAGACTTATGTTGGAAATGTTGAGAGAGACTTAAATGAGAGAGAGAGGAGAGATGTTGGGAACGAGGGAATGAGAGAGAGAGAGAGAGTTGAGACGAGAGAAAGCGAGAGAGAGAGTTGGGAAGGAGAGAGACCTATGTGAGAGAAATCAGAGATATTGGAAAATGAGAGAGAATTGGGGAGAAGAGAAAAACAAGTGAGAGAGAGATAAATGAAAGAGAGAAAATTTTTTAATCATCTAGGTAACAGATTAAGGAAAATTTTATAAAAATTATTTTGATTATAATATTTTATTTTATGATTTAAACTTGTTAGACTTTAGATTTATTATAATCTTTTACTCTATTATATCTAAATATATATATATATATTTTACATAAATAATTTAATATATTATATTAAATTATAATATTTTATTATTAACTAATCTGATCGATCGGTTCAACTTGAAATGAAGACTTTTTTGATTCGTTGTCCGGTTGGATCTTAACAACTTTGCATGGGCTTTTGATTTCAAATACGTAGATGATATAGAAGATGGACGAACACTCACTTCATATGACTGTAAGGTTCACTATCGATGTCATTTAATATCTTTGTACAGGATCAGACTTCCTCCGGGAGAACCTGAGCGAGGAACAACCAATGGATGGAGAGAAGAAATCACTCATCACACTGGCGTAAAACTTTGGAACACTTGTCACAACAATTTTGTTCCATCTTATCAGTATGATCTCGACTTCGTGTCCCGACAAATTCTTACAAATCAAAATGTAAAATAATAGAACCAGAGGATTTTCCCATCGCCCACTCAGCAGCAATACAATGTCTTAGGTCGAGCTGTAAGGGCTGACCATCGATCAATACAAATTTCACAAAGTTTTTTTTAACAAAAGTAGGAGCAGTCGAGTAGACCAGAAACAATGACTCAGGCTTCGCCGTCTCCGTAAAGAAGTCGTAACTCAGAGCAGACCTCTTCTCCTCTTGTAGTCGCTGACTGTCAAGGTCAAAGGATGCCTCCTCCCATCGCCGTCCGGCACCCTGTAGCCAACGGTTGCTTCGATTCTCTGCTTCCTCGCCATAAACCCTTCGTGCACACCCTGAGCGCCTCCAAACTTCTGCAGGGCAACCAAGGAGATGGGCAACTCGAAATTGTGCAGAAAATTTGATGATGTCCCTTGGTCTACAGGTGCACTAGTATCGACCAACTTGCCCGCATCAGCTGCCGCCACCAAAGCTGCAGCAGTGACAGCCTCACCAGTCTCTGATCCCGTCCCATTTGCGACTGCAGACCTCCCATTTTCTGCATTGACTGCAGATGAATTGCCATCACCCCCTGACTTGGAGAGATAGTAGTTCGTTGATCTTGTCCATCGCCTTGAAAATGGATCGTAACCAGCTTCTCCGGCCTTCAAACTTGTGTTGACTGGCTTTAGTTCTGAAGCATTTTTAAAGTTCTCAGCTCGGTTCTTCTTGTTCATCTCAGCCAACCTAATGGCCTTTTCATCTTTAGGCTTCAACTTCCACGACATGTTCTCTAACTCCTTCAGCCTCTTTCTAATTCTCTCCATTTCCGCTTCATCGCGCCGGCTTTGTGCGATCTCCATCTGTTTCCGCAGTCTGTCCTTCTCGGCCGCAATATTAACTGGCCTTAGAGAGGCCAACTTCTTCTCTTGCAGCATCTGTTTTACAGTGGCCGCAGAGTAGACAAAATTGTTTGCTTTCAAAATTTCTTCCTTCTTGTCAAGTACCTCCTGCCTTGTAGGCAGTCGCCCACCGCCCTTCTCCACCTCCCATTGCCATTCTTTAAACTCTTTCTCCAATGGTGGTGAGTCAGAGACCATAGCCATCTGCCACCTAGCAGCAGAAGAATCATTACCCCAAATGCAGTTCAACCACTTATAAGTGGAGTAATTTTCCAGTTTGTAGTGTTTCTCTGGATCAGTTGAATCCACATTACGTACCAAGCAGAGCTTATATTTAGGACCAGTTCGTGTCTTCCCAATGCCAAGCCGAACAAAGCAGCCCGAGATGAGCTCTTCAAAGAAGGGCTCCATGAACCACTTCACCAGCTTCGACCTACGAATGGTTATCTCCTTAATATCCTCAAATTTTGGTGAATCCAACCTCGAAGGTGACATATCTTCTAGCATGTCATCATCCATTCTCTTGTCACCAGGAAACCTATCATCATCGCTATCACCTCTCCCACCTTCATTGCTCATATCACTAGGTGGACTTGGAGGCATAATTTTGTGCTTTGTTGAAGTAGAATCTTTAAGACCGTGACTTCCTCCAGCAACCTCTCTCAACTGTTTCCGGTAGCCCTCCGGATCTTGCTGCCTCAAACGCTTGGCTCTCAGCTCATTCAAGGCACTCTTGGCAGCAGTCTTATCATTTCGGCTGGATGTGCGACCACGCTGGGGCAATGGTGGTGGGCTTTCTTTTCGAGACTTCTCCATCTTGGAGGATGTTGCTCTTGCCATCTTCTTCAGCTTATAATCATCTATTTTCGTCCCCCGCTCAGCTAAGATCATCTCTCTGTCCAACTCAGACAGCTTCAATAGCTCTTCTTTGTCAGCATCATCTTTGTAAAGGTCGCTTCCCACAGAAGGAGCACTGTCAGAGTCATCCCCACTGTGTCCGCCATCATCTTCATCGTCCCAGCCGCCCTTCTTGTCTTTCTCCGGTGGGTCAAACCTCTTCTTGAGCGGGATTTGAGAGCCCGAGGGCTTCCTCTTTTTGTAATTTGGATCATCCGAATCATCATCTTTCGAGTCGCTGCCATCGGAATACGCTCTTTCGCTTGCCCATTTAGATTGCTGCCGAGAACTGCTGTTCTTCCTACTGGACCCACCTGTCCTTCCTGCTGCCTGCAGCAGCAAGTTCTCCAAATCTCCCATGATCGAGAGGTCGCTCTGAAGGCCTGCAAGAAAGCAGTCGTTGCCCATTCAGCAAACATCAACATGGACGTCAATGGGTTTTGAGAGCACAAAAACATTTTTTTTTCATTCTGAATAATCCTTACAAGCTCGGCAATCCAACAATTCACTGCCAGGTCAATCAAAAGCTCTTCATTTAAGATGCCTCGAAACCACTAAATCGCTGCCACATAATAGAAACCAATCGCACAAAAGGCAACAAGAAAATCCTGATACACAAATAGAGAGCTAAAATGGGGAAAAAAAATAAAAGACAACCATCAAAGAGCTCCCCGCTTGCACATTCACGAACAATAGAAGAGGCATTTTAACTTGATAGAAGGCGTTTGGCATCAAGAACACTTGAAAGAGATCGAAGAAATCCTCAACTGAATCAAGCGGAAACGGAAAGTCGCAGGATCCGATTCAGAGGGACAGAGCACCGAATTGATCAGGACAACCCAAAAAAGACACAATTCCACCGTAAAAATCGAACGGAGAACATCATAGAGGAGATGCAGAACGAAAGATCGAAAAGATCTACCGATAGATTCGACGAGATCGAGAGCGATCACCTGAATCAACGAGCTCAGGGGTGGTTCCAAATTTGGATCTTTTTGGACTTCGGACAAGGAGAAAGGAGAAAGGGATCGGAGAGCTAAACGAGTGTACAAGAACACACGTAACTTTGCATTCCAAGGCCTTGGGCCGAAATAGCTGGCCCATTATCCATTTATTTATTATTATTGTTATTATTATGGATTGTTATTTTATTATTGTCTAAAAATTAAAAGAAAATTAATACATAATGATTATTGCCTATAAAATCTTTAACATGTTGGTTCATTAATATTTACGTTGTCACTTTACTCTCATACTTTTACTATTATTAAGGACTATGTTTATATATTTACTTTT
This sequence comes from Pontederia crassipes, assembly GCA_030549335.1. Lineage (NCBI taxonomy): Eukaryota > Viridiplantae > Streptophyta > Magnoliopsida > Commelinales > Pontederiaceae > Pontederia > Pontederia crassipes. Next base: position 75,516,225 of record CM060188.1, on the reverse strand, counting down.
TTTTCCTCATTTAGTTTATAATTTAATAAACTTTTAACTTTATCTCGTGGACTATGATCTTTCAAAATTCTTTAGTGCCATGTATGTATATAATATAAATTAATTATATATAATATTATTACATTACGATAAATTGGTTATGGTGGAGAGGGCAAATATTTTTTCATATATATAATATACAATGATACTATGATAGAGTTAGTATAGCATAATATTAAAAAATTTAATTTACTTTAATTTAGTATGTAATAAGTTCAAATTCAATCGTTAACCACTAATTACACTAGATATATTTATAGAATATATACTCTTGTCGTAATGTGTTAACACGAAAAAAATATTTATTTGTTAATTTTAACATAAAAAGACAAGATATGAATCACACAAACATGTAATGAGAAGAAATACATTAAAAAAAACAAATATAGTACCATTTTAATTCATCAAGTATATATATGATTTGATTGCAATAGTTGTAAATTTGATATATGTACATAAGTACATTACTAATTGAATATAAAATGTATATTTTAATATTACATTAAATTTTAAATTTCAAAATATATTTATGATTTATAATTGATAGTTTTTTCATATAATTGAACTTTGGCATCGTTCATACGTGTATAATTAAAATATGATAGGTTAATTCATTATATTATATTAAATATAATAAATTATTATTATCCAATTTGATTGGTTCGAGATGAGGTTCAGATCATTGTCTAACCCTGTCATGACAATATTGCTGCCTACAAACTCAACCAATTGGGCTGGCTAGGGCCTCGACCTTACTCGAGATAATATCTATGTTTTTTTTTTCAAAAAATATCAATAGAATATGATATTTAATTCTGATTTACTCATTAACTTGTTACATTAGGGTAATATGATTTAGAATTTCCAAAAAAGTAATAAGTATGTTAATAGTAGTCATGAAAATAATGTCAAAATAATTTTGAAATGATATGTATATAGAGGAATATTAGGGCCTTTGTGATGTCTCTGTGCGCCCACACATCCAAAGCCGTCCAATCTCAAATGAATGATTTGGATGATTGCGTGCCGGTTCAAACAACTTGTGCGTCCGGTTCGATGGCTGAGGGCGGCAATCAAGGGTGGCGAACGGATCGATGGTCACCGACGAGCAGCGGCGAACGGATCGATGGCGGAGAGCGACGGAGGCGGCAAGTGCATCGATGGCAGAGGGCAGCGGAGGCGTCGAGCAGAGGGCGATGGTGAGCGACGAGTGGAGGGCGGAGGGCGGAGGGCGGCGGCAAGTGAATCGATGGCAGAGAGCAGCGGTGGCGGTGAGGCGGCGAGCGGAGGACGACGGTGAGCGATGAGTGGAGGGCGGAGGACGGAGGGCGACGGTGAGCGGCGAGTGGAGGGCGGGGGACGGCGGCAAACATACGATGGAGGGTGGAGGGCTCACGGCTCGCAGAGGGCGGCGGACCGGGCGGAGGCGACGATCGATCTGCGATGAAATCGATTTGCGCGCCTTGATTCGAGTGGAGGGTGGAGTGACGGAGGTCGATGGAGGTGGCGATCGATCTGCGAATCTTGCAACATGCGACGACGACCGATCACGTTCTTGCCCTTCAGTGACGTGCGATCTAGAACCTGCGACGGAGGCGGCGATCGATCCGATCTGGAACCTGCGACCTGTGACAATGGCAGGAGATAGGAGGTGTCGCCGGCGAAGTCCCGCGTAGAGACGAGAGAAGGAGAGGGACGCGCGGCGACCTGGACACGTCATTGAGCCACTGAGGGGAGGAATGCACGCGCAGCGAACCGGACGCGCGAGTCATTTGAACCGGCGTGCAATCATCCAGATCGTTCATTTCATATTGGACGGCTCTGGATATGTGGACGCATAGTGACACCACAAAAATATTCCTCATATATATATATATATATATATATATATTATGATTAATTTCTTAAACCTTTCGTGATTTTCGCATTTAATCACTTTAGGACGTGCCTAAACTATTGTGGTCGAACTCACTAGGGGCAGCGAGCTCGCGTTCGAGCTTGCTGCGAGGGGGTGGCCAAGGAGCTCGTGTGGGGTGAGTATGCGGGGTGGGGGGAGCTCGCAGTCAAATTCATTGGGGCCGGTGAGCTAGATATTGAGTTCACTTGGGGGATGGGTGGTGGTGGCAAGCTCGTGGTCGAACACACTGGAGGGCCAACAAGCTCCAATGAGAGGGCGGGGGGAGAGCTCACACTCGAGCTCGTTGGTGGTAGGTAGGGGGAAGGAGGCGAGAGCTCGCGGTCGAGCTCGTGGGGTGGCGACTCTGTTGCGAGGGGGGACGATGAGAGCTCGCGTTCGAGCTCGCTTGGGGAGGGGGCGTCATGGCAAGCTCGACTAGGGAAGATTTAAGAAATTAAATTTATACATTCGATACATTTGTCAAAAAATCTCAATTAATATAAATGTATTCTTTAATTGATTTCCCTACAATGATTTAAAAAATCAATTATGTTGTATTAAATAGTAGAGATGAAGTTGCATGCACTAATCAAGGTTGGGATAAATTGCACGAATGATTCCCCAACTTTGAGTCAATTTCCAATTTGTCCCCCAACTTTAATTTATAATCAAAACGTCCATCGTCTTTTATTTTCTTGCACGATTAGTCCTCTTGAGCGGTGATAGTGGATTTCATTGTTGCCTTGCATACGTGGCCGACACGTCAACCGTTTCTCTCTCATCCACGTCATTTAAGTCATTCACGTCATTTAACGCTCCAAACCAAATAAATTACACGGATCGTCCCCCAACTTTGAATCTATTTCTAAATAGTCCCCCAACTTTGATATTATTACACGATTCATCCACTTGACCGGTAAGAAATATTTAAAAATATAATAAAAATTTAAGAACGCGGACGAGCTGATAGAGGGGGAGTGTCGTCCCCCCTCTCTAAGCTCGCCCTTTGGCGAGTTGGCATAGGGGGCGCCGACCCCCCTCTCCAAGCTCGTCCACTAGCGAGCTTCGCACAAGGGGCATCAACGCCCCCTTGCGAGCTTGTCGATGATTCTAAATGACTCAAAGTTGAGAGACTATAAAAAATAAAAATGATAGGAGCGCCGACGAACTCGCGAGGGGGCGTTAGCGCTCCTTGTGCGAAGTTCGCCAGTGGGCGAGCTTGGAGACGGGGGCCGGCGCCCCCTATGCTAACTCGCCAAAGGGCGAGCTTGGAGAGGGGGGCCGACACCCCTCCTCTACCAGCTCGTCCACATCCTAAAATTTTTATAATAATTTTTATTGTATGATGTCAGTTAGTTAAATTTTTATTATATTTTATTATGCCACGTCGCAAGATAATCGGGAAACTGTTTCTTACCGGTCAAGTGGATGAATCGTGTAATAATATCAAAGTTGCGGGGCTATTTAGAAATTGATTCAATGTTGGGGGACGATCCGTGTAATTTACCTGGTTTAGAGCGTTAAATGACGTGGATGACTTAAATGACGTAGACGAGAGAGAAATGGCTGACGTGTCGGCCACGTATGCAAAGCAACCGGAAAATTCACTATCACTGTTCAAGAGGACTAATTGTGCAAGAAAATAAAAGATGAGGGGTGGTATGATTATAAATTGAAGTTGGGGGATCAGTTGGAAATCGACTCAAAGTTGGCACTATATATATGTATATGTAGTATATATATATATATATATATATATATATATATATATATATATATATATATATATTTGATACATTGGACATCTCAACATTGCACCATTGACATTTATCTTATTTCTAAGAAATAAGAGCTTCACATGAGCTCAGATCTTCGTGTAACCTCCACCCTTCACCGTTTTTTCCTCCTCCGTGAAACTCCCTTATGGCCCATCCAATTAATGCACCAATCTACTTAATGTTAATAAAATATTATGAGTTAATTAAAAAGATATTTTTAGACTTGACAAAAAACTTTCTAAAGTACGTTAATAAATATCATATGATTCTTTCACTTTCCATTTATACATCAAAAAATATTTACTCAAAATTACTTTACTCTCTTCCATATGAAAATTTTCATAAAGTAAATATATCAAATTGATTCTCCTTCCACCACGTATAATTTTTTTTCTAGAATTTAAAGTTTATATCAACTTTTTAATTCTTAATTTTTTTCTCATCCCACTATATCCATATTAAATAACATACACTTCTCCCACACACCGTCATCAATTTCAATACTTTATCCATTCATACATTAAACTCCCGCCACTCCACTTTTTTTTTCAATTACTTAAGTTATACAAGATTATATATATATATATATATATATATATATATATATGGATTTAACGGGGTCATATATGCCTTGTATGACGTATGGCTCTCATACGCATCGACGCCCATCGTCCGAAGGGCGATCCGTCAGATCTACCTCTCCTTCTCCGATCTCATCTTCCCCACCTGCCCTCCGAGCACCGTCGCCACTGGCACCTCTAATCGTCGTCTATCGTTGCCAACGCCCCAACCTCCTCCAAGCTTGCCACCCGCGAGCGCTCCTTGCAATCGTCGGTCATGTCCATGACGACCTTCGTGTGCACGATCGAGTTGCAGGCGCCTGGATCGTTGCCCTCGCCGTCGATTGGAGAGAAAGGAGAGAGTAGATCGCAGCCCTCGTTGGATCCCTCGCAATCGATCACCCTCACCTAGTCACCGTCGACGTCGCCATCGTCGGATCGAGGAGAAAGGGGGAGATCAGATCGCCTCACCGCTGTCAGCGCCTCATCGCTCGTGCCTGTCGTCATTGCCGAGGTTGTCAAGATATCGATCTAGATCTTAAGATCTTACGATTTTACGATCTTACAGACTCTTTTAGATGTCGTGGGATCTTATTTGTAAGATCTTAATACAATCTTAATTTTAGTCATACGATCTTACGATCTTGTCTGATCCTATATGATCTCATATGATTAATATAATCATTTAATTATTAATTAAAAATATATTTATGATAATAAGAATTAATTTATATGAAATTAAATATATTTTTGTTCATTTTTAATATGTTTTGATATAATTTGACTCATGAATCAATAAAAAATGTCTTTGCGAGGTATAATCTAATATTTCAATACGAAAAATTTGTCAAAAATATATTTATTATTTTAAAAATATACTATTTTATTAATAGGGAGGATCTTACGATCCTCAATCCGATTTTACGATCTTCGATCTTATGACCCCCCTCCGATCTTATATAAAATCCCGATCTTGACAATCTTGGTCATCGCCTCGTCACTCGTGCCTCGTCGCCATCGTCTCGCCGCTTGCATCTTGCAGACGTCATCGCCTCGCCACACGCGCCTCGCCGCTCGTGTTCGTTGTCATCTCCTCGCCGCCCACCGTCCGATTGGCAGGCGGCATATGGGGGTCATAAGCCATACAAGGCGTATGAGCCCATTAAATCATATATATATATATATATATATATATATATATATATATGGTTTAATATATATATGAAGCAGCAAATGCTTAGCACTATGTGAAGCAGGCTTAAAACCGTCCGATTGTGATCCGGCGGTTGATATGGATGCGCCCGTCCAGATATCATCGGACGGCACCAGTGCATCTCACGAGATGTTCCAGCCTTTCCGATTGCAGTGCCCACTTCACACAAAACACTCCCGCTCGGTCTTTTTTTTCTTATTTTCCCGCTTTCTCCTCTCGCCCTAAATCCTCGCTGATCTTTCTAGCGATCTTTGGCGCTGCGATCCATCTCTTCTTCTCCGGTGGGTGCTGCGATCCACCAGGTGCTGCTCGCCCTTACCCCCTCTCTCGCCCTCATTTTTTCCTATTTCCTCTCGCCCTAAATCCTTTTCTAGCAATCTCCGGCGCTGCAATTCAGCTCTTCTCCGGCACTGTGATCCACAAGGTGCTACTCGCCCTTTCCTTCTCATTCACTCACTCTCTCTCTCTCACACACACACTTTATCTCTCTCCCTTTGTCTCTTCTTCGATGAGTTCATGGACAGCGATAGACGGTTGTCGGCTCACGTCGTCAGAGACATGAAGACCCTCCCATCTCCGTCAGTGACCTTCTCCTCGCCTCCGCTGGCCTCAACGGCTTCGACGCCATCTGCGGCGTATGAGGTCTGTCGGCGCTCACGTTGTCCTCCTCGCCGCATGGCCGGACTCCAGGAGTGGCAGGCAGAAGAGTGCCCACACTATGGCGTACGTCCCGGCGACCATGGCGGATGATGAGGCGGCCCTTGAGACTGGAGGTGTGAGGAGGATTCCCATGAGGAGCTTGTACGAGGGAGTTCTGTTCGTGCTGTACAAGATGGTGGTGATGCAGCTTATGGAGGCTCCGAAGCATAGCCCGACACAACTTCGTTCGCACCATACCAACCTTGAGTACGGTGCCAGCCAAGCATTTGTTAAAATGCATATACTCTGTATTGTTTTGTCTAGCTCTGTATTTCTTGAAAGCCATGAGTGATCTATGACTAATTACTTGTAATTTAGATTTGGAGTTTAGTTTTTACAAAACTACTTGTAATTTAGATTTATTTGTGTGGGTGTTTGCTTTCTGATTAAATGAGTTGTATAACTTTTCTCTATTAAAAAGAATTGATAAGAGAATTGATGGTAATATATCAGGACAGAAAACTCATTTGTCTACCGTGACGAAAAAGATGATCAAATAAAAAGCAAATTTCTACACTTCTACCTATATACAACATCTTTTTCCAATGGAGTTTAGTTGCAGCTTTTGTAAATTGCGATGAATTTATGTTCCAGTGCACTAAGGAATTGTAACGTCTTGGAAAAAAAATAAAAAAAAGGTGTCAATACTTTTAAAAATAGGGGCACTTTGGTCATTGTGCAAGAAAGTATAGCAGTAAAAAAAAGAACGTGCATAAAAAAACATCGTTCATCTCCCACCTCCCGACTTGCTATAGTGCGCGCGGCGGCACTGTAGCACGTCCAAACTGCCGCTCCTTTCGACACTCCGATCTCCTCTGTCCAGCCACCATTTTTTGCGTGTGAGATACCGTTGGAAAGAGCACGAGGAGACGAATATTTTGACATATGGTATGAGATGATCGGTCCACTGTGCGTGATGCAGCAAGGGAAAAATGTGAGGAGGTCAAAAAATCCGCCGACGATGATTTCAGCGATGATTTCGGTTCCGATTAACACCGATCCTTCTCCTAGTGAGTTGTACATCATTCTCAGGTCGATTAGGATCATTTGGAGGATTTTAACAATGTTTTTGTTACAAATTACATAGGAGGCCGAAATTAGGGCTTTTCGACGAACTTTTCTGGCGAGCCGATGGGGGGCTCCGACTGACCTTACATGACGTCCTGGTAGGTGCACACACCAGAGAGAAACATATTGGGTTGCTGCCCGTCAAAATTTTAACCACAAATTACTTGTAGGTTCATCGATTTCGGGTTCCGATCGTCGGGCGTTATTTTCGACGACTTGTCCTCAATGTGTATTGGTAAGTGAATGAAAATGTACAATAAATTTGATTTTAGATATGAAACTGATTTTTAATTAATTTTATTATGCTACTAATGAAGAAGGCGACGTTCGGCGGGTATGATTTCGATTTAGAGAGTGGGAGGGCCTCATTTATTGTGGTAAGGATATGATTGGTGACCAAAACTATTTATATGATTAATTTCATAATTGATTAGAATTGATTATAGGGTCTAATCCGAATTATTATATGCTTAATTGGACATGATAGGTGGTTGTCCGATGAGCTTTGAGTAGGGTGCTATTAGTTGGCGATTTATTTTCCCCTATCGGTAAGAATGCTGAAAATTTATAGTGATGATCGATTTATGAAAATTAATTTATTTGATAGTTATAGTTCATTAATTACGAACTAAGGCAAGAAAATTATAAATTATAACTCTAGGTACCAAGATGTCGTTAGAAAGGATTATTATGAAGTGATTAATGAATTAAAAGATAAATGATATCTAGAAGTTATAAATGTCTTAAATGATAAGATTATGTTATTAAATAAAGTTTAAATGGATGTAATAAGTATTTATCCCCTTTGAACATATTCGGATGGAAGTTAGTTGAGACTTAAGGAATTCAAGGTGAGGGAACTTATCTCAAATAATATAAATTACTTAACTCTTTGGAGTGGTAACATCGTCCCATCCGATGTGGGGCAGATTTTTCGAGATCGCTTTCTTCATGCATAAACATACTTATTTGTGTGCTTCATATGTGTGCCATCATATGAATTATGATGTTTAATTAAGAATTTTTGAAGCCTATCGATTTTGATAAAAAATTCTATTGTATTTGAAATGAAATGTTTCGGCATAATAACTTCAAGCTCCAAATCTTCACCTCGAATATGCATTCATGCATCATATGCACTTCATTTAAAAATCCGCATAAGGCAGAATATTTTCACCTCGGAGGATTGGCCAACTACGAGTAGACCAGTTGGGGTCTGGTTTGCTTTGTGTCGATATAATGACACGAGGAGCAGGTTCAACATCATGTGTCGATATAATGACACGAAGGGTGGAATTAGAACAATCATCCTGTAGCGATATAGTGACACGATGGATGGAATGAAAAAAGAAAAGAAACAAGCTCTGTGTCGATATAGTGACACGAGGAGCGGTTCAACATCCTATGACAATATAATGACATGAGCGAAATTAGAACAACCACCATGTGGCCATATAGTGACACGAGGGGTGTGTGAAGAAGAACTCGATTGACGAGTGGTATGGATATCCGTGTTTAATGATGATTTCACAACTTATATATTATATATGTATGATTTCACCATGCATGTGCATACATGACATTCATTTTGCATGATCATTATGTGAATGAGTTTCTTTTGAAGAAGATTGGATTTAAATATTTCATGAAAATAAGATGTTGATTTTCGCAACGGTTCCATACTTGAGATAGTCGTTTTAACTCACTGAGCTTAGTCCATGCTCACCCCTTTCTCTTTTAATGTTTACAGGAAAGAAATACATATACTACATGGTTGTTTGGAAATGGGTATTGATTCAAAAGGGATAGTGTGTGAGATTTCGCAAAAAACGTATCTGGAAATGTTGTTCTTTTGATACTTATTATTCTTTTAAACTGACTATTATAATTTTATTTATCTTGACGTCATTTGATTTTGGGTTGTGACCCATGATTTCTTGTGGATTTAAATTGGCTGATGGGAGCGGAGGCTCCATAATTTATAGATGAGACGATATGGGCGAGTCCCTATCATGAAACTAGATATGGGCAAGTCTCTATCATGGAATTGGATAAGGGCTTGAGTCTCTTAATGGATTTTGACAGGCATTCGATATGTTTTGTTTGTGTAATAGTTTTATGACTAAACTCGCATATTGTTATAGTTCGAAAATTTTGGACTTTATATTATTTGGTACATATTAAATTTTATAAATTGCCTGTGATGTGAATAATTATGGATAAATGTTGTATTTGATGCATGAACGAATTTACGCATACGTCATGCCGAAATTTTTGGGAATTTCTAGTGTTAGTTGATTTTTGGAACATTGGTTTCCGTTGAAGTTTTGAATTTGAATTTAAACGATTGAATTTCCGATTTCACCCCTTGTGGTGCCAAAAGAAGTAGTGGAGCATAACAAGTTATGGTATCAGAGCTTAGGGATAAGATCCAATTCACGGAGTGTGGGTAGGAATGGATAGTTGCATGTTATGTTAGTGCATGTTACCATTGCATGTGAAAAAGTTACTATGAAATTGTATTTTGAAATTTATGCTATGTGCATATATATGAACAAGTACTTAACAATCAAATTGTGATTATGCTAAATGGTTTTATGTTATGTCGATTTGGCAAAAAAAATGATATTGATATCCATTTGAGTGATTGTATGCTAGATGTATAGTTTGATGTAAGCATGTTGCTTAGAATTTGAAGGTCCCATAAATTATTTTGATGTACATAAAAGAATGAGTGCAAAATTGCTTAATAATTAAATGGTATTGCTCTCATGATGATTTCATGATATAAATTGAATGCCTTATGCTAGACTGTGATTTGAGTGGTGATAAAAATAATTTATTTTATTAATTGAAATAAATTATGGAGTGCTTAGATACATATCTATTCCTATTCTCACTACTAGAAAAATGCGGATTACCGACGGTCCGGACCGTCGGTAATCAGCTCAAAAACCGTCGGTAACGCAATTACCGACGGTTTTTCAGTCAGAATCGATCCGTTGGAAAAACGCTCGCCGCAAATGGATTTACGATGGTTCAAAAAAATCCGTCGCAAATATTGACGGTTCTGGCCGTCGGAAAAGTCCCCGGCGGTTCGACCCATCGAAATTTTCCGACGGTTGCAACCGCCGGAAAACTGCCCATCCGACCGCTGGAGGTCGGAACCGGCCGCCTGGCGGCCGATCCGGCCGCTGGAGGCCGGATCCGAATGGCCACGGCCGGATCCGGCCTCCGGCCGGCCGACAGCAGAGAGAGAGAGACGCCGGCGCGGAGCGGGAGAGAGAGATACGCCGGCGCGGGAGAGGCTCGCCAGCGTCCGGCGTGGGAGGGTCGCCGGCGTCCGGCGTGGGATGATCGCCGGCGTCCGACGGGCGGGAGGGGGTGCTCGCGGCCGGGAGAGAGAGAGAGAGGAGAGGAGGGAGAGAGAGAGGAGTGGAGGGAGGAGGGAGAGAGAGAAGAGGGAAGAGGGAGAGAGAGAAGATGGATGAGGAATATATATAAAGGGAAAAAGTGGAAAGAAAGCGGGAAAAGGGAAAAAAAGCGGGATAACGAAATTTTAATTACCGACGGTTGCGGCCGTCGAAAACGTAAATATTAAATATTTTTATAATTATCGACGGTTGTGACCGTCGAAAATATATTTAGTTATATAAAATATTTATTTTTTATTTTACCGACGATTTTGACCGTCGATAATTGCGACGTATTTTACGACGGTTGGATATCCGTCGGAAATATCGACGGTCCTAATCGTTGAAAAATTAAATAATAATATAATAAATTATATAATTAATTTTTTTTATTTCCGACGGTCTTGACCGTCGGAAAATCCGTCGAAAACATTTAATAATAATATAAAAAAATATATAATTTAATTTTTTTTATTTCCGACGGTCATAACCGTCGGAAAAGTCGTCAGAAATTGCGACGGATGGATATTCGTCGAAAATATCGACGTTCCTAATCGTCGAAAAATTAAATAATAATATAAATTATTTCCGACGGTCATAACCGTCAAAAAATCCATCGAAAACATTTAATAATAATATAAAAAAATACATAATTAAATTTTTTTATTTCCGACGGTCATAACCGTCGAAAAAGTCGTCGGAAATTGCGACAGATGGATAGCCGTCGAAAATATCGACGTTCCTAATCGTCGAAAAATTAAATAATAATATAAATTATTTCCGACGGTCATAACCGTCGAAAAATCCGTCGAAAATGGAACCGTCGAAAAATCCGTCGCAAATTGCGACGGATTTAGAACCGTCGGAAATTATCCGTCGAAAAATCGTGATTTTCTTGTAGTGTATATTTATCATTGTTGCATGATAATGTCATGATATATGGTGGAGTACAATTTATTAATTGCTAATGTTGCAAACTTGGAGAACATTTAATTTAGAATGTATGTCGCGTAGAAAATGTTGATTGAACATTTTAAAATAATGACCGTATATGGTTATTATATTGATGTATATATTGATGTATACTCATAGTGCACGTGGTACATAGTTGTGTATAAATATGCATGATAAATAATATGCGACATTAATGTTGTATAAAAATCACAATTAAATTAGGTCAATGACGAGATAGAAAAGGTCATGTTAAAGTTGGCTAATTCATTATTTGGGTACAATTGTATGTTTCCATCATATCGAGTTAAATCAATGAGACAAAATTGGTGAAGACAACACCATCCAAATTTGTGATAATAAGTTGATCTTCTTAGGAGTGCTATGTTGTTTTGCTAGCAAAGTGAACATGATGGTGATAATTATAAGTGTGAATAAGATAAAAAAAATCAATATTTTGACAGGGAATACTCGAGTGGATATTCAAAAGGGGGCGATTGGAAAAAAAATGATGATGAGAAGGGACACATCAAAGATTCGTATTATTTTGGATCTTAGATAGTATAAATAAGAGATGTATAGACGAGTCTAAATTCAAGTAAGGTGATTAATACGCAATAAAAAAAATGTTGGGTCAGAGATTCACTAAGTTCCACTAGATTTATTATGAACGAGGAAAATGAAACTAAGGGCACTGATTTAAAAGAATGATGATTATTGAGTATCCATGGATTAGTATAGAGTAGTAATATCCTTTGTATAAATTGGCCGTCTTGTACGATCTGTTGTATAGTTGAAGAATGCTCTTGACATAATTTACTGATGAAACAAAAATAAAATAAATAAAATAAAATGAATAAGTGAAGTGCTTACATCGACGACGATTGTGGGCATAATGATAGGACTTACAAGCATCATACTAACACGGCGACGATTGTGGGCATAATGATAGGACTTAGAAGATGAAAATAGTGCAGTTAAATTGGAAATTAAACACTAGATTATTCTCTGATTATGATATATGATAGAATTAATATATATATATAATTACACACACATGTATGTATATATATATACATATATATATGTGATTATTTCCATAAACCACTCCTAAATTATTACGATTTTTCACATCTAATATCAAACTATGAACTTATTTTTTTGAATTCCTAAACTATCACGATTTTTTTTCTAATTAATCCTTCCATCGATCTCTATTAACTTCATTTTTTCCCATTTATAGAAAGTCAAATTTACCTTTTCTCTCATCTCTTAATAAAAATTTAAAATAATAAGAAAAGAAAAAAAAGTAAAAATGCATAGGGTAAAGGCATGCAGCAGGGGGGCCTGCGATCTCGCTGGTGGCGAGATCGCAGGAGGGCAACATCCCCCCCCCCCCTCGCTCGTCATGCGCACGACCCCCTCCCCCCCTCCCACCCTTCACTCGTTATTGGCACACACACGAGGGGGGGGGGGTAGGGGGGCGATAGCGATAGTGCAGGCGTATGAGAGGAGGAGGTCACGACGGAGGTCAGGCGATGTAGAAGCATCCGACAAGAGTCTGTCGAAGAGGTCAGAGCAGAGTTGGCGGAGACATAGTTGCAGAAAGGGCAGTAGAGGTCGACTGCGGACGTCTTCTTCTCGGGCACCGCTAGCATCACATTCATCTCACTGCGTGTGAGATCTTCGAGATCAAATACGATAGGAGAATGATATCGAGGTCGCCGAAGACCATCAGCATGGCAATAGCAATGTGGTGTCGCCCCTTCTCGTGCAGGGATGCCTCCCCCCTCCCCGCCTCCCTCATGCGCGGCGGTGATGAGTGAAAGGGGGAGGGCTGGTGTTGGCGCGAGATCACGGGGGGCGACGCCCCGCCCCCACCTTTGTTTGTCGTTGGTGTGCATGACCCCCATCCTCCTTCACTCATCACCGTCGCGCACGAGAAGCCCCCCAGCTGTCGACAGCGATTGCAAGGGGGTGGCGACAGTGAGGGTGCGGGTGTAGGAGAGAAGGAGGTCGCGACGGAAGTCAAGCGATGTAGAAGCGTTTGGCAGGGGGTTGTCGAAGAGGTCAAAGCGGAGCTGGCGAGGTCATCCTCAACGATCTACGCCTCACCGTAGGCCGCGACGATGTATTTGCGGAAAGGGTGCTAGAGGTCCCGCGATGAGCGCGGTCGTCACTAAAGATCCCAAGGGCATCACACCCTGCATTTTCCTTTTTATTTTTAATTTAAAATTTTAAAATATTAGAAGAGATGAGAGAATGGGCAATTTTGACTTTTCATAAATGGAAAAAATAAAGTTAATAGAAAAGTTGATAGAAGTCGATGAAAAGATTAAATTAAAAAAATCACGATAGTTTAATAATGCAAAAAATAAGTTTGTAATTTGGTGTTAGATATGAAAATTGTAATAGTTTTAAAGAGTAGTTTATGAAATAATCCATATATATATATATATATATATATATTCTTTTATCTTGAATCGTCCAAAAAGAGTAAAACTCCTTCCATGCAATAGAAAATAAGAAACATCAAATTGGATCATTTTACACTATATAATCTTTTTATATTAAATCTCCAAAAAAAATAAGAAACATCAAGTTGGATCATTTTAGACAATAAAATCTTTTGATATTAAATCACCGTATTTATTTACATGTTTTTTCTTACATGCTCCAGTGTCACATGCTTTGTTAGTCATGCTATGTATTCATACTCTATATGCATATACAACACTATTATCCTTTTTAGATTGTCATTCATGTATGCCAAATATTAGTAGTATAAAAATTTTATGATTAAAGGCCTACATAATTTTTTTTAGCATATATCCTTCCCATTCTTTTAAATTGCATAAAAGGTGTTATGATTAAATATTAAAATTTTATTTATACTTTTAATAATGCATGAAGTACATGAGTGTTCCCTAATTGATTAATAAGATTGCCATCTCAATTTCCAATTAGTTAAGTGTTAATATCATGGAACATCATCCCGATACAAAAAACAAAAACAAAAAAAACTGCATGCCCTTATACGAGTGAAAAAGAATGATGAAGGATTGTGACCAACATTTAGCAATCATATGGATACATAATTCCGCTCTAAGTCGACTCTTTGTTGTTGTTAGTATAATAAGTTTATGATTTAATATTTTTCTATTATATTGTGAATTTTTAGCTATACATATATTTATTATTTAATATTTTCTATTATATTTTGAATATATATATATATATATGTGTGTGTGTGTGTGTGGGTTTGTAAGTCTTTTCTTAAATATTATCATAGTCCGAAAAAATCAGGATCCACGTGATAAAATGGTGAACTTTTATTTTAAAGGTCTCTCGATTAAGTTCATCCATGCATATAACTGATAGAGGTGTAAGAAAAATTTAAAATTAGGGTTCGAATACGATTTAGAATAATTTTAATAAATTAACATCCACTGATAAAATTAAAACTCTATCAAAAAAATTGTAAGAATCGTGAAGCCCATTTTTTATTTATATAATTAATTTTTTTATTATAGATATAATATTTTTTATATAAAATTACATATTTTTCTATCACACTGTCGAACACTAATTTAATAGCTTTAAAGTTTTATTATTATATTTTATATTTAATAATAAATTTTATTATTTATATTATTTTTAACTTATTATATATTTTAAAAATATAGTTATATAAAGTAGGGTAAAAAAATTACTCGAAAAAATCGATCCACTAAAGAGTGGTTTTTATTTTTTAAATGGTTTTAAGACGAATTTTTAAAATCGACTCGAAAAATAATGATTAACTTTTTTGAATCTAAAACTCGACCCGACCCGACTATTTCATGAATCATGACAAAAGACAATAAAGAGCATGTTATAACTCATTCAAAAATTCATCAAAGACAAAAACACAAAAAATATAATTATAATATTTTTTATTATTTCATACTTTAGGGCAAAAAATATAATCGATATGTTATTATTTTTTTTATTTTCTTAATTAAAAATTATCAATTATCATAATATTATATATTTAATACATATTAAAATTTTGGTCAGCTCGATTCGAGTGGGTCGTGCCAAAGAATATATTGAGTCGGTCTAAGTGCATTTAATTTTTATTTATTGATATATTATATATTATTTATTTTATTTTAAGTTTTTAATGATGATCACGATTGAAAATTTAAAAAGTTAAATGATCTTATTTGAAAATTTTGAAAAGTTGGATGATCATGTAGATACAAAATTAAGTTTAGACAGAGCAGAGAGAAAAAAAATTTGTTGACGTAGTATTTTTATTTTTTTTATTTGACGTGGAGAAAAGAAAAAATATTGACGTGGTGCCATCTAAACATCCACATCAGTCGTTAACATGTTTACTAGCTATACCCGATCGTAATGATCACGGATGAAATATTTTTAAAGTTCGATAATTTTTATGTTACAAAATGAAGGTAGATGAGTTCACTAAAAACACTCTTAAATTGGGATGAAATTTATTCAACCCAAAAGAAGAAAAAAAAACAATCAAAATCTCAAACACCCTAAATGAAATTACCATAAGGTCCATACGAGCACATTAATTTCGAAGACTAGGGGGAGGCGGATGAGGACAAAAACCATGGCATGGAATTCGAAAGCTCCAAACCCCGAGGAAATTAATGTAACATGCCAAAATTAAATTGGAGTAGTAAGAATTAAGTCACATTAATAATAATAATAATAATAATAATAATAATAATAATAATAATAATAATAATAATAATAATAATAATAATAATAATAATAATAATAATAATAATAATACAACGCAGTTACTTATTTATAGATCACGTGGAAGGGGCGTCCATCATGGCATGAGACATGGACTAGCTATATTATATATTACTCATATATATTTAGATCATGTCGAGATCTAAATATAGACAGTTAGTTATGATTCGTTACGAGACACGAACCTACAGAGAGATACTCCCAAGGAACAGTGCGTGGATTGACGGCTAAATTTGAGGGACGGAGGACCTTTGAATTTATCAACAAAATTTTGAGTGAATCGGAAGCGACCCATCCTTGTTTAATTAGTGGTCCCGAGTTCAAGATTTTGTAAATATAAAAATTTTTTATTAAGTCTTATTTATCATTGTCAGACACTCGACTCGAAAGTGATCTTATTGAATTAATTGGACTCGATAATGGGTCGATTTTTCAACTTTTGACTACTTGTTTAAGTAGAGATCTCGAGTTCAAATTCTTGTTAATACAAAAAAATTTTATTGGATCTCCTAGTCACTGTCAGGCACGCGATCCGAAAGTGACTTTACCGAATTAAGTGAGTTTAATGATGAGTCGGCCTTTCAACCCGTGACTAATGCACTTAATAATGTCGCGTGAGTTGGATAACCGACATCGCTTCTAAAATACTGACGGTTAACTATCGAAAAAAAGAAGACCTTTGAATTTGATTTAATTTAAATTAATTAGTTTGTCTCCGATTACATGCAACATAACGTACATAAGAACTCATCGAGTAGTATTTTTATTTAATCCCATCTCCACAACCTCCTCCATTCCCCCCTGAAAACGCAGAATCTTGAAGCAGTTAATGCTCCTACTATTTCTTCATCTTTTTTTAATGGAGACTTCAGAAAATTTATCACTTTTATATGACTGGTTGCTCTTAGGGGTTCTTTACATGCAAAAATAGTAAGAACTGTTGGGGTTTACTTGGAAGAGAAAAAAAAGCTTGGAAGCATGTATGGAGTCGCAAATGATATTTATTCAAAGTAAATTTCACTAATGCTCATCAAATTATACCTTAGTTTCTAACGTGGTCATCGAACATTAATTTATAATAAAAAATCATTAAACTTTAATAATCTTGCATCCATGAGCATCTTAACTGATGGTAAAAGGTTAACCAGTTAAAAAGTGGTCATAGCATAGAAATCGATCACTACAAAAAAAATGATGAATAGTGACGGACTTTAGCGTCACACAAGCTGGGGACACTAAATCGACGCCAAGAGACACTATAGCAACGAAAGTGAGTCATCAAAAAATAGCATTTACTGTCTCACAATAGCGTCACATTAGCATCGCGTCAGCTTACTAAAAGTTGATGCTAAATACAATGCCACGGGGACGCTACTACATTAGGATTCAATGTTTAACATCGTCCAGTGTCGATGTTCTTGTAATATAGTGTGATGACAGTCGTATGAAGATATGGTCACTTGATCTTCATCTGAAACCAGATATCTTGAGGGATTAAACAAAGTATAAAAGTAAATAATTATCAAATGAGACAGTTATGTTTGGTATCAATCAAGAGTCCTGTAAATTAATTGAGGACGGATCATTCTTGACATTCTATGTCATTGGTACAGGGTGATTTCTTAATCAGTATCATTCGTTATCCTTTCTATGTCTCAACGCATTGTGCCAATGCTTTATTTGATAAGGTTATCATGGGAGTTGTCCTCAATCTTAACTTCTTGGCTTACATTAATTTATTTCTTGCAATGTCAGGTCATATAATTTCATAGGAGACCAGTGGTTATATATATGACCGCAACAAGTTCTTTCCTTGAGTATCTTGATGCACTTTGAATTAATGTTAAGGTCGAATGATAGATACGCTGAGAGGTCGCTACACAGTATGATTTAATTCATAATGAACAGAATAATTTATGCGCACTACATAACATAAGTCCTTAGTCAAACATCGTGAATGCAGGTAAACACATAGAATGAATTCAAACAATAAGACAAGAGAACAACACAATCAACAAAACAGAAAATAAGCTATCATTCTTCTTCTTTACACATCATTTCATCGTCCTTTCTATTAACGATATCTCGTAACACATGGGAGAGGGTCATGATAACTTTAAGGTTGAAAAAGAAAAAACAATCCATATATAAAACTTATGATCAAATCATGAATGGTCTACTTAATCAAGACAAAATCTTGAGAGTTACTTCATTACCATTTGCCTTAACGATGTTACTCATTACTTTGAAGTTGATAAGGAGCTTCATCCCTATAAAACTTATGGTTAGGATCATAATTTGATCCATTTGGTCTAAACAAAAACTAAGAAACTTATTCATCATGTGGACATGGAGATATCTTGGGAAACATTCTAGACACACTAGGATTTCATTTGATCCGTTCTTTAACCTATCACTATATGAATCTTATTTGCATCTCCTAATGACTTACATATTTACAAATCTTCTTTTTCCATTAAAATTATCAATAATTAATATATAATTAACATTACTATGAAAACTATAAATATATCAATAACCAAGATAAATCAATTAAAATTTACATAATCATCCCTTTCGGGTGCATAACTTGCTTCTCCAAAAATCTTGTAGGGGACTTATAAAATTCCTCATACTTTACCTTAACACCCCCCACATACTATCTATTTTTTTTTCACTTGGTGTTTATCTTTTAATACTGAATGGTTGGGAGCTCATATCCTCCTTAAGCATATCTCACTTAAGAGACTTTAAATCTTTTCAAAATTTTTCACATCCATTTAACCTTTTTATACATTGCTTGTTCTTATATATTAGTCTATTTTGGAAATATATTTACATTGCGATGATAGAGAATTAATTCTTTAATAATAGCTATATAAAAATATACTTCATATTAATAAAATTTCAAATCTACTATATACTAATTAAGTTAATTAAATCTATTTATTTATTTATTTATCTTTATATATATATAAGTATACTATGTTATATGTTCATATGTGTGTGAGTATGCTAGATCTAATGTTCAATTAACTCAGACAGTCACTTATTAAAAATTTCTTCTAACATTTATTCAAGCCATTGTGAGTTCTGAACTCTTTAAGCTTCTATATTTATCCATTCATAACTTGTACATGATTCTTGGGCAGTTCACTATTTCTTAAAACTATTGTATAGGGATATTTCACAACTTGAACATAATTAATAATTTTTTTATTTTTAATTTTTTTATTCTTATTTTTTTCAAATAAGGTAGTCCAACTAAGAATTTCGTATAACTAGTTTAGATTTGCTTAGGACGTTTATGAACATAATATAGAGGGGTCATATGAAGTCTAAGGCATAGTGAGCATTATGGGTCCATATTTATCAATATAAACATATAAGGTAATTTATTAAACCCCTATATTGGTAGACCAATGGAACTACATAAGTCATAACGATAAATCATAACTTAGATATGCTTGATTTCACTTCTACTATTTGAAATCATCTCACACCTACGTATTGTGTGAGTCGAATCTTTTAATTACTCTTATAATTTTCTCATTTCTTTCTTAAATCTACATCTCTTTGCAATTGATATGCTTATTCATTTTCCTCTTCATACTGCTGCAGTCAACAAAAGAAATCCGTGAATAGAGCGATCATCAAAGAGATGGAAAACATGAATTATAAGAAGCATAATCGTTCCTCATATTTTATTTTTTAAATATCTGTAAGACTCATTTTTCACGTAGGTATATTTATCCACATGCTTGTTACTTATTCTGTTCTAATTTGTTTGTAACATTTATGATCCTTTTTGTCTAATCACTAATAATATTTAAGTTGATTCCAACCATACAGAATAATCTCCTTAGGAATTAAACACTCATGTGAAATACATATCAATACATCAATAAAGAATAACTCAAAGCAAGAAAGACCTTACTTGTACTTTGCGGTGGAGGGTGTGGCGACTGTTCGGCGATTGCACATGAATCAATACCATACCATTTTATACACTAGGACATCAAGAGAGTCCTGACTTTAGGCTCTGATACCATAAATGTAACACTCCCAAATCGACCTCCGCCACGTGACAAAGATCAACTTGGAGACGCTACAACATGCTGACTTTGACCCTAATGTTGACCATATCTCAGTCAAGAACCGAGACACGTCAGCGGAAGAAAAGAATAATAAAGAAATAAATAAAAAGGGTAACTTTAATTGCGGAAGTCTAAGTGGCTATGTCATTTCTAAGAAATAAAATGAAGTTTTTTATATCATGAATCTATAATGCGAAAGGTAAAAAAACTAATAGACAATCTAATAAACCCTGTGGTTCATGTGTTGTCTTGTCACCAGAGCTTTATCACCACACACCTACTCTACCTCGTCATCGACCTGGTCCTGTGGAAATCAGACACAAGGGAGGAAGTCATCTCGTAAACTTTATAGCCTAGTGAAGAACTACATGATATACAATGCATGATATGAATAGGATAATCAGTGGTAAATAATCATGCTTAACTTAAATGTGAAAAGAATAACATAGTAGCATCATAAAATCAATATAAGAATAAGAATCAGAGGATATCATGAGAATCAGATGATGTATAGTAAACTTGAAATCATGGCATACTTAGAAATCATGACGATAATTTGACTTGACTTGATCATGTTTCTTGATCTTAGTTTATTAATAAAAAGCAGGTGACCTTAGGTGCCTTTAGTTCTTGAGATATGTCGAGCAAACGATACGATCTTGTGCGGGTCAGTGGGTGATCAAACCATGACCAAGGGAGCTACTCTTATCTTGCTGCACTTGGCTTGGACTGGCAACCCAAAACTTATTAATCACTTTTAATAACTTGTGGCTCTTTATTCTTTATTCAATGTATACGATAAGATCAATAAGAAATAAATTAATAAAAGAAATAGGTTTTGAAAATCAGTGAAGAATCTCCGTGGGGTCAGAAAAATAGGATAAATTATATATACATAATATTGGGATTAAAAAGGGAAATAATTCATAAATCTAATAAAGAAGTTTATGAAAATCGGTCGATCGGTTCAAGGGAACAGTCGACCGATGGTCTTAGGGTCGGTCGACCGGTGGGTTGAGTCGGGCCTAATTAGGTCGGTCGATCCGTTCAGTTGAATGGTCGACCGTTTGGTGGGGATCGATCGATCGGTCGACATGCAAATCAAATCGTCAGAGATATCGGTGAATCAGTCGATCGGTGTTCAACAACACCCCAGAATCGGTCGATCGGTAGGCGTCCTGCAGGAATCCCTAATCACGAAAATTCCTTAAAATCATGGTGTACTTCCAATCTAAAAAGGTTCCTAACTCCTAGCAAGCAATCAAGCAATCAACATAACAAAACAAATCAAACAATAATTCAACCAGTTAGAGAAATCAAGAAAATCAACAAATCAAACAATAACTTGAGCCTTGTTCTTATCCTTTTCTTTTCATATCGATTAGGGCATGAATTAGAATAATTCAAAGGTCATGCAAGGTGATTTCGATTCACCCACTTGTTAAGCGTGATTAATTTATTTTTTCGTCGATTTATCGCTGTTCCACGACATTTGTGCTTCAGCGTGCTCCTTCCTCATGGTGCTCACTGGTTGCAACAAATCAGCAGCAACGAGAGGGGCCTGAGGAACGTAGGCTGGGCGTGAGCAAGAGGGAAAGAAAAATAGTACCTTTCTTGTTCCTTGAAGGGGGCGTGTGCATGGGGCATTGGGGTATGGAGGGATGCGTGCTGTACGTGAGGAGAGAGAGGGAGGAAGAGAGAGGGGTTGAGGTGTTTTTGTGTGGGGGAAAGGATATGTCGTGCAGCACTAGGGAGAAGGAGGGTTTAGGGGTGAGTTAATTAAGGTTAATGTTAATGGGCTGTTAAACGAGCCCATTACTTTGTGTTCTTTTTTTTGTGGTTGTTACAGTTTTCTTTAGAGAGAGAGAGATGTAATTTATGAGGATGGGGTAGAGAGAAGGAGAGAGTGAGAGAGTTGGATTTATTTTTTTTCTACCCTAGTTTTAATCTGTAGATCGGCAGTTCTAATATGGACCACTAATCTAAAATGGATGAGACAAATCTAGGTTTTGCTGAACATTTCACCTAAGCATGTTTCATCCCATTAAACCCACACATACATGTATGAATGCATACATACATATTCAAACTTATTCAAATCCTAATCATTCTAAGGTAAAAGTTGATTCAATGTTAGATTTTGTTGTACCTACTTTGTTGGTATGTCGATTGATTCTATGGTTTGAACATCCGCCCTAATCAGTCCATGTTCTTCCTCCTCGAGCACCTCTTAGACCTTGTGTGGGGATACACCTCTTTGTTGGTTTGCTGTAGGGAAAAGTGGGTCATGAGATTGACAAGGAGAGGAGGATGTCAAGTAGACAACAATTCAGTTAATGTGGTTAATTGGGCTGTAATATTGGCAAATGATTAATTTTTTTTGGTAATAAAAAGAGGTAGGAACCGCTTTGTTACAACTCTAATTAGAGAATAAAGAGGTACATGTAACCCTACTAAGTCAACAAATAAATGACGCTAAAGGCCTAATGGTGGATGTGAGAATTTGTAATTTTTCCAGAGTTGATGCTCCAACTTGCAAGCTAGTATGTACTAGAATTGGCCTCCATGATATTCTCATGAACTTAAAAACCTTACCCATGCATAACTCCTCAATGATACTGTTAATAATTCATTGAATCCTATCCAAACTGAAAATTCATCTAGTCGTCAAGAGACTCTGAACTAAAAGGTGCTCTCGTACTACGAAAGTATCGTTGTCCGATCGGTGAGCCTATGGGGTCAAGGGGGATTCCCCTGCGGGGGGCGGAGCCTCCCAGACGAAAATATTGTGGGATATTTTATATGTGATTCAGAATTAATTTATTTTCTTATCACGAGATAAAGGAAGTACCTATATAAACTTACTAGGGGTCCGAACAGAAAGCAATATTTGAATTGTAATCTTCTTTTGTTCTCATCTAATAAAATTATGCATTGTCTTAAATTTCTTGATTTATTCTTCGGTGCATAATTTCTCTTGTGCAAAAATCCTAACAAATACATTGAACCAAGCCTTCAATGTGCAGGCTGAGACTAGGTTGTTTAATATATTAATGCCCTCCACTAAATCTGACTCTAAAATTACATTGTAGAATTCATTTGCTTTTGCGAACTTGACGCCGAGGAGAATGTCATTTAGCTCGGCTTCTAATGGAGAAAGGGTCGGTGAAGGGCCGCTCCATCCTATAGCCACCGACCTTCATGATCTCGAAGAATAATGCCCGTGCTAGCTTGATGTATTTGTGCACCAATATTTTGAGAACCAAACCGGACTGGCCGATCCGATTGGTCTGTACTGATATATAAACTCAGTTTTGATAAAAAAAATCGCGAAGAACCCAAAAAAACTTCTAGTTCAACTCATTTTTTATTTTTTTTGGTTAAAAATGAATTAAATAAGATAAATGGAAAGTATTAAAACTAATTTTAAAAGTTCTTAACATAAAAAGGAAATAAAAAATTAATGGAAGAGATAACCCCAAATTCTAGGATATTTCAAAATTAATAGGAGAAAAAAGGAAACTTAATAATTGATAGAAGGAAAAAAAGTAAAATTGAATAATAGGAAAGTTAATTAATTGGATTATCATAATAATAATAATAACTTGATTTTGAGGTAGCATTATTTTTTAAAGCATAATAGATATTTTGAAAAATAAAATTAGTAAACTCTAAATAAAAATAAAAATAAGAAATTAAAGTAAAAATTATTATAAAGTACAAGAATTTTGTTTTCGAAAAGAGAATAATGTTGAATGAGAAATCATAAGAAAAGAAATTAACTTTAAGAAATAATTATGGGAGGAAAATTAAAAATATATTAATAAAAAATTAAAAGTACAAATAATAAACATATATATTACTGGTTGTGATTTTGACTAAACACTATTTTTTAAAACATAATATATAAAATTTTCATATTAATTTATGACTAGTAGTGATTTATTATTATTTATATAATATATTGTGTTAACTATGATTTTTATATTCAAGATTATTAGTAAAAAATATTATTTAATAAAATCTGATTCAATTCGATTGGACCGATTAGATCGTGATCCACTTAGGCTTTTGATTCGATCTCCGATCTAGTTATAAAAACATCGAACCCGAAGTCCCGAAGCATGAATTAGTATTACATTTGACCCAACCTATTGTTGGTGGTAACCATGCTACAATTTGTTGGGATTTTGGCAGACAATTCTTCCGGTTGAAAACCATTTTAAATCTTGTTCCTCATGGATTATGTCCTTGATCTTTATTTGGTGTGAACGTTTACAATGTGATTCACGGTCCTGGTAAACTAAATTGCATCTCCGTTTTCATATTCTCTAGCACATTGTTCCAAATACAATTGTCAAGTTGTCTGTTCCATCTTGTGCTATTCCACTTCAAATGTTTGTTAGCAGCCATTCCTTGAAAGATTGCAAGAAGTGATGAGATGTATGTGATGGGACAAGACCTTTCCATACATCCCTGGCCTTCGAGCAATCCCAAAGTACATGTTGAATTGTCTCGGCAATATGTGGACATGAAGGATAGTCATCAAAAGCGGCTATCGACCTTTTGAATCTTAGTTCATTTATAATTTGTTCGTTCAGTCATCATGGGAAACAAAGGCAGAAAGAAATTATTCCCCTAGAGGTTGTCTAGTACCACCAGTACTCAAAATTGCATCTCCTTTGCCCTTAGCATCTACCTAGCACTTTTTGCCACCTTGCATGCAAATGAAGTGCTATTGACGACAATTAATAGCTCACGGAGCGATTGATGCAATCAGTCAATGCCCTCGATTGTTCTAGATAGAAGGATCATGGTGCCCCGGAACCATGACATTCGGCAATAGCAACATCTCCTTGCGTACAAGAGACTTCTGTGTCATTCCTTACTCCCAATTTTGTGTTGAAAAATCTATTGTGCAATGCCATCCATAAGAATGAGTGCACACTTTGAGGACCTTCCCAGCTCCATATTGCTCTCCATAACTCATTTTTACAACTCCATGTCGATTCAGCAATGAGATTATATGACAATCTAACATTGTATCTGATTCTTGCTAAGGTCAGAAAAGAAGAGAATATTCCTTTCTCCATCTGTTGGGTTTAGGGTATGCCTTCTAGCTATATAATATCTTCCCTATTAAAGTTGTTGTTAAGCACATTTAGGGATATTGTTGATGCTATAGTTCTTGTACTCATTTCAGATGCCAATGGAGTTTGAACTCCTCTACTAAGGATCCCAAACCACTTATTCCATTGTTCTGTCAAAAATGATGTTGTACTTCTTGATTTGATTCTGTGTTGCTCCATGTGAGACCTTGTTCTAGGCTTATTAGATTCCTTTCCAAAGACAAGAGTCTCCTTGCGCGCGTAATGCTTAACTTAGTACTTGGTCCAAACCTTGTGACATACATATTGGACAATACCTCCTTGCATAGAAAAGGTTGGTCAATGAAGAGGTTCCATCCGATTATGAACAGTAAGCTTGTGTTTTATAGTTGCATGTCTCTCAAGCTCACTCATCTTTCCTTTGGTTGTATTATTTGGCTCCATGCAATTAGACGCAGTTCCTTTCATTTGGTGCATGAATCCATATGAAAGCCATAGGTAACATTTCCATCTCATCTATGGTGCTCTTTGGAATCATCTTGGAGTGCATGAGATGTGATGATAGAGCATGGATTGTGGATTGGGCTAATGTTATCCTTGCGGCAAAAGATAGTGTTGATGTTGCCCACCACGTCAATCTTCCTATCATCTTTTCTACAAAGGTTGTGGAAGTTTGCTTTTCAGAGGCTACTATGGATAATTGGAACTTCGAGATATTTACCAATTGAGCTTACTTTGGTGAAGTTGCATGTACTCATAATTTGTTCCTTATTCTCCCTTGTAACTGACTTGGAGAAGTAGATGGTTGTTTTATTCATATTAATGTGCTGGTCAGATGCACTTGAGAATCTTGACAGCATGTGACCGATGATACGTATTTGGCTTGTTGACGCTTTTGCAAAAAAATATTATGCCATCAGAAAAAACAAATGAGAGATATGTTGACCATTCACCCTTGCCTTCATTGCCCTTCCATGTGCCCGAATTGACTGCCACCTATATCAAATGCGCTAACACCCCACACACAAAACAAAAATATATGGAGAGAGAGGACATCCTTGACGAATCTCCCGTTGCTTCTTGAAGTTTTTTGTTTCATTCTCGTTCCATAAGACTTTCACTAGAGGGGTCCATATGCAAGGCATTATGAGTGTTCTAATTTCCCGAGGAAGACCTACGGCTTCTAGTGTATCTGTAACATAATTCAAAATCAAACGATCAAATGCCTTTTCTAAGTCCACCTTGATATATAAGCAGCATCTTCTCATTTGGCTCATCATGTGGATCATCTCTTGTGATATAACAATATTCTCACGAATGCTTCTTTCATTTATGAATCTCACCTAATGTGGGCCTATCAACTTAGGCATGATATTCTCTAGATGCAAAGAAAGAATTTTTGTTATTAATTTGTACGAGTTATTGCACATGTTTATTGGCTTAAATTCGCTCAAATTCGTTGCGTCTTCAATTTTGTGTATGAGCACAATGAAGGAGTCATTGGTGTTGTCAATTGGTTGCTCGCCAATGGAGACCCTTGATGCATGATTGACAATCATATGCTTAATTGTGCTCCGATTATGTTGATAGAAGATAGCTTGATAACCATCAAAGCCAAGCACTTAATTGTGCACCATGATTGACAATCATATGCACGATGAAAGATACGATGACCCTAAGGAACACTCCCAAGGCCCACACTATGGCCTAGTGGTGCCCCCACCTTTAATCTAGGTTAAGATTAACTCAGATCATTCAACCCATGTAAGTAGGTGGTGCAAGATTCATAACCTATTTTCATATTTCTTCTCTTATTTAAAATTGAATATACTTATAGTAAGATCTTTCATTCAATCAAATGGAAGCATGAACTTTTCATTGTGATTTTCTTTGTTGCAAGCTTCTTGGCTTCACACGCGGTTTGCTAGAATATGACTCCAATTTGCTTGTTGATATTCTCAATTATAGTGTTTGGCAATGGAACCAAGTTAGAATCATGAGCTATTTTCACTTGATTCCGCCAAACATGATAGGATGGCTTGGTTCTTGATATGGAACTAGGTCACCAGAACTAAGTTGGAACTAGGATCTACCTTGAACTAACCTATTTTATCTTTTTTCAATTTTTTATTTGATATTTCTTTTTTTTCTTTTCAACCTTTTTCTCTTTTACTATTTTCTCTCATTTACCTTTCTTATATAAAATAATTTATTCATTAAATATAAATATTTATAAAGGATTAATATAATATTATTTATTACTTATTATTTCATTAAAATATTTTAATATTCCATTAAATATAATTTATTTAAAGTTATTTTTATATTTAAATAATATATTTTTTGACAAAAAAATTAATAAAAAATAAATTTATACTTTTTTATTTTTAACAAAATTTCGTTTTATATTTATAGTACCTATTTTTATTTAAATAATCACTAAAATTAATCTATTATATCTATTTTTTCTCATCACATCAAATATCTAATTCTTCATCGTTACGTTTCACTCCATCCAAATACATTCTGACTAATTTATCAATTCAACTATTCATGTAGAACTCGGAAAGAACTATAGTTCTATTTCCAAATGCGTCAATAGGATCACAACAACACAATGGAGAATCAAGAACATAAAAAATAGACTGCATCAATCTAAACTCATTTTATTAGCTCTAAGGTTAATGAAAGCTAATGCTCTCTCAAATCTTTTGGCTATAATAACTTGGTGTTAGGATTTCTGCACGAGAGAAATTATGCACCATAAGAAAATCTAAAAAATTTAAGACGATACAGAATTTTATTAGATGAAAGACAAAAGACGATTACAAGATCATATTACTTTCTATTTGGATCCCTAAAAAAATTATATAGGCACTCTCTTCTACAGATGATAGGAATTACAGACCGACTGAGACTCTGAATTAATCCCCCCAAAATAGAACACCTATCTGATCATGAAAAAATAAATGAATTTCGAATCACATACAGAATACTCCTAAAAAATTTTCGTCCAGGGGCTCCGCCCTCTGCAGCCCCCACAAGGGGACCCCCTTGACCTTCCATAGGCTCACTGATCGGATAGCAAGACCCCCGTAGGAAAAATCTGCTAAAGCGTCTGACTAATAAAGATGATCATACAAGGTTACAATTGAGTTCAGATTCAAAGCATTATCAACATTTGGAATGTGAATGACATTATTTTTATATGAGGAATCTCTAATGCTTTATAAAGGACTTTGTAAGCAATTTGTAACAAGATTTAAATGATAAAACAATTTTTAATATTATAATAGGAAAAAGACGTGACAAAAAATTACGTATATTCTAAAGGTAAAATAGTACATTCATTTATCAAACTAATCAACTTTTTTTCTTTCACAAAAATAAATTTGGGTCCCACAAATTGTTTCGACTTATAAGTAGGTAAAATAAGTATTTATCAATTCTTTTTTCAATTGTAAAAGAAAATTCAAAACTGTTTATAAATTATTTTTAATTTTAATTGGGTCGTAATGAGATTTAATTAATTACCATGATCTCTCCGGATCCACATTGATGAGATGTTTATTTTTATCAAGAGGGTGTTACACAAGATATCTTTTTAGAACCATTGGTGCTAAGAGTTATTAACACATGACTACTTTAATATTTAAAGGAGAGTGATATAGTTAAACTCTAGTCAAGAAATGATTCTTAAAATTAGAGTATTAGCACCCAACACAAGGATCCATGCCATGGTTTTTTTTTTTTATATTTTTTTGACATCTTTACTCATGAGTTTGACACACCCTCAGATTTCATTCAGACGACAACAACAGTACACAATTACACATATGCACCGAGGGAAGAGAGAGTACATTCCTTAGATGGTAGAGAATGGAAATCCGGCGCGATCGACTACAGACCTAGGGGTGCTGCATGTGAGTAGCAATTAATAGGATCACCGTCCTCTACGAAATTTGCAGCAACTTTCACCCCGTTATCATGCATGCACTATCACTCCATCTCCTCCAACCTTGCTCCCCCTTCCCCCTTTATATATATTGAGCTGCTAGCATGCTTAACAGCAAGATTCCAAGCTAAATAGCTCAAAGTACTTGGTGTCAGAGAGAGAGAGAGAGAGAGAGAGAGAGAGCATATATCACCATGGCCATGGCTGTGAAGGGGGACATGAACGCTGCGGTTCCAAATAAGCTGAAGCTTGAGAGGATGCTGAGCATGAAAGGAGGGAAGGGAGACGGCAGTTATCTGAAGAATTCACAAGCTCAGGTACGTAACAACCCATGAAGGTCTTCACTTGATCAGTTCTCTCTCTTCAAAAATTACAGTTTTATTAGAAGTCAAGTGATCATGCGTGCATGCTATGTGTGCGGTTGCAGGCGCGACACGCTCGCTCCATGCTTCACTTCCTGGAGGCGACGTTGAACTCCATGCAGCTTCTCACGGCCGAGGAGGAGGGCCGTCCGGTGGTGGTGGCAGACTTGGGATGCTCCTGCGGCGGCAACACGCTCTTCATCATGGACATCGTCGTCGGCCACGTGAGCAAGATGTACGAGGCCGCCGGACGCGACGTGCCCGAGTTCCAGGTCTTCTTCTCCGACCTCCCCGGCAACGACTTCAACGTCCTCTTCCAGCTTCTACCTCCGATGTCGAGCAGCAGCTTGGAGGAGTGCCTCGCGGCGGCATCCGCCGACGGCCGACGCTCCTACTTCGCTGCCGGCGTGCCGGGGTCGTTTTACGGTCGGCTTTTCCCGGCGCGATCAGTCGACGTCTTCCACTCGACGTTCTCGTTGCACTGGCTGTCTCAGGTTCGAATCACTGAGTTCTTGTTCATCACTTGTTAAGGCATTGTTCATGACCTTCTTTTCTCGTTCTCTTGTTCCCCTTCTTATGCCTGAATACGTCGTGATCCAAATCAGATTCCTGAGAGCGTGACCGACAGGCGATCGGCAGCATACAACAAGGACAGGGTCTTTGTTCATGGCGCCCCCAAGAGCGTGTCCACGGCCTACCGGCACCAGTTCCGGGCGGACATCGCAAACTTCCTGCAATGCCGCGCCAGAGAGATGAGGAACGGCGGCGTCATGTTCCTGGTGTGCTTGGGGCGCACCTCTGCCGACCCGTCCGACCAAGGCGGCGCCGGCCTCCTCTTCGGCGCCCATTTCCAGGAAGCTTGGAACGACCTCATCGACGAGGTAATTAAGATATATTCCCCACGGATCGATACATCCTGCATCATATGAAAAATTATATAAAAAAATCGATGCTTTGCTGTGTTGCAGGGTCTGCTGGAGCGCGAGAAGAGAGACAGCTTCAACATCCCAGTGTACGCACCAAGTCTCGAGGAGTTCAGGGCCGCCGTGAAGGCCAACGGATGCTTCGCGATCAAGAGGCTCGAGCTTGTCAAAGGAGGCAGCCCGCTGGTCGTCAGCCGCCCCGACGACGCCGCCGAGGTCGGACGTGCGCTAGCCAACAGCTGCCGGTCCGTGGCCGGGGTGCTCGTGGACGCGCACATTGGAGAGGGCCTAAGCGAGGAGCTGTTCGTCCGGCTCCAGCGCAGGGCCACGAGGCACGCCAGGGAACTCCTGGAGCAGATGCAGTTCTTCCACATCGTGGCCTCGCTCTCTCTTTCACCACCATGACAGCTCAAACCTGCCACGCTCGTGCACGCCGTTCAGTGAACTCTACTGCGTTTGGCCGTGACTGGCAAATACATCATTTTACGTATGTGACTTTTGCGTATGCATGTAGATAGATATCCACGTATGAATAAGATTTGATTACTGCTTACTAGATTCTATTTAATCACTTGTAAGATTTATTTCTGCCTTCTAGTATGAGTTATGACTCATCTGGGCAAAACACTTGAAACTTTCGAGCTAATTGACGGGCGATTCAATTAAGTAAGCATCATTAATGAGCACATCAAGCCAAAAGTAACGTGCGATTCACACGACAGGAAGAAGAAAAGGAAATGGGAAGAAAAGGCAAGAAAAAAATTTGAAGGGCATCTTTTTTTTATAATGCCACATGAACAGCAGAGAAGTTATTATTCTTGTATGAAGGGGTTCAAAGCCTTCTAAACTAATTTCACAAAAAAGAAAAGGAAACCAAGATAAGCTTACAGCTCTAATATACTGAGTTTTTTTTTTTGTTAGGATCACTAGACAATCCGAAATCTGAACCACATCCCTGTTTACTTTCACAAAGTGTCCAAGCTTCAGATTTACATGAAGTGTGCACTGATTGTTCAGGAACTGTCCATGGGGCCTTCTGTCCCACTTGATGAAACGACACTGAAAGTAGCACCGTCCTCTGCCATCCTCTGATCCGTTGTTCTTCTGGCTCCAAACACGAAGTCGTCGACAGATCTGTTTGGACTTGTGCGCTCGAATATGGAGGCTATGGCTGTCTGGTTAAACACCGGGAACGGGGTGCTTTCAACTGCTCTTGGGAACCCAAACCCAAAAGTCGGGGGGGAACAGGACTGGAGTACTGGTTGCATGGCCACAGCTCCATTGCTTCCGAAGACACTGCGCTCATACTCCAGCAACTGCTGTTGCACAACTGTTTATAAAAAGGAAACAAGCTATCTGAAGTCAAACATCTTAACCTCATGAGAACCACATCTTGATGTTTTAGATGGCTTCTATTTTTACCCCTCACAAGAGAAGAATACTGATAGCAGTTTTCTATGATCCTCCATAATAGAAAAGAAGGATCGATCTTATTTTCAGGATTTACCGGATTGGGACTGATAAAGTCAAACAATCAGAAGGATACAAGACAGATCTCACAAAGTTCTACAAAGTAAGGGGCTGAGTTCTCAAAACTAGTAGCATCCTTTCAATATTCACAGAAAAAAAAAAAGTTCTACCAAGAATGAATGCTCCACACTGCTACATTTTCTTTGTTCAGAGTTCGTTCAGTGAGTGGTTCTGATGAATATAATTGAAA
The DNA here is from genome assembly GCA_030549335.1 of Pontederia crassipes. Taxonomy (NCBI): domain Eukaryota; kingdom Viridiplantae; phylum Streptophyta; class Magnoliopsida; order Commelinales; family Pontederiaceae; genus Pontederia; species Pontederia crassipes. The sequence goes on along the minus strand of CM060188.1, from coordinate 75,483,666 downwards.
GTTGCAACTCACAGTGGTCAGTAAAATCTGTGAAGAAGAGAGACAAACCTTGGGATAACTCAATTATTGGTCTATGATCTTTAACCCACTGGAAACTCTGCGTAAATTGCCATCCTTTGCATTTCATTAAATATGCTATTACAATAGCTGGAGACCTGTCCAAACGAAAATGAACAATAGAATTTGGACATGAGAAGCCCACCACAGACACAACATGCAAGGGCCTTATCAAGAACAAAATTTGACCTGCTTCTTCCTGACATGCAATGGACAAGAACACGTGCTTTCTCCTTTTCACATTGTTCTGTACACCAAAAGTAAAACTTGAATGAGAACTGAGAGGGACACCAGCAGACAAACCAACTAACATGGGTTGAAATTCAAGGCAAGATCGTTGCAGTGTGAAGAGTTCACGGACAATAATAGAAAAGATGATAACTCTAGACATGAAACACCAGCAGACTCGAACCCACAATTCAATCTGAGAACAGTGCTGAGAGCACATAACAAATCATAAAATTTGTTGCTCAGACTCTTTTCAGCCTTTCGGCAAATCAGGATAAGCAGACTATAATTAAGTTGATCACGTGCTGTCTGTTTATCAGAAACATAAAAGCTACAGATTTTTTTGGTCAGTTTGTTTGTACAATGAGTTGCATCTATACTTAACTCGGTGAACTGGCAATCTATGTTCTTCGACAATTCCATGGAAATCCAGAAATTATAAGTTTTGTATAGTTAATATTAAATGAGCATTCTTTTGAAAGATGATGTTTAATCCAAAATTGGACAGTTTTGGTATGTGTAAATGTTGGTGCACATATGACACAAGATGGATGGAATCTGAAATGAAGAAAATGAAAATGTGATCTTTCCAACACAGCATACTAGTTCCTTTCAGAGAAACATGCTCTCAGTGAAATAGAATTTTTATCGGCTTAATCGTGTGGTCTATGGATTATGTTCACGAACTTTATCTACACAGGAGAATAAATTTTCAACTGAGAAACAAAAATGTCCTACCTAAAATTTGGACTGCTTCATCAAATTGCAGAACTTTCTCATCCTTTAAGCAGTAATAGGTGAAGGAATTCTTATACAGATTTTGGCAAGCAGGTACAGTCTGCAAAACATACAACCAACAATATATCAGGGTAAAACAGGATGAACCTGATCCCTCTGGCATAAGGAAAAGTAAACAGTTCAGCAAGAAAATCATCGTAAAAGTTTTTTTCTCCGTTCTTTCAAGTGATAGACCTCTTTCAGAGAATCGAAAAAAGAAAGAGCCGTAGATTAATGAAAATGAAGTTGTTTATTTATTAAGTAAATTAGGTAGCTTTTAGGTATCAGGAACTCACTACTACATGGCTCATCCATTTACAGATTTCTCAACTGTAGCAAATTCTAAGGGAACAAAAGTTCTGTGGTATACAAATCTCCTGAAAATAAGCAAGAAACAGTAACTCACTCCCCATTTTCCACACTGTTGCTCTTCGCCTCTGGTCAGGGGTTCCCCAATTAATGTCAAAAGGCGCCACCATCCCCACGCTCCCCAAATTCGAAGGCACAGTTAAAAGCGAATGCTAGCAATAGGGAACACTCACGTTGAGGACGTGCGTGATGCCGAGGGTCTTGAGGAGCTCGCCTCGGGAGGCGTTGTCGTAGCTGCCGAGGTAGAGGAAATCCTTGAGGATCTCGGAGGGGAAGGCGCTGCTCTGCTGGATCGGGCGCTCGGACGCCGCCGGGGCGCGGTGGCCGCAGACCCCGCACACCTCGCCCTCCTCGTACTTGTGGTAATGCCCGCAGACGCCGCAGGGGTTCTCCCTCTCTCTCTTCCTCATCGCCGCCCCCCGCTCGCCGGACAGTGCACCCAAAACCGCCGCCCCGCACGCCAAGATGAGATTTTGAAGGCGGAACTCCGAGATCGGACCTGCGCAGAAGGCGAATTCGACGGAAAGGTGGGATTTTTAGGGACCCGGGAAGAGGGCGAGATTGGATTGGAGGCGGTGGCGGAGCGACATCTCTTTCTCCTCTGGAGTACTGAGAGGACGGTTTTCTTAATGGAGTGAGGATCTCATGTTGCTTGCAACATCCAAAAATAAAAATTTCCCCATTTTATGACATTAAAAAAATTCCATTTTTTTATCGATAATGAATTATATTTTGTGGCGTTATGCAATCAATCAAAATGTGGTAATTAATTGGAGCATTAATTATAATAATTATCAGCTTTGCTTGGATTGTGTTACACAGATTTATTTATTTATTCTTCCACCAAACAAATTTCATACATTAATTGAATACTTTTTACACATGGAAATAAATATAATATAGTGGTTTTTTTAATGTAGCCAGATAATGCAGTAATTAAATTTAATTGGAGCATTCATGGAGTTTTCAATTGCTTAGATCATGATAATTATCTGATTTGATTGGGTTGCTTGAAACCAGAGGAAACTTTATACTTGGCTTTATGTCAATGATGATGCATGCTTTTTTTTTACATGCATAATAATTGAATGATATATAATTAATTTATATTTTTAAAATGAACAACAATTATAATGTGGCTTGTTGGGAGAGGAAAAGAATAAATTTGTGGATTCTCTTTTTTTCCCTGTAGATGGTAATAAATATCTCCTGACAAGGCAAAGTAAACGCATCATGATGACCTGATTGGGACCTGAATGTGTGTTGAATGAGCCATGTTCCACAGCCATAGAAATTATCTTTTTATTTTTATTTCACCGAATTTGGACCCAATTTGATAGGGATGGACATATGATGGTGTTACAAAAACAAAAAAAAAATCGTACAATCACAAAAAAAATATAAAATTGATGAAGTTCATCTTAAATTAAATTACGTTTTCGGATAATGATATGAAATAATGATGATTATAATAATACAAAAAAATATAATCATCATCGAGTTTATATAGAAAGTTTCAATACAAAATAAGAAATAAAAACTAAAAAATCGTCTGGATTTCGAGGCTCCGCTCCGAGCCCCTACGGGGGCTCCTTCCTCTGGCTCGTTGTTCGGGCAACGAGACCTCAATAAAGAACGGATGACTTTGCCTCCCATTGTTGAAGCACTTGACTAAGATCCATTTAGGATTATAATTAGGTTCAGATTTAAAATATTATCAACGTATAAATATCATAACATGAGCCCAATTTTAATATATAGGATATATAATTATTATTCTTGATATAATATAACTTAACTAATTCATATGCATATACAGATTATGTTTAGTGCATTTTATTATTTGATTTTAATATTACGTGGTTCCACTTCTATCTTTTTAATTTTATTCTTTTAAAAAAATAAGAGGTCTTTTTATTTTGTTCTGAAATGAAAAATGACACCATTTCTTTCATGATTTGTTTCTGTTAATGTGAGATGGATTCTGATCCTAATTTAACATTCACATCATTTTGACAAATAATAAGTACATCATTAGTACTACCGGGTTGTACATGTTTGTTTGTATTTGTATTAAGCCATCGCCCTCAGATGGAGTGAGATCTGAATCTGAGAGAGAGAGAGAGAGAGAGAGAGAGAGAGAGAGATCTGGCAAGAATTGAAATAATATATAGTTAACTGTGCCATGCATCTCCAAAAATCTTATTCTTAATTCCGGAGTCTACTATTTTTTTGTTCTAAAATAAGAGTAGAATTTGCTGCTATTCTAAAATTTAGAAGGTTATAGAAATAAAATTTTAGTATGAGATAATCTACATAGATTATTGATTATTTTATTTAAAATTTTTAAGATTTGTTTGATTGTAATTGATTATCGATAATTTTAATTATTCAGATAATTTAATTATCACCTAATTGATAATTTAGATAACGGACAAGAGAAGTGATTTTTCATATTACATTGCTTGACATGCATTACGATAAAATTATCCATTTAATCAATTTTTTTTTTAATTTTAAATATTGTATGAATAAATAAATATAATTCAACTTCACCTTTTTTATTATTTAAAATACTTTACAAATAATTCTTAGTTTTGTCTCATATTATTTACTATATTCAATTTTATCTTTTTGCTTTGTTATTTATAATACTACGTGATGAAAATCTAAAATAATTTTTAAAGATATTTTGATAATTTTCTCTCTAACAATTTTAATTATTTTTTTATATTATCAATACTCGTTGATATTATAGTTTAAATAGTGATAATCTATTTAAGTGATAATTTAAATTATTATTAATTAAATTAATAATACACCAAACAATCTGAAAATTCAATATTTTTTTGTTACAATCCAAAACAACTTGTTAATAAACTCAAACATCACCAAAACACACACCTTGCCCAGCAGAATTAAAAACTTGCAAAAAGAAGTGTGTGGTTTAGCCCAACTTAAAATAATTGCTGTTAAACTTGTGACATGTCAGTGTTTAATTAAATTAATGATCGATCGAATCAAATGAATCTGATTGATGGAACGACCCAGTCAAAATTTTTTTAATTTTCAGTTACAAAGTTACAGAAACCAGCCGTTTTGTACTTGGTCAGCTGCCTGTTGCCATGTGATATGCACTGTGTCAACCACAACACCTCCCTCTCTCTCTCTCCCGTCTCTTTCTCTCTCTTCCTTGTAGCAAGGGGGGGGGGGGGGGGGGGGGGGGGGGGGGGAAGCAGGAGCAGAAATAGGAGCACAGCTAGCTGCAAAGGGGAAGGAAAGGCAGGTGCAACTGTGTTGGTTGATTGGTGCATGCAATGCATGTCGTAACGCATTTGTTCGCAAGTGATAGTTTTGTTATTCTTGCATGTAGCAAAGTTCATAGGAGTTACCATCATAATGATTAATTAATTTATACCAATCATCGTGGCATTGCTAAAAAAAAAAAACACTTTGATTATTTTTATTGTAAATATAGACCTAAATGTTTAAATAACAAAGAAAAAAAAAAGATTAAACGAGAGACATAATTTTTATGTAAGTGCAGAAATGTATCATCAATTTAATGTTAAAAAGAAACGAGGTGGTCACAAGTATTCACTGGATCGATCCGACCGGTGAACTATCAAGTCTATACTAACTCGACCTGATCATGACTCAAAAGATAATCAGGTCGGGTACGGATTAAGAAATCTCAATTCGAGTCAACCTAACTCGATCTGGATCGATGATCCAAATATATATATGTATATATTATTTAAATTTAAGCTTATATTTTATTTTAAATTTTAGAAAAATGAAATAATTTATTTTAAGTATGAAAATAATATTTAGATATTTAGAAAATTTAATGTATGCTTTAAAATAAATATTAGAAAATACTTTTATATTAAATAAATATAAAAATAGTGAGAAAAATAAAAAAGAAAAATTATTGGTCGAATAATTCGACCATCCCAATTGGTCAAATTAGCTCAGATTTTCCCTCAAAGAGACATCGATTCAAAAATTTTGACTGAATTGAGTCGGTTTTATTCGTGAATCAGGTCAAATTCGATCGGTGAAGGAATTGTTATTTGAGAAAATAATGTTATCTTAAGTATTTTCTAATTTCAAAAGCGTAAATTACGATTAGTTCAATCACTAACCAATCATTTCCCACATTTTATTGCTCCCTGTAAGGAACAATAAATCGAATATTACCTTCTTTTAATATTCCGGATTCTCTTCGGCGTTGTTTTATTCAATCAATTATGGAAGATTTTTTAAAAAAAAACATCCACTAATTTTCAGATAGGTTTATAAATATATTTAATTTTATAATTAAATATATGATATAGTACTAAAACCATCAATCATTCCCCACATTTATAGCAAAAGTATTAACAAAAAATATTCAATTATATTAAAAATTATTATAGCAATAATAAAAAAATTGATTATATAAATAAAAAATAATATGTAGAAATACACTTGATGAATCTCTATAATTTTTTTGAGTGAAACCATAGTTTGAAGAGTTCGATCTTGTTTTATTAAAAATAATTTTTAATTATATTCGATTTTCTAATTTTTTTTATTCATTCAAGTTTTTTTAGGGGTAGATTTGTAGAGCTGTGAGATCTATTTAACAAAGTTAGCAATTCAAATAGAGGATACTAATTAGATTCAGATATCAATTTGTTTATGAATTTAAGAATTATTTTTTTAAATTATTTCTAAATTATCACGATTTTTCCAATCAATTCTTCCGTCGACTTTTGTCATGTTTTTCATTAATTTTATTTTTTTATTTATGAAAAGTCTAAATAAATAATACATAATAAATATAAAAAGGAATAAAATTAAGAATATAAAAGGAATAAGAATACTTATACTAATGTTTTTTTTATCAAAATTCTATCCCCTGCTCAATCATCTATCCTTTCTTTTGTAATTGAAAACAAATTTTTTCTAAAAAAAATTAAATTTGATGCAAAAATTTAAAATTTAAAATCAACCAATAAATGAGATCACAAAAAGGAGGTAAACTCTCACCGGATCTAATAAAAACCCGAATCCAACACGATAAATATCGTGCGGTGCAGTGTAGACCCCACGATTGGTCTCCAGCTCATATTTTTTTTGTTTGCTCTCGTCCTCCTCACTTGTCCGAGGCTATCACTTTCTCTCTCTCTCTCTCACTCTCTCTCCAAGAACCAGCAGCGGCAGTGGCAGCAGGAGAAGAACGAAGGCAGAGGGAGAAGGAATCATTCAGATCTCATCCGAGCAGGTATTCTTGATCTCTACTTCTCTCTCATTTCACCCCCTTTACGTGTGGATGCGAGGAAAGAACCCTACTCCGTGATGTCCCGTGAGCAAAGTCCGCTCTTTTCTTCCTTTTTCGCTGGCCTCAAATGATGCCTTTCTCGCGTCGATCCAGATCCCGGGGGCTCACTCGTAATCATGTTCCGAGTGCGTTCTCCGCCAATGTGAGTGTTGTTTTCTCGGCGTAAGAAGTTTGGGTTTTTTTTTTCTGAAGCCGTCGCAGGGTCTGCAAACGCGCTCCTGCGACGCATTGCCTTGGCGGTGTTGGCCATTGCCGTTGATTGGGTAATGGGAGTGGAGCTCGGGCATTTCTGGTCTCGGTGTCGTCCTTCTCTTGGGCCTTTTGGTGAAAATGGGTGTGGTGTGGGGTTTAAGTCTTTTAGGGTTCTTGATCAAGATGCAGTCTTTTGGCGAAAATTTTTTTCACAAGAAAGTGTTGCGCGTGGAGTTTGTAGACAAGTCAATTGTCTTCTGTTTCCCCACTACTGAACAAAATCTTGATCTGCCATTTCTTTGTTCTGAGCCTGTCGAACTTGGCTATGAACTTTCTATATCTCGATTGCGTTGTACTTAAACTTTGAGTGCTTACGAATCAGTAGCCAGTATATGCGTAGGTTCTTGTGTGCGTATAACATTTCACCTGGTTTGCTGTCCTTTCATGTGCTCGGTTATGTGACTTGTTGATTTCCATCAACAACGAAGAATTGCACTTGAGAGTGTTAATTTGGAAAATTAATCCTAGAACATGCATTTCTATCCACTTCCCTGGGGGATACAATTACTCTCTGTTCTATTATTATTTCTGGTTCTTTGTTCACAGTTCTTTATTTGCTTTCACTCTGACGAACCCCAATGACAACTTATGGGCTCCTTGTCTCTGCAGGTTCTTGTGAGTTGAATATGGCGATTACTGGCACTCAAAATCCTTTGATAAGTGTCACAACATGTGGGTCTTTGTTGCAGGAGCTGCAGGTATCTATCTCATTTGCCTCTTCACCTATTCAGACAGAACCTTTATGAAGTGGACTAATGATATCTTATCTCAGATAATATGGGATGAAGTAGGTGAGAGCGATGAAGAACGTGACAGAATGCTGCTCCAGTTGGAACAGGAGTGTCTGGAAGTTTACAAGAGGAAAGTCGATCAGGCTACAAGGTCAAGGGCACTGCTCCTCCAATCCCTGGCAGATTCAAAATCAGAGCTTATCAGAGTTCTTTCATCACTCGGAGAAAAGTCTTTTGTTGGCATTGTGAGTAAATATCCTTATTATCAATATTCTATCCAATGAGCATTCTTTTCTTAATCAACCAATTGATGCTCTGTTTCCAATTATTTTGATATTTTTAGCTAGCAATACCATTTCTGACAATGGATGTCTTTAAACTAACATAGCTTTGCCTCTTAGCATAAGTTGACTTTTGTAACGTGTGTCTTATTTGCAGGACTTTCATGAGCAGTGATACAAAAGTTTTCATTGGCAATCTGAGCATATTCTTTAACTGAATAGTGCATTTTAGTTGCATAAGTGCAGAATTGCATAATTTTGAGCAAGTTTTTGATATATGCCATTTAGAATCGATTATACAGTTTCTATATGCTATTTTATTTTACATAGCACTGGTTCAGTGTGTGTGTTGGGTGGGGGTTAAAAGGCAATTCCTTAATATTTTATTTTCATTAACTCTAATTTCATTACCCACCTAGTGGGATAAGGCTTTGTTGTTGTTGTTGTTGTAACTCTAATTTCTCAGTATCCTAAATGACAATAGTTCCTAAATGTACAGCGAATTTGTCTCTTTGCAGCCAGATAATTCATCAGGAACTATCAAGGAGCAATTAGCAGCTATAGCACCACTTTTGGGACAATTAAGCCAACAGAAAGAAGACAGGATAAAAGAATTTGCTAATGTACTATTACAGATTCAGAAAATTCGTGGGGAGATTGTTGGAACTTTGAAGATTGGGGAACAACAGGGACCACCAGTTGTTGATGAGGAGGATTTGTCCCTGAAAAAGCTGGAGGAGTACCAGTCACAGCTTCAAGAGCTTCAAAAAGAAAAGGTTCCTGTTGACACTTCTCATCTCAGGTTATTTATGGAAATTGTAGAATTTATGCTAAGTTCTAACTATTATCTGCTCTGTTTTCAGAGTGATAGACTACACAAGGTTCTTGAATTTGTTAGTACAATTCATGACCTTTGTGCCGTTCTAGGCTTGAATTTCTTCAGTACTGTCACTGAAGTTCATCCTAGTCTAAACGAGACTGTTGGTGAGCAATCCAAGAGCATTAGCAATGATACCTTGACCAAGCTTTCTAAAATGGTCATAACACTCAAAGAAGATAAGCAAGTGAGATTGTTGAAGGTAATCATTAGAATGAATCATCCTTTCCAAAGTTGTTTGTTTATTTACTTTTTGCTGCTAGAAATGGTTTGTTGTCAGCTTCCAGCGACCACCAATTTTCCATGGGAATGTTTTCAATTCACGCATATGTATCAATAAGAAATTAACTAATTAAGCAAGTTCATCATCTCTATCTCTTCTTCTATTTCAAATAAATGTGGTGAAAGATTTACTAGTATGGTCCCCCTGCCTAATGCTTTAATTCATGGTTCTGTAGTTGCATGCGTCATCCAGTCGTGTGCTGGCATTTAAAATGATTGTAGCGAATTCATGTTCTTTTCCTCAAAAAGAACAACAAATTCATTTCTCAGTTTGTAGTTTGAACTCTTGTGCTATATCTTGTTAGTGTTGTGTCACATTGAGATGGTAAAATTAGGGCATTATGCAGGAATGTCTAAGGGTTCTTCGTTTTCAATTCATTTATACAATTTGGGTGGCCTCTTGGGAAGTCCTTGTGTTTCATCCCTATTTTTTGTATAGAACTTGACTGCAAACCATATTCTTATACTCTTATTTCTCAGGCTTTAGCTGAGGCTAAGCACTTACCATTTTTTCAACGGTGGTCTTAACCTTTTTAACTTAGTGAAAATATATAATGAAACTATGAGCAGTTCATTCCCTCAACAGAGAAAAAAAACTATAAGCAGTTCGAGAGTTCTGTTGCATTGGATCTAGCTGGATATAATAAAATGCACATACGAAATTATACAATTTTTTTCGTTTGTTGTATTCTCTGTTTCACCACATTGCTTCATATCTCTATTATACTTATTGTTGTTAGTTGACTTTTGTTCTTTCGTAGCTTCAAGAGCTGGCAACTCAGCTAACAGATCTTTGGAATTTAATGGACACGCCAATGGAAGAACGCAACTTGTTTACTCATGTGACTTGTAATATGTCCACCACAGTGGATGAAGTCACGACTCCAGGAGCTCTTGCCCTTGATCTGATTGAGCAGGTGCACTAACATCTTCTAATTGTGAAAGATTGATGATATTGAATATTTTATGCACGAAAAGTCTAATAATTCAAGTTGGCTATTTGTTCTCTAATGTTTGAACTTCTTCTGCATGTGAAGGCTGAAGTAGAAGTTGAAAGGTTAGATCAGCTAAAGGCTAGTAAGATGAAAGAGATTGCATTTAAGAAACAGGCTGAACTTGAAGACATATATGCACGTGCTCATATAGAGATAAACTATTCAGTGGCCAGAGATAAAATATTGACCCTAATTGAATCTGGACATGTCGAACCTTCGGAATTGCTATTGGACATGGATAACCAGATATTAAAGGCCAAGGAGGAAGCTTTAAGCCGAAAAGATATACTTGAAAAAGTTGAAAAGTGGATGTCAGCATGCGAAGAAGAAAGCTGGCTTGAAGACTACAGCCGGGTACGTACCTGCTTTTTGTTCTGTCATCAGGTTATGCTTTTAAGCTGGTTAATCAACAGTGATCCAGATTGTGGTAGATTGTCCCATAGCTTAAAATTTTATAGATAATGCTTTTGATTGTCAACCCATGAACCACTATGGTTGTGAATTCAGGTAGTTTAATCCTACAATCTTAAATGACCCTTGAATATTCAGTAAAGGTATATATCTTAAGATGCATGTTACACCAAGCCCTCAAAAATCTTCTTTTGCACGATCAATTATCATCAGCTTTATAGGCACACATGTCATATCAGTATCAATGCTTAAATCTAGCACAATTATGTTAGCTTTTGCCTAAATAAATCATGTTAGATTTTGTATTGTAGTTACAGGCGATCATTGAGTTCTTTTGCAGTCTCCTTAAAGCTAGTTTGAAACATATTTGGAACCCAGCATATCTCTTTTTGTTAGTTTACTCTGCAATTGTTAAGCATCTGTGCACAAGTAGTTATCTTGGTTGATGTTCGTGGGCTTAATGATTAGGCCTTGTGTATGTTCCTTTTTCAGGATGAAAACAGATTTAACTCAAGCAGAGGTGCACATTTAAATCTTAAGCGTGCAGAAAAAGTTCGTATTTTGGTTAACAAAATTCCAGGTACTGATATGAATGCTTGCTTGTATTTTCTATTCGGACGGATAGAGCATCTTTGTTTGGATCTGTACTTTGGTTTCTCTTGTCTAGTTGTTTGAACCAAAGTGGAGATTTAATTGTCACAAGCAATATTGCTAAATCTGGATGATAAAAGCTCTTCTGTATAATGGCTCTTTCTCAGAAGTAAAGCTAGTTATCTTTAGAATTAGCATATCTGCGGTTGCTTGTGTTAGATAGTTTATTCACTGCTCGTGCTTGATGAACTTACATGATCTGCTACTTTTAGCCCTCGTTGATACACTGATTGCAAAGACACGAGCATGGGAGGAGGACCGGGGCATGTCATTCATGTACGATGGTGTTTCCTTACTCGCGATGCTAGAGGAGTACACTATGCTAAGGCAGGACAGGGAGGAGGAGAAGAAGAGACAAAGGGTATATATACACTTCAATTCTCTCATCTTAACTGACATGGCATGTGGTTTCGAGACTGACGAAACTTCCTCTTTTCTGTGGGGGGGCAATTGATTTCCAGGATCAGAAACGATTTCACGAGCAACTGGCCACCGAACAGGAAGCCTTATTCGGCTCAAGACCCAGCCCCGCCCGACCACTCAGTTCAAAGAAAGTCGTGGGGCCTCGTGCGAATGGATGTGCTCCGAATGGAACCCCAAATCGGAGGCTGTCATTGAACACCCATCAAGCCAGCAGCAATGGTGGTAGGTCTGTTAGCAGGGACGGGAAGAGAGACAGCGGCAGGCCATCAGCTCCAGAGAACCATGTAGCCCTGATGTTATGACCTGGCCTGGCCCTCTCTTGCATTAGGTTTCTCAAATGATATCGAGTAAGTCAATGGTAGGATGTTGAGAGAGAGAGAGAGAGAGAGAGAGAGAGAGAGAGAGAGAGAGAGAGAGAGAGAGAGAGAGAGAGAGAGAGAGAGAGAGAGAGAGAGAGAGAGAGAGAGAGCACAGAAATGTTAAAATTCGGTTGGGGTCAGAGTATTAATAATAGGGTGATGATTTCTTTTCTAATGATATCTTTCCATTTCCTCTAAGTAAAAGCATTTACTGCTGCTGCTGTTTTTTTGTGAGTTTCGAAGCTTTTAAACAGTGAGTAGATTGGTTTCCATTGCGATTTTTGTATAAGAAAAATAGACTTCCTAAAATATGTGAAAAATTAGTTCCAATTGGGAAGAGAAGGGAATTGAATTATTTTTAGTTTTGGTCTTTTGAAGATAGTATATTTTTTCTCCTAAAAAAGAAAGTATATATATATATTTAAATTTTGGATTGAGGAATGAAACAATAACTAGTCTCAAATTTAATTTAGAATAATAATGCAATATATATGTACTATACATACATATATATGCGTATAAAAATAAAATTACTTATTATTATTTAAGAAAGAAGCAGAAGAGAGAAAAAAGAAAAAGAAATATAAGAGAGAGAGAAGATGAATGTTCTTGACTCCTATTGGTCGAAACTTTATGTGCGAAACCTCAAATTAAACCCATTTTCCCACCGACCTACCTTTACCTTCTCTTCGTGGTCTCCGACCAGGCAGAAGCGGGCAACCGCGATCGCCGGTGGGAAAGAATGGAGGGCGTTGGAGCCCGTCTGGGCCGGTCGTCGACGCGGTACGGCCCGGCGACGGTCTTCACCGGACCGGTCCGGCGATGGAAGAAGGAGTGGATCCCCCTTCTTTCCTCCAACCCTAGCAACAACCACGGTTCCAATTCGAACAGCAACAGCCGTTCCCACCTTCTCTTCTACAAGTGGACCCCCGTCTCTGCCTCTGGCAATGGAAACGGCGGTGCCACGGCCGCTGTCACCCCCGCCAAGGACGGAGCCGCCGCCGCCGCCCAACTGGAGGAGCCGCCTCGGAAAAAGTTCCGATACGTTCCGGTAGCGCGGATCTTCTACTCTCCTCCCACTTTGGTTTGGTTGTAAGGGTTTTCATCCAGCAACTTCCTGAAATTGAGTAGTGTTTGCGGTTTGCCTGTTTTTAGGGCTGTACTTTCTCACAAACAGAGCGCACGAAGAGATTCAATTTATTTTTCAGCTTATACTTCGGGACTGCGAAACTGCTTGTGCTTTTGGCTGCTTTTATGCTTAGCGAATTAGTTTGAATCTGCTATTCTTGTTCTTTTTTTATGTCAGAAGATCTAACTATAAAGAAATAAACATTGTCTTTATTCTCGTTGAATCTCTTTGAAAATCCTTCCACGAATCTGTGCCAATTGGGGAGTAAAGAAAAGAAAAATAGACTATTTCACTTAGTGATTTAAATCAAAGAATTTTAAGGATTATGAAGAGAAATTTTGCAAGAACATGGTGACAGCTTATTGCAAGTATCTCTATATATTGCAAGTAAAATAGCAAGGATAAATTGGATCACTGAATGATAATTGATAAAGGAATCTCATTTTGGTTCTTACTGCCTATGCCCTTCATGTGGAATCATAACAGAATATGTTAGAAGCTTTTTTTTTTTTTGAGAAGGAGAACTCCGCCTATGTTTTATAGCCGGTCCCAAGCCCGGATAAAGGAGGAGGGTTGTGTTAGGCCCCGACAGCCAGCGTAAAACCCTGTCAAATCGCATGAACATGGATTTGTTGTTGTTGTTGTTGTTGTTTGAGAAGGAGGATATCTGAGAAGCTGCTGTTTGATAGGTGTTGAGTTTGTTAACAATTTCTAGATATCGAGGTCAAAAGCGCAGGGATCCTTTGTTCTGATACTTTTAGTTTTCTCCAATAATTGATAAGGATTCTCTTCCCAACAATGTAGAATTATCGACTAATTTAAAATCAATTATAAGCCAACCACAAAATTTTTCCCTTGTTCTGTCTGTATCTTTCTGCAAGTATACTTCAAAAGGACCTTGCTTTAGAATTTTTTTTTGTCAAAGTAGACACAAAACTAAGAGGAAGGTGAAGTTGCAAAGTACAATACACATGTTGAATCTTGTTTGTTAGTTTTGCTTTATGGTATTTAGTTTGTTATCGGAATATAAGTTCATCTTGTTTCAAGAACTTATTATTTTTCATGTTGGTTGTTTCTTGTTTATTCACAGGACTACAACAACACAAGTTTTAGGGAAAATGTCTTACATTTAGTTGAAAATGTTTCTCACGCCATATGCACATCTCATCTTTGTGGACAATTCAATATACATAAAGATAGCAGAACTTCTTACTGTTCAATATCCTTTTTCCCGACTTTACTTTCAAGTTAATGATCTGATATATAATGCAGATTTCTGTTATTGAAGAACAAAAGCAAGATGCTGCTGCTAAGTATGAGGAAGAGAGTAAATCTATTGACCTTGACCAATCACCACAAAATGATAGATCTGACATGAAACCAGACATCAATGACATCCCTATGGATGAAACTCAGGTGACAAACTTAATTGATGTTTGCTACATTCTTAGGTAACAAACTAAATTCGTATGCTACATTCCTTGGCAAATGAACTGAAAGCAAAGAGGATACAAAAATCCACTGTGTTTTTCACAGAGAATCCACAACTCTTTACTAAATGACTCACCAGAATCTCTTTAAACAATTCAGATTAGCATGCATAATTGCATATGTTATTTTGATTTTACTTGGTTTTGGGTTCCTTGGAAATCAGAACTGAAACTTTTACTTGTTTTTGATATGGATGTTGACTATTGATGTTTTATTTTCTTTTTGGTAAATGACTGTAATCATTATGAATATTTTATTTTATTGTTTTCAGTGGCATGTGGAATAACTGATTTAGCTTCTCTGTCCCGGTATCCAACTCTTCTGTCTCAACGATTAAGTCAACATATGTTTTGCAGCATTAGTTTTGTTTACACATACATTTGGTAGCCGCTTCAACTAAAGCTAGTTATGTGATGTATTGATGATTTGAAGTTTCTGTTACTTTCATCTACTCCTGTTGATTACTATTGCCACTCAAATGTCATATCTATAAATTGATGTACCTTGGCTGAAGTATTCCCTTTGCCAGATTATATATGTATGCAAAGTATATTTGTGTTTCCAGGTTTCCTGAGATGTGAGCGAATCTTATTGTATTCCAGGCCTCGGAGAAGGATCAACCTGCTCTAGCAGAGGGCAAGGGAGCAAATCTGGACCTGAGCTTGGGTCTGAATTCTGAGGGAGGCAAGGGAAATGAACCCAAAGCAAGCCAGAAAGGGGAAGGTGGTAATAACTCCAATCATGAAACAGAACTGCACAATGCATCCAATTCACATGCTGGAAATAAGTTGAAGAGGAAAGCTGTCGCCCCTGATCTTGAGATGAGAGTGTGACTAATTCTTTCATCCTTCTATTCATCTTCCCCCGTTGAGGGGCACATATCTGAATCTGTGACCTTACTGTTGCCTTGTGATGTATTGCACATTATTGACAGTGTACAAGCTCGCATTACGTGCCCAATTGATCTCTTATCTTGATTTCTATCCTTCAATTTGTTTACAGATGACTCCTTAATCCACAGCTTTAAGGCCTCATTACTTACAGGCTCTGGTTTGTAGGGATTGGTAGTACCTTCATTTTACATTGATTACCAGCTTTGTTTTTAGTTTTGTAAGTATTATATGGTGTTTCGATGGCTTTAACATATCAATACAAGTAACTCAAGGGTTGCATTTTCATTTAATTAATCTCTAATTCACATTTATCACTAAAATATTTTCTTTTCTAAATTGTTGAAGCATTTTATGGACAAAAAGGCATTTGATAAGTATTGATAGTACGGTCGGTAATTAAAAATTGTAACTATTGCTAACATATATTAAGATATCTTTAAAAGTTATTTTAACTTCGATGATATATTATTATTAGAGAAAAATATATATGCAGAGCATTAGACGTAAAACACTTATTAAATTAATAAAATAAAATATATTAATTTAAAGTATATGTATATGTTAAATAGTAGGAAGAGGTTTACATACTTATTAACCTTTTATTATTATAAAAAAAGGAAAAAAAAAGATATTACGGGTAAAATGCGCTAGCGAGATAAAAATTTAAAAAAATAGAAGATTTTGAATAAAAAGGTACTTCTAGCAAAGCATAAAAAAATTATAAGAAATTAGAATTATCTCGAATATCTTAAATTAAACTGGGCGCCGAGTATGTGGTAATCTTTATTTGGGTGCCGAGTATGTGGTAATCTTTATTTGGTGCGTTTTGTAAAAAAATATAGGATTAATTTTTTAAACATCTTATGAAGCGATTTTTCGTGGCTGCTCTTAATGTACGAATTTCTCGTATCGCCTACATAAATTATGTTGTCATTTTCACATTAATCTATCCTTTATATTCTCTTAACTTTCCTATTATTTTTAAGTTTATTAAATGATTAAATTATCCTCGATAAAAGAAAAAATGAACATTTATGTCAAATCACAAAAGGCAATTTAATTATTTAATAAATTAATAAAAATAAAATAATGATAAAATAGGTAGATTAAAGTGAAAATCGTAATATATTTTAGGAGCTACGATAAATATATGTGAAAAAAATTGCTATAAGTCAAACGAACAAAATTATGAACTCTCTTGTGTTTCTGTTATTGATAATTTGATATGGTTTTCTAGGCATAAAATAATAATTGTTCATATTTTCTTTTTACCCCTTCGGAAAATAGGTAATGATACAAAAGTAATTGTAAAAGATGAGGCAAATTTCCGGTGTCACGAGAAATTGCTAATTAAGAAAACGCAACAAGAGTTTCCGGTGCCACGAGTCGCGCTCTCAGTGAGCCAAAGACCTCGACGAAGCAAACCACGTCTCGTCAAATCCTCCTCACTCTCCTCTACGACGCGAACAAAATTATTTTTTTTTTAAACTTTTTTAATTCCTCCTCCGTCAAGGAAACGGCGAGTTGCGGAGACGCGACGCTGCTCGGGATTCCTGTCGCAGGCGGAAATCGGATCCCGGCCGTTGCCCGGCGGCAAGGAATCGCCGTAGCGATGTCGGAGTTGAACATGACGGCGCCGCCGGCGGGAAGCCCCCCGTTGGGGAAGGAGCAGCAGGCGGCCGGCGTCGGGATCCTCCTCCAGATTTCGATGCTGGTCCTCTCCTTCGTCGTCGGCCACGTCCTCCGCCGCCGCAAGTTCTACTACGTCCCCGAGGCCAGCGCTTCCCTCCTCATCGGTACCCCCCCCTATTCGCTTTCTTCTCCTCGATCGATACCTGCTGGAAGTTGGGATCTTGTGTAGTGTCCCTAGGTTTTATGATTAGGCACTAGAGCAGAGCCGGCAATTTTGATATGTATGCCCTCTACTTGATGGAGCAAGTTGCGTGTTACGTAATTTTCTTTTCTCGGTATGAGGACCCGAGCAATTGGGAAGGTTTGTTCTTTTGGTTGACTGAGATTACACAATTTTAGCATTAAATATACCTGTCAGTCCAGCAAGCTGAGAAATTCTATCTAACCTTATATGTTCTCAACGTTGCACCACGATTTCAAATGAACACTTCACGATCTGTGTCAACTGGAAACGCACTAAATCGGAAATTGAGAATAGTCTCCATGGCTGTTCTACATGCAGAAGCAACAACTAAAAAGTCATTACGTTAGGTTTCTGGACGTTTTTCTTCTTCTTAATGCAATATCACTATGCATGTTAGCGCGCATCACCTGGGCTGGTAGGATATGGTGAGCCATCTTTGGTGCCTCCTTGGAGGAACGGTTGACAGGTTGCGTGATCCCTTATAACAAAACTGTTAAGAAAAGTCAAAGAAACGATTGTTTTCATTGGCAAGTTGACATACGGATAATAAATGTTTTAAACAACATTTAAGAGATCTAACAGGGTTCTATGTACCAGTATTCCGAACAGGGAGATGGTTTCCATTGCCAACTTTGACCTGCTCATCACTGGTGTATGGATCTGTCCTCTGAGGGCATGCTGTGTCAGGCTTGACATGGTGATTGGCTCCGCATCCAGAAACCACTCTTGATGGTTGCCAAGAATTGAGAGGCTGGTAGCTGTGGTGCCGTGTTGGCCTGAGGATTGAAAGATGTAGGGTGTCTGCGATAGCATTGGCAGACTGTGACCTTGGCTGCAACACAGCAGATTGGACAAGCTTCATGTCAATGAGAATTGGAGGGTCTTCTTCTGCATCCTCGGCCTCGGTCATCCTGTTTTAACCGTGTGATCACTGTTTCCAGTTGTTTGTTGTGTGGTGAGATATGTTGCAGGAGAGAAGTTGCTTGGGCAGCATCAGAATTGTTTGCCAATAGTATCTCGTAGCTGATGAGAACAATAGGAAGCTCTAGATATGGCATCAGTGCATTTCAAGAAGAAAGAGAGGCAGTGATGCTGCAGTAATCACCATTGGAATTAGTGAAGACAATGGCATTGACTGCTGATTTTGACAGAGGGTGACTGGTAGACGCGAGGCCCTCAGCAATCAGCTTGGCCTGTCTGTGGTATGCACGAGTGAAGAATCAGCATTTTTAAGGTTTTGTTATTGTATTTGGAGCTGAAGTAGCCTTGTTTCAGTTGGCTCTCCATAGGCCTGTTGGAGACCAGACTGCTCGAGATGTGGTAAGGACTGTTACAAGAGGAGGACCTCCTTTGATAGAGAGAAAAAGAACCTCCGTAACAGGATTTTGTTGCGGCATTTCCATGCCAGGAACTTGGAGTGGCATGGTAGAGAACTGTTGATAAAGCCCTCAAGCTCAAAACCGTTAGCAAGGGGGATAAGTTGTGTTCGCTACAAGAAATAATGGGAAGGGATGAGCTTAAGTGAAAAGAAATTGGAGTGGTTTGATTGAGTGCAGTAAGAGGTGGGAATAAAGAAGATGCTTCAGCGGTAGTGTTTGCAGAAGAAATAGAGGAATACATGGTTGATAGCTCTGATACCAATTTGAAGTAAATAATTGTATTTGGCATCATACTTTATTGATTATATTAGGGGGTATTTGTTTATATACTTCAAAGATAACATTGAGAGTAGGATCACATAATAGGTCATCTGAAGAGCCAGTGGAGCGAGTCTTCTGAGGTACATTTGTCATTAGTAGACACACTTTGTTTGGGGTTGATCAGTGATACCCTCACTCTCCATGCAGTCTTTTTGGTTTGGGAATGAGGGCATAGTATATGATTGATGCAAACTGAAAATGCAACTACATATATGACTCAAAATAAAAATATGTCTATTTTTAGTAGTAAAAGTGCAAGAATGTTAAACACAATTACTACTAATAAATTGTCTATTCAAGATGACAAATCTCCATAATAAAATAGTCCATATGGAGTGGACCAAACTCTAATTACATAACTGATAAACACATTTCAAAAGACTGCCCTAAATCTAAAACCCATACATGCATTTATAACGTGCAAAGGTATTTACTATAACTATAAAAAAGTACTAATATAACTAACTACTCACTGCTTTCTTAACCAGACACTAACTAATACAAAGTGGTGATCATTCGTATGAGAGGACATCACATTGTTTTTCCATCTCTTATTTTTGTAGTAATCCTTTCCCTCATAAAAAAAGGACATCTGATCATTCACAATGAAAACTTACTGATAGAAATTTCAGTGAATATCTTCTTCTTGGTGAGAATATCCAGGAGAGACTAAAGTCTGCGCTGTTTCTATCTGCAGGTTTGATAGTTGGTGGACTTGCCAATGTTTCAAACACAGAAGTCAATATTAGGTTCGTGCACCAGGTTTTTTTCTTTCTTTATTTAACATTCATAATATTTATTATTTTTTTATCTCCTTTATCTTTTCCCCCTTTTATTTTCTTATGCAGGAAGTGGTTCAATTTTCATGAGGAATTTTTCTTCCTCTTCTTACTGCCGCCAATTATATTATATCCAACTTTTGTATTGTTACATTACCAGAATCTATTGTTGTTTGATTATGATTTGAAGAAAGAATTTATCGCAAGGACTTTGTTGTTTCTTAACTAAGCATACTCAGTCAGGATTCAGCTTATCTCCGGTAAATGTTGTTTATATAATTTTAGTATGTACACTTTTGCCTTAAGGTTGAACCTAATGCAACTATTCATCTAACTTAGACTTTAACAGAAACCATTCTTCTCGAACTTCGGAGCAATTGTCACATTTGCCATTTTGGGGACTTTTATTGCTGCAATGGTGACTGGTTTTTTGGTGTAAGAATTCAGTTTGACCTAACTTTTACAGGAGATGGATTCCCTTGTTTCTGACACTTCCTCCAATTTTTATGTATTAAATTTTCTCATGCAGATATCTCGGCGGTTTAGCATTCCTCATGTATCGACTACCACTGGTTGAGTGCTTGATGTTTGGTGCTCTTATATCAGCAACCGACCCTGTGACTGTGTTGTCCATATTTCAGGTTTATAAATATATTTCAGCTCAAGATTCACAATGCAGTTCTTAGAGGCTCTTAAAAATCAGTAATAAAATATGATCCCTGTTGTTTTTTCTTTATTTCTCGGCCAGTAATTGTATAACATCTTTGAGGTAGAGAAGTAACAAAATGTGACTAGTTCTCATGGTATTTATTGCATATCATCCGATGTCAGTTGAATGTCAGATTCAGGTCATTTCACTCTGGAATATTCAGCATTTTCTTAGAAATGTGGTTATTGTGTCATTTTCTTAATTAAACGGTACGTTTATTTGGAGAATGAACCATTGATGTATACATCAAATTGCACTGCATATTGCATTTAAGTTTGTTATTTATACTTCATTTTTTGTTCTGTTATATGGTGTTTCCATGAGAAGAATCCTTTCCTCATAAATAGACAATTCGAAAGTATTAATTCAAGTGGCTGATTTTTACTTTTATCATGCATAATCAGTCTTGCATGAGATTTTCAGATGGAAATCTAATTCTGTTGATTTGCATTATTCTGTTTTCTTGCCTTTATGGAAACCTTTATTTTAATCCTGATCATTCAAGTATATTCTGTATTCTTGTCCAGGAACTTGGTACTGATATTAATCTCTATGCTCTGGTGTTTGGAGAATCAGTTTTAAATGATGCTGTATGTACATTTTATGTGCTTAAATCAATCACCGTATTGCCTCCATGTGCTTATTTTGTATTACCAATCAATTGACTTTTCTCTTAATTTGTTGCAAATGTAGATGGCGATTTCCTTATACAGGTTTGAATCAGGGTCTTAAAGTTGATAATTTCTTGACTGCCTACACCTCTTGGTTTGACTAAGGCCTTTATGCTCCAGGACCATGGCTTCAGTACACAGTCACGCTTCTTCAGCACAAAACTTCTTCCCTCTTATCTTGAGATTCCTTGAGACATTCGTCGGTTCAATGTCTTCTGGTGAGCATGAACATAAGTTTCTTCATATTTTTATTAATACCCAAAGTTTGACATTTCTCATTGTACTTAGCAGCCATTTCATCTTTGTGATATATAGTCAATAGACAGGAGCATGACTTATCTCTTCATGCACAAATATGAGAGACTTTATCTTGATATTTGCATAAACTATATCAGAAAATTATTATTGATCATTATGAATATTGATATGCTGTTTGCAGGTGTCGGTGTTGGTTTCATTTCCGCCCTTATATCCTTGTCTTGGTTTCCTCCTTTAGTTGGTTATCATTTTTCTTTTAGCATGACTAGACATCCAATATTGACACAGAGAATATTTGAGTATTCCCCAGAGCCTCTTCTTGCTGGCACTGAAATTTCAAGCAAATTTATCAAATACTTGCAATCTTTCTTCTTTTGTGGTCTGCAACTCCTTTCAAAGCAACCTTTTTTATTGCAACTTTCTAGTAGTTTCCCTTATTTGTGCATGATCTGTTAGTTTAATCTTTGTTATTCTTACTCTGGAAAAGCTTTTAGTAGGTATTGACTGTGTTGTTAATTTCAATAATGTTGCTATAAGTGTTATCATTTTTGTCCCATGTTATCATCTTATTTACAGTATATTTGTTTGGTTAATCATTATCATTACCCAATGCTGGTGAGACAACAGCTTTTTAGTTTTCTGCTAGTAAAATTTGTAAAGTAAAATTAGTTGCTTGGTAAAATCAAGAGTTTTTGCCTATTTGGTGTGCACTTGTAGCTTGTTTTGTAAAATCATTATCATTTTGCCTGCTTCATAAAATCATTATCATTACCCAATGCTTTTGCCTGTTTGGCTTTTTGCCTCTTCTATCAACATTCTTCTAGAGTCTGAGCAATTTTTCGATGTTTCGGTCTAGCTCTCAAACAAAAAAACTTGGGATACTTTGTCACCTTAAAGTGCAACAAAGCTGCTTTATTTCTTGATCTAAAGTTACATTGTATTACATTGTTGTGAAGTTTTCTTTGACAAGTATGTTGTTGTGAACAATTCTTAATAGTTCTGATGTTACCATGTTTAAATTTTCCCCTATCCGATTTCTGTTCTTGTTTTGTTGCCTCATATTCTCAAGTCATTTTCCAACTTGCTTTTCTTTCTTGATAAATGTGTTAAATACCTTAACCACATGTTACCTCTTCAAATATGCTGGATTGGATATTGACAAGTAAGTATCAGTCTTGTTTTCCCTTTATTTATACATTTATGGCTGCCAAAAGCAAAGAAGTATTCCAACATCTTTTCCTTTTCCAGTCTGCAGAATTTGGAGTGCTGCCTTTTTGTCCTTTTTCCTTATTTTTCGTAAGCAGCTTACTTCATAGATCTGTCAAATTTGAAATAATGAAGTTCCATGTATCACTATTTTTCTTTCTTTTGTCAGGTACATGCTAGCAGAAGGATTAGGCTTGTCTGGTATTGTTTCAATACTATTCACAGGAATGGTATGTGCATATTCTTGTGTCCGATATTAATACTAGAATGCTAATTTGCAAAATAACATAAGCCACCAACTTCCTGGTTTCTTGCAGGTCATGAAGCGCTATACTTTCTCAAATTTGTCAGAAAAATCTCAACGGTTTACTGCTGCTTTTTTCCATTTAATTTCATCATTAGCTGAAACATTTGTGTAAGATAATCTCCAGATCAAATTTCTTGTATTGTTAATAAAAGCCTTGCATTATTGCTTATACTCTTGACTTGGCCATACCTTTATATGGTTCTAATTTTCTTTTAAACGGTTCCTAATTTAACTAGAATTGTCTCTCTAACTTGTTGGATTTGCTGCAGATTTATATATATGGGCTTTGACATTGCGATTGAGGAGCATAGCTGGTCACATCTGGGATTTATCTTTTTCTCAATTGTATCCTTTTTAAGATTTAGCTTATGTTGAATCATATGATATTCAGTTTATTTACTAGAAACTTGCAGATTTTTTTTGGGGTTGAAGAAAGTTGCAGAATTTTCCTTGACTTCAACGTTTACTAATGCACCAGATCTTCATCATAGTTGCTAGGTATGAACTAGATCCTTTATCACATAAAACTGATAGGTTTCTCTTGCAGAGAAACATGAACCCTAGTTGGCATGAATCATTTTGTTGTTCTCCTATTTGCATTTAGATTTCTTTTATATTGCTTCTTGTGCCTATTTAGTTATTACAAAATTTCAAGGTTAATAAGGTACTTTGTTCATCCTTATATCTCGATTAAAGTTGGTGATGTTTGATTCAATATATTCCTTGGTTTACCCCTCCAAAAACTATCTGCATTTATTTTTCTTGTCCCAATAAAATATTCTTCTAGGTTTCCACCTATGCATCTGAAAGCATTGCTTCCTGCTTAGACTGTATGTCTCCCTTAGATCTTATGTTATTTGAACCTAGGCGGATTGACATTGTAAGACATGATTTATCGTAGTCATTTGATCTGTTGCTGGAATATGTCAAGACATCTAATGAAGTGATTATAGCTAAGGTCCACAGGTAGAGACAAGAAAATATGGTGTGAATTGTGGTAAGCGATTGAAGTTTCTAGAGTAATATTCTATGGAATACTGTCAGAGACATTTCTATGAGTTTTATAGTTGAAGTCTTGTATTTTTTTTTTCCAGTAGCTACTTTTGTATATATTTTGCATGTTCCATATTATGATAAACAAGAACCGGGTATCGATTTTGTTGTTTTTAAATGACACTATGTTGCTTTGCTTAAAGGGCGGTGCACGTCTTCTCTTGTGCTTACTTGGTCAACATGTTCCGACCGGCAAATCGTCAAATTCCTTCGAAACATCAGAAGGCACTTTGGTACAGTGGTGAGTGGACTTAAGCCATATATGTGAGTAATAAAATCCCTTGCTTAACCTTTTGCTTGATGTCCTCATGATTGGGTATTTTGAGTTGAAAACAGGTCTTAGAGGTGCCATGGCTTTTGCCCTTGCTTTGCAATCAGTACATGATCTTCCCGAGGGACATGGCAAAACAATATTCACGGCTACCACCTCAATTGTTGTTGTCACAGTAAGTTTTCTTTACAGTTTTTTTCTTCTTAAGATGTGAATGGTCTTATATACCCTTCTCAAATCGGAGAAAAGAACCTTTTAGGAATAAACTGAATACTGTTAACGAACTGCTTATTTAAAAGTAAAACAAATATGGTTATCCATAAATCATCACAATGATGATTAATCACTTAGTTGGTTTTGCAGGTGATATTAATTGGAGGGTCAACTGGCACCATGCTTGAAGCATTAGATGTTGTAGGTGATGACCAAAATGGGTCGGTAGGAGAAGTAAGTTAGTGGGAAATTATAATTGCCGGTCAAAATTTTTCTTACTTCATTTTGGTTTCCTATATTTTGTCAATTTTATTGTCATTTTAAAGGTTCTTCTGCTTTTAACATGCCAGATTTAGTAGTTAGAAAATAATGAGAACTCATTTATAAGACTAGAAAAAATAAGTGGGGTGGCTTATTCTTTACTTTATTTGGACAAGGATATTAACTTGGTTTATTATTGAATGATTTAGTTGTTGACATAATATTCCTCTTTTGTTTACAGAGCTACGATAGTAACAATGGCTACATTGCTCCGGTATACGAGGAAGGGACCTCATCAGGGAGCAAACTAAAGATGAAACTCAAAGAGTTCCACAAGAGGTTTCACTTCCAAGTTCCTGATACCCCATCCCCTTTGTTATATCCTATGAAACTCATGCTTCTATCTGGTTTGCCGCTGCAGCACCACCTCTTTCACTGCATTGGATAAGAATTTTCTCACTCCATTCTTCACAAGTCAGAATGACGACGGCGACTCCGGTAATTATGTAATATCATGTTTATTTGAATTCTTCTTTCCTAGACTCTAACACTGGCTTGCCGATGACTTCGAAGCTGATGAATCTTATCATGGTAGGAGAGGAAGATTCTGAGCCAAATTCCTAATCCGGTGGACATCTACAGCAGCAACAATCGTAAGTCTTACCAATTACAAATGTTTGATCAAACGATACAAGCATAGCAATGTACACAATAGTCGTTGTTGTTAGAGCTTCAGAGTTTAGTGTGTAAGTAAATAGGTTGAATGCTATATATGTCGACGAGTTGGGATTATTCTGAGTTTAGTTGAATGCAGATTAGTCATCTAACTAAAGAAAAACGTTACAAACTTATGGTACTAAATATTATCTTTCCGTTTGTCACCACAATATATCTTTTTTTTTCCATGTTTTTTTTTGAAAATAAAATCATAATGTCTGTATATATGATCGAGTATATGATAGTTAATACTGCAAATAAAGGTGTTAATACGAACACCTGCACAAATAATTTCTTCACTTACGCTTCTGGCATAATGATTTTTTTATCATGTTCGCGTTTGAAAAAAAATATGTTTATATATCTTGTCAAATGTACTAATATAGCATTTACTAATTGATAAAAATAAAAAAAAATGGAAAAAATATTTTGAATATATGAATCGAACTTCATAAAAGCATCGTAGCTGAAAATAATACTTGTACACAACCTTATATTACTTAAATTGATGCTTGTTTTTATCATGTTCTTTTTTGAAAAAAATATACTATTATTGTATATCTCATCAAATGTACTAATATAGTATTTTCATAATTGTTAAAAGAATAAAAATTTTGAAAAATAGTTTTTTTTTATATTTGTACATAACATTATATTACTTGCTGCTGAGATGCCTTCCTCCGCCTGTCAATCTTGTTAGGGAAGAATACCTGAGATTTGTTGGGATTAATACTTTGATTTGTGAGAACGCCATATCTGTGGAGAATTCTAGTGAGGGCTTTACAATTCTTGTTGTTGGCAACTATGGATAGAAGCAAGTCATCAACATATAATAGGTGAGATAATTTAAAAGACTGCAGTTTTGAAGGGGACAAGAGAGCCATCCAGAGTTGCCTTATGTAACATTGATGATAACACTTATATAATGATGGTAAATAAGTAAGGCGAGAGAGGATCGCCTTGCCGGATGTCGAGGTAGGAGGAAAAGTAGGCAGATTGTGAGCCATTGTGACACAGTAGAACCTAGGAGATTGAATATAAACTCCAATCCAATTGATAAAAGTTTCTGAATAATTCATAATATTAAGAGCAGTGATATTGGCATCCCATGATACCATGCAAAAGCTTTAGCATATATCAATCTTAATCAAGAGGTATTTATTTCTACCCTAGGATAGAGAATGAGAAATTTATTGGACTATCAGAAAGTTCCACATTTTTATATACTTGGTCGAGGCAGACGACCACTATCCATAACGATCATCTGCTTTAGGATTACAGAAAGCATAAACTATTAGCAAATGCTAGGTCAGTAGACGTCCGGTCTATGGGGGTGCGTTTGTGAATCTTATAAGCGGATGTCCGGTTCATTAAGTGGATGTCCAGTTTGAAAATTTTTGGAACTTAATCTTTTGGCTGGACTATGGTACTAAAAAGTACCTCCCCTAAATTTATGAATACTTTATACGAGTGAAATATAAAATTAAAATCCTTTAGGGGCTAAGTCTCAAAACTTATATTAAGAATCTAAATTTCGTATAAAACTTTTGAAACAATAATTATATGTTAAATTTTAATTGGATAATATAAATTGTCTAATATTTTGCCAGATGAGCATAAATCTTTGATATCTTTTCCACTTCATCATTTAACATAGTCATATCCAAAATAAACGATATGAATCAATTTAATTTTAAAATTTTTGGATAACTCGCCCTATCATTATGATCATTTTCCATTCTCTCTCCCTTCTTTTGTCACAAAAAAAATTTCAAGAGTAGTGACACGGAAATGATAACTTGCAAGAAGAATAATACTAAAGATTCAATATTATATATATATATATATATATATATATATATATATATATGATAACTACTCATTTTTGTGAATGAAAGCTTTAAGGTACAAAAGAGAGGGAATATGACAAGAGATTTACAAAGGTGATTTTATAAATCAATTTTACTTGAAGATACATATGATGAGTTCTAAGATATCTCCTTGACAATATGCTTCATTCCAAACATGTTTATAAGTATCCATTTAAAAGTATTATGCAATGATTTTTCAAATATCATACTAATGTAATAAATGATCTTATATCAGAATAGTTCATAAAAAATCATGGCACATGTTTGTCCAAATTAGGACGAGTAATCACAATATAGATTCATGTACCAAAAGCTCAACAAATGGTATAAGTGTTCAATTCAGAGTATGCCAAGGTGTTTGCACCAAACGTAGTTCTAAAAGTATCCCTAAAATTCTCAACTTCCATTGACCACTCAAAATGCAAGATATTCATTTATGAAGTCATTTAATGTAGTATATCGAGATTGACATCATATAGGCACATAATGTCAAGATGTTATTCTAAACAACAAAACAAATATGCTTATAGGCTCACTTTGCTATCACAATCAAAATACATCATATTATTTTGCAAGTAATGTATAAACTCAAGTAAGTAATATATAAATCAAGTAAGTAATATATAAATTCAAGTAAGTAATATATAAACTAAAATTTCTTTCCAAGTATACTTTGATTAATTATTTTCTTCACTCATAGTGCTGACGACATTTTTAATTTGCCAAATGGTTTATGATTCAAGTACTATGCATACTTCAAGCTTATGATAATTCTTCTAATAAAATTTGAAAGTTAAAATTAATGTATATAATCATCTTGTAAACAACATGAGACTATGTTGTAAATGATGACACTTATAATTAACCATATTTATTTTCGTGTGTCCTCCTTTATTTTCATGCCTTTTTTAAGTGATCAAAGTTGGAGTATATAATGTTTTGTAAAATGACATATATTCTTCTCTGTCGTAGAATGAAAATCACATTTATAATTATGACACAAATATAAGTAAAATTATGCTTTTTATATCACAAATCAAAAGAAGCTAGTACATATACAATATTAATTTCAATACTCTCCATCAATTCTTATTTCAACATTTTAAAAGTTTTTCAATTTTTATGATAAAGTTCCAAAAATTATGTGTTGATAAACCCTTGAATCTGAACCTAATTATAATTCTAAATGGGCCCCTACGTAATCAGGTGCTTCAACAATAAGGGTGGTGAAGCTGACCGTCCTTTACGGTCGAACCCTCGAAATCTAGATGGTTTTAGAATTTCTGTTTCCTATTTTGTATTGGAGTTTCCAATATAAATTTCATGGTGGTTAGGTTATTTTGTATCCTTGTAACCATCATTATTACATAACAAAAAGAACTGTCATCATCGGAGGACGTAGCCTGATTTAGGGCGAATAGCGTAAGTCTCATATGTTGTTCTTCTGTGTTTGTGCAAACTCTCTCCCTCATTTTTGTAACAACTTAGTATTAGAGCTTTAGGGTTCGTCAGCGATTCTCGATCAGATAGAGAGATGATGTCGTACAATGTGAATGTGGAGAAGTTCATCAAAAGAAACAATTTCGGGTTGTGACAGATCAAGATGCGAGCGCTTATGAAGCTGGTCGATGCTCGCGAATGTGTTGAAGAATAAACCAAAGGAGGAAGATTCAAAGGGCAAAGAAAAGAAGGCCGACCTCGCTAATTTAATAGCATAGGAGGAGAAAGTGCACTCGATGATTCTATTTTGCTTACCATATGAGGTGATAATCGAGGTCACAAATGAAGAAACAATGATCATCTGTGGTTGAGACTCGAGAGTCTATATATGATGAAGTCTCTTACCAATAAGTTTCTGTTGAAGCAACATTTGTTCACCCTACGCATGCAAGAAGGTACTCCTTTGAAGGAACATCTTGATCAATCGAATTGTTTGTTGATGGAACTGAGAAATATTGATGTAACAATTGAGAATGAAAATGCTTATGTTAGTTTCACTTCTTCCATCATATGAGAACTTTGTTTAATTTATGATTGTCAGTAAGGAAACTATGACTTTGAAAGAAGTAAGATCGAATCTTCATACTACTCGTGAACTTTGACATAGTACATTGAGAAATTTCATAGAGACTCAAGCAGCGGGATTGGTATCGACCACGGAAAAAGGACAATCCTCGAATTCGAAGAAATCTAAACCAAAGAAGAAGAAGATTACTGTCAAAGATATCTATAATTACTGTAAAATACCGGAACATTGGAAGAAAGATTGTCCAAAGAAGACCCTCGTTGCTTCGGACACATGGAACTAAAAATTCTGAAGATGATTTGATTATGACTGCTAGTGGTCAAGGATGACTGAGTTCTTGATTCGGGATGCTCTTATCATATGACTCTGAATAATGAATGGTTCTTATCTTATCAGAAGTCAAATGTCATCATGGGCAATAATGCGTCATATCAGATAGTTGAGATCGATTTTGTGTAGATCAAAACTTATGACAATCTTGTAGAGTCACTGACAGATGTTCATCATGTTCTGCAATTGAAGAAGAATCAGATACCATTTGAAGTCTTGAACTCTAAGGGCTGTTAGATCAATGCTGTTGGAGGCATCCTCACGATTAGAAGGGCAATACTACAGTTTTGAAGAGAGTAAGACAGAAATCCTTGTATATATTACAAGGCAAGATAGTCTTTAGTGTTGTTGCTGCGGTTAATTCATCAGAATCAGAAAAGTTCAAGTTGTGGCACATGCGACTTGAACATATAAGTCAGAACGGGATGAACATTCTTAGCAAGTGAGGTCTTTTGAGAGAACAAAAGATATCTGAAATAAACTTCTGCAAACATTGTGTAGTTGACAAACAATGAAGACTTCAATTTAGTAAGGCAATGCACAGGACGAAGGCGACACTTGACTACATCTATGTTGACTGTTGGAGTCCCTCTCGTATTCCATCATTAGGAGTTGATGACTATTCGAGAATGACTTGAGTATTCTTGATGAAGCACAAAAGTGAGTCCTTCAAGACCTTCATGCAGTGGAAGACTTCGACGGATAATCAAACCTCGAAGAAAGTAAAGTGTCTTCGAACTGATAATGGCTTGAAATTTTATTTTGTTGAATTCAATCAGGTTATGCAAAGATGAAGACATTGCCAGACATGACACTTTCAGATATACTTCACAGCAAAATGGAGTGGCAGAACGAATGAACATACCGCTTCTAGAGAGAGCAAGGTGCATGCTCTCTAATGCTGGTTTGGATAGGACATTCTGGGCTGAAGCTGTTAACACAGTCTGCTACTTGATGAATCAAAGTTCAACGACTGTGATTGATGTCAAGACTTCTACAGAGGTATAGGAAATCATGTTGATTATACAAATTTAAAAGTTTTTGCTTGTCCAACATGCTATAATGTCAGTGAAGGAAAGTTGGAGCCAAGAGCCAAAAAAGAGGTATTCATAGGATATAGGAGTGAAGGGCTATAGAATCTGGTCTCCTTCATAACACAAAGTCATTCATAGCAGAAATGTGACTTTTGATGAAGTATCAATGCTTCAGTTAAAGGTGGAGGCTGAAGAGAGTGCCAACAAATAGTTGAAGATTGAAGTAACTTCGATCGATGATGATGCTGAAGGATCACATTAAGAAGTAGAATCAGAATATGAAGAGCCTGCCGAGCAACTTGAAGAGGAGTTAAATTACTATTAGACGTCCTCACAAATAAGTAGGTCCTCCCTAGCAATATGATTTTGAGGACATGATTGCTTACATTTTGCAGGTAGCTAAAAAAGTGGAGTTCCTAGAGTCGTCCTCTTATAGGGATGCCATCAGATGTGCCGAATCTGAATAGTGAACCATTGTTATAGGTGAAGAGATAAAATCTCTGCACAAGAATCAGACATGGGAACTCGTTAAGTTGCATAAAGATAAAAAGGTTGTTGACTGTAAATGAGACTTGAAAAAGAAAGCTAAAATTCTAAGAGTTGAAAGTACAAGATTTAAAGCACGACTGGTTGCTAAATGTTATAGTAAAAAAGAAGGTGTTGATTACAATGAGATATTATCTATCAGGGTGCTGCTTGCTCTTGCAGCATATCATAATATAGAGCTAGAGCAACTAAATGTGAATACTGCTTTCTTTCATGGAGAACTTGAAGAAGACATTCTTATGAACTAATCAGAGGGATTCTCCATTCCAAAAAAGAAGGATCAAGTTTGTTAACTGAAGAAATCTTTATATGATCTGAAGCAGTCTTCCAGACAGTAGTACAAAAGGGTTGACAACTTCATGATTAGTAAGAAATTCAGTTGAAGTCCCTATGATTGTTGTGTATACCACAAGGTGAAGGATAACTCCATTTATCTGCTCTTATATGTTGATAACATGCTCATTTGTTGTCAGGAACATGATTGACATTCAGAAATTGAAGAAGTTCCTCAGTGTAGAATTTGATATGAAGACTCTTGGTGCATCATAGAAGAATTTGGGAATAGAAATACTAAGGGATCGAGTACAGGGTAAACTCTTTTTATCTCAGAAAAGTTATATTTAAAAGATTTTATCTAGGATTGGAATATCTGGAGCGAAGTCTTTGAATACTCCATTAGCTACAAATATTCATCTCTTTGTTATTTTCACACCAAAATCAGAAACAAAAAGGAGTACATGTCTCGAATTCTTATGTTAGTGCAGTTGGAAGTTTCATGTATGTCATGGTTTGCACAAGACCTGATATTGGTCATGTAGTTAATGTTTTCAGCAGATTCATGAGCAATTTAAGAAAAGAGCATTGGCAAGTAGTGAAGCAAAATTTTTAGTATTTGAGAGGAACATCTAATATTGGCCTTATCTACAAAAGTAATAAAGAGTGTTTGATTGTTGATTACTCATTTTCAAACTATGCTGCAAATATTGATGGAAGACGATCTATGACAGATTGTCTTCACTTTGAGTAGCTTTGTCATCGATTGAAAGGTTATACTCCAACTATCAGTTACATCATCGAGGTAGAGTATATAGACACTGACAGAAGCTGTTAAGAAAGACATTTGATTAAAAGGCTTAGTTGGATATCTCGAATTATATCAGGAGCATGCTATAGTGCATTGTGATAGTTTGAGTGTAATATGTTTAATCAAGGATCAAGTGTATCATAAAAGAATCAACCTTATTGATGTCAAATATCACTTCATTCACACTCAGAAAAGGATGAAGATGAAGAAGATTGACACTAAAATCAATTCAACTGATATATTCACCAAGTATGTTCCTCATAATAAGTTTCAGCAACAACCCCAAGGTGGGGATGGCGGTGACGTGGCATGACATTGAAGATATTTGTACTCTGAATTCAAGTCAAGGTGGATATTTATTGATAATACTAATGTTGTTAAGACCGGACCAGACTATGATCTGGACAAGTGTCCGTTTCAAATCGGACTGGTCGAACCAGTCGAACCGGAGAGTAATAAAATATTATATTTAGTATGACATTAAATTAAGCTATTATATTTTGAATATATATACCCATGTCAAAATGTAATTATAAAAAATTACAACCATAAAATTTAAATATAAGATTTGATGATAAAATTATTGCACACTTAATAAATGAAAATCTTATTGGATCTCATTATTATATATAAATTTTCTATTCTTTAAATTTTCTATAAATATTTTTTTCCAAAATATTATGAAAAGATTATATGTTTTATAAATAAATATATAGTATAATTAGTGATTTATTAAATTTGAACTTATTAAATATTAAATTAAAGAAATTTTAAATTTGTGTATATATATATTTTTTATATATAATACTATATTATATTAAGTATGCTATAGTTTTATTGTATATTATACATATAACAAAGAAGTTTGCACCATTCATCTCTAACTAATTTATCTAATATAACAAAAATTATATATCATATAATAAATATATAATTAACTTATATTATAATATACATTTATGTTATTAAAATTATGAATAAAATATAATCCATAAGTTAAAGTCAAATATTAGTATATTCTAGACTAAATGAAAAAAAAAGACAAGTAAGATGTACAAACATAATCCTACATTGATAATAGTAACAAGCGTAAGACGACAACTATAAATAAAGGAGCACACTATTGGGCCAATGTGATTTTTTTTTATGAAGAAAGTTCATTTTTGAATATTTTCAAATTTATAATAATAAACTTTATAAAATTATTTCTTAATAAAAGAAATAATAAAAAAATTATCGGCCCAAAAACCACGATTCAATCCAAAATTTTCTTATAGCCAGTTTTGACGGGTTCTTGACTGGTTCAACTCGGTTCAATTGAGGATCCGATTTTGGGGCTTAGACTAGGCTATCTTAGTGGCCAATCGACGATCGGACCGGCCGGTCCAGTCTGGCCTTAATAACACTGGATAATATCTTGTATCTGAACCTAGTTATAACCCTAAATGGGTCCTTATTTAGTCAGACGCTTCAGCAATGGGAGCGACGAAGATGCCCATCCCTTACAGGGAGCCGCCGCCACACGAGAACGTAGCCCGAGTTAGGATGAACTTCATAAATCTCGTGTGTTCTTCTGTGTTTGTGCGATCTCTCTCTCTCTTTTTGTAACATTATGACTTCTTTTGAATTTGGACACAGCATCAAATGCCAAAATGAGAATTTACAAAAATATAATCGAGTATTCGTGCTTTCATTCAATTTCATTTACGTACCAAGCATATAAGCATTCGAATTTTCAAGAAAAAAATTACCCTAGTACGCTCATGAATCCTAATGTGTCAAAATTCCAAACTTCTCACAATTATAAACTTGTGCATAAGTTGTGATAACCAAGTCCAAAACACAAATAAGTATGATATCAAAATAAGTTCAAGTTGTGAGTTCTATATTAAAAACTAATACTTGTACCACAAACTTTGTGTCTTCACTCATCATTCAACTCCAATTTTCTTTTGATTTCATGTGAGGCACACCTACAAGCAAAAATCATTCCTTCATTGGTATTCAAACTTGATTGGATTTTAGTTAAGGTTACTTTTGAAACCCATATCAATTTCACACTCATATTCATGAATTTGCTAATTGTACATTCAAATGAATAATGGTCGAGCACTACAATAATGGCATGCACTCAACTTTTAATGGTTGATACTTAGATATCAGCACATGGTCATGTTTGTATTTTGGTCACGTTCTATGCATGGGTACCCTTATTTTTTTAAATCTTGATTACTAGAATTTCTTAGATATTTCAAATAAAATCTATCAAAATAGATTATTTTGGAAAATTTAATCCTTTTTTTATTTTTGACTTTGAGATAGTGGTTGCAAGAGGAGCCTATAAGTCGTCCATTTTGCATTAAGAAATAAAAACTTCTACTAATACATTATTTTATTTAAATCGAGTATTCGAATAAAATTAATTTCCTTATTAATAAAGAAAAATATGTAACAAATAATCGATCGTTATTTAGCTGTTTAGACGTCCATGTATGAAAAAAAGATGATTCTTGTTTGGTAAGAGGTTAAGGGGACCTCTGGTTCTTCTTGAAATACTTAACATATATATCCATATAATTATAATGATAATAAGGATGAGGATCAGGAGGAGGAGAAGGATGAGAATGACAGGATTACATTTGTGAAAGGCCAAGCTTACCTTTAATAATTTAGTGCTTGCTTATCCTATCCACATCAATATTTTAAGAATCGGATCGGAAATCGGATCGGCGTGCCAGCCGAGTCGAGGTTCGACCGATTCAATCGGGAGTCAACTGGTTGAACCGGATTTTTATGTAATAATATTATTTATAATTATTAAAATTAATATAATACATAAATTACTACAAAATGATTAAATTAATTTAATAATTATTATATATTACAAAATGTTAGATTAAATAATAATTTCATTTTATTAAATATATTATTGCTAACATAATAATTTAAATTTATTTTTAACCTAAAATCATAATTATATTTTAGTTATAATTATTTTTTATTTTCATTTTATTTATGTCCTTAATTAACATATTTTATTTTATTTTAATTTAATTTTTTCCTCTTTTTTCCCCTCTCTCTTCAATCCCACCTTTTTTCTGTCATTTTTTTCTGTCTCGGTATCATATAAAATCTTTCCTCCATCCCTCCGTATCCTTCTCTCTCCCACATTATTTTCTCCCTTCATATCTTATCAAATCAACTCTCTCCCCATATCATATCTTATATTTAAGAAAAAAATTAAAAACTGAATTGAATATGATTTTCGATTCAAACCGATTTTTCTAATTTTTTTCGAGTTAATTCGATTTTTTGCTATTTTTAATTTTAATATGGAACCAAATCGTTCGTGATCGGACCGATTGCGACGACCAATTCGAATCGAGCTTTAAAACATTGACCCACACTGATCAAGTCAAGATAAAAAAAAAAAATCAACTTTTGGCCACAATATAAGATGGTCAAATTGGGCAGCAGTCCAGCCTCGTCACTTCACCGTTGCATGTGCGATTTTTTTTTTTTTTTCTGTCAATGTCTTTCCAAACGTCATCCTTTGCGTCACTCCACACCGGAAGGAACAACTCGGCCCGACAGGAGAGTGAATGATTTTTATTAGTGATTCCATGTTTGAATGAAAAATTTTGGGAGAAGATATGCTATAGGTATTACATATTCGAATAATTTTTCTTTTTGAAAAGTGAAATTTATAAATTGATTTTTTTTTCCATTGTTTATATAACGAATTACTTATCACTTTATTCTATTTTATTTTTCTTCTATGTTGCTTTTTCCACTTTGTCTGTGTTCGAGATTTTATAATGTTTTTTGTTTTTTCTTTTACCATATTCTCTATTCTTTCCCACGTGAAGATTTCATTCATCCTTATCTTAAAAATAAAATATAAGAGATTGACTCATATCTTATG
Source organism: Pontederia crassipes (assembly GCA_030549335.1). Taxonomy (NCBI): domain Eukaryota; kingdom Viridiplantae; phylum Streptophyta; class Magnoliopsida; order Commelinales; family Pontederiaceae; genus Pontederia; species Pontederia crassipes. The sequence continues at coordinate 75,447,294 of CM060188.1, read as the reverse complement.
TGTGACTCAGTGAGATGATATAAGACTACATAAAAATCATGCACTAGGATGTCCTTATGCTTCTAAGCACCCCGCTACACAGAAAAGTTTCGAATAAATTTTAAAATTTATAAGAGTCCTTAGCACATACGATGAGGTTGTAAGCGCACAATAATTAATATAACACTTAAGGGTCGATCCACAGAGACAAAGATGAAGAAAAAACTAAGTCTATGAATCTTGTTCAAAATGAGAAAGTGAAATACTATCAAACTAAATATTTCAGCAAATGAAACTACATTAATTTTTAGGAGTTATAAATGTAAGCGTGGACAAAGATCAAAGTAATTAAACACTAGAGTTTAGGGAGATTATTTCAGGACATATGTTTTCTAAACCTATGTAAAACTAATAAAGTAGCAGCAGATGACTCCATGCACAAGCATTCTCACTTTCGTGGCGGATGCTATCCATCGACCAGGTCATCACTCAAAACGCAATCATCATGCTCTTGCAAGGACGACACATTCTAAAGTGTTGAATACCTAGATGGGGGCATGTGCCGTCGTACCCCCACCTCAAGATAGAAAACAAAGAAGACTTCAGGAAAATCTCTCGACCAAGTCTAGCACTAACCATCGATGACTCCTTAAACACAACTCAATTGTCGCCCCACCTATTAGTATGCATGCGACAATTAAGGGATAGATTACCCTCTCAGACGGAAGTCACCCAGCCGCTAGTTGGATAGTTTAGTTACACATTAGAAGCAAGGAAAAAGGAAAAAAGAAAAAAAAAGAAGAAGGATGGTAGTTGTAAACCTAGGTTCCAAGATTGGGACCCCCTTTTGGCCAGCTTTTATGTCCTTTTAAGTTCAGGTTGCATTTGGAAACGAAACCGTAGTTTCTTCTATATTCTCGATGAATATTTGAATTGATAAATTAGTTCGAGGTGTGTTTGGATGGAGTGGAATATAATGATGAGGAAAAAGTAGATATGATCATTTAATTTTTGGTGGATTTTGAATTAAAAATTATTACTGTAAGTATAAAGTATTATTTTATTATTAATAAAAATAAAGTTAAAAATAAAATAATTATGTAAAAAATATTATTTACATATAAAAAATCATTTTTAAATTAATTATATTTAATGAAATATTAATATTTTAATGAAATAATAAGTAATAAATAATATTAAATTCTTTATTATAAATATTTTATATTTATTAAATAATTTATTCTATAAGAGAAAATATGTGAGAGAAAATAAGAAAAGAAAAAAGAAATAAAAAATATTACGTCAGAAAAAAAAAGTGGGTGATTACACTACAATGCTCCGGTTCCACCAAAATGGAAACCGGAGCACATGGAACCAGGTCGTCAAGTTCCCATACGGGAACCAAATTCCAGGACCGTGTTTGGCGGAACTAGATGGAACAAAGGCACGGTTCCAACCTAGTTCCATTGCCAAATACGGCACAAGGGATTTGTACCACCTGACCATACCCTTGTCTTGTTATGTCCACTTTTTCAGTGAATATGCTTGTGGTCCTTCCTTGACTGTCTTCCTCTTAGCTTGTCACATGTCCAACTTTATCAGCTACTCTTCTATCCACATCTGTCCATAAAGTGTAGATAAAACTTCCTTCCTCTAATACAAGAGAATCTATTAGGTTGATGTGAAAAAGTGTTTTCCTTGAACTGTTTATTGCTTTGGACGGGCTGTCTTATCTCGAATTGGCCTAAGTGTCTAGGTGGGATATTTATCTGTATGTTCCCACGTGATGCCTTCCTTGAAATCATCTAGGAACGTAGGTGGGAAATCTACTTGTATGCCTCCATGTGTTGTCTATTGAAATTTCAATATGAAAAATAATCAAAACAAACAATACATCTCATTATGCAAATTATCATATTTTACAAGATGGATGTGGAGAAATAATAAAAATTGCATTTCAACAATAAAACATGTATTTGAACATGATGACATAGTAAGACATGAAATAAATATATGCTGAATATGAGTGGAAAATTTACATAATTTCTCCAAATCAGATATAAATATTAATTTAAGATAAATACAAATAAATTAACTACATAATATAATTTATGGTCACATAAAATTGTTAGCTTTGTCGATCTATCCTCTTAAAAGCATAAGATGAGTGATAAATATAAATGTATAAATAAAATAATAAATTTATTATACATAAAATTTAGTATATCATAAAACATTAACTAATTTATTCATTATAACACACTCAAAATCGCACCAATGTCAATTATCAAATGATGGACTTTGAAACATTCACCATTCCCCATAATGACACAAATTTGACAATGGAAGACTTTGTGAATTAAAGATATTTCATTCTAAAAATGATAGCCCAATATGATACAAATACCTAAGTATTAAGTACATAATATTGGTCCAATAGATTCATAACATTGAAAGTCTTACAGCTTCTAGATTCTTACTAAATCATGATACTTATTATTCCTTGCCATGTGCAATCTCTTTGTTATGATCTGAACTATTATCCTTTATTCCTATTTAACTACATGGATATAGAGTACATGAAAGCTTTTCTTGCTTACAGTACATAAAGAACTATGCATGTAACATCCCGAAAATTCATCCTAAAAGCTTAGGACAATTAAGAGAATTCATGACATGTTAAGTATGTTAATCATATAATCACAATTGAAATGTTTCACGTACATTACAGCAGAAGACTTTAGTTAACTAACATAAAAAAACAAAATGTTGACATAAAGTGTAAGGTGATATATATATATATATATATATATATATATATATCGTATTCAATAACATTTCTAACGTAAATAATGTAGTGATTCATGAGAAACTTATTCAATCCTAATAATTGTGCAATCATCCTGTCATGAGTTGAGCCGTCATCCATCCTTAACTTTGTTTATTTACGCGGATCTAGGGTACAAGATTTTTCAATTAGAGTATATAAAAGTATGCAATGCAATGATCCTAAACAAGATATCATGACTTGCATATGCATTTTCACATATGCAAAAGAAAATGCATTAATGACAATGTCAATCATAACTTCACATCTTTCAATCTTACATAATCATAAATAACATGATCATAACATGTAAAAAAATATCATCGTACTAGTAGTATGGAGCATATAATAATCATTCATCGTCAATAAGAACATAAGTGAATTGCAGCTATCATAACTTTTCCGCGTAACCCTTCTTAGGGTTGTTTTATACCCCATCGGACTTCACTTACATGGACATCAATCTTAACATTATATCTTTGTTCAATGACATCTTTGATCTTAAAATACTTAAATAACAAAGTCACTACTCTCACAATAGGCTAGCTAGACATTGGAAACACAATGGTCCCTTTATCTAAAGGACATTAAGAATACATATATCATTCCCGGTATGTAGATCATTATGAACAATTTCTAAAGACTTTTTTAGACATTTGAAGAACATTTAGCATTAATGAAAACATGCAAATTATGACATCAATAGAATTGTTAGGGTTCTTCTTCAAAACAAATAAAAGCTTAGATCTAGGGCATTAACATTCTTTCCAAGGCATAGAAACATATAGATCTTAACATAAAACCTAAATCTAATCATACGATGATCAATGCAACCCTCAATAACAATCCATCATTATAACGGGATGTCTTCATTCTCTCAATATAATACTTGAAAACTATTGAGAGAGGAGAGAGGTGTTTGAATCCCTTTTACATACTTTAATCAATCTTGCGTCCACCTTCTTCTTCTTCTTCCTTGTCCTTCTCCTTGATCTTCTTCTAACCCTACACAGCCATCACGTGCACATATGAGGAAAAGCTTATTACAAAGAGTAGGTGTGTGCTTTATATAAGGAAGGCATGATGGTTTTGTCCCAAAAGACCCAAATGCCCATGATTAAAAAATCAAGTTATTACATCCTTCCCCTCGTAAAAAATTCTTCTTGGAATTTTAGCTATACATAGAACACTTAATGAATTTGTATACATCTTCAAATCGGATGAGTTAATTTTTTGTGAAAACTAGACTTCGAGGACTTTCCATCTATGTATTCGTAAATTTTGGATGAGTAAAACCTATCCAAATAATTATTGCAAAAATAATCACGAATTTAAACATATTAGATGCAACATCAATCATGCAACCCTCAATCAAAATCCTTCTCAAGAATAGGGTGCTCTTGAAATTCTCAATTCAAACAAAAACATTGTTGAAAGGCAAAGAGGAGTTTTGATCTTCTTTACATATCTTGATCAATTCTATGTGGTTCTTCTTGTTCATGTGCCTTGAATTATGTATCCTGTATCCAAAATTATGAAAGAAAAAATGAGAAAAAATGAAAAATGAGAATCTGTTGTGGGAGCAGAGGGCTTGGGCCGTGATTTTTCTCGTGATGTACTCTTTTTTGCTCATAGTGAATTTCCTCTGGTGGCGACCTCCTTTGTCAATGAATATTTTTCTCTTGTTCACATTGATCAAGAGGATTTTACCACGTTAAATTTCTATGTTTATCTTCTCTTTTTTTCATTGTTTTGATTATTCATCGATCCTCGATGTATTATTCCCAACACTTCTCTTCTTTTTTTTTCCTTTCCTTCCTCTTCATCTTCTTCCTCCTTGTGGTCCTCCTTGATCTTCCTCTAATCCTAACCTTCAGATGCACATATAAGGATAAGAGATTATAAGAGGAGGTCTGGGTCTTTACATAGAGGAAACCATGAGAGTTTTGACATAAAGACCAAATTGCCCTTGACTAAAAAATTAGGTTGTTACCAATTCACACATGAGATAATTGTTCCTTTTGTTCTCGAGCTTGTTTGGAGATATATCTTCAATCACTAACCTTTCTAATTCAAAATCAGATGTATTTATACGGTCTTTTTTTCTCTTTGTTCATCCTCAATAAAGTCAAAGGAAAATGCCAAAGGCCTTGGCCCTTCTCTTGGTCTTCCTTTAGTTCTTGAGCAGGGATAGATATGAATACCACTCTCTTCTTAAGTCCTGTTAGTCTCAAGATTCAACTCTACTACATTGATGTATCTGCTTCCCAAATTATGGGTGAATTTGATAGCCAAATTTGAGGAGAGACACGAACAACATCATCTTGATGATAGGCAAGTGAGTAGGCAACTTTGTGCATTGACCTAGATGACATTCAATATCACGCTCGGCATCACCACTGCCGACAGTCGTCCGCACAATCACAGCAACTGACCTCATAGTCATCATTGCCACTGCCACAGTAGCCCGTGGTGGGGAAGGGGGGGTGCTCTTTCGTCCCAGACTCATTGGCCGCGGATTACAATGCGGATGAGGAGCACCTCCTCACCGGTGGGCAGATGAGGAGGTTCGCCTAGTTGCGAAAGCCAATGGCCTCTGCCACACATGCTGACGGTCTCTGGCAAGAGGAGTGGCCTACTACAAGGGAGCGACTAGGAGATTCAATGAAGATAATCACATGGATTGTATGTCGTCGACCTCGGGGCGTCGGATGAGTGGGAGGTGGATGTTTCCCTCCCTCAGGAGACTGAGCCAGTCATCTTAGAGGTCTAGTTAAGCGTATTGTACACTACATCTTCTTCTTTATTTGGGAGCGAGAGTTTTGATTAGACAAGTTAGTTTTCATCTTGTTACTGCTCTCCTTTTGAGAGCCAACACTTATACATGACTTTTATTACGCAACACTCCCCCCTCTCTCTCTCTTTCATTGCAGTCGCACTACATATTTCTAGCCTAAGGTGATAACTTCCCAGTTAGAAGTCAGGACTCAAACATTGGGATACAGTCTTAAGTAACCATGACAATAAAACTTTATTTCCATTTTTTCCTGCTAGTGTTATAGTATATGCATTAAATGCTAATTTGTAGGATGAACAGAGAGGATCGGTTCCTTCCAAATAAAATTAAAAATGATTGAAATTGAAATAATGTTATTAATATTTTCCTTTTCATATAAATATAAATATAATGGGTATACGTAGTTAAATCTTAAAATTAATAGTTCGTGCCCCCTTTCTTAAATTTAAAATTATTAAAATATATATACATTTTTTGTAATACAAAAATTATTCGCCCGGAAGAATTAGTTCTGGCTTAGTCCGTGTTCTTTCATTTTCTCACGTATATAATATCATATACTTTAAACTTTAAAGCGTGGACCGACCCACAGATCTGTGAGAGTCAAGTCTTCTCCTTTCTCTCTCCTATTATATATGTAACTTTTTGCTATTTATATGCCCCTTGCTCTCTCCCTCCTACCTCCACCGGCCAGACGGCATTTCTCATCTATATATCATATATATCATGGCAAGGCCGACCACTACCTTATTTAGATGCATGATGGATTATTCATTATATCCATTCTGATTTCTATATATTTTATTTTGATTTGCTCATCAACTTAATAATTTGTTCTCGATCGATCGATCATGCATGGCCATGCATGCAGGCTGCGACGATGAAGGTCGGACCGTGCGGTGGCAGGGGCGGGAGCGAGTTTGACGTGGACTTGATGGAAGCAGCTGATCGTAAGCTGAAGAGGGTGGTGCTCCATTACAATGTCTTTTCCGTCAACGCCCTTCAAGTTGTCTACCAGGTAAATGACCAAGAGATCCGCGTTCCCCAGTGGGGAGGCGGCGCAGGAACTGAAACATGATCGCCGCTTCGAGGTACGTAACAAAATTAGCACAACCACAAATTAATATATATATATATATATATATATATATATATATATATCAATCATGATTTTGATTTTCCGTATCTAATTTAAAAGTATGTACTTACTCTTCGATATCTTTAAATTTTAGCTTTTATGAATTTTTCTATTATTTTTATTTTTTTCATTTGTTCCATTTTTTATATATATAAAAAGACTAAGTTGCCCCTTTCTCCATTTTTTTTTTGTGTTCATTTGAATGTTTGAAACTCAGGAAGGGAGGGAGGGGCAACTTAGCAATTTCACAAATGAGAAAAAGATAATAATAACAAAAAAGTTCACGGACATTAACGAAAGAATTGAAGTAGAAAATACGATAAATTTGAATATCGAAAAGTAAGTTTATATCTTAGGATTAGATGCGAAAAGTCGCGATAATTTAAAGGAGATTTAAGAAAACAATCCATTAATATATATACGGAGTAGTTAGTTTTTACTGTACGTACGTACTTAATTATATTGTTGTTGCATGGATTATAAACAAATTATTATCTGCCTTGTAGAAATTAACTTCTTTCTTTTTTTTCTTATTCCATATTTTGACACTCAAATATTACATATGATATCAGATTTTAATTATTTATTTATCTTGTGTGTACTGTTCTCCAGATTAATCTCGAAGAAGGTGAATTTTTTACCTCCCTAGAAGGCTTGTGCGGGGATATGGATAATGGTAAATTATACGTCGTGACCTCGCTCACTTTTACTACAAACATCCGAAGGTACGGGCCATTTGGTTCTCCACTAGGTAATCCGTTTTTCTTGCCGGCGGGCAACGGCAAGATCGTCGGTTTCCATGGTCGCGCCGGCTGGCATATTGATGCCATTGGGACTTATGTGAAGCTTGACACCTAAATTCGAAAGCAGCAGGTATCTCTCTCTCGTTATGTTTCATTTCTTTTCTTTTTCTTTTCCAGGTTCACTAGAAATATATAGGGTAATTGAGTTGAATCGATACATCCTCGATCCGCCTCGGGGAATTGATTGAGTTTTGATGTAAAACTTCACAATTTAAAAAAAACAAATGGTGATGTGCTGATGTCATCAAAATGGGCACCCGTAAACTTATATGACATTTATTTGATTTGATCACTATCCAATTTGGTTTAACCATCCATACACTTATTTGATCCCTACAAATGATCTAGAGTCATTCTTGCATCTTATGATATGATTTGGCCATTGTGATCCAAAGATAGTTAAATATTAAATGAAGATAAAAGATGTAAAATGTGAGTTACCTTTGCATATAACTATGAATTGGAGAGAACTAAGTAAATGATTTAATTGAGGGATAGGTTGCCCTAATGCGGGGCTGCTCCACCCTTTGCTCCACCATAAACAACGAAGAAGATTTTTCACACCATTGTACTATGACCTATGGCATAAGGGCATTTTTCACACCATTGTACTATCCTCCTCTCATCATAAGGGCATTTTCATGACACTGAATTCCTATGACCTACATCCTTAACAAGAGGAGAGCACTTCCAATAAATGAGAATAACGATGTTGATATGATGTGATTTAAATATGGAGAAATATAGTTTCTAATTGTATAAAGATAGAGGAACCTACTTCCTAATTGTTTATTGATGGATCAGAACCTAGTTCCTAATGATACAAAGATGCTCATACTGATAGAGGAAACTAGGTTTCCTAATTGATTTGTCTTATGATATTATGGCCCTCCCATTTGGGCGAGGAACGATTCTTATATAGGAAAGACTTAATAGACTATTAATGATTGTGCATTATCCCTACTTTCATATTGCTGTTCAGAAGTAGACTATGATGATTCTTTATAAAGTTCACACTCATATTATGTCTCTTTATTGATTATATGCTATTTTTCATGGACATGATCCTAAGCTATGGTTATAAATGCTTATACCTAAAGGACATGTTTTATGAGTTATTGGTTAACACACTAAGCATTATGGCTTACGGGATTATTGTTTTCCCATGCGTTAATCCTTGCAGGTACTGAGTAGCCTGCATGGCTTGTGTTGATGAGTGTACGGTGTTAAAGCTTGTGTGGCAGTGTGCACATGGATGGACCTATGTTATAGTTGATGTCTTGTATTATGTTGTATGTAAACCTCGTTAATAAAGGCTATGTGACTCGTGATATATTCGAGATGATGCTCGCATTGTACTTGTTATCCGATATGTCTTGTATTATGTTGTATGTAAGCCTCGTTAATAAAGGCTATGTGACTCGTGATGTATTCAAGATGATACTCGCATTGCACTTGTTATCCGATATTTCTCAGCTTCCGCATTTATATATTAGTCATTGTTCATCTTTTTTATTTATGTACCCATATCATTTGACTTCCGCATTTACTGATTTTGGGTTGATAAGTAAAGAGGTAATATATAGTTCCACGTAACGAACTTGAGAGGAGACTTTAGACATGTGACGAGGGTTGAATTTCGAGTCATTACATTTGTTATTATTGATTTTCAACATATGAATAAACCAATAATCAAGAGCATTCTTCGAATATCTCTTAGTGCATAAGCTTAAGAAGAATCAGATGGCTCATCAGCGCAACTCCCCCATCAGCTCTTATTTTTCTTTTCCCATGAACCCTTTGTTGGGGTTTATTATTTTAACTTCTTTCCCTATGATCTTCACATGTAGGAACCTACCCTTAATATATGGCTTGAGATTTGTGGTTTGAATTTGTATGAAACATAAAAAAATATAGGAAATTGAGGATTGAGTGAAGTAGACTCAACATAAATGAGTTCAGTGCACAGATCATGAAGTCACCATAGATCGACAAATGATTTCACTACAAAAAAAATCTCAAAATCAATTTTAAAATTTATAAATTATCAACATATAAATCGATGCTCCAAGCGCACAACTATTGTTGAAGGCCAATCCAAAAAAAAGTGCATTGAATTATCAAAACTACTTCATGTGAAAAGCTAATTAAATCTAAAAACTATAAATGCAAGTGGCTGAAATATGAAAATGGAGAAAATAAAAGTTACTCTATTTTTTTATGAGTTTTTCAGTTTAGTTTTAGAAAACAAGAAATGAGAAAAATAAGCAAATGTGAATATGACTGTTAACAACAATAATAGACACTAGGGCATAGTCAATGGCTGGAATGTTGTCTCTTGAACTCTTTGTAAACCCAGGAATTGAGTTTTGATACTATTGATTTTCAGCATATGAATACACCAACAATCAAGAGGATTCTTGGAATATCTCTTAGTGCAAAAGCTGAAGAAGAATCAGATGGCTCATCAGTGCAACTTCCTCCGTCAACTCTTCTTTTTTCTTTCCCATGAACCCTTTGTTGTCGTGTATTGTTTTAACTTCTTTCCCCCATGATCTTCACATGAAAGCACCTACCCTAATAATCTGTGGCTTGAGATTTGTGGTTTGAATTTGTATGAAACATAAAACAAATAGAGGGTATTGAGCATTGAGTGAAGTAGACTCAACGTAAATGAGTTCAATCCCGCCGAATGGTGAAGTGACTCTCGATCATGAAGTCACCCCAAATTGAGATATGATTTTACTCCAAAACGAAAACTCAAAATTAATTTGAATTTATAAATTCTTAACATACAAATCGATGCTCCAAATATACAACTATCAATTTAGTACTTGAGGGCTAATTTACAAAGAAAGTGCATTGAATTATCATACTTGATCAAAACTACTTCGTGTGAAAAGCTAAATCTAAGAGTTGTAAATGCAAGGATTAAAATATGGAATTGGACAAAATAAAAGTTACCCCTATTTTTTATGAGTTTTTAGTTAAGTTTTAAAAATAAAAAATGAGAAAAATAAGCAAATGAGAGTCGGATTGTGATAACAATAATGGACATTAAGGCATAGAGAATGGATAGAATGTTGTCTCTTGAACTTCCAAGACAGGAATGATCCTACTCCCATTGTGATCATTTACTAAGATTCCCTCTCGTGTAGCAAAATCCTAGACACTACAAGGCTAAAGTAACTCATTCAGATACAAACTCCACTATTCTCATGGTTGTGGCAGTTGTGGATGATATCAATCAAGACGAGTTCACCTCTCGGCCTTACCCAACATAAAATTTAGCTCAAACTTATCCTCTCGGACTCATTAGTGGTTATCAATACCCCTTGACAAAAAGTGATTTCCTTCCAACACATTCCTCACCTTTCTTTCGAGAGTGATTAACTTGGGTATTGGAGGTGCTTAATACAATATATTTTTTTCCATCACAATAAGAAAATTGTCAAATAGCGACGCGAATTAGCGTTGCCACACTACGCGACGCTAAATAGACGCTAATAGCGTCACAATAGCGTCGTCATTGGGTCGACAAATGCAGACGCTAACTACCTCTCTATAGCGTCAATTTAGCGTCGCATTAACGTCAAAGGATGTCAACGCTAAATGAGACACCATCGAGATGCTATTTCGGCATTATTATCACATGCAAAAACTAGAAAATGCACGACAGAAAATGCAAAAACTAGCGCCATATTGGCATCGCATCAGTGCGACTCTAACTTAGCGTCACCAAAGACACGATGTAATTTTGACACTATTATTACGTGCAAAAATTAGAAAATGCGCGCCAGATGGTAACATATTGGCGTCGCAAACTTGGGACGCTAAGTTAGCTTCACCATGAACACGACGCTAGGTCGACGCTAAAATAAGAGGCGATATTAGAGTCGGTGTCTTGCGTTGTATTGGCGTCGACATTTGCGAAGCTATATTAGCGTCAGAGGATTGGCGACGCTAAGTTGACACTAATTTGTGCTCTTTTGACGATATATGTTATATATTGTATAGTATACTATAGAATATTATACTATACTTATACTATACTATACTATACTATACTATACTATACTTTACTTTACTTTACTTTACTACACTATACTATATTATACATCATACTATACTATATTATTTTATTATATAATATACAAAAATTAATATACCATGCTATACGTACATTATACTCCAATTTCCAAATTCCAAAATTGGGGGAATAGTCCTTCTTCATTTTCCATGAGATTCAAATGGTGATTGTGGGAGATCCGACCGTCGGATCATCACGAAATTTGTACCTCCCATAGATCACAACGACACATATTTTTTTAGTAGTTTTTGGAGATTTTATGAGGTCAGACAAAAATTAGAAAATGCACGGCAGATGGTAGCGCCATATTGATGTTGCATCAGTGCGACGCTAACTTAGCGTCACCAAAGACGCTAAGTATAGTATAGTATACTATACTTTACTTTACTATACTATACTATACTATATTATACATCATACTATACTATATTATTTTATTATATAATATACAAAAATTAATATACCATGTTATACGTACATTATACTCCAATTTCCAAATTCCAAAATTGGGGGAATAGTCCTTCATTTTCTATGAGATTCAAATGGTGATTGTCGGAGATCCGACCGTCGGATCATCACGAAATTTGTACATCCCATAGATCACAACGACACATATTTTTTAGTAGTTTTTGGAGATTTTATGAGGTCAGACAAAAATTAGAAAATGCACGGCAGATGGTAGCGCCATATTGACGTTGCATCAGTGTGACGCTAACTTAGCGTCACCAAAGACACGATGCTATTATCATGTGCAAAAATTGAAAAACGCGTGGCAGATGGTAGCGTATTGGCGTCGCAAACTTGGGACACTAAGTTAGCGTCACCATGAACACGATGCTAGGTCGACGCTAAAATAAGAGGTGATATTAGCGTCAGTGTTCTTGCGTTGTATTGGCGTCGATATTTGCGAAGCTATATTAGCGTCGGAGGATTGGTGACGCTAAGTTGACGCTAGTTTGTGCTCTTTTGGCGATATATGTTATATATTGTATAGTATACTATAGAATATTATATTATATCATACTATACTATACTATACTATACTATACTAACCTATATTATTCTATGCATTATACTATATTATACATCATACTATAATATATTATTTTATTATATAATATACAAAAATTAATATACCATGCTATACATACATTATACTCCAATTCCCAAATTCCAAAATTGGGGGAATAGTCCTTCATTTTTCATGACATTCAAATAGTGATTGTTGGAGATCCGACCGTTGGATCATCACGAAATTTGTAACTCCCATAGACCCTGACAACACATATTTTTTAATATTTTTTGGCATCTTTAGGAGGTCGGACGACAAAGTTAAGAACCTAAAAAAAAGGCTTCCAACGGTCGTCGACGTAAGTCCGGCGGGAGTCGGTCGAAAAGAAAATTATGAACTCATAGAGATCGATGCAAGCTGTCCACCTGCACAAGAATCACGACAATTGAAGTCTAAAGAAATTTAATGAAATATGTAAAGTTTTGAAATAGAAACGGTCAGTTCTCTGCGGTGTCGCTCGGATTGCCATGAAAAAATAGGCGTTTCGAAGGGATGGGGAAGGTGGGGAAGCGCAAACATGTCACATTTCATGTGTTTTTCATTTCCTCCGATTCTCAAAATACCTATTTTTCATAATTATAAAAATTTCTCAAAACTTCCGCCCCCTAAGAAATCTAAAAATGCGCGTTCTTGAAAATCAGACCTTTTGGGAGCGCTCAGAATAGTCTCATTTAGTTGACATAGAGTTTTCAATTTTTTTCGAGAAATGTTTCTTAAAAAAATATATTTGTATCCAAACTTAAAAAGAGTATTCACTATGGCGTCTCTTTAGCGTCGCCAAAGTTTGAGACCATTCGAACAAAGTTTTTTATGATATATCTAATTATATTTTGATGATACAAACATCGAATAATCAGAGTCATATTTAAAGTGCGAGGAACGTTCAATTCAGAATTTTATGCGCTGAACTTGAAGTTAATATTTGAATATGTTTCATTCATATTTGGACAAACATGTGAATATAAAAGTTGTTAGATAATCTTGTTAGCTTTTAAACTAATCAAACTCACCTCATTCTGATATCGATATAAAAAGTTGTGTGTGAAATAGTGCAAGGTGATCGAATAGTCGGTCTCGTGAGTCGGTCAATCGGCCAGGTGAATCGGTCGACCGATCCAATAGAAAATTCGTGAATAACATGTCGACTGGATGGGCAAAGTGGTCGACCGGATTGCACCAAAATGTACTTTAACAACTAGTTTTTGACCAAACGAAAGGGCAATGGTCATATTATCCAAAGAGGCCTATAATCAAGAATTCAAGAAAAACATCAAGCATCAAAGAAAAATCATTTCTTATAGTTATTGAGCCATATTGTTGAATCTTTTCTTCTTTCTCTAATGATATTGTAAAAGAGAGAAATATTTGCTTAGAGATTTGGGTGTGAGCTCCTGCGTAGAAGAGGTTTTATTTTACCTCTCGGGTTAGAGAAAAGATCAAGAGTGCTCCTTTGTAAAAGAGGTGTACCTACCTTTTGAGAGGAGAATCGATGGCAAAAGCTTTCTAGGGGGAGAGGTTTGACTTATCTTTCAAAGTGGAGAAAAGGCGTTGTGTTATAAAAGGTTTCTTCCTTACTTTATTTGGAACTAATGAAGGTATTTAGTCAAATCTCCGACGGTCTCGAGGTCGAAAAGTCAGAGCGGGAACGTATGTCAAGGTGTGATCGAACATTGTCAACAAACCACCATGTACCTTGTGTTTATTTTTCTCTCTCCCTCTCCTTCCTATCTTAATTACTATGCATGTGATTTGATTGTTAATGTGTTGATTTGAAGTTTAACAAATCGATTTTAAGCTTTCATGATATATTTTGTGAAATCAATTTTTTTGGTAAAACATCAATTCACCCCTCCCCCTCTTGGTACCTTGTGATCCAATAGAGACGCCATGTTAGAGTCACTATGGCATCGATTTCGCATCGCCGTCAAGTGACACTAACTCGGTGTCTCAGTCAACAAGGTACCTATATATTAATATAGAGTTATAGTTTATATAGACTTATATACCTATATACATATACATAAATAAAAAAAATTAAAAATTTTCTACATAGTTTAATTAAATAAAAAAATTAAAAATTAACTTATTGGTGTCGCATTAGCTCCGAAATAGCATCGCAATACTTTGGCGCCACCTTACTGTCGAACTAGCGTTGACGCTATTGAGTCGCTAAGCTTGATCTGTGTACTCTTCGGTGAATGAATATGAACCTTCTATTTCTTTCAATCTGGCGCTCCACACTCTTTCCCCCTTTCTCTTTTAATCTATGTGTTTGTTCATTGTTGTATTCATCCACCTCACCCACCTCCTCCATCTCGCCCACCAGCACCAGCGCAATGGTGACGACGACGTCAGGGGCGACTGCAACGGAAGTGGCTACCGCGGGGCTGGCCAGAGGTGAATAGAAGGAAGCTCATCGTGGAGGTCATCGACGCCCTGGAGCTCCTCCCCAAGGATGGACAAGGCACCTCCAGTCCCTACCCCATCGTCGACTTCGATGGGCAACGGAAGTGCACCCAGATCGTGCCCCGTGACTTCAACCTAGAGTGGTTCGAGTGCCTCGAGTTTGTCATCAAGGACCCAGCCACCATGGACAACAAGGAGCTCAACGTCCTTCTGTGGAAAGACTGATTCATTCGGATCGACATGAGGGTCCAACTCCATTGCATTGCCAGAATCCATGTTGTATATTTGAAGCAGGTTGACCTCCTTGCTTCTCTCATGGTACAACCCTTTTCCCGCTGAGCCCCCTTTCTCCTCGGTCCACAGAGACAAAATGTAGGACTGGTGCCAACAGTTGCCCGAAAGAACCACTTCCTCGACCTCGTCTATGGGTCGTAGTTTAATTGTAATGCTTCAAGATGAGCAATCGAACGTGTAATGCTTCAAGATTAGCAAATGTGTAATGTGTAATGTGCGAACATGTAATGCTTCAAGAAATCAATGAATGTAATTACCACTTTAACTATAATATGTAATTTAATCGATGAGATGTATATGATGATTGTAAATGAAATGTATATGATGAGTGTAATATGAAATGTATATATACAAGGCAATGTTATTTGGGTGTCTGAACATGTCGTACTTAGCATCTCTTTAGCGCCACATTGGTGTCGCACTTTAGCGCCACATTAGTGACGCGTTGGGCATCTAAGTAGCACCACAAATGATGGCAAGAAAATGGAGTTAGCGATTGTTTTAGTGCCATATTAGCGTCAGAATAACATCTACATTTAGCGCTAACTTAGAGCGCCTCCCTATGTCGTTCCAATAGCATCATTATTAGGTTGGACTAGCATCGACTAGTGACGCTAGTAGCGTCGTCTTTCTCATTGGTGCCATGACAACGCTAATGGTTACCAATTTCAGGCGTCCCAACGTTGTGACACCATGTCGACACTAAAGCGTGGCTAATTATAGTAGCCACGCTTTAGCGCCACTTTAGCGGCACGTTTCTTGTGTCACTAAACGATAGATTTATTGTAGTGCAGCTCAAATGAGGGGACAACGAAGTAGTTATTAAGAGAAAGAGGAATTCCCACATTCTTCCTCATCATTTTTTTGGGAACACTCTTGGTGAGATTCTTGGGTTTATTTATTAAGAAAAAAGAAAGCATTTCCCAAGTCTGACAAGAAATAATTAACTATAAGTGCAGAAAATTTCACTTTTTCATTCATACAACACAATGAGCTACGTATCACATAACATATCACAAATTCTAGGAGAATGTGATAGAAATGAGTGCATGATCTAATATACGGTTGCAATATATTTTACTCTATTATTTTAATTATTTTTTTGTAATTTAATCATGGCATGCATCATTTTAGCTCAATTTTAACAGTAATTCCTTATTTTTTTATTATTGCTCCTTTGAGTATCATATTAATCGAGTGAATTAAATTAAATTGTGATTTTATATAGGAAATTTTGAATTTTAGATCGGTACAAGCCAAGATAGGAAAATAGATTAATGAAGGCTTCATTTTTATCAACTCAAGGTGCAAGCACATTAACTTTAAGGCATTATTTTGGACAAATTAGAAACTGACCGAAAGTTTTGCACCATAAAATGTAAGGTGGGAAATGTTAACACCACAAGCCGAGACTTTTCTTGTAATATCCACGATTTGCTTCATGTAAGATTACACAAATTAATCATAGATTACATGATTGAAATGTATTATGATAAGTGTGTTAGCATATGTGCATCGACTCCATAGAATCCAACATCTGAAATTGATGACAAATTACTAAGGACAAGGAAAAATGACTTTTCAAAAATATTAGAATTAAGAAAATTAAAATCCCGGTAATTTTTCTCCTATGATAATATATGTTAAATATGATTTTTAATAATTCTTAGGTAAAGTCTTCATTAGGTTAAATGATAACGCAAAATCAAAAAATTAGAAAAACCATCGATTTTGTTCTTCGGACAAAAATTCGGATTTCGATTCCTTTGGAATCTAAGTTTATAAATATTTTATTTGAATTCAAAGGGGGGTAGTTTCTTATTTACATGTAATGTCTTAAATAAATGAATAAATAAAATAAATAATAGGATAAATAAGGACAACTTCAAGGGTACTTTGAGGATTTTGCCTACAACCGACTTTAGGTCAGTTTGCTTAGTATATAAGGTGTCAATCCTCATCTTCTTAACACCTGGCCACCTATCCTAATCACATGAAACTCAGCTCAAGAGGGCAGCAAGAGAAGGAAGTAAAAACAAAAGGGAAAAGGAGGGATTTCAACAACAAATCAAGGGTTTCTTGCTAGGGTTTCATCTAGGTAAGTTGTCTACTTCTTTTCTATGAATTATCCCTATGAGATTCAGATGAAAATATATTCTCCTGAGTCTTCAAGATCTCTTTGTGCTTCTATGTCCATGTTCTTATGGTGTGGATCAAACCCTAGTTCATTAACATGAAGTTTCATCTTTACTGGACACCAAACCCTATCCGAATGTTGTCAACATGATCTCGACATCTTAGAGTTCTTAAAAAATTATGAAATTTAGTAGGATGAACCCTAATGGACCATAGGCTTTGAATCAGGTTAATTGGAGTTGTATACAAAAAGTTATGAATCGATTATTCCAAGTCGCCCTTTCTATTTTCTGTGATGAGTAGTCCAAATTGTAAATACTATGGTAATTTAAATGCTTATTCTTAATATATGAAATTTATGTATCTTAAATATGTTAAAGTTATCTTTGTAATCCAAGTGGAATCACTTTTATAGACCATGTAGAACGAAAGTTATGAGTTTTAAAGTAAACATCACTCAGTTTGTCAGAACAGAAAAGTAGAAGAGAACAAAGGCAAATCACTGGATTTTCTGAAAACTATATATGAGCAATAAAATTATGAGATTTATATGGCTTAAACCTTAGGAAGTCTAGTTTTATGGAAAATTATAATTACTTAATTATCATAATTATTCTAGAAGTTATGACTTTTACATCCGACACCACTCAATCTGTCGATAAACTGAATAGGTGAAGAATATAGTTGTCTTGATAAAATTTGTAGAGCCCTTATATAATATACCTTAAATGATAAATTTTCAGAAGATTAAACTTCATAAAGATCGTTAAGATGTAAAAATTATGATAGTATTAATATCACATGTTTACTAATTATTATGCATGATGTTTCCAGCACCACACGAATTCTTAGTATACTAAGGTGCACTAGAAATAACTCATCATTGTTATAGCTCATGTTATGTCTTTGAAATGTCATTTGATATGACTATATGTTTTATATGATCGAAAAGTAAATGGATTACTTTTAATGCAATTATATGATATGTGTTCTAAATGATATGATATGGTTAATGCATGCATTATGCATTTTATCTGTCATGCATTGCATTTCCTCTACCGGGATGATATGTCATATGCAGGAAAGGTACCCCATTTTCATGAGATGATATGATATCCTACGGGATAATATATGTTCCCCAGCAGAGATGATATGATGTCCTATGGAATGATATGAGACCTCTGATCAGGGATGATATGTCTTTTGCAAGAAATGTACCACATGGTTTGGGATGATATGAAACCCTACGGAGTAATATGTTCCTCTGATCAATTGGTAATATGACATGTGCATTATGCATATGTGCATACATAATATGGCATGATACATGATATAATATGATACATGATATGACATGATACATGATATGATATGTGAAATGTTATATGAAATGAAACAAATATGTGGGACGCTATATGATATGGTAATGATGTTATTTCATTGAGATTAGTTGATGCAGTATTCTTCGTAATATGATATTTGTTCATAAGTAATAAGATGATAGTTTGTTTCTTATAAGTTTTTCAAATGTTAAATTAGTTTATCTGAATTGAATAAGTGGTAACATATAGGTTATGAATTTTTAACTTACTGAGCTGTTGTTTGCTCATAATGTTATTTTAACACTTTTCAGATCAGTAGACCAGTCATGTGGCCGTGCTTGGAAATCCCCTATAGGATTAGAAGTACTTTTGAAAACTTAGTCTCTTGATGTCTTTTTGTGAAAATGTGTGACTCCTCTTAATGTGTTATATGGTGTGTAAAAGCTAAATGTTTCAGAAACCTTTTAGAATGTATGAGTTTGAATTAGAGTGTGTACTTGCTATGAGTTTAAATATAAGTATGTGTAAATAATAGTGTGATAACTTTATTTCACATGTTTCTACATGATAATATAATGCTTCCACTATAAAAATTTGATCGATCGTATTATGTCGCGGCTTGTGGGTTAGACCAAGGTTTAAATCGGGGTCGTGATATTTCTTCATACCATGCAGGATTTATCTATCAAGGAAGGCATGATTTATTATCAAACACAAGGTGTGAAATGTTAAGAAGAAGTCCACTGTCATTTTGAAAAATCCTTGATGAATCTTTTATAGACGTTGGTGTGACCCAAAAAGCTTGTCACTATTTTATGATTACAGGTGAGGGCAGTTATTCGATGACCTCCACCTTGATTGGGTTTTCATTGATTCATTTGTCAGAGATGGCATGGCCGAGCACTACTCCCTAGTGACCCATGAAATGACATTTTCCCAGTTTAGGACTAGATTTACTTCTTCACAACGTTGCAAAACCTTCTCAAGATTTGTTAGAAGGAGGATCCATGAACTGAAAAGCCGTCCATGAATACCTCAATAATATGTTCAATGTAATTGGAAAATATAAATATCATGCAACATTGGAAAGTGTTTGGTGCATTGCATAGGCCAAAAGGCATTCTCCTAATAGGCAAAGGTTCTAGAGGGGCATGTAAAGATCATTTTTCCGTGATTTTCTAGTTGTATGGAGATTGGGAGAAAGCCAAAAGACCATCGAAGTAACATAAAGATTTATAATTAGCCAACCTTTCCAACTTCTAGTTGATGAAGGGTAGGAGAAATGATCTTTCCTAGTGGACTTATTTAGCTTTCTAAAGTCTATGCACATCCTCCAACTGGTGGTGGTCCTGGAGGCAATTTTCTCCCCTTTTTTCATTCTCAACTATGGTCATACCCCCTTTTTATAGGAACTATTTGGATATGGTTCACTGACTTGCTATCAGAGATTGAATAGATCGGTCCTACATCTAAGAGTTTGAAAATTTTTTTCTTAACTACATCTTGCAGGTTGGGTTTAAACTTCTTTATTTTCTCGGGAGGGCTTAACATTATCTTCTATGGGTATTCGATGCATACACAAGGATGGGTATCTTCTACATCTTGCATGTCGGTCATAGTGTATCCTATTATTTTCCTATGCTTTTTTAGAAGTTGCAATAGCAAAGCAGATTGTTTAGAATTTAATGTAGAACTTACTATGACAAGATAGGTCGAGTTGGAGTCCCAAAAAATCATACTTGAGGGTAGAGGGAAGAGGCTTCAACTCTATTTGAGGTGCTTGTGAAGTCTGGAGTGACTCAGCTTGAACCTCGGACACCATTGTAGTTGGAGTGCTAAAGTGGGGGCAGGTACCTAGATAGGGTCACCTTCTGTCTTAATGTCTTGATGTTCCTCCTCAGAAGCTGGTTCTTGATTCAAAAATTCTAATATCTCTTTGCACAACTCAGAGTTGTCATACATGACATATTCTCCATCCTCAGAACAGATTCTCCATCCTTAGTAAGACACTAGACGCTTATGGAGTGTGTCTTGTAAGAACATAAGGTTCAACACTTCTTGAACCATGGGATCTACTTGTTTTCAACCTCGTGTACATCTTCATGGCTCGGGTGCTTCATTTCCTTGGAGATGTTGAACTCAATCTTTTTTTCTCCCAACTAGAATGACATTTTTTTCATTCTTTACATCAATTATGGCTTCTGTTGTAGCTAGAAATGACCTTCCAAGATCAGTGAGGTGTTGTGTCTTCTTCCATATCTAAGACCACGAAATCTATAGGAATAAAAAAAAACTTCCCTGCTCAAATAGGCACATCTTCCATAATCCCATAGCAAAAAAGAAGACGGTGATTAGAGGAACATCGAAGCCGGATAGCGGGATCATCTTGTCAACCATAAAAGCACACAAACTACTACAGAAGGGTTGCAGAGGATACCTGGCCAGCGTAACCGTAGCCGATGCACCGACACCAGCTCTACAACAAGTCGACGTGGTTCGAGATTTTCTAGATTCCAGAGGACATCTCCGGATTGCCGTCGCAAAGGGAGATCGACTTCAGAATTGATGTAGCACCAGGGATGACACCGGTCTCCCAAGCTCTCTACCGAATGGCCCTGGCGGAAATGCTAGAGCTGAAGAAACAGATACATGAGTTACTCGATAAGGGGTTCATCCGGCCTAGTGTCTCCCCTTGTGGTGCTCCGGTTCTATTTGTAAAGAAAAAAGATGGATCGCTACGACTCTACATCGACTACCGGATGCTGAATAAAGTTACAATTAAGAACAAGTACCCGTTGTCCAGGATCGATGACTTGTTTGACCAGCTGTCTAAGGCTTCCGTATTTTCAAAGATCGACTTGAGAAGCGGCTATCACCAGCTATGAGTTGCAGAGGAAGATGTGCCCAAGACTACTTTCCGATCGCGGTATGGTCACTATGAGTTTACGGTCATGCCCTTCGGACTGACGAATGCCCCCGCAGTGTTCAAGGACCTAATGAACCGAGTATTCAAGAAACACTTAGATCAATTTGTGATTGTCTTTGTAGACGACATCTTGATCTACTCCCCTAGCCCAGAGCAGCACCGGGAGCATCTACGGGTCATTTTGGAAACTTTGCGTCAACATCGACTCTTCGCAAAGTTCTCCAAGTGCGATTTTTGAATGGAACAAATGATGTTCTTGGGGCACATCGTGTCCAGACATGGCATAGTAGTGGACCCAGCAAAGGTCGAAGTAGTGGCCAATTGGATCAGACCGAAGAACGTGACGGAGATCCGTAGTTTTCTCGGTCTAGCGGGCTACTATCGACGCTTTATTCGGGATTTCTCGAAGATTGCGGCCCCGCTCACTCACCTGACTAAGAAGAATGAGAAGTTCGTCTGGACGAATAAGTGCGAGACCAGCTTCCAGGAGCTGAAGAACAGGCTGACCTCCACTCCGATTCTTACTCTTCCATCGGGGAGCGGAGGGTACACCATCTACAGTGATGCTTGTGGTACCGGCCTGGGATGTGTCCTGATGCAGCACGAAAAGGTAGTCGCCTACGCCTCGAGACAGCTGAAGAAACACGAGATGAACTATCCGACACACGATCTGGAGTTAGCAGCGATTGTGTTCGCGCTAAAGATATGGAGGCACTACCTATACGGTGAAGAGTTTTAGGTGTTTACCGACCACAAGAGCTTGAAATACGTCTTCACCCAGAAGGATCTCAACATGTGACAAAGACGATGGATGGAGTTCCTCAAGGACTACGAGTTCGCGATCAACTATCATCCCGGTAAGGCGAACTCGGTAGCCGACGCTCTTAGTCGGAAATGGAAAGCTTCACTGACGTTCCTCCAGCTACGAAACGAAATGATCGAGGAACTCAACCACTGGAATCCATGAGTTGCAGGACACCAAGCGATTTTAATGATGCACCAACTGCAACCAAACCTCATCAGGAGAATCGTCACTGCACAGATGGTTCACGCCGAATATACGAAGATGTTCAAGAGATGTCAAGGCAAACCAAAAGACTTTAAAGTCGGCAACGATGGAGGAATCATATATTGGAACCACCTCTGGGTTCCGAATGATGCTACAGTCCGGCGAGAGGTGCTCGACGAAGGCCACAAGTCAGAATTTGCGATTCATCCGGGCAGCACCAAGATGTATAGAGACATCAAACGTAGTTTCTGGTGGCCCGACATGAAAAGGGAGATAGCTGACTACGTTTCCAAATGCCTGGTATGCCAACAGGTGAAGGTCGAACACCAGCGACCGTACGAACTCATGAAGCCACTAGGAGTACCGGAATGGAAGTGGGAGAACATCACGATAGACTTCGTCTTTGGTCTTCCCAGAATACAGAAGGGTCACGACGTCATTTGGGTTGTGGTCGATAGATTGATGAAGGCGGCCCACTTCATTCCGATTAAGTGGAAGCAGTCAGTGGAGAGTCTACTGGAGGTGTACGTACGAGAGATCATCCGACTTTATGGCGTCCCAGTCTTGATCGTATCGGACCGTGATTCCCGGTTCACATCGAGATTTTGGAAGAGTCTGCAGAAGACTTTCGGCACTAGATTGAACTACAGCACGGCCTTCCACCCGCAAACTGATGGACAATCGAAAAGAACGATTCAGAGACTAGAGGATATGCTCCGAGTGTGTGCCTTGGACTGGCATAGTAGTTGGGATGAGCATCTATCATTGATTGAGTTCTCATACAATAATAGCTTCCACTCCAGCATTGGCATGGCGCCTTTCGAGGCGATGTACGGGAGACCTTGCCATTCGCTCGTGCATTGGGGCGAGGTCGGTGAGCGGATAGCGAGGAGCTAGCAGTCCGAGCTCAGGAGTATGCGGATACGGTGGATGTCATCCGGAAGAGGATGAAAGCCGCACAGTCACGATAGAAGAGCTACGCCGACAAGAAGCATCGAGAGCAAATTTTCAAGGCCAGAGACCAGGTACTACTTAAGGTGTCTCCAATGAAGGGCTTGATGTGGTTCAGCAAACGAGGGAAGCTCAGCCCCCGATTTGTTGGTCCCTTCGAGGTCCTTGAGTTGGTCGGCGATGCAGCTTGTAGATTGGCCCTACCTCCTTCCTATGAAAGAGCCCACAACATTTTCCACGTATCCATGCTCCGAAAGTACAAGCACGATGACGACAACGTCGCAAGAATCGAAGAACCTAACCTGAAAGAGTACCTGACCTACACAGAGTACCTGACGAAGATTTTGGATCGCAAGGTCCAGTATCAGAAGGACAAGGAGGTTCTGCTAGTCAAGGCCGAAGTATCACCACGAAAAAGATGCGACATGGGAATTGAAATCCGAGATGCACAAAGAGTTTCCGAAAGGGCCGAATCCTTCCCTCTCCCCCTTCTTCATTGCCACCTTCTCCATTCCTCTCCTCTTCAATGGTCAGTAGTTCATGACATGAGGAAGGCCAAGGGACATCTCCAACTCTATAAAACCCACTGCCCTTCTCCTTCTCCCATTTTTCCCCTTTCTCTCTCTCACTCGCTCTCCGTTCTTCCTCCTCCGACGTGCACGGACAGCGACTGGCAGAGGCACTCCGGCAGCAATTTTTGGCATGGACGACGTCGAAAATAGCAGCGGGCAACATCAGGAGACCGAGGATGAAACACCGTACGGACGAACCACAGATTCGTAGGCTTTAAGGTGTGTAGTTCGGGATCTATCTCATAGGTTAAGTTGCTGGACGAATCGTGCATGCTTAGGGCAGAAACCGAAATAGAATTCATGATTTGGAGACGAAAGTTGAATCGGGATATATTTTTCTTTGTCCTTGACTTTGTGATTTGCCTATTGATTTGTCTAGAAATTAGTTCCTACTAGTAATTACCATGCTTGCTGATTGTTAGAACGTACTAAAGCTTTTAGGATAGAAAATTATGAATTTTGCATGATTTATACATTCTGTAATACGAACAATCCGGTCGACCGGTCAAACATGATCGATCGATTGACAACACACAGATTGGTCGACCGACCTTTACCAATCAGTCGACCGACCTTTAACCATCGATCGACCGGTGCTTTGCTTGACAACCACCCATGAAATGCACAAATTGGCCGACCGACCAAAAAGGGATCGGTTGACCAACACAGACCGATCGATCAACCCTCACATATCGGTCGACCGATCCTGTAGGTTATCGATCGACCTATGGAGATCGGTCGACCGACCAACACAGACCGGTCGATCGACCCAGTTCTGGATAACAGAACGTAAACTTTATGATTTACAAACTCATGTTTGTAGAATTGATATCTGATCTTTATAGAAAGTTAATTGTACTTAACATAACCATGTTTACCTCCTATTGAACCGAATGGAAAGAATGAAATGCCAAACTTGATTTATGATATCATTGAAATGATAAATGGCCGTTCGCTCCCTCGTCGGACGACCGCTAAAAAGGACTACGACGGACGACAATTCAACTTCCGGGCGTTCGATACGTGGACAGAAAGAATTCGATCTTAATCAAACCCTCTGATTTTAAGCTTCTGTCCACTTGATTAGTTAAAGAAAAGAAAGCACTCAAAGAATGATTCGGAGCTATGCTCCATACGACCTTGATCGATCTTTGGATTGAAAGAAATGTCCATTATGATAATGGAAGTTAAGCGAGCCCTAAGTAAGGCACTTCCACATGGATTACCATTTGTCCTATCTAGATGGGAGTTCTCTCCTTTATGGATGTTTCCTCATGGTACGAGGTCATCCCAACCCGATTTGGCTGGCCGTGGCATTGATCATCACTGGCCCACAATAGCCTAGATAGTAGCACTACGAGTGCAGGCAATGATATTTTCCTAAAAGAATGAAGAGCTCTTCTAATGGATTGGAATGGAAATGGGATTGAATAGAATGGAAATGAAATGGAATAGAATGGAAATGAAATAAAAGAAAGGAAATGAAAAGAAAAGAAAAGAAATAAGAAAGAATGAAAAGAGAAAATGAACAAAAGAATGAACGAAAGAAAAGAAAGAAAGGACAATGAAAAGAGAGACAAAACCGTATCATACTCTCTACCATATGACTCACTTTCATATTCCATTATACTATGCTTATTCTGACAGAACTGATATTTATACGAACTCACACTCACATTTAGTTTTATGCTAACGGTTGAACTTGCTTCCCTGTGTGATTCCCACAGGTATATGATGGTTGCTCATGACGTGATGGTGTGTGCGTGGCGGCTTCGCTCTGGGTGGCATGTGCATGTGGTCATAATTACGTCTAGTATGAGTCGTGTGTTTATCCGTTATACTAAGTGGCATATCTACTCGGATGGGTCTTATCATGTCATGGTCGACCGTCATCGTTTTTATGTTTAGCACTCATACTTTTACCTTTACTACTTCAGACATGAGTCTATGAGATGTTATCTTTTGCTTCCGCACTATGTTCTTTATCAAGACAGTTTGACGTATTTTAATCCTTTTTGCTTCCACATTCTTCCCCTATTGTTATATTAATTTATTGTTAAGTCTTCCACTTACGTGTCCCTTGACCATCTGGGTCAATAAAAGAGTCAAAGTAAAGACAAAAATAGGGTAACGCACGAGAAGAGGTCGCGCCACGTCACGGGTCGAATTTCAGGACGCTACAATTGGTATTACATATTTTGATGTCTCCTCGTAGTCGCACTACATATTTCTAGCCTAAGGTGATAACTTCACAGATCGAAGTGAGGACTCAAACATTGGGTCTAAGTAACTATGGCAATAAAACTTTAATTTCATTTTTTCTGCTAGTTGTTATTATGTATGCATTAAATGCTAATTTGTAGGATGAACAGAGGGATTGGAATTCCTTCCAAATAAAAAAATAATTGAAATTGAAATAATGTTATTAATATTTTCCTTTTCATATAAATATAAATATAATGGGTATATGTAGTTAAATCTTAAAATTAATAGTTCGTGCCCCCTTTCTTAAATTTAAAATTATTAAAAAATATATACATTTCTTGTAATACAAAAATTATTCGCCCGGAAGAATTAGTTCTGGCTTTGTCCATGTTCTTTCATTTTCTCACGTATATATGATATGCTTTTTTTTTTGGTAGCTAGCCGGTATTTAAAAAACGGTGGCAACGATTCAACTCGCATGACACTAATGAACACATTGTTCACAAGTTGGAAGTCGGCCCACTATCGAGTCTAACTAATTTGGTAAGGTAGCTTCGGATCGTCTACCTGATGGATGAGACTTTCAACAAGAAGTTTTTACGTTCAAAAGATTCGAATTCAAAATTTTACTTAAGCGAAGAAAAATCGCTTACCATTTCACCCCAACTATAATTAATCTATATATGATATACTTTAAAACCCCAACTATAGTTGGTGTATATATTTGGGGTGTTCACGGGTCGGGTTTGACCCGACCCGACCCACCCGATTTTGATCGGGTCGAGTCAGCCCTCTTTAGAGGGATGCATCCGACCCGGTTCGGGTCGAGTTGGATCGGGTCGGGTGGTCGGATTATCCGACCACCATTTTTTTTACTTTTTTCCTTACCTTTTTCTATTATTAAATATAAAAAATATGATATAATATTTATTTTAAAAGCATAAAATAATTTGTTAACATTTATATATTATTTCCCACATTTAAAATATTTTATTTTAATATTTTTTAAATTGTTTAGTATAAAATATAGGCTGAAAACTAAAAATAAAAAATAAAAAAAATTTGGGTCCTTCGGGTCGGATCGGGTCAACTCGGGTCGGAAAATTCTGACCCGTACCCGACCCGAACTGGGGTCGAGTTGAGGTCAGGTTGGGTCGGGTCCGACCCGACCACGGATCCGACCCGACCCAAACGGATCATCGGGTTTGCAGGTCGACCCGACCCGCTGAACACCCCTAGTATATATGATATACTTTAAAACGTGGACCGACGCACACATCTATGAGAGTCAAGTCTTCTCCTTTCTCTCTCCTATATGTATCTTTTTGCTATTTATATGCCCCCTTGCTCCCTCACCTCCTACCTCCACCGGCCAGACGACATTTCTCATCTATCTATCTAGGACGGGGGGAGACGTCTCATATATATCATGGCAAGGCCGACCACTACCTTATTTAGATGCATGATGGATGATTTATTATATCCATTCTGATTTCTATATGTTTTATTTTGATTTGCTCATCAACTTAATAATTTGTTCTCAATCGATCATGCATGCATGCCATGCACGCAGGCTGCGACGATGAAGGTCGGACCGTGCGGTGGCAGAGGCGGCGACGAGTTTAACTCCGACGTGGACTTGACTGATCATAGGGTGAAGAGGGTGGTGCTGCATTATAGTGTTTTTTCCTCAACGCCCTTCAAGTTGTCTACCAGAGAAATAACCATGAGATCAGCATTCTTCAGTGGGGAGGCGGCGGAGGAACTCAAGAGGATAACCGCTTCATTTATACGATTATTTTCTTAGATCTCTTCTAAATTATCGTGTTTAATATTTTTAAATTTTATCGCATTTTTTACTTTAATCCTTTTGCTAAATTTTGTAAACTTTTCTGTCATTTTTATTTTTTTCATTTATAAAAGAGACTACGTTGTTCTTCCCTCCATATTTTTTTTTTTGCGTTCAAGTTTGAAGCTCAAGAAGGCAAGGTGTTTGGTTTCAGAACTTGAGTCATTAGCAAGCACCTCATGTGACAAGAACATGTTCGTCACGTGAGGTACGACTGCCCAAGTTCTGGCGAATAACAAGAACAACATATTTTTTTTATTTTTTTTCATAGGTCTAAAAGTAATAATACTACTATATGTATATATATATATATATATGCATATTATATATATATATATATTATATTTATTTATTATTTATATATTATCATAAAATTATAATTTATTTAGGTATAATAACAAAAAAGTACATTTATTATTTATTACAATTTACTTAGTGTTATAATAAAATAAAACTTTCCATTATTATTTATTATGAAAAATATATTTTCTTGTTTAAATGTTAACGTAAATATTTTTATTTATTTTACTTATCATATATCATGATAAAAATGAACTAGTATGATATTAGTATAATATAATTAAATTATTATTTATGGTATTCTAAATAGGTTATAATTATATAATTATTTTATATAAATATGATGTTAAGTTTTATGTTATATTTAATTTTTAGTTATTAATTAGTTTATCTTAAAATTTTTCTTCTATCTAATTTGCTAATTATAAAAAAGTTGTGTAATTTATAATATAAAAATAACCTTATATAATAATAAAAAATATATATTTATTTCTTACTTTTTATCCAAACACCTACTAAAACTTAGTTATCAAATCAACTTTTTAAATTCTCATCATTACATTTTTTCCATCCAAACATCAACCTATACTTTTTTATCTAATCGATTAGTTCTCGAGAATTAACTTTTTTTCGAAATTCTCGTACCAAATAAAACCATAAGTTAATGGAAGGATTAAAATAGAAAATACGGTAAATTTAGATATTGAAAAATAAATTTATACTTTAAGGTTAATTAGATGCGAAAAATCTCATTAGTTTAGAGAAGGTTTAAAAGAATAACCCATTAATATATATACCGAGTAGTTAGTTTTTTACTGTACATACGTACTTAATTAATTGTTGTTGGATTATAAACAAATTATTAATTATATGCCTTGTAGAAATTAACTTCTTTCTCTTTTCTTATTCCATATTTTGACACTCAAATATTACATATGATATCAGATTTTATTTATTTATTTATTTATCTATCTTGTGTGTACCTGTACCATGTTCTCCAGATTAATCTCATAGAAGGTGAATTTTTTACCTCCCTGGAAGGCTGGTGCGGGGACATGGATAATGGTGAATTATACGTCGTGACCTCGCTCACTTTTACCACAAACATCAGAAGGTACGGGCCATTTGGTTCTCCACGAGGTAATCCATTTTTCTTGCCGGCGGGCAACGGCAAGATCGTCGGTTTCCATGGCCGCGCCGGCTGGTATATTGATGCCATTGGGACTTATGTGAAGCTTGACACCTAAATTCGAAATCAGCATGCAGGTATATGTCTCTCGTTATGTTTCTTTTCTTTTCTTTTCTTTTTTTCCGGTTTCACTAGAAATATGTAGAGTAAGAGACTGTAATGTTTACAAGCCGTCATCTATTCTGATTGAGTCCAATGGGTGTGGGACGACTAAATGCTAATTTAGTTTCCTTTCTTTTCAATTGTCGGTTGCTAGTTGAATTGATACATCCTCGGCCTCGAGGGAATTAATCGAGTCTCGATGTAACACCACACAATTTTTAAAAAAACAAATAGTGATGTGCTAATGTCATCAAAATGGCCGCCCGTAAATTTATATGACTCCTTTACTTGATTTGATCACTATCCAATTTGGTTTAACCATGCATACAGTTATATGATCTCTAAAAATGATCTGGAGTCACTCTTGCTCTTTATGATATGATTTGGCCCTTGTGGTTTAAAGATAGCTAAATATTAAAAAAATAAAGATGTTAGATGTGAGTTACCTTTGCATATATCTATGAATTGGAGATAACTAAGTAAATGATTTAATTGAGGGATAGGTTGTTGCCCTGTGGCCACTTGCTCCTATTTCTCCACCCTAAATAGCGAAGATGATTTTTTACACCATTGTATGATGCAATCCTCCCCTCATCATAAGGGCATTTTCATGGCATTGATTCCCTATGACCTATGGCATATGTTGTATTGTTTCGCAAGGCACACCCTTAACAAGAGAGAAACTCTTCCAATAAATGAGAATAACGATGTCCATATGATGTGATGTTAAATATGGAGGAATACAGTTTCTAATTTTATAAAGATGGAGGAACCTACTTCTTATTGTTTATTGATGGATTAGAACCTAGTTCCTAATGGTACTTCATATTGATAGAGGAAACTAGGTTTCCTAATTGATTTGTCTTATGATATTATGGCCCTCTGACTTGGGAGAGGAATGATTCTTATATAGGAAAGACTTGATAGACTATTAATGATTGTGCATTATCCCTGCTTCCATATTGCTGTCCAGAAATAGACTATGATGATTATGTCTCTTTATTGATTATATGCTATTTTTTTATGGACATGATCACCTAAGCTACGGTTATAAATGCTTAAACCAAAATGTTTTATGAGTTATTCGTTAACATACTAAGCATTGTTGCTTACGGGATTATTGTTTTCCATTGTGTTAATCCCTGCAGGATACTTAGTAGCCTGCATGCATGGCTTGTGTTGATGAGTGTGCGGTGTTAAAGTTTGAGTGGCAGTGTGCACATGGATGGTCCTATGTCATAGTTGATGTCTTGTATTATGTTGTATGTAAGCCTCATTTATGAAGGCTATGTGACTCGTGATGTATTTGAGATGATACTCGCATTGTACTTGTTATTTCGATATTTCTGAGCTTCCGCATTTATATATTAGTAATTGTTCATCTTTTTTATTTATGTGCCCATATCGTTTGACTTTCGCATTTACTGATTTTGGGTTGATAAGTAAAGAGGTTCCACGTAACGAACCCGAGAAGAGACTTTAGCCACGTGACGAGGGTTGAAATTCGAGTCATTACATTTGATACTATTGATTTTGAATACGCCAATAGTCAAGAGAATTCTTGGAATATCTCTTAGTGGAGAAGCTGAAGAAGAATCAGATGGCTCATCAGCGTAACTTCCCCCATCAACTCTTCTTTTTCTTTTCCCATGAACCCTTTGTTGAGGTGTATTGTTTTAACTTCTTTCCCTTTGATCTTCACATGTAGGCACCTACCCTAATAACATATGACTTGAGATTTGTGGTTTGAATTTGTATGAAACGTAAAAAAAAATCTAGGAATTGATGATTGAGTGAAGTGGACTCAATATAAATGAGCTCAGTCATGCCGAATGGAGAAGTGACTCCAGATCATGAAGTCATCCTAGATTCAGAAATGATTTTACTCCAAAACAAAAAAACTCAAAATCAATTTTAAATTTTATAAATTCAGCTCCAAGCGCACAGCTACTAATGTAGTACTTGAAGGCCGATCCACAAAGAAAGTGCATTGAATTATCAAAACTACTTCGTGACAAGCTAACTAAATCTAAGAACTATAAATGCAAGTGGTTGAAATATGAAATTAGAGAAAATAAAAGTTACTCTATTTTTTATGAGTTTTTCAATTAATTTTAAAAAACAAGAAATGAGAAAAAATAAGCAAATGAGAATCGGATTGTTGACAACAATAAT
Source organism: Pontederia crassipes (assembly GCA_030549335.1). NCBI lineage: Eukaryota > Viridiplantae > Streptophyta > Magnoliopsida > Commelinales > Pontederiaceae > Pontederia > Pontederia crassipes. The sequence continues at coordinate 75,415,152 of CM060188.1, read as the reverse complement.
GGACATTAGGGCATAGAGAATGGATAGAATGTTGTCTCTTGAACATCTAGACAGGAATGATCTCACTCCCATGGTGATCATTTTCTAAGATTCTCTCTGGTGTAGCAAAATCCTAGACACTGCAAGGTTAAAGTAATTCATTCAGATACAAACTCCATTATTCTCATGGTTGAGGTAATTGTGGATGATATCAATCAAGATGGGTTCACCTCTCGGCCTTACCCAACATACAATTTAGATCAAACTTATCATCTCAACCTTTGTTATTATTGGTTATCAATACCCCTTGACAAACACTAAAGTTTAAGTGCACCTCTTGACCTACAATAAATCACCAGTGAAGTTGAGCATATCCCTCTTGGGCAGGGGGTTGATGATACTAAATAACCAAAATCATAGCACATTCAACATAAAATGACCCTCCACTCCAGGCTTATCCTCTCAATATCACTTAATAATGGTTGTCAATTCCCTTTAGCACACACTATGTCTCAAATGACCTCTTGGCCTAGGTGAATCACCATTGAAATTGAGTATATCCCTCTCGGGCTCGATTTGGTTTCTCAACCTTTCCTCCTCGCAATAATGGTTGAAATCCCCTAAAGAAAGGAAAAAAAGAGGAAAAAGAGAGATAGAGAGGGGGCCTGAAGACAGCCACTTCCTCTATTTATACTTAGTTTTTCTTCACCCTTTCACATGCTCCTTTGTTTTTTTTTACCTCCTTTTTACTTTTTGAAAACTTCCTGTGACTCAAAAAGAAATTTGTAATCTTAGAATAGCCATTTTGTCCTGTAGCATCAGGAGTGAAGAGGTGGGTTATATTTGTCGAGGTGGGCTCATGCAATATCTTTTCAGTTGCTTTTAGTTTTCCTTGTCATCAAATTACTTCCACCTCCAAAAGCTTAGTGATGCTCTCAAGTCTTGAAATTGCATAAAAGATATAGAAAAATGGTAATAATTTGTTTCAAAATAATAGAATTTCCAAAAACTATAGAAATGAAGTAGTGTAATTCATACAACAAGAATTTTATGAATTAAGTCTAGAAAACATGCAATAAAAGTATCAAAATCAAGGTAAAATACATGTTTAATATAGCTAAAATAAGTAAGAATGTTTTTTTACAACAAACTTCTCCAAACTTAATCTTTTACTTATCCTTAAGAAAAAAAATTAGGAACTTAGGACCAAAACAATTGAAATTCATATTGGTAACATTATGAATAGTATTCAGTCATCATGTCTGAATTTACCAATTATGAACCCATTTGGCCCTAACGTGAGACCCCTAAAACGTATGACATTATGTGCAATACATGGGTCACTTGTACTTGTTGACTAGTTTCACAACCACTTTCTTAGAACATGAACTCTTCTCAAACCTACAAAGATGTTGAATGGTGATCTATCAATTTAGCAAACATGTTTCACTATATGCATGTTTACTAATTTTTTTGCCCACAACTTTTTCTCTTCTTTTTTTTCTTTTCAGTTCACTATTTTCTTTTTAATTTTACATTATATCTATTATTATAGTCATGACATGGGAACCAAAAACAAAAAGTGATTTCCTTCCAACACATCCCTCATCTTTCTTTCAATAATGATCAACTTGGGCGTTAGAGGTGCCTAATATAGTATATTTTTATCCATCACAAATGATGGGTCAACAGAGCAGTTATTAAGAGATAAGAGGAATTCTCACATTCTTCCTCATCATCTTTTTTGGGAATACTCTGTTGAGATTCTTGGGTTTATTTATTAAGAAAAAAGAAAGCATTTCCCAAGTCTTAAAAGAAACAACTAACTAGTGCAAAAAAAATTCACTTTTTTCATTTATACAACACAATGAGCTACGTATCATTTAACATATCACAATTCAAGAGAATGCGATAGAAATGAGTGCATGATCTAATATAGTGTTGTGATATAAAGAAAACGACACATTGATGTATGCAAAATACAACATATTTTACTCTATTATTTTAACTTTTTTTTGTAATTTAACCATGGCATGCATCATTTTAGGTCAATTTTAACGATAGTTCCATATTTATTTTTTTTGTTATTGCTCCTTTGAGTATCATATTAATCGAGCGAATTAACTTATTATGATTATTACATAGGAAAATTTGAATTTTAGATTGGTACAAGCCAAGATGAGAAAATAGACTAATGAAAGTGTGATTTTCATCAACTCAATGTGCAAGCACATTAACTTTAAGGTATCATTTTGGACAAATTGGAAATCAGCCGAAAGTTTTGCACCATAAAATGTAAGGTCGGAAATGTTAAATCTACAAGCCGAGACTTTTCTTCATACAAGGCAAGAATTATCTATCAAGGAAGGTGTGATTTATTATCAAACACAATGCAAGAAATGTTAAGAAGAAGTCCATTGTCATTCTGGAAAAATCTTTAATAAATCTTCTATAGAAGTTGGCATGACCCAAAAAGCTTCTCACTTGTTTCATGTTTAGAGGTGGGGGCAGTTATTCCATGACCTCCACCTTGGCTGGGTAATGACCGAGCTCTATTACCTACTTCTTCACAACATGGCCAAACCTTCTCAAGATTCGTTAGAAGGAGGGTCTATGAACTAAAAAGTCATCCATGCACACTTCAATAATATGTTCAATGTAATCAGATAAAATATAGATACCATGCAACATTGGAAAGTGTCTAGTGCATTGCATAGGCCGAAGGGCATTCTCCTATACCAGAGGGGGATGTAAAGGTCTTTTTTTTGTTACTTGCCGATTGTATGGAGATTTGGAGAAAGCCAAAAAAGACCATCGAGTCGATGAAGGGCAGGAGAAATGATCTTTCCTAGTGGACTTATTTAGCTTTCTAAAATCTATGCACATCCTCCAATTGGTGGTGGTCCTGGAGGCAAATTTGTCCCCTTTTTCATTCTCAACTATGGTTATACCTCCTTTTATAAGAACTATTTGTATAGGGCTCACTCACTTTCTATTAGAGATTGAATATATCAACCCTGCAACTAAGAGTTTGAAAATTTCTTTAACTACATCTTGCAGATTGGGGTTTAAACTTTTCTTATTTTCTCGGGAGGACTTAACATTACCTTCTATGGGTATTCGATGCATACACAAGGATGGGTTTACGCCTTTGATGTCGGTCATGGTTTATCCTCTGATTTTCTTATGCTTTTTTAAAAATTGTAATAACAAAGCATAGTGTTCACAATTTAAGGGTAAATTACACGGATCGTCCTCCAACTTTGAGTTAATATCTCATCAGTTCCCCAACTTCAATTTATAACTAGAATGTCCTCCTACTTTAATCTTGCACGCTTCATCCACTTGACCGCTGATAGTGGATTTCCTGATCATCTCGCTTACGTGGCCACCGCACACACCATTTCTCTTTTATCCACATCATTTATTAAAATAATATAAATATATAATAAAATAATATTATAAAAATGAAAAAGGGAGCCGATGACCCCCCTTCTCCATCGCCATTAGGCAGGGGCGCCTTTTCCCCCTTCGCCGGCTCATTGCCGGCAAAGCAGAAAAGGGGGGCCAACGCCCCCTTTCTCTGTCATAACCAGCTAAGGGGGAAAGGGGGCGGGCGTCAGCCCCCCTCGCGACTTCCCTGTCGTTCTTCCTTGCCGCACACGATTCTTCCTCACTGCACGTAAGGAAGACGCGAGTGGGGGCGTGGGAGCCAGCACGTGAGCTCGCAGAGGGGGGCACCGGCCCCATTTCTTCCTTGCCGCTCACAAGGAAGTCACGAGGTGGGGCCAGCCCCCCTCTGGCCATGGCCGTCGACATTGATGGGCGCCTCTCTATTTTTTATTTTAATATTATTTTATTATTTTTAGATGATGTGGATGAAAGAGAAAAGTGGATGTGGCGGCCACATAAGTGAGGTAATCGGGAAACCCACTATCATCGGTCAAGTGAACGAAGCGTGCAAGAAAATCAAAGTTGAAGGACATTCTAGTACAAATTGAAGTTGTGAGACCAAGTCGTTATCGCACCCAAAGTTAAGAGACGAGTCGTGTAATTTTACCCACAATTTAATGTAGAACTTACTATGATAGGATAGGTGGAATTGGAGTCCAAAAAATTCATACTTGAGGGTAGAGGGAAGATGTTTCAACTCTACTTGAGGTGCTTGTGAAGTCTGGGGTGACTCCGCTTGAACCTCGAACACCATTGTAGTTGGAGTGCTAAAGTGGGGGTAGGTATGCAGATAGGGTTGCCTTTTGTCTGATGTTCATCCTCAGGAGTTGGTTCTCTATTCAAACATTCTAAAATCTCTTTGCACAACTCGGATGTCATACAAAATAGATTCTCCATCCTCGATGAGACACTTCTGGAGCAGGTCTTGTATTAACACATTCTTGAACCATGGGATCTACTATGTTTTCAACCTCGTGTACATTTGGGTGCTTTGTTGCCTTGGAGAGGTTGAACTTAATCTTTTCTTCTCCCAACTGGAATGACAATTTTTCATTCTTTACATCAATTATGGCTCTTGTTGTAGTTAGAAATGACCTTCCAAGAATCAGTGAGGTGTTTGTGTCTTCTTCCATATCTAAGACCATGAAATATATTATAAAAAACTTCTCTGCTCGAATGGGCACATCTTCCATAATCCCATGGGGTTACTTGATAGATGTCACCTAGCTGCAAGATCATGTTCGTTGGCTTAAGCTCCCAAGTTCCCAATTATCCACACATGGATAGGGGTATTCGCTGGCCCCGAGATCACAGCAATATCTATTGACCCGTAGGTTCCCGATATCATAGGGTATAGGAAAGTTGTTGGGATCCTTTAGATTCGGAGGCAATTTGATCTAAATGGCAGCACTTGCCTCTTCCGTAAGGGCTATGGTTTCCTGAATGTCTAATTTCCTCTTTCTTGTCGGGATTTCCTTTAGGAACTTAGCATATCTCGTCATCTACTGAATGGCTTCTACAAAGAGAATGTTGATGTGAAGCTTCTTCATAACTTCTATGAATTTTAGAAAGTGCTACTCATTTTGGACTTCAGTCAATCTCTAGGGTTATGGCAACAAAGTGAGGTCAACTGAATGACTTTTTTTGCTGCCACTTTCGAAGGTTGGGTCATTGCCTCTTGTACGTTCTCATCCTTAGGAGTATATGTTACTTTTGTCTCTTCCCCTGGTTGCAATTCAGGTTCAAGAATAGAATTTGGAAGCTTCATGCATTCGAGCTCTATTTTGTTTCTTGGTAAAATGGCTTGGCATTGCTCCCTCAAATTTGGCTCAAGCTATCTAGGGAATTTCCTTAGTGATCTTGAGGAAGAAGAAGCTTGTTGAGCTATTTGATTCTCCAATATATATTTTGTTATGAGTCGACAAGTCTTCAACCTTTGCAAAGAGCTGCATCATAGTCTTATTCTGAATTTCTTATTGCTTCATTAGGTTTTACAACATTTTCTCCAAATATGACTTCTTCAGAGGCGGAGAAGGTAGTGCTAACTGCTGCTAGGGTGCTGGCAGAAGTGGCGGTCGCCTACTGAAATCTGGTTGCGCATTGCCACTATCTACCCTAGTGGAAAGAACCTTGTCAAGAATGTTGTCACCAGGTGGTCACATGTCCGAATGGTGTTGGGCTCTCCACGTTTTGTCCTTGTCCCTGAGGGAGAATAGGAATATGCGCAAGAGAGCAACATCACTAGTAACATTAGTGCATTTGAAGATGTCACATAAGTAAAGGATTAAGGAACATAATTAGGTATTGATTAGGGTCTTCATGCGACAGTCAAACGAATTGACTTTGGCCTAATTCTGTGAGTACATATGTTCTAATCTATATTGGGATGAACCTAATAATAATTGTTATCCACCTTTTTATACTTTTAGTAAATAATTTAGTAAAGGAAAATGAAGAATTTAGTAAAGAAGAAATAAAGAATGAAGAAAAGAAATTAAATCAACTAACATAATAAAAAATTAATAATGACTTAAGATAAAATACATTAATATCTTATCACGAGAATAATATTATAATAATTATAATGCTTGAGTAAATATTAAGATTTTTTAATATAACAAGTAATTAGAAAAAGAATAAATTTGAAAAAAACAAGAGCAACAAAAAATGAAAATAAAAAAGGATGAATAAATGAAAATAAATAAATGAACCAAACTTTTAAGAGTGAATTAGATTTAAATAAATTACTATAGCATCATAAATATTATATAAATAATAAAAATATACCAATTATGACAATTTAAGATAGCTTAAATTTATAGAATATAATAAATAATAACTTTACACTAATTTATTATTAGTAGTATTACTATGATATATTATATAATATATTAATTGTGATATATATTCAAAAGTAATATAAATAATATTATTTTAATAAAATTTTGCCCAATCTGACTGAATCGGATCGGACCGATCCAACCATGATCCGGTAACGAACGGTTCGATCACCAGTCCGATTTTGGAAATACCACTTGTATCGACTAATTTTACCAGTGCTGATGCAAAAGGAAATTCAATTACTAGTTGAATGACCGGTCGACTCGCCTCTCCGACCAATCATAAGAAAATGTGTGAGATTATATTGACCAGTCGATCGATCGACCGGGTTGATCATTCCAAACCTAACAATCATAATCTCTTTGTTTACCATTAATTTTGTTCAATAATAGCATTTAGGTGATTGAAGCGTGAGGAAACTCTTCTTCAGGAGATGCAGTCATAGATTATTTCATTCTATTGGAGTTAAACAAACATCTTTTTAATTTTTGTTCATGAGAACTAGTGTTTGTTAGTTGGCATTCATACCATAAAAGTTAGTCTCCTAATATGTCAAAACAAAGTGAATTCTTCCATTGATGTTCAAGTCTTGAAAACTATTATGTGGCTGTACAATTTTACATCTTTTAATTTAAAGTTTTCCTTAAATTAAATTATAGCAACTCTAAACTAGAAGGATATTTCTGCAACTCAATACTCACTCCACCTTGTGCTTCACTCGGACCAGCGAGATCACTGCGATCTGGATTATAGGTTTAATTAAACCATGTCATATATCACATTGTGAGGAGCAATTTTAGAGCATGGAATTTGGTTGATTAGAACAAAAGTCATGGATGCTATTTCCTTCAATGGAAAACATGGTAATCTGATCACAAAGCAGCTGTATCATGTCATTACAACATTATGACACTTTCAAGAATGGGGACAACTTGCTTATATGAAATGTAATTTGTATATATTATTGGTTTGCAACATCTTACATTGATCCAATTCTTCTTGGTAACATGTCATTTATTGTACAAAAAATATGATTAAGCAATTTGTTTGAGATGCTAGGCATACAACACAGACTAATGTAAAAGCAGTTGAGGTGAAGTTTCTTTGTGGATCGTTTTACCAATCTTAAACACATTTATGCACTTTGCTATCCATATGAAGGGACAATTTATTTGGTTTCTGATAGGAACCTAGTTTCTAATATTAGTAGGAATAGTTAATTTTTCTTTGATTGGGATTAGCTATTTACTTCCTAGTTTGATTAGTACTCTTTTTATTTTATTTCTACTTCTACTAAGACTTGTTTGGGTTTACCCTATAAATTGGGCCCCTTGAGACTCTTTTTAGGGATATATAAGAATATAATCTTCTTTGATAATTGCTTAGAGCAAATATCTTGGAGGCTTGACACTCTCGAAGTACTCTATTGGAGGCTTAATCCCCTCGAAGTGATCTAATTAGGATCCTAGTTGGACTAAGAACCTATCAATCGGTCAGAGTTGTTCAATCTTTTTCGAACAATTGTGATATCTCGAGTTTTTGGTTGGACTAATAATCTAGTATCCTCGTTTTTCGCTGCTACCACTACATCACCATCACCGCTGCTGACTACCAAATGACTTATATTATAACTTATTAATAGTTTATATCAATAATCTAATATTTCAAATGTGCAGGAAAAATTTTGGCTTCACAGAATTTATCGACTTCAAAGATTTTAACATTAGTTGATCGTCTTACTCGAATCGAAGAACGATTTTACCAAATTTTACAAGTATTCAATATCAAAACAAATATCAACAAGTAAACATGGGAAATCATATAGAAGAAGAGCTAGAAAATATTCAACAATTAAGTACAATCGAGGAGTACCAGACTCGTTTTGAATTATTATCAAGTCATATGAAAAATTGGAGCGAACTTCCATTGATGGAAACTTTTGTTGAAGGACTTCTCCCCGATCTTCGACAGGAAGTGAAAGCTCGACGACCCATTATTATAGTTGCTATTATTTATTTTGCCCGATGGGAAGAAGAACGTTTAAACAAAAAGAGACATAGATCAAGTCAACACTTAAACAAATCATTCAAAAGCATAAGTACAATAATATTTTCATCAAAAATAGAAGAGTCCAACACTTCAGTTTCTTCAAAAATCTTTACTCAACAAGAAGCGAAGGATATTGAAGACAATTCAATTGAAGTTCAACCTTCATATTTATCTACTGAGAATTTTTTTAAAAGATGAAACATCTATAATTCTACCATCAAATGAGTAAACAACTTTTGAAGAATCCACTGGAAAATGCATTATTATCATACAATCATCCTGTATTGAAGAATCATATAACAATAAGGACTTATTCATGCATATGACAGTTAACTTAGCCTCAAGAAAATTTGAAGATTGCGATGCTCAAAAGGCTCAAGGTCAATTTTATTCATGTAAAAAAAATTTGATCAATTTCAAATTCTCTTTCTTCAATCAATGCAAACTTGTTCCAATGCTACCGATGCATAGTCAAAGCTACATTCTCAAGAAGGATCTTTATTTTATTCAAATTATCAAGAGACTTCGTTTAATCAAGCATCGAAAAAAAAAGTTCTCTCACATGTTTTTGCATAGTCTTAAGGACAAGGCTATTTTGAAAAGGGCGGGAATGATAGGAACCTAGTTCCTAATATTAGTAGGAATAGTTGATTTTCCTTTTATTAGGATTACCTATTTACTTTTTATTTTGATTAGTACTCTTTTTCTTTTATTTCTACTTCTACTAGGACTTATTTGGGTTTATCATATAAATAGGGCTCCTTGAAATCTTTTTAGGGATATATGAGAATATAATATTTTTTTATAATTATTTAGATCACATATCTTAGAGGTTTGACCCTCTCGAAGTGGTGGAGGCTTGATTCCCTCGAAGTGATCTAATTAGAATCTAGTTGGACTAGGAACCTATTAATTTTCAGTTTCAAATAGCAAGTTCTTTACCATGGGCATGCATCATGTTAGGTTTAAGTGGGGAGGAGTGTTGGATATATGGCCGTTATGGTCATTAAGTAAAAGATAATTATAATAATCATGGAGCCATTAAGATCGTAATGATGAAATGCGTAACGGACGCATTTGGCTATTATATAATGGCGTGATAGGGGGACGGACGATAGTGGACACACATGCCGGTATAACTCGATGTCGAGAAGGATGATGCTACGTCCAGACGATCCCCAATTATTTTCCACCGATTTTTCTTTCATTGGTATCAGATCCATCCGGCGACTTACGGCAACCTCTGTTCGTCGCTTTTCTCCCCTACTCCGTTGATCGCTGCTAAGGCCCCCCTGCACACGAGCTACGGCATGCCTCCCTCATGTGCGTCGTCCAGTTCGGAGTTCCGATGCCATCCATGATGTGGCAGCTACCGTGCTTGCCTCAAAGCTCAATGACATCCACTGTTTGCATCGGCAAACTCGTGAGATATCGGTATCTCGACGCCATCCATGATCGCGGCAAGTCACATGCCCTCTCCGGGCTTGCATCCAGGCTTGCCGTCATCGTGCGGGATTCATCGGCGAACGGCATCAAACTAGTCCTGTGGCATGGTCGGCAGGTTCGTGTTCCTTTGCATCTGTTGCTTATCGTCGTCCACCAGCGGGCGACTCCGCGTTCTTTTTTTCGGCTATGATGAATCCAATCTCTTCTTCACTCCTCGGATGTCGGCGACGCCGTTTTCTGCTGCTGCCGCCATGCCGTTCTCGTCCCCCACGATTGGCGCCCTACACGAGCAGTCCGACGACCGTCACATCTCCACCCAAAGGCGGAGACAGGTGCCTGCCCATGCCTGCACGTGCAGGCACTGAAATATTAACAAAGTATTATCTATATCACAAAGTCGTCTGCTAGTTTGGTGGTAATGACAATCTATCCTTGTCCAGTTGACCTAAGATCAAATCTCCTCTTCACCTTTTCTTTTAACGTGTGCTTTTAATTGTTTTCTTTAACAACTATTTAATTTTTACAATAATTACTTGAAGTATTTTATTATGTTATATTTTTAATATCTTGACAATTTTTTTATTTAACTTCTATCTAATTTTTCAATGTGGAAGTAAAAAATATGAAAACCTAAAAAATGGTTTTTTAGAATAAACATCTCAAACATTTTAATATTTTATATGTTATGTTTTTAAATATCTTTCATATTTTTTATTTACCTTCTATTTTTTTAACATGGAATCAACACATATGAAAATCTCAAACAATTTTTTAACATAACTAGATCAACCATTTTTATATTGTATATTATAAATCTTTATTTTTAATTGAAATATATTTTTCATTCATTTACATGCTAATGTCCATTCACAAAAGATATGGATAGATAATTGTATAATATTCTTATAAATAATTATTAAAATTTTAACAAAAGATTTTTTATAAAAATTTTAAATTCATATATTGTAATGTTAATATTTATTATTTTAGTGAATGATAAACTCACTAATAAAGTTTGGATCAGATGAAGTTGGTGATCGGATCGGTCGACCCGACCTAATTCGATGAACACCCTTAAGTGAAATCCATTGATGATTTCTTCTGGCTCCAGTCACTGTCTCCACCGCCGCTGGTCCTTCACCCTCGTGCGTGTGTCAAGGCCAACAGCGGCGCCTGCAACATCCCAAGTCGCGACTCCTCCTCCTCCGTAACGTTCGGCGGCAAGGTTAGACGTTATTTTTCAAGTACATTTTAATGGAGAAGATGAACAGTAGCTGTTAACATAGCATTATATCCCAGCCGTTAGATATGCTTACATAAATTTTTTTGATTGCTATTATTTTTGTTACGATTACATATTCTGTGTTAGAGTCGCGGTTAATTAGGAATTCTATACTTAATTTAGTTGTCATTATCTGGAATTGTTTTTTTTTTCCGAAATCGCTATCAAATTAGGGAATAATCAACCGTATTATTTGCCATGAATTTAGTGAATGATCTAGAATTACTATCAGTTTTGGAAGTAATCACCAATAATTTTTTGGGGGCTATTATTTTAGGCATGTCAATTTTTGTGGCGGCATGATTAAAGAATTAGGCAATTTAATGTTACTTTTTTATAATCAGAATATTTAGGCATTTATTTAGGATTATAATATCTGTCCATTAGTAATTCAATTGTTGTCACAAAGCTAGTATTCACTTTAGCCATCTCAACAGTGAAAGTTGGTCATGTATTCTTCTACATTGTTCTGTCATCTAATTAGAATTATTTAAGGCACATTTATTTACATTATTAAATACATTTAAGTGCTAATAAAATTTAGGAAACCATTGCCACCCAGATTATTATTATTTAAATGTCATCCTAGTCATAGATAAACCTGTTATTATATCAGATATACTTATGATATATATGAACTGTATTTATTTATTATTAGTAGATAAACCGTCTATTTTGATTAATTAGATCCAAAGCTTATTGTTACTTTTATCATTATATTTTATTAGCATGACATTTACGATGAAATCAATTGTATATTAAATTTTATAGTTGACCATGACATACTTAGAACAAGTCACATTCCTGATAATAAATTAAAATTTATCAATTTATTACATTGAGAACATTCAGACAATATGTGGTCTGAATTAATAGCTTTCAAATTTGGAGGACTAGATCCATGTTCAAAAGTTTTCGGAGAAATTGCAAATTATGAGGCATGTGTGAAAATTTTTCAAACAGTGAGAACATAATGAAAAGAGTGCTTTTATAGTATACATGAAAGATAATCTCACGAGGATTTTTTATTCCTAGTGAGATGACACAAGATATATGAAAATACCATAAGGGCAATGTGTGATTTCAAAATTAAAATCGGTGCACACTTACTTTTACTTAAGAAAAGTAAGAAATCATGTGAATTGCATAATTGTCATGATTAAGAGTTTAGTCATTAAGATATGGTACTAAAAAAACTATTTATGAATGACAACATAATATGACTTAATAGAATAAGTAAGTCGGCAATCAATAGTTATTGGTTGGATTGGGGTCTTCAAAGCCAATGTGGCTAAAGAAGAAGTTTATGGGATATACTCTCAGACATATTTTGGTATTTCAAAGTAGCAATTAATAAGGCATAATGGAGCTTGATTTATACGTAAGAATATTTTATGAGACAAAATTATTCTAATGCAAGAATTCTAGACCAGGATATGGTGTCAGAAAAAGTGAAACTCCATACAAGCCTAAATTATTACAGTTGTCGAGAAAAGAAATGTCACGATAGATATCAATAATTTGTGAAATTGGATTTGAACAATCCACTATATTGTAAAGACCAAAGAAAAAATTGTTAAACTTCAAAAGGTTGCAAAAGGAGAATGAAGGGTCTATATAAGACAACATTTAAGTGTTGAGTGCATTGACAATACATATCACATCAAACAGTTAGCTTCACTATACTCAAATATGTGATGTACGTGTTAGGTTCCATCTAGAAGTTAGCTTCCCCGCACTTCAAGATGTGATATACGCATCTAAAATATGCTGAATATGATCTCCATCTTAATTTTTCTTTACAAAAAAATTGCAGTTATATTTAATGGTCATGTGCATATTGGAAAGAACAAAAGTTTTTTCTGTTTTGAGAAAACTTGTTCTAATGACTTGTGTTCTAATTGTAAGAATAATCAATGTGCATATTTTATGTCATGTGTCTAATATGAGATTGAGACACATAATAAACTCACAATTTGAATAAATAATTATGAGCTTAGTACCTAATATATTAAGGTCAAGGATGATGCTATATGAGCATTATTTGACTGGTAAAATAACTTGGACATCTTTTTTGATAAGGTTGAGGATTTGTTAGATGATTATTGAGTGTTGCAACACATAAAGAGAATGAATATTTGATAATATTCATTGACGATCATTCTAATTCTCCTACGTCAATCTCTTAAAAGGAAAAAGTATAATTAAATTATTTGAAAATTTTTAAGAGATGTAAGACAGATGAGGTGAAAAGATTGAGGAGACCAATCAAGTATTAAAGGATTGTAAAGGAGGGAATACACCTCTTGGGAATAAGAATTATTGCATTCAAATAGGAATATGTAAGATATTACTATCGCCTATGCGTCACAGTAGATGCGAGAATATAATTTTTGAATCCAATAAGAAGTATGTTGTCCCACTAGGATATGGTTAAAGAATTTTTTTTAGCAGAGACAACAACGAGTTACATACAAAGTTTTTCCACTGAGTCCGTAGTATTAATGCTATTAGTTGTTATTAGCAAGAAGCCTAAGTTTAGGTCATCTTTGAAAATGAAGATGTAAAATGCACACATTAATTCCTAGTCAGTTTGGGGATAAGCTGGTTTTGAGGATGGTAATGTGTATGCTTATCGGATATTATGATAAGCCCAAAGGGTATATATATTTTTTCACTTGTATAGATGTCTCATATTGATTTGAAATGCTATTTTTCTATAAAATGAAAATGGAGCATGTAAAAAGAGATGATGATCCTTTAGTAATTTTGTGAGACGGTGGAATCCAACTCTAGAAGTACACTGTGCTATCCAATAGTGGTAGTTGAGACTGTATGTGATGTTATACCTTTAGAAGTAGTGGAGTAACTCATCATTTTCATGAGTATAATCAGGCAACAAGAGGCCACAGACGAAACTTGCACAATTTGAATGTACTGTACAGGTGCAAAGTTTTTGTGTTACTCAGTCGATGTTGATATAGAGGATTGTACAGGTCCTATTATTTATAGAAGTAATGACTTCTATTGAGTCAGAATCATTGATGGCCACCATGAAGAATAAATGGACTCAATCGATCGGAACGGAGTATTGACACTATGTGATATGCTGGCAAGTAGGCAATGTACAAAGGGTGCTGATGGAAATTCAAGAAAAAGCATCAGAACAGTGATACTCTTGATAGTACATAATGAGATTGGCTGCCAAGGATTATACTCAACAAGCCAGAATATATTTTTAGGGAATCTGTTCTCTATTGACTAAGGATACGTCAAGACAACTTTAGTAATTGTAATATGTACATGAAAAACGTACTTGAGTAAGTGTGTACATTTGTGAGCATGGTTGTTCAAGAAAAATGATGAAGAGAATAAGGTAGGCTGAAAAGTGATAAGTAGCTTAAAGAAACATCACGTAATGATAGAATATCATGTGATGATGATCCAATTTGTATTTATTGAAAACAAATTGAATGGACATCATGAGTAATGGGAGCAAAATTGAAATAGCATCACTATATGTATGTAATGTCATAGTACTCAAGTTGAGTTGAAAATTTGAAATAAGGAAAATAGGAGAAATATCCTATACTATTTCAAATTATTTAGACAGAAACTCAAGGATATTAAATTAGAGTCGAATACAATGTATAAGACACTAAAATATTTTTGGAGCACTAAAAATGACTTAGTAAAAGTCAATGTCGCAATACAAGGTGAATCCTTTAAAGAAACCCTGCGTATAAGTGGTGTGGGAGCTTGATGTATGTGATATAATGCACATGGCCTATATTATCTTATGCATTAAGCTTGATTAGCAGATGTCAAAATAATCACGACAAGAGTATATGGAGTCGTTGTGGATTATTTTGTATATCTGAAAGGCATCTTACATTCAATACAAAGCAGATTCTCTAAGGCCATAAGATATCCGGATGTGAATTTTCATGACGATATATATAAATTGAATTTTCACATATAATCACTCATTTTTTCAGGTGGTATAATTGTTTCTTGAAGTTACAAGAAATAAGATGTGTGCTAAGACATACATTGGAGGTTAAGTATATTGTCTATAATAGACAATCACCTATGATATATGATTCAGATGATATTTTCAGAAACTATGGCTCATTCTAATCATGATATTAATGCGTTGTGATAATCAAGTTGTAACAAACTTGGTATGCGGTAGAGCCAACAATTCAAAGAAGAAACATACTGGGGTAAGTATCACTATACTAAAGACATAGTGAAAAGAAAAGAGTGATAATGATGTATATGCCTAACAGTAACATGATAAGTGATTTCTTACAACAAAACTAAAGAAGGGATTTTAATTCGAACATGTTGATTTGATAGGATTCAAGAATTATTGAGTCAGATAGAAGTTTTACGTATAGTGAACTTCAGTATATCATCCTTAATTAGCACTTCATAGAAAGTGAGAGTGTTAATATATTGATTGATTCTTTTGTAAAGAAAAATTGCACCTATGATATTCATTAAACACTGATTTGATGGGACTTAGAAATAATTGAGTCCGTATAGTTCCTACGGATAGTAGACTTCAGGATAACATGGATAATGGGAGTGTTAAATACTATGACCATATCGGTCAAGTGAGAGATGTTGGATATATGACCGTTATGGTCATTAAGAAAAAGATAATTATAATAATCACGGAGTCATTAAGATCATAATGATGGAACGCGTAACGGATGCATTTGACTACTATATAATGATGTGGTAGGGGGACGGACGATAGTGGACACACACGCCGATATTGTCGAGAAGGATGATGCTATGTCCGGATGATCCCCAATTATTTTACACAGATTTTTCTTTCAACGAGATTATTATGTTCGTTGATGCATTTCCAGAAACTTGTAAGAAGCCAAATATTTTTCTATCTCATTTTTCGTAAAAGTTTTGCAGAAAGTGAAAAAGTGGAGAATGTTCTCATTGTATCTCTCCTTTTGTCTTTCTTAACTACTGTTGGTAAGATCAGGAAGTCCAAAGCAAGAAATTATTGTTCCTAATGCAGAACATGTCCAGAAATGAGGGCAAAATATAATTAGAGTTACAAAGTAGATATTTATGTACCAATAAAAGTATACATTTATGAATCTCAAATAATACCATAAGAAAAGTATTAAACAGCACAAAAAATACAGATTTTAGGAAGGGTTTAAGGAGCCTGTGGCCCAAAAAAGAGGCCACAGGTGTGGCCTGCCATCGATCATGCAACTGACGACAGGATTTGAATTGCGCAAAAATGAAATATATTCCCGGTCCACAAGTGGTCTAATCCGGTCGAAAGGATTTTTTCAGTTTGTTTATTGGTTTTTTTTTTTGCATCTCGGTCGGTCTTCTTTTCCATCCGCCCAATCCCTCATTTTCCTTGCCCTAGTGCTCGATCGCTTTTGCCACCCCCATGTCGCTTCTGCTCAAGACACCGAGGACACCGCCCCCCTGTTGTCTCTGTTGGAGACGCCCCTCTGGTCAAGATGCCGAGGACACCGACCCTCGTCACCTCTGTTGAAGACGCCGAGGAGAATGCTGCCCGTCGCCTCTGCTCAAGACGTCAAGGACACTGCCACTCGTGCTCAAGATGTCGAGGACACCCTCGCTCCCGTCGCCTTCGCTCTTTGCGGGGCCGCCTGGGATGTGAGATCACCGCCGCTCTCTCTCTCTCTCTCTCATCCCTCGCTCGTTTTGATCCCGGCGGTCGTAGCCTCTACGAGCAAGACAGTTTAGATCCTGGCAGCCATCCTTGATGTTTACTCTTGCCCGATTTCTCACATGTTTGACGAATGTAATCCTGAATTTTCAGGACCTAAAGAACTTAAGAAATTTATCTGTATCAATGTAAACCGAAGAAATGTTTATTTGTATCAATGTGGAATGTAAACCGAAGAAATGTTTATTTGTATCAATGTGTATCAATGTAAACCGAAGAAATTTTGTGCAGCATCATGTATTGATTTTATTTCGATGCTCAATTTTGTTTCTATTGCATGTTCAAGTTTTCTTTGAAGGTATAAATTTTGGTGAACAAAATCACATCCAGCATGAGAAAGCATGATCATGGACACAAATGCTGAAACTAGTAGATTAAAAATTGAACAATGACAAGAAAAATATCTTCAGAAGCATGTCGGAGCTCGTCTCTTTGCAAATATCAGCAAGTTCAGAGCACATAAACAAAATTATCTTCAATAGTGTTCTTGAAATCATTTTTCTCAATAAATGAGCATTTTAATGTGTAATCTTCAGGGATGTTCAAATCTACTTTCTTTCGAACGAGCTAGAAGGGAGGAAAAAAAAGTATAACAGATTTTTCTTAGATAAGTAGATCTTGTGCTATGAACTTAATATATCACGAACTGTTCTCAAGCATTAGCTCAAAGCAGAATCGCAGTAAGAGGAAACCTTAGTCACAAGACTTTTCACTGACCACCTCCATAGCTTTTATGTCATGTCAAAAGTAAGAAGAGTCAGGGAACCAAAAGCTCCGTATGTCAATCAGATCATTAGTGCTGCTACTAGCAAAGACATCATCAAACTTATGTGACATCCGAGCCTCTCGCCATTGATTTCTAGGAAGATCCCAAATTCCTGACCTGTCATGCATTCCTATCCCACCAACCATTACTAGCCTGTTGTTGAGGTTCATTAGCCGGCCACAATTTAATGAACATGGAACTCAAAATTGGAATAACTGTGCACATCAAAGATGTGTCTGAGTTCTCAGTGCGAGATCATAAACAACCGAGCATTGACGAAATTGAGTTGCGGCTGGAACACATCTTGAAATATAACATAGTAGAGCCATGAGTTACAAAGCCGGTCATTTGCAACATGGACTAAATAAAAACATTTTGATTACAATCATTTGAAAGTAGTCACAATAATAAGTAGAAACATTCATTAGTTAGCTTGGACGAAATATAAAATGGACAAAATACAACATGAACGCAATCATGATTTGTCTTTACCATAAATCACACATCATGGGTAACCCTGGTTTAGAGTTTCATATGCTCTCGATCTTGTATATTTAACCAGTACATCCTGCAACAACTCAACCACTCTTCCCATCTTCACTGTGATATCATTCATCATAGTCGCTTACTCGCTTGCATTTGCATGCCTTTATGTTCCTGCACAAAGAAAGTAGGAGAATTCAGATAAACAAAAAAAAATCCTAATACCTCAAATCCACTATTGCAAGGGAAAAATCCTCCGACATCTCAGTTTAGATACCCCACAAAAGGCAGCATCTTTCTGGCTGTAAAATATATATCATATTTAATAAAAGAATTCCTATAGTAAGCATGTTATATTCATCGATCAGAGACAAGACAATAAAATTGAACACATATCAATGTAATATATGTACAAAACTGTTAAGAAAATTCTTATTGAATACTAGAGCTATTTGCCGAAAAATCCATTATTTTTTTCAGGGTAGGTTAATCCAAGGTGTCAATGTATGTTACCATTGCCAAACACTAACCAACTCTCAGAAGAACGAAAATGCAGAACTTATCAATGACTTAGAGGGACAGGTCTAAACATTAGAAGGCAGATGCTAAGTTGATACCTAAAATGATATGGGAAACAGTAAAGGATGGTGAATCCCCAATTCAACTGCACAATGTAGGTTCTCCCATAGAGTGAGATCACCTCTATGATTGATTTCTACATCCATAAACCTTAACATTCTATAATAGGAGGCAGCAATGTGTGCAGCATATTTGTTAGTCACAATCTTATGCCCGTTTCAGAGCAAAAATAAAGTAGAAACTATGACAAAATCTTCCTCAGGTAAGCTGGAGACAACCGAAAGCAATTGTCCTTTCGCTAGAAATGACCAAACAGTGTCCTGGGCGACGTCGACGTTGCTAGAAACCGACAACATCTCTCTCCTCCAGGGTGGCAGCGACATCTGCGTCAGCATGGGTGAGCGGCGGCGGCGGCGTCGACAATGAAGATCTAGGGTTTTTTGATGCCCTAGATCGAAGGCGGGGTCCAGGGCAGCGTGGGGCAGGCGGAGATGTCGTCGGAGTCAACGTGGGTGGCCGGCGACGGCATCGGCAATGAAGATCTAGGGTTGATCGATGCCATAGATTGTAGTTTTCAGTGCCCTAGATCGAAGGCGGAGTCCAGGGCGGCGTGGGACATGGCGTCGTCGACAGGGCGTTTTGGCGGCGGCGGCCCCGTAGCGGCGTTCCAACCGCGACGACACATCCGGGGTGGAGAAAGCGGGGAGAGGGAGATGAAATCGCGATCGGCGGATGAAAAGAGGGTCGGGCGGGATCTGAAAAAACCGATTCAAAAGAAATAAATCGAACCAGAGATCTGGACCGGATACCTGTAGACCGGGCGTTATCTCTTAAAAATGCCCGATTCAAATCCTGTCGTCGATCACGCGATCGACGGCAGACCACACCTATGACCTCTTTTTTGGGCCACAAGCTCCTTAACCCTTTTAGGAACCCAGTGATTCATACAAGTATTATCATATCCAAAGTTGTGGGGTATATGGAAAGGCCCAATGGCCGCAATCAGTTGCTATTTTCTGCCAACTGTATTTATGTTGGAGCTTCATATTTGAAAATTGCCTTTTGTCAAAAAAAGTTATGCATGGATAGGAACAGTTGAAGTAGGTGCACATTATTTTTTTTCCGTAGTGCGCATCTTTTAATTCAAATTATGATATTCTGTGGCTTTCTGCAGGATGAGGGCAGCTGTTTTTGCTGCACTTGTTTCAAACAGTGCAGATAAGATTCTCGAATACTTAATCGCAGAAATTATGGATGACCATGAGATGTTCATGCTACTGCCAAGCAGCAACATTTGATGCAGGAAAATAAATTAACATACAAACTTTGTAAACACTGCATGACTCTTTCATGTGTCTTTGGTTTGTTTTACTGGTCTGAATCAAAGTTAGATCAGAGAACATGTGTCCTACAGTAGAATATGATACTACACTAGACCTGGTCCTTATCCTGGAACACAATCCAAACTCGAAGGAACAACAAAATTGGAGAACTTTCATTGTCTTGAATATAGTTCCCTTCCTGTGGGGCTGTGGTGCTTCAAGACATGGTTGAGCTGTATGGCCTCTCGGCCGCAAGAAAACTAATGTTCATGGAAAGGACATGGCAGAAGGCAAAATGAACTTTCTGCACATAACAACAGAGAGTTCTCCTGGACATGTCTCAACTCCTAAACAAACTTGATCCTTCCACTTGACAGACCGATATTTCCACACACCTTGAAACAATGGAAGTTAATTGCACCAAAATAAGTATATTCTATGGAATTCTTTGATAGATCCGCTGCAATGCTCGTGTTCCTCATGCATTACAACTGGGTCGCGACATAGAAAGGATAAATTACAGATTTTTACTAACAGAAGGAGATTCATCTGTCTGCTTGTGACATAGAAAGGATAAATTGGGTTGCTCCAAGGACGTTCTGTTATTTCAGAGTTCATGCAGTCCATAATCCCCATCATGATGCAAACTCATAGCTGTTTATTGTTTAATTTATGGTGCTGAAAATGAAGATTATTCAGTCATACCAAATTGCCTGATGGATTCAGAAATCAACAGAGTACGTGAGTAAATGACGTCTAACTTCAATTTTCAAAATGCTTCTTTATCTCAAGCATATTATCCTTGAGAGACAACCTCTCAGTTTAACTTTTTCATATGAAAATATCACAAAATTATTTTTACTAATGTTTAGCGATTAGATCCATGTAGCCGACCCCACCTAGTGGGATAAAGCTTTGTTGTTATTGTTGTTGTTGTTTAACGGTTAGATGTTAAATGATTTTTATTAATTTTATCTTTATTCAAATGCATTGTTTTTTTTTCTCAACTTAACTTATTATTTTTTTCATTTTCATTTTATTATCATTTGACTATGTTTTTTTTATATTCATGCTTAATTAATTACAAATTATTTATTTGTTTACAATGAATAAATTTAATAATTTATATTTTCATACCATGCATGCAATATATAAAATTTATTGTCAATATAATTTCTATATGTTTTAACAAGAAAATTTTACTTGTGAGATTTTATTTTATTTATTTGAGATATAAATATTTTATTTATTACATTATAATAAAATTTGTATAGTGCTTGAATTGAATAATTTATTCATTTTACGTTCATCAGCTAATCATACCGCTAAGCTTAGGAAATATTTATTTATTAATATCTTAAATGAAGCTCTAATCGTTAAATATCATTCTATTCATTATCAAAATCATTATTTGATTATCAAACTATTAATAATATCATACAGAGCCGATGCAATAATTTGATATGATAGAAGTAGTTCTTTTTTTTTTCTCAATGGTAATTGCAGGTTTTCGCTTGATTAATATTATTACCAATTCAAATTGTGTAGACAAATTAGAGGTGGATGTGTCTGAGTTCAACTAATTTGATTCTATCGTTCCAAATGATATGTGAGGTTCAATATATTAATAATTTAATTTAATAATCGATAACGTTGACATATTTATCCACGTTCAATCAATATCTAACATCTTTAATCCAACACCAATGCAAAGATAGTTTTTATAAATTATGATAATGATTTAGAAACATCAAAGTTTCGATTTTTTTTCTTTCAATTTATCTAATCATAAATTAACAACAGTCCATAAAAAAAAAGATATGACATCTTACATATCACATCTCCAACGGCTATCGAAAATTTTAAATTATTTTGTCTTTTTTATCTATAGCTACAGGAACATTTCCAAAATTATATTGTTTATGTTCTTCGTTTTCATTTCAAAATTTCTAACAATTTTTTTTAAAAAAAAGTAAATTCTTAATTTTTTTTATGGTATTATGAGTATACTGATTAATCTGCCTAAAAATTATTTCATTTTGAAGCACATAAATCTTTTTTTATACCCCTACAAAATCTTTATTATTATTATTATTATTATTTTTTTTTTCGAAAGAAGGGGAAGAATTAAAAAAGGCGTCCTTTTGTTTCCCTCCGTCATCTTGTACGCTACGCCGTCGCCGTGGGGGCAAAATGCAGCAGCTCCTGGCGCCGCAGCAATGCCTTCCGCCGCCCTCCTTCCCTTTATTCTCCTTCGCAGAGGCGATTCGTTCCTTCCACTGCGGTGCTTCGATCTCCTCCTTCTCTTCCTCCTCTTCCTCTTCCTCGCATCTTCGGCGATAAATGTCACGTCTTTATCCCGCGGCAATGGGGAGGGCGGTCGTTTCAGGTGTCCGCAATGGCTTCGCAGTCCGTGCCCGCGTCAGAACCGAGGACTCTCGAGTACACACCGACGTTCGTCGTGGCCGCCGTGTGTACGGTGATCGTCGTCATCTCGCTCGCAATGGAGAGGTTACTGCATTACCTCGGAAAGGCATGATGATCTTTGCTGCACATCTTTCCTATTTTCGTTGATCGCTTGCTTGTTTGGAGAATATTGTGCATTAGGAAGAAAAGAAAAAAGAAAATGTTTCCTTTTTCTGCTCAGTTCAAATGTTGGTTTTTGAAGGGTTTTAAGATAGAGCCTAACTTGTGTAATCATCCTTACCCTTTCATATCTCATCTCCGAAATCGATCACGCTGCAAAATTGGTTTGCGCTGCATTCTTATGATTGAGCAAAGACTTGTAGACGTAAATTGCTGCTGCATTCTTCTTTATTAGTGGTAATTAGTGCCTTCGGTAACATGTGAAACACATCTTTGTAATTCTTTCTTCTCGTTCTGTTTGGTGATCTTTCAGCTCTTGAAAAAGAAGCAGCAGCAAGCACTTTTCCAGGCCTTACAGAAGTTGAAAGAAGGTTAGTAATGTAGCATACTGGTTTTCATTATATTTTCGTTGTTCCTTCAGCAGGCCATGGCTGCATTTCAAAACGGAACCGAAGTTCCTCATTCTCAGAGAATAGTTGAAGTTTTGGATGGAGTGGAATTTAAGGATGAGGAAAAGTATAAATAAGAAAAAATAAATGTGATGGATTAATTTTTATTATATATATGTATATAAAGTATAATTTTATTAAATAACAAAAATAAAAGTATAAATAAGAAATTTTATAGAAAAATTATCATTACAAATATATTATTTAAATATAAAAATCAATTTTAATAAAATATTATTTTTTAATGAAAGAATAAGTAATAAATAATAGTATATTAATCTTTTATTAAAAGTATTTTATATTTAATAAATAAATTGTTTTATATAAGCAATATCAAAAAAGAAAAAATAGTAAAAGAAAAAAATTTGTAAAGTTCGAGAAAAAAGAAACGGTCAAATTAAAAAAAGAAAGCAAAAAAAAAAAGTGAAGCCACCTGGTTCCACTTTTAGGCCTCATTTGGTTGCGGAACCGGGCGGGAACCGCGGCCTTATTCCGCCCGGTTCCGCCAAACACTGCCCCGGAATCCGATTCCGGGGCGGGAACAACATTGGTGGAATCGGGGTCACGTGACCCCGATTCCACCAATGTTGTTCCACGGTGGAACCGGAGGTTGCCTCCCTTTTTTTTTGGGTTTTGAAGTTGATGTGACTTTTCTTTTTTTTTCAAAGTTTTTTTTTCTTTTCTCTTCACACACTATCTTCACTAAAATAAATTATTTAATAGATATAAAATAATTTTAATAAGTGTTTAATATAATATTATTTATTACCTATTTTTTCATTAAAAAAATTTTAATATTTCATTACATATAATTAATTTTAAAAATGATTTTTTATATTTAAATAATACAATTTTTAACAAACTTTTTCCCATAAATTTTTTTTATTTTACAATTTTATTTTAATTAATAATAAAATTATATTTCATAATTATAATAATTATTTTTAATTCAAAATCCACCCAAAATTCATCCATCACATCTACTTTTTTCCATCACATCAACCACCTTATTCCTCATCATCAAATTCCACTCCAACCAAACACACCCCGAATTAATCTGTCAATTCAACTATGCACGGAGAACTTACGAGGAACTGCGATTCTGTTTCCAAACGACCCCTTAGGCCCTGTTTGGTTGCGGAACCGGGCGGGAACCGCAGCCTTATTCCACCGGTTCCGCCAAACACCGTCCCGGAATTCGATTCCGGGGCGGGAACAAGGTTGATGGAATCGGGGTCACGTGACCCTGATTCCATCACTCCGGTTGAGGGCTGCTGTTTTTTTTTTTTGACTTTTGACCATGACATGACCTTTTCCTTTTTTTTTCAAAATTCATTTTCTTTTTTCTTTTTCTTTTCTCTCACACTATATCTTCACTAAAATATATTATTTAATAAAAATAAAATTATTTTAATAAGTGGTTAATATAACATTATTTATTACGTATTTATTCATTAAAAAAATTTAATATTTCATTAAATATAATTAATTTAAAAAATGATTTTTTATATTTAAATAATATAATTTATATTAAAATTTTTCCCATAAAAATTTTTTATTTTAATTAATAATAAAATTATACTTCATAATTATGATAATCATTTTTAATTCAAAACCGATTCAAAATTCATCCATCACATCTACTTTTTCCCATCACATCAACCACCTTATTCCTCAACATCAAATTCCACTCCAACCAAACACACCTCGAACTAATCTGTCAATTCAACTATGCACGGGGAACTTAAGAAGAACCGTTTCCAAACGACCCCTTAGGGTACCCTAGTTCCACCTCAAAAAAGGTGGCTCGGTTCCACCTTGGGAACCAAGCCCCCTTAGGGTGTTTGGGGAACCAGGTTCCACTTTGGTTCCATATCAAACGTCAAAGTATTCATGCCATCAGTTATGCATCTCTTGAACACCATGTCACCATGGCTCCTATTTTCTGCCGCTTAATGCTATCCTGAACAATGATGAAAACGATGGTAAAAATCTTCAACAACAACAACAACAACAACAAAGCCTTATCCCACTAGGTGGGGTCGGCTACATGGATCATACGACGTCATATATTCGTTGATCCATGTTCATAAGATTCGACAGGGTTTTACGCTGGCTGTCGGGGCCTAACACAACCCTCCTCCTTTATCCGGGTTTGGGACCGGCTATAAAACATAGGCGGAGTTGATGGTAAAAATCTTCATGTTTACAAAATTCTCGGCTTTATCTTATTGCATGTGCATATGATCTGACTTGTTAATTTGCAGACTTCTGACACACATGTTACTTTATCATGTAATCTTGATGAAGAAAAAGGCATAAGTTCATGACTTTGACTAGTTAATATATGAGATTGAACACTGTTTCATGCTAACGATCTGTTATTTAGGTACCATTAACTAATGCTTTGTTGGATTTGTATGCAGAACTTATGCTCCTAGGATTTATTTCCCTTCTCTTGACTGTCTTCCAAAACCTCATCAGCAGCATCTGCATCCCCAAGAATCTTGCATCCCGTATGCTCCCATGCAAAGAGCAAATCCATTCTGCTACAGAGGCTTATCATGGAAACAACTACTACTATGGACGCTCTTGGCACACCGGGAGGCTTTTGTCTGGGGCTACTGGTTCAGACTCTTGTTCTAGCAAGGTATAATACTTCACCCTCTTAGCTTGGTGTTTCATCTTTAAATCCTGCAAGGTAATAGAATCATAATGAGTCCACAAGGAATTGCAGCACAGATATGCCCGTTGGACTAAGTCAATGTGTGCATATACAGTTATTGACATCTTTGTGCATTAACCCCATCTAACAACCTCCAATTGCTATTTGCAATATACTCATTTGTCTGGATATTTAATAGAGGTCATATACTCAGTTTTCTGAATTGATTTGAAGTGAGTTTAATCGAAATGCTTCTTGATGATTTAGAGGACTGACTTAAATTATTGATGACTTTTTGCATTTTTTTTAATTAGTTCGATGAGGAATTGAAAGTTACCTCAATACCTCTTGGTTTGTATCTGATCATGTTTCATATCTATTAGGGCAAGGTGCCGCTGTTGTCCCTTGAAGCTTTGCACCAGCTTCACATCTTCATCTTCGTGCTTGCAGTCGTCCATGTAGTGTTTTGTGCCACCACAATGGTTCTAGGTGGAGCTAAGGTTTCATCTAATGACTTGTTTTAGTATATACTCATGTGCTTATAAATTTCCATGATTAGATGATCACTTAGATATGATAATCCTACTGCATGTTGCTGTCAGATTAGCCGATGGAAGCATTGGGAAACTGGAATCCAGAAAGAAGTCAACAACCCTGACAAGGGTATTAGTTCCTCCATATTTCTGTTCTTTTTAGTTGTTACAACAACTCTCTGACTCTTTTTCTTTCAATACACAGCTGGGAACAATGCTATGCACACTCATCATCTTGGGTTTGCCAAGGAACGAGGAATGGGGTTTTGGAGAAAGTTTACTCTTGTAAGATGGATGGTAAGCTTTAAACCTATTAACATTTGCATGAGATTGCAAATAAAATGTCTGGCCTTATCACTTAATTCTGGTAGCTACATTGTATGATTTGTCTCCTGTTTATGACTTGATTTGTCTGTAATAATGCAAGGATACCAAAGACGAAAATTTTTCATGGTGAGGATGTTTTATTTGCATATAAATTTACTAATATCATGATTGATTGCAGATGTCATTCTTTAAGCAGTTTTCTGCATCAGTGACAAAATCAGATTATAAAGCATTAAGGGCAGGGTTTATCATGGTGAGGATGTCTACTTTACTTAAATAAGAATTTTCCTACAAATTATCCATTCTGTTTTTTTTTCATGTCGAGTGTAAATGAATTTGACTATTCTTTTTTCCAATAATTTTTTCTTTACCAGAAACATTGGCCTAGAAATCCTGGATTTGATTTTCACAAATATATGATGCATGCTCTTGAAGATGATTTCAAGAAAGTTGTCGGCATAAGGTACTGAAGTAATCCTGATTGGTGGATGGATACTTGTCTTAGTCCTTTGTATTCAGCTTTGTAGAAACTAGCCTTTCTCATTTACTGTCAACTTAACCATTTCATTTGCATGCAGTTGGTACCTCTGGCTCTTTGTGGTCCTCTTTCTTTTGCTTAATGTTCATGGTACGGTAACAATAATCTCATCTTACTAGATAGATAGTGATATCATTTAATGCAAATGATATTTTCTTATGAACTATATTTTAAAAGAGCCAACAATGTACATTCTTGCTGATCCATGGATAAATACAAGGCGCAATTATGTTATGTTATATTATATCATATATATGTCTGTATTCCCCATGTATGGCAACTTGGAAGGCCACTCTCAAGTTAGTTTTCTTCCTGATTAGTGTTTGCTACAGAATTTATGTTCTAACTTGGTACTAAATAAATATCTTCACAGCGTGTAATTTGCATGCACATTCTAATGAGCATTATTAGTGCAGGATGGCATACATACTTCTGGCTGTCGTTCCTGCCTCTCGTTGTAAGTATGTGAAATTAGGATTAGAGATTAGGATGATTATGTGTTTGTCAAGTTCCAAATTTCAGATCTGTAGAGAATTTTGAAGCAATCTGAAAGATTCTGAGAATGATCATAGTGTATACTCTGTTACCTTATTAATGACAATTAACTTACCCTCGAATTTTTTGTAGCTTCTGCTTGCTGTTGGTACAAAGCTGGAGAACATTATTACTAAGTTGGCTCTAGAGGTGAATTTGACGGAGAATAGTACAGCGGACGCTGGAGGAGGAGCACCAGGAGTGAAACCATCCGATGAGCGTTTTTGGTTTGGCAAACCTGGACTAGTTCTTTACCTCATCCATTTCATCTTATTCCAGAACTCCTTTGAAATTGCATTCTTCTTCTGGATCTGGGTGCGCGTTCACAGAATAACTTCTTGTTTTCTTTGCACCTTTTGCCTTTCCAGTTCCTTCCTGCACCTCTTGCAGGTTTACACTGGTATTAACAAATGTGAATCCTTGTAGAGCACATATGGCTTTGACTCTTGTATCATGGAAAGTATCGGTTATCTCATCCCCAGACTTGTCATTGGGTAATTTATATTATGATTTCTTACAGAATTCAGACCCAAAGTTACTCTCTTTACCTGGAAACCAGATTATCCCCGTCCCTCATGCCTGCAGGGTGATCATTCAAGTCCTTTGCAGCTACAGCACTCTTCCATTGTATGCCATCGTCACTCAGGTGATGGCCTTGTGAAATCCAGTCTCAAATTAATCAGCTGCTGAATCCATTCACACACCTCATGCTTGCTTTGTTTCTCAATGGTTGAATTCAGATGGGTGATACATACAAGAAAGCCATCTTCGGAGATATGCGAGTTTCCGTAGAAGACTGGTTCTCAGGTAGGAAGAGAAAGAAGCAGAGTTCTGGTATTCCGGGACTCTTCGGCAGAGAGAGAATGAACGATGACATTCCTATTCAGAGAATGGTTCATGAAGCCTCTGCAAGTTCTCATGAACTCCACCAGCTGGAGATTGAAGTCTTACCTACATACGGAAATCATGGCTTTTGCGAATTATAGTCTTTTGGTGTGTTTGCTCCTTGCTCAACGTGGGTAATGCTAGGCATTATATGTGCTGATAAGGCCATATATTGATATCATTCTTTTTTTTTTTCTTTTCTTTTCCTTCATGTCATATATAAAGGGACGCCCAAGGGCCTCTTATAAAGAAATGTAAATTAAAAACTAATAATGTGTTTGGTTGACGAATACATTTGAATGTATTTTAAAAAACTTAAATATATTCTTATTCTATATTGTGTTTGGATTGACCAGTACAAAATTTTAAAATGTGGTACTTTATAACTTCATGTTTGACTATAAATAATTGATGACCGATTATTGTAATTAATAATAATATAACAACATATTGTGAAATAAATCAAATTAAATTAAATACCGTTAAAAAATAGAAGAAAAGCGGAATATGACTAATAAGCTCGGGGGTCCAAAAATAATAATGATGTTACTAAGCCTATAAGACTTTCGAACTTGTAAATATTTTTTGAGTTAATTCTTTAAACGTTTCATTGTAATTTTCTGCCTCTAACTCTCATATAATATATAAACTTAGCGCTCATTATTTTCATATTAACCTATCCGTCTAATTCTATTGTTTTTTTCTCTTTTTATTCATTTTTTGTTTATGGAAAGATTAAACTATCCTCTCATCTCTTTTAATATTTTTATAAAATATATATAATAAATAATATAAAAATTAAAGACTATTAAAAAAAGAGGGGTGTTGCCCTCCTTCTCTCGCCCCGGCGCCGGCGGAAGAGGAGGGACCCGCCATGGCCTTGCCAGCATCAGTGGAAGAGGAGGTCTTCGGAGGGGGTGATGTAGAAGACGGGTTGGTCCTCCTTTTCTGTCGATGCCGACGAGGCTGTTGAAGGGCCTCTCGTCTTCCGCTGATGCCAGCTGCTAGAGGGCCCCTCCTCTTCCACCGACGCCTGGCAAGATCGTCGGAAGGAGAGGGGGAAGGGGCACCCCTCCTCTTTCACCAGCACCCTGCGAGGCCACCGGAGGGAGAGGAGTAGCCCCCCTCTTTTTTAATAATTTTTTAATTACGTGATAATGGTAGACATAAACCGGGATGCAAGGTGTTCACGGGTCGGGTTGGACTCGACCCGTGAATAAATTCGATTCGTGGTCGGGTCGGGTCAAAAGGCTTTGGGGAAAAAATTCGACCCAATTCGACCTAATTCGGATTGGATGATCGGGTGGGTTATCCGACCGTCTAATTTTTTTAATTATTTTTTTACTATTTTATATTTATTTAATATAATAAATATTATTTAATATTTATTTTAAATCATAAAATAAAGTTTTAAACTATTTAATGTTATTTATGTACTTAAAATATTTTATTTTAATTTTTAAAATTTTTAAATCAAATATAAGCTTAAGTTTAAATAAAAAATTGGGTCAATCGGATCGGGGCGGGTCAACTCGGGTTGGAAAACTCCAACCCTAACCCGACCCAACTTATAGTCGGTCAGTTCGGGTCGGGTCATCGGGTTCACGAGTCAACCCGACTCGTTGAACACCCCTATCGGGATCTGACCATGGCATCAAAAGGGTAGCCCTGATCCATGTCGACGAGTTTGAACGCAACCACGATGGTGGTCATGCACCTACGCTCAATCTTGACAACGTTCTTCCAAGTCTTCTCGTAGTACGGCGTGGGCAGTACTTGCCCCATTGCATGTGACGCGGCATTGCAAATGACGTACGAGAATCGGTAACAATTATATTGCTAATAAGCACACTAGTTGCTCTAGTAATAAAGTATAATAAGTACAGTGTCGAATCCACGATAAATTAATTTACTTAAGTAAACTAATTTAAAAGTCTAATATGAGATAACATGGTTGCAAAGTAAAAGAGTTATAGAAAGTAAAATTACATAAAAGTGGAGATAAAAACTAAATTAATTTAATCTAAATTACTGATGTGTAGGGCTTAAGATGATAAATGAAATTGTACACAAACTGATTTACCAAATAATAAAAATTAATTTCTAATAATGGATTAGAGTCTACTAAAATTATTAATTTGTGTCTATGATCAATCAACCCATCTTAATTCAAATTGGACTAAAACTACTCCATCTAGGATCATAATCTAATTATATAATTAAGATACATTAAATTGTAATTTATAAACTATTATCACCAATACCATGGTAATAATTAATAGATACATTAAATTGTAATTTCATCACCAATATCATGGTAATAATTAATAGATACATTATAAAGTGAAGTTGGAGAGCATCGCTGAGCAAACATCAAAGTTGGAGGACATTGGGTGTAATTTATCCATTACACAACTAATATTCCATCAAGATCATATTAGTTGCGACGTATAATATTTTGACTTAAAAGTTATAAATAAATTCCACAGAGATAATACAATTAAAAGTAACTACTCTTATAAGGATAATATCTATCTAGAGAAGACAATTAATCTATGGAAAAACATTAATCATAGAATGCGCGTTCGAAAGAAAACTGAACTTTAATCGATTATGAAAGAAGGTTATAATAGTTTGCATTGTCAATTAAAACTATTATAATTGTCTCAAACATAAATAAAACTAAATTATCCAAATTAAAAAAGATAAAAATGTAACAATTAAGCATGAGATCATCCCAACATAAAAGTAGAACAAAGAGTACTCTCAGGAACACTGAAGAACTTCTTTCTAATCCTCGTCTAGAATCAATTGTGAAGAAATTCTCAGTGAATCTTATTAAGTTCTCCCACGTTATTGACTTCAAAGCTCTAGTTGTAGGCCCTAGCATCCCTTCTCAGGTGGTAGATGTCCTCTATTTATAGTGATTTTGATTTTTCATGCGACTAGAGAAGAAACAAATTCTTTTTTTCTATTCAAAATAAGAGAAATTTAGTGTAAAATCAAATATGAAATTTTGGCTTTGTCAAACTCCAAATTTTGAGTTATAAAATATTTTCATCGATCTGGTATGAGTAAGAGTCCTTGTGTACTTGTAATTTTTTAAAAAATTCATCCAAAAATCTAATGCGAAATTTGTAATGGGCAATTATAGTGATTTCACGACCTAAACAATGTCAAAATTAGATTAAAAATAAATTTCCAATTCATATCCAATTCCATGGCCCTTACAATATATCGGATTGTGCCTCAGACAACTTTCGAATTCGTAAATAAACATTTTAACAATTCGTGAATTTGTAAATATACATTTTAACGAGCTGGTGCGATGATTTCACAACCCTTGTCATGGCCTATGATAGCACTTTCATCGCCTCTCGTGTGAGCTAAATTCCAACTTCATTGATTTCACTTTTGTGACTCTCATTTAATTTCAATTTGAGTGTGATTTTTTTAGTGGCTTTGTAATTTATTTTTTCTTTCTTTTTGAACAATAAAATATGATATTTGGATAGATTTTTATTTTTGTAAAATTAATATAAATAAGTTCATAAAATGATAAATGTAATAGTAAATATATGTTGGACTATACATACATCAATGACATCATTGTAGGTGACTATGCGGTCCTTGAAAATCTGCAACTCTAGCAGTTGTTGCACCTTCATGCCCTAGAACATCCCAAGTGGATGTGGAGTTGATGCTGGCGAAGTTGCCGGAGGGACCCTCTTCTTTTGTCAACACCTAGCGAGGCCGTTGGAGGAAAAGGGGTCCGCCGACGCTCGGCAAGGCTGTCGGAGGAAGAGGAAGAAGGGGACAACACCCTTTCTTTTTTTTAATAGTTTTTAATTTTCTTCTTATTATTAGGTATATATTATTGTATTCTTTTTAAACATTGAAAGAAAGGAGGGCAGTTTAATATTTTCATTAAAACATTTTAAAAATGAAAAATTGATATAACTAGACGGATGGATTAAAGTGGAAATCACGATATAATTTAGGAATGTCATATAGTAAATTCTGGACGTAAAAAATCATTATAATTGAGAAGATGTTTAAGGAGTTGAGAGTTATATTTTTTTGTAAATGAATTTTAATAAATAATATTTTTACTTGTCTAAAAATAATAAGTGGAGGATCCATCTTATTTTTTTATTTATATGAAATAACATGTCAATCTTAGATGAAAGCATATAATACAGTCAGATAAAAAAAACTTATGAATTATTTTACATACAATATCTCTATATATATATATATCACTATAATAAATTTTTAAGTAAATTATGATAATAAGTTATAAAGAAATAGAATCAATAAAACATCATCTATATTTATATTCATCTTTTTTAATATATTATTTAATAATATAATATTAAAATAACTTCATAATTATCTTTAAAATAATATTAAGTTACTTTTAGTACAAATATGCATTTCGACATGGATATCGATATATATATATATATTAAAATTATACAATTCTATTTATTTATGTTTTTAAATTCTGCATTTTATATAATTAAAGAGATTTTTAGTTTTCATTTCCATATTTTAAGTTAGTTGTTAAATTTATACAATTTTATTTATTCATGTTTTTAAATTTCATATTTATAACTATAAATAGAGGGGCTTTCACTTTAATTATTAAATATATATAACTTTATTTATTTATGTGTTTAAATTCTATATTTGTAATTATAAATAGAGAGACTTTCAGTTTTTATTTGCATACTTCACGCCTCTTTTGAAGACGAAAAGTGTGTGCGAACGTACAAATATAAATTTGTGTGTGACAGCAAATATTTATATATTTTTCTGTTTAATAAAAATATTAAATATTATAAGGAAAAATACTTATCTTTATCTAATAAAAATATTAAATATTATAAGGAGCTTTCATTTTTTATTTGCATACTCGAGGTCCTCTTTGAAGACAATGAGTGCGGACCTACAAATATTAGTTTGTGTATGATAAAAAAATACTTATATATAATTCCTTTAGAAAAAAATATCAAATATTATAATTTATATATATAAGAAAAGACTAAAAATATTATGTTAAAGACATGCATTTCATACTCTAAAGATACTATCTATTGATGATTAATATAAGTATCATAAAATTTCTAAATATAATATTATGATAACATGTATCTGTTTACAACTTATTTATCTATATATGAATATCTATATATATAAGTAAGAGGTTATACAAATTATTCAAATAATATAAATAAAATATTTTTTCTGTAACAAATAATATATGAAATAAATGATATAACTTTTGTCCTAATATTTATATTAATATATTATGTATACTAATAATTTTTAGTTGCATATAGTCATTTTTTTATTACTATCATGTTGTTATTCTATCAAGAAAGTAGAAGACTTATGTATATCAATCATTTTACAATATCAAAACAACTAGAATTCATAATTATTTTATTATTATTGAATAGTTTGTTATAATCAATACATGATACCTAATCAATTGATAACAAAATAATCAACCAAATTTAATTATTTTATTATTACTAACAATTTATTAATTTATGATTATACGTATATCTATTGTTGGGTCAAAGTTTTAATGACATATAAAATTATATTTTGATGAAACAAACTTCGAAAGATTAAAGTTGAAATGCTAAAAAAGTTTAAAGAAAAATGGATAACTTTATGCACTATGTTTTGATTAAATAATTATCACTGATCTAATTAGTTTTGGAGAAAAGTGGAACACCATTATAGAGAATTCTGTTAGCTTTCCATAAACTCCAAGATCACCTAATTTGGATAACTGTGCAGAAAGTTACGATCAAAACAGTTCAGGTCGGTCAACCTGCCGGTCGACGCAAAGAAGGCCGATCGAGATGTACCGGTCGACCGAATAGAAGATGCCGGTCGACCGATAACTATTGAGTCTGCTTCGGATGACGTCAAGACTATATCGATCGATAGCTCGGTGGAAGCACTGGCCGACCGATCAGCTCAACGGCTATAAATCAAAACTGCGAGACTGTACCGGTCGAGACACCGGTCGACGGACCGGTCGACCGGTCCAGAAGTGCGATCGATCGGCCTCCGAGTCAAATGAACAGTAACGGTCAAATTTGAAGGAGGAATTTGTGGAACAATTTCTAGACAAATTTTCCACACATTGAAGGCTATAAAAGGAGTGTCAAAGCCAGAGGCAAAGGCACCCATCCAAGCATTGAAGAAAACTTCAAGTTGTCAAAGAGAGATCATTTCTTGAAGTTTTCACTTTTTAGCTTTTTCATTCTTTCTCTCTTATCTTCTTGTGAGCATAGAATTGTAAAAGAGAGAAACACTTTTTGTTCAGAAAAAATTAGAGAGAGCTCTTGTGTAAAAGATATTATAAATCTTATCTCTTGAGCGAGAGAACTAGATTAGCTTCTTAGGAAGAGAGATTGTCTTGCCTCTCGAAACGGAGAAAAGGTGGTTAGTGTAAAGGCTTTCTTCCTTGTCCCATTTGGAACAAAGGAAGTGCTAGTGGAATATCCGACAGTCTCGAAGTCGAGAAGTCGGAGCGGAGACGTAGGTCAAGGTGTGGTCGAACCTCGTCAACAGCCACCGAATCTTTACGTTTGATTTTCTCTCTCTCTCAGTTCATATTGTGTTTATAATCTGAATTGCAAAGGTTTTAAGAATTGGTTTTGTGCTTCCGCTACGAATTTCGTAAAATCGATATTTTTGATTAAATACCAATTCACCCCCCTCCCCCCTCTTAGTGCCCTTTGGGATCCTACATCTATGTCATAATTCATTATAAATCGATATAGAATTAATCAGTTAACAATAAAATTTAATCATTTTGTTATTAGTGTTAGCATTTTGTTAATTTATTATTATATATTTCTCTCCATATATATATATATATATAAGTTAAACAAATTATTCGATTACTATAAATAAAAGTTTTTTTATGTAACCAATAATATATGAAGTAGATGATATAATTTTGCGCTAATAATATTTATAATCATATATTATTTATGCTAACAATTTTTAATTGTATATAATTGTATTTTATTGTCGTCAACTTGCCATTCTATTAATGTGATAAAAGACTTAAAGTATATGAATCATTTTAAAATATTAAACAACTTAAATTCGTAATCACTTTATTGTTATTGGATATGTCGTTGTAAACCAATATAAGATATGTAATTAACCAATAACAAAATGTTCAACCAAACATACTCATTATGTTATTATTATTAGTTTATTAATTGATTAAGATATTCTAATGAACTAATAACAAAATTTTCAACTGCTATAAATGAAAAAAAAAATTTATAAACAATAATATGATACTCAACAATATATGAAATAAATGATATATTTTGTTTTAATATTATTTATAATCATATAGTATTTATGGTAAGAATTTTTAGTTGTGTATAATTATTTTTTATTGTTATCAAGTTGTTATTATATAAAAATTAAGAAGATAGAAGACTCACGTATATCAACAAATTTATAATAACAAAATTATTATTATAAATGAAAGATTTTTCAGTAACCAGCAATACGATAATTAATAATATATGATATAAATGATAATTGTAATTCTAATAATATTTATAATCATATATATTATTTATTATAACAAATTTTAGTTGTATATAGTTATTTTTTTGTTATTCATCAAGGAAATAGAAGACTTAATATATCAATCATATTAGAATATCAAATAAGTAGGTTTCATGATAATTTTATTATTATTAGATAGTTGGTTATAAATTGATATGTAATCTGTCAATAACAAAGTATTCAACCAAACTTAAACATTTTATTATTTTTACTCACAATTTGTTGATTAATTAAGATATTCTAATGAACTAATAATAAATTATTTAACTACTATAAATGAAAGATTTTTTGTAACAAATTATTCAACTACTATAAATGAAAAAAATCTATCATTATCTACCTGATATATAAAATCTTAATAATTATTATTAGCTCTAACAAAGAAAAGACATGGTAAAAAAGAGAATAGAAAGAAAAGCATATATGTTAGTATTTTTTTTACTTAATTACATCTTTATCTTTTTTTTCCTATGGAACAATAGTTATCGATAGTTTTTCTACTTCGATCTTTGAAATCATATTTTTGACATTGCTCTCACAACTTGTGTTTTTACAACTTTAGTCGCAATTTTCTATATTTGAATCTCAAGCGAACATTTCTTAACGATTTATTTATGAATTTTTTATTAGAGACTTTTTCATTTTTATTTTCTTTCTCTAATAATAATTGCCAATAAATAAGAGGGTTATTTCCTCAAATCACCCCTAAATTATCACAATTTTTCAGATCTAACCATAAATTACGTACTTCACCTTTTGGGTAGTTAAGCTATCACGATTTTTTTCAATTTGATCCTTCCATCCAATTTCGTCAACTTCTCACTTATCTTTGATTTTTTTCCATTTGTGAAAAGTCAAAAATACCCCCACACGAAAAAGAGATCTTTTTTCGGTCTACGAGATCTTTTTTCGGTCTACGACCTTCCTTAAGCCATGTTGTCGCCTCGCCTGCTTAACACTCACTTGCCTTACTCACTACTCTCGGAGTCGATCCGGACAGCCGACTCCAGCTGCCGGTTGATATGCATCTGTCGGGACCAAAGGACATCCTGATCTCACGATGGCACTTCAACAACAGGATTAGCGTGTACGCCAAGGGAGGCCCGATGCCGTTGGACAAGGCATTTGAGATGTATTGCGAGGGCATCGTCCCCTACGATCCCGTCTGAGAACACGTCGCTGGTTCATCGCTTGTCTCCACCTTCGTCGGAGGAAGGTCGCGGAAAGATTTTTTTTCGCGCAGGACATTTTCGACTTTTCACAAATGCGAAAAATAAAAAATAATCGAGAAGTTTACGAAATTGAACGAATTGATCAAATTGGAAAAATCATAATAGTTTAATGACCAAAAAAATAAAGTTCGTAGTTTGGGGTTAGATCTGAAAAATCGTGATAGTTTAGGAGTGGTTTGAAAAAATAATCCTAAATAAAATTAGGATATAAGTAATTCTATTTCATTAAATAAGGTATTTTATATTCAATTTTTTTATAAAATATTTTTTTGGCATAATATTAAATGGATATAATGTTAATAAACTGATAGAACATTTTTTTATGTAAGTATACATGCAATTTTTTAATGTTAAATTGAAAAAAAAGAGATGACGAATTGCCACATGTAATACGAGTTGCCATATGTTAACTTTTTATAAAACTAATTTCACTATGTAGTATGATGTTTTTTATTGTCATAAGTTGTATGTGATTTAAAATTATTTGATAAAATAAATACATTTTTTTAATGTTTTTTTTTATATAGCATGACTGAAAATATTTTCATCTCTCATGCAAATCTAATTAAGATGCAATGAAATCTCATAGTTTGTGTGATTAGATTGTACAATGTTCTCCATTATCATAATACGAACAATACACACTCCAACAAAATGATATTAAAAAAATAAAATGTATCAATTAAAATATATTACTATATTAAATTTATAAAAGTACATTTTAAAATCTATAGATTTTAGATTACTTTTTTTCCCATTTTGCAAGGAGGTCATGTGAGATTATTTCTAAAAAATAAGTATTTATACATGGACAATAAGTTATTTCACAGGTGACAAATAAAAAAATGTCTTAAAATTGAGGTCACAATTCTATTATGCAAAAAAATTGAAATTTATATTGAGACATTATAATATTTTTTTCCTTCATTTATTATAGTTTTTATTTATAATGGCATGACTTTTTTTGTACTATTAATATCAGTTTTAAATTGTTTATATGTTCAATTTGTTATCCTTCCGTGACACGGGGATTTACATCTATACTATATTAAAAAGAGAGTAGTATGAAAGGAGAGAGTGACATTTGGCAGATGAATTGTGCGACATGTGTCATCTAACCATTATAACTAATTAAGTCATTTATTTATAAATTGATTAGATAGTTCATTAGTAACCAAAAAAATATTAAATGATTAATTTTGAGAAATGTTCATAATATATTATCAATTATAATATAATTTTATATGATATTAATGAAGATTATATCATAATTTTAATTTTACAACAATACATTAGTGCATGATATCTCAAAAAGAATAATAATCAATTCCATTTGTATTTTATAAGTTTAATTTTATTTAAGGATAATAATAAGCACTAGATATAAAAAATTTATAAAATATATATTTTCTATTGTCTCATGCGAAATGGCATGTTCTCAAAATTTTAAAAGAAAAAGATTAAGATAATTAGTTACTTATCTGTTAATAAAAAAATGTTTAAAATTTATGGAGAACATTTATCCAATGAATGTATTTAAAGTATAAAAGATGTAGTTAACATTAAAAATTTGTACCAAATCAAAATACTTAAATCTAAACAGTTATATTTAAATTGCAAACAATCCATTCAAATAAAAAATATAAGAAAATAAATATCTTTATTATTAACATTCTTCTAATTAAAGTAGCATGAGAATGAAAATCTATCAGTTATTTTATAATCATTTTGAATGTAAATTTAATTCTTAATAGAAAATTTGAAAATCGGTAGTTATAACCGACCACTTAAAAGTTAAACTTTCATTAGAAACCGGCTTTTTTTCTCTATTATGCAGATTAATGTATTGTTGAAAGTTAGCTCTTTTTTAATGATTGGAATTATATATAGGACGATTGGCTATTTTTCTTGCAAAGCAATGTGTTATGGAGGTTAGTTCTTCTTCTCTTGAATTATGCATATTAATGTATTATTGAAAATAAATTAATATCAGAATAATATTACAACAATAAGTGGGGAGTGGCAATGTTAAATTCTGTCATAACTATATATAAACAAAAAATATTAATAATTAATTAGCATGATGCCAACGATTTTTACCAAAACTTTTTATATAAAATTATGGAATCTGTAACATCAATTTGAATTATGTATAATTTTCTTCATGTATTATCATAAATGTTACTCGGTCTTTTTTTATTAACAAATTTTATTTTATTTCTATACTTTTCATCTATATTTGTGTCTCCTTTTTTATATCATGCACTTACAAATAAAAATAAATAAATTGTGAGATCTTACTATAATTTTTCCCTAGACATGACAATTCTCAATTCTATTGTTTAACTATTGAATAGTAAAGATTTCTATATACAATTGCTTATTTAAGAAACCTATAAGTTATTTTATTACGTGCAATTACTTTGTAGAACAAATTATATCATATTTAATGTGTATAGAATCTATTTTCAATATATATATATATTATCTTTTCTATTTAAATATATTTTTAGCTCTCATTTTCATGGATTGTCCATGTGACATTACTATGTTTTAAAAATATAAAATTGTTTTACTTTTAAAATGTCTAACTGAATTGTTTTTCAAAAGAATAAGTTGGTTAAAATATGTAGTCATTGTTTATTTAGTAAATCAATTGTTAAAGGGTTATTTTGATATCTTTGATTAAATTAGAATAGTGCATACATTTTCCACACAAACCTCTCATTATTTTGAGTTAAACTTAATTATAAGCATAAAATTAATAATTATAATAATGATACATTGGAAAAAAATAATTTAAAACTTTGGCCGAATAATTA
This sequence comes from Pontederia crassipes, assembly GCA_030549335.1. Taxonomy (NCBI): domain Eukaryota; kingdom Viridiplantae; phylum Streptophyta; class Magnoliopsida; order Commelinales; family Pontederiaceae; genus Pontederia; species Pontederia crassipes. Next base: position 75,375,015 of record CM060188.1, on the reverse strand, counting down.
AGTACTTATGATTTTATAAAATATCATTTAAGCATTGTAAAACAAATAATCTTAATATTTTCATAAATTATGTAACATAACTAGATGAATATGGACTTAGAAGATAGTAACCAAAATTTTTTTTATAACACATTAATATAAAAATTATATCTAACTTGATAAAAATCTAAATATTAATAGTAGTGTTTTATATATTGAAATTTTATTATGTTACATGTATAATGTGAATGTATAAATGTGTTTGACCTTCGTAGTTAAAACATAAACTTTTTTGCATGAATATATACATGTACAACATCATATTAGTAGGATAGTGCTTTACCAGTAGTAGTCTCCCAAATGAGTACCAAGTTTCTAATGTCCAAACAAGATTTGATTTGAGACAAATTCACAAATTAATTATAGTATCTTTCGAATTTGGTTAAACTATTCTTATTTCCATGTGGCAATTGCCATCGCGAGCATACACTAATTGTGGGGTATAATTTTTTTATAAACTTAAATAAAAATATAAACATTAAGTAAATATACAATTATTACTGTGTGTGATTTTTTTTTATTTTTCGCACCGGATGTGTAATATGTTAGTTTAAAAAAAGACGGTTAAATATTTTTATTTATGAATAAAATCTCATTACTAACAGGGTTAATTTTTAAATAGGAAGATAAAAAAAATATAGAAAAGGAGAAAGAACCATATTTACTTAACTTTTTCATAGTAAGCATTATTTTATTTTCAATTTTCTAAATTGAAGCCTTCTTTATTGTATGTATTAGTGTGTAAGGAAATTTTTCATGTGTTTCTTAATCGAGGGTATCACACCAACAATGGATTAATCAATACAAAAAATAATATCACAGCCTTATATATACTAATTAAATAAAAATTTTCAATTAAATAAAAAAATAATGGAGAGGTTGAAGTCTAAGTGAGAATATCCAATTAAGTCACTCCTTCCATTCAAATAAATAAGGAATTTAAAATCATCTTATATAGTATAAATATTAATATATAAAATAATTTTATTTCATTATTAATATATGTCACTAAAATTAAAATCGCAAATAAGAATTTAGATTAAAAAGAATGCAATATGCAATGAGAGAAAGTCACATGTTATATTCATGTATCCCCGCAACATGCTATTACATTTAATTTTAATAAAAAGTAAGTATTAAGAAGTATCACATAAAACATTACTTTACATCATAAAATGTCTATGTCTTCATAAAGTCATTTAATTTAATTTAAAAATGAAAGAAGACACATGAAACTAAAATAATATAAAATTATTTTAGAGATGTAAAAAAATTAATTAGATATATAAATTTGAAACCTGAAAATCTATTATTCGTAATATAAGTGACATAATTACAGTAATAAAATAATCTTTTAAAAATTTAATATATATTATTGAGATAAATATATAAAAGAAGGGTGTATAGGAGAATACAATAAATTAATCAATAAACTAATCATTACTTTTTTATGAAATTCCTAACGATGTACACTATTGTGGATTAATCAACGTAAAAAAACTAATATTGCACTCTTATATATAATAATTAAATCAGATAAAGAAAATTATGCTTTATTTAAATCCAAAGAATAATATAACCATAAGTCATGTATAAGTTTTTAATAATAAAATTGATTCAATTGTTTAGATGATCGTAGAAATATTAATATATTAATATCAAAATGATACAAAACTATTTGTATTATGTATAGGTTTAAATTATAATTCATTTCTATTATTATAAAATAAATATTCATTATTATTTTTAATATTATTATTCAAAAATGTTAAAAGATATAAACATAGCTTATAATTTTTCATAACAAAATAAAAATTTATTTTGATCAGTTACTTTTCTATGTCTAAGGTGCATTGTACAAGGTATATATATGAAATTTAGTTTTATTCTTTTGTGTATCATTTAAAGTCCTATAGATTTATTTGTTCCAAATTTGAATATGTCAATGTTACTATATATTTTCTTAAACACATAAATGTGCATACTAAAATTAAGTTAATAAACATTAATAATGTATTTTATCTATTTTAAATTTAGAATTATGCACTTGATTATCTCTTTGTGTTAAAATTATTCCTATTACCTATTTGAATCAGTTGAATAATAATAATGCATCATCAAAGAAGATAAATATTCTAAAAGAGAGAGTTTGACTAAAAAAAATATACGAGAGAAAACATATTATCATTTTATAATATATATTAGTTATGTGTTAGATATAAAGTGACTCAATGACTTCTTCTTATTTCATATTTAATTATTTTCATTGTACCTTCAAGGCTTTATTTAATGTGTTATTTTTGAACAAAATAGTCATAAATGATCATGAAAAGAGATAATTAATTTATAATTGATATATATATATATATAAGAAATGTGTAATTATTTTTTGTACTTATAAATATTATTATTTAGTTAAACAAAAATATAAAATATAAAATTATGATAAAAATGAAAATTTTTTTATATCATCCACGCATCGCGTGGGTCATCACATTAGTTAGTATATATAAAAACAAAGGTAAAACTTAAAAGCATAGAGTATGAGAGTGCCACAAGTGGCATATTATTATGATGACATGTGTCATCTATAAATAATATTTAAATTAATCATACTTATAATTTATAATACTAATATCAAGTATCGTAGATGGACTTAAATGAATTCTAACCATAATACTATCCACACGTGTATATATTATAAAATTAACTAATCATACTCTAATCCTCTATGAAATCGTATATAGTAGTATTAATAATATCAAGATATATCCTTATAATATTACTATGATATATCCTATCTGAATAATTTTATCTCATACGTACTCTATATATATCTTTTTTTTTCTTAACTTCTCTTCTTTATATATAGAGATCTCACATTAATAATGGTTCCCAGTCCTATATTAATATTATAATATCTGATTACACGGAAACAAATTAGAATTGAATCCAAATGATAAAACAAAGAAATCTTAACGTGTAAAAGAATCATTCAGATATATTTAAAATCCTAAACCTAATTTATATATATATATATATATATATTAAATGAGATTCGTTTCTAGATATGTTTTATATATCATTTATTAGATGATATCACTATTTTAATACATATATATATATATATATACTACAAGAAAAGTGATAATTAGCGTCCAATAATTAGCGTCAAATTATAATTCAACACAAATTAATTATTAATTGTGTCCGACTTTTTTATCAACCGCTAAAAATGAGTGTTAGGGTCATATTGGACGCTTAATTGTTGGATAAGCGTCAGAGGTGAATCATAAGTTGTCAGTTTATTAGGGCATCAATTGTTTAGGACCCAATCGTTCAGCAGACTCCCCCAAATTGTTTGGGTTCCCTTAACCAAAGTCGCTGTCTATGAGTCGCCGACTCATTCTTCAACAAGCACGCGGTCAAAGATCACATTTTCCTCTGGGAGCTCATGGTTTCATGTTCTGAAAGCATGGTTCTTGCCTCTCTCCTTGGAGCTCGTCCATTTGTTGGGTGATCCCTTGCTCTCACGATCGAGTGTTTGCTCGTCGTTTAGGCCGGTGAGTGACATTTCTGCTCATTGCATTCACCTCCGGGGTTCTTCGCACCTTGACAGCAGCTAAGTTTGTGTTTTATAGTTGTTTTTTTAATTGCTTGTTCGAAGGTAATCACTTGAGTTCAAATGTTATGTTCAAGTTGCACAGAGGCTAACTAGCATTCAAATGTTATGTTCCAAAATTGGGATATATGTAATCACTCAAATTCAGTGTTCTCAGACACTGTAGCTGACATGCAACAGTGCATGATCTCATTTTGAAGCTCTAACTGTAGCTGCAACCAACCTTCAGTAGTCTGCATAAGCTCAGAATATGCCAAGAAGAGCAGGATCTATATTTTATCTTGGTTGGTCTGCAAAAATCATTTCTACTCCACTTTGCACTTGCGATATCCAAATTGTATGAGCAAATCCAACATGTTCCACCCATAGTGACCAGATTAGAAGCATCTTTAATCTGATTACTCATAGTGATCAGAAAGCCACCTCACAAAGAAGATATTTCTTCAATTTCAGTAAGCTTTCCATTTTTTTACAGGTTTCTTCACTCGTTGAAGACTTACATGATGGCAAAGACTTTTGATGTCATTGAAGGTGTGAGCACTAGTAGACAACATGGATTTAAAGATGAAGACGAGTATGAAACTTCATCTTCATCGACCAATGAATATGTATCAAGTAGCAATGAAGAAAGTGATTAAGATTATTTGTGAGTTATTGAATCATCTATACTTGGATTAAAAATTACTTATTTCTCGCTATCTTTAGCTGCTAACATGTTTAACTGCATGAGTTGTTTACTTGGATTTATTTTATTTTCTACTAATATGGTTTTTTTTCTGCAGCCACTTCTAATTGATGAAGAAAAAGATTTTAAGCAAATTTTCCTATGGAGACTTTGTTGGAGGCTTTGTTGGAGACTATGAAAAAAAAAGTAATCATTCGGATCCAGTGACCTTGTAACTTCTAACTTTAGAATTTGACATTAGAGTTGTGCACCTAATGCTTCATTATGGGAAAAACTTGGAGTTGTTATATATTCTATATTAAAATACTCATTGCTAATATGGGTCTGTATTGAAATACTCATTACTAATATGGGAAATGGTCTTCTTACTTGTGCACCAAGATTTGAACTTTTCTCACCGTATCTTTACATGTTCTTACTTATTGGATGATGCAGACATTTGATAGGGACCTTCCCCTGGATTCAGGTATGGTTAATTTCATTTCTTATTAATGCCTTTTTTGCATAAACATAGTTTTATGCTTATTAATGGTTAATTTCACAGTATCCATGCCTCCTCTTCATGTAAGATATTATAGAAACCTTTTGCTTCAACCTTTTGGCTATTATGTTTCAGTTCTCCTTCTCGACGCTCGCGTAGCAGCATTGGACGTTGGTGTTTTGCTGAAAGTTTGATTAAATAGATGTCATGCTACTTTTTATTTTGTAAGTTGTGCAAGGTTGTTAGATCAAGTTGTATGTACCATGATGGGTAGTTTTGTACGAATGATGACTACTTTTAGTTTATGTTATTGATAATTGTGATAGTTTATGTTGGCAGTGATTGCAAAAGAGTTTGTTATCTTTATAATTTATGTATAGTTTAGAATATTATTGTATGACTTGCTAAATTTGTGATGAAATGCATATATGGTCCGTTAAAGAGCGGATTTATGGGGATGCAATGAAAAAGGACAAATGACAGAGGAGCTGCAATTGATAAGAATACTTTAGTTTAAATTTGGTAATTTCATAGATCAGTATAGATGATTTGGAGAAATTTGAGGCATTATTTTTATTTTTTTTTTGTATTTTGTGATGGAATTTGCGTCGGAATGAATCAGATGCTACTTGGAGCATGTGTCAGCATTTGCGTCTAATAGGAGGATGTTTTGTGTCACCCATTGTGTCAACTTAGTGTCCAAATTTGCGTCGGAACTTGCATCCAACTACAGGAGATATTGCGTCCAACAAGTGTTAGCTGACATATTTGCGTGAGAAATATTTGACGCTGAGAGTTTGCTTCCAAGGGTTTTGCGTTGGATTTCAATCCGACACAAATCCATGGCAAAATGAGTAATTGCGTCGGATAGGCATCTTTTTGTGTCGGATAAGTCAGACGCAAAAAACGTATTTTGTTGTAGTGATATATGTGTGTGTCTGTGGAATTAATGTATGTGTCTCTACTCTGTAGGGATGCTGAGCGCATATGAATGGTTGAAATAATAACACACTTAAATGATGTGATTTAATCATTTATAATATAAACCGTTGTTTAGGATAAAAAAGTTCTAAAGTTGAAAGATAATATAGATAAATTTAATAAAATTAAAATATGCTAACTTTTTATCCAAGATAACTATTTTTAATCATAATATAACTAATATTATTTAATCATAATATAACTAATCTTAAGACAGGATAATGTATATATAATACTAAACTCAATATACCTTAATATTATTAGGACTTATTCTAATAATAATTTTATAATATTTCTACGTATACTTCTACCAAGATCCTTTCACATTGAATCATAATCTTAATATAATATTTGCATATAATTTATTAGGACAAATAAAACTCAATTCATACGTTGATTTTTATCATTATATTTGGTACTAATAATATTTAAAATATAATATTTTAATAAAAATAAGAAATAATTATATTTAGATAAATATCTAATTTCAATTCAATTATTTAATCACTGAAATTAGAATTAACCTAGGAAACACACCGGAATCCTAATAATATTAAAACTTAGGGTGGTGAGTTTGGAGTGACATTAACGTTTTGAGGAGTGGCATTAAGGCCCCTTAATTAAATATATATTCTAAATATTATTTTGATTCTAAATAGGATTCTATGTTTAATTAAATAAAAATATTTTAGTATCTTTTAAATTTAGTCTTCTTTTGAGTAAATTTTTGGGATATTTTTACAGAAAATAAAAAAATCTTGTAACACTATATAAAGTTTGTTAAATAATGTAACAATATTTGTAGGAACAAAAATTTAACATTATCAATTTGAGTGCAATTAAGATGAATATTACCTTTCTAAAAGATAATGGACAAGTATAATAAAATAAATAATATTAATATTTTAATAAAAAATTAATATTATTTTTTTAAAAAAAAGATATCTAACTATGAGATTAATATAATTTTACCAGCAAAATCTTCCGTGACACATTGTCAAGTAATTTGTGTTAGAATATCTAAGTAAAAGTTTATATTTAATAGTATATTTCTAATCCTAATACGTAATAATCTATTAATCATAATCCTAATAGTACTAATAATCCTAATAGAAGACAATAATGTAATCCATGTTACGATTTGTGTAACAAAAAATTATATATAATTAACATAAATATTAATATTAACGATAATGTATTAACAAATAAAGAATAAGGAAAATGTTGGATAAACTGATAATAACTAATTAAATTTTCGAGATTATTTATATAATATTAATATTTAAATTAAATTAATAAATTTAACGTATATGAAATTTTATTCGTAAAAGTATATTAAGACTAATAATATTTAGACTTAGTTCAAGATAAACTTGGTAACGATTATTATTTTCGAAATTTAATAAAAGAAAGAATAAGTAAAAGTTAGAAAAATTAACTGATAATAACTAATTCAGTTTTCCATATTATAATAAAAATATAATTAAGAACTCAAATCAAGCACGAACAATGCAAAATAATTATTCATGGAATTTATTGATGAATAAGAATATTAATCAAACTAAAATAAGAAAAAAAAGTAAATATCACCCCCAAAAAATAATATTCTTATAATCATAATCAACCTCAAAATATGACAAATCACAAGCGGTGTCATTGTCTCATGAAGCACCACCAGTATACCTCATATTATGTACAAAACATATTAATTAAATTATAATATAATTACATAGAAATTTAAGTTAAACTAAAATTCTCTAATCAAACTCTAATAAATCTATTAAGAATCCTAATCAATCCTTTTTTAAAATGATTAGCAAATAAGAAGTTGTCATATAATAAAAGTTTGTTACATAAGATAATAATATTCATAATATATGTATGTAATATAAGATAATTATTTAGTATCTTATAAATATTTTATACTAAAAGGTTGTTATACAATGCAATAATAATTATAAGCCTAAAAATAAAGGAAGATTAATTCTAAAATGTAAAATTAATTTGATTAGAAGTTGAATATTTTGTTTGATTAAAATATTATAAAAGAAAAAAATAGAAGATTAAGTTCAAATATAAATCTAATTGGATTACAAATAGGGTTCTATTGATTAAACTACATAATTGTTAGTATTCTCAAATTTTTTTCAGAAAATAGAACGATATTATATTAAAAATTTGTTATATAAGGAACTAATATTTATAATATCCGTATATAATATTTTTTATTAAATATAACAGATGTGAAACTGATTCGAAAAATCTCCAACCTAAATATAATTTGGAATTATATCAGGTCGCGAATCGGATCCAACCCCAACTAGATTAGGTCAAGTTATTGGAAACAACCCACTTGGTTTTCATAATCAAGTTAACCGAATCATATTTTAAATTCAATGAAAAAATATATTTGTCTACCTAAATATAATGATAAAATATTATTTTCTATCTATTTACGTAAAATGAGATTAATCTAATTACACAATGGAATTTTAAATTTCACTTCTAATTTGTTTTTCATATTATGTCAATATTTTTTGGCAAAAATAGCCTCACTCATTTAACACTTTTGCATGTTAAAAAAATTATTTAATTTTTTTTAAAAGTTTAAATTATATTATAAAATATTTTTTTTATAATGTTTGTGCATCACAGGGGACTTAGGACTAGTATATTATAAAAAAAAAAAGAAACATGAGGCACTCCCTCTTAAATTCAGATAATCTAGAAATCAGATTTAAAAATTTACATATTTAAATTACTTATTTACTTTTACATTTGATATTCACTATATGAACAAAAAATTGTTTATAAAAGAGAAGATGTGCAATGATTGTTGACTCATGGTCGGATATTCATAATCCCTACTTAAATAAAAGTATTAAAATAGTTTTTAATACCTTACTTATTTTGATTATTGAGAAAAGTTTTATTCATGTTAGATGTACGATATTAACTAAATATAATCTAAAAATAATAATTTATATCTGTATCTATCTTTCATATAATATTACAAAAATTATTCTATATTTATCTTTAAGATAATATTAATTTTTTACTAGCAATATATATATATCGATATATATATATTATTATTAAAAAAATATTGTTTTCAATGAGAAGTAAACTCCAATAATAAATATTTTTTTCTGATGGCACTATGTTCATAATAATTAAAAGAATAAAATAACAAATGTGATTTTATGTTCTGAACAATCTAATTAGCTAAACGATAATTATTGTGTAATCCATATCTCTATCTATTATGAAAGTAGATTTAGTTAGAAATTATATAACTGAAAGTATATTTAAATTAAACATATAATAGTGTAAAGTAATAATTATAGTTTATCTACCTTCGTACTATATTTATATAAAGATGTCAAGCGTGACATTTTACAGATAAATAAAATAAATAGTAAGTAATAAACATAAAGTTAGAAATATGAAAAAATGATATTTATTAAAGTTTTAAGATATGCCATTTTTATAAATAAAATAAACACCAATTATTATCTATATCTATGTTATATTAAAAGCTATATAGCTTACATGAATAACTAGTGGATTGTCTAGTTCATATATCGTGATAAATATTATTAATCTTTGTTAACTAGTTTGTATCCCGGGCTAGGTGGCACGTCAAAAAATTAATCGTTAAATTTTGGATAGTTGTGTAAAAGATCATCCTAATTTTTTTTTTGAGAAAGAAAGAATGATTTCAATTTTTTCGAGTTGAGGACCTACTTAAAATAATATTTCTATTAAAAAAATTAATGAACATTAAATACATAAAAAATAATGTTTTAAAAATTAATATTTAACTCTAAGTTAATAAAGAAACTAACTATCATATTATCACATTATAATTTAAAAATACTATAGTCAATTTTTTTACAAATTTTATTAAAATAGATTAATAACTTGATCACATTCAAGTTTAACTATAACATGATAAGTAAATAATATACTTAATCTAATAAATATGAGTAAAAAAATGTAAAATTTTGAAATATTATTTGAAAGTTGAGATAATATTTTAATTATAATATTTTATAAAATATATATTTGATTCGGATCGGCCCACGATTTATTTTGTTAAGAGCCTTAAATTAAACGGATAATTTTAATTATTCTAAAAAATTAACTTAATTTTTAATCGGAGTCTGAATTTGTGATTTTTTGGAGTCAATTTTTTCGATTTACTTAAATTTTTCGGATGGATAGATTTTTCTTATACCCTTATTATTTAGAAAAGAAAATAAAAGAGGTGGAGGGAGAGGAGAGAACATACATAATAATAATATAATAATTTTTTACGAAATTATTTAAAATAAATGTATTTTTATTATAATTTATTTACCTATATTATTATTTTTTAAGGAAAGAGAAAAATAAAGATGAAGAGATTACTAAATATATTAGATAAATCACTACAATATTATATAATAACTAAAATATCAAACTAGCAATTATTTTTAATCATACAATACATTTAATTTCGTCATCCACATATCATATCTTAGAAAACGGAGCGGTGATATGATAAATGAATATAAGATCGTACATAATTATTTTCCAAGAAATAAATCAAAATACAAAGTTCAACTGAAAAGTCAATATAGTTGGAAAAAATAAAACATAAATAACAATTTTTTTTCTAATCTTCTTCTTTTTTTTAAAAAAAAAATCTTATTTCGATAATTTGTTATGATCATACTGGTACGTATTCGTCTTCGTATTCGTATTGGTATTCGTGGTGGCGCTCGTGCGTTCGAGCCAACGAGCGACTCGACTCGACGCGACGCGACGCAACGCAACGCTTCCTTCTTCGCTCTCGCGTTCCCGTTTTGCTTCCCTCCTTTTTCTTGTGCTCCGGTTTCAAACCCTAGAACAACAATCTCACCAAAACCCTACAAATCCACCAACCCCCGTCCCCTCCTCCGCCCAATCCGACCACTCGTCACCCTCCTCCCCGCCGGAGGCGTCCTCTCTGACGCCCCCCCTTCGCTGTTCGCCGCCTCGCTCGCATTCGTGTCGCTAACTGGATCTTCCTACCCCGCCCCTGCAGCGACCCGCTCCGGCGAACCGCCAGTCCTGAAATTGGTGCCCGGAGACCTCCCCTGAAGCCGCCCTCCGACGCCCGAAATGGAGCTTCCTCGCAAAGGCCGCGCCTTTTCTGCGGCGTCGCGCGGACTCCGAAACTAGGGCATCGAGGGAATCGGTCAAGGTCCTCGTGTTGGGGCGCGTTTGGTGCGTTTTGTTTCTGGGTGTGCCGCGGAGTTCACAACCTGGGTGTTCCAGAGCGTTGGTCATTGCGCGAATTGAGCTGGTGGACTCAGCGCGCTCGAGCTCGAAGCCATGCGGTGAAATGGCGAGCACTTGTGCTCGCGGTGGCATTTTCTGCTGTTTAACTTAGTTGCATTTCCCCAATTTGGGTATTGAGCTGGTTTCTGGATTGGTGGTAGTGGTGTTGGATTGAGCAGGGGACTGAGTCTGGTGTTGGAATAGAGATGAAGTGGACATGAGTAGGTTGTCAATCAGGCCTCGTCCCCTCGACATTCACAAGAAGCTTCCTATTGTCAAATCCTTCAAAGAGTTTGAGGACGATGAGGTGCCCACCACTGCAGCTTCTACACGCAACTCTCAGCTGCTCAGGCACACAGCTGAGAATGAAAATGAGGTAAAGGTTGATCCACTCTCAAGTCTCGATCGTGAATACCTTGTGCACGGATAATGAGCAATACACAATTTTGTTTGACAGTGTTCTGTTAACTAATTAGGGAACACTGATCCATCGCTAGATGAATTTTGATTTAAACTCATGGTGTTGGTGCTTTTGATGAAATAAATGTTCTGAAACATGCAAAATGCCATGCATTGCATGTATTTTTCAAAATTTTTACATCCCCCTCGTTATATCTACTACATCCTTTTTAGGTGCCCCAAACTCCTAACAAGAAAAATGCTCAAGAAATTCCTACTCCACAATTCGATGCTGTTGACACATATGAAAGGGACTATACTCGTACCTTCATGCAAAGTACATCGTATATACGAGGAAGAGGAGGTTTGTTCCTCATCTTATGTCAAAAAGTTCTCGAGCATTGCTACTCATGATGCAGATTATGGCTTAAAAGATCATTACCCTTTGCAGCCAGGACTGAGATTGGAGAATTTGTTGAATATGATTTGGATAATGAAGACGAAGACTGGCTTGAAGAGTTTAATAATGAAAAGAAGACTCTTGCGCCTGAAAAGTAATGGATACGTAATTTTTTCTTATTTTGATATAGGATATGTTCCAAGTTCTAATGGACTGATCACAGTTTGCACTTTTTTTTTTTTTTTGAGAGGAATAATCAGTTTGCACTTCTGCTCAAAATTTTCTTGGCACTTAGATGGTAGTTATGATATGTTAGCTTACTTTGTGGTACTTGTACATTGCCACTATCCATTTAAGGAGCATGCTTTCTCGCTAACTTCTTTCGGCAAGGTACGTGTGAAGTTTCTCTCCTGGCAGATAGTAATGCAGACAAGTACATGAATTGTCTCCTGTTTTGAATGGAGGCGGATAAGTTACACACTGAAACAGGAAAGAATATGCTAACTACAATTGTGGTTTTGTAAATTCCAAGTGTATTGTTGTGATTGATGAAAGCTAAAAACGTAAATATCCTCTCTTTTGCTTTCTGAAAGTTTTAAAATATACCAGAGAAATGATTAATCATTGTTACAACAACAACAACAAAGCCTTATCCCACTAGGTGGAGTCGGCTACATGGATCATACGACGCCATTCCGCTCTATTAGTAACCAAACCTTTCGGTATATTCGTTGATCCATGTTCATAAGATTCGACAGGATTTTATGCTGGTTGTCGGGGCCTAACACAACCCTCCTCCTTTATCCGGGCTTGGGACCGGCTATAAAATATAGGCGGAGTTATTAATCATTGTTATGAGAAAGAATTATAATTGTTTGGTAAACTTACCAAGGCCATAAATGTGTACATATGAGTTCCTTGTTATCTCTTCATATGGTTGCATCCATTTCTTACTGGCAGATGCTACCTTAACTCTTCGGTGATGCACTACTGTTCTACATGTTGACATTGCTTATATTTTATATCAAGTCACGCTTTCCATCGTGTTTTTCTTTTTGCTTTGTTTTTGTATGGCCCTAACTGACATGAGGTCAAATTTATTTGGCCAGGTTTGAAATCCTTTTGTTCAAGTTGGAAATTTTGGATCACAAAGCTCGAGAAAAAGCAGGACTAATAACACCAACTTTTGGATCACCTATCCCTGTTATTTTACATCTTGATGCAGCAGCTGAGGTCAATGAAGACACCGTATCTGGATTGTCAATTTGTTTTTGGTTGTTTAAACAGGATATTAAACTATTGTTAGCGACCAATATCATGCAATAAGTTGGATATTTACTTGTTTCAATTCAATCCTATGTGTAAGACATGTTGCTTAAATTGCCTGAAGGGTTGGTTAGTCAATTATATATATCTTAAAAGGATTAATATATGTCACAGTGATATAATATAATCGTCTATGTTTGTCGCTGGCAGATGCATGATTATTCTGGAATATGTTTAAATGACTAAGATTAAGAAGTGATGCATTACAGCTTGGTTAGCAAAAGAAAGAATGCATTAGTAGTTGGAAATCCAGCCATCTGTTTTGTATTTTCTGTCTGATACTATGGGATAAAAAGCTCCAAGTCACAGTTAATCCACATGTTAATGATTCTTGAATTTTCATGCAAAAAAATGAAAATTCTAATTTGCTTCTGAGGTCAATGGAAATCAATTAAAGTATAATACTGTAAAAGAGCAATCAAGTAAAAGATGAGTAATGATAATTGCAAAAGCAATTGTTGTGCTTTCATTGTCAAATTATTTTTAAAATTCAAATTGGTTGTTAGTGTTATTTGCAAAACCTGTCAATTTGTAACTATTTGATTCGTTTTGCAGGCTTTACAGTTCATATCTGTACGATTTGCAGTTTTGCAGTCTGTATATAATTACTGGAAGGCAAAGGTACGTGCATCTAGGCTGACAAATTTTGGACAATAGCCATCTTTTGCTATAAGTTTTTTCGCACAGTTAACGTTTTGCATATTCACTTAATTATTGGCATTTGTTTTGTATGTCAATTTTCAGCGAGAACGATGGCAGAAACCAATTCTTCGACGCTTGCAGGTATTATTTATCACTTTGAGATATGTGGAATTCTGTCAATAGTTTGCAATTCAATTTATGTATGATTGATAAATGGAATAGTTCCTCTATCAAAAGCTTGTTAACTTGCACTAAATACGAAATTTCCTGTTAGGAGCATTCATTTTTGTCCATCCATACTTCTGCATTGTCATTCTTTCCTATGATATTTTCATGTTGTTGGTTTAGGTAGAGGTCATTTGCCTAAGCATTTCCTGTGCAGGTTGGCAACTCATTTGGTGTTGGTTATTCATTTTGGTGTTGTTTTGAAATATATAACTTGTAAAATGTTAACAATCTGCTCATTTGTGAGTTTGATCCTTCACTTACATCGTTTACTGCTGCTAAAAGTCAAACATAGCAATATGATATAGCATGTTGATATCATGTTGGAATTCTAATTGGTTCCATGGTATCCTAATGATGTCACTGGGGATGCATGTACCTTCTTCAATACCATCAGTACTTGGTGTTCCTTTTTTGAAGGCTAATTCATGGTATTTTTATTGACTTAAACTTCTAGGCTCTCTTACCATGGTTACTTGTGTTCCTGCAGCCACCTCCACCAGCCAATGATACAAATCCCTACAATGTATTCAGACCAAGAGAGAAGGCACACCGGCTTCACACAAGAAGGGTGTGTGTTCCATTTGAAACATGTAGTCCCTAATCAGTTTTCGAAGAAAAACTTAAGACTGAAAGGAAAATGGACATGCAGAAGCTATAATGTTTCTTGTGCTTTTGTTGTGAAAACATTATACAAAAACTTATATCATGGACACTGATGAATTCTCTATTTCAGATGCAAAGAAGGGAAAATAATGTCCAGTCCTTTGACAAACTTCGACAGGTGAATTTGTTGCTTCATAGCATGAGTATTGAATTAAGCAAAATTTTGTAATGCTTCCTTGATGCGATCATTCATACAACACCTTTTCCCTGGAGCAAAATGGTACATGTGTCAAATCCGCATTGATAATCATGTTTGCTAATTTCTTCTGTTTTCCCCTAAAAATAAAAGCTCTCTGCATCTTTATTAAATGATTGATGTTATTATTTGATTCTTTTTTCTGCACATAGACAATCTGTGAAGAAAGATTTTTTGTGGTTAATTGTCTGGAAATGGAACTAGCGAATAAGAACTGACATTGCCTTTTAGTTCTTTTAATGATCGCCTTGAAGTTGATTGTTCTTGCTTTCTATTATGAAATTATTTGGGAAAGGAAGTAATTAAGCAGTAAGAAATGTCCTTGCCCTTTATCTTTGGATTTCAATAACCACATTGAAGTTGATTGTGCTTGCTGTCTATCTTTTGGGATGCTTATTGTTCTTGGATGTGAATTTTTCTCCAGGTCAGACGCAGCTTGGTCCAGGCAAAGAGAGTAATGGAAGCTTTGATCAAGGTTTCCAAAAAAAAAGTTGAATCATTTCTGGATAATCAGTTTTGATGATTATGCATTTAGTAATTCTATATTTTTACAGAGGGAAGAAACTAAGCGAGAAATCGTTGAGTGTGAAGTCAATCTTCAACGAATGCGGATGAAGTATAAGGTGAGTATCAGTATATTCTCTATGCTTTATGCTAATATGTTTGTCTTTGATCTATTTAGTTTATGCACTGGATTACCAATAGCAAGCATTAAACTTCAATATGAGAAATCACAAAACAGGCATCATTCTTTTAACAAGAGAGTCGTAATGCTAATCTTGTTGAGTCAGTATCGCAAATAAAAGTAAGTTTTAGGATCATTTAGTTTTCCAATGCATATGTTTATACCCGAGATACATTCGAGACTCTTCTTACATATCTCAAGGAGCTTTTATATGTTACTAGTGATTTTGAAATTGCACCATATGTGTTTCATAAATGTTTCTGGTCAATTGTTACTGGGAAGTCTTTCATAGAAACACTTTGCCTATAACTAATTTTGATCTATCATGGTCATGATAGTGCTGTCCTAAAATTAGGCATGAGCAATGCTTAACCCAAGTATTAGTCCTTGAGACATTCACCACTGAATATGTATAATGCTGACAACAGGAATGTTCAATTTTGTCTGTGTTTTTGTCCAATTTAACATAACTGATTAATAAGTTATAAAATTTTCAGTATGAGGCCCATCTTGTTGAAGATGGTATCGCATTCCCAGGCTTCCAACAAGGTTCATGCGAGTTTGAATCAAGTGATGAGGATTATGTGGATTCAGATGAGACAATGAATGTTAGTCCTCATGTTGAGCCTGCCACGATTCATCCAAAGTATGTGGATTCCAAGCTTGTACCAATCCCACCTGTACGTGTAAAGCGTGAATTGAAAAGGAGACCTCCATCTAACGGGTGGATACAGAAGAGAGTATGTTGTTATTATTATTTCACATCAGTTTATTCAATCACAAAGTTCTAAAATAACATTGATCGACCACAAGATTATGCTGAGGCAGTTGAAAATTACTGATGTGTGATCAAATCCTTGTCCTTAATCATATTTCTCATATATATATATATATATATATATTACTTTGAGGAGAATTAATCTTATTTTGTTACATCTAATGTAGGACCAAGATGAGCCAGTTATGCTATTTACAAAGCCTTTGGATCCAGATAAGCTTGCGGCTGCTGGTATTATGCACCCTTCTGTTCAACCTGTCAAGAATGGTTCAGTTGGTCAACCATTCCGTTTTCATGGCCGGATAGGCCGTGGAGGGCGCATCATCTTTGACCGATGGAACCCTCTTTTAAGAGCTCCAATTGATCAGGATACCACTCCTTACACAGCACCGCATCCGCCATCCCCATCGCCGAATGGTTGAACTGGTAATTTCTGCATTGTAGTTCGATACTCGGCCGCAGACAAATTGTATCCGAGGAATGTCCAGGCACAAGGCCTTGATGTGTGACAGTTTGATTCAGAGTTCATAGAGGATTTGGAATATTATGTCTGCGACAAAGGAACTGTGATCTGAATTCATTAGCATGCTGAATGGAAATCCCCTCATCCACAAGGAAGCTGCACGATTTTTTCATAGCTAGTTGGTGACATCATCTTGTCGCCTTACTCACCATTGTATAATCATTTACACCCTAGATTAGGAGCCATAACTATTGTCTTCCCTATTGATCCTCCCATTTTTGGATTGTAAGGGTTCAAATCATTATCCTCTTTGCTTGCTATTCTTAAATTAAAGCATTCATTCCTGCCATGAATCTTACTCCACATGATTTGCACAGGCATCTCTTCAGCAGAACATAGTTACTGTTTCATGCAACTAAGGCCTATCTTTCGGTATCAGAGAAATGGTGTCATGGAACTTTTTTCCCTCAAGGGCAACAAATATTTGTCATTTCAATGTGCTTTTTGTTTGTGTGGGGGCCGACCTAAAAAATTTACCCGACCCGAAAATAAGATTATGTTCCCGAAAATAAGATTATGTTTTATGATGATTTTTTAATAGAGTGAAATCGATCTATTTAAATTAGGACTCCATTCATATCTTTTTATTTATATAATTAATGCATAAGTATATAATTTTTTATTATTGGTATAATAATTTTTTATATAGTTTAATATGTTTTATAAAAGAGGGAGAGAGAGAGGGAGGTCAAGGCGGACACTTGACGAATTAATAGAGCAAGATTTATTGATGAATAATATATCGAAAGGTTTGGTTACTAATAGAGCGGAATGACGTCGTATGATTCATGTAGTCGATCTCATCTAGTGGGATAAGGCTTTGTTGTTGTTATTGTTGTAATATGTTTTATAAACTCTAATTTAATAATACTAATACTATATCCTATATTTAGTTGTAAAATTAAATATTTTAATTCAATTTATTATATATTTATGAAAATATTATTTTATTCATAGGGTCCCAAAAAATTGATGAGGGTGTTTTTTTTTATTTTTTGATTTTTTTTAAATTGAAAAGTTGACCTAATAATTCACTTTTAACCCTATATTTTCGCATATGTAAATGACAATATCCCTCGTCCCCTACGAGCCCCGCGGAAAATTCTCGAACGAGGCTCCGATTTTAAGAAATTTTGCCCCCGTGAGAGCGGGGATGGGGGATATAATGCCTCGGAGCCTTCTCTCGAGAATTGGGTGGGGGCCATTGCCCTCCCCTTGGGGCTCCGAATTTTTGTTTCAAAATTTTTTATGCATAATTTATTAAAAATCAAAGTTACTAAAACTCAACCATCCAATTTTTTTATATAAACATCACAATAAACTCAAATCCTAAATTCATCTATCTCCTTCTCCTCATCCTCTCTCCTTCTCTAGGATCCCTACCCATCTCCTTTTCTTTCTCATCTCTTTCTCTATCTCCAAAATCTTTCCAAGACAACTTCGACGGCCGGCATGTTGGGAGGGGCGGCGGTGCGACGACGGCCGTCCCCTTTGTGAAGGCAAGGGTTCGGGGCGGGAGATAAAATTCCCCCGAACTAAAAATTCGGGACGGGTCGGGGCAGGGCCGGTCCTACCAGCTGCACCTATTGTTGCGATAAAATAAGAAACAACAGATTGAACCCAAATAAAAGAAGAGGTAGCATAACCACCAGAAGAAATTTTATCTGGTTTACGTGGCACACGAGAATTGAGGTAACTCGATGTGCACTGTTAGAAGAGGAATTACTAAGAGGACAAGAAAGTTGAACGATTCGTGGTCTCAACAAATTTTCCATATATCCAATGCACATTTAAATAATGAGCTATTTCCCCCTAACCATGATTTATTTTCACTTGCACCCAGTTAACTTTTTTTATTTTTATACTCTTCATTACAAAAAAAATGATGCGTTTTTTTTGTAAATGTTAAAAGTGTAACCGAATAAATAAAGTTTTATTTGCTGAGTTATTAGGACTTTGTTAATTTCTGAAAGGATTTAATGGGATTGGGAGCACCCTACTAGTAAGTTTTTCGGCCGTTGGATTGAGGCACAATGGTGGATGCGCGCTCATGATTCAGCGAGGCATTTTTTTTAATCTGATTTTATTTTCGCCAGTTCAGCGCTACCCAATCGGCCCTCAAATTTTTTATGAGCAACGTCTTCTCTTTTTGATCGACCGGTGTGTCTTCACAAGACCTCGATGCCGCTTTCTTCGATCGAACTCGGCGTCTTCTCTCTTCGATCGACTGATGTGTCTTTGCGAGACCTCAATGTCGCTTTCTTCGATGAATCACAGCATCTTCTCTCTTCAATCGATTGGTGCGTCTTCACGAGACCTCGACGCTACGTCTTTAGTCAACCACGGCGCTGGATCCATCTCCGCATAGTAGTAGGTACTTCTCGCTCACTTCTCTTTCCTCCTCATCTTCGAACATTTCATCTTCTCTGCTCACTTGTCCTCCACGCGGTAGAAGGGTCATCCTTGTGGTCGCCATCATCGTTCTGTCATTGTTTCCTTGTGGTCGCCAAGTCATCTCGCCACCAGGTGAACTTACAAACCCTAAACCCATAAATGCTCCATCTTGCTCTTTTGGTATGTGGTAATTGCAGATGTACCATTTCGCAAATCCTTTCAATTGTTTCTGTATGTAAATAGCTTAGATGAGTGGTAGTATAGGTTGAAATTTCCTTTCATTTTCCCTGGCAATGTAATATGGGCAGGTCATGCATTGGCAATGTAATATTATATATCTTATAGTAATTTTGTTCAGTATTATGTCCATTATAATATATATCTTATAATGGAGTCTTTTTTGAGGAAAAGTAGCCATTTTGACGTTATTTATAAACATGCCAAGAGCTTGAAGAGGGTAATTGAGATCCAAAGATTACCCTTGAAGTGAAAAAAAGGTTAATGAACGAATTTGGAAATCTAACTTTCATTCTTCTATGATCTAACTAAGTGCATCCAGGTCACTCGAATGAGTGTTGTGCCTTGTAATTGTAGATGGAAATTGCGACGGATAAAATGCTAGCAAGCACCCCTGATGTTTTATGGAATATTTTCTTCCACAACAATGGTGCGATCATGACCGACAATAGTTGTCTTACAAAACTACGCAAAGTAAAATTTTCTGTCACTAATTTGGCCAACAAAAAACAAAGTCTAGCACTAATGTCAAATGCTAATGGACGATGCTTCTTCATCCAATAGTTGTCGTGTAACAGTAACATCCTAGATTTTTTTTCTTTTGTCTGCCTAGAAGATTATCTCGGCGACACCACTTAATTCTATGACTTAAATCAATCAAGTTTACAATAACGTAAGACTTAATTTATAATAATTTAAATAATATGCGAAAGCCATCTTTGCAACATCCAATAACTTGTGGGTTGGATTCACGTCTATATAATAATGGACCCTATATCCATGTGTATGTCAACTGCTAGAGGAGCCATCAATCGTCTCACCATAGCCATCACAATCATCTATACGAATCCAAGTATAGAGGTAAAGTCCAATGAGATAATTCAGTACGTAGGATCACCTATAACAATAAACAATATGAATAATGTCAATAACAATAATCATATGCATAATGATAAGCAATATCAATATTATCCTATCACTGCAATCTCAATTATCAATATGCATTATCCATCAACCATAAAGATCAATTGGTTGGAATCAATAATTCTATCATCCTTTATCATCAATCATAACGACTGTCAATAGAAATTCCATTATCAATAACGTCAATCATATGAGTTGCAATCAATTATCTTAATAATCAATCAACTTTACTTTACTTTACTTCAACCATAAAGGCGATAATTCAATAATCTTTTTGTCATACATCAACCACAAAGGTTGTAATTCAATTATTCTTTTCTATCAATTATCTCTCTCTACTCAACCAAAAAGGTTGCAATTTTGATTCAATTAATATTAACAACAATTCAATATCAATCAATCATCCATTCTTATTCTTCAACTATAAAGGCTGCAATCATCTTTTATCCTTAACTTCAACTATAAAGACTATAATTATCTTTTTAACTTTAACAATCAATTAATCTTTCTATACTTCAACCATAAATACTACAATTTAATATCTTTTACTTTAGCTTTAACCATAAAAGCTGCTCAATACTTCAACCATAATAGTTGTTTCAACCACAAGGGTTGTTCAATACTTCAACTACGAGGACTGCTTCAATCGCAAAGTCTGCTTTAATCATAAAAGTTGTTCAATACTTTAACTACGAGGACTGCTTCAATCACAAAGACTGCTTCGAGAGCTCTCCTAATTTTAGATATCTTGCATCTTTTATCTTGATTAACTTAAGACGTATATCTTTGCTTTCATTTAAACTTTCTTTCTAATCTTAAATGCACAAGACATCAATCAATATACCATAATCGTAAGACTATATCAACACAAAGAGATCAATATCATAATAATATGATCAGATATAAACCATATCTCAATCATCAAAATCAAACATACTTTGATAACTTAAAAGCATCTTTTTCGAACTTTAAAACTTGGGCCGAGTGGGATGGAACCCGAGCCGATTCCCCATATAATCAATCATACTCATATTTCTATAAAACCCGAGTCGGTTCGTTCGATTTTCATACTAATTCTCGTTCAATCAACAGAACTCGGACCAGGTGGGGTGAAACCCGGGCCGGTTCATCTGGTTTTCATAAATATTCCAATTCAATCAACATACCTAGGCTGGGTGAAAAACATTTCGGGCCGAATCGGCCTGTGATTTTTTAATCTAATTCCATGTCCTCAGAACCCGGGTCGGGCCTAACGTAATTCGGGTCGAGACAATTTGATTCCTTGATCTGATCACATCTTCATCACGGAACCTGGGCCGGACTATTTGAAATTTGGTCCGATCCTATTCAACTCTCTTTCATCCATTAATATTAACGGAACTCGGGTCGAGTTAGTCGGAACCCGGTACGAATTCTTAACAATCTTTGTGTTGTACTCGGGTTACAGAACCCATGTCGGGTTCGTACGCACTCAGTCCGGATCAATTCAGTTGCCACCCGGATTCCAAGGAATCCGGACCGAGCAGAGCATAATATAGGTCGAGTTCTGCCGTTATCGGGAAGTTACCTTTTCGGCACAACTTTCGACCATATTTTCTATGTGATTATCAATGAAATGTAATTCATAATTCATCCATACAATAGTCAATACTTAGGTCAAGAATCCCGAGGGTACATGTCGCAGAAAACTGATGTCATGGGGATCCTCCTACGTACCTTAAGTTGGTTGAAAAATCAACTATATTCCTGTTGCCTATGGACTGCACGGACGTCACAATTTTGGCTGATGATTATTCCCTATAGATGTCCAAAAACCTTCGGCTACCACTTGAATTTTGTTACTTGAATTTTGTTCTTCTCTTTCGGGGCTTCGAAATGGTATATCGCTCACATTCTCAGGTGCCTCGGTTCATGAAAAAATGAAGGAGAAAGAGGGGATCTCGTGCAAAAATTATGTGGAGACAAATCATACTTTCTAGCCACCCTTTAGATCTTATTTATAGTTCTCAATTAAAGTTTTTGACTCCTATTAGATTTTGGGCTATTTTTCATCAATCATAACCATCCATCATTAATTATCATCTCTTAAATATTCATGTTTAGTTAAATCTAAATTTCACTAATTATTTCATAACCACACTTATAAAAAAATCTATTTATCTCTCTCATAATTTCTTTCAATCAAACTCTACTTTCATTTTTTCCTTTTATTTCTTCATTTTCTCTAATTTTCGTAATTATTTAATTCTATTTTTAGATAATAAATAATAATAAATATTATTTTAATGATTGAAATATTTTTAAGCCATAAGACTCTCAATCCTATCCTATTTTGGAGTCATATATTCATTAAATATTCTTCTGAATATCAAATCGATTTGAAATCCCAAATCATAATCTAATTAAAATTCCTACTTCCAAGAGGATTTAATTTTCTTTTATTTTTATTTTTCTTTTTCCTTTCCGACCATACTTTTAATTCTACTTAAATTCTAATTTCTTCTCCGAGTAGAATTAACCTTTCTTTCTATTCATATTCATTTTCCAATTATATTCCTATTTCTTATCAAATTATCCTTTAATCTTCTTTGACCCATTAAAACATGGATGTAATTTGACAAATTACTTTATTGTCCCTTTGTAAAATCCTGGGGTGTTACAATAACAATGGGCTGACAAATTACTTTATTGTCCCTTTGTAAAATCCTGGGGTGTTACAATAACAATGGGCATACCAACTCGTGAGCACCAGCAACGATGAACAACTTGCAGGAGAACTGACATCTTCGCGAGTAGCACTATCGATGACGACATCGAATTAGCGTCTTTGCGAGCAACAAAATCTACACACAACTTGCGAGCAGTACGATCTACTCACATCATGGCGTCTTCAACTCAACGACACCATCTTCGTGCATCCTCAGAGAGCAAAATCGACGGCGGCATCTTCGCGAGTTGTTTGTTAGGGCGAAGATCTATTTTGCACGCTCTGCGCATGCATTGGACAATGAAGAGTGTTGAACCAATGAAAATAAAACTAGATCAAGAAAAATTACCTCATTGAACCGCTCACGCACATCCACCATTGCGCCTCAATCCAACAGCTGAAAAACTTGATAACGAGATTAGGGGTCAAGTACTTATAAGCTACCCAAAAATGTCATAGTAGAATAATAAAAAGAAGAGGCTACTTCACCATAAAATGCATAAGTAGGATTGGTGACATGTGGAGATATGATTTTCTCGATTAATTAAAATTAGCTAAAGCACTTTTATTATTATTTATTTTTAATTATATCATTTTATACGACATATATCTAAAAAAATTGTAATATAATGTATAAATCATGCATACATAATATATCATAATGTTTATTTATATATTATAGTAGTAAATAAGTGATCCGGTAATGGGTTAGAACTTTTTTTATATTTAAGCATGTCTCGACCCAAAATAAATTGAGTTTTTAAGTAATTAGATTTATTCTTTATCTAGATATATTCTCAACCTAAAAATTCTCAAAACAATTGGGTCAATTCAGATCGAAATGTCGAGATAGTCGTCGCCACTTGCTCGCCTTGAGAGGTTAAGCCTAATAATTTGATATGAAGTAATGTCGATAAATTATCAGTTATTTTATTTAATTTTTTTATAATTTGATTGAAATTTATTATAATAATTTTAGTTGTTATGATAATTTTAATTACTATCTCTCACTAGTAATCTTGATGGTAGATACGAAATGTGTATTTTATTTTAACACAATATTCATTCAATCAAATTTATTAGTTTTAAATATTTTATTAATAAATAAATATAATTCAATTTTATGTTCGAAATTCTCATTTATTTTATTTATATTCATATTTTCAATTTATTTATTTATATATAATAATATGTCATCAAATTTAAAATAATTTGTTCTCCAACTATTTTATTATTATTTCTATTTTGGTAAAATAACTCTATTGATGACGAGGATATTGATAGCCAATACCAAAATGCTAATCGGACGAGAGAGGTCTAATTATAGGCTGATCGGATCCCGAATTTCGGTTCAGGAAAGAAAAAGAAAAGATAAAGACCCCATGTCTGATTCATACGAAACTTCGAAACAGTTATAAACATGCGTAACAGTGTGCCCAAAAATCGTTATATTGGTGTCGGAAGGGGATTGATGTGATATATAACCATCTCAAGAATAGCACGAACAAGGGTGTTCATGTCTTGAGGGCTTTCCCCGTGGACCACCGAGTTATTTTACTTTCTTGTATTTTTTTAGCTCATTTTGTACTTAATTTTATTTGCAAGTGATAGTGGCAGTTTTGTAATATGCACTCTAGAAAAGTGCACCCCTCTAGCTTATTCTCCACATCACACGTCACAAAACTACCTTACGAGCCTAAGGTATATAAAGGGGAGACCGCTAGAGCCCCCCCTAAAGCCTTTGTAATCATTCTATTACTCAACAAAGATTTCAAAGCTTTCCATTATCTAACACGGTGCTTCAAGCGTGGGGTGACAACCCACAAAGCGTTCCAAGCGATCGGAGGTTCTGCCTAAGTGCCCATTTGTTCACAAACGCCTCCATCGAAATGTTCACTCGGGACCAAGCATCCAAAAAACTGTGGCATTGAGAGAGTGGCATAAGAAAAATTTTGCAAAGCGCTCAAAAGAGCTTGCCTAGACGTTGGGCATGTCTAGGCGCCGCACGAATCGGTCGAGCAAAAAATAACGCCATGACAAGTTGGTATCAGAGCAACTTTTCTAGGACCGCTCAGGTTGATGTTCGACGATCAAGAAGGAATGATGTCGAACTTGGAGATGACCCAAGAACCTGCCGCACCGGAGAAGGGCCGCCCAGAGCAAGGGCGCGCCCGCTCGATCGATGGACGTCATGACCTCCTTTGAGCAATGCCTCGACCAGTTCCAACTGGACGTGGGTGAGGTGCAAGACCAACTCGCAATGCACGAGCGATAATTGGAGAGAACAGTGGACCTCACAATGATGTGGGACGAGGTTGCATCATTGTATACGCGACTCGAGTCCATGGAGACGACAATCATGGACTTGCGGGAGACCTTGGACAATGATCTCTTAAATATGAGATTCGAGATGGAGCAAGAGCTCAAGCGATGCTACAGAAATGGGAGAAGTCCCAAAATGTTCGTCCCGCATGAGACAAGAATCGGTGCGCCAAAGCGGAGGTCATACAAAGGCAAACGGTCAGCAAAGGAGATCAACGACTTCCTGTGGAACGTTCGACGATACATGGAGATTTTCGACGTGACTTCAAAAGCGAGGATGGTGAAGACCACATCCTTTTACTTGCAAGATTGGGCGAGTCTATGGTGGCGGTGTCATTGCGATGATGTGGAACATGGTAACGTCGATCCCATTGAGATGTGGGACGATTTCATGAGGCAACTTACAAACTACTTCTGCCCTGCCAAGATGGGATTGCAGGCCAAGATTGTGTTGTTCAATATTTTTCAGAAGGGCACGTTGAAGGAATACGTGAAAGAGTTCACCGAGCTCCGCCTACAGAACTCTCAGGTGGACGAAGATACGTTGTTGACGATCTTCGTGAAGGGTTTAAAGCCTTGGGCTAGGACGGAGTTGAAGCGACGAAATTGCTCTAAACCTCCACTCATTAGTTTCTACTGCCAAAGTGCTTATGGAGTATACTAAAATGAATACCCCACCACCAAAGCCCGTGGCCAAGAGTAATGGTGGGGGAGAGAAGTCAAAGTCGCAAGAAGGTAGGTCGTACTTCTAGGACGACAGGAAGGGCTATCAAGACAGGAAGCCATTTAATGATAGATTTAAGAGGGATAGAAAGCCATTGAGGCTTTGCTACATTTGCAAGGGTCCACATTGGACAAGTGATTGTCCGCAAAAGGCGACGGTGAATGCTATATATTACCCCGATGAGAAGGAGGAGGAGGCGTGTCTCAGTTCAATGCACATTCTTAGCACTATCAATGCCTCTGAAGGGTACCTCATCGACTGCTTGACTTTATGTAAACATCGAGCTGAACAAACAAGTCTTCAACACCCTCGTCGACATAGGAGCATCGAAGTTGTTCGTGTCAGAAGTGACCACCAAGAAGTTGAAGCTGCCACTAAAGAAGACTTTCGCCACGTTCAAAATGGTGACGCGAAGTCTATCTCGATCACAAGAATTTTTTTTGGAGTGAAGATTCGCATCGGCAAGTGGTCGAGAAGCTTCGAGGTGACGGTGGCACCAGTGCATGATTAGAAGTGGTGGTGGACATCTCTTTTCCATGACACATTGCTGCATGTGTCATCTCGCTCACCAATTTGATGGTCATCTTCCACCCTAAGGGACCTTACAACGTTCCCGTGAGGTCAGGTGGAGATCTGAAGCAGAAGATTTTTTCCATTATGCAAGTGGCAAAGGGGTTGCGCAAATAGGAACACACCTTCCTGGCAACCACCATCTTGAAAGATCCGGGGCCCTTCACTCCAACACCTCCCAAAGTTTTTGAGACCCTTAAGAACTTTGCGGATGTCGTACCTCCGGAACTTTCAAAACGGTTGCCTCTGAAGCGTGAAGTGGCTCATGTCATTGACTTAGTCCCTGAATAAAAAGCCCCACATGGAGTCCCTTATTGTCTAGTCCCTCCGGAACTCACAGAACTCCGTAAGCAACTCATCGAACTATTGGATGTAGGATATGTTCGACCCTCGAAGTCTCCATATGGCGCCCCAATTTTTTTCAAAAGAAGCATGATGGATCCCTCCGGATGTGCATCGATTACCGGGCGCTCAACAAGATTATGATGAAGAACAAGTATCCCATTCTCCTGATGGCGGACTTGTTCGACCAATTTGGCGGTGCAAGATAGCTTATCAAGTTGGATCTTCGTTCGGGCTATTGACAAGTACGAATCGCGAAAGATGATGTGACGCCCAACTATTTGTTTTGGTGCCACAATGGGTGAAATCGTAAAATCAAATATTTAAATTCGAATTAAAATCTTCAACAAAAAATTACGTTAAAAAATCAATTAACTCTGAAAATTTTCAAAAATTTTGACATAACGTATGCGTAAATTTGTCCATACGTCATGTACAACACCCCATATATATCTCATCACAGACAATTAACTTCAAAACTAATTCATCACAGACAGTTATAAGGACATTACTGACAGTTCAATAAATAGTTAAAAGAGTAGAAACACATGCCCAAAATAGTGAGTTACAAGCTCACTATCAAATCAAAATCACGAGTCAGACGCTCGAAAACCATATAACGTGAGCGTCATCGCTTCACACAATAATTCATTATCTCCAAAATCTTTCAAAGCATACTTCAAGTAATAAATCCGTATATGGAAAACTCAATGAAACACAAAGTTAGCAATACAATGATCACGCTTCTCACACATGCCCATTTTCTAGCCCATTTATATTCTTTATTTTATGCTATGCAAGCTTTCATCATTACCTGAAAAAAATAAGTAGGAGGGGTGAGCATTAGGAAGCTGAGTCAAATGACTACCTCAAATATTAAAAACGTTACGAAAATCAACATCTTCATATTTACAAATATTCCAAAAACCTTCTCGTTCTTCGTAAAGAAACTTATTCACTTAGTAATCATACAAAAAGAATGACATATATGCACATGCATGGTAATCAACAAAATGTCATAAAATGGGAAAACATCATCATTATTGAAATCCAATCTCCTCAATGGAGAAACAAATCTCACCCATCGTATCCCATTGTATGCACATGCATGGTGGTCGTTCTAATCCCGTCCCTCGTATTCCATTGACACATAATGTTGAACTGTCCTTCGTATCCCATTGACATAGGGTTTCTTATCTTTTCTTTCCATCCCTCGTATCACATTGACACATAATGGTTGTTCTAATTTCATCATTCGTATCACTATATTGACATATGATGTTGAACCTACTCTTTGTATCTCATTGACACAGAGCATACCGAGCTCCAATCGGTCAAACAGAGGTGAAAACACTCCGTCTTATGCGAGTTTTACATATAATGCATGAATACAAATTCAAAATGAAGCTTTAGAGTTTGAAATCATCATACTAAAGGAACATTTCATTTCAAAAGTAAATCTTTCACTTCATGTGATAAAAGAAACTTCTATCAATTAAAGACTTCCAAAATTTATAATAAAACATCATAAGTCATATAATGACACATGTATGAAGCATACGAATAACTATGATTATGCATGGAAAAAAACTATCACGAAAATTTGTCCCACATCGGATGGGATAATGTCATCACTCCAAGGAGTTTAGTAATTCATGTCATTTGAGATAAGTTCCCTCACCTTGGATTCGTTGAGTGCCAAATTATCCATTCGTCCGAATTCAATCAAAAGTAGACACGACCCATCACATCCATTACTTGATAAATTAATGTTATAAAAAAATTTAATTGATAATTCACTCTTCACAAAAACTCGACGTGCTTATCATAAACCAAGTCATATTATGAATTTATGACAATACTTACCAAAAAGAAAATAAAGGCCTCGTCAAATAGGAGCAGCCAATCAAATCTCAACAACCCATGAACTATCGCCTTCCGATTAACAACTCCCTATAAGCGAAATTCAAATCAAAGTTTAAATAAATCCTAATTAGAACATTAACTACATTATAAATAATTACTTTCAGTTATCAAGTCGTTCATATCACAACTACTGTAGTCACTCCTCTCAAAACTATAGTCGCACCCGCTGAAACGTCGAAAAGTCGTCGAGTGCCTTCTTCATTAATAGTAAAATAAAGTTACTTTTAATTTGTCCACAAAACTGAAATCCAATCATCTGCACATTTTCATTTGCTTACCAACCGTGATATGAGGACAAGTCGTCGGAAAGGTCGCTGAAGAACGATCGGAATCCAAAACTCACGAACCTAAAAGGGATTAGCGATTAATTATTCTACGGACACTAATCTAATCTCTATTTGGCTCATGTGTGAACCTACCAGAATGTTGAGATGAGTTTGGCCAAAGCTCCCCATAGGACTCGCCGAAAATGTCATCGCAAAAGCCTTACTCAGACACCTATTTCTTGGAAATAAAAACACGTTTAAAACCCCTCAAAATGATCATAATCGATATGAGAATATACAACTCACCAGGAGAGAGATTAGTGCGAATCGTCGCCGACGAAATCTCCTTCCGTCATGTTCTAAACTCACTATGTCATGCACAATGGACCAATCCTCGTCTAACCCATGTCAAAATGTTCATCTCGTCATCATATTTCCATCGGTATCTTTCGTGCGAAAAATGATGGTCGGACGATGGAGAATCGATGGTCGGAAGGGGCGACGGCTGAAGACGTCTCGCAGACACTTTAGCACTTGGGGGAAAGGAAGAAGATAGTCGCC
Source organism: Pontederia crassipes (assembly GCA_030549335.1). Classification (NCBI taxonomy): domain Eukaryota; kingdom Viridiplantae; phylum Streptophyta; class Magnoliopsida; order Commelinales; family Pontederiaceae; genus Pontederia; species Pontederia crassipes. The sequence continues at coordinate 75,345,087 of CM060188.1, read as the reverse complement.
CTTTTTTCTATACAAGTCACTTTTTTTGCTGTCAGCCCTGCATAAAGACCAAAATGTCCATACTTTTAAACTAAATTCTACCTTTTTTAAATCATGCAGAGCGTTACATGATGTGCAGAAGAAGACGTGCGTCACAAGATATGGTTCTTACGAGTTCCTCGTGATGCCTTTCAATCTCACCAATGTCCCAACGACCTTCTGCACCCTCATGAACAAGATATTACAATCATTCATTGACAGGTTCGTGGTCATGTACCTCGACAACATCATGATCTACAACCGCACTTTGGAGGAGCACATCGAGCACATTCGCCAAGTGTTCGAGGTGTTGTGACAGAACCAGCTCTACGTCAAGCGGGAGAAGTGTGTTTTCGTTCAATCAGAAGTGCACTTCTTAGGACATATTGTTGGAAGTGTCAAGCTGAAGATGGATGGCGCGAAGATGCGGCCATCATAGAGTGGGAGCCACCCAAGAGGATTCTCGACATGCGTTCGTTTCGTAGCCTGACAAACTACTATAGACGGTTCGTCAAGGGGTAGTCACATGTGACGACCCCTTTGATGAATCTTCACCAGAAGAATGTGAAATGGGAGTGAATGCTTACATGCCATGAAGCGTTCGACACCCTCAAGAGGGTTATGACGGAGGAACCAATGCTCGTCCTGCCAGACCACATCAAATCTTACGAGGTACAAATAGATGCTTCTGACTATGCTATCAGAGGAGTTCTTATGCAGGAGGGACATCCCGTGGCGTTTAAGAGTCACAAACTCAATGACACGGAGTGGCGCTACACCGTGCAAAAGAAGGAAATGATCGCGGTGATCCACTGCCTTAGGACATGGTGGCACTACCTCCCCGGGTCGCACTTTGACATCAAGATGGACAATGTCGCGACAAATTACTTCGAGACGCAGAAGAAGCTCTCACGAAAGCAAGCAAACTGGCAAGATTTTATGGCAGAGTTTGATTATGTCCTAGAGTACAAGTCTGGCAAGACGAATGTCATTGCCGTACGCGCTCAGTCAATGCACGAAATTGGCAGCCATGAGCTCCTCTCAGGCCGACCTAGTCAAGAGGATCAAGAAGGGATTGGAGTCGGATACCACGACAAAGAACTTGTTCGAGCAAGCAAAGGAGAGAAAAATATGCCGCTTTAGGGTGGAAGATGTGTTGATCTTCACCAAGAAACGTCACATCTATGTTTCACTGTTCGACAACTTGTGGCGCGCCATCATGCAAGAGTGTCATGACTCTAAGTGGGCGGGACATCTAGGCATCCGCCACACTTTGGCACTCATCGAGGACAACTACTTTTGGCCAAGGATGGAGGACGATGTCGAAGCTTTTGTGAAAACATGTCTTATTTGCCAGTAGGATAAAAATTTCAATTAAGCGTCCAACAGACTTTTGGGACATCTGCCTATTCTAGAACGACCGTGGAAAGATGTTTCCATGGACTTCATCATGGGTCTGCCCAAGTCTAAAGGGGCGGTACCATCAAGGGGGTCATCGATCAATTCTCTAAGTATGCCATCTTCGCCGTCGGCTCTGCAAGTTGTCCTGCCACTGAAGCTGCAGAGTTAGTCATGAAACACATGGTGAAGTATTGGGGCCTACCACAAAGCATAGTCAGCGATTGTGATGGGAGATTCGTTGACAACTTTTGGAATGAACTATTCAAGATTATGGGCTCCAACCTGCATTTCTCGACATCACTTCATCCTCAAATCGCCGGCCAAACTGAGAGGGTGAATTGTATCTTAGATATTTACTTGCGGCACTATGTGAGTGCCAATCAGAAGGATTAGATGAAGCTATTCGACATCACACAATTCTCTTACACCTGCAACGAAACGAGTCGACCAATCGGAATCCCTTCAAGATAATGATGGAGCAGCAACCTCTCACTCCATAGACCATCGCCACTTTTTATGGTGGCAAAGTCTCCACCGTTCACCACATGACGAGGGAATGACATGAGCAGAATGATATGTCTAGGGCATGTTTGCACAAGACATCGAAGCGCATGAAGAAGTGGGCAGACATTGCCCGACAGACGTCAACTTTGAAGTCGAAGACTTGGTACTTATGAAGCTGGTCCAACATTTTCGGCTAAGCGAAAAGAATCTGCATAAGGGCCCCATTAGGCGTTACGATGGCCCGTTTAAGATCTTGAAGAAGGTAGGTAAGGTGGCTTATAAGTTGAAGCTCTTGTTGCAAATGCAACAATACCCCATCTTCCATGTCAGCCTGCTCAAATCTTTTGTCGAATACCATGAAGATTCCGGGCGTGGGGTTTCAGACTGTGCTCCGCCGACATCCATCAACAATTCACTGATCAAGTTAAAGAAGTACTCGTTGTCTGTGTGAAGAATCGAAAGGAGTATCTTGTTCGATGAAACAAAAGATCGGATGTCGACACAAGTTGGAAGATGGCCGAAGCACTTTGGCGATTCAAACAGAAGATTAAAGAATTCGAAGCTATAGTTCCAGAGACATCGCTGACTTGAGTGAGAAAGAATGTCTCAGGAGCTTTCCCTGTGGACTGTTGATCGCTAGCTGATCACTATAGTTTTTTTTATCCCATTTTAGATGCATTTCACCCATATCGAGCCCCTAAATTGCCCAACTTTTGGCCAATTATGTTTGGAATGCAAAGATTGTAAGAACTAGTTGATATTCCTCATTTTATACTTAATTTCATGTGCATAGAGGTTCTGAAATGCCAAAATCCATAAATATTTTAATTCTATGCCAAGTTATCATTTTTAGGACAAGTTATCACTTCAATATGTCAAGTTATCATTATTTTGAGTGAAGTGATTTTCAATGATTTTCTTGCCCTAAATCCATTACTATCATGAATGAATCATATTTGGATGGTCACATCTCAACTTGTACAAAATTTTAAGTCCATTTGAACAAGTTATCATTTTTTCAATGCCAAGTTATCGTTAAAGGGCAAACTATCATTTCGACATGCAAAATTATCAAATCTGCACAAAGACCTTAGGCATTCATTATATTATTGTCCTAACTCATTGTTGTTCAAATATGATCACATTTGGATAATCATAACAAAAGTTATGACAAGTTATCATTTTTAAGGCAATCAAGTTATCGTTTTGGCACCCAAGTTATCGTTTCTATGAAATCTTATTCATATTTGATTTCTGACTTCACTCACTTATCACCCTAATCTATTTGATGCCTCTAATGCCTTGAATCACTTGTATTTGGATAATTTTCATGATTAGTGCAAAGTTATCATTTTCAGATCCCAAAATCATTAGTTTTTCATATTGATTTCATTCTTGTATAACACCAAACTCCTTTTGATTATTGAGCTGAGTTTACTTGTTGTCATAATCCTTATTTGTTTATTTCTTATTAGAGGACATTGATGTTTGATGTTGTGGATTTTCTAACACGAAAAAGGAGTATGAATTAAGTCAAAAAGGTGGGGGGACCACTCCTTTGCTGTCCAAAAAGTTGTTGTCTTCTACAGGAATTTCAGGGATGGAATGGCACTATCAGGGAATGAAAGAACATTCTAACCTACATCCAAGGGTGATTAAGGGTCATATATAAGCTGGAAAACCTGAGGAGAGAAGGGAGAGCCTCCATTGGGAGGGCTGCTGGACCAGGAGCAAGGGGGAGGAGCTAAAGTGCTGCAATCCAGATTTCTATCGACAGCCCTCAAGGATGATTTACTTTTGTTTTTTCCTTCTATATTGTATCTAAGTTTGTAATCATGAGGAGCTAAATTCTATGCCTCCTAGAATAGGGATTAGGGATAAGTTCAAACTTCCTGCACTGATTTTTGAATTCTGAATTTCTAGTTTTACAATTATGAATCTGAACTGTTATAAATCTGATCTTGTCATTTGAAGACCCTATTTGTATTTATAACTGAGAAGTTATCATTTGGTCTAACCCTTGTTCAGAAATGAATCAAGAATCAATGCCAAGTTCTAGATACAAACCCAATTAGAATTCTGATTTCTATTTTCTGAAATCTAATTTTTCTGGAATCTGAATTTTGAATGCCTTCCTGATTTCTGAATTCTTAGAACCTGTTTTGTCATTGTGGAGTCCCAATTGTTTTGGCAACTGAAAGGTTATCTTATGGTTCTATTCTAGTTCAGAAATGATCAAGATGCAATGACATTCCTAAGGTTCTAATTTGTAATTGTTGCTGATTTTCTACTTTCCTGATTTTTGAACAATCTGATTTTTTATTTTCCTGAGCTGTTTGAATCTGATTGTCATTGGGGATTGAATTAATTGAACAACTGAGAGGTTAATATCTATCCCAATCTTGTTCAGAAATGGATTGAGAAGCTTTGACATTCCTATGATTCAAACCTGTAATCAGATTTGGTTTTTCCTGATTTGAATGAGTTGCTGATTCACTACAAAAAAAACGCGGATTACCGACGGTCCGAACCGTCGGTAATCAGCCGAAAAACCGTCGGTAACGCAATTACCGACAGTTTTTCAGTCGGAATCGATCTGTCGAAAAAACGCTCGTCGCAAACGGATTTGCGACGGTTGAAAAAAATCCGTAAAAAATATCGACGGTTCTGGCTATCGGAAAAGTCCCCGGCGGTTCGACCCGTCGAAATTTTTCGACGGTTGCAACCGCCGAAAAAGTCCCCGGCGGTTCGAACCGTCGATATTTCCGACGGTTGCAACCGCCGTAAAAGGTCGGCGGTTCGAACCGTCGCAACTTTTTGACGGTCACAAATGTCGAAACTTTAGACGGACGTCGCAACCATCGATCTTTAGACGGTCACAACCGTCGTAAATAATTTTTTAAATATAAAAAAATTAGCGGCCGGATCTGACCGCCTGGCGTTCGAATCTGGCCCGATCCGGCCGCTGGATGTGGCCGGATCCGGCCTCCAGCTGCCGGATCCAGCCGCTGGAGGTCGGATCCGGCCACCAGTCGGCCGATCGGTCGCTGGGGGCCGGATCCGAACGGCCACGGCCGGATCCGGCCGACAGCAGAGAGAGAGACGCCAGCGCGGAGCGGGAAAGAGAGAGATACGTCGACGCGAGAGAGGGTCGTCGGTGCGGGAGCGGGTCGCCGGCATCCGACGCGCGGGAGAGGATGCTCGCGGCCGGGAGAGAGAGAGAGGAGAGGAGGGAGAGAGAGGAGTGGAGGGAGGAGGGAGAGAGAGAAGAGGGAGGAGGAATATATATAAAGGGAAAAAGTGAAAAAGAAAGCGGGAAAAGAAAAAAAAATGGGATAATAAAATTTTAATTACCGACGGTTTCGGCCGTCGAAAATGTAAATATTAAATATTTTTATAATTACCGACGGTTGTGACCGTCGAAAATATATTTAGTTATATATAATATTTATTTTTTATTTTACCGACGATTTGAACTAAACCGTCGGTAATTGCGACGGTTTGGACCGTCGCTAGTTATATTAATAAAATACTCTTTATATGATATTATTATTAATTTACCGACGGTTACGACCTTCGGAAATTGCGGCGGATTTTGCGACGGATGGATATCTGTCGAAAATATCGACGTTCCTAATCGTCGAAAAATTTAATAATAATATAATAAATTATATAATTATTTTTTTATTTCCGACGGTCGTGACCGTCGGAAAATCCATCGAAAAAATTTAATAATAATATAAAAAAATACATAATTTATTTTTTTATTTCTGATGGTCATAACCGTCGGAAAAGTCGTCAGAAATTGCGACGGATGGATATCCGTCGAAAATATCGACGTTCCTAATCGTCAAAAATTTTAATAATAATATAATAAATTATATAATTAATTTTTTTATTTCCGACGGTCGTGACCGTCGGAAAATCCGTCGAAAAAATTTAATAATAATATAAAAAAATACATAATTTAATTTTTTATTTCCGACGGTCATAACCGTCGGAAAAGTCGTCAGAAATTGCGACGGATGGATATCCGTCGAAAATATCGACGTTCCTAATCGTCAAAAAATTAAATAATAATATAAATTATTTCCGACGGTCAAAACCGTCGAAAAATCCGTCGGAAACGAAACCGTCAAAAAATCTGTCTCAAATTGCGACGGATTTAGAACCGTCAAAAATTATCCGTCGGAAAATCACGATTTTCTTGTAGTGATTTCTGATTTCCTGAAATTCCTAAAATCTGATTGCCATTGTTAAGCTCTACTTTAATCCACCATTGAGAGATAGTTTTAAAGCCTTCCTTGAGATTCAGAAATGAGCCAATGAGCAATGACAATTTCTGATTTTCCAAACTTGTATTAGGTGCTGATTTCTATCCAATTCATTAATGGAAACGTGGATTTCATTTGAATTTGCAGCTGAGAAGCTGATTTTAAATTCTCTTGTAGTTTAGAGATAAATCAAGGAGCATTAGCATTAATATTGGATTGATTTCATCCTTGTTTAGTTGATTGAAGCATTCCTTTCATTTTCAAAGTGCAATCTAGAAATTATCATTTCAGATTTGATTGAATTGCCAAAAAATCAGCAAAGTGATTTGGATTGAACATAATGATAGCTTGATTTTCAGTGGGGATCCTCTTCTAATTTAACTTGGCTAACAATTATATGACAATATATTATTTAGTTCTGGTCTAATTGAACTGTGAAAACAGTCATATTAAATGTTGAATTGGATTTGACTAAAAAAGTGATTAACTTGTCCATTCTCATCCAAAATTAAATTAGATGAACCCCAATTCCTAGGAGGACCTTCCTCATTGATAGTTAAACATTTTTAGACTCTAATTTAGCATTTACAATTCAGTTTAGATAACTTTTCAAAAATCTCAAATCAGTTATCATTTTTAGCCCTTTTTAGAAATCGATTTTAACTTTCTTTTAAATTCTTGGATTTTTAACTTTAGATAAGGCTAATCTAGATTGTTTAGAAAGCCTTGGACTTCAAATCACTGTGGATACGATAACCTGAGTCTATTACAACTTGTCTGTGCACTTGCAGCTAGTGAGTTGGGGAGACCAAAAATTGAAAGATTGCACTTTTTACATAAAATTCAGCAAGTTATCACTATACCCACAAATTCACTATCAACTGTCGAGTTATCTTACTTCCTTGTATTTTTTTAACTCACTTTTGTACTTAGTTTTATTTGCAAGTGTGATAGTGATAATTTTGTAATATGTACTCCAGAAAAAATGCACCCCCGTAACTTGTTCTTCACATCACACGTCGCAAAGTTACCTCACGAGTCTAAGGTATAATAAGTGAAGATCGCTAAAGCTCCCCCCAAAACCATTGTAATCATTTTATTACTCAACAAAGATTTTACAACTTTCCTTTATTTAGAACGGTGCTTCAAGCATGGGGTGACAACTCACAAAGTGCTTCAAGTGATCGAGCGTTCGGCCTAAGTGTCTGGTTGTTCACAAACACCTCCATCGAAGCGTTCGCTCGAGATCAAGCGTCCCAAAAACTGTGACATTAAGAAAATGACATAAGTAAGCTTCCGTAAAATGATTAAAAGAGCTTGCTTACACGTTGCGCACGTCTAGACGTCGCACGAGTCAGGTGGAGCGAAAAATAATTTGTGACATTCACAGGTTGGATCTCATACATAAACAAGACCCTTGGGGCAAGAGGCCTTTGGGAGTCAAATTTGACTCGATTTGGGTGGTCGGGTTATCCGACCATCTTATTTTTTTCTCACTATTTTATATTAATAATATAAAAATAATATTTAGTATTTATTTTAAAGCAAAAAATAAGTTTTTAACTATGTAATATTATTTTTGTGCTTAAAATATATTTTGTAAAATTTGTTAAATTAAATATAAGTTTAAATTTAAATAAAAAAAATCAGAACGATCGGGTCAAAATTTATTGATCGGTATTTATTTATATCACGGGCTTTCAGACACCAGGCTAAGTGCTAATAGTTTTAAAATTTTGCTGTCTCGATATAAAAAAAAACCGGGCCGAGACTATCTTGCACCGGAAGAAGGGGAGCCCTCTTGTCTTGGTCGTGTCCTCTTCTCCGCCGAGTGGTGCAGCGTCGTCGTTGATCGGCGGAACACAGAGGAGTAATAAAGGTCTTCGATTTGCAACTTCTTCTCGTATCATTCCGCTCTTCCTAAGATCCATTTCATGCGATTTGTTTTTGTCTAAAACCCTTTTTTATTTCCCCGTGTTCTCCGAAGAATTTTTTGCCAATTTTCTACGGCAGCAAGTTTCAACATTTACGATTTCGTTGAACCGTCCATCGGATTGGTCTCGAATCTTGGTAGAGAAAGGAAGCCCCTTTGTGCAGTCCGCGATGTGGGCGTCGCGAGGTGTGGTTGGGGATAAGTGGTCGCAGAGAGTTCTGTGGTTCTGTGCCATTGGAACTGCCGTCAGTGAGTGCTCTTTTCGTTTCTGCGAATATGTATCTTCTAGTTATTGAAGCTAACAGTTCAAGAAATGGTACCTTTTCGTGCTTATGTTTCTGGAATTGCTTGAATAGGCTTGTACTTCGTGGCCGTCGAGAGGCAGGCGCAGAACAGGCAGCGGGCGTTGGCCGAGGGATTGAATGATCTGGATTCCAAATCTAGTGGTGAGGACGCTTGAGTAGGGCAGTTGCATGCCCTGGTTAGGTCTGTTTTCTCTAATCAGATTGTCTTCGGAATTCCGCAAAATAAAATTGTGATATTGAGGGTAGTAAAGGCCAAAAGATGTAAGATGCTACTTCGGTGACGATTCTGCAACTTTGTTATGATGCTGCTTCTATTCCTTATTTGATATATTGTCCTTCTCTTTTGGCGTATCAAAATTACTTCTTGCGACTTACAAAGTACACAGTTGGGAGTGTGTCAGTTCCTTTATGATTCTGTCACTAATATTCAGAACTTTTTGGTTTTACTTAATCACCATCGTAGGTTGTCTACTTAAACATTTTGTAATAAAGATCATAGATTTTTTTAATGTAGACCTCAACTGTGTGGTTCCTGAGGTTAGATGTCAGCATTGCTTGAATTGTATTGTAAGTTTGGTATCTCAAGTTTACTGTCCTTCCAAGCATGTTTGATCTATAACCTTTTGTTAGCGGTTGTGGCACCATATCAGGTTACCACTTTTTCTCCTTTTCCTAGTTTAGCGTCACATTGTTACAGAAAAGCTGAGAAGAATCTCCTCAATATCTTTTCCCAGACAACTTAGTTCCATTAGGAAATCTAATGACTGGAGATACATTTATGAGCAGAGTAGTGAAGATGTACTATGGTGTCAGCTGTAGCTGACCACTGAATTTAGCACAAATGTTGGTGATTCAAGAGAGCCTTTTGAGAAGCCTTGAAAGATGTACATCGTCAATTTTATTGCATCAACTGCATGCTCAGGTTATAGCTCATGGGCTGAATCATGATAATTATGTGGCGGTGAAGCTTATATCCTTTTGCAGCAGAACTCTAGGAGATATAGTTTATGCCCGCAAGATATTTGACAACCTAGTTACATCAGCTAATGTTTTCCTTTGGACAACCATAATTACCGCCTATTCAAAGTGTCAATCAGAGGCAACGCGAGAAGCTGTTTGGATTTATAAAATGATGCATCGACAAGGGATTCCTCCAAATCACTTTACATTGTCCTCTGTACTTAAGGCTTGTTCACATCTTAAGGCCATTGAGGAAGGCAATCAAATACATGCTCATTCAACCAAGCATGGATTTAATTCCTCCATTTATATCCAAGCAACGTTAATTGATATGTATGCAAAGATTGGCTGGGTCAAAGAAGCAACACAGTTGTATAAGTATTTCCCACATCACAATGTAGTATCATTCAATGCCATGATAACATGCTATGCCAAGAGTGGAGATATGAAAGCCGCAGATGAAGTATTCTGTAGGATGCCAGATCGGGATTCCATCTCATGGAATATTATGATATCTGGATATGCTGACCATGGGGACATGATAACTGCTAGGGAACTTTTCAATCAAATGCCTTCAAGAAATGTTAATTCCTGGAATGCGTTGATCGCCGGATGTTGCCACAATGGAGAATGGTATGAAGCTATCAAACTCCTGAAAGACATGTGCCTCGGGCCTTTCAAACCAAATCATGTAAGCATGTCCATGTTGATGTCTGCTTGTGGACATTTAGGAGCCCTGGAAATTGCTAAACAGCTACATGGATTCTTAATGAAAAGGTCTATTGAAATGAACTGCCATGTGTCGAATTCATTAGTAGACATGTATGCTAAATGTGGCAATGTTGACGAAGCTTATAGAGCATTTTCTGAAATCTATATCAAGGATGTTGTGTCTTACAACGTAATGATTACTGCTTTTGCCAGCCATGGACGGAGCAAAGATGTCTTAAAGATTTTTCCTGAAATGATGAAAGGAGGAATCCTTCCTGATACAGTCACGTTTCTGGGCATCTTAACTGCATGCAGCCATGAAGGACTTGTAAACATTGGTTGTGCATACTTTGATTGCATGAGTAGGACCTATGCTATTCAGCCTTCTGCTGATCACTATGCTTGCATGGTTGATCTATATGGTCGAACAGGACGAATTAAAGAAGCATATGACCTGGCGAAGAATATGACCGTTGCACCACATGCAGGCGTGTGGGGAGCCTTGCTGAATGCCTGTAGAAAACATGGATATATTGAGATTGGGGAAGTTGCAGCACAGGAACTGTTCAGAATTGAGCCAGAGAATCCTGGTAATTACGTTCTTCTGTCTAACATGTATGCTAGAGCTCATTCATGGGATGGTGTTGTTGATGTTAGACGTCAAATGAGAGGAAATCATGTGTCCAAAACAGTAGGATGTAGCTGGATAGAAGTCAATGGTTCAGTCTTTGAGTTCTTGACAGGAAATACAGCATATTCATACTGGGAGGGCATTTATCAAACATTGAGACATTTGCCAATGCAGCTGGCATATGAAGGTCAGATTCTGGATGAGGAAATTTTGTCAAAATAAAAACCCTGAGAAGAATTATTTTTCTTTTGGTTGAAGATTCAGATATTAAAAAAACTGAATCTGATTTCTATTAGTAAAAAACAAAATTAGGATTTGTTCCCTGCACTCATCATTAACTATGAAGCAGCAACTGACTGGTCATCCGGGATGGTAAACAGCATTAACCCACTCTAACCATATGGAATTCAGTTCATGTTTGACAATTATTTATGCAAGGAACTTTGAATGTTGTGTAAGATTGCTTCCAGTTATAATTAAGCAGACTGGACTGTTTATTCTTGTGTATCATATATCTGTTGATTTATTCTATTTGAAGACGAGGTATTCAGGTTTCTCATTCCTTTTTATACAGTACTGAGTCTGTATACAATAGAGAAACTTGTAAGAGGCAATCAATAGAAAGAACAATTATGGATGACAATCACCATGTCGGTCGTCCTATTTGCCTTCAAAAAGAAAAAAAAATAGAAAGAACAATTTTGTAGTCTTTTTCTAAAAACGTTGCACTTCTTGGGGGCTTGGACAGGCATCATCTTAAGTATTTTCTTGAGCGTGACTGTAAATATTATGAATCAAAGTGGTGACTTTAAGCGGCTTCCTTTTGCTGTGGATGAGTGCTCCTGTCCGTTATGAAACAGAGGAAGATACCACAGAGCCATCAGTCAAATCCAGGTCTATCTATGCGCATGTATGATCATTAAGAAAGACGAGCACCTTTGGGGATTCTTGTTCTATGTTCACCTGATGGCGACCTTGACGCAATATTTATTTTGCCCGCAGAAATATCTGCTTCCTTCCATTTATGCATTCTATCCCTTGCACCTCACTATTTTTTAGTCCAATATCTCATTGTTTAATGGCCGGAGCGAACTCTGCACTTAATGGATCATTAGACATGATGATGAAACAACGGGTGCAAACTTTTGGTGGTGCTTATAAGGCGGGTCGCGAGCATGCAAACGGTGGCAAAGGAATCTTCTGCTAGACAAAATCCAGTGAGCAAATTATATTAGAGTAGGAGGATGGTGAGGTAAGCCAAAATCATTCTCCTTTCTTCCTTCTTTCTTTTGTATCACAAAATCTTTACTACTATAATCCAACCTGGTGGTTGATTAATTGTTGATGATAGAGCTAGTCATGTCACTTTGATGCTGTTGGTGTTATTCTTCTCCACGATTAGTTCTCTTTTATTCTGTCATTACTGTATGCCCAGCACAGGGACTGTTGTCAACTTGTTCCAAGTGATGGAAAGTGATTGATTCTAGTGGTAGGTGGATTGAATATCTGTAAAAGGGAGGATATATGATTGAGATTTTTTTTAAAAAAAAGAAAAACACATACAATTATTAGAAGATAAACTTTCGAATTAAATTAGTAAGGATCCACTTGAACTTTTGAATTATCAAAAAGTGCTAATGAAGCAATTTTCTTTTAAACTATCCAGATCATGGATATGAGAATCTTTACAAGTTGGTCTGATGCTTTAGTGACCTCATTAGAAATTTGGAGACCTAATTCCACCCACTAATGATACCAGGATTAATGTGAACCAGTCAGTTCAATTATCTCTTTCTTTTATCTGTACAAGGAGTAATGTTATCTACATCTAGCAGCAACAGTAAGTCTAGAAAATGAACTGCAAACAGCAACCTAGAGTTTGATGTATGATCATAATTAGTTTGATTAATCCTGATGTTGTTCCCAAAATAAACTGATCCTTGACTTCTAAACCATTAAGCAATTCCTGGTTTTATGAGGATGGCTATCTCCCTTTCGTATTGTGCTGTGCACCAACTTGTTTGGCCATTGCACATCCCAAAAATGGTTTTGACTTGAGTGATAATAGGAAATGGTGTTAGGTGGCAGTAGGGGAACATGGTACAAACAATTAAAGACAAAAGCTAGAGGGATGGGGAGGAGGAACAAAGATAGGAATAGGAAAAGGAGTGGGAATGGAGGGAGGAGAGAGAAGGGAGAAGAAGAGGAAAGATGAGCGAGGGACGGAGAGAGTGTGACAATAATTACAACAATACATGGAGACAACAATCAATCGGTTGTCACCTCTATCTGGCTACATTGTACCCAAGTGTGTGTGGGCTGCTTGGTGCATGATATGATAAATGTGACGTGACACTTTCTTTTCTAGATTGCATAGTTGTGTTGCGTGAAAAAAGTTTTTTTCACTTGAAAATTAAGGAAATATATATATATATATATATATATATATCTTTTATTTGGGTTTGTAAAAGGGGTGTGCTTATTGTTATTCTTCATTTTTAAAGACAGTTTTGTTTTTCTTACTTTCACTATCAGTAATTTGATGATATCGAAAATAATATTCAAAATGAGTACAATGATCTTAAAACAAATGTCATGTACTAAGAATTGCAATAAGGGAATCATTGTCATGTACTAATGTACCTGTGATGTGAATGTGTTAAATTTTATGACATTTTTTCATCTTTCTTTTCATGAAGTTTTTTTATGAATAAAGTACATCATAAATTATTATATCCCCTCATAAAGTTCCTTTTTAAATTAAAAAAAAAATAATAAGTGGGACTATTGTTGATTATTTAAATATTTTTTTAGCATCATTAAAGTCTTCTTAGTTAAAACCTAAGATCATTTGACACTTTTTTTTTATGAAAAATGTACACTTATAATAGTTTATATATCCTTATGACCATCATTGAACTGCATTCAATATTTTTTTTAAAATATACCGTGCATTAAAAAATAAATCATGTTGAATTGCTAAATTTTTAAAAATAAATATATTCAAAAGAAGAGTCTATAAAAGAAGAGTTGCTATATTTATATTAAAAAATAAATACATGAATTGCTATATTTATATTAAAAAATAAATACATGAATTGCTATATTTATATTAAAAAATAGATATACTGCGCATTATACCCAACTAATTTTAATCCGAGTTGAATTGCTTAATTCAGATTCTATAAAAGAAGAGTCTACATTTTCGGGAGTTTAAGATTTCTTCAGATATTGCTCATGTTTTGAGTTTTCCTCGAAAATTTATAATTCGAAAAAAAAAATTGTTGTGTTGTTCTCTTGGCCTTTGGATGAAAAATAATGAAGAAAAATATTGAAGTTTCCAAAGTTTGGTATCATGATCACCGGAACCAGGAGATGAAAATGGGAAAAGTGTGTTTGGTATATTACAAACAAACTCAAGAAAATAATTAAAGAAGTACAAATACTCCGTGATAATCGAATTTGAAATTTCTTAATTCACAAGTTCAAAGTTCTTGTAACCGGACATATACCTTTTGCATTTTAGCATTCCAACACGTAATCGAATGCATGCTTTTATAAAACATTACTTAGACTAATTAGGTGAGATGCCACTTTATTTAATTAGACCAAATAAAGTCGCAATTGTTTTTTGTTTGCTAAAGAGGAAAACTCTTCATGGTGCCACAAATTCTTCTCATTTATTAATTGAGGTTAATGAGTATGTAGAACATTTCGTTCGAGCGCCTTAATTTTTATTATTTAATTAAATTAATAATTATAATTTCTAATTAAGTTGAGTATGTATTTCTTAGATGAAATAATATATATTTATTAGAGTAATTTGATAACAAGAAGGCATCACATAAAGCTAATAAATTACAACAACTGAATTAATCACTTGATTATGATCATCGGATAATTTGATGAACTTGATTTAACGTACTTTAAATTAATATAAATTTAATAAATAAAATTGATGTTCTACAATCGTTCTACGTTTTGTATATACATTTTCCTCTTATTAATTTACGTTACATTATTCATGCATGCATGGATGAAATCAAGCAATATTAACAAAGATCCCATAAATTAATTTGAGTGGTCCTCTAGCAATATAATTACTTCCTCCCATGTCTAGTAAAGATATGGTCTAAGAAAATTCGTTTTTTTATGCATTAAATTTATTCCCACATCATATTTTCTTTCCACATTATAATAACTATATGGGATACGTTGAATGATCAACTTTAAAAGGCTACGTAAGATGAGGAAGAAGGAAAAAATTATTAAATTAAATCCATTGTATGCATTGCACGCAAGAATGAATAGAAAGGGATAGGGGGACACTCCAAAAAGCTATCTGCTCCGGCATATTTTGATGCTTACACTCTAAATCTTGCAAAATGGTACACCGTGCAACGATTAGCATAAGTGCAAGTTGAAATCGTCTTAATCTAATAACTCTTAGGTGTGTCTCGGAATCAAACTTTAGTTTCCAAAGGATATTTTAGCACTAGGGTTTCAATCAAATATATGATTACTTAATATCTGTGCATGAGTTTACATGATATGCTTCAACTAATTCGGCTATAATTTGAATAATGAAGGCATCTCTCTTCTCTAGCTAGGTGAGGAATACCTCCCCCTAATCACCTTTTTTAAAAATAATTAGTGCATGCTTTGCATTTAACAAAGATGATGTGCATTGCATGCATGCAATGGAGGCTTGCAGCAGGATGCTCTTTTCACTTTCCTCTTGTCTCTTTGGCAGATTGGAGTTTGTTGATGTGCTCCTTGACTTCTCCTGAAAGATGTTGGGAGTTGGGATATACAACATGATTGGATGGAAGAATTGTTAATCTGATCATGGCTTCATTTTGGGGGCGAGAATTGGAAGGTTGGAGGTACCAAGGAGCTGAGCTGATCCACCACCATTCATGGAAGGAAGGAAGGAAGCAAAGCAAAGCAAAGCATGCATGCATGCATGATGTAGGGATCACCACGAAGAGGATTGTGAAGAGGAAGGAATGAGGCCATACATGTAGATAACGCAAAAAGTAAAACAAAAGGTAGCATCAACATGGACATATATGCATGCATACATATATATATGATTCAACAGGAAGCTAAGTTGTGGTCATGCAAGCTCTTGGGTAAAGCTACTTTTAAGGATGCCATTTAGGCCATCCCTTTACATAACACAAAATCTATCCAAGTGTTCAATCAGATGTCAATATAGACACACACCTGACAACAGATAGACTACATGTACTGCTCCAACTCACTTCAACTGTCCCCAAGTCACAACCACCTACACGAGTGGCCACCGGGAACAGTAATAATACTTCTCTGCTCCCATGTTTATATATTAATGTAGCTCTAGGGGTACTAATTATATAGATATACCATGGAGGGGGGGGGGGGGGGGGGGGGAGGGGGGGGAGGGGGGGGGGGATTAAGGTAGTGATAATTAAATGGCCTGTAAGTTCATCCCATGTCCTTTATTTCGCTAATCCACCTCCATTTGCCTGTCATGATATATAGTATGCGTATGCTCCTTTGGTCCCCCATGTGTATTCTTTGAGTGTGTTGCCTTTTCCTGCCTTCAACTCCACTCAAGACCTCTCTCCCTCTCTCTCTCATTCAACATTCTTTTAGGACTCTTAACTTTGCTGATATATAAAGGTTTTACCCCTGAGGTGGGGAATGGTGTGGCAGGAGGGAGAAGCGAGCGAGAGAGAGAGAGAGAGAGAGAGAAGAGAGAGAGAGAGAGAGAGAGAGATTCTATATGAAAAGGGTGGACTTTTGATCATGATTCATGTCAAATCAGCGCATTGAATGTTAGGAGGTAAGGGGAGTTAGCAAAGGCACGCAGCAGCTTTCTTTTTGTTTTCTGATTTTGCTTGTATATTTGTTCCATTGCTGCTTGTTCTTATTAGACAATCGGTTTTCTTCTTCCTGATGCTTTCCATTGCCAGAAGGTGGATCACCAGATTCTCTTGCTGTTTTGGGGATGAGAGCTCCTTCAGCTCCTGCGATTTCATAGTAAGATATCACTTCCGGTTCAGTGCTTTAAACCAGTTTGAATTTGTGTAGCATTCACAAAGTGACACACTGTTCTCTTCACAATTAGACATCTTATTACGAAATTAAGACCATAACATAAGAGTCTTTATATAGATATATGGTGTGTGTGTGTGTGTGTTGTGGCAATCTGCAAGGCGTTTTAATTAATGAAAGCTGCATGGTAGAAATAAGCTGACGGTGGCGACGATGGGGTTGCAGCAGCAGGGGGCGTTGTGGAATTAATTTCTCCTCCTCTTCTGGGGGCGTGAGTCTCTGAAACATTCCATCCGTTTGATTGAGCAAAGGGGAGGAGAGAGAGGGAGAGAGATGATCGATCGGGCCTGCAATATTCCATTTGTTTGCTAATGAGTTGTACCGAGATGCCTCCTTGGTTTCACTGTGATGTGAGTGCTCAATGCAACAAGTGAAGTAAAGTAGTGGAGCAAGCAGCTGCAGCAGCTGGTGGTTTACTCTTCGTGGTTCCAGCCTCTTGTATATACATATAATGCCATGTCAACCTCTCTCAACTTGCAAGCTGCCTGCTTCTGTACATTATAAATTATATATGGGGAGAGAGAGAGAGAGAGAGAGGTTGAGGTTGTGTGGGCGTGAAGGAGATTGCTTGTGATAACAGTCTTTTTTGTACTGACAACAAGGGAAGGAGGGAGGGGGCTGCAAGGAAGTTATCTGAAGGCCATCAATGAAGATCGCACAAGGAGACAAAACAAAAGATGGTTGAGGTTGGGTGTGTGTAGTCTCTATTCATCCATTAAAGCTTTGCGTGTTCTTAATTCACACTCAGAGAGAGAAAGAGAGAGAAAGAGAGAGAAATCATATAAAAAAAAAGGAGAGAAGCAGCAGGAAGAGAAGGGATAGAAAAAAAAAAAGAAGTGAGAGAGAAGTTTGCAAAGTGGTACTGTTGCACAACAAGATTGGATCTTTTTGCTGTTGATGATGCTTCTGTCCCCCCCATCCCCCTCTCCCTCTCTCTCTCTCTATCAGCTAAAGATTAGGAGCATCTTTTAGTTCCCTGAGTCTTGTGTTTAAGTTTTTCTACTAGCTACCGCTTACTTTTCATGCATGCTGCAGTGCTCTCCTTGCATGTCCGGCAGGGCTGCTGCTGCTGCTGCCGCGCATCTAATGTTCTCCCTGGTTTATTGCAGGCATCTCTCTCTCTCCTCTCATGATCACCATGAAGTCTATTATTCCTCTCCTCCATCCCTAAGAATGTTTTAGATTCCTCCTCTCACTCACACTTAGCCCCCTTCATCATTCCTAAGCTGACACCAAATTGGCCTCCCTCTCTCTCCCTTCCCTCCAAATCTCAAGGGCACCAAATTCCACGTGAAAGAGGACAAATAAAAAGCATATCATTTTCCACAGGCCCCCTTCTCGCCACATTACCATAAAGAGAGAGAGAAAAGATAGAGATTGGAGTTGGATATATGTGAACAGTGAATCTACAAGGAGAGAGAGCGAGGGGGAGAGAAAGAAAGGTGCCACCACTCCCCTACTACTTCTACTACTACTTAAAACTGCAGCTACAACAAACAACAACTATCTCACTTCACACCCCCCACACCCCTCCTCCTGTTCTTTTGGCAGATTATGTCCTGTCAAGGAAGCTACTGCACACTCAGATGTCCTTTTAAAGCCATGGGATGCAGACCCTTTCAGAACCTCTTGCTCTCCTTTCCCCCATCCTCTACTCCTTGCCCTCACCCTCTCCTCCTCCTCCTGCTGCTGCTGCTCACTCCCGCCACTTGTGCCCCTCCATCATCGCCATTGTTGTACACCTGTTCTCCTTCTGCAACTTCCATCACTGCTGCTGCTTCTGTTCTTACTTGTTCCTGCTGAGACATGCTTAGCTCACTGAGATCTCACCAAGAAGGGGACCAAGAGAACCACCGCCACTCCAACTCCCTGCACCCGAGCCCCCAACATGGCCTGATCTCCTCCACGGCCCACGCGCGGCAGCTGCTCATCAGCTGTGCCGAGCTCGTCCACCGCGGCGACCACGCGTCCGCCCGCCGCGCCGCGTCGCTCCTCTCCGCGGCGACCACGCCCTACGGAGACTCCACCGAACGCATCGTCTACCAGTTCGCCCGCGCCCTCTCCCTGCGCATCGACCGCATGTCGCCGTCCGTCCTCGACGGCGCCTCCGACGCCATCCAGTCGTCCTACTTGTCCTTCAACCAGATCACGCCCTTCCTCCGGTTCGCCCATCTCACCGCGAACCAGGCTATTCTCGAGGCCGTCGAAGGCTGCCGCCAAGTTCATATCCTCGACTTCGACACTTCCCATGGGGTGCAATGGCCGCCTCTTCTCCAAGCTATCGCCGACCGCTGCGACCTCAGCGATCCCCCGTTCATTCGCATCACAGGCACGGGGAGCAACCTCGAAGTCCTCAGCCGCACGGGCGATCGGCTGCAAACCTTCGCGCATTCACTAGGTCTCAGGTTCGAGTTCCATCCGCTCCTCCTGCCCGCCGGCTCCACCAGCGTCACCAGCCCCGGGTCCAGTGCCTACTTTGCTTCGTCTTGCATCCAGATCCATCCCGGCGAGACCCTGGCGGTGAACTCGGTGCTCTTCTTGCACAAGCTGCTGAAGGACGGCCTCGGAGGCGGAGACGACGGGGCCCGCGAGCTCCGAGCGTTCCTCCGCGCCGTGCGGGCGATGAACCCGGCCGTGGTGACCGTGGCGGAGAGGGAAGCGAGCCACAACTCGCCCGTCTTCCTGCAGCGGTTCGTGGAGGCCCTGGACTACTACACGGCAGTGTTCGAGTCGCTAGAGGCGACGCTGCCACCCACGAGCCGCGAGCGGATGGCGGTGGAGCAGGTGTGGCTAGGGCGGGAGATCGAGGACGTGATCGTCCGGGAGGGGGAGCGGCGGAGAGAGCGGCACGAGCGGTTCGAGCGGTGGGAGGGGGCCATGCGCGCCGCCGGGTTCGCCAACCTCCCGCTGAGCCCCTTCGCACTGTCGCAGGCCAAGCTGCTGCTCCGCCTGCATTACCCCTCCGAAGGCTACCAGCTTCAGATGGTTAGGGATTCCTTCTTCTTCTTGGGGTGGCAGGACAAGCCCCTCTTCTCAGTCTCTTCATGGCACTAATTGCCTTTGCCAAGGAAGCGCATGCAACTACGAGAGATCAACAAGCTGTAGGAAAAGGAAAGCATGCATGCATGACATACATCTATATTGCAGGCTTATGATCGATTGGATTAATATTTTCTTCCCTTGGAGGTGTCTCACAGATTGAAGCTGGCAATTATTAATATGGGAAGAGTTTTATATATGTGGATGTTAGGCTTAGAATTATATACATTTATATATGATGTCTGTTCATATATATGCATGGTTAAATCTTGGCCGGCCAGAATGCAGAAACCCTAACCCTAGCTAGTGAGTTTTATATATGATCTTGAGTTGGGCAACTGGAAGAGAAGCTGGAGATCTAATTGGGAGGTGGTGCACGTTGCATGGGAAGTTTTGGAAGTTGTGAAGAACCAGAAAGGTGGCCTTGATGGTTCTCAGCATATATTTATACATATGATTCTTCCTCGAGAGACCTCATCCTGCAGCACCCTCTCCCTATTAGTATATATCTCACTATGTACTGCAATTTCGACCTCCTTGCTGCTACGAACGTACAACTCCCAAGCCAAAGCGATCGATCAAGATCAACTGGTGTTATTTTTCCTTTTTGTGTTTATAATTGAACTTTAGCTACAACTTTTGCACTATAAGTTGCCTCCTTTTTTTTCCTTATATATATTTTATGTGATCTCGTTTATTGCTTGATCTCTTGGCTGTTGTAGTTAACGCAACAAACCTGCAGGTTGTATTATTTAAATTGCATGAGGGAGTTTATATTTACTTTATCTGCTGCGACCACTCTACATTTATCATTCATTGTTCTGGTTGATGGCTGCATGCCTCTTTAATTAATCAGCCATTCCATGACTTAGTGGCAGTGCTGGATGCATGAGGTGCTTATTATATATGCATAGTTAGTGATGATACATGCATGTTTGGGTTTCCACTAAGCATTATTATTAAGGAGTGCTTGGAGAATGGCATCCATATATAGTAGCAGTAGTAGTAGGGTGGGAGGAGGAGGGGGGGAGAGGGCTATAAGATGAGATGGGGATCTACGAGAAGAGAAGAGTAATGATGAGAGACATGCCCTTCTATTCTGCAAAAAGGGGCCTTTGTGTTTGGCATAAGCCAAGTCCCCCTAAGTTGTCTTGTGCCCCCAACAAGGGGGAGTTGTTCTTGTTTCCTGTGCTCCATGTCACTAATGTGCCTGTAAGCTGTCTTCTGGAACTGCACTATTGATTAATATATATGCATGTAGGTATGTAAGTATAACACCTCCCATATTTCTCCATCACACGCGGCCCCTTAAATCCTGCCGCTTGTCTCCCATGAAACAATGTCATAGGTTTCCGAAAACCCAAACTTTTCAGATGCCGCATTGTGCCTCCCTTTCCCACAAACGATTCCCGTTTGGAAGACCAACTCTCTCTCGAGATCTTGCCCTCCTCCCCCCTTGCAACTTGTTCCTCATTCTCTGATACCTGCCCTTGTCTTGTCTTGAAGGAGCCCGGATGTGTTTGGTGTATCTGTGCATGGGATGGTCGAATACCGAATTGGTATTAATTGTAGAATTCAGATTGACAAAAAAAAAATCCCTCCTGGATTGCTTGCTTCTTCCCTTTCGTATATTGTGCAAAGGTACTTGTATAGTGAAAGTAAGTACTTGGCCTATGTAATGATCATGCACAAATATGCAACAAGAATGATATTATGAAGTGATACAATATAAATACTTTTTTCATATTCTTTGTCTTTCTGCATGAAATGGTACGAGACTTTAGCTAGTTAGGTCAAGCAATTTTATATGCATGCCAATAATTACGATAAACATGTGCATTAGAATAGTGGTGATTAATCTGTCTTTTCGTTGATTTGATTCCATCTGACCTTGGAAAACTAACTCGACTTTTTCTTCTCTCAGTTCGGCCTTGGTATCAGTTTGTGTAAGTGAATGATGCTTCGCACAATAAATAATGCATGTAGCTGATATTATATATATACTATAAATATAAATGTTCCATTTGCAATAGGGAGAAGTAAACTGTATAGAAACTTATCAAAGTGCATTTGAGCTTCAGGTAATTGGAATATGTTGGTTCATAGTACTTCTGCTGTTCCAGCTGAGGCTTCATTTATGGTATAGCACAAGGATAGGATAAGGCCACGGCACAAGAAAACCACTTTGCCTAGGCCCCTTAGGAGCGTCTGCATTTAATGTTTACAGATTACAACATATCAGAAAGAAAGGCATCAGCAGGTCGATCCGATCACGCACCCCGGTTGCATGCTGCATGGAATGGGAATTGTACATGTAATAAAAGAATATTTTATTTGTGATCACAAGCATAATAATAATAATAATAATAAAAAGAAAGAAAATGGGGTCGATGGCTTCTGAGGGCGCAGGTAAAAGCAAGTAGATTGTCGGATTGGCTACAGTGCTGAAAGATGGATTGCGTAAAGTTGCATTTATTGCAATGATAGGTGGAGATGGAATTCATGGATCAGGATCTGTCAAAAAGATTCAACATTTATTTTCTTAATGATTGAATGCGCGCGCTGAAAAACATAAATTTATGCATATATCCTGAATCCTGATCAGCCGGACATCTGATTATTTTCCTTTTCCATGCATGCAGAAAGCTATGTAATTCAGTGGCACCCTCCTCGAGAACATAAGATGCGAGATACATGAGTTTGCATGCTATTATCACAGAAATTGAAAGATCAGGAATCCCGAAAGAAACATGAGTTTTATCAAGATTATGCATATTTGTTTCCAACAGTTCATAGGTAGATACACAGCAATAATGCGTACAGATCCATTACATACGTTTTTACCCTACTTATCTAGCAGCTATAACAGTAATCGATAGCTGATCTGTACAATGTTGCTGTCCAGAAGATATATAAATCCAAGAAGCAACAAGAAGAATCAAGTTGCACGTTTGCGTTTTCAGAAGTGTCTCTGACCTGAAAGATCCTCTGGTGATCCCCATATCTGATAAATGAATTTTATATTCCCCCTCGCCAGAAGAAGCTATGATAAGTGTGGAGCTTTATTTCCCCCCATCTTAAACAGCCTTTGGCAATAGTGTTCCAACTGCTCACCGGGGAATCCCAAGTTGAAAACAAGGTCCATCGATCAGATATATCTCAGTGAAAAAGAGGACCAGATAACAGTGAATCTATGCATCTCATGAACATACATTCTTTTGACATCAAATCATATAGTTTTTCATATATCATTTATCATTATGTGCGTGCAAAAGTTAAAAAACATAGCTTGCTAGATCGAACAGCTAGATGGTCATAGGTCTCCTGCCATGCATCAAGCCTCAGGCGAGTAGCTACCAGCTCTCTCTCCCTGAGAACCAATGTGACCTCCACAGCTGTTGGCAGGCCCGGGGCATCAAGCCAAAGACATCATAAGTGCATCCAAGGAGCTGAAAGGGCATCAATAATATATAAAGCATCACCAGCAGAAGATTCAAATCATTAGTCTTTCATTGTGGGCACACCCCCGAACGTACGTACTACGTGATAATATAGTGGAGAAACACAGTCTAAAGTATATCCCCCCATCTGCAACCAAAGTGAAAAGGAAAAACAATTAATTGCACAGGCGATGGAGAATGCAACAACAGTGAGAGGCATTAATTTCTCTCTCTCTCTCTGAGAAGTTAAGAAAAATGATAAGTTGGCAAGTGCACCTGCAAAAGGGTGTAAGGGGGGAGGGGGGGACTTTAATGCTACTGACATGGTGAGTAAGGCGGGGAGGGTGCGTGCATGGTGGGTGCAGAAAGCCGGATGTTATGCTTTGTGGCTACTGACATCAATTTGATGTGCGTGTGCATCTGTGTGTGTGTGTGTGTTAAAGTTAAAGGGAGTTGGCCGGACGCCGACGACGGACATATATTACGAGGGATTTAGAGTTTGTCGATGATCAGGGCGGGTACTGAGAGATCACTGTGCATGGTGGTGGGGGTGAGGGGGAAAAGGTATGGCTTCGTCAGGCAGACAGTACTGAGAGATCTATACTACTCCCAGATGCAGTACGTGATGATGCTAAGCAGCCACAGATGCTTATATACGTTACAACCTTAATAATCTTAATTGTCCTGGTTACTGAAACCTGTACACGTAGGTGCACACATCATGCACGTCCGGACGCAGTGGCGGTACATGTCCTCTTTTCTCTTAATTGCACGAAATGCATGGCATGGAATGGCAGGCCCCGGCCATTTTGGTGAATTCCAGTTTCACTAAGATTGATGTGGAACCTCCTCTTCATATTCATGTTCATGCGCTTCATGGTCATGTTCATGTTGTGGATGTTCCATTCTCCTCCTTCCCCCTCCACTGGATCCAGTTCATTAATTTTGCTGGTCCTGGGACATGCATGCAGGGGGGTGGCAAAGGCCTCTGTGCGTGCGTGTCTTCTGCGCATTTAATGTCTCACATGGTTTCCTTCTGTGTTGTTCTACCGCCCACACCGACCTACACTTGTAGCCACCTCTCTCTCTCTCTCTCTGACATGGCGAAGAATTTGGTATGCCCCTAGAATAAGAGAGGTCACCTATATACAATATGAATTTCGCTATCCTAGGGTTTTCAACAGATCAAAATATCAACTCAAGGCGAAAAGTCGGATGTTCGGAGATCGTTGGATGCTATTAATCTCAGATTTGATTTCATTTTCGAATTAGTCAGGTGCACGCTTCTGAACACCGATGAGTTTTAACCGAAAAAAGAACATGTTAAATTATTCGATCTCAGGACATTTCCGGTCTTGTTGGTTGCTTTATAACATTGGACTCTATGGAGTGACTGATCAAACATATATTTGCTTTTCATATCAACTATTACGTGCCTCTCATGTAAGTTGTTACAGTTATGAGACGAAGATGTGTGTGTGTGTGTGTGTGAGAGAGAGAGAGAGAGAGAGAGATCAGGAAAAAAAAAGAATAGAATGATGGTGGTCCATTTGAATCGATATATAGATTGTGAGCCCATTAATTACTTTTCGGCCCATTAAAATCTCTGATTACGTGAAAAAAAAAAACATACGAAGTCAGAGAGTGTTTTGTTTCTCTTCGTTTTCTTCATTTACTTCTTTTTTCTTGACAGGAACAGACTACATAATTAAGAGGGGCAATCTACATACAACACGAAGATGATTCAGATGCATTAAAATCCATAACAAGGTACAACTAAATCGAAGACGCCATTGCCGGCAATGAACATGCTTATACAATAATGAAATGCTTGTGGCATGTGCTTCTACAACATTGAACATGAGTTGGGATTGATAGATTACAACAAAGAAACAAAGACATGCAATTCGAAGCCAAGAGGTTCGGAGTTCTGACTCCCATGTTGAAGGAAGAAATCACGACGAACCTGATCATGTTGCAATCCATGACATTTTTCTCTTTTACTCTTTCTTAACAGGAACTGATATATGATTTAATTTTTGGATATTTACCTTGTTATTCAGAACCTCCGGCTAAATTCGATCAGAGACGAGGAGTGCAGACACTACAAGAAAATCGTGATTTTTCGACGGATAATTTCCGACGGTTCTAAATCCGTCGCAATTTGCGACAGATTTTTCAACGGTTATGACCGTCGGAAATAATTTATATTATTATTTAATTTTTCGACGGTTAGGAACATCGATATTTTCGACGGATATCCATCCGTCGTAATTTCCGACGATTATGACCGTCGGAAATAAAAAATTAAATTATGTATTTTTTATATTATTATTAAATTTTTCCGACGGATATTCCGACGGTCACGACCGTCGGAAATAAAAAAAATTAATTATATAATTTATTATATTATTATTTAATTTTTCGACGGTTAGGAACGTCGATATTTTCGACGGATACCCATCCGTCGTAACTTCCGACGACTTTTCCGACGGTTATGACAGTCGGAAATAAAAAATTAAATTATGTATTTTTTTTATATTATTATTAAATTTTTCCGACGGATTTTCCGACGGTCACGACCGTCAAAAATAAAAAATAATAATTATATAATTTATTATATTATTATTTAATTTTTCGACGATTAGGAACGTCGATATTTTCGACGGATATCCATCCGTCGCAAAATCCGCCGCAATTTCCGAAGGTCGTAACCGTCGATAAATGTATAATAATATCATATAAAGAGTATTTTATTAATATAACTAGCGACGGTCCAAACCGTCGCAATTACTGACGGTTTTGACCGTCGGTAACGATTACCGACGGTTCAAACCGTCGGTAAAATAAAAAATAAATATTATATATAACTAAATATATTTTCGACGGTCACAACCGTCGGTAATTATAAAAATATTTAATATTTACGTTTTCGACGGTCGAAACCGTCCGTAATTAAAATTTCGTTATCCCGCTTTCTTTTCCCTTTTCCCGCTTTCTTTTCACTTTTTTTTCTTTATATATATTCCTCCTCCCTCTTCTCTTTCTCCCTCCTCCCTCCACTCCTCTCTCTCCCTCCTCTCCTCTCTCTCTCTCCCGGCCGCGAGCACCCCGCGTGTCGGACGCCGGCGACCCTCCCACGCCGGACGCCGGCGACCCTCTCCTGCACCGGCGACCCTCTCCCGCGCCGGCGTATCTCTCTCTCCCGCTCCGTGCCGGCGTCTCTCTCTCTGCTGTCGGCCGGCCGGAGGTCGGATCCGGCCGTGGCCGTTCGGATCCGGCCTCCAGGCGGCCGGATCCGACCTCCAGCGGCCGATCCGGCCGTGGCCGTTCGGATCCGGCCTCCAGGCGGCCGGATCCGACCTCCAGCGGCCGATCCGGCCGCCATGCCGTCGGATCTGGCCTCCAGGCGGCCGGATCGACCGTCAGGCGGCCGGATCCGGCCGCGGCCGATCCGGCCACGGCCGATCCGGCCTCCAGGCGACCGGATCCGACCGCTAATTTTTTTTATATTTAAAAAATTATTTGCGACGGTTGCGACCGTCTAAAGATCGACGGTTACGACAACCGTCCAAAGTTTCGACGGTTGTGACCGTCGAAAAGTTGCGACGGCTCGAACCGCCGCCCTTTTCCGGCGGTTGCAATCGTCGGCCTTTTCCGGCGGTTGCAACCGTCGGAAATATCGACGGTTCAAATCGCCAGCCTTTTTCGGCGGTTGGAACCGTCGGAAATATCGACGGTTCGAACCGTCGGGGCCTTTTCCGGCGGTTGGAACCGTCGGAAATATCGACGGTTGCAACTGTCGGGGACTTTTCCGGCGGTTGCAACTGTTGGAAAATTTTGACGGTTCAAACCGTCGGGGACTGTTCCGACGGTCAGAACCGTCGATATTTTCGACGAATTTTTCAACCGTCGCAAATTCATTTGCGACGAGCGTTTTTCCGACGAATCGATTCCGACTGAAAAAACCGTCGATAATTACGTTACCGACGATTTTCGGGCTGATTACCGACGGTTCGGACCGTCGGTAATCCGCGTTTTTCTTATAGTGAGATGCTTAAAATGTCTTCCAAATAGCTCTAAGGCGTCTATGATTGAACAACAATTATTGCCTGATAGACAAGGCTCACACAAGGTTGATCATATGAAGATACTTTATTGGCAAGTCAAAACTCAGTGTTGCAGTTGCAGAATACTTTATGTTATCCAAGAATTTCAGAACAGAAAAAACAAAAAAAAGAAAGTTATCCAAGAATCACTATTTCTTTCCAGAAAGAAAGTAAGATACGGAGTTCAATATAAGGGCAAACCATCTGTTGTGCATTGTCAAATAGCTAGGAAATCAGGACAATCAGACAACAAGGCACAATGCCTATGATTGTCCCTCATTCCAAGGTACTTTTTCACACCCAAGACAACCAAACAGTTCAACATTGAATTTAGTCTTCCTTAAGGAACTAAATTTCTACATTGGACTCTTGAATCATACTTAGCATACAAGTTTTGGTAAAGTACAGCTTGATATATCTTATTAATTTAATCTTTATGTTGGAATTTCAGTTTCTGAAGATCTCAAACAGTCATTTGCATCCTCTTGGAGACCATGATATCCTCCTCAGTGTTTCCTACTAGGTGGAACCAAGCTAATAGCATGCCATGGATGACTAGATCTCCCCCTATCTAGCCATCCTTCTATCCTTTCAAAAAATATAAGCCAATTAACATATTTCACAGAGATTCATCATAAGCGCTGAGTATGCTTTTTTTTTTTTTTGAAGAAAAGCATTAACTATTAATTAAGGCGGTAAATCCTGGTACAAAACGTTGAGAATGCCCAGACGGGGGTCTTTCTCCAAAAAATTGTCGGAGGCAAAATTTCGACCGTAATTCGTCAAAAAATTCGTGGCACGATTGGTTTCGTGGTAGGTGTGATTTCAAGTAACAGACTCAAGAATGTTCATGTCATGCTAGATGTCACGAACAATGTTTAGAATTTTCCAAGTGCAAGGCGTCTTCTTTGGATGATGTCAACCAAAAGGACGAAGTCAGTGCGACAGGAGACTTTGCGCAATCCACGACTTATGCAGCACCTCAAGCCCATCATAAGCCCCCACGCTTCCGTTTCTAAGACCGAACTTGCATCCTTCCTTAACGCCCCTACAGAAATAAAAATACTAGCATCAGTCCGAATAATGTAACCGGCACCTCCAGCGGAGTATGCTATTATAACAAAGATAGATACACACACGTACGTACGTACGTATGCGTGTGTGTGTTGAAGTTCAAAACCCGTGAAGCATGAGCATAACTACTCAGGCATCAATATAAATACAATGTGAAGATGCAAAATCAAAAAGGAAAAAGGTAATAGAAAAAGAGAAATGCCTATATAGAGAATTAAAGAAGAGAGGGCAAAGTAAAAATGAAAAAAAAAAGTCAATATAGAAAAATATAAGGTGGGATCAATAATTTAAAAAAAAAAGTTGAGGAAACAGGAAGAGATATAAAGGGAAAATTGTAATAAAAGTAAATATAAACAGGTAATTAAACAAATTAGCTTGAATTTTAATACACTAAAAAAACTGAAGTCTAGAATTTTAAAAACATAAACAACAATTAATTGATTAATAATTGGTTAGTAATAAAGATTATTTTAATTTTCTTTAAAATATTACATTTTATGTTATATTTGAAAAGCCATTATAAAAAATTTAAGCTTTGGGCCGAACCTGATTCAATTGTGATATAGTTCGATCTTGGGCCCAGTTCTTAAACAACAGTTTTTATTTATGGATGCAACCACTGAACAATTAAAATTAAAACTTGTATCTTATTTCATTTTAATCATTTTTTAACAGAATTATGTACGTCTCCATTAAAAATTCATCTTTCATTTTCTTAAAGGAAGACAGATTTGATATTGGACGAAAACAAATAAAGTAAACCTTTGAAATGCGCATATCAAAATAAGACATATTGCAAAATTTTGAACAAAAAGATACCTATATATTTTATAATTATAATCATGCAATTCAAGAAAGAAAATAGAGATTTTAAAACCAACAGTTGCAAATGAGGTAATCTCCAAGAACACAGACCATAGAAATAACAATAGAAACAGTAGTGATTAATTTTGTTGAATGAATCAGAATGTTTCCAAACGACCCAACATGCAGCACAAGAACCAGAGTGATTTAGCTACGCAATCTTAGCAATGCACAAAACTCAGCCGATAGTGTTTCGCTATTGGAGATGCACCGGCGAGGTTGTTCTTAATGTCAATTTTGTCAAGCTGCAGTCACATATACACACAGGAAGTTCACATTCACAAACAGCTGATCAGTAACCATACCATTCAAAAAATCCTTTTTTTGTCACCTGAGCAGCTTCTAATCAATCTAGCATTTGCTGAAATATTATTTGAGCAACAAAGGTTATGCTGAAACTGGTTCCAGAAGCCAAGCATCTCCAGAACAATCAGAATTCAGACTGACAAAGTCCTGGAAATCAGGATGCCGTCGCTGTCGGCATACAGCCACTCACCATCAAGGATTATGGTGCCGCCCACATTGACTGATGCATATTTCTCGCCAATTCCCTTCTTGTTTGATTTCTGAGGATGAGATCCCAGTGCCCTGACTCCAATATCGCACCCATTGATTTCATCCACGTCCCTTATGCAGCCATTCACAAGGATGCCGGCCCAGCCGTTGTTCTGAGCTAATTGTCCCAGGTTTCCCCCAACCAAGGCACATATCTTGCTTCCTCCCCCATCTATGATGAGCACTCTGCCTTCTCCTACAGACTCAAGAACCTCCCTGACTAGCACATTGTCCTCAAAGACCTTGAGTGTCACCACCGGACCAGCGAAAGCCCGGCACTGGCCGTACATTCTGAAGATTGGCTGAAGAACTCTCAGTTCTCCCTTGGCTATCATGGACGGATTTGCATCACAAAGTTCAGCGGTTGCTAGTGAACACATCTGCCAAACAGTTTTAAGATATATGTCTTGGCAATTCAGGAACATTTTAGGATCAACTTGCGCATTATAAGTTTGTATCTTTGTAATAAAACATGTAACATGAAGAGCTTTGCAACACATACACAAACAATAAGTATCTGATGCAAAGGAAAATCAACGCACGAAGAACAGCTTTCTGTTTTCAGATATTTTTGTTGAACTGTATATGGGTGTCAATTTTTAATGCTGCAATGACTGAGATTTGCATGAGTTCTTCTGTTACCCATTTGAGAATAAAGAATTAACAGATACATGGTAATTTTATGGAAATATGTTGAAGAAGAAAACTCATGACAAACTTGATCATGCATTCTGTTATCTTTTAATCTTTTTATCTTTCTTAACTTGAAAATGATAAAAAAAAAATCCAGAACAGTTCTAGGACTACTTTTTTTGGATATTAACCTAAATATTTAAACTTCCTCAAATACAGTTAAAAGGTGTCTATGATTTAACAACAATGATTTGACTGACAGACAAGTCTTATACAAAATTCCCACAAGGCAATTGACCTTATGAAGATTCCTTATAGCAAATCAAAATTCAGTGTAATCACATTATGTATTCTGAATTTCACAAAAAAAAGTTCAAGAATCACTATTTGTTTCAAGAAAGAATGTGAGCTATGGAATTCAATTTAGCTGACAAGCCATGTATTGTGCGTTGTCTTAATAGCTAGGGAACTCATCAGAAGACTCCAACAATATTTCAATGCATACAAATGCCCTTCGTCCCAATGAACTCTTGCAACACCAATACAACCAAACAGTTCAAAAAGGTGAAGTTTCAGATAAATCTTTCATCCATTTGCAGCGATACATCTCCGATGAAGGAATTAACTTCTATATGGAACTTTTGCATCATGCTTAACATGCAGGTCTTGGTAAACTTCACCTCCTGCTAACTGAGTCATTTTAAAAGACCAGGACTGTGGCCTGTGTGTGCGTGTGTGGCATAACATTGCAGAAGAACTCAACAATCAAGAAACCATGAGAAACATAAACTATAAATACTTATTTCTTTTTCTTTTCCCAACTTCATTCACGAAGGTGTTTGGTGGAAGGAGACATAAATTCAAAGTTTATGAAGAGAAGTACAGAAACATCCATGTTTATGTGCCAGTTTTGGTCTGCCAATAAGAGGGGAAAAAAAGAAAGCTTGAAAAAAGTTTGTAAAAAGGCGTCTCTTTTTGGCGATGAGAATAATTATATAATCATGGAATCAGGAACAGGCGAATTTAAGTCCCCCATGCATGTGGGCATTATCAATACACATCCTAAATGGTCCAGAAAGGGTTTATAAATCTCAGATTCTGCCATGGAAATTTCTCTCAAATGCACGCTTCGAAATCTTTGAGTTCCTCGAACATAACATAGTGGATCGACAAACTACCCAATCGTGCCGCAACGCAAGCCACGTACGAACACAAGAATCAAAGAAACAAAACGAAGGAATGGATTGAATGCATGACAGACAACAACGAGGGAAAAAAATCATAAATTTTCAGAAAGAAAGAGACGGAACAGAAGAAGGAAGAATACCAGAGAAGAAGGGGGTGGACAGATGGATGGACAAATAGAAGTCGCCCCAGCAGCAACGATGGAGGAATCCTTCTCCTCAGCATCGGCAGGCAGCGTTAAATGAGGAAGAGAGAGGAGGACCTCGGCGTCTCAGGCGACGGCGACGGCCACCGCGGCACTTCTAAAGCTCGAAACTGCTCGGAGGTTTCCGAGTTTTGACGCCAAAACAGGAAACGATCCGAAACAAAAGCAATAATAATAATAAAATAATAATAATTAATAATATTATTAATTATTATTATTATTAAAGAAAAATCAATTTGTGAAGTGTTTTTCGTCGAAGTTCGTATCAAATGATTTCACACCTATCGTTTATGATAAAAAAATAAATAAGATAAGTTATATTTAAAAATGATATTTTTATTACAAAGAATAATAATATACAAAAGTTCGTAAAAGTTTTAAAATGATGAATATAGTAATTGCTGATTATTTGAATTATATTTTATTATGCATGCAATCAATTTTTGTAGTTACCAACAAATTATGATCATTAGATCGTGATTATACGATTGAGATTCAACCTCTATTAAAATTAATATTAATTTATTAAATTTAATGTCAATCATATAATCATCATTTCAAATTCATTAGATGTATATTGATTGTACATTTGATTATATATTATTTAAACTCTTAAAAAAACTATACTATATTAAAAACAAAAAAGTTTGCATAACACTTACATAAAAATATAT
The DNA here is from genome assembly GCA_030549335.1 of Pontederia crassipes. Taxonomy (NCBI): domain Eukaryota; kingdom Viridiplantae; phylum Streptophyta; class Magnoliopsida; order Commelinales; family Pontederiaceae; genus Pontederia; species Pontederia crassipes. The sequence goes on along the minus strand of CM060188.1, from coordinate 75,312,470 downwards.
TGACAAGTGTCCATACAGATATTATTTTAAAATTACATAAACAAATTTTAAAATTAATAATCAGTTATGGTTATAAAATATGATAACTATATCACAACCATATAATTTTATTTCCTATATTGTTATAATTACTATTTACAACAATGTTGATTAATTAAAACATTAAATATAGACTTTCGATTGCATCCTTTATGATTAATTGATAGTTGGTTACAATATTCATAACAATAAATATCACATAGCATTTCATAATTTTATTGAAGCAATGGACAATTTATCCATAACATAATAATACTTAATTATCAATAAAATATCGACGTTTTAAGATGTAAAAATGATATATTAGTGGCAAGAAAAATCTATATTATCTATACTCTAAGAGATTATCATTTTAGAATATAGATATTGGTTATTTTTTTACATAAAAAGTATTTCTGCTCATTTATATTTAGTTATTTATTGGACATTTTATATTTGTTATATATATATATGTGTGTGTATATAATATATTGGAGTAATGGATAACTTTATCCGTAAACTTATTAATGTGAATGTACAAGACCAGATAACTAATTGTGTAACTATAAATAAATATGTATGTTATAGAAAATTTGTTACACCAAAGAGAGCCACATGAAAGAATAAAAATAAATAAAATCAGAAAGCCAATTGTTCTAAGAAAAATAGTAATATATATAGTTTTATAATATATTCACACCTACTATAAATATTAATTCATAATATAATATATTCTTTTAAATAATATTATGATATATTAATTAATATATCTATACTATATCTCTTTTTAATTTGTGTATTAAAGAGAATAGTATATGCAATAATAAAATACAATTGGCAAACAAATGACAACTCTAGCATAATCATACTATATTAAATTAATATATCACAACTTTTTTAGTGAATGATAAGTTAATAGCAATAAAAGTTATTGGATGATTATTTTTTATTTAACAACTGAATGATGTCACCTTATAAATATTATTAATACTAGAGAAGCCAACTTGAATACACAACATCCTCTCTTTTTTTTTACATAAGACTCTCTCTCTCTCTCTCTCTCTCTCTCTCTCTCTCTCTCTCTCTCTCTCTCTCTCTCTCTCTCTCTCTCTCTCTCTCTCTCTCTCTCTCTCTCTCTCTCTCTCAATCTTTTTGTTTTTACAAACTTTAATTGTTCACATGTTCTTCAGATAATGTTATCTGGTCTATGAAATGTTGAATTAGTTTGAAGTGTATCATCAATTTAGATTCATCATTGTACAAATATTCTACCAATTATTTTTTTCCTTAATTCTTAGATCTTCTATCAATTATTTTCTCACTTGAATATGTTCTTCTAAACCAATGCAAGTATTAACATTTTTTCCTTTCTTATATACTTGGAATTTTTTTCCATATGTTAATTGGTTATAATATTATTCTATGTGCCATGTAAAATCATTCGTCAAGTTAGAAAAATAAACTTAATAATTAATGCATCATGCAAGTAGTTATAATCATACATTTTGGCACTTTTATTTAGAATATTAGACATTTTTTGAACGTTTTCTAAGATGTGTGATTGTTGTTGTTATATATTTTTTTGAAGGATGTCTTTTTGACGTTGTTGTTATATATATTCTTGCTATTGTTATATTGTTCACTGCTTTTCCTTTATCATATTGATTATCTATACTATATTAAAAGGAGGATATTCCCCAATTTTTTTAAAAAATAAATATAAATAATTACTTTTACAGAGACGTGGAAAGAAAAGACTAGTTATAACATTTGATTACTGAATTAAATAAATATTAATTTATTCTAATTTTGAGTGAATGATTACTTAGTTAGTAACTATAATATGTCATTCTATTATTATTATAAACAAAAAATATTAAAATAATTATGAGATAGTTACATGGTTAAGTATATGAGAGACTGATAATCATATAACGTAATATTCTAATAATCAAGCATGAATAAAATAATAATTGACAAATACATAAATATCAAATGTTCTCAAATAGTGAAACTAAAACATTAATCTGACATAATATTTTTAGTGGTTGGTTACTTGATAACTATCTAAAACATTTAACCATCTCTTTTATGAGTGCTTTGATATATGTAATGTCTCCTTGTATAATAACTGTAGAATTTTACTATATATAATATTTTATAGTGGCATATAATTTGTCTGCTCCATGTGCATATGTCGACATGTTCAAAACCAAATTTGTTAAATAATTAGAATCGAAATGAAACTAAATAAAAAATAAACGAAAAACTACATGCCGAACTCAACTTATTAAGATGGAATAAATAAATAAATAAATAATCCATTATTAAATAAATGAATAGTATAGAATTCCAAAGAAGAGGGGGATTAAATTGATGTTTAATTCAAAAATATCGATTTCACAAAAAACGTTACGAAAGCTCAAAATCGATTCTTAAAACATTTTTAAATCAATACAATTTAGTTCATATTACAATCATAATGTAGGAAAGAGAGAGAAAATCAAACAGTAGTTATTGACGAGGTTCGACCACACCTTGGCATACGTTTCCGCTTTGACTTCTCGACCTCGAAATTATAAGTTCTCAAAGGGCACTAAGAGGAGGGTGAATAACTGCCGATTTCACAAAGATCGTCGCGGAAGTATAAAACTGATTCTTAAAATCTTTACAAATAAAGCAATTCAGATTATAAACATAATATGAACGGAGAGAAAGAAAATCAAATACAAAAATATGATGGTTGTTGATAAGGTTTGGTCACACCTTGGCCTACGTCCCCGCTCCGACTTCTCGACCTTAAAACCGTCGGAGATTCCACTAATCCTTTCATTTGTTCCGAATGGGGCAAGAAATAAAGTCTTTTACATCAATCAACTTTTCTCTGCTTCTAGAGGCAAGACAACCTCTCATCCTAAGAAGCTAATCTATTTCTCTCGTTCAAGAAGTAAGATTTAGAACTTCTTCTACATAAGAGCTCTCTCCATTTTTTCTGAACAAGAATGTTTCTCTCTTTTGCAATTCTATGTTCACAAGAGTGGAAGAGAGAAAGAAAGAAATCTCTAAATGATATCTTTAAGGAAAAATATCTTCCTTTGACAACTTGAAGTTTTGCTTCAATGCATGGTGGATGCCTCTGCTTCTATCTTTGGCACTCCTTTTATAGGCTTTAGCAATTTGAAAATTCGTCCAAAATTAATTCCATATTTTTTTCTTTGAAATATAGTTGTTATTATTTATTTGAGTAATGTATCGGTCGACCGCATTTATGGATTGGTCTACCGGTCTATATGGTCGTTGCGCTGATTTCTCCAGTTACCGCAGTTGGTCGATCGATCGGTCAGTCGACCGACATAGTCTTGTAGTTTTGATTTTCGGTCGCTGAGTTGATTGGTCAGTCGGTGCATCAACCGATCTATCGATTGGGCTAATCTCCACATGGATTTGAGCAGTTTATGCGTTGACCGGTCGACCAGTATCTCTGATCGGTCGACCGGCCTTCATAGCTTCGACCGACAGGTTAATCGTCCTGCACTATTTTAAGCATAACTTTTTGCACATTTATCCAAATTAGATGATCTTAGAGTCTATGGAAAGCTAACAGAATTCTCTACAACTATGTGTTTCATCCAAAACTAATAAAATCAGTACCAATTATTTAATCAAAGTGTAGTGCATAAAGTTATCCATTTTTTTAAAACTTTTTCAACATTTTAACTTTAATCATTCGAAATTTGTATGGCATTAAAACTTTGACCCAACAGATACCACTGGAGATTCTATTAAAACACTTTCTTTATTTCAAATTAGACAAGGAAGAAAGCTCTTTACACAATCACTTTTTCTTTGCTTTGAGAGACAAGGCATGTCTCTCCTCTTAGAAAGCTAATCTCTTATCTCGTTCAAGAAGTAAGATTTGGAATCTCTTTCACATAGGGACTCTCACAATCATTCTGAAAAGTGATTTCTCTCTTTTACAATAATACACACACAAGAAGAAAGAAGAGAGAAAGAAAGAAAACTCTAAATGATAACTTCAAGGAAAAAGATCTGTATTTGATTTTTTGAAGTTTTGGTTCAATACTTGGATGGAGGTATTTGCTTCTAGCTTTGATACTCATTTTATAAGCTTCAACATGTGAAAATTTTGTCTAGAATTAATTCCACATTTTGCTCATTCAAAACTAGTCGTTACTTTTCATTTGACTAAGGGACTGGTCGATCGCATTTATGGATTGATCGACCGGTCTATATGACTGTTGCGCTGATTTGCTCTCTAATTGTAGTTGGTCGGACGATTGGACTATCGACCGATAAGTCGACCAATATCATCCGGAGCAGCTCATGTATTTGTCGGTCGATTGGTGTCTTCAGATCGATCGATCGGTATTAACTCGATCAGCTTTCTTTGCTTCGGTCGGCAAGTTGACCGACCTGCACTATTTTGAACATAACTTTTTACATAGTTATTTAAATTAGATAATTTTTTATTCTATGGATAACTAATATGATTCTTTACAACTTTTATACATTATGATTCATCTAGAATCTAATAAAATTATAATAAATTATTTAATCAAAGTATAGTGCATAAAGTTGTCTCTTTTTTTAAAATTTTTCAGCATTTTAACTTTAATCTTTCGAAATTTGTATCATCAAAATATAATTTTATATGTCATTAAAACTTATATCTAACAAATAGAAGCTTAATTACATATTAACTACGCAAAATAGTAATTACTTTGTAATATTAATCACTCTAAAATACATTAAGCTATATAAAATTATTATTACACTTCCACATAATATGTATGGACCGGCCTATCCATATATATCTCTATAGCGATGGGTCACTGCAGTTAGTACAAGATTAAGCAATGAGATAACTATTATAATTTGATTGGAGTAAATAATAATTATCCATAGTCATTGGACATAATAGTATTTAATTATTAATAAATTATTTTATGAGACTTTTACTATTATACAAACAATTAAATAAATAAAAATATTTATTCTAAATTAACAAACAAACTGACCAAAACAAAATATCAAGATTAATTTCAAATGTATTCAATAATATTTTTTTATTTTTAATTTTATATATATTACTCAATAATATATAGCTATATTAATTTTCTATATTCCTTAAACTATTAGATCATTATATATTATTTTTGTCATCATCCGCACTTCGCACATCATGCGAGGAGTATACAAGTATATATAAAAGTAAGTCTAAAATCGCTTAATAAACTTATATATATATAATCAACTCAACCAATATTAAAAAAATAATCTAAATATGCATTAATAACAAAATGTATATTGATAAACACATGCATTTCATACCCCTTTTCCATTCGACCACGAATGTCATATGGATTCATTTTTTTACTTTTTTATTATTATAAAAGTATTTTTTTTTACTACTACTAAAAAAGATAAAAAAATATTTTATACATACATATATATATATATATATATGAAGCCAATTATTGTTAATTATTTTTTCCCTTCGGTATACGTCTATAAGCATACCAAATTACTTGGGTTTCTAATAACAGGAAAATATATGGGGCTGGGCCTCATATTTGACGGATCAGGCCGAACATATTGTTGATTAAATTCAAGCTCACAACTCATTCACTACCCTAAAATATTTTTCTCATCAACTTCTCTCTCTCTCTCGTTGCATGGTAGGTTGCCTGCTTGCTGTAAAGATGGGTCACACCCGTTCAAAAATGGAGTAGACTAGAATGAAGGCACTTTGACAAGCGCCCACGCACGTGTCACGGGGTCGTTTTTCGCTCGACCGACCCGTGCGGCGTCTAGACGTGCCCAACGTCTAGACAAGCTCTTTTGAGCGCTTTGCGAAAGCTTGCTTATGCCACTTTTTGTATGCCACAACTTTTGGGACGCACGGTCCCGAGCGGACGCTTCTTCGGTGGAGGCGTTTGTGAACAAACGGGCACCTCGACGTAACGTTCGATCGCTTGGGACGCTTTGGGACGCTCTTTTGTGGGTTGCCACCCCACGCTTGAGGCACGATGCTAGATTTAGGGAAGCTTGAAATCTTTGTTGAGTAAATAGGAATGATTACAACGCTTCGGGGGAGGACTAGCGGGTCTCCCCTACTATACCACCGTTTCGGGTGGTAGAATTGCGACGTGTGATGTGGAGGACCATCTCCGGGGGTGCACTTTTCTGGAGTGCAAATTACAAAACTGCCACCATCACACTTAGAAAAAAAACTAAGTACAAACGTGACTTGAAAAGGAAAATACATGATAAGATAACTCGACGTGCCCCGGGGAGAAGCCCCCGGGACATTCTCCCCCACTCAAGTCAGCGACGTCCCTGGAGTTGCGGCTTGAAATTCTTCAATCTTCTGCTTGAACTGCCACAAGTCTTCGGCTAACTTGTGTCGGCGTCCGGTCTTCCGCTCCATCGAACAAGGTACTCCTTCTTCCGATTCTTCGTGCGGACGGCGAGTACTTCTTCAACTTGATCAGTAAATTGCTGACGGATGGCTGGCGGGGCGCGGTCTGAAACCCCACGCCCGGGATCTTCAGTGTCTTCAACGAAAGGCTTGAGCAGACTGACATGGAAGACGGGGTGTTGTTGCATCTGAGGCGGGAGCTCTAACTTGTAGGCCACCTTGCCTACCTTCTTCAGGATCTTGAAGGGGCCCTCGTAACGCCTAACGAGGCCCTTGTGCAGATTCTTCCCACTTAGCCGAAGATGTTGGACCAGCTTCATCAGGACCAAGTCTCCGACTTCAAAGTTGACGTCCCGTCGGGCGGTGTCCGCCCACTTCTTCATGCGCTTCGATGCCTTGTGCAAACATGTTATCGCCATGTCGTTCTGCTCATGCCATTCCCTCGCCATGCGGTGAGCAGCGGGGACTTTGCCACCATAAGAAGTGGCGACGGCCTGGGGCGTCAGAGGTTGCTACCCCGTCACTATCTCGAAGGGACTCCGATTGGTCAACTCGCTTCGTTGCAGGTTGTAGGAGAATTGCGCGATGTCGAGTAGCTTCGCCCAATCCTTCTGATTGGCACTCACATAGTGCCGCAAGTAGATCTCCAGAATACAATTCACCCTCTCAGTTTGGCCGTCGGTTTGAGGATGAAGTGATGTCGAGAAATGCAGGTTGGAGCCCATCATCTTGAACAATTCCTTCCAGAAGTTGCCCACGAATCGCCCATCCCGATCGCTGACGATGCTTTGTAGTAGGTCCCAATACTTCACTACATGCTTCATGAATAACTCCGCAGCTTCAGTAGCAGGACAACTTGCGGAGCCGGCGGCGAAGATGGCATACTTGGAGAACCGATCAACGACCACCATGATGGTACCTGCCCCTTCAGACTTGGGCAGGCCCGTGATGAAGTCCATTGATACATCCTTCCATGGACGCTCTGGGATAGGCAGGGGTTCCAGAAGCCCGCCGGGCGCTTGATTGAGGTTCTTGTCTTGCTGGCAAACAAGGCATGTCTTCACGAAGGCTTCAATGTCGTCCTCCATACTTGGCCAGAAGTAATTGTCTTCGATGAGTGCCAAAGTGCGACGGATGCCCGGATGTCCCGCCCACTTTGAGTCATGACACTCTTGCATGATAGTGCGCCGTAAATTGTCGAAGAGTGGAACGTATATGCGACGTTCCTTGGTGAAGATCAGCCCATCTTCCACCCAAAAGCGGCGTGTCTTGCCCTCCTTCACTTGCTCGAACAAGTTCTTTGTCGTGGGATCTGACTCCAATCCCTTCTTGATCCTCTCGATGGGGTCGGCCTGAGAGGAGCTCATGACCGCCAATTCCGCGCGTCGGCTGAGGGCGTCGGCAATGACATTCATCTTGCCAGGTTTGTACTCCAGGACATAGTCGAATTCCGCCATGAAATCTTGCCATCTTGCTTGCTTCGGCGAGAGCTTCTTCTGTGTCTCGAAGTAACTTATCGCGACGTTGTCCGTCTTGATGTGAAATCGCGACCCGAGAAGGTAGTGCCGCCATGTTCTAAGGCAGTGAATCACCGCGGTCATCTCCTTCTCCTGAACGGCGTAGCGCCGCTCCGTGTCGTTGAGTTTGCGACTCTCGAACGCCACGGGATGCCCCTCCTACATAAGAACTCCTCCAATGGCATAGTCAGAAGCATCTGTCTGTACCTCGTAGGACTTGGTGTGGTCTGACAGGACGAGCACCGGTTCCTCCGTCATGGCCCTCTTGAGGGTGTCGAACGCTTCCTGGCATGTCGGCGTCCACTCCCACTTCACATTCTTCCGGAGGAGATTCGTCAAAGGGGTCGTCACATGTGAATACCCCTTGACGAACCGCCTATAGTAGTTCGTCAGGCCAAGGAACAAACGCATATCGGGAACCCGCTTGGGCGGTTCCCACTCCACGATGGCTCGAATCTTCGCGCCATCCATCTTCAACTTCCCACTTCCGACGACATGTCCCAAGAAGTGTACTTTCGGTTGAGCGAAGGCACACTTCTTCCGCTTGACGTAGAGCTCGTTCTACCGCAACACCTCGAACACTTGCCGAATGTGCTCGATATGCTCATCCAAGGTGCGGCTGTAGATCATGATGTCGTCGAGGTACACAACCACGAACCTGTCAAGGAATGGTTGCAATACCTTATTCATGAGAGTGCAGAAGGTCGCCGGGGCGTTGGTGAGGCCGAATGGCATCACGAGGAACTCGTAGGAGCCGTATCTTGTGACGCACGCCGTCTTCTGCACATCCTCCTCCGCAATCCGGACTTGCCAATAGCCCGAACGAAGGTCCAACTTGGTAAACCATCTTGCACCGCCAAGTTGGTCGAACAAATCCGCCACCAAGGGGATGGGGTACTTGTTCTTCACCGTAAGCTTGTTGAGCGCCCGGTAGTCGATGCACATCCGGAGGGAACCGTCATGCTTCTTCTGGAAGAGAACCGGGGCGCCATATGGAGATTTTGAAGGCCGAACATATCCTGCATCCAATAGTTCGGTGAGTTGCTTACGGAGTTCTGCGAGTTCCGGAGGGGCGAGCCGATAAGGGACTCCATGTGGGGCTTTAGATCCTGGGACCAAGTCGATGACATGGTCCACTTCACGCTTCGGAGGCAACCGCTTTGGGAGTTCCGGGGGCATGACGTCCGCAAAATCCTCAAGGGTTTCAAGGACTTTGGGAGGTGTTGGAGTGGAGGGCCCCGGATCTTCCAAGATGGCGGTCGCCAGGAAGGTGTGCTCCTGTTTGCGCAACCCCTTCGCCACTTGCATGACGGAGAGGGTCTTCTGTTTGAGGTCTCCGCCTGACCTCACAGGGACGTTGTAAGGTCCCTTGGGATCGAAGATAACCATCGAATTGGTGAGCGGGATGACACATGCAGCGATGTGTCGCAGAAAAGAGATGTCCGCCACCACTTCGTAGTCATCCACTGGTGCCACCGTCACGTCGAAGCTTCCCGACCACTTGCCGATGCGAACCTTCACTCCAGGAGAAATTCCTGTGATCGAGATAGACTTCGCGTTCACCGTCTTGAACGTGGCGTTAGTCTTCTGGAGTGGCAGCTTTAGCTTCTTGGCGGCCACTTCTGACACGAACAACTCTGATGCTCCCGTGTCAATGAGGGCGTTGAAGACTTGCCCGTTCAACTCGATATTCGCATAAAGTCGCGCAGCCGATGAAGGACCCTTCGAGGCGTTGATGGCGCTGAGGACGTGCATCGAGCTGAGACATGCCTCCTCCTTCTCTTTTTCCTTCTCGTCGGGGCAATACATTGCATTGACTGTCGCCTTTTGCGGACAATCGCTCGTCCAATGAGGACCCTTGCAAATGTAGCAAGGCTTTGGCGGTTTCCCGTCCCTTTTAAATCTTCCATTGTTGGACTTCCCGTCTTGGTGTCCCTTGCCTTTGTCCTGATAGCGCGGCTTGCCTCCTTGTGACTTGGACTTCTCTCCCCCACCATTGCCCTTGCCCGAGGGCTTTGGTGGTGGATTGCTCGCTTTGGCGTACTCCACGAGCGATTCAGCAGCGGCGACTAGCGAGCGAAGGTTGGGGCAATCTCGTCGCTCCAACTCCATCCTAGCCCATGGCTTCAAACCCTTCACGAAGATCGCCAACAACGTGTCTTCGTCCACTTGGGAATTCTGTAGACGGAGCTCGGTGAACTCTTTCACGTACTCCTTCAACGTGCCCTTCTGGCAAATGTTGAACAACGCAATCTTGACCTCCAGTCCCGACTTGGCAGGGCAGAAGTAGTTGATAAGCTGCCTCTTGAAGTCGTCCCACCTCTCAATGGGACCCACAATGCCACGCTCCACGTCGTCGCAATGGCACCGCCACCATAAACTCGCCGCATCTTGCAAGTAGAAGGATGCGGTCTTCACCATCCTTACTTCGGACGTCACGTCCAAGGCCTCCATGTACCTTCGGACGTTCCACAGGAAGTCGTTGATCTCCCTTGCCGACCGCTCGCCTTTGTAGGGCCTCGGCTTTGGCACATCAATTCTTGCCTCATGCGAGGCGGGCGCCTCGGGGCGCCGCCCGTCTCCATAGCGTCGCTTGAGCTCCTCCCGGAAGGTCTGGAACTCTTGCTCCATTTCGAACCGCATGTTTGAGAGACCATTGTCCAAGGTCTCCCGCATGTCCATGATTGTCGCTTCCATGGACTCGAGACGCGTATACAACGGCGCCATCTCTTCCCGCACCGTGGCAAGATCCACGGTCTTCTCCAACTCCCGCTCGTGCATTGCGAGTTGGTCTTGCATCTCACCCACGTCCAATTGGAATTGGCCGAAGCGTTGCTCGAAGGCGGACATGGTGTCCTTCGAGCGGGCGCGCCCTCGATCCTGGCGGCCCTTCTCCGGTGCAACGGGTTCATTCGTCATCTCCGAGTTCGACGTCATTTCACCTTGATCGCCGAACGCCAACTTGAGCGGTCCCAGAAACGCTGCTCTGATACCAACTTGTCACGGGGTCATTTTTCGCTCGATCGACCCGTGCGGCGCCTAGACGTGCCCAACGTCTAGGCAAGCTCTTTTGAGCGCTTTGCGGAAGCTTGCTTTTGCCACTTTTTGTATATCACAACTTTTGGGACGCACGGTCTCGAGCGGACGCTTCTTCGGTGGAAGCGTTTGTGAACAAACGGGCACCTCGGCGTAACGCTCGATCGCTTGGGACGCTTTGGGACGCTCTTTTGTGGATTGTCACCCCACGCTTGAGGCACGATGCTAGATTTAGAGAAGCTTGAAATCTTTGTTGAGTAAATAGGAATGATTACAACGCTTCGGGGGAGGATTAGCGGATCTCCCCTACTATACCACCGTTTCGGGTGGTAGAATTGCGACGTGTGATGTGGAGGACCATCTCCGGGGGTGCACTTTTCTGGAGTGCAAATTACAAAACTGCCACCATCACACTTAGAAAATAAACTAAGTACAAAAATGAGTTGAAAAGGAAAATACATGATAAGATAACTTGACGTGCCCCAGGGAAAAGCCCCCGGGACACACGCACGCACTCTTATTAAATTAAATAAAAGTAAATAAATTTGTATGTGCAACAAGAAAGAAAAGTGGCAGGCAGGAAAGCAAAAGTGTGTGTGACTTCACCGCATGCCTTTCTCTCTCCTCCCTGAAATGAGACGATCGACATGGGAACATCACCTTTTCTTTTCTGCCATGCATGTTGAATAGATATGCTTCAAAGCAAAAGGCAGAAAGATGACCATATATAACAAACGTTGGGAGGAGAGACAGAGAGAGAAAGTGACTATGTGCTTTCTTCCTTCTTGTATGTCTCCCTACTGTTGTTATTTGCATTTCTGAAACTGCGATTAATATGGTTATTAACTTGCTCCTCCTTTTTATCTTTCTCCATTATGCATGCATGCATGTGTCAAAACCTAGGTATATTTTGTTGTTTATTTAAAACGAAATGAGAGAGAGAGAGCGAGCGTCAACTATTAAAAGAGATCGTGCAACTTTGCTTGTGTTGCAAATGTCACGAGGAACATGAACTACGTACCGAAATGGAAGGATTCAAAGAAAATATATAAATATAAAAGATGAAAAAAAAATTATCGCAAATGACGGTGAAGAATATTATACCTTGTCTTCGTCCGGACAAACTCCTTGATTAAGCTGCATTTTAATCCTTTAATTAAACCACACATTAATTCCTTTCTCTGTCTTCCCTCTCCTTTTTTCTGATAGAAAAAAAACTCATCTTTAACGTTTGGGAAAATGTGGAGAGATAGAGGAGGGGACAGGGACACATTTCCCACGCCACATCTTCCCCATGCAAAACCTCAGTTTTTTAGGCATTGCACGTGATCTTCACACGTGTAAAAGACCACGGATTGCAAACCCAATGCATGGATTTAGGATTTGAATCGATTTCGAGGGCGTTTTTTTTTACATAATTGCATTCTACTTTTTCAATTCAATATGTATGGGAACATCCACAAGTCACCGAAAAATACTTATCCTTAAGTGAGAAAAATTGTACGAGACATATTTTGAATTAATCTTGCATATATAAGTCACCAAAAAAATATTAACGAAAATATGTCATTCTCCAAGTAGAATACATTTTGAATAATTAGTGCGATCAAAATTTAGAGCGAATAATATTTTATATAAATGCAAAGATGTCACGTATGGTATCAGAGACTTGAGTCCTCTACGAAAGCATGATCTTTATTTAATACGACGCATTAGAACTCTGTGAACCTTAGGAAGGGGTAGAGCGAATGATAATTGATACGATAGAAGTATAAACTATCATTTTTTTTTACATCAGACTTCTTACGAAAATAGTCTCAGGTTTAGGTGGGCAACTCGGCAAATAGATATCGACAGAAATTAATATCTTACCTCTATACTGGAGTATACATAATATTCTTTTGAAGAAAAAGTTGTAAGCAATTTGTATTTTTTTTTTTGAATTAATGAAGAGAAAATGACACAGTAAGTAGTTGGAATCCTTTTGATTAAAAAAAGATAAAATAATGAAAACGAAAGGGAAATTAGAGGGAAGAAAGAGAACGAATGGGACGAAAATTTTATGTTGTTTGAATGAAGTAACTAAAAAATGATAAAGATTAAATATATAATTAAAATATGATAAATATATCCTTCAAATATATATATTTATATTTTGATCGTATGCGGTGAGGATAAAAAGATATGTTGAATAATTCTTTCTCCTACTTAATTAGAGAAGAAAATTGGATGTTAAAAAATTAGAATTTGATAAAAATACCAAGAAAAAAATGCGAAGAAGATTTGAAGGAGTGACTCATAAATTTTATAATACATGAATAGGATGATATATAGTTTTGGAGAGATAAGTATATATATAGAGAGAAAATTAATGGAGTGTAACACTTCTTACGTGCAATCTAGTGCAATGCCTTAATTTGAACCGTCTATTTCGCTTGTTACAACCTCCTCCCTTTTGGTCACCCGGCCTCCTCCTCCCCCCCTCTGAGCTCCATTGTCATTGTTGGAACCCCGGGCCCAACCTCTGCAACCTTCTTCGAGTGCCATCGCTCGCATCGAAGACTCCGCTACGAGCATTGACCTTGGCCCCTCTCCAATAACTGCTCCTTTCCTTCCCGCCAATCGTTGTCTCATCCTCCCCTTTTTTTTCCCGACGAAACGCTTGTGGGTCCTCCGATTTGTCACAATCGTGAAACTTCCTTCGATTGATGATGTATTGGTGGGTCGACAATGACATGCACCATTGGGTCATGCGGATCTAAAGAAGAAGGGAGGTCGATGGTGGGGGGCGGCGCTCGCAGGGTCAGAAGGAGAGGGAGGAGGTTAGGCGGCACAAGGAGGGGAGGAGGATGTTGCAGAGTGATGAGTTTCGACGGCGGCGGGAGTGCTTATAGAAGAGGAAGAGGTTGTAGGGAGATGGATTCGGACGATGGCACTTGGAGGGGAGGCGACGATTGTAATACCCAGCCAATTCTCTCTCCTTTTTTTTCAAATTTGAATTGCAAAATTTGGATTAAAAGAAATGAAACGAAAGAATCGGTCGGCCTTCCGCCCGATTCTTTCGCCCACACCTCCCTCCTCCCCCACTTCCCCACGTTGGCCACGAAAGGAGCAGATGCAGGGTATTTGAAGAGTGAAGAGGAGTCCCCCTGCACCCTTTCGGACTCCCCACTCTCGACCACCTCCCTCCTCTCTTCTTCTCCCTTCTTTCCAACGACTCACGAACCAGCGACCGAACTAGCAGCGAACGAATGAACGATGAGCACGGACAACGCACATCGGACGATCCCACACCTCGTGACCCTATGCAAAGTGTTCGTGCGTACCTTCGTCGGCGCAAAATGACCGACGACTGACCCAAACGACGACAGCGACACCGGCGGCCGGAAAACGAAAGAATCGAGGTACCATAGACGTAAAAATTCCCTAGATGAAGAAATGTAGATCATATGCTGTGAATTACGATTCCATTATGACTTAGAGATGTTTAGAATGTTTTTCGTATTATGTGCATGGAGAACGGACAATCGGAGATCGGTCGGAAATGAAAAATCCGACCGGCGGCTTTGTTCGCGTGAAGAATCGGCCGACCGATCTTCACCTATGAGATCATGACTTAGGGTCGATCGATCGATCGAGAATATCGGTCCACCGATCCGACGATGTCCGTCGAGCCCGATCGTAAGAGATCAGTAGACCGATTCCAAAACGGTCGACCAATCCTGCGACAACGATCGACCGACCGACCGATTCATGTCGAACGGTCGACCAGATTCATCAAGAAGGACCATTCGGCCGAAGTAGCATCGGTCGACCGGCCCCTTGGGCGGTCGACCGACTCGGCCATATCAGTCGACCGGTCCAGAGAAAGGAAAACCATGAACCTCAAAATGAAATGACTAAAATGTCCTTGAGGGGCCAGAGTAATTGTAATCAATACTGAACCTTTGACTGGCCATTGTTGGCCATGTCCACTATGGTAAAACAAGTAACGAACCTTTCGTCCGCAGGAAGGGGACCAGACCTTACCCCTTTTCTGAATCATGATTTCAAACCCCACATTGTAAAGAATATAACTAAAGTAAAGAGCAATGAATGAGATAGTTATGTGTTGTTCATGGTAAAGGTCAAATCATTGTATAGTGGAGGGGCAGGTAGCTGCACTGAGGAGACAGTGTACCTACTAGTTTGACTACCACCGCTCCTGGACTACAGGCCCTCTTCCACCTGTGCTTCGAATAAGAGTGATGCAGTGAACGCACTCTTCCCCCACGGAAGCATATATGAATTACATTGTTATGCCAGAGGGACAGGTAGCTTAGCTGAGGAGACAGTGAACCTATAGGTCCGTAACGATCACTGTTCCTGGGATGCAGGCCTTCTTCCACCTGTATTTTGAAAAGATTGTGTCTGAGAGTACACCTTCCCTTTTATGGGCAACCTGGCAACATTCAGTGCAGAGACACCTCTAACTTTCCAGCTAATTAAAAATGAACTCGCATAGGATAACGAACATTAAGAATCTCATAGTAATGTAAAAGACATAGTCCCACACAAAATCATGGTAATGAACAACAGAGCAGGGTAATGGATAACAGAGTATGATAATGGATCACAGAGTATGATATTATATAAAGCATTATTAAAGTAAAGAATAAAGTAGTTGATTATTGATTATCATTTCATCGTCTATGACTGAGTACTGGGTGTTAACTTACGGGCATTCCATGCCCCTATTTTGGGATTTTGCAAGTGAGAACCCTGCTTAGTGAGGAAGTGGAAAAATGCAGAGTTGGATGGCGGCACATGACTTGCTACAAAATCACAGCTTTCCGTCATTTATATTCTGCATTTGAGTTATCTGATATGTATATATGAAACACTTGAACTTCCCTTTTAGCCTTGCTTTTGATGATATTCTCAGAACCATTTGAACTATCCTTGTTCCTTATTTCTTTTGAATTATCTCATGACATGTGACATTTGTTGATTCACAATGATATCTCTTCCACATTTTTCATGTCATTATTATTTCATCACCATTTTTATTGCCACGTGGGTCATTGTGTTGACCAGTCAAAGTCAAGTAGTCATAGGCAGTGGTAGTGCTCCCTTGATTAGTCTGACTGTCAGCATGGCAGGAGGACTGATTTTAGAGGCGTTACAACGACACTCATAAGGATCACGAGAGGAAGTTGGATGGATAGAGACAATTTGCTAGATCCAAAGGTCCAAATTAATGAGGTACAATACCCCTTATGTGTAACATAGTACGACGCCTTAATTTGAACCTTCTGTTTTATATTGACGGTCCATATGAAATCACCTGTTGCAACCTCCTCCCTTCCTTCCCTCCAATCGCCTGACCTCATCCTCCCCTCCAAGTATTGCTACCGCTGTCGGCACTTCGACTCCAGCCTCTATAACCTCCTCTGAGCGTCGCCACCATGATCATCGGCCGCATCGAGGACTCCTTTGCGAGTGTCAGCCCCAACCCTTCTCCGATATCCGCCCCACTTCCTCCCCTCCAATTGCTGCCCTATCCTTCCCTCTCTCCCCCTCAGAACTCATGCGGGTCCTTTGATATGCTTCAATCATAATCGTTGAATCAGAAGAAGAGGGGAGGTCAGTGGTGGGGGGTAGCGCTCATAGGGATTAGCGGCGGAGGAAAGAGGTTAGGCGGCGCTTGAAGGGGAGGAAGAGGTACTAAAGAGATGAATTCCCACGATGACGCTCGAAGAGGAGGAAGAGGTGATGGATAGATGAATTCCCAGACGCTTGGATGGGAGGAACATAGTTCGTTAGATTCATTCAAAATCCAAATTTAAGTGTTAGGGGTGCTACACCCTTTAATCCCCCCTCCCCACTGTCAATGACATTGCATAATCTACAAAGCGGTCAATTTTAAATTCACAAAGTTTTATACCATAATGATGCTCATTTTCTAAATAGCGTAAATGAGTTGATTACAAGTGGTTGTAGTGCTTGGTTGACTTGACTGAATAATTAAGTCTTATCATATTTTAAAATCTTAAGAAGTTTTTTTATAATAAATATGAACTCATGTTTAAAAACTCTCTCAAAATTTTCAACTTTATCGTATTTTTAAGAGCCAATAAAAATTGTGTACATCTATTAACTCGTGCATATATATAATGATTGAGTTCTACATTTATTAATTATCAGACGCAAATAAATTTAAGCATTTGTAATTAACTAACGAGTACATTTTTAATTATTTTTACGATCCAACAAAAGATTAACAAAATTTTGATGGTGCCACAATTAGGGCGAGTACATCCATGCAATTATTTGGGGGGTGGGTACACCGTTGAGTGTGATGGCTGAAGCATGTGAGGATCCAAGGCATGCACCTCATATACTTGTTAATTAATTAATTAATAAAACAATCACATTGAAGTTTTTATTAATATTATTTGTCATGTCAAATCCAACAAACCTCCTAATAATAAAACAAAGCAAAAATTAAATTTTGTACCATTGATATTTTTACTTTCTAATTTTGTATCATAAAAATTAGTGGTATTATTAATCGTATACAATCATTTTTTAAAAAAAAAATAGCTATCCATTTAACATTGTTAAGCTTCAAAATTTATAATATAATTATTATATATATATATATATTTAATTGTAATAGTTTACGACGGTTCGATCTAAATAACAAGTTCGATAGGTGCAACGTGGAAAAAGTGAAGACTTCTTCGAATCACTATCCAGTCTAATATATAATTATATATACCAAAAAATATATTAAACAATTGATTTAGTTTGTAAATTCTTTGGAGTTAAAATATATTTCCAAATAATTTATAAGTTTTACAAGTCTAAATATTCGAAGTTTTATCATTTAAATCAAATATATATATATTAATTAATGAAGATGCAACAACTTCTTGGATGAAACTTGATGCAACGTTGCGTCTGAGCTGCCGTTGGATCCGATGGAAGACTCAGATCACATCTCTCATATTAGGGTATAAGAGATCTCCCCCTTTTGCCTTTTCCTCGGATTGGCGGCGATGGCAATCGGCATGGACTCGATGACGATAGCATGAGCTCTCTCCTCTCCCTCTTGACAATCTACGATGACAATGCATTGGATCGACGATGATGGGGCAGATAAAAAATGAGGGCTGACGATCGGAAGACGGAGGGCGAGGATCGGGGGCGAGAGAGGGGACTAATTATGTATATATATCGATTTGGACTGGTTATGCGTTTCTTTAATAAATTAGGCTTTGAAGCAAATTAAAATTATTAAGATGAAATTAGCATCTGATTTTTTTATTAAGTGGATATATGGTCATTTTTTAAAAAAAAATTTGTAGTATTTTCAAAATGAGAACGTGGGGAATTGAGAGTTTGATGATATACGCAACAAGGTGAAGAAATCATGAGGAAGACAAGGCAGAGGTCATATCACACATCATAAATAAATAAGTAAATATATTGAATAAAAAAATAGTACGATTGTTTTTTTGTTTTTTTTATATTTTGCTTGCTAGTAAGATTAATTTCAATGCAAATTAATGAGGTGGTTGGATATAAAAGGTAGGGTTCTGGTTGGTGCATTAAATATAATTTTCAGAAAAAAAGTCAGATTAATATTACCGGAATTGACATTTCAATTCTAAATTCCAGCACAAAAGAACAAAATGCAGGAATCAAGAAATGGGTTTTAAAATAAAGTTTATATCTCCCAAGAAATTTTGAATCTTTTGCGTATCAGATTAAAAAAACAATTAACTTGTCTTAATGTGATGATAATTAAAGAGAGTGAAATGAAAATTGCACTGAATTATTATTATTATTATTATTATTATTATTATTATTTAACGTGGGAAAACGCATATATTGCGTCAATCGACCCGCTCGTGTGGGTTCGGGAGGTTGGCACGTGTGGGACCTGACACGTCCGTTATCAAATCAGCACGGATGAGATACGCGCTCGTGCGGGAAAAAAGCCCCCCAAGTCCCCATATTACCCCCCCCCCCGTTCCTTGGGTGTTATTTATTTATTTATTATTTCAAACATAATTTTGATTTGAGAAACGACATATAAATTATCATTTCTAATTTTGTAAATAAACGACAAATTTTGCTATTCGTAATATTTATTTATTTTCACAATACTGCATGTTAGTTCTGGTAGAAGTCTTGATGAAAATAAAATAAATGGAATAAGCCGATTATTTCATTCTGTAAGTACACTCTAATCATACAAATTTAGGCATTCTTTTCTTTATAGACCAGGCAAAAGTATGTAAAATCAAAAATTTTTTTTGTACTATCTATAAAGTATTTGGAATATATTATTTTATTTGGGGCAACTTGTGGATGACAAAATTTGAGTAGAACTCGTTTAAGTTCTACAAAACATCATAAGCGATGAAAAATTTTTAAGTTTTCATCACGTGATCGTTTCGAAGGATTTAAAGAAGAACTTACATTTTTTTCTTCTTTTAATAATTATTTAGTGTATATATTATTATTTCAGCTTACAAATTTAATTAAAAAAATATTAATTAGTAAAAATATTTTGCTTAGTATTATAGTGTAATAATAAAAAACATATTAATTAACCAAATTTATGTAAACATTATATTAATTATATTATAATATTAAATAAATAAAAGCAATGTAAAATCTTATGTATAATATTATATTTATCATAATAGATTTTATTAATTAAAAGACTCAATTGTTTTTAGCAAAAATATATTATATTTAGATCTTAAAATTTACGTAAATTTTAAATAAATAAATACATATATTATTATTATTATTATTATAAATTTATATTTCATAAAATAATAAATAATATTCTTAATTTTTACTTTTTATCTAAATATTCATTAAAACTTATCTATCAAATTAATTTTTTAAATTTCCACAATTATATTCTTCATACAAATAAATACTAAAACTATTTCATATGATCGATTACTTATCGAAAACTAAACTGAAAGTTAAACTTACGGGGGTAATATCGGAAATGGGCGGAAGTAGGAGCCGCTCGTGCGCCCGCGAGGGCCGATGGCGTTTGGGTGGTGGTGGTGGGGTCGGGGCACGTGGGGCCCGCCGTCACGCGAGACGCTACCCGACAAAACTCGAGCTCTTTAATTTCCGAGGATTACGCACCAATCCAATTAATAAATAAATAAATAAATTTTTTTATTACCGTTTCCAAAACTAGTTTTTTTTTTCTGGACAATTCCTACAGAATTATTTTGGTAATGAAAAAAAATATATATAAAGCACTAAATTACTCTGCATATATAAAAAATATTAGCGATGAAAAAAATAATAGTAAAATACTTAAGAATGTAATATTCCATATCTCGTTTTCGTTTCTGTGTATTGTTTTTATTCAAAAACTTTTGAGACAAATGATAATAATATAATACAATTCGATGCGTAAAAATAAATAAATAAATAAATAAAAGAATAGATAGACCCGTGAACATATGCGAATTTTCGTGCTCGACATGTCGAGAAATTGAAGGTGGCAGCTGGCAATTTGCCCTGCATGCATGCAACACATCATCCCCCAAACCACCATTTTAATTCCTCCTCCACTTCTTTTTCTCTCTCTCTCTCTCCCCGTGCCAAATCACCATTTCAATTCCTCCCTTCTTTCTCTCTCTCTCTTCCCCCGTGCCAAACCACCATTTTAATTCCTCTCTTTTTTCTCTCTCTCTCTCTCCGTGCCCCGTGCCAAACCACCATTTGAATTCCTCCCTTTTTTCTCTCCTCTTTCTCTCTCTCTCTCCCCTCTCTATGTGCCATTTAATGCGAAATGCAAGTAATCAAGTACACGACAAATGCATGCATGGACATCGTGAACGATGACTATACGCATGAATTCTATGATACAATATATATAATATATTATTATTTAGGAATGAGAAGAATTAAAATCTGAATAAGATCAAACCTGCAAAAAAAAAAAGAAGAAATATGATTAGCCTTATATTACTATTACTATTAGCATAATGTTGCACATGCAATCATAATTAGGATAACATGATGAACGTACCTAATTTCTTTTCACTTTTATATGTTTACACTTAAAAATCCTCCTACAATGAGAGAGAGAGAGAGAGAGAGAGAGAGAGAGAGAGAGAGAGAGAGAGAGAGAGAGAGAGAGAGAGAGAGAGAGAGAGGGGAGGGAGGGAGGGAGGGAGGGAGGGAGAGAGAGAGAGAGAAATTTCAGGTAGGGGGCGTTGATCGGTTCACTGACCAGTGACCACCTATTTTCAAAAAAGGAGATTTGACGTAACAAAATGGAGAGAGAGAGAGAGAGAGAGAGAGAAGAGAGAGAGAGAGAGAGAGAAGAGAGAAGAGAGAAGAGAGAAGAGATACTAAACTCCAAAGCAGCCTACAATGTGACTAAATAAGTAGGGGGATTAGAGAATTAATTTTCATGGAACCCCGTAGAAATCAAACCCATGTATCATGACTTAATTAAAAACACATTAATTTGACTAGATGCATACTTTAGAATTAGAAGATTGATTATATAAACCATTGTGCTATGACTAGAATTCATTTTATAAGATTATTGGAACATAAATATATGCAAATACATTATTTTCCCAACAAAAATAATTCCCTGAATAAATACCATAGTCAAACTAATGGCCGTGGCTTTTTACTACTTTATTTTTCTCCTTTTTCCCAAAAGTATTTCCAAGTCAAGTACACGCATGGAATTTTGGCAAACGAATAATCCAAGGTACAAATCAAAGATCACAAACGCCATCCAACCTGAAATACTGTTTTCATTTGAACGGGAAAAAAGATTCAAATAATAGATTCTTTTTTTTATTCTTTTTTCTTGATGTATGCATACATGATAAGAAGTGCATTCTAAAAAAGGATTTGGAACAATTAAGGATGATTGGATACTAGATTTGTGTCGTTGAATGTTAAAGTCTCTCATTCAATTTTTAGAATCACCATTTTGATCAAAATTTATTCTAGTGTTGTAAAATTCAACTCAGCCCGGTCAATCGGATCCGTGCCTGAAAGAGAAAACGAGTCTTGGATCGACTGAAACCCGATCAACCTTTTGACATATGTTGACTCGATCCAACCTTTTGAAAGAGAAAATTCAGGTTGGACTGGCTGACCCGTCGGGTTCAAGAAATTCGTCGGATCCAATATTTTTTTAAATTTTTTAAATGATCAAAACTTAAAGTAGATGAATCGAAACTTCTAATCGTCTCGTTTCAACTTCGATAAATCAAACCACAACCTGACGACTTCTACATATTTTATCGATGGACGGAGGATTTGACGAAATGACAACATTTCGATGATGATCGAGTTCAACTTGCCTCCTAAGTAGGAAGCCGATTGAATATGGTCGATCATACATCATAATCTTGTCGATTGCGTTATGAGTTATGTGATTAAAAGTATATTATCATTAGTAATATAAAAATATATGTATGCTAATTTTATTCATATATTATATTATATTTCGATTCGACCATTCGGTCCGACCTGATTCATCGATCAATTCGGAACAATATTCGGATCGAATTTTACAATATTGATTTATTCATATCACTTTCATTCAAATACTAAATTAATTAGACGCTAATAATTTTGAAACATCGATGAGTCTCCAAGAAAAAAAAAGAGTTAGAAGTTCTGAGTAAGTACAATACACACGAGAAGAACATGTTAAAACGAATTAAATAAGAAAAGCAATATGCATATATTATTTAGAAGTGTGGTATAATAAATAATAATAATAATACGTAAAAAACAATAAATGGATTATTTATTTTGGAGGTGGTGTCTTAATTTTGGGAAAAGGCGATGCCCAAAAAGACGGACTCGGGAGGCACCAAATCCCGCTTTGACCGGACTCGAAATTTGAGACGTCCCCATCATCCAAAGAACACGAGAACAAGAACCACGTCCAAACTTTAATAATAATAATAATAAATAATATATAATACTGAGGACCTATTGGGATGGAGTACTAGATAATTTTAAATTTAAGCTTATATAAATAAAGGGAATTTTTTATTAAGAATCTTATCCGATATTATCAAACATGCTTGATTTTGAATTCTAAGAATCATGCACATAATTATTTAAGAATTGAATTAGCAATTTCGCTTTCCAGATATCAAATGCTGACTACTCAAAATAATAATAATGTACACAGTAAAAGTCTTATAATAATTACATATCATAATAATTTTCCTTTCATTTGCAAATTCTAAGTCCCTTTTCTCCAATTTTTCAAAAGTACACGAGTAAAAAAAAAAGAAAATTGAGATCGTTTTTTTTATCAACTGTATCACGCTGCACACTTCTTTTCTAATCCACCTTTAATGAAGAGTTAATTAGCTACTAATTAATTAATTAATTAAAGCAAAAGATGAAACAAAGCTGTCTGTCTCCTTATTAACTCCTCTCATACCTTAATTAGTTCTCCGAGCTCTCTCTCTCTCTCTCTCTCTCTCTCTCTCCCCCCTTCCTTTCTCGCCTTTGCGATCCTCCGCCTCCTCCACGGTTCCATAGAATCCAGTCATCAAAATCCCTTTTTGCGAGGTCGCAGGGCGTCGCCTGTTCATGGCGATCACATGAAGCCACCGCCCCTAAACAGCTCAGGAACAAGAAAAGAAAAGAAAGAAAAAGTGAGCTCCAGTTCAAAGATGTTATTTTTTCTTCCCACATCTTTTTCTTCCAAAAGAATCGATTTTTTCTGACCTATTTTTTTCTTGTCGTGGATTATCCGCAGATTCTTCTGGTTTGAGGAGTCTGCCGCACTGCGTTCTCTGGCATCAAGTTTTGATCTTTTTTTGTTTGTTTGGCTCAGTTCGTACCGCATGCCGCCGTTCTCGTCCGCTGAAGAAGCTTTGTTCAGTAAGTACAGATTTCCTGTTCTGTTGATGTTCTTGTTTTCAGAGAATTATCAGAGTGGTAAAAAGAGAAGAAAACAAATATCTCGCCTTTGTTTATTTAGTGCAGGGACGCAGCTGTGTTCGAGTCTCCAAAATGTGAAAGCTTGAGACGAAGAGCAAGAGAAAGTGTCATTTTTGCTGTACTCTTTCCCTGTTCCGTTTGGGCTTCGGCAATGGAGGGCGTTCGCGTGGTCTTCTGCCTCGTGTTCCTGTGCTCGTTGGTGCTGTTAATAGGTTCTCCTCGCTTTTCCCTGGCGGCGACTGATGAAGCCTCTGTTCTCGTCCAGTTTAAGCAGGCGTCCGTGGACTACGATCCCAAGGGCTTCTTGCAAAACTGGACTGCCGGTAGCAGCGCCGGTACCTCCCCTTGTTCGTGGACTGGAGTCGTTTGCTCGAGCGCGGACGGCCGAGTGCAGAGCCTCAACCTCAGCTATATGGGTCTTATCGGCCGGCTGCGCATAGAGGCGCTGTTGTCACTCCCGGCTCTTCGACGCCTCAACCTGCGGGGCAACTCCTTCTACGGCAACATCTCTTACAGCAGCGGCGGGACGTCCACATCTACTTGCGGCCTCGAGAGAGTCGACTTGTCGTCGAACAACTTCAACGGCACTGTTCCACCCGATTTCTTGATCTCTTGCTCGCGTTTGGTCTCGATGAATCTATCCAGGAACTCTATCGTCGGAGGGATCTTCCCCTGGGGGACCTCTCTTCAGGAACTCGATTTTTCTCGCAACCAGATATCCGACCGCGGGCTGCTGAACTACTCACTGTCTAGCTGTGGCAGCCTCGTCTACCTCAACCTGTCCAGCAACAAGCTCACCGGACAGCTGCGGGTCGTGCCGCCATCTTGCACGAACCTCAAATTTCTCGACCTCTCCGATAACACCATCTCCGGTGAGATTCCGGCGGACTTCATAGCGAAGTCTCCGGCGTCCTTGCAGCTGCTAGACCTCTCCCATAACAACCTCTCCGGGGACTTCTCAAATTTCGATCTTGGTGACTGCGGAAGCATCACAACCCTGGACTTGTCCAACAACGGCCTCAATGGCATAGGTTTACCACGGAGCTTGACTAACTGCCAGCAGCTGCAGACGCTCGACCTCTCAGGCAATGCGTTCGGCAGCAGCATCCCATCTTTTTGGAGTAACTTTAGCCACCTGACGCATTTATCTCTTGCGAACAACCGGTTCTCTGGCGAAATTCCGGCTGAACTAGGCAAGTTATGCGGGATACTTGCAGAGCTCAACCTTGCAGGCAACCGCCTCTCTGGAGGACTGCCTTCAACGTTCGTCTCCTGCTCCTCCCTCCACAGTCTTAACCTCGGCAACAACCAGCTCTCTGGGGACTTCATAGACGAAGTTATTAGCACCATGAGTTCCTTGAGATATCTCCGCCTTGCATTCAACAACATCAGTGGTCCAGTTCCTCTATCTAAACTTGCCAATTGCTCATTGCTTGAGATTATTGACCTTGGTTCCAACGAGTTCACTGGTGAAATCCCTGCTGGTCTTTGTTCGTCTCTTGTGAACCTTCAGAGATTGTCATTGCCAAACAACTACCTCTCAGGATCACTTTCCCCAGAGCTGGGGAGCTGCAGCAATCTTAGGACAGTTGATCTTAGTTTCAATGAGATTAGCGGACCAGTTCCATCAGAGGTATGGTCATTGCCGAATCTGGAGGATTTAATCATTTGGGCTAACAATCTGTCCGGCAAAATCCCAGAAGGTATCTGCTCCAATAGCACGACCTTGCAGACGCTAATTCTCAGCTACAATGCAATCACCGGAAGCATTCCTTCATCATTCACCAATTGCGTAAATCTTGTATGGGTATCCCTCTCTGGCAATAGGCTCACTGGGAATATACCTAGTGGTATTGGCAACCTCCAGAGACTTGCGATCCTCCAACTGGGCTCCAACTCTCTCTCAGGTGAGATACCATCTGCACTCGGCACCTGTCGGAATCTCATATGGCTTGACCTTGCTAACAATGGCCTCACTGGGCCTGTCCCTGCCTCTCTGGCATCACAAACTGGCCTTATAGTCCCGGGAATTGTCTCCGGGAAGCAATTTGCATTTCTCAGAAATGCGGCAGGTAATATTTGCCCTGGTGCAGGTGTTCTCTTTGAATTTGAGGACATCCGGTCTGAAAGGTTGGTCCTCTTCTCATTGGCACATTCCTGCTCTGCTACAAGAATATACACTGGGACGACAGTCTACTCTTTCACAAGCAATGGAAGCATGATTTACCTGGACCTCTCCTATAATTCACTCTCGGGGACCATCCCTGAGGACTTTGGATCAATGAGTTATCTCCAAGTCATGAACTTGGGGCATAATGATCTAAGCGGGATGATACCTGACAGCTTTAGTGGTTTGAGAATGATCCTGGAGCTCGATCTCTCCCACAACCATCTGAGTGGTTATATACCTGGAGCACTTGGGGGCTTGACATTCCTCAATGACTTGGACGTCTCCAACAACAACCTCACAGGACCAATTCCAACTGAAGGCCAGCTGACTACATTCCCGGCTTCCCGATATGAAAACAATTCAGGACTTTGTGGGGTTCCCTTACCCCCTTGCGGGGTCAATTCCCACAATCATGATACCCACTATGCATCTGGTGAAAGGAACAGGTTCTTTGGGGGTAGTATTCTCATTGGTGTCATGCTGTCAGCTCTGATAATGTTGTTACTCATGTTAGCTCTGTACAAGTTGAGGAAGCAGCAAAAGAAAGAGGAGCTCAGAGTTGGTTATGTGGAGAGTCTACCCACTTCTGGCAGCACCAGTTGGAAGCTTTCTGGAGTTCTTGATCCACTCAGCATCAATGTTGCCACATTTGAGAAGCCACTGAGGAAGCTAACATTTGCTCACCTCCTTGAGGCCACCAATGGCTTCAGTGCTGATAGCTTAATAGGTTCTGGCGGTTTTGGCGAGGTCTACAAGGCACGGCTCAAAGATGGGACTGTCGTCGCAATCAAGAAGTTGAGGCATGTCACCGGCCAGGGAGATCGTGAATTCACTGCTGAGATGGAGACTATTGGTAAAATCAAGCATCGGAACCTTGTACCTCTTTTGGGATACTGCAAGATTGGTGATGAACGACTTCTTGTCTATGAATACATGAAGTTTGGAAGCTTGGACGTCATTCTGCACGATATGGTTAAAGGGAGCTCCAAATTGGACTGGGCGGCAAGGAAGAAGATCGCTGTAGGGTCTGCAAGGGGCCTTGCCTTCCTTCACCACAGCTGCATTCCCCACATCATACATCGGGACATGAAATCAAGCAATGTGCTGATAGATGAAAATTTCGAAGCCCGGGTATCAGATTTTGGCATGGCCAGGCTTGTTAACGCTCTGGACACACACCTCAGCGTGAGTACACTTGCAGGCACACCAGGCTATGTGCCACCTGAGTATTATCAGAGCTTCCGGTGCACCACAAAGGGCGATGTATACAGCTATGGTGTAGTGCTCTTGGAGCTTCTATCGGGGAAAAAACCTATTGATCCCTTGGAATTCGGTGACAACAATCTTGTTGGCTGGGCCAAGCAGTTGGTGAAGGAGAACAGAAGTAATGAGATATTTGATCCGGAATTGCTGGAGAGAAAGTCGGGCAAAGCTGAACTGTTCCAGTATCTGAAGATTGCTTGTGAGTGCCTGGATGACCGGCCTAACCGAAGACCTACCATGATCCAAGTCATGGCAATGTTCAAGGAGCTTCAGGCCGACAATGCCGATAGCGATTTCCTTGATGGGTTCTCCATCGGCCAAACCATCATCGACGAAGTGAAAGAAAAGGCGCCACCATAAATCTTCTTCTGGTTCTTTGTATCAACAAATTTTGTTGCAATTCGTTGATGGCATGCATGCCTAGCACTGAGATGGCTGCCATCTATGATTGTGTTAGAAAAGTTCTACACACTACAACATTCATATTGGTGTAAATATAACAAGACTGTTCAGTAGATTGAAATCCTATCAGGAGATGATGTATGGAAAGATGTAATCAAATATGTTTCAGAAACCCTCTAAAAAAAATGTTTCAGAAACTTTTTCTTAAGCTTGATCACAGTCGTCTGTGTTTTAACAGCGATGAATACCAACACTAATGGATTTCTGTGAGATGCCAAATGCTATTCGATTCTTTTGGGTCTATTGAAAATGTCACTCTAAAGTTACTTCTTCAGAGTGGCGTGTTATCTTAGAAGTGTGTGACAAGACTTGTGAGACTCATGCTTCTCTTCAAGTCACCAAGGGTGACGAGTAGAAAGATATGACAATCTTATTCGGAAAGGAACTTTTGTTCTCTCTTTGAATTGAACTAATCAGATCGGACTATTGAATTATTAGGATCTATTTTGCTTTGAATACAGAGCTTATCGACATCAAAGTAAGCTCACCTACCAGAAGGCCTCGACTCACTTTTCTTTTTTCTTTTTGTTCTTCCTCGTGTTTATAGAGGATCGAGTTTTTCTGGCACACGCAACGCAGATAAAAACAAACAGTCGCGAATTCCTGCCACATAGTTAATACATATAATCCATAGGATAGCAGCAGCAACAGGAGCAGCAGCAAGGATAAGTGGTACATACATGTCTTAGGTAGGTCCAGCAGCCAAATGCCATGGTTCCATCAACTTGCTGCCAAAAAGACAATCGAGGAGGAAGCGGAACCGGGAAGGCAGCAACCACCGGCAGCACCAGTCCACATCAAGCAAGGCAGCAGGTGGTGTTCCACCACTGGATTAGCGAAAAACCCAGACATCTTGCATCAGAAATGGTAGTGGGGAGTCATGTCGTTTTGCTTGCATCCGTCATCCGTGCACGAGTGGGTTGAGGACAGAGAGGACGGGGAGTGGGGAGGGACGTACCTGTCAGCGAGTCAAAACAATGACGCTGTCCAATTGCTTGGAAAAGAGAACACATAAGCGCCCCCTCTGCCCTCGCAATCAGGGTAGATGTGGATCAATAGTTCGGGGAGGACATGGACAACGCATGCCTTGCAGGAGGATGGTCCCCTTTCGGCAAATGAATTCTGAAGGAGGTGATTGTTAGACTAGCGACGGTGCTCATCAAGTTAAACATTTAACAAATGGACAGAACAGAAGTCGGTACCTTTGGATCTCTTTCCCCCTTGGTTGATGCACCACTAAAATAGCCAGTAAGGGCTCTTTGATGAAAGATCAAGACTGCAGGGTGTTTACGGGACCACGAAGACCTGAATACAGCTGATAACGAAGTAGCAAAGACAGATGTTTTCAATCGATATTGAAGAGGAGATACAGTGATCATTAATTCTGAAACAAAACAATGTTCAACTTTTTTGGCACCATCTTCATGACCAGGGGACAACACACACACACGCACACACAAAAGGCATAGCCTTCACATGAACAGTTGTCGGCATCTATATCTTTTTAAATGTTACAAGTTAACAAGAGTAAAATGAAAAAAATATCAATTACAGGAATGGTTCTTAATACATAGAATTACTTGGCAAAAATTGTAAAACTTGATGCAGTTTTTCGTGAAAACAAAGCTACCATTATTTGCTGAATCACTTAACTTGTGCTATCCTTTTTCTTGAGCACAATACTCTTTCTTCAGTCCTATGGCCAGCTCAAGTCTATTGCACCAACCAATTAACTGGTTGCAATAACATGCAATGGCTGCCTGGAGGACGGGAAAAAAAATTCCTTGCTGGCTTCGACAAACCTGCAAAGGTCTTCAAGAAAGTCTACAATGGGTGAATATGTGTGCCATCTCTATTGATCTGCCACCAGTAACAAATTATGATCGAAACCTGCCACTGCTTGTAAAACTTTTAAACCTTCTAAAGAGTCCACAATGGCAGGCTCCATCTCATCCACTGAGCTTCCAGTTCCAAGTCGGCCATTTCGACCAGAGCCCCATGTCCATACTTCTCCTTTGGAAGTAAGAGCAATTGAATGTACACGCCCAGCTGAAACCGATACCGGCTTTTCTTCACCGAAGCCTTGAACCATTCCGGGGATGTCTTCCTCTCCCTTTCGTCCAAGTTGGTTGCTCCGATTCCAGCCCCAAGAGAAGACACGTGTGCTGTCAGTTCCTTGCTCATCATATGAAATGTCACAAACAGCCAAAGTGTGGCCAACTCCTGCTGATAAAGAAAGGGGAAGGTTGCTTATCTTAACCGGAAGCATTTCAGATTCCTCTGATTTCCTTCCCAACTGACCATAGACGTTGTCCCCACAGCTCAATAGATCACCATTCTCTGAAAAAAAATTATAAACTTCATATTACTCAAATGAAAATATAGGACAAACTTAAAAAAGATAAAGTTGCCGCCAGCCGCTCTAACTCACATGTCTTGTTTCAAAAAAAAAAAAAAAAAATCACATGTCAGGTTTCAAAGAATTCTGATAAATACAGAGACAAATATGGAAGCAGCATTAGCAAATGAAATGTATAAGAGAACAAGAGAATAACTAGATCCAGATAAATAGTAAACAGAAGTGCTCACTGTTTTAAGTAAATAGTAAACACTCACTGCATAGAACAAGAGAGTGATCAAGACCGCAAGCCACATCTGACACATCATGACAGTCCATTTCTTGAACCACAAATGGCTCCCAAATGATCGGCATATTCTTTTCTTTTTCGATTCTTTCTGCAACTAACTTCTCTGCTAATTCCAAGAGAGAAGCTGAATTTTGTGCAGAGACACAAATTTTACCCTGCTGCTTGAACGAACTATCCATCACTTGTCCTGTTTTTCCTAATCTTCCATTGTCTGAATATCCCCACCCAAATAATTTTCCTTCTTTGGTGAGTGCCAGTGCATGTCCCCATCCAAATGCAACCTGCTTGGATAAATAAATGAAGATCTAGTAGTACCCTGTTTACACTGGAGCACCTTATCGACTACCAGGAAAGAACAAACCAAAGAACTGAGAACAACTTGAGGATTTCAACAGTGATGTTTGAAATAAATATATAGACAACTTTAGAATTTCAACAGTGATGCATGGAATAAATATATCGACATTAAACAAAGAAAAGAGTACTTGCAACTCTTATGCGAATATGTTGAGTTGTAGGACGTAGAACTAGCAGCTATAAATTTCTTGACATAGCTACTCTTCCATGCTAATATTTTGAGGGAATACTTTTCCATGCTAATTAGAAAACACGATTTAAGACTTCCATGTAAAAGAGGACAGTACCTTCACTATCTCATGTCCCAAGAGTGCTTGAACTTGTGTGGGATTAGCAGCTTCAGTCACACCTGTACCGAGTCCAAGTTGACCACGTTTAGATCTTCCCCATACCCATAGAGAACCATTCTCCCCAACAGCAGCAGAAACAACTCCGGACGCAAAAACAGCTTGAACTCTGACACCATCCAACCCTATAACCCTTTCAGGATTATTCCACTTCACCCTGTCACCAATCACACCACACATACACGAAGCATGGACATATAGTCAATGGCGTTACAGTCACTAAGGATATCAATTGATGCTAGTCAGATGGGTTTGCAAGGTTGTGTTTTTTTGAGAGGGTGGATTTTCAAGATTTTATTAGTCACCAGCTTGAGAATGAGGTCTTGGAAAAGGTAGAACTTCAAATTACATCTATCGAAGAATCTTGGGCACTCAAATTGATGAATTTTATTGTTGGAGCTAATCAATTATTGTTCGAGGGCTTAACTCGTGAGCTTCCGGTGTAAGTTCATTCCTGCTTGTACTTTGTGTTAGAAAATCTTCGTTCATTGAATCAATCTTGTGATTCTCAGTGCACTTTCATCATATGTTTAACTGAAAACTTTAATACAGTTGTGATCTGATCTCAGTAGTTACAACTTACACGTGAACTCTTAGTTTCTAGAAGATTGAGTACGCCAGCAATAATATAAAGATCATTTTTTCGTCCAGTGTAATTTTTTTACTGCAGTTTAGGAATAGTAGTACTTTTACTGAAGAAATAAAATGTTCTAGCTCACATCTTTTACCGTCTCAGAAAAAAAAGGTCTGAAGTTAAATTAAACTGTATTATCAGTCTAAATATTAGTGTGACATGTTACTTGGTTAATATTTTTACCAAAATGTCTTTCCTTGATCAAAAGTTATTTTACATGAGATATCAGTACTTATGAGTTATTTTAATAATGTCTCAGAATAGGTATCATTGAAGGTGTATGGATGAACTCCGCCTATATTTTATAGCCGGTCCCAAACCCGGATAAAGGAGGAGAGTTGTGTTAGGCCCCGACAGTCAGCATAAAATCATGTCGAATCTTATGAACATGGATCAACGAATATAGGAATGGCGTCGTATGATCCATGTAGCCGACCCCACCTAGTGGGATAAGGCTTTGTTGTTGTTGTTGTTGTTGGATTTTCAAGATTTTGACATGGAAACTGGCTTAGCAGTGCCCCTCAGTGCAGACATTTTACCCCATTTGTTTTGACAAAAAGGCTCAACAATTGGAGAAGTACTCTAGCCAACGCATGTTCAGGATTTTAATGAACATTTGCAGTTTTAAGATGGTTCAGCCCTCACCAGTCACTAGAGTGTGCTATGTCAAAGACCAATTTTTTTCATGTAGTTGGATCCAGGGAATAACTTACAAACAAGAGCAATGGAGACATGAAAAAGTAATATCATTTCCAGTCATGTGATTACACTACAATTTTCTTTTTCGAGAAATGCAGTAGAAACTATAGATCATGTATTGATTTCGTATATTTATTCTAAATGGGTTTTGGACATCTTATTTATTTCTATTATCCATCTTCCAACTGTGGTGGTATGCATCTCTCTGTATACTTGGCTGGAAAGAAACTCAGAAGATCTTCAACAATTCCATCATCTCTATGACGATGGAACCTTTTACCGTTTTTTCTATTCTGAATCACAGGACCCACAGAAAGAAAAGAGGAACATATTCGGAGATCTGTAACGATCTTACGTCAATGATCGGACTCTTAACCTTTCTTGTTTTCTTTCTCCTGTTTCAAGTTTTGTGTTTGCTTCGTATGCAGAAAGAAAAGTGGAACATATTTGGAGATGGCAACCATCTTCTGTCAATGATCGGACTCTTAATATTTTTTGTTTTCTTTCTCTTGTTTCAAGTTTTGTGCTTCTTGTAAACTCATATGCATTTCAATAAGCTCACCCAATTGTCCCATCTCTTTCCTTTTTCTATCAGACAAAAGGTAGGCATTCATCTATCAAGTAGGAAAACTTATAAGTCCCCATGAAAACTTAAGCTGAAGCCACAAATCAGTTTTTCTAAACTTCTAACCAGGAAGATAAGAAATGTAATTCGAAAGCTAACTGGCATGTCATTTTATTGTTTGTAACGCGACAACAGCATTCTGGAGGGAGTTCCCAGATTGTATTCAAAACTGGGACAAAAAAGATGGTTCATTTGTCATATATAGTGCGTCTACTACATCCTCCTAATCCGTAGCCAATAGCACGTAATTCAAATGACGAGACGAGATGATCCAGTTGATAGATTCCAAAATGTTTGAATTGAGCTGCGAGAAAATAATTAAAATCAAGGCAAAAAGGAGCCACCAACCTTGGAGCATCGGGGAGCCTCCCGAGCTGGCCCTCCTCATTGCGTCCCCACGCCCAAACCTGGCCGTCTTCGGTCACAGCGAGGGAATGGTAGTGGCCGGCGGCCACGCTGACGACGCCGTCGGACGGCAAAAAAGGGACCTCGGTGGGTTCGTACGCATCTCCTATGGGAAAGGGAAGTCCCAGTGCGCCGTTGCTGTTGTCCCCGAAGCTCCACACCGACGCCGCCCGTCCCCACCACGACCGCGCGCCAGCAGGGTCGCCCCAGTGGGGAAGAGAACCCGCGCGGCCGGAAAGGCGGAGAGATCGTAGAAGAGAGGCGCGCCAAATCATGGAGAACGGACCGACGTCGCCGGTTGGGAGGCCTTCGGCGGTGCCGCGGAGTCGTCGGAAAGCCGGAGGAAGAGGAAGGCGCCGGATCGACTGTCGACTTCGTGAATGAACCTTTTGGGCTTCAATTTCCCAAAAATCAAGAGAGTTGCATTATGAAGCCCATTTAAGGCCCATTCAAAAGCTTAGCCAACTAAGTAACGCGTGACACCATCAACCGACCAATGGAGCAATTTCTCTACCATCTTTCTAAAAAGTTGTTGTTGTTATTATTATTAGTATTATTTATTGTTGTTAAGAAAATCTAAAAATGTCGAGAAATATGTTCGTCAATTTAGTGTCATCCTGCATTTAGAAAGGAAGCAGTAAGACCCAAATCAAGGAGAACTTCGCGTTGCATAAATGTCTTGGGTTCAGGAGCACTTCCTCACGAACTACAACAACAACAAAAGTCTTATCCCATTAGGTGAGGTCGGCGTTCATAAAATTTGACAGAATTTTACGCTGACTGTCGGAGCCTAACACAACCCTCCTCCTTTATTCGGACTTGAGACCGACTATAAAACACAACCCTCCTCATGAACTAATTGCACATAAACGAAGCTATTCTGATGTCTCTGTACACATAAAAAGACTCCTCCCGAGGAAGATAAGTTTGATACAAGACTTCTCACAAATTTCATATCATCAAGCTTCCGCAGAGAATCATGCTTCCGGAGTCGATCTTTGGTTTGTTTCTGAACATTTCAAAGAGGAGATCTTCATTGTGCATCAAGTTCAGGTACTCGTCCATGTCAAAGGAAGATCCCTTCTTGACAACCGAACTGCTAGGTTGGCTCGCTACAGCAAAGTTAATTTTCTTGCAGAACTTCGGCAGTGAGCTATTATTGTGTTGAGGACTCCAACTCGCAAGGCTACTTGTAGCGGGACTGCCATTAGTTTCCTGATGCAGAGTGCAACGAATTAGCAACAAGATGGAACATGGTAATGCTCTCAAATAACAGAAAGTATATCGTTGGCAATCAAGAACAAATAACATGAGTACCCAGGAAGGCATCGATGAGAATGAGAACAAATATTGTACCTGCATCGAAGAGGAGGATGCGAGTGGAACAACAGTTTTAGTTTTGCATGATGAAGAGGGATCAGGACTAGTTTCCCACTGTAACCAAGGCAGTAAAACATCCTCGTCCACAGGTTGAGAGGCAGTTTTTGTCATGTTTCCACCATAAGTGTCTGTTATTGGATTATTGGATCCACCTGCTATTGGATTATTGGATCCACGATCTCTTAGGCTTGAACTTGTATCGCTGCGTTCTCCATCAAAAGAAGATATATCTGTATCTTCAACATTTGAAAGGAAATCCTGAAAATACATCTCTGCCTCCTCAGTTAAACATTTGGAGATCCTTGTTCTGTCATTGCTCCTCTGTGAATTATGCAAATTTTACAGTTAATGCATGAGAAAAAAAATAGACATGCATATGCTCTTTAGACGATATGGATGGAAAGGTACCCTTCTGGACTTTGGTTGCCTTTCACGACCAACAGATTTTTTTGGTGAAGGCAGTAGCTCTTTCACAATTTTGCTAAGTTCCTGACCACGTTCCTCCTCCACTGCTAACTCAGCCAACAAATCCTTCTTGCGCTTCTCTGACTGAAAGAGGGAACTATAATTTATAAAGGATGTTTGGCAAAGAAAGCAGCAGAAATAATATAAAAAGAACCACTATGGTGTATGAACTCCTGCATATAATGCCACCCCATTCAACAAGATATATCTAACAACAAATAAATAATAATACTAGCATTGCTTCAGCTAGTTTGTCCACAGAAATAATTGGCACTGTGAAGGCCATGTCAATGACTCTACTAGTTTATAAATACAAAAATGAATCCATGCTCAAGCTTTTAAAAAGGTTTGTGAACCCATGACTTTTGTTTATCATTCTACCAACACATGGATAACAATGGTTAGCTTTTTCATGACGGCAAGAAGTATGGATGAAAAATATCTTTAACCAAGATATGAACAGTTACACAAGTCGTGCTTATTTCTTCCCTAACCTTGATCTGGAAACTTTTTTACAAGTTTCAAAATGCATTAGAAACACCAATCTTCTGACATAAGAGAGTGATCAAGAAGCCAAACAGGATTTCAATGTCATTGCCAATTATAGAGGTTATCACTTAGTACTAAATAAATGTGATCGCTCAAATTCAATTACAAAGATAACATGGATTGATATATTGACTGCCAATACAAGTTAAGGATATAATGGAGATGAAGGTTCATGGGATGTGGAATAAAAAAAATGAAGATGAAGGGTACAGATACTGTTAGAAGTTATTTAAAGAAGCACACATATGAGCCCAGGGGTTTACTTTAGCTACATAAAAAGTATACATATAAAATAGCATTTATCACAAATGCATATATACACTGTCAGCACAAAAAATAACAGAGACCAGTCTTGTTTTGCATTGTTTCATGCGTATCTTGTGAGCCTCTCAATCTTTGATAACAATGATGCACATTGCCATTCAAAGGTAAAATACATTTTGGTTGACTAAACAAAGATGATGGATGAATCATATCAGCATCTCTTTTAAACAAATAAAATTCGTGTGATAAAATAATCAACAATTTTATGTTCTAACTTGCCTGTTCAAGTTTGCTTGTATAACTTCTTCTTATCTCAGCAATAGCCTCAAGAACGTGTGAACTCTTTGGCTGAACATCATTATCAGTCACAATGCTTAGAGGGTCAGTTTTCACAATCACCTGTATTAAGTAGCACAGTAGGTGAACTTGAATATTTCATAACTTCAGATCAAAATATATCAGCTTCACTGGATCTCAAATTCTAGGTATTTGAGTGAATATATATATATATATATATATATTAAATGGGAAAATTTTATGTATTAACCCACTAAGATGGTGTACCTTTTCAAGTTCCATTCTTAAATCCTGGACAGCATATCTTACTTCCTTGCGCATGGCTTCATACAGTTCAATACCCTCTCCATCTCCCATGGGATGTTCCGCCTGTCAAATGAAAACATCTCCAAATATAATACATACTTGAGATCGGCTTGTCAACTCAGTCCAAGTCTACCGCAACTCACCTTTTCTTGAGCATAGACTGCCTGAATTGTCCTTTCAGTTCCACATTTACTTAAATGACTATCCTTTGCTTCATCATCAGTTACTGATGAATATGGACTCTAGGATTACAATTGATCAGTTAGACAGCATTGGGGATAAAACCAATTTGTATATTATAAAGAGAAAGCAAAGTACAAAATCAACTGGACAGTGGCTAAGAAACTCAACCTAAACCCCTCTTTCTAATTTTTCCACTCTTCTCCTTTTCAGAAATTCCATAATACCATTGCAGGAAGTGAAAAGGCATAGCATGAAGTTAAAATTGAACTTACCGAGAAGATATCTTGTGGCTGAATCAAATTCTTTTGACTGATGGACCTTCTGAGAGCAGTACCACTGGTCTTTGGTTTATTCGACGAAGGTTGCTGGACCTTCCCATTGACAAAAGTTGTTGATTTGATGAGAGTGCCGGAACTCTGAGAATCAGTGTCGTTCTGCGTCCAAGTTTGGAACAATATTAGCATTGTTTCCTACACCACACCAAACTCTATATACATCGACTAATCGCACGGAAGGAGAGAAAAATATGTGCAAAAAAGATTCATGTTTGAGTCAGCGAGACAATGGTAGTATTAGTCGCATTGTAGGGTCTCATGAAGTTTAATCGAACGAAGGGAATACTTGAACTACCTCTGAATCGCTACACCGACGCCGAGGAGCGACGGAGACGGACCTCCGACGCCGTCCGTTGGCACCACCGTCAGAACCCACCTTCCCTTGCACAGCCCCCTGATCGGACGGCGCCCTTGACACTGACCTCCCCCGCTGCCGCGATGACTCCGTCTCCATCCAGTACCTCGACCCAGAGCTCCGGCGGCCCACGTCGCGCCCGGAACTGGACTTCCCCGCAGAAGCCTCGCTCTCCTCGTCCGACTCCACTCGCGCCCGGAAGAACTCGTCGGCGAGGTCGTCGAGGCTGATCTCGGGGAACCCGGACCCGCGGACCTTGTTCACGAACCGGCCCCGGGGCGTGGGGTGCTCGTCGGCATCCGACGGCGGCGGAGGAGGGAATCTGCCCGAGAAGCGGCTGAGGCTCCTCGACCTGCGATGGTGGCTCCGGTCTCGGGTGGAGGAGCCGGCGTCCTCGGCGGCGCCGACCGCCGACGCGCGCCTGGACGCCGACCTGAAAGAAGAACTCGACATTTACGTCGGATTCAGAGCGCCACAACATGGCCGGAATCCGCCATTGCTAGGGTTTTATGGGATGTGGAAGAGATCGAGAGGGAGAACCCAAAGGACTACGAATTTTGGACAAGACGACGGAGGTCGGAGGATTTGGTGAAGGGGGTTTTAGTAACTTACAAAGTTAATTGGGATTTATTAACCAATAATAATGATTTCTTTTAATTAATTATAATAACTAGGGAGGTGTTATTTGTACGCCATCGGCGTTTTCTTTTTCACTTGAACGCGTCACGCCACTGTGGGTTGGTAGGGAGTGGAAGGGGTGTACGTTTATGAGGGTTGAGAAAATGTTTTATCATAGAAATAAAAGGAGGAAATTGCGAGAACGCCATCGTTTTAAATGATTAGTTTTTAAATTCCGTATTAAATTATCTATAATTTATTTTTTCTGTGAAAATAGTTATTATTATTATTAAATATATAATGGAAGTCTTATATATTACCCGTTCAATTTAGAATATTTAATTTTAAATCTTACGTTAAAATTGTAACCGACATAAATATTAATCCAATATTTGTTTATAAATTTGGTTTTTGTAAATAAAATAAATAATTAGTACTATATAAATAAATACTTATTTTCGCAAGAATATTTATTTTTCTATTTATTGTGTCGGTTTTATGTAAACATCGAAACGGTAAATATATATTTAGTGTCCTGCAAGAGTCCATGTAACGGTTTGACCAAGCGAATTAATTATACGTTCGTTCAAATTAAAAGAAAAAATATATTTATTAAGATAATTGTTTTTTATTTAATTAGTTTTTGTGCTGTAACGTGAATATCGTTTTATAAATTAAAAGAAAAATATATACTTATTAATCCAATAAATTTATAAGTGAATACCATTTTTTATTTCACAAGATAATTAATTTATTAAATGACTGAGAAAAGTCGATAGGTGCACAAAAGAATGATTGCACTAAATTAAAATTGCGAAAATCATGAAACTTTCAGAAAAAGTTCCAAATCTCAGTATAATTCTTTTTTCACATCATATAATAATAATAATAATAATAATAATAATAATAATAATAATAATAATAATAATAATAATAATAATAATAATAATAATAATAATAATAAGAAGAAGAAGAAGAAGAAGAAGAAGAAGAAGAAGAAGAAGAAGAAGAAGAAGAAGAAGAAGAAGAAGAAGAAGAAGAAGAAGAAGAAGAAGAAGAAGAAGAAGAAGAAGAAGAGTTACTTGTGATGCAACCAACTGCACGAGTCTGTGCAATGAGTCGTCTTGAACTTTGCCTTTTCTATCGTTAACAAAACAAAATTTATTATTATATTATTAAATAGGTTAAGTAATTCAGATTAAAAGATGGAATCGCTAGTTCACTTGGAAGTACCAATGTTCTCAAAATAGAATCGCCCATGGGACCGTATTCGGTGATTGGACCGATTCTATTGAGTTCGACTAATTAAATTAAATTTTATTAAAATAATATTATTTATATTAATTTTGTATATATATCATAATTAATATATTATATATAATATAGCATACTACTTTTACTAGTAATAAATTAACATAAAACTATTATTTATTATGTTCTATAAATTTAAATTATCCAAAATTATATGATTAGTACATTATTATATTTTTTAATTATTTATATAATATTTTGTGATGTTATTTAAAACATAATTCACTTTTTAAATTTTTTTTATTTTCATTTTCCCATCATTATTCCTTTCTTATTTTTTTTTCAAATTTATCGTTTCCCTAATTATTTATTATATTTAAAAAGTTAATACTTACTCTATTATTATAGAATTTGAATGATAGACATATTAATATATTTTATTCCAAATTATTATTATTATTATTATATTTATTTATTTTATTTTCTAGTCAACTCATAATTACATATATTTTTAACTAGTCAAGTCACATAATTTCAAAATTTTCTCCCTTCAATTACCATTTTTCTTTCTATCAGTTATCTTTCTATATTTATTTTCCACTTTCTATTTTTGTTTTTAATTCTGATTATTTCTTTCGTTAATTACAATTTTTAAAAATTTACCTTTCATTTTTTTAACTTCTTTCTATTTTAAATTATTTAAAAAATATATTGAACCGATTATGGATCTATTTGTTGGTTCAACCGAATTTTGACTGATTTGATATTTAAATGATTTTGAACTCAAATCGGACTAGACAAATATCGATTCTTGATCAAACGAAAGGTCCAGTCCAATTCTAATAAGATTGGGAGTATACATATTAAGACTTAAATTTGCACATAGTCTATTCTCAATATTAAATTACTAAATATGCATAAAAAATTGCATTAAATATAGTAAAAATGCATTTCTCATCCAACAATCTAGATTAGGGTAGTTCTGTAAATAAGCATGAAGATAGGGACAGTTTTGTAGGTGCAGGCGTGCAGCACCTGTAGAAGGCGCCAAAACTGAAATGTATAAAATAAATAAATGTGTGACTATAAAACAAAAAAAAAACAAGCAAGTAAAATAATATTTGAAAATTACAATTTCTCATGTATTGATAGTATTTTTTTCAATATGAAATGGGCCGGATAGTATTTAGTTGAAGCAATGTTGTAAGATTTGTTTTTCGATTGTCTCGACTCGAATCGAATGATCAGATCAAATATTATAAATTAATAGAAATAAAATAAGTCAAAGAGACTGTTATAATATTATTAATATATAATATTTATTTAACAAAATTATATAATATAATAAAGTAAAATAAATAAATAAATATCAAATAATATAGTAAAGTAAGCATAAATTAAGTTATCAATCAAATATTTACTAGATAAAAAAATTTTGCAAGGTATTTATAAACAAAAAAATTAGATAAGAGACCGTTAAAGTATAAATTTCAAGCAAATATAGATATGTAAATAAACTTGGTTTTTTAAAATAAATTTCTTATATTTCAATTTTTTTTCGTTTTAGAATTTGACTCAATCGAATCGATTGATTGAACTCGAATTTTAATCGAGTCAAAGTACGTCAACCCTATGGCTGAATTTGACTCGAATGACTCACGGACTGTTTTAATGTCCAAACACTAGTCCGATCGATTGGACTGGAAGGTATTTTAAAACACTGAGTTGAAGTATAAAGTAGGATAAGAGTTTATGCCCTATTTTCTACTAAACACCCAAATTTATACGCAATTTTATAAGGAACAAATTTTTTATTAAAACATTATTTATATGTAACTTATATTATCAAAACTTATACTTAAAAAATGGAAGACAAATATTAGGCTATAGGAACAAGCATTAACAAATGAAATATTTAGCAAAACAACTTCAACGAATTAAATATTTACCATAAAGGTAAACTATATAAGAAAATAATAAAAAAATATTGCATCTTAATAAAAGTGCAAGTATTTAATATAGTAATTTTAACAGGAAATAATAAAAAGATAGTATTTGTAATATCTTGTAAATATAATTGAGAAAAAAAATATTTATATGATACTTGATAACTTTTTTGTGTTTGTTTGGAGTTTAAGACAATTAATTGCGAAGTATTCATGTGATTTTTTCTCTTGATACTTGTAATATGCAAATCTAATCAAAATAAAAAACTATCCAAAATTAATGATATAACTAAAAGTAAAAAAAAAAAATGCCCCACACTGTTAAGTATCATTAAGATCAAATAATTTATGATCCTCACTAATAAAACAACTATAATTAAATTTGTCGTCATCATTTCTAAAATCATTCACCTAAATCATAATTAATTCACCGTCAACAAATATCTTCTTAATTTTTTCATTTATTTTATGATTCTTCTCATTTTAAAAATATATTTTCAAGAACCTATTTTTTGCTAATAATTAATGCCAACCATACTTTAGTCAATTTTGATCACGGTTACTATAAATCCGGACCGTTCTTTCTTATTGATGAATTATATCTAAAAGTTTCTTTTTGTTTTATTAACTTCATAAATTAATTAATTACGAAGACATAATTAGCACGTTTTCATCTCAAAACGTTAAAAAGAATTGAATATAAAGTTAAAAAGTTCTAACTATAGTTAACACATTCTTTCTTCTTCTCGGGGATAAATGTTTACTTTTTTTCTTTCTTCATGACAGTTTAGTCATTTAATAAATAAAAAATAAAAAAATAAAAAAATAATAAAATATGACGGATGGATTAAAGTGAAAATTATATTATAGTTTAAGAGTATATTAAGGATCAATTCTTGCACACGTGCCACTATTAGTAATAATAAGGTTGAAATGCATTAAAAATAAATATATTCTCCTAAAACAAAGCCAAGCAAAGGGGAGATACCTAGCATGTTGCATGAATGGTATTAGTACAAGTGATGTAAATTGATTTTGTGATTTATCTAAAATTCTTACATCTTATCACATTATCTTATTTGGATACAAAAACTTATCCATAATTTTAACTTCTTTGACAATCTTGATTATCATCTTATTGATAATTCAAATAACATATTGCACCTTATTATAATCTTGATTAGCAGTTGAATTACATGCATTTTGATAAAAATATTCTTTCTATCAAATAATTAAAGTTTTAATATTTTATTAATAAACAAGGTCATCCAACTTTATCTTCTTTATTTTTTTAAATATTTTAAGAATAACTCATAATCTTGCCGCAGCTTTTTTTAACCATATTTACTTTTTTACTTCATTTATTTATAATAAATTGTTGTCAAAATTTTAAATAATTTTTAAGAGCATTTTGGCAATGTTTTTCAATTATTTTAATTATTATTTATAGAACCAGTAAAAATTATGATGTGATATCATTAAAAAATTAAATACTAAAAAAATATTTTTAGTGGTGGTATAAATTAAATTGATAAAGCGCCGGAGTGTTTAACAAAAACGTTACTATGTCATATAGAGAACTAAATATTTAATGGACCAGGCGTCCTCTGATATTGGAGTGACTGTTCAACATAAAATGTCATCCGACAACTAAGTAAAAGTATGGAATCAATTGGTTGACGTAACCAACTTGGGTTAGGGTGAATCGGTTGTGGCTTGTCTTCGTTTAAGTAGAGATATCGAGTTCGAATATGTGAATGTAAAAAATTATTTTTGCAAGCCTCACCTCTTATTCTTAGGCACATCACGTGAGACGACATTATCATATTAGTTGAATTTAATGGTGGACTAACCATCAACTTATAGGCAGTGTGCATAATCGAATTGGATTACGTTTAGCTCTTGAATCGGGTCGATTGCCCAACTCATCCCTATCCCTTTTTCACCTCCACTTCAAAATCCCAACTCACTACCCGATCTCCAATGTTAATTACCCGAGTTTTCCTTTTCTCCTCTCATCTTTGCACGACGACGCTGGACGACAGAGAGGTCTTGGCGAGGGAGGAGGAACGACGATGTTAGAGTTACTTTGTGCATAAAATATTTTTAAAATTTTAATTATAGCCAATTATTTTTTCTTAATTTTATTTCTTAAAAAATCATGTTGCACTTGGTGATTTTTTTTAAAATTAAAAGAAATAAAAAAAATGGATTGCTATGATCAAAGAAATTTACGATCTTATCGATCGTCTTGCTATTACGATCCTATCGTTCCTACAAAAATCATCTCAAAGTTGAGATCGAAATCGTAGATTCTAAGTAGGATTGTACGATCAAGAATGTGATTTTGATAATCTCGGTGATGACCACCGAATCTCAATGAGGGAGTACTGACGACCAACGAGCGAGAGGGAGAAACAATGACCTAGTGCCACGGAGCGTTTTTCCGTGACACGAAGCGCAAAGCCTCGGGGCACCAGTGTCATTCAACTTAAATCTTTCAGTCGCTCAGTGCCAAACCATGGACCACATGCAGCCACCCCGCACTGTGTAATATTGCGGGGTATCAAGTTATCTGTCTTTAGGACATTTATCTTGTAAGGGAGGAGTTTGCCTTCTGAGGTAATAAGACCTCCT
This sequence comes from Pontederia crassipes, assembly GCA_030549335.1. Lineage (NCBI taxonomy): Eukaryota > Viridiplantae > Streptophyta > Magnoliopsida > Commelinales > Pontederiaceae > Pontederia > Pontederia crassipes. The sequence goes on along the minus strand of CM060188.1, from coordinate 75,268,286 downwards.
TAGCCATGGTACATTGGGAGGAGTTTGCCTTCTGAGGCCCAGATGTATATTATGTTTCATCATATTTAATACAAACAAATATTTCTCAATTCTAGTGTCCGACCTTGAGCGTGGAGGTGGCAACCCACATCAGAAACCCTTCTGAGTACCCCGTGGTACATCGGCTGTCCCATCGAACTTTAAGCACTCAAGCGCCTGCATTAACGTCGAAACACGCTAATGCCACGGTCCCATGACGAGTAGTTCAACACTCTGGTCATGTCCGTAATCAAATGCCTATAAGAGTGACTCTCGGCATAGTCGTCTCGAACATAAAACTTTCGCCGCTACTCAAAATAAGCTTGACTAGTGTCTATCCGCATAATCGTCGCACGAGATCTAGTGTCCGAGAATGACCCCGTGATAAGTGGTATCAAAGAAGTACATCCTGCTCGGATTACTCAGCGACGATGACTCGCTTGTGGTGTTGCAACATGTCCTGGCGTAGGAAAAATGCTTTCGCTAAAAAACTCAACTATGCCCAGACGCACTGGTACCATGATATTTGATTATGGACACCAACGAGGAATGCATGGCAAGCTTTCTCGCTGCATGCCCCGTCGTTCCCGGCAGCAAGTTTCTCATACACCCGTGTCGTGTCAAGGAATGTCCGTCATGCACTATGATGATAGATTGATCATGCGGGATGGTCATACATCGCTCACTCGAGTAGATCACACCCCAAGTATACAATCGAGAATCTTGAAGTGTCGCACTGCATCAAGAGTGTCCACATGCTCTGCCATGATGGTCTTGCGCTATCCACATCATGAGGTTGCATTACACATACGCCGTGTAACTCAGATGACCCGTGTCACATTCAGGAACTATTGATCATACACTATCATAACAATCTGGTGCTACTTGGTACTTTGTAACGTCGCACCGCATGCCGAGTCATGCAACATGAAGCGCACAACCGCTCCACAGGAGAAATTGACTCAAAGTTAAGCATCAATGTTCATGATCTCTTTCAACTTAGGAGTATCATTCTTTCAGCTACAGAGCATCATTCACAAGCATCTTGTCGTGCCACCAGTCTCGCCTCCCACGTCAAGATGACTTTCACAAATGAGACAAAGCATTGATTACTTACAAACACTTGAGAATCAGTCGCCTACCTTGCCTGCCTCATCAAGTATCATCCCGCAAACGGCGTGATGTTACCCACCAAGGGTTGGGATAAACCTGCTACGTGTCAACGCAAATCGATGCCTTAATCCTAACGATCAATTTGGCAAATTATCTGAGCGTCGAGCATTCGACGAATCTTGTCATGATGTTGTGAAGCATTTCATCGTCAGTCGAAGGAAGGAGTGCTCTTTCTTTTCGGTCAATGCCTCGAGTAATCGAAGCGGCCTCAAAGGATTGAAGTCCAAGGTTTCGAATGACACACTGACGATGTCGTCCCTTCGAATGGAGATGGATGTGACGATGGGAACTCTTGTCATGAGTTATCCAACAATAACCCGTTTGCCCAAGCGGAGCATCTTCACGAGCATCATCATGGATCGGTGAAAACCTAGATCGGTTACTCTTTCATAAGGGTCAGCCTGCCTGGTGGACAAGTATGTCAAAGGTGCATGATTTTTGCTGACAAGCACAATGATAGTGCTTTGTCCAGATTGCGTAGGGACGCGGATCAAATGTGCATCCTTTTCATGAACGAGCACATTGATATCATCCCCTCTATACCCAAAGGTGTTGCCGAAGTTTCAAAGGAGGTCTCAAGAACGGAAGAAGGCATATCCAAGAACCCTGCAAGATGTGACGAGCTTAAGATGACAATGCAATCACAACAACATGGAATATGGCACAACATGGATCCCATTGAGACATGGGACGGATGCGGACAGTAGTTCATCAACCACGCATACCCTGATAAGTCAGGCATGAAGGTCAAGATAACATTGTTCAGCATCAATCAAAAGGACATGTTGAAGGAGGACGTGAATGTATCACCTAGCTCCACCTACAATATTCCCATATGGGCGAAGACCCAAGCGTTGGTGTTCTTCAGCAAAGGGGTGGAGCTTTCGACTAGGACGAAGGTTGTTAGGACGATAGGATCACCCAATCTCCGTTCGCTAGTCACCGCTGTCAAATCACTCGTGCCAAGACAAAATCCATACCACCAAAGTTCTTAGGGCAAGGGCAATGGAGGGAGAGAAGCTCAAGTCGCAAGCGAGAAGTTCTCCTATCAATGCAAAGACAAAGTCCATCAAAGCAGGAGGATTCAATTGAACCACAACAAACATGGGGAGACTCCCGTCGCTCACTATAGCGAGTGGAAGTGGACAAGGTAGAAAGTGTCATGCCGAAGAACCTTGCTCCGCCTCAAATCATCGTGATATCAAATGACCACCAAGGGTGAGGTAGTCCTGCATGCTGCACTCGACGGATGGAGGACTCTACGTTGCAGCCTTCTGCAACATAGAGACATTGAGTTGAACCATAAGGGAACGTGAGGAAAGTCTCGTCACTCACCATAGTGACTCGAAACATACAAGAGATGGAGTGTCATATCAAAGAATTTTGTTCTACCTTAGACTGTCAAAGATTCAAATGACCACAAAGGATGAAGTGATCCTGTGCTCTACATTTCGACGGATGGATAACTTTGCATTTCGACGGATGGATAGCTCTATGTTGCAGCCATCTGCAACATAGAAGTCTTGGGTCAAAGTCCACAATGTTCATAGGAAGACTCTTATCGCTCCCAATAGTGACCCAAAACATTCGAAGTAGACAAGTCACAAATGTTGGCATCGAAGTACTTGTGCTACTTCAAGCTGTCAGAATCCCAAAAGGATCATCAAGGATGAGATGGTCGACGAAAGGAAGACCTTATGCCGCAGCCATCTGCAACATGGTAAGGAGAGATAAGTCATGCAGATCAGATGATGAAACTCTCAACGTGTTCTGCTAAGACCTGAAGCAACTCTTCCTCCAAACTACTCATGAAGTCATACAAGAATTATTTCACCCCAAGAAACCAACCCAAACAAGTTAACACTGCGCAAGTCTAGAGAAATTGAAACAAACTGAAATTTGATGGACGGATAGTTGCTTGATGAAGTCAGACCAAAGAAGGTTGACTCCACTAGCGCTGCACAAGTGATGACTCCGAATTGGATAAAGGATCAGTAATCGAAGCAGGCCTGAGGGAGTGCTCAGTGAGTCCCAAGGAGCAGACATTTATGCGCTACGTGATGCTGGTGAAGTAGAAGCTAAGGTAAAGAAGGTGGATTCTAGATAAGACATGCGAAATCAAGACTGAAGACGAAAGCTCCGAAGAAGTCCGGACAATGGTGTCGTTGACTTTGGTAGGGGAGAATGTCATGGGGCATTTTCTCGTGACACGAAGCGCAAAGCCTTGTAGTACCAGTGACGCTCAACTTAAAGTTCTTGGTCACTCAGCGTCGAACCATGAAATACATGCAGCCGTCCCGCACTGCATAATATTGTGAAGTACTAAATTATCCACCCTCATAGAATTTATCTTGTAAGGTCATCTTTATGAATGACCAAGTTATATGGATTTACACATGGTGTACGTCTTTTACATTTCCCATTTTGTAATAAGACTTCCTTACCTACGGTACATTAGGAGTAGTTCATTAGTGCCTTCCGAGACCCAGATGCATGTTATATTTCATCATATTTAATACAAATAAGCTTTTCTTAATTCTAGTATTTGGTCTTGATCGTGGAGTGACAATCTACATCGGAGACCATTTTTGGTGCCCCGTGTACATCTGCCCCATTAGACTTTAAACGCCCAAGTGTCTATATTAGCGCCGTAACACGCTAATGCTACTGTCCCATAATGAGTAGTCTAACACTTTGGTCATGTCCGTGATCAAATGCTTATAAGAGCGACTCTCGGCATAATTCTCTCGACCATGAAACTTTCTCTCCTACTCAAAATAGGCTTGGCTAGGTACCTATCCACCTAGTCGCCATATGAACTATAGTGTTCAAGAATAATCCCATGACACTAGCACATAAGAAAGTTTGAGTTCGTGTAGGAGAGAGGGTCATGGCAACTCGACCTAGTGCACAAAAGAACGGATTGAACCGCCAGCTCGTTGGTTCGACCCGCAAAAGGAAATGAACCGAACAAAACTGATCTGACTTATCCCATCTCGATCTCGTCCATTGATGCGCGTAAATTTGGATCAAATTGCCCAAATCTTGTGATCACACAGTGGCACCGGTTTAATTTTGTAATAGCACACTAATATTATATATATAAATATATATATATATATATATATATATATATATATTGTTAAATCTCATCATTGTGAACTTTCTCACCCTTTGTTTACATTAATAATTCTTAATAGTTGACATCATCAAAACGATGAAGCGCAATGCATTTGCATCAAATGCCATAATTCAAAGTGTTAACTTGATTAGATTTTATAGTTTTTTTCCTATGAATAAATATGTGACATTTTACAAAAAGAATATTTACCAATTGCTTAAGGTGAATATATAAATTTTCTAAACCTCATCGATAAAAAATAAGATAAATCCATATTTCAGTAATTTAGTCTTTTCATAAATGAAAAAAGTAAAAGTAACAAAAAACGTAACAGAATTAGATGGAAGGACTAAAGTGGTAAAATCGTATTACTTTAGGGATAAAAAAATATGTCTGTAGTTAGATGCGAAAAATCATGATAATTTAGAAGAGATTTATGAACATAACCCTTATAAATATTATAATACTTAATATCAATTTACAAATAGTTGATGGATATAAAATTGAATTAAAAAAGAGTTATTTTCGTAAACTTCATCTGAACTATAATAATTTTTCGCGTCTATTGTTGAAATATGAACTTATCATATAACATACTTAAAATTTGTCACGATTTTCACTTGAATCCTTTCGTCTTTGGTAATTTTTTCTATTTTAATTTTTTATTATTTATAAATAATATTAAATGCCCTCCTACAATTTTGGATTTTCATCAATTGAATGAAACACATTTATTTTAATTTGTGGAAGGACATTTTGATTTTTTCATAATCAGAATAAATTGAAAAATATAACAAAAGTTATCATAAATTAATGAAATAATTTAAGCAAAAATTATGATAAAATTTAGGAATGTCATGCAATAAGTCCATAGTTAAAAAATAACTCTTTAAAAAAATGAAAGGTCAATCGTGTCTGCATTGAAGGGGTCCCAAAAACATAAAAGTATAACAATAATTGTGTAAAAAGAACAACAAAAATCTAACATCATTATAGAATGCTGTTAATTGTTTTAATACAATACATCATCCCACAATATTGTTCTTGAATGTGCTCACCAAAATAAATATTATATAAAGATGTGCACTTAAATATTCACCATGCGTTTTTTCCTTTTTCTAAATTTTTATCTTTTTATAAAGTTGTGCTCATCGTTCTATCATTTTTTTACAACTGTTCCTACTTTTTCGCATTATAACACATCATGTCTTATAGTTTAGTCACCTTTTAAACATTTAACCACCACCACTACCGCAGAAGAAGAAAATAAACAAGAATTATATGATATAATAAAAATTAGTGAATACACATGCACACACTTTGCAATTGACATTTTGTAATAGACATTGTCTACACAACTTTTGAATTCTAATACCACGAGAATTAGGCACATGTAAAAGGTAAAGTATTTAGTAGCCGATAACATATTATTTGAATCGAAATATTAATGTAAGTGTTTATTAAATATTTTTTTAATAATATTTAGAAGTTTGAACACAACTCTATAACTTATTCCTACTAACTTATATAGTATAAAAGTAACGGTTCTATATTTTATTCCTATTATATTCTTATTTTTTAAATAAAAAATATTTAATTATTAAACATCATATATTATTTTTTTATTTTAATATATAACATCTTTAATTTTACGTACAACTCAAATAAGAATTTTTTATCAAATAATAACTATTTTATGTTAAAATAATATTTTTAAATATTATTCAAAATAAATATTATAAATTAATTATTATGAGTACGACGTGTATAAAAATGATATTTTATGCTTATTTTTATCATTTTATACGAAACAAAAATTTAATAATTATATTTACTTTTGAATGTTGTCTTCACATTCGCTAACATGAGTTATATGTCATGATGTAAATAATCTTTTCTTAAGTTATTTCATAAAAATAGTGTCACCAATTAATTTTATTGCCACTCTTTGTATAAAAATAAAAAAATGACATAATATTACATAAAATAATATAATTTTATTAGCGAGTCTATATATGATCATAATAGGAGAAAAAAATATTCTTAAATCAATTTATGCAAATACAGTTAGACTAAAATTGCATTTAAAATATTTAAAAATGCAAATACTTAATACAACAAAGGAAAAATACGTTATGTATAAAATATAGTGCATTTTTTGATAAATTAGTCCATGGAATTATTAATATGAACATAAAGGTAATATTTTCGTTTGATAAGCTCAATCTTTTAGAATTATTAATAGCTCATCTAATATTTAATATCCAAACAATAAATTAAAATTGAGACATACATTCTTATAAAAGATATAAATATAATCAAGATCAAACTCGGTGTTCATAATGCTTTAAATTTGAAATCAGTTGTAATGCTATGTGATCCTCATACGTAGTCGGGCGCTTCAGTAGATTTTTTCTAGGGGTCTCGCTAACAAAGAGACCATCATTATAATCATCATTATTCCATAAAGAGCCGCCACTTTCTTAGGACGTAATCTGATTTAGAGTGAACTTTGTAAATTTTTATATTTTTCTTTGTTCGTGCTATCTCTCTTTTGTAACACTCGGAAATATCAAAATTCAGATTTCAACGTTGAAAGCATAATCAGAGTATTAAGACTCCCATAAATATAGCCATATACTAAAGAAAAAGGTATAGTTATATGCCAACTTTGACACAATACTAAGAAAAGCTAAAAATGATGTGTAAAGCCACTAACACTATATATATACTAAGAGTGTTGCAGACCATGCATCTTCTAGGCCTCCGATCAAATCTGCACCATCCGTAGAAAATGAACAAAAATTTCGCAAGAATTGAAACATGTAGTGTCGCCGGGGTTGGGTCGTCAGCATCATTTTCCAAATACCGGGGCAAGAAAAAAAACTAAATCATGAAATTAATCATCATACATAAACTCTTGCAAAGAGGGTGATTAATTATATACATAAATAAGCTTTACCTGTTAATTAATTGTCTTTAAGTTTGACGTCCGGCTCAGTTTTCGCCGGTGCTGCAACATTGACTGGTTCATGGCCTGCGTTATCCTCCCTAGGTTTCTTCTCGTAGTGCTTCCTCTTGTGGCCTCCGAGCGCCTGCCCTGTCGCGTATGACAAGGGGCACTGATCGCATTTGTGCTCCCGTTGTTGCGCATCTTGCTTTGAATCTGTCACGCTTCTCTGCGGATTGTTGCCAGAAGTGTTCTTGCGCTCTCTGTGGCTAGCAGCTGTATGACCTCCTAATGCTTGGTGTGAAGTGAAGGATTTTCCGCAGGTAGTGCATGCATATTGCTTGGGCACATGATGAGCAGCGGCAGTCTCAGCCGCCGCTGCATGGATGTGCTGTTCTTGTGCATGCTCCCTCGAATCCACTGGTTCTTTCATCTCCTGATCAGACGACAAAAATGCTTGTTGAGTAGCATGGATGTGCTGTTCTTGTGCATGCTCCCTCCAATCCACTGGTTCTTTCGTCTCCTGATCAGGCGACAAAAATGCTTGTTGAGAAGAGGAGGATTTGATGCACAGAGATGTATGATTAGCAGCTTGAGCCGCCGACTGATCAGTCTCAGGAGCCACCACATTGATGTGCTGCTGTTGCTGTGCATCCTGCTTCAGATCCGTTGCCTCTTTAGTTTCCTGATCAGCTCCAGCAGTTGGATCATCTGGTAAGCTTTGTTCACTAGTTTTGTATTGCCAGTGTGGATTCTGTCGTCTACTTCCACGGAGTAGAAGTTGAATTGCGGTACAACGTATGATGCTCTCCATGTCAGCACATGAACAGGTGCCATAAACATGCTTATGACCGTTCATCCTTCGACTCTTGGAGCTTTCGGAATGATCACCACCTCCTTTGCCATCTCGCTTCCTCTCATCATGTGCCGCCTTCTCTCGGGTAGGACGTGCAATGGTGCCATCAGCAGCACTCTCATGACCATGCACCTTTGGTCTCTTGGAACTTTTGGAACGATTCCTCGCCGGCGCCCTCGGTTCTTTGTGATTTGCCGGCGGATTTATGCCCCTCCACGGCCTCTCCGGGTGGCTTCTCAGGTGACCGTACATGGCCTTCGATGACAGAAAGATCTTCCAGCAAATGTTACAAGTACGTTTTTCCTTCTCTTCCGCCTCCTTCTTCTTCTTCTCCTCCTCCTCCTCCTCCTCCTCCTCTTCTTCTTCTTCTTCTTCTTCCTCCTCCTCCTCCTCCTCTTCTTCTTCTTCTTCTTCCTCCTCCTCCTCCTCCTCCTCTTCTTCTTCTTCCTCCTCCTCCTCCTCCTCCTCCTCCTCAGCGTGTCTGGTTAAATTGCACTCTCCTCCACCGCCTCCGTCTCTATCATTTGGTAGCTTGCATCTTTCATGACGCACCATTTTCACACCTTAATATTAAGCTTCTCTTATGGATGGGTGGCGTTGTATGCCACCTTTTCTCAACGAGGAAGAAGGGTGTCGATGCAAATGGATGCTGTAAAATATTTTGACACAAGACAAACATGGGAAATTGGGAACTTAGTGATAAAAAGAAAACATATCTATAACATGAATGAGAAATACATACAGCTAGCAATTATCATGTCTTAATGAAATAATAGAAACATTGGAGAAAAATTATCTATAACCCAAACAAGATATGCATTATATATATATATATATATATATATATATATATATATATATATGTCTATATGGTAAAATGAGCTTGTAAAACTCTTTCGGTGTTGTCGAGCTACTTTATGCATACTTTTCTTTATTTTTTTAATATGTTTTTTACTAATAGTTTAGAGGATCATTATAATAAAAAAATAGATTTTTAAGATAAAAATTTATATAAAATAGTTATATCTATTATGAATACTAATAATGTGTATAATTATTGTTGATGATTCGAATTATATTTTTGTAATCACTAATAATTCTCTAAATTATTAATAAAAAATATATCGAAAAAAATAAAAATATATCTAAAGTCGTTTGACATGCACTTCATACGAAGAGTGCTTCACACTCTAATTAAACCCATTATATATGAGGTAAAAAAAAGTTGGAAACTATCGTTTGACACAAATGGTAGAATAAACACTGAAATACACATTATTCCTCTAATATAATCAAACATCAATTGGGTCAGGAATATTTTAATCAAATATCGAATTCTCCTAAGAAGAATATACATATTTTTCAAGATGAGAAGAATAGTTATATTCTTATTTTTTTAACTTTTTGAATCGTTCATTTATTTTTAAATCTTATACTTTTATAATAATATTTTCATAATTATTACAATATTAAATATAATTTATTTATAATAAAAATATTTTAGTTAAAAATATTATGTTTTAAAATTTTATTCTTTTTTTATCCAAACACAAATGAAAATAAGGATATTTATAAAATTTCAAGAATATGATATTCTGGGACTTTATTCTCTAAAAAAAATTCTAAAACCCTAAATATCCCAACTCATTATTGGGCCGAAATAACTAATTATTAGAAGCCCGATCCATTTATACTGCTGCAGCTCGCGATTTCAGAGAATAATAATCCGAATCCAAACTGCTACGAACACCCCACAACCGTCGTCTCCTAACCTACACGTACTGGATTCTCTTTCTCTCTCTCTCTCTCTCTCTCTCTCTCTCTCTCTCTCTCTCTCTCTCTCTCCTCATTAGCAGTTAGAGCCACAGAAGCTGTACCATCTCATGCTTCGGAGGAGAGCTTAATTAATGAATCAGGAAAGAGAAAGAAGCTGAATAATAAAAAATAGATCGAACAAGAGAAGAATAAGTTATAAACTACAGTGTTTCAAACAACAATCATAAGCACAGAACTATATTTTAATAAAAAAATATTAAAAAAAAGAGATAAGCACAGAACTGCTACGAACACCCCCATACCCGTCGCCTCCTACGCTGTCACCCCACACGCCGCCGGTCAAAACCGTCTGTTTACTCGCCGGAGAGTTCGCTTTTATACAGAAACTCTCCGTTCCACGTCTCTCTCTCTCTCTCTCTCACACACACACACACATAAGTAAGTAGACCACATCCACCTCAAGGAAAATACAGAAACAATAACATCTAATTGTTTGGAAACGGAGAGCTATGAATCAGTGAAAGAAGCTGAATAAAAAAGGAGGAGACCAAACGGAGGAGAGAAGAGAGAACAGTAACTTTTGCGTACCTCGCCGGAGTAGACCCGCTGGAGAAGAAGGCGCTTCCTGCTGCAGCACCAAAACCCTAAGCTATATATTCCTCTACCACAAACCCCTTATATGGTGGTTGAAGTGGAGGACGTCCATTGACCAAATACATATAATATTTAGGTTTATTTTCATCTTTTTAATTAATCCATGATATATATATATATTATTATTCCATATTTGGGAATATTTTTTCTCATAGATTAATTACAAAGCAAATACATATGTGTTATTCATACATATTATACTTTTGGTCCCAACAGAAAAAAGGTAATAATTTAAATTAAGGAAAAAAGAGAAAATATAATTAACGATATAAAATAATACATATATAATTATTTTATTGAATCGTTAATTAGACAAATTAAAAAATTAGGAAAAGAGCTAAAAAAAGGTCTTCCTTGGAAGTTAAAGAATATATTTTCTATATATTCTTAAATCTGATCCTTACTAACAGTCTCCAACCCCTCTTTTTTTAAAATTTAATTACATTAGTAATCCTTGATAGTTAACATAATCAAAATAATGACACGTGGTGCATGTATATCTCATGCCTTAATCCAAAATTATGTGATATTTACAGACAAAACGAATTTAATGGCCGTTTAATTTGGATAATAAAATATTTATATCCTATCTGGTGAAAAAATATATATGAAAAATTTGTATCAGAGTTATATATTTCAATATTCAATATCATTGATAATCGAATTAAGAAAAAAAAGATCATAATTAAGTGTTATTTTGTCTCCATTAAACCGGCCCAGAAAATAATATTATGTAAAAAAAAGAAACATAATTATGAAATAACTATCTATGATTAATTGCTTTAATCTAGTGCACTAAAAATACTTATTTTTTTAACCGTAAGTACTTCTTTTCACCAATCCACCATTAGAACAACGTTTCTCTTTCCTATCTTATAATTTTTTAAAATTTTCTCTTTCCTCAATCTGTTTCTTTACCCATTCTTTTCGCTCAATGTAAGTTATAGTCATTCTATCATTCTGTTTTTTTGTTTTTTTAAAATTTTTTATTTAGTTTCTCACTCTTTCACATTCTAACATATCAAAGTGGATTAAATAAGAAACAACGAGAAGAAAACAAGAGATATATCCAATTTGTTGGTAAACTGCTCTTGCAGGTTCCATTATATGATCGTTGCACCTTAGTGGCCTCCTCAATTTGGATCCGTTGTTTGTGTGTTATGTTAAATTTGGCATGCTAATCAATTTTTCTAAAAGTTTTAAGTTGTTAGGAAGAACAATATTTATGATTTTATATTCTTAACACTCTTTCTCACGTGTGGACCGCTGACAACTTTGGTCTAACTCAGCCCATCACGTGAGCAACAAAGGAAAGAAATATATATTTTTTAATAAGAATTTAACTAGGTTCGAACTCTTAACCTCTGACTCTGATACCATGTTAAATTTGATGTGCTGACCAATTTTCTTAAAAACTTAAGTCGTTAGAAAGAATAACATCTATGATTTTATATTCTAACACGTTATTTTAAGTTCCATTTTATATAATTGTCAAACATTTGAAAAATGCAATCAAACATTTTATAACCACAGAGTATTTTAAACTATAATATTCAAACGTGTTTAATATTAATAGGTTGTAGAGAATATGGCATTAGGACACCTTTTACTAAAGTTTTTTAAAATATTAAAAATATTAGAGTTCAGGAAGGTTTAAGTTCGTATATTATGGTAACATAAGTTGATATATATATATATATATATATATATATATATATATATATATATATTAAAGTTAGATACGAAAAATCGTTATAATTTAGAAAAGTTTAAAGAATTAACCCAAAAGATATACCTCAAGGAACAAACAGAAGTTAACTCTCTCACCCCAAGGAGAGCTATAAATCAAGGAAAGAAGCTGCATAAAAAAAATAATATAACCAAATAGAAGAAGAATACGTTAGAGATGAAAAATTCGAACAAAAGAAGATTTGCTGCCTGAACCAAATAGAAGCGTTTCCGCATTATTAATTTAAATAATCGATAATTTTAAATATTATTTTAATAAATCATCGATAATATCATATTAATAATCAAAATAGTTAGAGAATAAATGAGCAAAATGCTCTTAAAAATTATTTCATATTTATAACATTTTATTATAAATAAATAACATAAAAAGTAAATATAGATAAAAAATGAGGCAAATTTAGAGTTATTTGTAAAAGTTTCCAAATAATAAAGAAGATGAAGTTGAATGATATTTATTTATAAATAAAACATTTAAATTAAAAATTTAATTGAATGGTAATGAAGTTTATCAAAGCAATGAGATGATAATCAAAATTATCAGAGTAATTAAAATTATTGATAATTAGTCGTAATCAAATGAGTAATATGGTTGGCTCTAAAAATTTTAAATAAAATAACTGATAATTTATTTGGACTACTCTTACCAAATGAAACCGTTTGATGCATGACTGATTTAGTTGACCAGATCACCACTTTAATAATTTATCGCTATTAAAATTATCGATAATAACTCCGCCTATATTTTATAGTCGGTCCCAAGTCCGGATAAAGGAGGAGGGTTGTGTTAGGCCCCGACAGCCAGCATAAAATCTTGTCGAATCTTATGAACATGAATCAACGAATAGGCGTCGTATGATCCATGTAGCCGACCCCACCTAGTGGGATAAGGCTTTGTTGTTGTTGTTATTGTTGTAAAATTATCGATAATATCATATTATAATATTTGGCTAGTATTGATTATATAAATAATAAATAAAATAGATAGAGTGGAAATTATCAAAATATGCCAAGAAATTATCTTAAATTTTCATCACATAGTATTCTAAATAAATAACAAAAAAATAGAAAAGTGAATATAAATAAAATAAGATGAGAGAAAATTAATAATTATTTGTAAAAAATTAAACAATAAAGAAGACGAAGTTGAATAATAGTTATTTAATAATAAAATATTTCAAATGTAAAAATTGATTGAAAGTTTTTTTTTGTCAAAGTGAATATCAAACAATTGATAATATGGAAAGTCACCTCCCTTTTCTGTTACCTATATTACATGATAATTAAAATTACTAAAATAATTAAAATTATGAATAATCAAATGAAGTAACATGATGGGCTCTAAAATTTTAAATAAAATAATTAATAATCTATTTAAATGTTCTCATACCACACGACCCTTTAAAAGATATATTCCTTTCGCAAAAATTGCTATATGTGCATGTGATGGTTAAAGTGCATCTCTATGGACATGTAAACAAACTTGTTAAATACAAGGTTATTTCCATAAATCACTCGTAAACTATCACAATTTTTCACATCTAACCTCAAACTACGAACTTATTTTTTTGGATTCCTAAACTATCATAATTTTTTTAAATTTAATTCTTCCATCAATTTTTGATGAGTTTTCTATTAACTTTATTTTTTTTAATTTATGAAAAGTCAAAATTACATTTTCTCTCATCTCTTCTAATATTTCAAAAATTAATAAAAAATGAAAAAAAGAAAAATGGTGCGGGTGTTGGTGGAGCTGGCAGATGGGTTCATGAAGGGGTTGAGCACAGGGTGAGGGAGAATGTCGTCGCCGCGTTGTTGAATCTGGTGAGGAGCGGCGAGGACAGGGCAGCCGAGAACTTGAGGGAGGAGGAAAATGTGGTGTTGGTCTTGAGGGAGGTCGCCAGTGGTGAAGGGATGAGCGAGAGGGGGAGAAAAAAGACGGGGGAGTTGCTAGAGAGCAATCGTTTCCATGACGGTCAGAAGAGTTCGAGACCAAGACATGGCTGTTGACGTCACGGTCGTCTGTGGTCACCAAAATCCATTAGTTGATATCGTTCGTGTTTTTTTCTTTTATTTTCCATTGTAAGAAGGCGAGATCGGCGCGAGGGGCCCCTCTCGCTCGGCGCTGGCACGCACGAGGTGGGAGAGGGGAGGGGCATCGATGCGGAGCCGGAGGGCGTCGGCCCCCTGCCTTTTTCTTTTTCTTTTTATTTATTATTTTAAAATTTTAAATATTAGAAGAGATAAGAGGATGGGTAATTTTGATTTTTTATAAATGATAAAAAAATAAGTTAACAGAAAAGTTGTCGACAAAGGATTAAATTGAAAAAATCGTGATAGTTTAGGGATCCAAAAAAATAAGTTTGTACTTTGGGATTACATGTGAAAAATCGTGATAGTTTAGGAGTGATTTATGAAAATAACCGTTAAAGATATTAAAATGCATGTATACATGAATATGAGTTTGCTTTTATCTATTTAATTATATAGCTCAATGAAAAAGTACGTAGTAACTGATTTTTAATAAAAAAAAGACAAACTATAAATAACAAAACAAAAACTATTACATATATAATTAGTTTTTGAATTATTAATTAAACAAATTAGGAAGATAATTAAAAAAGAAGTTAGAAATATATTTTATACATGGGTTTACTACTCTGACGGAGCAGTTTTTTCCCGTAGGCATGCAGAGCAGACCTAGTGGTTGGTGATGGAATCTACGGTGGTGTTATGGGACGAGATATTGAATATATAATAAGAAGCTGAAGTGGAGCGGAGCACGCATGCACTCTCTCCTCCTCAGCAGTCACACAATTATCTCTGGTCATGGTCCTAATTAATTGGGACACTTCTCATCGGACACTCGCCCAATCGAAAATGAAGCATGTTCCTATCCATGTATCTTCCAAATCGTCGTCGACAAAGCTGAGAAAGTTCTTTGACACTGCCACTTGTAGACTGCGTTAATGATGAGGGATATTCTCGCATGGCTGTACCGTGATCTGCCACTTTGTTACTCGTTAATGCCTCTTTATCCTTCATTCCTTTGCCTTGTCCAAGCTTCTTTATTCTTTCCACATTTTCGATTCAGACGGCCTTGTGGTTATTGGACTACGTTTTCATGAATGTTACTTTAAGTTAAACTGATTCTGTATCACTTTAAGTTTAGCTGCTTTTTATTATGCAGTGAATCTTCTTCATTCACAGAAGTTGATCGTGCCTGTGTTTTTTTTTTGAACCTACGAAGAGTGTCTGTCAGACAATGAAAAACTTATTTAGGTTGTCAATAAATCATGGATCTTTAGTTCGCCCAAGACCCAAGAGGGCAGGGGCAGCGCCGCAGTAGGGAAACAGGCAAAGGCCTATCAAATCAGTGGAGGCGAGACAAGGAAGGAGGTCTCCGGTGGCTGCTCACGCAATGCGGCCGTCCATCGCCTAAATCGTATTGTAGATTCCTGCCTCAGTTGTAACAACCACAAAAAAAACTCATGGGCTCAAATAATAGCTCATTGATCATAACCTTAGTTAACCTATCATTAAAATCCCTAACCTCTTCTCCATGAGAGCCCATTTTTTTTTTCCACACAGAAGCACCTCAATCTCTCTCTTCCTCCCTTTCTCTCCTTACGTACAGGGATCCCTCCATGCAATCAGATGCATCCTTCCATGCCTTGCTTCATGCTCACGCCTCTTTAAGTAACAACAAAAGGTATTGATTTCTTTCCCTCTTGCTCACACCCTACCTATGTCCCTCAGACCTCCCTCCTTGCTGCTGATTTGTTGCAGCTAGGGAGCACGTTGAAGCACAGTTGTCATGGAACATCAACGAATCGACGGGAAAATAAATCAATTGCGCTTAATTGATGGGTGAACGAAATCACCTTGCACAACTTAAATAGATATAACTTACCTTCTGATTCGATTTGATAATGTTCAAATCATGGATAATATGAAGAGAAAGGGCATGGAGAAGAAGATCCTGATTTCTTGATTTATTGTTTGCATATTTGTATATTTGATTTCATCTGATTTCTATTGTGTTCTTTTTGCTATGTTTTCTATTGTGTGATTGGTACTTAGTCTGCACATTAGTTCTTTTGATATTTATAGAGAATCCATGCTTAGGTTAATGAAATTTCATGATTTAATAACTCCCCGATTTTTTGAACATTATAGAATTCGGCCCGGGTTCACTGGAACTCGGTCTGGGTTCATACTGAATTCCACCATGAACGTGGTTCATCACGGCTACACGCGCAGAACCCAACCCGGGTAATCCTGAATCTGGCTCGGGTTAGCGCATGACAGATCCCCGAACCTCTCGACATTTTCCTACCCGACCCGAGTTCCTCTGAACTCGGCCCGAGTTTTGCCATAATTCTACCAGATAATATGTAGAACCCAACCCGAGCGTCGATCACACTTGGCCCGGGTTAAGGCTATGAACCCGGCCCGGGTTATAGCAATCTGAACTCTTTGATTTCCTTTCCTATTGATTTATGATTTGTAATATGTGTAATACATGTTTTTACCTTGATCAATCGTGATTATGCCTAGATTTGCCCCCATAGTTCACTTTCAATCTAAGACGATGTCCCTGTTGTTTCCCTCTTGTGATTTATTGCTTTTTATGCTATGATGAACAACAAAGAATAACAAGTTCCTAAAAGCGACTAATAAATTAAGATGAAAGATAATTAATGGGTTGCCAGTCCAAGCCAAGTGTATGAAGATAAGGGTCGCTCTCTTGGTCATGGTTTGATCACCTATTGATCCACACAAGGCTGTATCGTTTGCTCGGCATACCCCAAGAACTAAAGACACCTAAAGTCACCCTGATTTCTAATTATAAATCAAGATCAAGAAGCATGATTAAGACAAGTCAAGTTATCGTCATGATTTCCAAACACGCCATGATTTCAAGTTTACTAAGAATCATTTGATTCTCATAATTTATGATATCCTCTTATTCATCTCTCATTATGATTTATGATGCTGTCATGTTATTTCTTTTACCTAAGATAAGTATTTTACCTTACCATTGATTTCTCTATTCAAGTTATGTATTGTATATCATGCGGTTCCCCACTAGAATGTAAAACTTATGGGAGGACATCCTTCCCTGTGTCTGATTTTCATAGGACCATGTCAGTGACGATGTGGAGTATGTGTGCTACGACAAGGTATTGATTATATAAATAATAATTAAAACAGATAGAGTGAAAATTATCAAAATATGCCAAGAAATTATCTTAAATTTTCATCACATAGTATTCTAAATAAATAACAAAAAATAGAAAAGTGGATACAAATAAAACAAGATGAGAGAAAATTAATAATTATTTGTAAAAAATTAAACAATAAAGAAGACGAAGTTGAATAATATTTATTTATTAATAAAATATTTCAAATGTAAAAATTGATTGAATGATTTTTTTTTTGTCAAAGTGAATATCAAGAAAGTCACCTCCCTTTTTTTGTTACCTATATTACATGATAATTAAAATTACTAAAATAATTAAAATTATGAATAATCAAATGAAGTAATATGATGGGTTCTAAAATTTTAAATAAAATAACTAATAATCTATTTAAATTTTCTCGTACCACACGACCCTTTAAAAGATATATTCCTTTCGCAAAAACTGCTATATGTGCATGTGATGGTTAAAGTGCATCTCTATGGACATGTAAACAAATGTATTAAAAATAGGATTATTTTCATAAATTACTCATAAACTATGATGAATTTTCACATCTAACTTCAAACTACGAACTTATTTTTTTGGATCCCTAAACTATTATGATTTTTTAATTTAATTCTTCCGTCAATTTTCGACGAGTTTTCTATTAACTTTATTTTTTTCATTTATGAAAAGTCAAAATTACACTTTCTCTCATCTCTTCTAATATTTCAAAAATTAAAATAAAAAAATAAGAAAAGAAAAAAGGTGCGGGTGCTGGTGGAGCTGGCAGATGGGTTCGTGAAGGGGCTGAGCATGAGGGTGAGGGAGAACGTCGTCGCCGCGCTATTGAATCTGGTGAGGAGCGGCGGGGACAGGGCAGTCGAGAACTTGAGGGAGGAGGAAAATGTGGTGTTGGTCTTGAGGGAGGTCTCCAGTGGTGAAGGGATGAGCGAGAGGGGGAGAAGAAAGACGTGGGAGCTGTTGGAGTTGCTAGAGAGCAGTCGTTTCCACGACGGTGAGAGGAGTTTGAGACCAAGACGTGGCCGTTGACGTCGTGGTCGTCCGTGGTCACCAAAATCCATTAGTTGATATCGTTCGTGTTTTTTTCTTTTATTTTCCATTGTAAGAAGGCGAGATCGGCGCGAGGGCCCCTCTCGCTCAGCGCCAGCATGCACAAGGTGGGGGGGGGGGCTCTTTCTGTCGCCGGCCCTCGTGCCTTCTGCGCGTCGCCGACGAGATCGTAGGAGGGCAACCCCCTCCCTTTTGCTCTACATCACCGATGACGCAGAGCGGCGGCGGCGGGGGGGGGGGGGGGGGATGGGTACGGATAATTTTGACTTTTTATAAATGACAAAAAAATGAAGTTAACGAAAAGTCGATAAAAGTCGACAAAGATTAAATTGAAAAAATCGTGATAGTTTAGGAGTGATTTATGAAAATAACCGTTAAAAATATTAAAATGCATGTATACATGAATATGAGTTTGCTTTTATCTATTTAATTATATAACTCAATGAAAAAGTATGTAGTAACTAATCTTTAATAAAAAAAGACAATCTATAAATAACAAAACAAAAACTATTACTTATATAATTAGTTTTTGAATTGTTAATTAAACAAATTAGGAAGATAATTAAAAAGGAAGTTAGAAAATATATTTTATACATGGGTTTAGTGCTCCGACGAAGCAATTTTTTCCCGTAGGCATGCAGAGCAGATCCTAGTGGTTGGTGATGGAATCTACGGTGGTGTTATGGGACGAGATATTGAATATATCATAAGAAGCTGAAGTGGAGCGGAGCATGCATGCACTCTCTCCTCCTCAACAGTCACACAATTATCTCTGGTCATGGTCCTAATTAATTGGGACACTTCTCATCGGACACTCGCCCAATCGAAAATGAAGCATGTTCCTATCCATGTATCTTCCAAATCGTCGTCGACAAAGCTGAGAAAGTTCTTCGACACTGCCACTTGTAGACTGCGTTAATGATGGGGGATATTCTCGCATGGCTGTACCGTGATCTGCCACTTTGTTACTCGTTAATGCCTCTCTATCCTTCATTCATTTGCCTTGTCCAAGCTTCTTTATTTTTTCTTCTTTATTCTTTCCACATTTTCGATTCAGACGGCCTTGTGGTTATTGGACTACATTTTCATGAATGTTACTTTAAGTTAAACCGATTCTGTATCACTTTAAGTTTAGCTGCTTTTTATTATGCAGTGAATCTTCTTCATTCTCTATGCTGAACAGAAGTTGATCGTGCCTGTGTTTTTTTTTTGAACCTATGAAGAGTGTCTGTCAGACAATGAAAAACTTATTTAGGTTGTCAATAAATCATGGATCTTTAGTTCGCCCAAGACCCAAGAGGGCAGGGGCAGCGCCGCAGTAGGGAAACAGGCAAAGGCCTATCAAGTCAGTGGAGGTGAGACAAGGAAGGAGGTCTCCGGTGGCTGCTCACGCAATGCGGCCGTCCATCGCCTAAACCGCATTGCAGATTCCTGCCTCTATAATAATAGCCCATTAACTATAACCTTAGTTAGCTTATAATTAAAATCCCTAACCTCTCTCCATGAGAGCCCAGCCGCACGACATTTTTTTTCCACACAGAAGCACCTCAATCTCTCTCTTCCTCCCTTTCTCTCCTTACGTACAGGGATCCCTCCATGCAATCAGATGCATCCCTCCATGCCTTGCTCCATGCTCACGCCTCTTCAAGTAACAACTCACACCCTACCTACGTTTCTCAAACCTCCCTCTTTGTTGCTGATTTATTGCAGCCAGGGAGCACCATAAGGAGGGAGCACGCTGAAGCACAAATGTCGTGGAACATCAACGAATCGACGGGGAAATAAATCAATCGCGCTTAACATGTGGGTGAATCAAAATCACCTTGCACAACTTAGATAGATATAACTTACCTTCTGATTCGATCTGATAATGTTCAAATCATGGATAATATGAAGAGAAAGGGCATGAAGAAGAAGATCCTAATTTCTTGTATATTTGATTTCATCTGATTTCTATTGTGTTCTTTTTGCTATTTTTTCTATTGTGTGATTGGTAGTTAGTATGCACATTAGTTCTTTTGATATTTACAAAGAATCCGTGCTTAGGTTAATGAAATTTCATGATTTAATAACTCTCTGATTTTTTGAACATTACAGAACCCGGCCCGGGTTCACTGGAACTCGATCCGGTTTCATACTGAATTCCACTGTGAACGTGGCTCGTCACGGCTACATGCACAGAACCCGACCCGGATCATCCTGAATCCGGCCCGGTTAGCACATGACAGATCCCCGAACCTCTCGACATTTTCCTACCCAACCCGGGTTCCTCTGAACTCGGCCCGAGTTTTGCCCTAATCCTACCCGATAGTATGTAGAACCCAACCTGAGAGCCGATCACACTCGGCCCGGGTCAAGACTATGAACCCGGCCCGAGTTATCCTTCACCCGGCCCGGGTTATAGCAATCCGAACTCTTTGATTTCCTTTCCTATTGATTTATGATTTGTAATCTGTGTACTACATGTTTCTACCTTGATCAATCGTGATTATGCCCAAATTTGCTCCATAGTTCACTTCCGATCTAAGACGATGTCATTGTTGTTTCCCTCTCGTGATTTATTGTTTTCTATGCCATGATGAAGAACAAAGAATAACAAGTTCCTAAAAGCGACTAATAAGTTAAGATGAAAGATAATTAATGGGTTGCCAGTCCAAGCCAAGTGTATTAAGATAAGGGTCACTCCCTTGGTCATTGTTTGATCACCCATTGACCCACATAAGACTGTATCATTTGCTCGACATATCCCAAGAACTAAAGACATCTAAAGTCATCCTAATTTCTAATTATAAATCAAGATCAAGAAGCATGATTAAGACAAGTCAATTTATCGTCATGATTTCCAAGCATGCCATGATTTTAAGTTTACTAAGCATCATTTGATTCTCATGATTTATGATCTCCTCTTATTCATCTCTCATTATGATTTATGATGTTGGCATGTTATTCTTTTTACTCAAAATAAGTATTTTACCTTACTGCTGATTTATCTATCTAAGTTATGCATTGTATATCATGTGGTTTTCCACTAGGCTGTAAAACTCACGGGAGGACCTCTTTCTCTGTGTGTGATTTCCATAGGACCAGACCAGTGACGAGGTAGAGTATGTGTGCTGCGACAAAGGCTCTGGCGACAAGAAAGCACATGAACCACATGGCTTATTAGATTCCTTATTAGATTTTTTTTACTTCCGCATTTATAGATTCATGATGTAGAACTTTATTTTATTTCTTAGAGATGATGTAGCCACTTTTTTTACTTCCGCAAATTAAAGTTATACTTTCTTTATTTCTCCTATTATTCTTCTTCCATTGACGTGTCTCGATTCTTAACTGAGATATAGTCGATATTATGATCAAAGTCATAGCGTGTCGTAGCGTCTCCAGGTTGATCTTCACCATGTGCACGGAGGTCGATTTGGGGGCGTTACATCAATGCTCCCATAACCCTCCGTCACCTCACCTCCAAGCAGCGGGAGAAGCTCGGATTAATTTGGAAGTATCGACAGCACGAGCTCGACTTGGCCAAGCGCCAAGACCGCCGGCAATGACGGCAATGAGGAGCTCCTCAAAGTGTATGAGCTCACCATGGAGGATGACCACAGACTCGCCAAGAAGCATAGCAATGTAATAATGCATAAGCACCGTGTTTGGCAGGCCGCCGAGACGAGATTCCTTAACATGAAAAAGGACGCCATTTCCACCTTGCCTGACCACACGCCGTTCCCCGCCAACCGGTTCATGGCCACCCTCACGCTGCTCATTGATGGCACGTCGAAAAGGTCCACAAGGCTTCTAAGAAACGTTCCATGAAGAAGCTTATGTAAAACTAGGAAACTGAGAGAAATTCCCCATTTTCTTGCATATTTTGAGATCAGCCCGTGTATAGTATAATTTTATCTGCATTACTGTCGATCAATGCTTATGATTGAGATCTGCTATGGAGGAAGAAAAATTGAGATTTGCTATGGAGGAAGAAAACAAAGATCCAGTGAAGAGGATGGTCAAAGATCTCCTGCCTTCTCCCCCATATTTTAATTTACATTACTAATTCTTAATAGTTAACCTCATCAAAATAATGACACGTGGTGCATGTCATCTCATGCCTTAATTGAAAATTTGAACTTGATGAGATTCATCAGTTTTTTTTAGAAGATTACTTGATGTGTGAGAAAGAGAGGATCATGTGCAATGACACTGTTGGGCAGTCACCACATAGGAAAGAGAGGTTGATGTTACATTGCCATCATCTGATATTACATTCCTGTTGAGTTAAACATATATTTTTTGTTTTCTAGAAAGAGAGATTGATGCTGTTTCGGGTTAATTTCTTTAACCTCATTGACTATATATTGTGATTTTCACATTTAAATTTAATATATAAATTTATCATAAGACATTTCTAAATTATACTACGATTTTTACGTCAAATTTCATTAACTTTTTTTTTCATTTTCCCTATTTATGAAAAAATTAAATTGCCCTTCCACAAACTTTCTATTTTTAATAATAATAATAATAATAATAATAATAATAAATAAATAAATAAATAAATAAATAAGAAAAAAGACTAAACACCCCCATCTTTTTTTAATATTTTAATATTTATATTATATATTACTTTTTTTTAAAATATAACTCGTGGAAGGACAATTTAATCTTTTTACAAATAAAAAAAATAAAAAATTTAAAAAATTAACATAATTTAATAGATGTACTAAAGTAAAAATTACAATATAATTTACGATTATTAACGTCCTACAGTAAATTCATATATTAAGATTAAATACGAAAATTTGCTATATTTCAAATAATGGAACCTTCCTTTTATTCCGGATCTCTTCGACGGCTCTCGCACGCACCTGTTTTGGGTATAACATCAAACGGTCCTAATAAACATGAGATCACCTATATACGTGAATTAAAATCAATACTTTCCATTACATTTTTTGGTATATGTATTTATATATGTTGCATGGATCACTTTGAATTCCGAATGTAATTCTTTGATTCGTTGCTACCTAGCGGTGGAAAACTCAACTCAAAGCAAGAATACTACCACATACATGAAAGAGCAATTTGAACGAAAAATTCACATCCTTCTTTCTAATTAGTTCGTTTTTATGTTATTTCGTACTGCACAATTCTTTTGTTTGTGGGATAAAGTTTTCTAAATTAAAGTAAAGGAAGGACAAAAAAAATGTCTCTTTTAACATGAAATGAAAGGAGAAGGCAAGAATGCCAACAGACGTTTGTCTATTCTCTAATTCACTCGATCCGATCCTATTGTTCCGATGGAGAGAAGAATATCTAATTAGCTTTTCGAAAAATTTCCAAACAAAATCTTTTAATTTCTTATTTTACTATGTTCAAATTTTGATAAATAAAATTCATGGGCTTCTCTTCATTCTTAAAAATTCTCAAGAATTTAAACATCCATTTGATAAGAAATCGGCATTGAACTTTATTGTAAATTCTTTAACATCAATCAATAATTTTTCTTTTGAGTTAATTAAGCTCATTCAATTTCAAATTTGAACTAATATTAAGCATATGTCAATAGCAGCATCACATATATATGTTGTCCTAATACAAAGCAAGCAAACGGGAGATACTCACAACATGAACTAAGATACTAAGACATTACCTATATCATCTAGAGATCAATATATTTGATGGACAACTAAGACAATCTGGACCATGCATCCTCCACTCCTCCAGTCGCGATGATGGAAGCATGACCGTCTGTTTAACAAAAAAAAAGAAAAAAAACCATAAAAAAAACTCAGTTAAGAAATCTATAGGTAATTTGTATAAAAAAGGGTAAAAATTTGATTTTATTCTTAAACATATTCTAAACTTGTATTTTTTGTGTGTGTATAAGATCATTACTTTGATTCTATTCTCAAATCAGCTTAAACTTTTATTTTTACCTAAAATATCATGGTTAATTTTAATTCTCAAATCTAATCTAAATTTTTTATTTTTTTTAACTTTTAAATGGGATGAAAATATAACTTATTTGAAAAATAATAATTCAGCGATTACCACATATATGAGTGGTAAAAAGTAAAAGGACATATTCTTCACAACTTTGATAATAAACTAATCTAATTAAATTTTAACCTATTTTGCAATTAGATAAAATAAAATTGCTAATATTGATAAAACAATTTTATCACATATGAATGAATATCAAATCATCGACTTAGTATTTCTTACTTCATTGCACATTGTTATAATATTATTTTAAACTTATATAGGCTAAACTTTGAAGGATATTTTTAATTAAATGATGAAAGTACTAATTTTAATCATTTTTAAGCCTAAAAACTTGTGATATGTCATCAATTTATTTATATGATGATTATTTAATTAAATTTATTTTTTGATAAAAATATAATCATGGACTATATTTGTAATCAATTTAAGTTAAATCTAAAAATAAAATTAAATTTCATGATTTTTTTTATGCAATTTAGCTATTTAGGAAGAAAAAAAAATAGATATTGTAACTTTTACCTATTTCTCCTTCTCGTAGTGTTTCCTCTTATGGCCCCCCAGCGCCTGCCCCGTCGGGAACAGCATGGAGCACTGCTCGCATTTGTGCCTGCGCCCTGTCGCCATTGCCTGGATATTCTGCTGCTGCTGCGGCGGCCGCGCAGTTTCCCTCGGATCTGTGGCAGCTCTCTGCACCACGTTATTGCTGCTGCTGTTCTTGTGGCAGCCGGCAACATGACCGCCTAATGCTTGGTGAGAGGAGAAGGATTTGTTGCAGATATTGCATGCATGCCGTTTGGGCTGCTCAGCCTCACCGGCCACTGCGTCGGCGTGCTTTTGCTGCTGCTGCTGGAAGAACTTGTATACTTCATCATCAGTTGGGTCATCTGACAGTTCTACTTGGCCAGTGACAATTATGAGAGTCCCCTTCCACTGCCCTCTACTTTGAAAATGCAGCAGATTCAGGGCGCCACGGTAGCTGACGATTACTTCTACCCTGGATCCTTCGGAACAATGGCGCCGGCGATCGTCCGATTCATTGCCGTCACGTAATTTCCTCCTCTTCTTCTCGGCCTGGTAGTGATCTGGCGGCGGATCCACGCCCTTCCACTCCCTCTTGTGGCATCGCATGTGGCCGTACAAGGATTTCAACGACGGGAAGGCCCTCAGGCAAACCCGGCAAGTCGTTGAGCTGACCTGACCTGCTCGTTCTCCTCCTTCACGGCTCGCAGATTTCATTATATATCTTGCACTTGCACACGACCACTCCACCGGAGCACTCAGTCGGAGATAAGCACCCAACTGAACAATAAGTTGCAGACGAAAAAAAATCAAAACCAAATAGCATTTGCTGCCTGCAGCTTGCACCGATCATACATATGCGTCCTCGCGAGAATAAGAACAAACAGCAAGAAAAAAAAAGGAAAAGAAAGAGAAGCAAAAGCAAAGAAAGATCAAACAAATCAATCATTAGAGGATCATAGTTCATAGTCGTAAGTACGAGCGTACCTTGCAGCAGGAGTAGAGCAGCAACCCCCACTGGAGAAGGAGAAGGAGAAGAAGAAGAAGATGATGAAGAGGAGGTTTGCTGCACCAGTCAGCTTGAAGAGAGTTGGGTTTGGGGGGTGGAGGCAGTTTGTTACATTCGAAATCTCTAGGGATATATCTGAGAAGATTCTGCAAATCTTTCCATCACAAATTTTGGTTTCTTATTTTGGTGAGATCTGTTCCTTTCCGTGAAGCATTATTTGCGCACGTTTTGACCTAGTAAACAATTCTATACTTAAAAGTTATTAAATATTAAATATATATATAAACATGGGGTTTGCTTTCCTCCTTTTAATTAATTACTTAATAAATGAGAGAAATATTCCGAAAATTATTATATATATCTGTTTCGTTTCCTTTTTTTTTTCTCACTCCTTTCCGTGTTATTCTTTCCTCCTCTCTTCCTCCTTTTTTTTCCTTTCCTTTCTTCTACTTTCCTTTTGTTTCCTTCTCTCCTCTCCCTCTTCTCCTTCTCATTGCTCCTACAAGTTAAATCTGCATGCTTAATTACATATCTCATAATATTCATACAACTTTATTTTAAAAACTTGCGAGACTCCATGTGAACAAAAATTACTTGGAGCAATCAAGAAACCCAATATTGTTCTTGAATTTTTTTCCCCAAAATAAAAATTATGTAGAGATGTGCACACACCAAATTTGGAGGGTCTATCAACTTTTTTTTTTTTGAGTTTTCTATTTTTATGGAGTTGTGGTTCATGGCCAATTTAGGAACAAAATATTGTGTTTTACTTATTATTTTTAAAATTTATGTTCTCCACTATTTTACATTCTAACATATCGTGTCTTATCAATTAATCACCTTTTATACATTTAACCACCTCCACCCAAGAAAGAAAAGAGAAAGAAATAAGAATTATAAGATGTGTTAAAAACTAATGGATACACGTACACATCCGCTTTGGGCATTTTTCTTTTGAAGTTATATTTCGAACATTCGTAATTGATATTGTCTACACAACTTTTGAATTAATTATAATCAGTTATGACAATTATATATTCCAAATTCTATATCGTCTACTCAAATTCAAAATTTATATTTTTAGATTCTTCGAGATGTAATCTAATATACTTTGCACGTACGATATTGTCAAAAACTCTATACTAAATATCTTGATTAACACTACAAGAAAAATATATTTTTCCGACGAAAGCGTCCATAGGAAAATATGGAAAATTCATCGAAAATCATGATTTCCGACGGAAGGCCTCCATCCGAACAAAGATGGTCGCAAATAATTTCCGACGGCCAAGAAAAAGTCATCGGACGTTTCGATGGTCAAAGCCATTAGAAGTTTAGACGGGAAAATATCCTTAGGAAGTTTCGATGGTCACAACCGTCGTAATATTCGACGGTTAGTTGGTAATTGAAAAAATAATTAAATATATAATATATAATATATTTTATTTTATTTAATTACCGACGGGTCGGAACGTTTATTTTCAACGGACCCAAATGTCTCCAATTTTTCTAACTTAATATTATATATTTCTTCTCTCTTTCCTTCCCTGACCTCCTATCATTCACACTTCTCTTCCTCTGGGAGCGGCTTCTTCTCTGGCTCCCTCTGGCAATGCTTCCTCTCTGGCTCTCTCCTTCTCTTCGACTTCCTCTCCCTTTCTCTCGATCTCCCTCTCCGATCCGGATGTAGCCGACCTAGGCCGGTCGTGCCCTGATCGGCCACCTGGCGGCCGGATCTGTCATGAGGCTTCGATCTGGCCGCCAGGCAATCAAATGTTTTTTAAAATTTTAAAAAATATTTTCGACGGTTGGGGCCGTCAGAAGTAACAATGGTTGGGGCCGTCAGAAGTAACAACGGTTGGGGCCGTCGATAATTATAATAATAAAATACTAATTTTATTATATATTATATGTTGTTATATATTATATAATATTAAATTATTTTTCTAATTATCGACGGTCTAGACCGTTGGAAGTTCCAATGGATCGGTATTCGTCGAAACCTCCGACGGTCCGAACCGTCGATAATTATAATAATAAAATACTAATTAAATTATATATTAAATAATGTTATATATTATATAATGTGTAATTATTTTTCTAATTACCGATGGGACTGATTGTCGAAAAATATAATAATAAAATAATAGATTTTATAATATATTACTTTAATTTCTGACAACGCCCCAACAGTCGGAAGTTGTGACGAATTGGTATCCCATCGCAGATTGCAAAAGATTTTTGTCCGTCGAAAAATTTTAATTTTCTTGCACCGTAAATTATTTATAAGTTATTAGTGGTGGACATCATAAAATGATGATCCAACTAAATGAGACATACGTGTTTTCATCCTCCAAATTGAATGTCTTCAGAATGGCCTCATGTCGAAGAATAATAGCAATTACAATGGAAAAGCAAGTCAGAGTCTTGAAAGTGGATTCAATAGTGGTATCCTAAGAAGGTGTTTATCTTACCAATATTGCTCCTCTAATTGTATTATTAGGCCATAAGTAATTTGCTCCTCTAATTAGCTCATGTTTACCGAGAGGCAAACTCCGTTATTGACCGACCGATTGACTAATTTTGCACTGCAAATGCTATTGGGGATTCACCATTTTGATGGACTGGAGATATTATTGGGATCATTTTTATCCCTTTTAGCCTATGCTTAATTCTTTCTTGTGTCTTTATTTTTTTTAAATAAAAGGATGACGCATTCAACTTAGGATGCCGCGAGGGTGAAGGAGAACATTGAACCATGCATCAACGAACGCAAAGGATTTAATGGTACACACAATTTTAGAAGAAGAGAATGACAAATGATATATATATATATATATATATATATATATATATATCGTCTCAAATTGACCAAAGGAGCGCTACACTGCCTACTACTTCATTGACTTTGACCAGTCAACATGTAATTCACGTGGCAATAGAAATAATAGAGGAACAAATGGGAAAAAAAGATTTGCGGAAGAAGTCATAGGAGAATCAAGGACATTAATATTTACGAAGTCGTTCAGGAAAAAATAAAATTCACATATTTCGAATAATAAGAGCAACTGGTCGCAGATGCAACATCAAAAAGAGAAAATAATCATATCTTTTGAATACAAGAATTCATAAGTGGAATAAAGCAATAAAAGAGCGGAAATGCTGTGGCATTAAACGAGTCATATGCAGCTATCCTTGAACTCTGCATTCTCCATCTCCTCCCTAAGCAGGGTGCTCACCTGTAAAATTCCAATACAGGGGCATGGAATACCCGTGAGCTGAACGCCCAATACACATAGATACATAGATGATAAAATGAGAATCAAATCATAATGACAATGGAAAACAATAGAATAATTGCTTTAATCAATGGTCCTCATACTTCGATCACAGTGGGCCATGGACAATTCTTGTACATGTCTATGCTTTGTTCATTGTTATATCAATACTTGCTCTGTGCTTTGCTCTGTTATACAATATCATGCTCTGCTTTAGTCTGTGTAATGCCACGTCTTTTACATTACTATAAAGTTCTTGAGATTCGTTGTCCTATGCGAGCTCGACTTAATTAAGTGGGAAGTTAGAGGTGTCTCTATATCTCTGTGTAGCGAGGATGCCCATGAAATGGAAGGTGTATGCTAAGGCATATTCTTTTCGGAATACACGTGGAAGAGGACCTGTACCCCAGGAATAGTAGTCATTGTGGACTTGTAGGTTCACTATCTCCTCAGCTGAGCTACCTGTCCCTCTAGCACTATACTTTGTAATCCATATATTGCCCCAGTGGGAGAAGAGTGCGCCAATACGTCATCCTTATTTGGAGCACAGATGGGAGAAGGCCCGTGGTCCAGGAGTAGTGGTCATCAAGACCAGTAGGTGCACTATCTCCTCAGTGCAACTACCTATCCCTCTCTATATCATTCCTTGATATCTGCTCTGTACTCTGGGCGGCACATAGCTATCCCATTATTTCGTCTTTACTTTACTTATCTTCTTTACCATATGTGAAGTTTGGAATCATCATTTAGAGGAGAGGTAAAGTCAGATCCCCATTTATGCGGACGAAAGGTCCGTTATTTGCCTTGCTATATTGGACATGGCATATGGTGGGCCAATCGAAGTTTGAGCCTGATTATAGAGATTTTGGCCACTCAAAGACATTTTCATCTTTTTCATTAAGATTTGAAGTTCCTCTTGCCTTGGAATCGGTCGACCATTCCTGAAGGACAGGTCGACTGATATTGTTGGACCGGTCGACCGCTCCAGTTGGATCGGTCGTTCGACCGGTCAACCGATCATAATTCGGTCGACAATTCCCTTCGCGCCGAGTCGGTCGACCGTTCACCTTGAATGGTCGGCCGGTCACTGCGCATCGGAGCATCGTAGGACCGATCGACCATTCCTCTAGAATCGATCGATCGATCGATCTTGCATACGACCGTTCTTGACCTACGCGGATCGGTCGATCGTTCGCCCGAAACCGGTCGATCGATTTTTGCGAGCGAAACATAGCGCCGATCATCTTGCTCATTTCTGGCCAGCCTCCGGTCGTCGGATTCCGACGAGCACAATAGGAAAAATGTTGCTATGGTCGTCTAGGTCAAAATGGAATCAAAACGCACGTCTAAAACTCTACATTTTATCGTCTAAGGGATTTTACGTCTATGGTACATTTCTTAATCGTTTTCCATTTGCCGGCAGCCTGAACATCATCTTTTTCATCTCTGGTCGTCCTTATCCTACAAGGAGGGTGCTACTGGTCTCTGTGCGTGTCGAGGGAGTGGTCACGCGTCGATCGTTCATCGGATTCCTTCGTTGTTCGCTCGTCGGTAGCCCTTGCTCTGCCCGATTGCCTGAACGCCGTTCGTCACTTGTTCGTCGGTCGCCGATGGAGGAGAGGAGGAGAGAGAGAATCCAAAGGGTGGGCAGCCTCTCTTCACTCTCCCTTATAGCTTGGCCGTCCTCTCTCACTTGGGAAGGAGTCGTGGAGGGAGTGGGGAGTGAGGAAGAGAGAGAATTGGGCAACATTCCTTTTTTTTATTCCAGTTCGAATTTGAAAAAATAAAAGCAGGCCATTACATATATATCTCGAATTAATTTATTATTTTAAAAATATAAAATTATTTATTTTACTCTTCTTAATGATCTAAGCTTTTAGAAAAAAATGATCTAACACATCAAATTTAATATAGTTCTGAGTTCAAACCTCATTAAGATCTTATTAAAAAAAGTTTTTTCATTCATTGTTCACGTGGTGAGATAGACTAGACGAAAGTTATCAACGTACGTGAGTGTTAAAAATATAAAATGATGTCAGCCTCAATGCATGTTACCGTTTAATTTGTTGTTGCCTTTCTTATTATCGTTGTGGCTTGCTATTGCAATTGGTGAGAAGAGAAGAATTTGTAAATTGGGCACATAATTAACAGCATGAGCTGCATGCCGGGTGATCAGTCTCAGCAGCCACTATGTTGTTAGATGATTCCTTATAATTATAATTAGGATTGTTTTCATAATCCTCCTCTAAAAAATCACGATTTTTCGCATTTAATATCAAATTATAAACTTATCTTTTATATCCCTAAATTATTATGATTTTTTCATTTTAGTCATTCTGTCTACTTCTGTTACGTTTTTTTTATTACTTTTATTTTTTTTTATTTATGAAAAGACTAAATTACCCCTTCCTTCATAACATATCAAATAATAAATATAAAAAATCAGGTAATTTAGTATTTTCATAAATGAATTTTTTTGTTTACCACTTTAATCTTTCCAATAAATTTTATATTTTATATTTATTATTTCATATTTTTTTCGGAGAGAGGGGTAATTTAGTCTTTTAATAAATAAAAAAAATAAAACTAACGGAAGTGGTAATAGAAGTGACGGGAGGATTAAAATGGAAAAGTCACGATAATTTAAAAATTCAAAAAAATAAGTTCGAAGTTTGATGTTAGATATGAAAAATCGTGATAAATTAGGAAAAATTTATGAAAATAATCCTTATAATTGTAATTAGTTGATTCCATATAATTTTTCTTATTTTCAAATTGTTGATTCCTTATAATTATAATCGATTCTTTCTCTTATTGGATTAATTAGTGAGAAATTAAAAAAAATATATCAAATAAGATAAATAATATAATTAATCAACGATGTTGATTGAATCCCTTTAACTCTTGGCAATAATTGTGTACGTGTAATACTGCATTCTGTGTTCTCATTTTTTATTTTAAGAAATAAAAAAGTATTATACATTGAGATAAATTAAAGAAATAAATAATCAAACTCTGAAATATTTTTATTTATTATTGTTATTTTTTCTAGAGAATTAATAATTATACTTACATAGAAAGATGTAAATTAAGGACAATTAAGGCTGATTAAAATATAATAATTAAACTTTAAATAGTTCTAACTTTTAAAAGAAAAATATCTAGCACCTCCATTTTCAAAAAACTAAAGTAAAATTTGTTTTATTACATAAATTAAATAATTCAGAATTAAAAGAGGTCATAAAGATTTAAAAAAAAGATAATTAAGAAATAAAACAAAGTATAAATATGCATTGAAATTAAATTTTAAAAGAGTTCAAATTGATTTAGAACTTAATTTCTATACATCTCAATTCATATAAATAACACTCAGCTCAAATCCTTTTTCTTTATCATCCCTCTTACTTGTAGGGTCTCTCTCTTCCTCGCTCTTATTGCCATGATAATTGAGTCTCATTATAATTAAAATTTTAGGTAAACATTTTTTTTAAAAATCAGAATTTAAACTTTTTAGGCGGCATTTATTTGCGGAACTGGACAGAAACGCGTCCTTATTCCGCTCGATTCCGTCAAACACTATCTCGAAATACATTTTTAAAATCATATTTATTTGCGAAATAAATATGGTGGAATCAAGGGTCACGTGACCCTGATTCCACCTAACGAGAGATTGCCTCTTTTTTTTTTGACATGACATTTTAACTTTTTTTTTTAAAAATAATTTTCTTTTTTTCTTTTTCTTTTCTCTCACATAATAACCTTCATAAAATAAATTATTTAATAAATATAGAATATTCATAATAATGAATTAATAAAATATTATTTATTACTTATTATTTCACTAAATTTTTTTAATATTTTATTAAATTTAATTAATTTAAAAAGGATTTTATATATTTAAATAATATATTTTTTAACAAAATTTTCCCATAAAAATTTGTTATTTTATAATTTTATTTTAATTAATGATAAAATTATACTTCATAATTATAATAATCATTTTTAATTCAAAATCCACTTATAATTCATTCATCACATCTACTTTTTCCTGTTACATCAATCACCTTATTCCTCATATTCAAATTTCACTCCAACCAAACATAATCCCAACTAATCTTTCAATTTAATTTTGTTCCGAAAACTTATGAGGAACCACGATTCCGTTTTTAAACAACCCCTTAAGGTACTATAGTAGAGAAACATCACCCCACTTGGAACCTGAATTGAGCAAGCTGGGGTCAGATGGGATCGATCAAGCCAAGTGGAACGGCCGGCTGGCGGGATGGATTTATAATGAATTAATACATTTTACTATTCCAAAGATACATGAATGAATTATTAAGAACAAAGAGATGCAAGAATTGCATAAGATCACAAATCACATTAATACCTTCGAACAGAAAGAAAAAAGGTAAAATAATTTATACTGAACGTGGATTCCTCATTTGAAAATTTTCAACATCGCCCGCATTCTTTTTTCTTTTACATGTGAAACAGTAAACGGGAAAGGAAACTGTTAAGAATATAAAATATGTTCCTCTTCCTAACGGTTTATAAGTTTTAGAAAAAATGATTAGTACATCAAATTTAATATAGTATCAGAGCAAGAGGTCATGAGTTCAAATCTCGTTAAACTCTAACTAAAAAAATTATTTTCTTCCCTTTGTTATTCACGTGGTGAGTTGAGTTTAGAGGTGTTCAGCGGGTCGGGTCGACCCACGAACTCGGTGACCTGATCCAACCAGTTTGGGTCGAGTCGGATTGGTGATCGGGTCCCCGAACTCGACCCGACCAGATACGAGTTGAAATTTTCTAACCCGAGTTGACCCGACCCGATCTGATATTTTATTTTTTTAATGTTTTTCTTTTTTATTTAAACTTAAGCTTATATTTGATTTAAAATTTCTTTAAAAAATTAAAATAAAATATTATAAGTGCATAAATAACATTAAATTGTTTAAAACTTTATTTTATGCTTTAAAATAAATATTAAATAATATTTTTTATATTAAATAAATATAAAAATAGTAAGAAAAAAATTAAAATAAAGAAAATTGGGTGGTAACCCGACCACCCGACCCAGGTCGGGTTGGGT
This sequence comes from Pontederia crassipes, assembly GCA_030549335.1. NCBI lineage: Eukaryota > Viridiplantae > Streptophyta > Magnoliopsida > Commelinales > Pontederiaceae > Pontederia > Pontederia crassipes. Next base: position 75,233,825 of record CM060188.1, on the reverse strand, counting down.
CGGATTTGCGCCCCCAAATTCCCCGGACCGACCCGACCCGACCAAATTTGGTCAGGTTGGGTCGGGTTTGTTCATGGATCGGGTTTGTTCACGGGTCGGGTCAACCCGACCCGTGAACACCCTAGCTAAGTTAGACTAAAATTGTCAACAGCTCACACGTGAGGAGGAGTGTTAAGAATATAAAGTAAATGATTTGTTCTTTCTAACGGCTTAACCTTTTAGAAAAATTGGTTAGCACATAAACTAAGAAAATAATCCATACTATATGATGAAATTAAAAGTAAGTGTCATCAATTGCCAAAACAAAACATGCTTAATAACCTCATAATATATATCAAGCTTCAAATAAGCATACATAGGTTCCTTTGACTGTCACAAATAGGGTGTTCACATGATCTTGGATTAGGAATTAAGACTTTTTTTATTGACTAATAGAAAGTTAGACCGGCCGGGTCAACTTGTTTATTTTATTATACATAGATTCACACAAAGTTCATCAGCAAGGTAGTAAGATGAACAATTTGCGGCAGGGAGTTGCTTGATGATGGGTCGTAGATGAAGGAGAGTAACTCTTTCTCAAGATGCCAAGATGTCCCAAGACTAAAGTTATTTGTGAAAAGACTTCCTTCATATGTTAGCACAATATAAGAATCTCTTTATCGTATTTTAGTATTGACATCACCAATTAGACCTACGATCGAGTACACAACATAGTGTAACATCAAGCTACCGACCACGCTTGCATAGGGAACATTGAACATTTTCTTTTGTTCCTCTAGGCTGTGTTTGGAAACGAAATCACGGTTCCTCCTAAGTTCTCGATGAATAGTTGAATTGATAGATTAGTTCGACGTGTGTTTGAATAGATTGGAATGTAATAGTAAGGAATTAAGGAATTGATGTGATAGATAATTTTTTATGGATTTTGAATTAAAACTAATTATTATAATTATAAAATATAATTTTATTATTAATTAAAATAAAAGTATAAAATAAAATGTTAATGGAAAATAATTTGTTTAAAAATATATTATTTAAATCTAAAAATATTTTTTAAATTAATTATATTTAATGAAATATTAAATCTTTTAATGAAATAATAAGCAAAAATAATATTATATTAATCCTTTATTAAAATTATTTTATATTTATTAAATAATTAATTTTATAAGAGAAATGCGTAAGAGAAAAGAAAAAGAAAAAAGTTAAACAAAAAATGTCACGTCCACACACACCCACACACAAAAAAGCAAGTTGTTCTAGACCTGGTTCCAAGTTTTAGTTCCCTTATAGAAATTCGGTTTTAGGCCTGCATTTGGCGAAACCAAGCGGAACAAAGGCATGGTTCCAGCCTAGTTTCGTTGTCAAATATATGTCTGATCAAGTACATAACCTAGCATAACATCAAGTTGCCGATCACACTTGCATATGAAACATTGGACATTTCCTTTTGTTCTTCTAGAGTTTTAGGGTACATGTCTAGACTTAAAATCTCACCATTTATAATAGGAGTGTCGATAGATTTGTAGCCATCCACACGAAAGCGTTCATGATTCCTGTTACAAAGCAAAGAGTATTTTGGAATTGTCTCATTAGATTTTCACACCATGTAGGCCGCTTCACCCATATCCTTCATTTCAAATGTAGAGAATAACAATTGCTTAATGATAATAACAAAATCCTTATTATTTCTATCTATCAGAATGTTGTCCACATATACCGTTAGAATAATAAAATTGCCCTCGAACTTATGAACATATACACAATGATCTTCATCAATAATGTTAAAATCGTACGAAACGATTGATTGATGAAATTTAATATACCTTTAGATAATTGTTTGAGTCCATAAATGAATCGACACAATCAGTAAACTTGGCGATCTTTTTATTTTATAACGAAGCCTTAAAGTTGCTCCACGTAAATTTTCTTATTTAATTATTCATTAAGAAATACAGTCATTACATCCATTTAATATAGTTCTAAGCCCATATGTGCAATTATAGCTAATAGTAGGTGAATTAAAGTAAATCTCACAATGAGTGCGAAGGTTTTTTCATAGTTAACACCCGTTGTTAGGGTGAAACCTTTCATCATTAGGCAGACTTCATATCTTTTAATTGATCCATCCATGACATGTTTAATTTTGAGAACCCACTTGTTCTCAATTGCCTTACGATTTGACAAGAGATCAATCAAGTCCCAACTTATTTTTTTCTTCATGGACCCTAGTTCTTCTTCCATTTTCTTAATACATTCTTCCTTAGCAGGGGACGAGAGAGCCTCTTTAACATATTTGGGCTCAAGTTCATATTTCAAACTTACCATGTGGGTTTCATGTGGCCCATATTCATCCATCCCTTTGATTTTAAATCTTCAATGCGAAACATATTTTCTAGTAGTTCGTTGAATGGAACTTTTTTGTTTGTCACTTGGCGGTTGCAAATCTCTCCCATTCGGATCAAGCTACGGGATGGAGAAGACAAAATTCTCAACAAGTTGATTCGCTTGTGTTGCCAATTCAAGATCTTCTTTATTTAGAAGAAGTCCCTTGTCTATCTCACCATGCTTAGGGAAGTCATTTCTATGAATGTCACGTCTTTATTTTCGATTTCTGTCACCGTATCATCTTTCTTTTCACCTATGAATCCATAGCCCTTAGAGGATTCACAATTTCTTATGAAGATACATTTATATTCTTTTGAATCCAACTTCTCATGCTTATGAGAGTTGTTTAAAATATAAATTGCTCGACCCCAAGGACGAAAATAACTAAGATTACACTTTTGACCTATCCAAAATTCATAGGGAACGGTGGCAACCGATTTTAACGGTACATAATTTAAGATGTAGGCAGCAGTCAATAATGCATCTCCCCAATACAAAATCAGAAAATTAGCACGCACCATCATAAATCGAACAATATTGAATAAGGTCTAATTTTGTTTTTTTGCAACACCATTTTGTTGTACTATTAGTTGCCTAGGTATATCATTTTCATCATATAACTTTTTGAATAAGTAAGAGATATTCACGTCTACGGTCTTTTAATCGTACAAAATAATTCAAAACTACTGACTTATGAGAAATAAAGTATACAACACCGTAGCGTGAATAATCATCTATAAAGGTGATGAAGTAAGAAAAATTGTGTCTTGCGTAAACATTCATTGGACCATAATGTCCGAACGGATTTTTTTTGTCAGCTAAACATTCCTCACAGTTTGAAAGATCTATTTTTGCGAGATACTCCAAGAGGCTTTTTCTAGCAAATTTATTCATTTGATCTTGACTAATATATTCAAGTATGGTACGTCAAATGTTCGCTTTTTCATTTACATTAACAAATAATATAAAAGAATAACTATCATCAACAGATACTATATTTAAAATATAGAAATCATTATTGAGAAAATTATTGTACAGAAGAACATTGTCAATATATATTGTCATTTGTTACCTTTAAAAACTTATTAGTTTGTTTACTGACACTAAAAGTAAGTTTCGTCTAAAAGTTAGAGCATATAGAACATTGTGAATATAAATAATTTGATTGTTGCTAAGTTCTAATTTGCACATTCCAGTGTCTTTAATTTCAACTCTTTCGTTGTTGTCAATGTAAATCCATTTGTTCCCCACACTTATTCGACGAAATTCTACGAGGACCCCACGATCCATTATTATATAGTCTGTGAATCCCGAATCTACGATCCATGAAAGATGAGTTTCAACAATTAAGGCACAATTAGAAACATAAGCATAATTAGGACATACCTTCTTAGGCTCAATGCAATCAAGAGCGAAATGACCATATTTGCTACAATTATAATATTTCACTTTATTTATGTCTATTTTATCGTCACATTTTTCGTGTTTGCACTAGTGACCTTGGGCTTTTTTTTTTGTCCAACATCTTCGCTCCTTTTATTTGATTGCAACTTATGAGACCTTTTTCTCTTGAGTTGCCCATAATTTTTCAGAGGATTTCATGGCTCGAAGTTCATCATCCTTCATTTCAATGTGGTGAGCAGCTTGGTCAAAAGTTTAATATTTTCGTTGTGCATCAAATTACAACGCATATGTTTCCAACTTATAAGAAGATAGCGAATCTGAGCCTCATCATCGAATACTTGTCCCACATTATTGAGTTCAGAGATCATATTAGACATCTCTTGAACATGCTCCTTCATCATATGATTTAGTCTCTTCCGATAAGAGTCAAATTTGATCATGAGCATCTGACGCTTGGTGATTGTAATGACCCCATACTTATTGCGAAGCGCCGCTCACATTTCAAATACTATTTTATAGACTTCAAATTCGCACAAAAGGAAATTGTTCATCGTGCTCAGCAACGTAATGTGAGCAATACCATTCTTTTTAGACCAGACCTCATATGCCTCCATGTCCCTATAGCATTGGACATTATTTCCAGGTGCAAATTCATTGACAACATGGTTAATGGTCTACATGACCTCTTATTCTTTTAAGAGATATTGGACTTTGCAGTGTCAAATATCATAATTATCATCGTTAGCTTTTCATTCTTATTTAGGTAAGCCACGATCTAGTTTGATCACTCCTATAAATAACAAGAGTAAGTCTATATTACACAAAAAATAAGAAATCAAATAACAAATAAAAATAGGAAAAAGAAAATTCAAGAGGCTTATAACAATTAACATAAAAAATATATAGATGAGCCAACTTGATATTTTTGGCATTATCATACAAAGAGTTACTATGTAAAATCTTTGGTTTTTTCCTCTTCCTCTATCCGTATCTCATAGGTACAATGTTTGAATCAATGGAGAACCTTTTATTCTGTATGAATCGATATTATTACATTCCAATTCTTTCTCGAGGCATAGACCCATATATATAGGAATGAAAAAGAATCACCTTGATACTAAACAGGATCTTCTTGGAAATGGGAAGATCTAGGATAGGCGGCCAACCTCCCGGAGAGAGCAATGTGCATGGACCGAGTGAGTAGGGATGCCCCTCCCTTTTTGTAACAAAAAAAGAAGTTCTTGCTGAGCCCCCTTTCTCCTCGATCCACGAGACAAAATGTAGGATTGGTGCCAACAGTTCATCACGGAAGAAAGAACTCACCGAACCAGGATCACTAACTAAGGGTTTCGCATAATTGGTGCTGCTGCACATGCAGCCAAGGAGGTCAATAAAAAAAAGATATAGTAGTCAATCAAAGGACCTGGTTCCAAATAATCCCGCCAAAGTAATAGAAATTAGGCCTAAGACGATTCCAAATAGAAAAACAAAGTAAGAGAAATCAGTATTATGCATGTTATAATTTGTTTGTAAAAATATAAATGATAAAATAACAATACTAATGAAGTAGTGGCAATGAGAGAGAGGTTGTTATACTCCCACTCGTCTCCTACTATATCTAAGAAATATTATCATTCAATATTTTAACAATGCGACAAAAATAATTTAAGTTTAAATTTTGAATTAACACATAATTCAAATTTTTTACTCTACATTTTGAATCAACTTATAATTCAAAACCATTGAAATTCATTTCGTGTGACACACCAAATTATTTCTAATATGACCAAGACAATCAGAATTATTTCTAATTCAATGGATGCCAATTAAATAATCGTGCACTATCCTTCTTCTCGACATCACATCCGAAAAATTTGTTCTACCACAGTCACACATCAACCTTATTTCTAAAGACTACGTCAATCATGCACCATGCATCAATCATGCACCAAGTCAATTCCTCGGAATCTTTCTAAACATGCATTTCAAATTACGCATCACTCAACAGAAATACATTGATTATTGAAACAATATTTGAACCTCAAGGTGCCTTAGTCCTACAAAAGAACTATCTATATTTCATGTATTATTTAATTACCTATATTTTGTATAATTAGACCAACTAATTATTCCTTATTATAGGCTTGCACAAAACATTGATTTCAACACATAGCCAAAAATAATATTGCCTTACACGTTAATTAATTCTAACAACAACAACAACAACAACAAAGCCTTATCCCACTAGGTGGGGTCGGCTTATTCGTTGATCCATGTTCATAAGATTCGACAGAGTTTTACGCTGGCTGTCGGGGCCTAACACAACCCTCCTCCTTTATCCGGGCTTGGAACCGGCTATAAAACATAGGCGGAGTTTGAACAACTCTGCACAAAAAAAAAATAAAAGAAAAAAGAAAAAAAATAAAAACTTAACCACATCTAAGAGAGCTCAATTACCAGAAAAAAAATGATATTGGTCAAAAGAAAATCTACACTTCTTTTCTGAAGAGAAAAATGTGTTCAGTTCCAAAAAATTCCACTTTTTAGCAACCTAAGAAATCTTTACTTCTGAAATAAAGGAAGTACAAAAATGTGTTCAGTTCCAAGCAAAACCAAAATAACCAGTAGATACCTGGCCAAGTTATAACACCACATAAGAATTCCATAGATAAAACGATCAATATAGTAAATGCAAGATCTCAAAAGAAAACCCAATAGCAATATACTGATGACAGATGAGAACAGCATCTCAGACAGAGTAATCTAGAATAAAGCTGCAATTTGATAACATCAATACATCATTGTTGATATACCTGAACTAGATAAAGTATTTTCTTTTTTTTTTTTTTTGAGATGCAGAATTTAGTGTTTATACACTCAAAATTTTAGCTGTCAAAGGTTAGCCGCATAATCTAATTTGATAAGCTTACAGAGTAATGAACATCAAAACAAATTAGTTTGTATGCTGATTATGTAATAAAACCCTTAAATATATACATAATGCAAATACAGAACTCAAATTCGCAACAAGTGTCATAAAAAAAAGAAGAAATTTATGGATTTAGAATAAGAGGGCAAACTGGAAAAATAATCTTGTTAAAATCTTAAGAGAAAATAAAATCAAATAATACTAAACAAACTTCACAATCCAAAGAAGACATTGATATCACAAAAGGACAAAGTCCTTATCACTAACTTAAATCAGTTTTAAACAATTAAACATACCACATTCTTGATAAAATGAATAATACCATAACTAACTAATTAGAAACTAAATAAAGCACCTAAAACTCCTGAAAAAGGATAACATCGACCTTATGTCTCAGCTAGGACCATAATCAAGAACAGGACTCTGTGGTTCTTTCCCTTGAGTGGTTATATTATGTTAAGTTGGTAGAGCTAAAGGTGACAATCTTCCCTTTAAATGGTTCGCGATTATCACTAAATCTTCTAACAGAGAGCTTGTCCTGCAAGATTCTTCTCTAGGCGACTTTTCAACAAAAGAATTAATTTAATTTCAAATCAATTTAAAATTCTAGGTAAGTAATCGTGCTTAACAATTTTGGACATACCAATTTTAAATTTAATTCATAATTTTAACGCATGGTCAAAATTTTAGAAAGACAATTATTGGCAATAAATTTTGCACGTACCGCTTTTGAGTTCAAATTTCAAATTATTCAAAATGTTTTTCATAATTGAATTTAGATCACAACAATAAATATCATTATGATATACATAAATGGTATATCATGGATGATAATATATTTATTAGGCAATATTTGTAATTAACGTTCAAATCTAATTCATTTAACTATTGCACTAAATGAGCAAATGATTGTTAAACTACGTGCAATCTTTTAAAATTTACAAAAAACTTTCCTAAGGAGATTACGTATTTTTCAATTTTTTAAAATTTTAAAATAGGAATTTTTTATTTTCTAATTATTTTAGTATTCTAACAAAAATAAAAAAAATATTAAAAAAATTGTAGTGGGAATGCTGTTGGTGGCCCAATTGCCAAAAACATATACATGCAAACATTTTTGCACTCATAAGAGCCCTACTAGTGGTAATAGTTATTTTTTCCTTGCAACACATGCAGAAAAAAAAATAAAAATTCATAAAAAATATTAAAATAAATCAGAAAAAATATATCATGGTCTAAGTTCATCCATAATATATTTGTGATGAGATCACTTTGTCCCTCTATTGTGGTCATACAACTGAAATGCACAAATCCAAAAAATAATAACAAATATTTTTTTTGGTGCAATCACGATTTCGAGAAGAAAAAACCAAAAAGCTTTGATATCAATATTAACTATTAGATTTATAACACATAAATTTAAGAGGTTACAAAATACCACTTGCAACAAAAGGAGATTGTCGAGGCTTTTTCACGAACACTGGACGAACGTACTTGTATCTCGAGATCGAGAACCAAATCTTAGGGAACATAACACTTTACCACAGCACAAGTACCTCTAGATAAACCTACACAAAAGCATGACATGAACATTTGGTATTAGTCTCCTTTTATAAGCGATGGAGACTTGGGCGAGCGGGCATATCACACACGTCATTAATGTTGATTGGTGTCATTATTACTGATTGTGCATCACACGATATGCGTGATTGCGGATATCTATGCACGCGTCTTGCAGGAGGAGCAGCAGCCACCTGCTTGCTCGAGGTGGACCACGCACATAGCTCACCAATGCCCAACGTGGACATTTCCCAACATTAAACTATTGGCCACCAATGTCCAACGTGGACATTTTCCAACATTAAACTATTCATGGATCCTGGTTGAGCTCGAGTCAAATTTTGGTATTGACCATTTTTGACATCAGTATGTAGGGGTGTTCACCGGGTGAACCCGGTCACCCGAACCGACCCAAAGGGATTTGGGTCAGTTCGGATCCTCCATCGAGTTGGACCCGATCCAACCCGATGGAAACTCGATTTTAAATGGGTCGGACACGGGTTGAGTTTTTTCAATCCGATTTGATCCGACCCGAACCGTACGACCCGAAGTGGCGGACTTGGCGACTTGGCGTGACCCCGTGAGTCGTGTGACGCGGTGTGGCATGCAACAATATGCATAGTAGCATACTGCATCAGTGCGTTTGCCTACCTTCCGTCGTGTCCGTCGCGTCGTTAAGACTTTGAGAGTCTGAGTGTCTTCGACTTCTTGGTCGGATAACCCGACCCGATCCAACCCGATCTGATCAAAATCGGATGAGTTGGGTCGGGTCCGGGGTCGGGTCAAATCCGACCCGTGAACACCCCTACTTGCTTCAATGGATATTGGAATAGTTATGAACACCCGATGAAAAGCACAAGGCATGATTTTTTTAATTTAACATCTGCCATGATTTTTTTTCCATTTTAAAATGATAGTAGAAGTAGAGTATGTTTTTTAGGTTTTCACATCTGGCTTGCACCCCTACAAAATATCATAGGTATAGAAATTTTACTATAAATAACACAATGAAGTTGTTTTTTCCATATAACAAAGGAAAGAATTCTCTCCTACTTTCCGTGTCTTATGCAAAAGAGTTGTCAAAAGATGTAGATTCTACATTATATCAGCAAAATTTTCCTCTTGATATCTAGATATTTAGTATTTTTCTATACATTTTTCTTACCATGATATTATTGATGCAAGTTATATCACATGATTCTTTATCGAATTCGTATAAAAAATTAATACTGTTAAAAACTAGATTTCTTTTTAATCGTGGTACAAGAGATGAATGGTAACAATTTTATCAATAACATTTAATAAAAGGATGATAATTTAAAGTCAAATTAAAATACTTTGACCATTAAAAAACAGAATATTAGCATGGTTTTTGCATGTAAGATTTGATCTAATATTGCCACGGGTTGTTGAATCTTGTCTGCATGAGACCACACAATATTTCTTTTCCATTAAAAACTTATTCCAAAATTTAGTTGAATGCCTAATTTTATTTCTTTTAGATTTCTTGATCGGCTTTTTATACTACACCTTGAGAATTATATAAATCAAACCAAAATAGAAATATAAGCGATCTAATGAAACAATTGCTCTCATTGAAGAAAATGAAATGAAATATAACAAGTAGACGTACATTCTAATGTTTATTGACACATTGTATAACAATTGCTCTCATTGTAAATTTTTTTGGATGACTTGTAGGTTTCAAAGAAAATAATTTAGCATATAGTATATTAAAAAAAGTTTGCTACTTAAACAACCACCAGCTCAGACTAAAGTATGCACTTGGTACATTAGAAAAAAGGGGTTAAGAATTGTGCAGATCCAAAGGTCTACACATGCGGACTACATCTCTAGATCAATAGTAGTATTAAATTTATTATAAATTCATTTTAAAAGGTGTTTATCAAGTATTACCATTAATTTATAAATCAACGGTCAATCCACATACATATTCTTAAAATTCTAAAAAAAAAGTTCGCAATGAGAAACTAACCTTTGAATTCCCTTGCCAACTTCGACTCTGAAAACAAGAAGCAAACTTGCTAAGAACATTATCTTAAAATCCAGTTATATAAGGTCCACTACGATAACATAGAAAGAAGTATCATATATTTTGGCAAGGTAAGTGATGTTATAGAAGTGGAAGATTAAAGAAGACATGTACATACCTTGACGCTGAAACTATCTTGCATGACAAACTTTTGTTCCAATAGAAGAACTTCTTTTCGATACTCCCTTAAACGGCCTTCCACCATTTTCTCCATCGTCATCTGAGATTTACAAAAGCTTGCTGCCTAGTATGAGATGAAAAAGAAACAAAAGAAGATTAGGAATGGATAAAATTTATTCTATCAGGGATGAAGAAATCAAGATAATCCTCAGAGAATTCATAACCAAGCCTAATGACAAGTGCAAGCATATGCAAGTAGAAGATGCCCTCAGAGGGGAGATTACGAATAGAGATGCCTCAGTAAAGAGAACATGGATAACTCATTGCAAAATAAGATAAAAACATTAAATGAGCAAACAGTAACCTAATCGCATCTCAAGCTAACAGATCATTAATGCCAAAAGTTGCAATTGACACAAATCTCAACTGATAAAATGCACCCGCAGCACTTCAGTGTTAGATCATTGACCTAATAAACAAAAAAATTGACCTCCGACTTATAGTGGTATATACCAATAATGCCTATGTTATGATTCCCCATCTTAAACTCAAAGAGTTTATCAACAGCAAAGATAACCCAGGACCTATGAAAGATTGATAAAAGCAGAATGGTTGTTTTTCCAAGGACCATGGTCTTGTTCATCACAGTGTCTTATTTTTTCCTAGTGAATTTATTCAAATAGAGTCATTGGTACGTTTCTGCTCGTCCAGCTAATGCAACAGTATATGAGTCCTTAGTATCGTTCATTTTCTAATGCTTCAGAAGAAACAAGCTCCCTCAAGAAGAACAAAGGCTTTGATGCCACAATGACAATGTGCATTGCCAGAGATGACCCAACACCGTGAAGAGCATCAAGCAAAGCATGTCCATCGCGTCAAGCGAAGCATGTCTATCTTCGACCTATAATGAAATCAATCCAGCAAAGTGGCCCGAACCTGGAAGGAAAAAGAAACAATTAGAGCATTTATAATATTCTCCTTCAAAATTAAGTATCACTTGTAATAAGATGAACACCCACAAATATAATTTGGATCTAATATGATCAACAAACTTAAGTGACTCAGTGTATGATTCAGTTACCTGGCTTTGGACGTGTATGAAGGTAAAACCACAAGAGGATACAATGCCATGTGAAGATGTCGGCAATACAAAACCACTTCTAAGTTGCATTCTCCCCAACCATGGCAGCAACTCCTGTAACTGCATTTTATACTGTTCTCTCTCGAGAAAGTCTTGAATGATCCAAGTTTATCTTCATGTTAATCAAGATGGGCAAAAAGGCTACAAATATATGCTTATTTAGGTATGATCAAATACTGCAAATAATTTTCCATGCACTCTATCAAAGTGAACATGTAGTCCCCTACCACCAAATACTAAAGCCTAAAACTAAATGCCACTTAAGTTGTTTTCAAATGGCCTTCATTTAAATAAGGCTGTCCTTGCTAAAGATGAAGTCTGCAGGAAGAAGAATGATACATGATGCCTCAAATTATAATTAAACTTGAGAAGTTCACAGTACAACTTAAAATGTCCATTTCTAAAAAAGACAAAATAATTGTCACCTAAAACTAGTGAAGTAATGAGGTGCTTTGCTGGCTCAAAGATAATTTGCTAACAGCAGCGATAATAAATACTGCTATCAATAAAGACTGCATTTTCCGCACAAAAAATTCTCTCCTTACAGTAAGCTTCCTAACCTTCGTGACAAAAAGAGACTAAAGATTTATCCTAAAAGTGAAGTGCTTCCTGCAAATTAAAGGCTTCTCTAAACGACAAGGGTTCATCATCCACATTTGTCAGGAAACTTGTTATTAGAACAAGAAAGTTACTTCATTTACTAACTGTACGCCATGACCAAGATGCGAGTAATGCGATTTGTGATCAGAAATTGTTCTTCTTTTCCTCGATAAAATAGAGTAATTATTAATATCGTCTCACAGCTATCTTGTATCAAAATTATCACAATATAGTGAATCAATTCCGCACAACAGAAACGAAGATAGAACAACAACAAGGATGAAGAAATTCTAGGGCACAGTCACCAAAAGATAAAGAGCACGACGTCGTTACAACAGACGAGTAGCGTGCTGCGGATAGAAGGCGGCTTCGGACTGCACAATCGACGGCGGAAGGGGCTCGATGAAGCACATGAGTTCGTCGGACGACCGCCCACCGTCACCTTTAGCACGTGCGGAGGCTGCGTCCAACATCATATCCAAAGCACGCTGAAATCTACGACGGGGAGTGACGCGGCCTCCGCGACCAGATGCGCCGTCGCCTTCGAACGGAGGCGCCTGGGCAGCCACGCGGCGGCAATCAGATGATGTGCGACCCCGGCGATGGGCGAAGTGTTCATCTCCCCGGCGATGGTCGTTGCTCAGGAAACTGAATTGGTTGCGTGATCTTAGCAATTTTCAATAAAAGCAGATGAATGCACGAGAACTCTGACGGCACAACTCCGGCGAGAAGAAGTAGAAGAAGACGACGGCCGTGGATCCGTTGTTCTTGATCCCTAAATCACAGCTGTCCATACAATTAAAAAGGTAAAGTGTGGAATTCAAAGCGAATTGGCCGTAAATTTATAGTGGGCCGAACTAATTGGCCCAAAGCTAAGAGAATACACGAAGGAACAGTGGGCTTAGCCTTTTCCTCTCGGCCCAAATTGAATATGAACCGTGATTTCCAAAAATTAAAAGCAAAATAGAAGCATAAAAAAATCCTGCAGCGTGACGTCTCGCTCACTCGCCATTTTTGCCGACGTTGAGAAGTGAGAAGACGACGACGAGATGGGCGGCGCCGCTGCTACTTCTGCCGCTATTTGCTGCTGCGGTTCCATGACCTCGCCCTCCTTCGTCCTCTCCTCCCCGCCCTCTTCCAGACGTCCTCGCCGAGGCCGCGTCTCGGTCTCCACCGCCGAGCCGCAGGTGGTCGGCGAGGAAGCCCCTTCCTCCCTCAAGCCACTACTGCGCCGCCGTCTTATCCTCCTCCGGCACGCGGAGAGCGCCCTCGGAGACCGCTTCACTAGGGGTATGCATTGGGATTTGTTTCTTTCCGGGCTTTTCTCTCTGTCTACTTTGAATTGGATTTGGCCTCAAATTCTGCTCCTTTGTTTTATTGTTTGTCGCTCCAGATCATGATCGCCCGTTGAGTAAATCTGGTCGAGCCGACGCCATTAGCATTTCCCTCAAGCTTCAGCAGATGGGATGGATACCGGAGCTCATTTTGTCCAGGTTCAGTTTTATGTTGGCCTTTGTTCTTATATTCGCAAATCCTTGTTTTGCTTTCCTCGATTAGAATAAACAAATACATTATCCGGTAATTCTGCGGAAAGGTGTCAACTTGAAAGTTATCTGTTACGGAATCGGTGATTGAAACCATCGAACGGGATAGTTTTAGACTTTTTTCTGTTATTGAATTGGAAATAAGCATCCATGGCAGACAAATGAGAAGGTTTCTAAGTACCAGATACTGAAAAATCCAGAAGAAACTTCAAGGTTGCGTGATAGCAGATGTCTGACATTGAATTTTAGTTTTCCTATGAATTTGTTATCATTGTTTCGATTTGTGTAACTTGAAAATGTTCACACGCCAGACCAGGAAGCTTTTATTTTCTCTTTTGGGAATTATTAAACCATTCATGGATCATGGTTGAGATCGAACCAGATTATGGTATTGTCTACTTTTGACATCACTATGAGCCTTGCAACTGTTTAAAATATCTACCACAAGTTGCAATGAAGGGCTTCATTAGAAAGGTTGCTTAAAATATTAGAACTATGTTCCCTTCTGTTTCTTGAACTTCTATGAGAGTATCTATATTTTTAGATCAGTGAAATATTTTCGTGTGCTATTGCATTTTTCACAGTGATGCAACTCGAACAAAGCAAACTCTTGGAATCATGCAAGAGAATGCACAAGAGTTCTCTAAAGCGGAAGTACACTTTATACCAAGCTTTTATTCAATTGCTGCAATGGATGGTCAAACTGCCGAGCACCTTCATAAGGCTATTTGTGGCTATTCGAGGGATGAAATCCTTACTGTGATGTGAGTATAATACAGTATTTTCTTGGACACCGTGGAAATTAATTGTAAATCTTGTATTGACTCTGGATTTATTTCACTTTATAATGTCAATCTAGGTGCATGGGACACAATAGGGGCTGGGAAGAGGCAGCTTCGATGCTCTCTGGTGCAACAATAGAATTAAAGACTTGTAATGCTGCCTTGCTTGAGGCTACTGGGAAATCATGGGATGAGGTTAGTTCTTCAATAAAGTGAACAATTTTTTCATTGTTGTTACCAACATAGCGACATATATGTTTTCGTTGTGCTTACTTTATGCTACTTAGGATCTGTTTCCTTTTAATGAAAACAAATTGTTAAGGAAAATTATTCTTAACCGTTTGGTAGATATAACATGCTTTGTGTAATGATATGATCCAATGTAACCTACTTTTGCATCAATAAATCTGGATGGTTGCACCTTTTGGCAACCATCCTTCCCCTTCTCAAAAAAAAAACATTTGGTAGATAATTTGAAATATAGGAGAAAAACTGTCTCGGTAATGTAAGGGAGTGATGATCAATGCGAGGAAAATAAATTCCCATTGGGAAAAGGGAACTTCATTTTATTATCTTGGTCTACTTTTCTGGTCAACGGGAAATTATTTTCCTGATAAACGATCTTTCTCAAATTACCAAATAGTGAAAAGTGTGGAATTAATTTTTCAGGAACTTTTGTAGTTGGAACAATGATTTTATGTTGTCAGCATTGGATGGTATAAGACGACAATTATGCTTCTTTTTTATTGTTTCTTCCTTAGCAAACGAAAAGTGTTGGATATAATGTGATTAAGATGAGAAATTGAGTATTGTGAAAGGTAAACTTGAATAGCTAGCTGCCTTTAGCTGAAGATGAAAATTTGATTCCTGCTTTAATATTCAAAATCTGAGTTCCCATTGGACCTCAAATATGAACAAGAGAGTTGGGAAAGTTCTTTTTTAATGGAAAAGGGCGAGTAACCAGACTGTTGGCCATCATGTAGTTGGATAATTCATTGGTGATGAAATCAGATACAAACAGACCCACAAATGTAAAGGTGGTGACAGCAGAAAGGAGAAGAGAGTTTTTTTTGAGAGAAAAAAAGGAGAAAAGAGTTGAAAGTTACATTCCTAAAAGGGGCATATTAGCCCCCAATATCTATGTCGACTGAACAAACTTGGCCATTGGTAATATGGTTCTGGTGCTTTTTTCGGGGTATGTGAAAAAAGGAAGCACACAAAACTGAAGTTCACCTTCAAAATGTGCGTGTTCACACATTGAAAACTTTTTTTTTGGCCAATCACTATGAGGAAATTCCTTTCTATTGCCACGGAATAAGCTATTATAATATCATAGACTCAGATGTACCATTTGACAAAAAAGAATACGATTACGTTATTTCTCCTGCAAATCTGAAAGCTTTATTCTAAAATCAATGTTATGCTACTGAAACTATTTTTCTGCTTTCACCTTACAACAGTTTGCAATCAGTTGAAAGTGTTGAATAGTCATTGAGGGTGATATTTCTTCATCAGTTTTTCCTTTTAACCTCTTGGTCCTGCCTGTAAAAAGAGCTCCGTTTCACAGGCCTTTGTATCAGCTGGACTTGGGGGCTGGAAACTGCATGGTGTTGTCAAGCCTAATTAAGGTCACTTGCTGTTCAGCTCATCACAGAATTATAACAGTGCATCCCCCAGCTTGCCCCCAACTTGGAAATACTATCAGCAAATTTGCGTCTTGTTTCTTCTGATTGGGAGTCATATAATAATGACCAGCTTGGAGCGTATGGATTGTGGAATCAACAATGCATATAAGAAGAAACTGAGGTGTCCATCTGTACCATAGTTTGATTATTTTTTAATCTTTTTTTTTTGTCGACTCACTGCATGCATGGAGCTCTACTGTACTGCTACAGAAACGGTTCAGGAGAAAAAACCAGACGCTACAACCAAACCAAACCTGATCCCATGAACATCTCACATGCAGAAGGGTCATGGATTAGATAATTTTGGAGCTCTAAACTGGAAGTGGCAACATGCATGTGTAATTTTATGATCATATGTGCAATCTAGCAATCGATTGTTTATTGACTACAATCGAGGCTATGGAAGGAGATTTTTTTTCTTCTGTGCATTCATTCAGGCCTATGATATTGAAGTGTCTACTTAAGGTTCCGGATAAAGATTCTGACTAAATTGATGACGGCTTTGAGTCCAGTGTTATTGTTAGTTTCCGCCTATTTTGAGATATAATCATCTTAACCAGTTTTAATCATACTTGATTGAAGGAGAATTGTTGCTAATTCATGACTTTGGAACCTAGTTAGCTAAAGCTCCATGTAGCTAATATAGATATATAGTTAAAACCATATTTTGTAATCATGAATGAAAAAGGAAAAAGAAAGATGGAGAGGCACGATTTGAGAATGGAATACTAATGGTGCAATTTTGAATGTACAAATTTATTAATAATGTCTTGAATTAGACTTTTATGTTAATCAAGTGCTTAAACAATGGGGGCAATAAACTTGACGGATGAGTTAAATTATAAATATTTCTCCGAGAGTGTAGTCCAATTTAAAATGAATTGTGGATTTTTCCTCTCTTTCTCTTTGCTTAACAAACATGTTCTTGTAGTAGGACAAGAATAATCTCCAACTACTTAACGAATGCTACACGCTATATATATTCATTTGCCACATATTTTCTGGTGTCATTTCGCTTGATTCTGGAACAAAAATGTAGAATCGGACTTTCACTATTTTCTTATTCTCAAATAATTAATGTTAATTCACTTTATTAAATAATTTCACTTTGTAAGAAAAAATAATTGGTATTTTTAAACAATTACAACTGAAAATTAATATTTCACAATATTTGTTATTCTATGAAGTCTTATCTAATTAACATAAAGTTTTATGATTGGCTGAAAAGTGAGTTCTTTAATGAGAATAAGTAAGTGGCAAAGTTAGTTATGAATTATCAAATTTGTTATTTTAAAAGAAAATGACAATGGTGGAATTAGTTAATTAATCTTTTGTTCTTCTATGCGTCAATATTATGCATTTCATACAATAAAAAATGTAAATCTTTATTCTTCAACTAACTTATCTCACATAATATATATATATATATATATATATATATATATATATATGGTTTAATAAAGATGAAACACCCTTAGGTAAAAGAGATCTTATTCGTCCATTTGTAATCTGTGGTCGGAATCAAAACATTAGTAAAAACAAAACCGCTTTTGTAGCTCTTCTCTCTCTAATACAACGAGCCTCTATCTCTAGCCTAATGAGTCTTATTTAGTGTTCATGAGAATTAATCTATAACTCAATAAGTTTCTCTCTCACTAATCTACGAGTAGTGCTTGGATGTAAGAATTTGAATTCTTATTAGTTCATGAGAATTAATCGATTAAATCGAAAGTTCTTATTTAGTGTTCAGATGAAAAACATAATGATAAAGAATAAAAAAGATGAGTAAATAAATAAATACACAGATATGCCCTCAAAAGTAGATGTACTTGTGGGGGTGGGGGGGGGGGGGGGGGGGGTGGCTGGCTAAAGAGCTCACATGAGAAAAATGTGTAACAAAGGGCAAAAATTTCAAAACACTCATCCTTCTTCCTCATTTTCTTCTCTCACTCGATTGCGACCATCTTCAAGAGCTCAAGATGTGATATAGGTGTTGAAGAGGAGCTGAGAGGTCCAGAAATCGAAGAGGAACTCAACTGAAGGCGAAGGAAGGCTAGAAGAAGAGGAAACATCTCTAGAAACATTTAGGGACTAAGGTATGTAATGGGTGAACCCACACATTTTTCATTCTAATCATTTGTGGAATGAGGACACGACTGAGCTCTTTGTAATGGATTCGATTAGTTTTCTTGAGGTTTTTCTGTTGTTCGTTTCAAGGATTTGAGCCTACACGTTTTAATTAGAAATGAGTCATTCTTCTCAGATGTATGGAAGATGTTAGATCAATTCTAAGATGACTATACAAGTGATTGCGATCATGAATAATGGATTACATCGGTGTTTTCATGATTTTCGAATGAAAATCGATCGACCAGTTGGGTTTAGCAGTTGACCGATCCATATGTGATATTGCTTATGCTTCTGTTTAAATTGGTTAACTAGTCTAATGAGCGGTCGACCGAAAAATGAGTTTTTATATGTGTGATTGCTATTGTCCAAATTGGACGTGAAATTGATCGACTGAATGGGCGATCGACTTGCGGGGCTAGAAGCCACCGATCAAATTGGTCGACTGGTCATGTGGAGCGATTGACCGCTCTAATGGGCAAAACAACGATCGATAGGCACTATTTTAATGGGTCGTGCAAAATTTAACACAACGTTTCTTTTAACTATTGATTGCTAGCTGATAATGCTATTTCATGTCATGATTAATACTATTACTGATATGATTTTCTTGCTATTGCTTGAATCACATAGAAGTCGAATTGCATTCCATAAGATTAAAATGAAATATTGTATTGAAATGACATGTGGGGTTAAACACTTGGCCATTATTGAATGGATATACGGATAGAAATGAAAATGACATGACTTCGGGGTATCATGGTTTGGCCAGTCAATCGGCGCAAGGCTAACTAAGTACCTCATCGTATTGGTAAAGGTTCACTAATGATTTATTGATAACCTAATCATGAAGATAGGTTAAGTGGCAAGAATGCATGGACAATGTTAAAATTGGGCATTTCAAAATATAAAATGCAATGGAATGTTCTTAGCCACTATGGATATGGATAATTGGTTATTAAATGATATTAATGGATTTATGGAATTGGAATATGAATTGAGAATTGGTTTTCATGATCTATCTTGAGATCTTTATTGAGCATTAATTATCATTTTAATCGAAATGGTTTTATGGATTATTGAATTGCTTATTTTATGGCCCTTACATACAACTAATGGGAGGTGGGCCTCCCTTGCATCCGGGTTCATGCAGGTATTGAATAGTAGGTTGAATTCGGTGGCGAGCTCATGATGGCAGTTAGCATATGGTGTCGACCTTATGTTGGGCCATGGTATTCATGTATCATGCATGAGTCAACCTATGGGCCTTATTATGGATTATGTTGGAATTGGATTTATTTGTAGAGTTCGAGTCCTTTATGTATTTGGACTATCCGTCATGCTATACTTTGATGTCATTGGACTTAGTGTCATGTGGTCCATTATGTTTTATCTCTTCCGCTATATTTTCAAGTAGAATAGTTTAAATGTTATTGCTTTCCATTGTTTTCTTGTCATGTGTTTCGTTGACTTGGGGTCAACTATTACATTATCCACAGTGTAATGCGCTCTGGGATTCGCTCGCGACATATGTCATGGGGCTAATTTCGGGGGCGTTAAAGTTAGGTATTAGTGCCTACAGTTATTGGCTCTATGGTTAAGTGTTTTCCCAAAGTTTTTGATATTGTGGTCAAGTCTAAGTTATGTTTAAATGTCAAAACCATGTGCAACAGTTATGAGCCACCACCGACAAGGAAAGTTATGGTAAGAACCCAAGTGTATTGTTACGACTGGTTTAATTAATTGTATGATTGATGTTTCCCTTAAGAAAAATGTTTGGTAGGAGGGCTACGAACATTCAAGGAAATGAAGAAGCACCAACTACCGTTATTCAAAATGTGATGATGATGGCTCAAGTAATAGAAAAGAACACTAACAATTAAGGAAGGAGAAATATACAGAAGTTCCTGAACATGAGCCCTCCTCACTTCAACAGGGAGATGTTTCCCGAAGAGGCCGACGCATGGTTGGACGCCATCTCCAATGTCCTTCGTGTCATCCCTTGTTCGGAGGAAGACTTGGTGAATTTGGCAACCCATCAATTTGTCGATGGATCAAGGCAATGGTGGAGAAGGATGACGAACTCTAGATTTGAAGATGAAGAGTTCATCACTTGGGAGAAATTTGTGGGAATATTTAAGGAACAATATTTCCCTAGATACATGAAGGAGGAGAAGTTGACTGAATTTCTCTCATTGTAACAAGCCAATATGAGCTTGGATGAGTATTTCGTCAAGTTCATTGAACTTGAGAGATATTGTGACTTGGTCAAGAATGGAAGGATAAGAGTGGATTGTTTCATTCATGGCCTTAATCATGAGTTGAAGAGGCAATTACTAAGTGGAGAGCTCGAGACATTGCAAATAGATATGTCAAGGGCTACCAAATTACAAAAGGGAGTACGAGGAACACAATAGTGCAAAGGGAAAGTCACCTAAGAAGACAAATGAGCAAGGAAAAAGAAAGTAGGCAAGAGCACCTTACAAACCCCCCAACAAAAGGGTAGGTTAAAGATGGTCGAAACACATGCCCACATTGTGGCCGATTTCATGTGGGAGAGTGTTTTCGCAAGATAGGTGCATGCCTTAATTGTGGAAAGGGAATTTTGCAAGGGAGTGCTCAGGGAAGTGCGATGACAATCAAGATAAGGGCAAAGGGAAGATGGTAGCGACAACTCATCAAGGGAGAGCCTACAATATGATCGTCGAAGAAGTACCTCAGTCCAACGATGTAGTGCAAGGTATGTTACTTATCGCTTGACATCATGCTAAAGTTCTATTCGATTCAGGGGCGACTTATTCTTTCATGTTTATGGATTTTGCTAAATTTTTTTGGCTTGAAGGCTCAAGCGATGTTTTGCCCATTAAAGGTTGTGACACCGATGGGTGTTATGGCAACAAGAAGTTGGGTACTAGATGTACCCATACTTGTAGGAGAAATGAATCTCGTAGCCAACTTGATGTTATTACCTATGAGGGATTATGATGTAATCTTGGGCATAGATTGGTTATCCGAGTATGACGCCTACGTCATGTGTAGGGAGAAGAAAATTTTGATAGGTGCATAAAAAAATCCCTAACTAGTCATCCGAGCCATGCCGTTGGACGACCAAAGAATATTAGTGTCGGCTATGAAGGCCGACAAGATGTTAAGGGAGGGATGTAAATGTTTTTTAGCTAGTATGGTGATGAAAAAGGTAGACCATCTTCATGGTCAGTAACATGTTGAAGTTGTCAACGAATTCCAAGACGTATTGTCGAGAGACCTTTCGGCATTGCCACCACAAAGGGAGTAGTAGTGTTTATTAGACTGGAGAACCTGACTCGTCCGTTGACTGACCCGATATAATAATGTGTAAGCCCATCCGTGTCTGATCCGAATTCATCTAATAAGTTATCGGCTCAGACGAATAATATGCCAAACATTACATTTCAGCCGTTTATTCGATATCCGATAGTTTGATATCAATCCGATATTCGTCCATTAACTAACAAATCATCTGATAGGTCAACCGTTAATCCGTTATTAGTATTAGCTAATAAACTTATATAATATTATTTACCTAATAATAGAATATAAGTTGTTTATACATTACTAATTTGATTTGTTCTATTATCAATGAATAATAAAATAAACAAATGAGTAAAAAGACAAAAAAAAAAAAGAAAATTATGAAAAAACTAAGGAAAAAAATAATGATACATTATTTATTATATTATTTTATTAGTGTATCAAGAAAATAATATAAGAAAATATAGAAAAAATGCTATTTTTAAAAATAAATGAAAATAATAAATTAGTTTTTTTTAATATTAATGGGCTGCCCGATTCGTCCACTAATCGAACTATTCGTTAAGGCTTATTAGACCTTAATGGGTCTAACAAGTTTGAAAGTTTATTAGGTGATTCGATAATAATCCGTTAAATTAACGGGCTTGTCCGATCCGTCCGATGTCCGATTAAAACTTGATTGACCGAAACTATTAGGAGCTCATCCGATCCGTAAACACCACTAAAAGGGAGATAGACTTCACTATTGAATTGCTACCTGGAGTAGCACCAATTTCTAAGGTGCCCTGTAGAATGACACCGGCGGAAATGCATGATCAACTCCAAAATTATTGGATAAGGAATTTATTTGACCGAGTGTATCACCATGGGGTGCGCCAGTCTTATTTGTAAAGAAGAAATACAGATTGATGCGGTTGTGCATAAACTACTGCATGTTGAACAAGGTAACGATAAAGAACAAGTATCTCTTACCACGAATTGATGACTTGTTTGACCAATTGTCATCAACATCGGTATTCTTTAAAATCGATCTCTGAAGTGTATATCATCAACTTAAGGTGGCGGAGCAAGACATACCAAAAACTACTTTTCGGCCACTATGAACTTTTAGGAATGTCTTTTGGACTAACGAATGCTCCTGACGTTTTCATGAATCTTATCAATAGGATTTTTAGACCATGTTTGGACAAATTTATCATTCTCTTTGTCAATGGCATTATTCATCAACTCCCGAAGAATATAGGGAACATTTGCGAATTGTGTTAGAGACCTTGCGACAACATAAGTTATATGCCAAGTTCTCCAAGTGCGAGTTTTGGCTAGATCAAATCATGTTCCTTGGTCACATCATTTCTAAAGATGGAATCTCGGTAGATCTAGACAAGGTGGAGGCCGAGGTGATTTGGAATAGGCCCAAGACCATTACAGAATTCGAAGCTTTCTAGGCTTGACCGGTTATTATAGAAGATTCATTTAAGATTTCTCAAGAATTGCGGCTCCAATGACATACTTGACAAGGAAGGGAGTGAAGTTTGAGTGGACACTAAAGTGTGAGAAGAGTTTCTTGGAATTAAAGAAAAGGCTCACAACGGCACCAATATTGACCATCCCTACAGGAAGTGACAGATTTGTAATTTATAGTGGTGCATGTGGCATCGGATTAGGATGTGTTTTGATGCAACACAGAAGAGTCGTCGCATATGCCTCAAAGCAATTGAAGAAGCATGAGAACAACTACCGACTCATGACTTAGAGCTAGCCGTCATAGTATTTGCCTTGAAGATTTGATGCCAATATCTATATGGAGAAGTGTTCGAAGTTTTCACCGATCACAAAAGTTTAAAATACGTTTTCTCCCAAAGAAGTTGAAGGCAAAGAAGATGATTGAAATTTCTCAAGAAAGAGATTTTGAAGCAATGCCATAAATTCAAATTTGTTATTCGTCGGGGAGCAACAAGATGTATAAAGATCTTCAAAGGAATTTTTGGTGGAATAGCATGAAGAAAGAGGTCGCTAGATATGTGTCAAGATGTTTAGTTTGCGAACAAGTGAAAATTAAACACAAAAGACCGGGAGGGCTACTACAACAATTAGAGATTCCAGAATGGAAGTGGCAAGACATCACCATGAATTATGTGGTATGTTTACCAAGAACGAAGGAGGGACACAATGCCATTTGGATAATTGTGGATAGATTGACCAAATTGTCACACTTCTTACTGATGAGGATAAGTCAATCTTTAGAAAGTTTGATGAATTTATATGTGAAGGAAATAGTGAGGCTACATGGTATTCCATCCATCATAGTTTGGAGAGGGTTCCAAGATGCATTTGGAACAAGGCTCAAGTATAGTACGACTTTTCACCCTCAAACGGATGGTCAAAGTGAAAGAACCATTCAAATGCTAGAAGACATCTTGAGAGCATGTTCATTAGATTGTCATGGAGATTGTGACGATCATTTCCATTTGATAGAATTTACCTATAATAATAGCTACCATGCTACTATCAAAATGGCACCTTATGGATTTCTATATGGAAGGCCATGTAAATGTCCTACATGTTGGATTGAAATGGATGAAAGAAGACTCTTCGGTCTTAAGGTGATAAAAGAGGGCTCCGAAAGAATTGACATGATCAAGAAGAGAATGCTAGCGACACGAAGTAGTCAAAAGAGCTATGCCGACCAAAGAAGGAGGGAGCAAATCTTTAATAAAGGAGATATTGTACTTTTGAAAGTGTCACCTACTAAAGGTGTTATTCGTTTTAGCAAGAAAGACAAATTGAACCCAAGATATGTGGAACCATTTGAAGTATTAGAGCTAGTGGGTGATGGGGCATGTAAGTTGGCATTGACATCATCTTATGCAAAAATTCACAACGTGTTCCATGTTTCCATGTTGAGAAGGTATCATCACGATGACTCTAATGTGATACAAGTTGAAGAACCAAATATCAAGGAAGATATGATTTAGTGGAGATTTTGGAGTATAAAGAGCATCGTCTCCCAAACAAAGTGATATTAATGGTCGAAGTTGTAACGACCTTAATTTTTGATAAATAAATAAATAATTTATTCATTAATGAGATTTGGAAAATCATTATTTAATATTATGAAATTATATAATTTTGAAATTGATGGAAATTATGGGAAAAGTTGGAAAGGGAAATAGAGTTTGATAAGAGGTGAACTATTATGGAGATATTTATGGGATTATTAAGTTAATTTAGATTTAATTAAATCTCAGAAATTATGGGGTGATTAATTATTGATGGATGGACAAAATTAATTCTAAAAGAGTCAAAGGACTAATAGAAGTGATAACACTTACCTCCAACTATAAATCGACATTAAAGGGGTGGCTTGAAACCCTTTTTAGCCAAACAGAATTTCTGCACCACGAGCTCCACTTTTTTCTCCATTTTCACGCAAACTGAGGCATCCCAGAGAGCACGCAGCGGCTTATTTCGAAGCCGTCATATAGGAAAAGATCTTCCAAGTGGTGTTTGCTAGTTTCGGGACGTGGACTGAGAGTAATCGCAGGCAAAGTTTGGCATTTGTGCAGTTTTTTAGAAAAAGAACTGCAATTGATTTTTCAACCAACTTTAGTTACGTAGGGGGAATTCCTATGTCGTCGATTTTCCATGACATGGAATCCTATACTCATCTCCTTTGTACCATGATTCCATTGATATAAATTGTGCATCGTTTGAACATCGTATGGTATAGTTATGGTGGCTGAAAAATCATATTGGAACACGATTTTTCATCGGCGATAGAACCCAGCCCGAGCTATATCAACACAGCCCGGGTTGCAACCAACACAATCGGGTTCAGTATGAACATGGCTCGGGTTCTACAAACTCGGACCGAATTGAAATTGGGCATGGACCGGGTAGGCGACACGTGGCCCGAGTTTTTCAGAGACACGGTCCGTGTTCTTCAAACACGGCCCGTGTTTGATCGAGCAATTGTCACGGGCGTGAACCGGCCAACCTGGCTCAGGTTCATTCCCTATCCGACCTGAGTTTTGATCCAATTGAGAGAGTTTTTATTGTTCTGAACGTGGCCCGGGTTCTACCCGACGCATGCCGATTTCTAGGGACAAAAAATTGATTTTTGAGTATTTTCCCATGGATAATTGAATAGTTATTATGGTTTATATTTTCTAATCATTAATGATCATATTGTTACTAGATCCGACATCATCATATCTTTTAGATTTGATTTTGAGATTATTGGTATCATTACATTATTTAATCATGTGATTCACTATAGTATTGATCCAGTAATTTTCTCCTAATTGAGTTATTATTTAACCTAAACTAAATTGTTAAAGATATGTCTATTAGATAAACAAGATAAAAGATGAAAATTATTGGGTCTTCATATTCTTTAATTGTCTCTAAGACCCTTGGGTCATATTTTATCGTATTGTATGGTGCAGATAATATGCCTAGAGGTTTTAGACGTCATCATTTAGGGAAGCTATGATTGTCCTTTAATGGCCATGGTCTCTGCCATCATAAATTATTATTTAACGTTATTATTATAGGATGGCTTTTCGTGAGTTGATCCTCCACTGACCTACATGAAAGAGACATTGTGTTTCCCCTTAATTGTATTGAATAACTCCAAATATTGAATTGAATCGAATAGACTGGAGATGAAATTGAATTGAATCATGGTCATTCGTATATTGGCATTGATTGGAATTGCCTTTACCCATTTAATCGAATAGAAAAAATTATTGGTCAATGACCATTGATATTGATATTTAATTGAAATCATTAAATTGAATATTGCCATTGTGATCAGGCATAATTGATTATTGTTAATTGATATTGATTGATCTTTTGACCTCTTTCCTGATCTTTTTCATTGACTTATGGCTATATTGATCTATTGATTCATTGAGCTCTTACTCTATTAATCCATTTAGTGCTCTATTGCTTATTGTATAGTATTGCTGTCGATTTTATTGAGCACTATTGATTATTGACTATTGTTATGGTTAAACGTTACGTACTGAGTATTTTTAGACTCAAAGGTTTTACCTGCATCTGGATTTATGCAGGTGAGTTGATGATAGAAAATTGTGATGCAGGTGGTCAGGATCAATGATAGAAATGTTGTCCATGATGTAGGATTGTGCCTTATTAGATTTATTTGTTAGTCATTAGTTTTCCGCACTTTTAGTATTGTGACGTTATGGATTGTTAGACGTTCCTATTATTATTTCTACATTTTACTATTTATATTTTCTCAAAATTATTTTATAAAAAATTGTGTAGCGCCTCAAGGATGACTCTGAGCACGTGAAAGTCACGTGGGGTTCGGAGCATTACAAAAGATATTAGAGCCTAAGTAGAGGCACTTTTTACCTTTCTCTAATAGATAGAATTGAGTCCAAGTGAAATCGTCACGAGCAACGAGCAACCATTGCAGCTATTGATGCGTGTAAAATTGATAGCAAACGCTAGCAAGTGCATTAGTCACTCAAGTAATAAAGTGAATGAGTAGATTTATCATTCCGATGAGGACAATTAATAACTTAGATTTAATTTTAACCTTGTTAATTGAGAAACTAAGAAAATATATGATTTCAGGTGTGAATAAAAAGAAAATAATAAAAATAAAGGAAATGATCACCTGGATAAATAAGGATTTGATGATTAGGGCACCTAATTATCGCCACTAAAATGCAATAGATTTTCTTAACTTAGAATTAGTTGAATCAATAATAAAGTTGGATTCTCAAAATTAGTTAACCAACATTTCAGGCTTTAACTACTATCTTAAGAATAATTAGAATAAATGAATCCTTTCCGTTTTTAACTTATCTAATTAATCATAAGATGCATTCAAACGAAATTAATATTAATGGCTTTCTCAAGTCACCTTAATAACTACACAGATTAGGCCTTTTTCGATTTTCCTAATTGTGACATGCAATAAATAAGATCGATCCTAGAAACTGTTATGAAAATAATTACTTTTTCTCAGATAGCAATCAAATCACAAATCATGGAATCAAAGGAAAGCATTAAAAATGAAATTGCAATGCTATTAAAGATTCAAACTAAAGTAATATTGAGAAAGATTCTAAATGCACATAGGGTTCAACTAGAATGACCCTAATGAAAGAATAAGTCTGAGAATAATAACATCAAGTCTAATATAAAAGATTGAGAAATGAAAATAAAGAACTCTGGCAGCCATTGTGCACGTGCTCTCGCGAGTTTCCGGCAGAGCTTCGCTATTGTTCTCGCTCTTCTCCTCTTTCTAGGCTTCAAATTTATCTCCAGGCACTACAACAATATTGCAATTTTGCGATGGATAAATCCGTCGCAAAACCTTCCAAATCAGTCACAAATGTGCCTTTGCGACGGATTTTTCAACATATAGGGGTTAGTTGGAAATGTTGTCATCGCAAAAAAATTTCGACGGTCCTGAAACATCCCTTCGAAGATTTTGACGGATGTTTGTGATGGAAAAATGACTTTTGAAATTTTTGAAGGCTAAAATCCATCAAAAGTTCTAAAGGCAAAATCGTCCTTCAGAACTTTCGACGAATTTTGTCATTGGAAGGTCCTAATCCGTCTGCCGGTACTGGAGGAAGAAGTGATAGCCCCTTCGCAAGTTTCCACGAATTTCGACGGGAGAACCCGTGGATAATTTCGACGGACGAAAGTCGTCGTAGGCTTCGACGGATGCAACCCATGGAAGGCTTCGATGGCGTTCTCTTGTCGAAGACTTCGACGATCGTTCTCCCGTCATGGAGTGCGACAGATACGTCTGTCAAAAAGTTTTAAAAAAAGTTTAAAAAATAGGCCGGCTGCTACCGGATCGACGCTAGCAGTCGATCCGGAGTAGGTAGTCGGAATGGAGATAGAGAGAGAGAACCGGCCGGCCGCGCGTCAGATCCGGCCGCCTGACCACCCGAGCGCCGGATCCGCACCCAAGCGCCGAAACGGCGCCCAATCCCCGGATCCGACCGCCCGCGATCGGATGCGGCTGCCCCCGACCGGAATCGGCTGCCCAAACGCTGGATCCGTGCCCAAGCGCCAGACCCGGCCACCCGCGACCGGATGTGACTGCCCGCGAAGCGGCCGGATCTAGCCGCCCAAGTACCGGCAGGCGGCCGATCCAGGCCTGCAGCCGGATCCAGCCGCATGCGGCCAGATCTGGCAGCTTGTGTGCCAGATCTAGCTGCAATGGCTGTCGGAGTCGAGAGAGAGGGACAGGGAGAGAGAGTGGAGGAGAGCGGCTGGAATCATCATCGTTGTCGCGGGAGTCATCGTCGTCGTCGCCTGTCGCCGCCTTGGGAGAGAGAGGGAGAGAAGGAGAGAAAGAGAGAGAGAGGAGACAACCATGAAAAATTATTTGGCGGAGGATGGGAAACAAGGGAGATAGGGGACGCGGGAAGTAGAAGGAGGAGGGGGAAAATTGGGGGGGGGGGGGGGGGAGAGGGGAGGGAATTTGAGTTAGCGATGGTTATATATTTCGGAATTAGTAAAGAATTTAACATCCGTCGATAATTCTAAAGGCAATTCCTGTCGGTAATAATATATCATTATTTATATAAGAAATTTTTTTTGTTAAACATTATAATAAAAAATATATATATATTAACATATTAATATATCTAATTAGAAACATTAATAATTATATTGATAATAAATTATATTAATTAATATATAGATATAGTGATAATAAATGATATTATTTTAATTACCGATGGATGTTAATCCTTCGGTAATTTCAAAGGCATTATCCTTCGGTAATTACCGACGAGTAATGTCCTTCAAAAATATCGACGGATGCTAAATCCTTCGCTAATTATGCCGGCACTATCCTTCGATAAATAAAATATTAATATATTATTAATGTATTTAATTATCGAAGGAAAGCTCCTTCGAAATTACCGAAGGCTTTAGAATTCGTCGGTAATTTCGAAGGAAAATATCCATCGATAATTAAAATAATATCATATTAAAATCTTATATTAACATTAATAATATTATATGAATATAAACATGAATAATATCATATTATATTTATGAATATTTTAAGTAAATGGAAGAGATATGTATTATATTATAAATATTAATAATAAATTATTATTTTTTAAATGGAAGAGATATGTATTGTCACCCTTCAGTAATTTCGAAGGTATTTTCCTTCGGTAATTACCGACGAGTAATGTCCTTCGCAATTACCGACAGATAATATCCTTCATAATTACCGACGGATAATGTCCTTCGAAATTACCGACGGATGCCAAATCCTTTGGTAATTTAGAAAGCACCATCCTTCAGTAAATAAAATAATAATATATTATTAATGTTTATATTATAACACATCTCTCTATTCCATTTTTATAAAATATTTATAATATAACACAATATTACTAATGATTGCAATTATATAGAATGATATATATAATTAATATCAATACATATACTATTATTTATGTTTAATAATAATATTATTATATATATAACTATTGATAATAAATTATACTATTTTATTTACCAAAGGATAATGCCTTCAAAACTACCGATGGATGCAAATCCTTCGATAATTTCGAAGGCATTTTCCTTCGGTAATTACCGACGAGTAATGTTCTTTGCAATTACTGACGGGTAATGTCCTTCGAAATTATCGACAGATGCCTAATCCTTCGTAATTTCAAAGGCACAATCCTTCGACAAATAAAATAATAATATATTATTAATGTTTATAATATAACACATATCTCTCTTCAATTTTTATAAAATATTTATAATATAACATAATATTACTAATGATTGTAATTATAAATATTAACATTATGTAATTAGTATCAATACATATACTATTATTAATGTTTAATAATAATATTATATATATACTGATAACAAATTATACTATTTTAATTACCGAAGGATAATGCCTTCGAAATTATCAATGTAA
This sequence comes from Pontederia crassipes, assembly GCA_030549335.1. NCBI lineage: Eukaryota > Viridiplantae > Streptophyta > Magnoliopsida > Commelinales > Pontederiaceae > Pontederia > Pontederia crassipes. Next base: position 75,203,242 of record CM060188.1, on the reverse strand, counting down.
ATCCTTCGATAATATCGAAGGCATTTTTCTATGGTAATTATCGACGGGTGATGTCCTTCGATATTACCGACGGATTTCAAATCCTTCGATAATTTCGAAGGCACTATCCTTCGGTAAATAAAATAATAATTTAATAATAAAATACTAGATATATATTTAAATTATATTACATATATATTGTTATAAATATAATTACCGACGAGTATTTCCTTCGAAATTACCGACGGATGTAAATCCTTCGGTAATTTCGAAGGCTACACCCGTCGGTAATTTATCGACGGAGGTTTTTCGTCCGTAGTAATAAAAGACCTTTTGACCTTCAGTAATTCGGAAGGAGTGTCATATCTATCGCAATTGTCGTCAATAAATGAGAAGGATTCATTTCCTTCAAAAAATGTTTGTCGCAATCGCCATTTTCTTGTAGTGAGGGATGCTTTTCAGGTCCTCTTCTATCTCCTTTTATAGGTTTTCTCGTCCACCAAATGAAGAAATAAAAAATTTATCCAAAAGTGAATAAAATTTGCCTTTAAAACGTCTAATCGCCTGCTTTTACAATCATGACATCATCCTTCGCAGCTGTGACAGAAACATAAATGAGCTTCTATACAGTCACGACCATGACATATCCTTAGCACGGCCATGACAGAGTCATTTTCAGGCCGAAAGGTTCTTAGAGGCATGACCGTGACCAAGAGAGGTATGACCATGACAGAGGCTTTTGCCGTTTTTCCATTGTGTTTTAAAAAATTTTCTAGTAGTTTTGATTTCTTGCAATGAAATTATCCAAACTTAGGTAGAAATCAAATCTTAAAGAATTTATCTAAAAATAAATCAATTATCTCTTCCTTGAACACAAAAGTCTTCAAAAATATAAATTCAATAAACTAAATTAATGGATGATTTTTCGTGCATTAGCCATTCAGTAGGGTCAAGTATTGTATTGTGATATATATGGATTATGGAGCTCACAATAATGGAAATTTATTTTTATTGAACAATATCCCACGGCTCCCAAGAGTGGATCACAGCGGTCTTCAGTAGGCCCAATGCTCATAGGCTAACAAGCAACATGCCTAGAGCTCAATGGAAAATAGGCAGCAGACTCAAGGTCCCCAAATGAATGGACATCAGAAGGAACAACTGAGGCAGGGGTTTTTACCTCATAGATTCCACTCAACTCATACTAAGTACTCACACCCCCTGAATCTCTCATGATAGCATCAACATGATCGTAAAGACACAATAGAGACGTTCCTGAAGTTGCAGCCCCCATAATTCGACGGGAAGGGTGACTTCGAGGAGGCTGAAAGATGGGTTAAGGAGGTTGAGCAGATCTTATCCCAAATGGATTGCGGCATGGACTGCAAGTTGATCTACGCTAGTCAGAAACTGGTTAGTGAAGTCAAGGATTGGTGAAAGGCCACCAAGCATATGATGTTCTCAGGCTAGATCACATCACTTGGGAGAACTTCAAGGTCTTTAGAGATAGATACATTCCTACCTATAAGAGGGGCAAGAAACAGGAGTATTTGACACTCCAACAGGGGAGTATGTCAATCAAATAGTACCTGACAAAGTTCCTCAATTAGAGAAGTACTCCACTCTGCAGTAGTTAGAAATTGATCATGTGAAACGCTGGGTAGATGGCTTAAAGTCCAACCTCAGAGAAAGGGTTAAAGGAGGGAAGTGTCGAACCCTCCAATTTACTGAAGAGTTCACCATATACCTAGAGGATGGCAACCAAACACGAGCCCAACAGCAGAATCAAGCACCTCCAAGTCAGCATAAGACATGGTGGCAGATGTGACAATCGTCGCCACAATGACCATAATAGAGTCAGACCCTATCCGGAAAGGAGAGAGAAGCAGAAGCCCTATGACTACTGTCATCGATTTCATCCCGATGAGTGCTATTTGAAGACGAACGCATGTCTGAACTGTGGCAAGGTTGGTCACTTTGCCTGAGAGTGCAAGGAGCCAAGGCACACTATACCATCTCTTCCTCAGCGCAATGATGGACCACCGAAGATGGTGCAAGGCCGAGTCTACAACATGCGGCCTATCGACGAGCATAAAGCAAATGACACCATCCAAAGTACGCTTAGAATTGATGGAGTTCATGCTAACATATTATTCGATTCAAGAACGACACGCTCCTTCATTTCGGAGCAATTTGCTCCACTATTGAGCATCAAGCCACAAGCTACAAGATTTCCACTTGACATCAGCACACCTTTGGGATCCATCGTCACCCAAAAGTACATTCGCAAGGTGCCATTAGAGGTGGAAGGTAAAGACTTTTCGACGGACCTAATCGTCATTCCAATCAAGACTACGATGTGGTGTTGGGTATAGACTTGTTGTCCTATCATGACATCTATCTATACTACCGAGCAAAGAAGATATTGATCGGAACATCAGGAGGACCTCAGACGTTCATCAGCTATCAAAGTCCAGAAGCTACTGAAGAAAGGATGCCGATGATTCTTGAAAAGTGTAATCAAAACAAACAATGCTGAGATAGATAGATGCCAATGGTGGTGAAGGAATTTTCGGATGACGTTTTAGGACTAGCACCACGGCGGGAGATCAACTTCCGCATCGACTTGGTACTGAGCACTGCACCTATATCAAAGGCACCATGCAAAATGGCTCAAGTGGAGATGCTGGAATTGAAGACCCAAATCCAAGAGCTGTTGGATAAGGGATTCATTTGATCGAGCGTCTCCCTATGGGGCGCTCTGGTGCTATTTGTGAAAAAGAAGGATGGGTCTATGAGGCTGTGCATAGACTATCGGATGTTGAACAAGGTCACGATAAAAAACAAGTACCCAATACCAAGGATCGACGACCTGTTCGATCAATTGTCTTCGGCAAAGGTGTTCTCAAAGATTAATATGAGAAGCGGATACCATCAACTTCGGATAGCTGATGATGACATGCCGAAGACAACTTTCAGAACTAGATATGTCCACTACGAGTTTTTAGTTTGGGCTGACCAATGCTCTGACAGCCTTTATGGATTCGATGAACGGAGTGTTTAGGTCATATCTGGACAAGTTCATGATTGTCTTCATCGACGAAATCTTCAATTATTCGTCGAGACCAGAGAAACATGAGGAGCATCTGCAGGTCATACTACAGACCCTACAGAAATACAAATTGTATGCCAAATTCTCAAAGTGTGAATTTTGGCTGGAAGGGATTATGTTCCTTGGTCACATCATCAGCAAAGATGGAATATTAATAGACTCTGCAAAGTGGAATTAGTTGCTAATTGGGAGCAACCAAAGAATGTATAGAAGATTAAGAGCTTCCTCGGACTCGTAGGGTATTATCGGAGATTTATGCGAGATTTCTCCAAGATCACGTCGCAGATCAATCTCACAAAGAGACACGTCAAACTCGCGCAGCGGCGACAGCCTCGCCGACCTCGAGCGCAGCCGCACCCCGCCGACCTCGCACTACAGCAACCCCCAAATATGCGAACCTGCGACCCCGCCGACCTCACGCAGAGATGACCCCCTCGTTGACATCGAGTGCAACCGTGACCCCATCAACATCGCACAGCAGCGACTCTCGAACTCGCAACCCCGCCGACCTTGCGCAGTGGCAGCAATGTATGGATAATGTTATAATTGGGAATTTCAAAGTCTAAATGCAATGGAATGTTCTTAGACACTATGGATATAGATAGTTGGGCATTAAATGATATTAATGCAATGGATTTATGGAAATGGAATATGAATTGAGAATTGATTTTCATGATCTATCTTGAGATTTTTATTGAGCATTGATTATCGTTTTAATCGAAATGGTTTTAGGCATTATTGAATTGCTTATTTTATGACCCTTACATATAACTAATGGGAGGTCGAAGTCGATGATGAACTCATGACAGTGGTTAGCACATGGTGTCGGCCTTATGTTGGGCCATAGTATGTTATGGTATTCATGTACCATGTATGAGTCCACCTATGGGCCTTATTATGGATTATGTTGGAGTTGGGCTTATTTGTAGACTTCGAATCCTTTATGTATTTGGACTATCCGCCATGCTAAACTTTAATTTCATTGGGCTTAGTGTCATGTGATCCATTACGTTTTATCGCTTACCCTATATTTTCAAATAGAATATTTTAAATGTTATAATTTTATGCTATTTTTCTTATCATGTGTTTCGTTGACTTGGGGTCAATTATTGCATTGTCCATCGTGTAACGTGCTCTGGGACCCGCTTGCGACACGTGTTGTGGGGCTGATTTTGGGAGCGTTACAACCATTGGAAACATGGATTTTGGCACGAGAATGGGATCGACAGCTAGGCCTTATTATGGATTATGATGGAGTTGGGCTTATTTGTAGACTTCGAATCCTTTATGTATTTGGGCTATCCGCCATGCTAAACTTTGATTTCATTGGGCTTAGTGTCATGTGATTCATTACGTTTTATCGCTTCCACTATATTTTCAAATAGAATAGTTTAAATGTTATAATTTTATGCTATTTTTCTTATCATGTGTTTCGTTGACTTGGGGTCAATTATTGCATTGTCCATCATGTAATGTGCTTCGGGACCCACTTGCGACAAATGTTGTGGGGCTGATTTCGGGAGTGTTACAACCATTGGAAACATGGATTTTGGCAAGGGAATGGGGCTCACATCTCCAGCAACCTTTCAGCTACTGGCACCAGCTCTTTATGCTCTCCAGAGTACCTCCGTAACCTTCCATATCAAATGTGTGTGTGTGTGAGAGAGAGAGAGTAAAAAGAAGGTGGGAGAGAAAAAAAAGGTGGTTTTTCATAGCATTAGCATGGTTGATATTTGTTGAGCGCACGGTGCACATAAAAAATTGTGAGCGCACCAACATTATTCCCTAAATTAATATAGACAATAAATATTAATTAATAATATATTAATATACTATAATTCTAATTAAAGTATAATTAGTAATTAATAAAATACTTATTTAATATCTAAATAAATAAATTTATATAAATTAAATGATAATGTATTAATAAATATATAATTATATATACTGTGAAAATTTAATTGAAAAAAATGGTTCCCACCTCTAGCAAGAACTGAAATCTCCATTTTTTGCCTCGTGTGATAAGTCGACCAAAACTTCTGATGGGCCCCATACAAAAAAATAATAAATTTTAGCATTTATGGTCTGTTTGATTGGGGGCAAAAGGAGACAAAGATGAGGAAGCAAAAGGAGGAGAATATGTTCCCCTTATTTGGTAGAGTTTAAGTTAGAGGGGAATGAAGGAAAAAGTCCCCCTCCAATGTTCCATTTTCTTTCACCCTCAAATTGAAAGAAGGGGAAATACATATATTTCCATCTTTGACAAAAAACTTAAACATATAACTACATATGTAAAGTATAAAATCATCTAAATAAAATAGTCATTTAACATTCATTCCCTTTCCTTTAATGATACCAACCAAACAAGGTAACTATTCACCTTCATTCTTCTATGTTTCCTTCCCTCCTTTCCTTTCTCATTATTGGCCTTACCAAACATACCCTTAGTTCTCGTCCAAACATAACCAACGTTTGTGTTTGGTACCGAGAACTAGGGTCAGAACTTATCCTAGTTTCCAAAAGTTCAATCACACACCCTATCAAAATGAGATAATTATGATCAAAAATTAAATCTCGGATAAATGTCAAATTGTCTTCGGCAAAAAGAATTCAATTTTTTTTTTATTTTTTCCATGTGTGAAGTTCCTTTTTTTCTTTTTAACATATAGTATAATAATATATATTATATATGCATATATATTATAATAATATGTGCACATATAATTAGTTTTAATATATTACTAAAAAAATTGTAGAATAAATTAATATTAATATATTGTGTCTCATTTTTTAATAATAACCTTATAATAATTTTTGTTTAATATAAATTTTCACCACATAAAATAATAATTTCTCTTTAGTTCTTACTTTTTATCAAAACGTCAATTAAAATTTATAAATCTAATCAACTTTTTATCTCCATCATTATATTTTTCATCCAAACACCAAATCAAATGTTTTTGTCTAATTCATTAGTTCTTAAGAATAACAAGGATTTTAATTCTTACATCAGAACACAACCAATGAGTCTTGAACTCTCTCTAACCCAATGAGCACCAAAAGTGCATAGAACAAAAAAAACTAACGTAAAAGATCAAGAAGAATTATCCCCCAAAAAAAGATAAAATGAATTAAGCTTCAATATGCTCATTCAGTTCATTTCCATCTAGGAGTAGCAGGTGAAAATAGTGAGGTAGTGATGTTCTCGAAGCCGAAGATTGAAAAACCAGGTGGTGAGAGCAATAGGATGGCTATGGTATTTGTCTCGACGAAGGGGGATCGGAAACAATAGGCTCTAGCAGAGGGCTATAGTCGAATATCTCGTGGGTCTTCTTGATGATGCCATTGTGGCAATTGGAAAAGGTGACCTGGCAATTCAGTAGTGTTCACGGTCCATTTTATCTCAATCTTCTCACACACCATTGATTGTCGCCTATTACCTACAACATCAGTAGTAGCCGCAGCCCATCGGTTGTCTTTTTTCACGTACAGCAGCATCAATAGCAGAAAGGAAGATGAGGAAGGAAGAAAGGGAGAAGGGTTTTGCTTGACAGAGCAAAGATGATAGGGAGGATCTGCCTTGACATGCAATGGGATTTGCTTAGTGGGGGAGAGAGAGAAACTCAACAAGCAATGAGATTTGCTTGGCAGAGAGAGAGAGAAAGAGAGACAATTTTATTTTTTTACTCACGTTTTAGTATTGGTGGTTTTAATTCGTGTAGATCAAAACGTTCCACAACGTTTCACCTAAATGGTGCTTTACCCACATTAAATGATGTGTGTGTTATGTGTGGGATTAATGGAGGTGTAACACATGTTATGTGTAACATAGTGTAATGCTCAAATCTGGGCCGTCCGTTTTACATCTACGCTCCAAATGGAATCATGTGTTGCTCTCCTCACCTCCGAGCGCCGCCATTGCCATCGACACCCCAACTTCGCAACCTTTTTCTCTCCTTCTCCTATTCAAGGCCCTCGACGCACCCGACCCTCTATGAGTGTCACACGTCAGCACCTTGATCATCCTCCTTCGAGCATTGGCACCTCGACCCCCTATGAGCGTCAGCATGTCCGCACCCGATCGAACCTGATACGATGCTCAAGAACAATGCCTTGAGTGACTGGAACAATATATGATAATCAAGAGAAACAAGATCAAACAAATTTTCAAGGCAGCGAAATATCAACCTCAAGATTACAATGAACCAGCAATCGATATTATAAATAGATAAACTTAATCACAAGATAGCCAACCTTGTAACTAACAGCGGAAGTTCCTGAAGAACGGGTTGCAGGAGTTCCCTCACAGCAAAAGTAATTAAGCCAAATTTTTATAAATTTAAAGATGTCTGAAATAACAATAAACACCAGTATTTATAGACCCTAGAAGACTGAATTTGGGGTGGAAAAAAGGCCTAACTTAGCCTACAAGCAAGGTAACTAGTTTCTTAAAATAATTAAATGAATTCCTATTGCAACTCTCAGTAGAATTTCCTTATATAATTAATTCTGAAAATTCCAAATAAATATGATTAATCCATGATTTATTTGGACCAAATTATGCTAACTCTTCGTGCAGCCCGATTGATAACACATTGAGAAGTTGGCTTTGATGCAACTTGATTTTGTAATTTGATCATTTGTAAATCGCAGATATTCTTGATTATCTTCAATTTCCTTATGTTTGAGATCCACAATATTATCATCATCATCCAACTTTGCTAGAAGATTCTTCTATTGCCGACTGCAATTGTAAGTATTTCCTGGTTCATATTATTTTCCTCCTCTTCAAAAGGATTCGTCCTCGAATCTGCATTCCCATTAAGAAGAATATATCAAGGTTCATATCATTTCCCTCCACTTCAAAGCGATTCGTCGTCAAATCTACATTCACAATAAGGAGAATATAATCTATCATATATTTGAATTTATTAAATAACTTAGGACATGCATAATGAAGATATTGATACTTTCCTTTCATGTGTCAGATGGGATGATGTATCACTATCAGAACTGCAATGATTTCTCATTTTTATCATCCTAATAAGATCCTGCAAGTATATAGGAAAAATAACATAAATAATATAAAAAGTAATGTAACTATTATACTCACCTGGATGAAATATCTGATGCTCATGTGGCAATGATATTTTAAGAAACAAAGTACAAAACTTCGGAGACCTTCCTTGCCGAATAAGAATCTTGTCAAATAAGATGCGCAATATATTCCAAAGAATTAGGAATCCAATATGGAGATTGTCAAGTGGTTCCAAGATAAACATGTTAGTTTCCATGAAATAAAATGAATCCTTAACATATGAAAGTGAAATATAAGATTCAAAACCAAGCAAATATCTCAGCTCATGAAATGAATAATGCAAGTCCTTGCAACTAATCACAATATCACCAAAATGATCGTGCAAATGATTGTTATAAATCAAAATATCCCCAAAGAAATTATTCTCAAATCTTCGATGAAAAATGAACAAAACTCCAACTAACGCAAATGCAATGAATTTTCGAATCATGATGTGAAATTTATATGAAAAATTGCAATCATCATCCGCAGAAATGGTCTTAGGAAAGCACAAAGATGGATTTAAAGAAATGCATAAGGTTCTAGGCTCAGAAAATCATGAAATGAAAATCAACCAATTAAAAGTGTTTAGGACTAGAAAATATTCATTCCAAAATTTTGACATATGGCTCAAATAAAGTGTAAGCACTCAATGAAGAACAAAGTGGAATAGAAAATTCAGATCTAATGTTTGCGTGTCATTCAATTCTTCTCTCAATTAAAACCTCAAACACATCCAGCAAATATAAACTTTGAAAAGTAAGAACTGATCTTTTCAAACTAGTTGTCATAAACTCAATACCTCTTTCAAATCCTTGCAAGAGAGAATTTATAACTTCATGTACTCCACTCAAATGATCATGTAAATGATTATTATAAATCAAAATACCACCTAAGAAAATAATCACAGATCTTTTGTGGAAAACATACAAAAGTTCCATTGATGCAAAATTTTCATTTGTGATGTAAAAATCATATGACAAACTGCAATAATTATCTGAAGAAATGCTCTTAGTAAGACACAAGGATTGGTTCCAGGAAATGAATAAGACTATACCCTTATCAGAAAATCTAAAAATCAAAATAAGCCATTAAAAATGCTCAATATTAAAAAATATTCATTCCAAAAATTCAATGCAAAACATAAATAAAATGAACCAGCAACCAACAAGTATAAAAATGAAAGAGATGAATGGCATTGAATACCTCTCTCAACTAAACCCAACAAACTAGTCACATCAAACAAATATAAAGTTTCAAAGCAAGGAGATGGACTTTTCAAACTAGTCGTCATAAAATCAATACAACCTCTTTCAATTCCTTGCATGATAGAATTTGTATCTTCATATAGTCCACTCCTACATATCTGCATGGAGAAATCAAAATCAAAAGACAAAGATAGTTAGTATTAAGAGGAACTCTCTTTCTTTTGCCTCAACACTTAAGTCTTTTTGCTCATATCTCTCTGGAGGTGGCCTTTCTAAACACTCAAGATCTAATCTTCTCTCGTTCTCACAACTCTCATAATACTCAACATCTAAATGTTGTATCTCAATACTTTTAGAAGATGGCCTTTCTAGACACTAAAAAATTGTGTGGCTATCATTTTCATCACACACATTGTGACACTCATATTTTTCATCTTTGTCTTTCTCACAACTTTCAGAATTGTTTGGAGTTGTTGTACAATCAGCTTCATCTTTCTTCAAGTGATGTTGTGCAACCAAATTTTTCCTCTCAATGTTGTAGGCTGCTACACACTCTTTAAGTTGCACCTACTCTTCGTATGCTTCTTGAGGTGGCAATGGTGCTAAAGTGTATTTTCTCCCATCTTTGCGACATTTATAACAGTTGGTAGCACCATCATGTGTCACGCATCGATCATATTGCCATGGTTGCCCCAAAAGCATATGACAAACATGTATTGATACAACATCACATAATACTTCATCAGTAATCTTCCAATTTTAAATGACACAAGCACCTGTTTGGTCACTTTGACTTCTCCTCCATCGTTTATCCACTAAAGTTTGTATGGTTTTGGGTGCTTTAAGGTTGGTAGCCCCAACTTCTCCACCATGTAATGGCTAGCAAGATTGACATAGCTTTCACTATCAATAATTAGTCCACAAGTTCTATCCAAAATACAATAACGCGCATAAAAAATACTATCTCGTTCATGTGTTCTCCCTCCAATCTGAACACTCCTATGCCTTCTCCCACTTTTATCATCTTTCTTTTCCATCTCTTCATCATGTTCATCGTCATCAGGAGCACGCTGTCTTTGGCAAGCTCTTCTTTGATTTGGTTGTATAACTTGTTGTAGTTGTGCAATTTGCACATCTACCTGATCATGAAGTTCAGTAATCATATTTCTAAGACGATGAAAATGTTGTGTCATAATCTCCATCATTCTTATTTGATCAATTTCTTCTTTTCTAAAATTGATCTCTTTGTCCTTTTCTGTTGACATTGTAGCAAATTTCTACAACGAAAGTTAGTAAAAATAATCTCACTACCTCACGTGATGACACTTAGTTGTGACACTCATATTTTTACCTCAACTCTCTTAGGCTTTTTTTTTAATTGTACTTACCACTCAGCCTTTTTCCTCTCTTGAACCCTCCAACAAATTCTAGGAGAACTAATGCAAGTCAATACAAAGGCAATGTGTGATTGAATCAATCTGATTTATCAATATGATTGCAAGATCAAAAGAATACTTGAAGTTGATTTAGAATAGAAATCAGGAAAAGGTTGTAAAAAAAAGATAGATATAAAAAATTTAGAATTGGAATGAATTCAAAGATTACCCTTCTTTGAGTCAAATTACTCTATTCTCAAAATTTTCTTTGCACCTTTCTCCAGAAATAATCTTTCCTTTTTTTCCTTTCTTTCCTCTTTCTTCTGAATCCTTTCTGTCACTTTTTTCAGTTTTTTTAATTCTTTTTTCTTTCCAAAAATTTTCTTTTTCCCTATTCTTCTCTTTACTCCTTTCTTGCACTTTTCTTTTCAGTCTTTTTTTCTATTTTCGGAATTTTTTTCAGTCTTTTTTTTAAACTGCAGCAAACTTGAAAATAAATAAGGACGACGGCTAGAGTTTCAACAACAAATAAGCAAATTTTTTTGTTGTTTTCTTTTTTTTTTAAACTGTAACAGATTTTGAAGAATACAAGGATGACTGTTAGGATTTGAAGAACAAAAGAAAGCAAATAAGGAAGATGGCTAAGATTTGAAGAACTAACAAACCAAATTTTTTGTGTTGTATTTTTTTTTCAGAAACTGAAATAGGGGAGCAACAAAATAAGGAAGATAATAAAAAACCGAATCGAAAATGTGGCTCTAATACCAACTGATACGATGCTCAAGAACAATGCCTTGAGTGACCAGAACAATATATGATAATCAAGAGAAACGAGATCAAACGAATTTTCAAGGCAGCAAAATATCAACCTCAAGATTACAATGAATCAGCAATTGATATTATAAATAGATAAACTTATCACAAGATAGCCAACCTTGTAACTAACAGCGAAAGTTCCCGAAGAACGGGTTGCAGGAGTTCCCTCACAGCAAAAGCAATTAATCCAAATTTTCATAGATTCAAAAATGTCTGAAATAACAATAAACACCAGTATTTATAGACCCTAGAAGCCTGAATTTGGGGTGAAAGAAAAAGGCCTAACTTAGCCTACAAGCAAGGTAACTAGTTTCCTAAAATAACTAAATGAATTCCTATTGCAATTCTCAGCAGAATTTCCTTATATAATTAATTCTAAAAATTCCAAATAAATATGATTAATCCATAATTTATTTGGACCAAATTATGTTGACTATTCATGCAGCTTGATTGGTAACACATTGAGAAGTTGGCTTTGATGCAACCTGATTTTGTAATTTGATCATTTGTAAATCGCTGATATTCTTGATTATCTTCAATTTCCTTATGTCTGAGATCCACAACATTATCATCATAATCCAACTTTGCTAGAAGATTCTTCTATTGCCGACTGCAATTGTAAGCATTTCTTGGTTCATATCAGAACCCCTTCGAGTGTTTCCACCCAAATGATGACATTTCGACCATTAGGATGCCACCATCGATTGTGATGTTGGAGTAGCTGTGGATCCTGGTGCCCTGTGCCCAGCCCCCTAGGTCAAGGTTTAAGGTGCAAGCATTGCGACCATCATCCCGTTGGCATCGAGTCAACGATGAGCTTTGGTGACCGAGATTGTGGCGATGGAAATGGGCGCAAGCAGGGATCGAGTGCAAGCAAGGTGGAGGATTGCCATCGCTCGACGAGTTTGGGGAGGGGGGTTCCAGTGCTCGCAAGGGGTTGGGGGCAGGCACTCATAGGAGGTCGGGTGGGTACGGGGACAACAGTGGCACTAGGAGGGGAGGAGGAGGCTACAGAAGTGGGGTGCCGATAGCGCTCAAGGGAAGGAGGAGATCGTGCAAGAGAGAGAATGTTGTTTAAATCGGACGGACCAGATTAGAGTATTGCACCAAGTTACACATAAGGGGTATTACAACCCCATTAAACCCTATATATATAGTTTGATTATCAAAGGTTTTATCCTAAAATTATATTTTGGTCTCTCTTTCACGTGCACACGCACCACACAATTAGAAATGTGGAGCTCCCTACTCCTCCATTAACGAAAAGAAAGAAAAACAAAGGAAGGAAAAGACCATTTCCATATTTGTGTGAGTTGTCACTCTCCATTACCATCCTTCATCTTCCTCTCTTCTGCCATTTGCCAAGATATCTCATGTAATGCCTCCAAAATTCGCTCAATGACACGTGTCGCGAATGAGTCCCGGAGTGCATCACGTGATTTACAATCCAATGGATGACATAATGACAATGAAATATAACTAACTTGAGTAGATGAAACAAAATCAAGAATGACATATAACTCAAATAAAACATAGCGGAAATGATGTAATATAAAGGATAACATGGCAATAATTCCAATGACATCACAAGGTACTATGACTCGAAGTTCACAAAGTCAACAACTACATAATGTTCCTCATGAGTGAGAATATGTACATAAACAACTATTATCCATAGGCTATCAAATACAAGACAAACAAAAGTAATCACATAAAATATTCCAATAAGAGACTGACACCCTAACTTCCTTCATGAGCTTGACTTCATTTCTCACTCCTCCATATCTGCATGAATTCGGATGCAAAGGAGGCTCACCTCCCATTAGTTGTACGTAAGGGTCACAACTAAATAAAGAATTGATGGTTCAATCCAAAGAAAAATAATCCAATAATGAATCAATGAAGGAACAATGAAACGATAAGACACAATATGTCAATCTTCATCGATCATATTCGTTTCAATAAGAACAATAACATTATTTATTATTAATGCTCAGTAATATACCATTAGGGGTTTTGAAACACTGATCATAGGGCCACTTAGTACCCAATTAACAATAATTCCAATATGTTCAAGTCGCATAACTCAATATGATTGAAGTTAACTGTTTACATTCTTATTCTATAAACAATCATTAGACAATCAATCTTTAGTGAGCCATCATGGGACTTGGTTTATCTCGACGCCAATATGGCTTGCCAAATTGGTCGCACTTGCACCCATCAATACAATAAAATATGATATGACGAGGCCAAGTGGCCCATCAATGGGTACATTCAATAAAAAGTTGATTTTTAACCTACCGCTTGACATGCAATATCAAATTCTAGGTGAGTCAATTAATAGCATCAGTCAAACATATCCTAACAATGATTCAAACATAGCATGATATGAACTAGCTTAAATGTCATTAATAATGTAACTAAATTGTCTAAATGATGTATGTGTAAACATAGTAAACAATTGATAATTGCTTGAAGAATGATTTAATAAACAATAATAAATAAATTTAAAATATGATCAATTTCTCAACTTACAAGAATTTTTCTATGGGTCACTGTTGTGAACCACTCGTTACGGACTGTGACGAACTCCTTTCACAGCCATTACACTAGACGTAATGGTCGTGTTACCTAAGTATTAGCAATGATCACGAATCCCCTGTGTCACAATCATGGCCCAAAATTCATAAACTTTGATCTTAAATCCTACTACATGTGTTGGTAACGATCGTGACACCCTTGTGTCGCAACTGTGGCTTAGGGCTCAAATCGCCTTGTTTCTTCCGGCTCCTTTGACTGACCACTCGGGTCGGGTCGGGTACTGGTTGAAATTTTTCAACATGAGTCAATTCGACCCGACCTTTTTATTTTTATTTAAATTTAATTGTTTTTATTTAATTTAGATGTTTTATATGATTAAAAATTTGTAAAATAGGAAAATAAATCCTTTAAAATAAAAAAAATAATAAATGAATAAAAGGAAATTTTTATGGTTTAAAATAAAATAGTTAATACATATTTTTATATTAAAAATTATTAAAATAAATAAGAAAAAATGTCGATATGATCCAACCCAATTTGTTGCCCAGGTCGAGTCGGGTCATTTCTGATGCCCAAGAAGCCATCAACCCGATCCAAATTGGATTAGGTTCGGGTTGAGTCCAACTCGACTTATGAACACTCTTTTCATAACCGTGGTTGCAAGGCAGTTATTTGTCCAAAAAACTTCCTCTTCGCTCATGACTATGAACACCCATATTCACGGTAGTGGCCGCAAGGTCATCATATAACCAGAAATTTTCCTCTAGCTCACGGCCAAGAACACCTATTTTCCCAGCTGTAGCTATGAGATCATCATTTAACCAGAATCTTCCCCTTGCTCACGGTCATGATGATCGATATCATTGTCATTCTCGGGAAGGTTACAATGCCCATAATGACTCATTTCTACTACACACGGTAGTGAAACCCTTGTCACGGCCCGTGAAGACTAAACTTGAATAGATTCCATATAGTCTCGACATCATTACAATTGTAACACTATTACATCAATGTTTCAACCTTGACATAAGACATACCACACCAAAACTACATTATCAACTCCAGCTAGCTTTCTAGAATTTTACATAAACCTAGGAACACTTACAATGGAATTTGACATACCGAACACCTATGCGTTTGAAACAATCGTAATAGAATCCTTACGATTACGTGAGCTACAAACCAGAACACAAAGAAATATACCAAATCAATCATACTAGCATCGTCCATCCACCAAAACCATTGAAAACCAATATAAAGAACATCCAATCCAATGTTTAATTGGGAAATGGAAGAAGCCATATGGCAAGCTTAACTCAGGAATCCCAAGATGGAAATGAGAAAAAATTTTCATAGATTTCATGTCATGCCTGCCCCGTACACAAAAGGGCATGGTTCTATTTGGGTAGTTGTCCACTGATTGATAAAGTCTGCACACCTTATACCAATCAGAAAGAGGTAGTCAATAGAGAGATTGATGGTTATGTACGTTCAGGAGGTTATCATATGGCATGGAATTCCACTTTTTATAGTGTTAGATCGAGATCCTCGCTTCACAACAGATGAAAATCTGATGCAACATATGACCTTTTCTATTGTAAGTATTTGTATTCAGGTGATGCAACATATTGAGATATCCGATGAAAATCCTAAATATTTATAACAAAAAGAGCAAGACTATGGACCCGTTTGGCTTAGTTGATGCAGAATAACTAATAAGTTTAAGTGCTCATAAATAGTTTAATAGATAAAAAAACAATTATGCATTTAATAATAAAAAATTATAAATTACTATTTTAGTTAATTGTGAAGAAAAGCTGTGTGTATTCTAAAAATAAAATAGTATATTTATTGATCAAACGTATTAACCTTTTTTTCTTTCGTAAAAAAGTTGAGGTCATTTTACTAGTGGGCAAAAAAGTGCTTATCAACTCTTATCTTTACTTATCAAACATGGAAAAAAATATATAAAACTACTTATAAATCATTTTATAAGCTTAGCCTAACATGCCACATATCCAATTTTTTGTTACACCTACAACACCAATTTAAAGCAAGACTATGAATAAGCGGGTACTTCAATACGACACTCCTTGAGTTTTTGAGTAATTATGTGAAACCCACATGTTCCTACACTTCATATTATCTTTCTTTCTCTTGTGTTAGATTTCATACCTTCCTTTATATTTTAAGAAGGTTTAAAAAAATATATTATCAAATCATTATAATATAACTTCTAATGTAATTTCTGGCATTTTTTTGAGCTGATGCTTAGTTCATGACAATAGTATTTTACTACAAAAGATAATAATACAAATTCTTCATATTAAAAGGTTAGAAGACAACCAAACTATGAAACTCTAATATTTCATTTTAAATGTTGAAGACTATCAAAATAATTATTACGACTATAAATATAGAAGTCATATTTTCCCTAATTTATTTAAGCCTTTTCAAAAGTTGATAGGTCATTCACTTTAATGTAAAATTAGGGCGAGGTCGAAAGTTCCTAACCCCAATGAGCATGGGTGGAACCATACTTCTTGATATATTTATATAAATTAATATAAAATTATAAAGAAAATGTAAAATATACTATTTTAGGATGTCGGCGCCTCCTACTAACGAGACTAATTATCAATGAGGGTGAGGGAAAACTTTGGAAGAAAAATGAGAGGAGGGTAGCGATGAAATTTTTTATTTAAAAATAAAATTTGAAATACTAATCAAAATATTAAATATTCACTTTACATTAGATTTTATCTACCTAATTTAGTTTTTGAATTAATTTAGAGGGCCATGTGTCACGGACTAAAGTTTCACTATAGAACTCTAATTGTGCCGGCCTTGGAACCTTCCTACTTGAGGGCTCCAAGCAGCTTGATCGGATGTCCTTTCGACAACCGCACACTTGCACAATGAAAATTTAAAAGTTGGACAATGCACACAAGAGAAGCACTCAGACTTGTAGGGGAAAGCTTGTATATTTTGACTTCAAACGGTGATGATACATGGCCGACCCAGAAGGTCTATTTCACTATAAGAAAATCATCGATTAGTGACACAACAATATAGACTCTAATGCGTCACTAACTCGGCGCTGAAGACAATAGAGACACATTAGTGTCGACTTTGCGCCACAGGCTGGGCGACGTCATTTCTCCGATGCTAATAGCGTCGACTTCGCGCCCATGGGTTTGTCGACGCTATTACCGTCGAACGGTGGTGCTAATACGACGCTATACTGATGCAAAAAGTGCCATCGTGTGCCAATATGTGTCACTACTCCGACTCTAAAGCAGTGTTGTAATTATTGATGCTCATCCGATGCTAAGTTGGCGCTACATGCGACATTGATCTGACGCTAATATGATGCTACAAGTCAGTTTTCTTGTGCCGCTACTGCAACACTAATGTGGCACTAAATATTGAGATGCCATTGAGACGCTAAGGATAATATGTTCGAACTCTGATCGCCGTGATAAAGAGACGCTAAGAAAGAACCAAGTTCACGCCGGAGTCATCATTCAAATTCACAACATTTACATTCTCAGCATCCTCCTCGCGCATTTCAAACGATTTTACATTCAATTCACATTCGATTTTTTTACATTTCAATCGATTTTACATCAATTCACATCTTAATCTTACGAAACAAGAGGAGGAGGAGGAGGGGCGGCATCAAGGTAGCAGCAACATGAGGAGGAGGCTGGGGCAGAAGCAACAAGAGGAGGAGGCGGTGGTGGTGGCATCAAGGCAGCAACAACAAGAGGAGGAGGAGGCGGCGGCATCAAGGCAGCAGCATGAGGAGGAGGAGGTGGCAGCGTCAGGGTGGCAGCAGCAATAGGAGGAGGAGGAGGAGGCATCCGGGCGATGTCGAGGCAGAAGCAATAGGAGGAGGAGGAGGAGGCATTCAGACAACATCGGGGTAGCAACAATAGGAGGAGGAGGAGGTGGCAGCATCCGGGTGACGTCAGGGCAGAAGCAATAGGAGGAGGCGGCAACGTCGGGGCAGAAGCAATAGGAGGAGGAGGAGGCGGCAACATCCGGGCGACGTCAGGTCAAAAGCAACAGGAGGAGGAAGAGACGACTGGGCAGCATCCGAGCGACGTCGGGGCGGCAAGAGGAGGACGAGGAGGAAGCGACTAAGAGGTGTTGGGGCAGCAGCAATACTAGGAGGAGGAGGAGCTGTTAAAAGGGGAAAGAGGCGGCGTTCGGGAAGCTACGAACTGTTAAATTAAATGAAAGAACGGTTAGGATTTGTTCTTAGTCGAGCACACGGATCTCCAATTAGCGATGACTGAGTTGACACACTATTGCGGCGCTAATGCGGTGACACGTTAATTAAATTCTTATAGATAATCATTTATAAAGTACGCCGTCCAATGTCACGACGCTAAAGTAGAACAACTCGTCGCATTAGCATCGCAACTTTTAGACGCTAAATTAGCTCCCACCTGGTGACGCTATTATGACTCTATTAAGAGTGGTAGGCGATGTGGATGCTACGATGAAAGCATCGCAACAGACGCTAGGATGAAAACGTCACTATTGCGACGTTGCGGTGGCACCAAAATAATTGATTGAATGTATATGTGTATGTATATGTATATCAACATATATGTATATATGCATATGTATATGTATATGTATATGTATATGTATATGTATATGTATATGTATATATATATGGGGGTGTGTGTGTGTATGTATGTATATGTTATATAAGTAATATGTATATATGTTATATACTGAGTACAAATAACATATATAAGAGAAGAACGTTGACGTCGTCCAAAAAATTCAAAAATTGTATTTGACCAAATGAGACGACTCTAAGAAGTCCCAAGTGGTCCAATTTTCTAGAAATATAATTTTTAATATTATTAAGGTGCACGAAACTAAATAGACCACCCTTACTAAGTTTGGATACAAAAAATTCTAACAAAATCAACATTTCTCAAAAAAATTTGAAAACTCTATGTCGACTAAATGTGATCATTCCAAGAACTCTCGAAAGCTCCGATTTTCGAGAACGTGCATTTTTAAATTTCTTACGCGGGACGAAAGTTTTGAGAAATTTTTATAATTATAAAAAATGTGTATTTTGAGAATCGGAGGAAATGGAAAACACGTTAACTAGTGACGAGCATACGGATCTCCAATTAGCGACGACTAAGTTGACACGCTATTGCGTTGCTAATGCGGCGCCATGTTAATTCAATTCATATAGATAATCATTTATAAAGTACGCCGTCCAATGTCCCGACGCTAAAGTAGAACAACTCGTCGCATTAGCATCGCAACTTTTAGACGCTAAATTAGCATCCCACCTGGCAATGCTATTATGACGTTATTAAGAGTGGTAGGAGACATGGACGCTAGGATGAAAGCGTCGCAACGAACGTTAGGATGAAAGCGTCACTATTGCGACGCTGCGGTGGCGCCAAAATAATTGATTGAATGTATATGCGTATGTATATGTATATCAACATATATGTATATAATGCATATGTATATGTATATGTATATGTATATGTATATGTATATGTATGTAATATGTATATATGTATATATGTTATATATTGAGTACAAATAACATATATAAGAGAAGAATATCGACGTCGTCCAAAAAATTCAAAAATTGTATTTGACCAAATGAGATGATTTTAAGAAGTCCCAAGTGGTCCAATTTTCTAGAGAAATAATTTTTAATATTATTAAGGCGCACGAAACTAAATAGACCACCCTTACTAAGTTTGGATACAAAAAATTCTAACAACATCAACATTTCTCGAAAAAATTCAAAAACTCTATATCGACTAAATGGGACCATTCCAAGCACTCCTGAAAGGTCCGATTTTTGAGAACATGCATTTTTAGATTTCTTACAGGGGACGGAAGTTTTGATGAATTTTTATATTTACAAAAAATATGTATTTTGAAAATCGAAGGAAACAGAAAACACATGAAACGTGAAATGTTTACTACACATGCCCATCTATCTGAGGCTCTGAGCCCTTCAATACGCCTATTTTTTCATGGCAATCTGAACTAGGACTGTGGAGAACCAACCATTTCTATTCTAAAACTTTGTCTATTTTATTGAATTTCTTTTGACCTCTTATCGTCGTGATTCTTATGCAGGTGGACAGATCGCATCGATCTCTACGAGATCATAATTGTCGTTTTGCCCGATTCCTGCTGGACACATGTCAGTGATCATCGGAAGCCTATGTTTTCTTAGGTTCTTAACTCTGCCGTCCGGCTTCCTAAAATCACTAGAAAATATTGAAAAATCTGTGTTCTCGTGACCTACTTGAGATATAAATTTTCCCATGATCTAACAATCGCCATTTGAATCCCATGGAAAATGAAGAAACACTATTCCCCCAATTTTGGAATTTGGGAATTGGAGTATAATGTATGTATAACATAGTATATTAATTTTTGTATATTATATAATAGAATAATATAGTATAGTATAGTATAGTATAGTATAGTATAGTATAGTATACAATATATAACATATATTGGCAAAAGAGCACAAACTAGCGTCTACTTCACATCACAATCCTTTGACGCTAAAATCGCGTCGCATTTGCCGATGCCAATACAATGCAAGACGTCAGCACTAATATCACATCTTATTTTCGCGTCGACTTAGCGTCTTCGTTGTGGTGATGCTACCTTAGCGTCGTAAGCTTGCGACACTAATATAACGCTATTATCTACCTCATATTTTTTTAGTTTTGGCGAGTGATAATAGTGCCGAAATAACATCACAATAGCACTTAATTCAACGTTGACATCCTTTGACGCTACTGCGATGCTAAAGTGATACTATTGAGAAGCCATTAGAATCTACATTTGTCGATCCAATGGCGGCACTATTGTGACGCTATTGGCATCTATTTAGCGTCGCGTGTTATGCCAACACTAATTCACGTCACTATTTGACATTTTCTTGTAGTGTTTATACAAGAATGGGATGGTTACATCATTAACTCCCTCCTTGATTTGGCCGATCTCCTGGGATCTTCTCGATTCTCCCGCTGAAATCGTAGGATCCTCCTCCTCGATTCTCCATGCTGATATCATGGGATCTTCTTCCTTGATTCCTTGGCTAGTATTGTGGGATCCTCCTCGATTCCCTGATTGTAGCAAAACCCCCTCTATGGCCTTAGGATATTCTCCTCAAAATCCTCCCTGGTCTTCTCACCAGGATCCGCCTAGAATTATTCTCACAATCATTCTTTGATCCTCTGATCCTCCCCTGATTTTCTCAAGATCTCCCTTGATCTACTCTTCAGGATCTTACCACCAATGATCACTCGTGGCCAGCTATCCTCCTCGACACTTGCCATCCTTGTAAACACTTTGGGACAAGCCGATTTGTCTTGGGATGAAATTGCTCCTCTGCTGCGCAAGTGCACACTGCACTGCACTACCGCTGCTGCCAAACTAAGCGTTCTACCAAAGAGGGCAGGGAATGTGCCGCCTGCACATTTTTGCGCTGCCAAAGTGGACATTCTGCCAAAATGGACATTCTGCCTAAGTGGGACAGATGGGCTGTGTCCTAGTCCTGTCCTGGGACGTGGCAGAAAAATGGGTGACACATGGGCTTATTTAACCTTCATATTATATATAATATATGGATTTAATGGGCTCCTACCTAGTCAAATAAGTAGGAGCCTCCTACCTAGCGTCCTAATCATTTGATCTGATCGGATGCATGGAGGGAGCGAAGATCACGGAGGCGAGGTGGAGTTAGAGGAGTAGTTCACAGATGGGGGGTGGGGGACTCAATCGTGACATCACTCTTGTGGAAGCTCCGATGGCAGTTGGAGGAGTTTGGTTGTTGCTGTTCAAGCACATCGCGCGTTGCCGATCTGCTTTGCTGGCTGCCATTGTCAGATCTCACTCCCATTCACAAAGGGTCGGCGCTGCTCGTGCACATCGCCATTATTGCTGCTTGCACACATTGCCACTCCAGCTGTCGACATTGCCGCCGTTGTTCGTTGTTGATGGCACCACCGCTATTGGATCTCTCTATTGTTCACAAAGGGTCGTCGCTGCTCGCTCGCATGATTGTTGTCGTTGCCGCTGCTCGTTGTCGCTGTCAACGCCCATGCTCGCTGCCCGCTTATGGATGTTGTTGCTTGCTATGAAAAATGAATGAACTGGTTGATCTCTAGATGCCCAGCTCCACTACAAGAAATTCGCCGATTAGCGACACACACGCTCAGCCTCTAATGCATCGCTAACTAGGCGCTAAAAAGAGTAGCGACGCATTAGCGTCAACTTAACATCACATGTCCGGCGATGCAAAACTTCCGAAGCTATTAGCGTCGACAACGTGCTCACAATATATCGGCACTGTTACCGTCGACAAGTAGCGCTAAGTCAGTGCTATGATGACATTATTTGGACTCTCGAGGAATGACTTGGAGCATCACGATTTCGGCGCTAAAGCGATGCTGATATCATTGATGTTATGGAGATGCCATTAAGATGCTACATGTAGGCTCTGTTTTGATGCTAATATGGCGCTAAGGCATCACCGGTGGCACTATTTATGCGCCAACGTGACACTATTCTGCGACGCTATTTAGATGCCAATGTGACGCTAAATGTTGCGACTTCATGTTGATGCTAACTATGAGATCTTCATCAGGGGAATATCATTTACATTTCACAGATATTACAGATAAGATTAAGTCATATTGACAGATATTACGCATCAAATTCCTACAAATAACATTAAGCCATATTAATCAAGAATTAATTTGGATTCAAATGTTCACGAAACAACACATTCTATTAGAATTATACATTTCACGGACATTACACATCAAATTACACATTACACATTCGATCATGTTAAACACATTACATAGTCGAGGAAGTGGCAGAGGTGCTCCTTCAGGAGGCGGGTCGCGGCAGCATCGGGTGAGCCACTAAATGGGGTCCAGGACTGTCGCGGCTACCCACTAAACCAGATGAGCGCGGCGACGAAGGGCTCACATCGCGATGAAGGATGCCATCAGCTGGAGCTTGATCCATTAGGGTTTCTCTCTCGGGTCATCGGAAGGCCGTGATGGAGGAAGACGGGGGATGCCAATGTATATGTACATTAATGTATATGTGTATGTGTGTATGTATATGTAAATATAAATGTATATCAATGTATATGTATATCAATATATATGTATATGTATAGTGTATATGTATATGTATATGTATATGTATATGCATATCTATATATGTATATATCTATATGTATATGTTCATATGTATTTTATGTATATGTATGTATGTAATAGGTATTTACGTATGTATATATATATATATATATATATATATATATATGTATATGTATGTATGTATATGTTATATATAATATGTATATATGTAATATATTGAGTACAAATAACATTTATAAGAGAAAAAATATCGATGTCGACAGAAAAATTCAAGAATTGTATGTCAACCAAATGAGGTCATTCTAAGAAATCTCAAATGGTCCGATTTTTTAAAAAAGTAATTTTTAATATTTTTAAGGTGCATGAAGCAAAATAGACAACTCTTATTAAGTTTGGACACAAAAAATTATAACAAAATCATAATTTCTCAGAAAAATTGAAAACTCTATATCAACTAAAGGGAACAGTTACGAGCAATCCCGATAGGTCCGATTTTCGAGAATGCACATTTCAGATTTCTTAGGGGGCAGCAGTTTTGATAAAATTTTAAAATTATGAAATATGGATATTTTGAGAATCGGAGGAAACGAAAAAGACATGAAACATAAAATGTTTGCATCACCCCACCTTCTCGAGCTTTTCAAAATGCCTATTCTTTTGTGGCGACCCGAGCGAGGACCGCTGAGATCCGGCCGTTTCTATTCCGATGTGATTCTATTTAGACGCCAATGTGACACTAAATGTTGCGACGCCAATGTGGTGTCAAATGTTGCGATGCCAAGTTGATGCTAAAATGATGCTAACAATGAGATCTTCATCTAGAGAAATAACATTTACATTTTATATAGATTACAAATCAAATTCCTACAGATAAGATTAAGTCATTTTTGCAGAGATTGCAAATCAAATTCCTACAAATAACATTAAGCAATATTAATCAAGAATTAATTTGGATTCAAATGTCGACGAAATTATATTACACATTATACATTTCACGAACATTACGCATCAAATTACACATTACACATTCAATCATGTTAAACACATTACACAGTCGAGGAAGTGGCAGAGGCGCTCCTTCTAGGTCACGGCGACATCAGGTGAGCCACTAAATGGGGTCAAGGACTACCGTGGCTACCCACGAAACCAGATGAGCACAACGATGAAGGGCTCATGTCACCGGCTGGGGAGGAAGGGCGAAGACACGGCACACCGCAAGGACGCATCGGCCGGAGCTTGATCCATAGGGTTTCTCTCTCGGGTTGTCGGAACGCCACGATGGAGGAAGATGGCGGACGCTGGTGACAGCGAACACTGGCAAAACGTTTCCGATGGAGAAGATGGAGGTCGACGAAGAGCGAAGCCACGATGAGGACCAGAAGATGAAAGGACAAATGTGCAAAAGATGAATATGAAGGAGAAGGCGAAGTGGACATAGAAGATGGCGAACGCGCGAAAAGCGTTGGATAAAAGAAAATGGACGATTAGGATTCGTTCTTCGATGGGCACACAGATCGCCACTTAGTGACACACTTTATTGCGACGCTAATGTGGCGCCATTTTAATATAATTCTTATATATAATCATTTATAAATCATGCCGCATAGCGTCGCACATTAGCGCCTCCAATGTCGCGACGCTAAAGTAGAACAATGTGTCGCATTAGCATCGCAATATTTAGACGCTAAATTAGCATCCCAAACAGGAGACGCTAGTACGACGCTATTAAAAGTGACGTCGCAAGCGACGCAATTGTGACGTGATGGT
Organism: Pontederia crassipes; assembly: GCA_030549335.1. Classification (NCBI taxonomy): domain Eukaryota; kingdom Viridiplantae; phylum Streptophyta; class Magnoliopsida; order Commelinales; family Pontederiaceae; genus Pontederia; species Pontederia crassipes. The sequence goes on along the minus strand of CM060188.1, from coordinate 75,178,157 downwards.
GACGCCAAATTAATTGATTGAATGTATATGTATATATGTAATATGTATGTATATATATACATATATATATATGTATGTATGTATATGTTTATATGTATACATATGTAATATATGTATATGTATATGTATATGTATTTATGTAATATGTATATTTGTATATGTTATATATGTTATATGTATATATGTTATATATTGAGTACAAATAACATATATAAGAGAAAAATATCGACGCCGTCCGAGAAATTCAAAAATTGTACGTCGACCAAATGAGGCCATTCTAAGAAGTACTGAGTGGTCCGATTTTCTAGAAAAGTAATTTTTAATATTTTTTAAGGCGCATGAAGAAAAATAGACCTCTTATTAAGTTTGGATACAAAAATTCTAACAAAATAAAAAAATTTCTCGTAAAAAATTGAAAACCCTACGTTGACTAAATGCAAGAGTTCCAAGCACTCTTGAAAGGTCCAATTTTCGAGAACACACATCTTTAGATTTCTTGGGGCAGAAGTTTTGATGAATTTTTAGAATTATGAAAAATGGGTATTTCGATAATCGGAGGAAACAAAAAAGACGTGAAACATAAAATGTTTGCGACGCCCCACCTTCCTGAGCCTTTCGAAATGTCTATTTTTGTGGCAATTCGAGCAAGGACCGCGGAGAATCGGCTGTTTTTGTTCCGAAACTTTATCCATTTTATTGAATTTCTTCCGACCTTCGATCATCACGATTCTTGTGCGAACAGGCAGTTCACAGCGACTCTATGAGTCTGTAATTTTTGTTTCGACCGATTCGAGCCGGACTCACGTCGGTGACTATCGGAAGCCTTTTTTCTAGATTTTTAACTCTGTCGTCCGGCCTCCTAAAATCACCAAAAAAATACTGAAAAATATGTGTTGCCGTAGTCGACGGGAGGTACAAATTTCGTGATGGTCCGATGGTCGGATCTCCGACAATGGCCATTTGAATTCTATAGAAAATGAAGAAACATTATTTCCCCGATTTTGGAATTTGGAAATTGGAGTATAATGTATGTATATATAGCATGGTATATTAACTTTTGTATATTATATAATATAATAATATAGTAGAGTATGGTGTATAATATAGTATAATATAGTTTAGTATAGTATATAGTATTGTATATTATAATATAGTATAGTATAGTTAGTACTATATAGTATTGTATAATACTAATATAGCATTATATAGTACAATATAGTATTATATAGTGTAGTTAGTATTATATAGACTGTACTAAAAAGAGCGCAAAGTAGCGTCTACTTAGCGTCGCTGACACTGTGAAGCGCAAGAGGCCGGAGCCGATACCGCGTGTTATATTGACATCGACTTAGTGTCGCATTCACAGTGACACTAATGTAGTGTCGTGTGCTTGCGACGCCAATGCAATGCAAGAAGCTAGCGCTAATATCGACTCTTACATTAGCGTCGATTTAGTGTTGCGTCGCCTATGATGATAACTTAGCGTCGCAGCCCTGGAACGCCAATAGAGCGCTATCATCTATCGTGCATTTATTAGTTTTCGCATGTGATAATAGCGTTGAAATAACATCGCTTTGACACCTCATTTAGCGTCGATGTTTTGTGACGCTAAATGGACGCTACATTGAGGCACTTAACGTCTCTTATTGCCGATCCAATGATGGCGCTATTGAGACACTATTTGCGTCAATTTAGCATGACCTGAACCAATCTGCGCGATTTTGATCGAGTCGGATCATCTCTCTTTGGAGGGTTGAATCCGATCCAACCCAACCTGGTCCATTTTTTTTTATTTTTTTCTTATATTTTCTATTATTTAATACAAAAATGTTATATAATATTTATTTAAAACCCATAAAATAATTTGTTAAAATATTCAAATATTATTTACATATTTAAAATATTTTATTTTATTTTTTTATAAAAACTATAAGCTGAAAAATAAAAAAAATTTGAATCTTCAGTTGAGTCGAAAAATTCTAACTTGTAACCGATAGGGGTGTTCACCGGGTCAGATCGACCCGGTGAACCCGAGTATTCAACCCAACCCGATTTGACCCGACCCGACCCGTCAACCCGACCTTTTATTTTTTTGAATTTTAAATGATTTTTTATTTATTTTAAGCATTTTATACCATCTAAAATATTAAAAATATATAAAATAATGTATTTTAATAGAGAATAATATGTGGATATTTAAAAGAATGTTTTTTATGCTTAAAAATACTTTATTTTATATTTAAAATAAACTAGTAAATATTTTTTATATTAAAAATTAAAAAGAAAAAATTTAAAAAAAAAAGAAAAAACGTGGTCGGGTAACCCGACCACCCGACCCGACCCAACCCGACCCAGGCCGGGTCGGGCTGGGTCGGGTTTGTTCACGGGTCGGGTCAAACCCGACCCGTGAACACCCCTAGTAATCGACCCGATCTACGGGTCAAGTTTGAGCTGACCCAAATCATTAAATCATAATTATATAGATAACTCACCCCAAAAAATTAACCAATGGGAGAAACTTATCCAACTCAAAAAAATTGAAGTAAAAAATATAAAAAATATAGAATATGAATACATTTAAGAGTATTTTTTTAACAGAGTAAATTGATTCGTAATGTTTCATCCGCAAAAGTGGTAAGGTCTCGAGGAGTCTATTTATATTTTTTTTGTATTTATAATAATTAGTTTGCAAGTCACCTTTATTATTATTGATATAATCACATTTCAATGTTCTTCTACCTTTATTTGATATTTATTGGTTTATCTTGTAAAATTAATATATTTATCTTTTACTTTAGTTTTTAAAGTATTATGTTACTCAAGTAGTGCCCTGAAAAGATCTATCTCCTTAAGAGTGATTTTTATTTTCTCTATATAATTGTAGAGCTATTTTGTAATGACAAAAAATTCACCCTAAATTTTTTTTTATCATTTAGGAAAATTTCGCGCCGTTATTCCGTTCACCGTACATCATTTAACAGCGAAAGACTTGATAATTTAGAGAAAATTATAATAAATAAAAACTTCGTCATAATCCTTTTATAACTAATACTTCATAGGACATTAAATGTCTATAATCTTCATTACATCATTATGTTCAACTAGAACCATAACATTCATTTGAACCTAAGTGTGTGTAACTCTTCATAGTGAGCTTGAGCTGTCATTCATCACTTAATCTTAGTTACCTGCACGGATTCAGAGTATAGGATTTCCCAATTAAAGTATGTAAAGGTCATGAATGCCGTGATAAGCTATCACATATTTCTATATGCAATACATCATCTATTATTAGAATAACATAATATGTTAACATGCATGCCATGAACTATACTATGATCTTTACATGACAATACATCATGATTATTATTCATCTTTAACATGTCATTCTTGAAACATAATCATTTTGACATACTTGCCTTACCTTAGAGTTATCATCTGCAAGTATCATACCATAAGAACATACACTCAAAGTATCATACCATAAGAACATACACTCATATCATTCATAACATAGATGACATAAACATATCATTGCATTTCATTTCTATTATCATGTGTATTTTAGGAGTTTCTTTATAACTCCTTAATCTTTACTACTTGACATTATTTATTTCTTTCTTTTCATTCTTTACTTTACATTTTCTCAAGAGTTACTTTATAACCCTTTGGATATTTAACATTATAACCTTGCATATGTTAACATTATCACATGATATTCTTTATCTTTACATTGGAAAATCTCAAACACCTTTAAGATAATGACATTATTTTTCGAGAAGTCTCAATCACCGTAGGGTGAAAGGCATTTACTTCTCATCCTTACATTCATGACTTATTTTCATTACATTCATTATATAACATACTTCTTTTTTGCCTAATAGTCAATATAGTTTAACATTCTTACATCAGTTAATCGGGCGTTGAAAAATCTCAAACACCTTTAGGGTAGTGACATTATTTTCCAAAGAAATCTCAGTCACCTAAAAACGAAAAGCATCTACTTTTGAGAAACCTCAAACACCTCTTAGGTGATGGCATTATTTTCTAAGAAGTCTCAATCACTATAAGGTGAAAGGCATTTACTTCTTACCACACCTTTCATCTTTATATCATCATTACATTTGTTCATAGGGCACTAGAAAATCTCAAATACCCATTGAGTTATGGCATTATTTTCCAAAGAAGTCTCAATCACCGTAAGGTGAAAGGCATTTACTTCTTGCCCTCATCTTTCATCTTTACATCATTACATTAATTCATAGAGCACTAGGAAATCTCAAATACCCTTTCAGGTGATGACATTATTTCTCAAAGAAGTTTCAATCACCATAAAACAAAAGGCATTTACTTCTAAAAAAACTCAAACACCCCTTGGGTGATAACATTATTCTCCAAGAAGTCTCAATTAATATAAGGTGAAAGGCATTTACTTCTTATCTTCATTTATCATCTTTGCTTAATTGAAGCCTTAGGGCAACATCATTACAACTAGGCCAATGGTCCCTAGGAAATCTTAAACACCCTTTTTGGTGATGGTATTATTTTCTGAAAAGTCTCAATCACACTAAAGTGAATGACATTTACTTCTTTAACGTAATGTGCCAAGGCATTTCCTTCGATTTCATACTTCTAGTCATCGATTCATGAAACAGTCACATCAATTTTTCATCTTTGAGCCTAATTATATTGAGCATGCATTACGTGTTATATACAATCAATACACATCAATACACATCAATACATAACCTATATACATTAGAAAATAGGTTTAATACATCTTATAAGATATTTTTCAACGTCACAGCCGTGTTCAAAAGTGTCTTGGTCGTGCCCAACATTGTCACGATTGTATCCATCACAGTCATGGTCGTGCCTAGCCTTGTCACGACCGTGCCAGCCACAACCACAACCATTCTAGCCGGTCAAATTTCAACATTGCTCTCACTCACGGTTATGACCAACTTGGCCATGGCCGTGCTTGGCCTTATCACGGCCGTGACAAAGGCATCACAGGCATGACTGAAGGCCTTTGTATCACCTCGATTTCGTCCGCTCGATCACGATCATTCTTGGGGTTGGCACGATCGTGGCGGCATCCTAGAATCCTTATTTTCAACTCGAAAACTCAATCTTTGAGTTCCAAATTTCAATAAAAATAATCTAAAACATTATAAAGATTATACATATGATCTCTTATCGTCTATGCATCTTAGAACACATTAAAATATGTGATTTTCATTAATTATAAGGATTTAAGGCTTTTCCCTCAAATTCATACAACTACCAAAATCTATTATCTGTTCTTTGTATAGTATTCTAGCAGCAGACACTAAAATATTAATAACTTAATTTGTACTTGTTCTTTTCAAATGATTCCAATTCTTACAGAAAGATAAATCTTTAATTTGTGAATAAATTTCAAATCATAATTCAATATTTCTAATTTATGATACTTTTTACAATTTCATCTCAATGTTACTCGAGACAGCATGACAGTAGTTTGATGTTTGGAACATAACTATTTTTATACAATCATATGAAACAAATTTCTGTAGAAACTAGACTTCGAGAGCTTTTCTTACATATATTTTGTATTGTTTGGATGAGTAAGACCTACTCAAATAATTATTATAAAACGGTCATGAATTTAACAGATTATGCAACTTAAATTATGCAACACTCAATCAAAATTCCTATCAAGAATATGATATTCTTAAAACTCTCAATCTAAATAAAAATATCATTGAAAGAAAAGAGAAGAGTTTGGATGAGTAAGACCTACTCAAATTATACATACTTATGATCTTGTTCTTCAATATTAATTTCATTTTCCTTGTTCAGTCATCTTTCCTTTGCGTCTTTTTCGTCCTCGTTCTCCTCCTTTTTCCTTCTCTTAAGTATTGTCGTCACGTGGAAAAATAAGAAAAAAGATGAGATGGAACGTTTGGGAGTTTTTTATAGAGCCTAATCTAAGGTTTTAGTCAAAAGATCCAAATAAAATTTGACCAAAATTGAAGTTGTTACATGTTTTTTTAAAATATTAATCTGAAATTTGTATCATAATAATTTTAAATCGAAAAAGAAACAAATTCATTGAACCAAAAGGTAAGAAAGGCGTTGAGTCGAATTTGCAAAAAGGAAAAAAAAACATTGAAACGTATTACGAACGATGACGACAAAACAAGTACGTGGCATCTACGGTCCTTAATTAATTTTGTAAGTAATACTATCATGATAAATTTATCAATTTGCAAGGATATTTTAAAATGTGAGCGTTTAGAAGAATCATTAGACTAAAATTTTAGGAAAAAAAATTCTCTCTGCTCGTCCCCACGCGGTTTTCACGAGGAGTTGGTGAAATAATCTGCACGCGCTTTCGGCGAGGAATGGTGCCACGCAACCATCTAACGAGACTAATAATAATAATAATACCACGTAATGTATCAAATGATTAATAAAGTATCATTATTTTAACATGTTAGACTTATATTGAACGTAGAATCGTTTAGTTATATAATATTTAACTATTTTGAAAGTAAAGAAACTATTTAAAATAATTTATTAAAATTTATATCGAACATGTGTCATTGTATGAATGTGTCTTTAGTTACTAATATCTCTTTAATTTAATATACCTACTATTATTATTGTTATTGTTATTAAATTTTGGTGATTTTAAAGATTTTTGTGGTGGACTTTTTTTTTCTATCCATTATAACCCAAGATTAATTTTGTGTCAAAACTTTATTTATAATTTACTAATTTTTTCAAACCATATAAGTAATAACTTTTCAATTATAAAAGAACTTCCTAATTAATTTTTTAATTAATTATAACATAGGATTTCTTCTGTTGTTGACAAAGTGCCCTCATTATTTACTATTTTCTCTTTAATATATTATAGATAAATTTAGAGTTGTTTTTTTTCCAAAAAAAATAAAAAAAATTCATACAATTTTGTAAAATAAAAAATCAATTTTATCTGGACCAATGGTAAATGAGTTTGTAAATAAAGATCGACCTCTTCTGCCCCCTCAGTTAGGCATCGTCGAAGAAAAAAACTCCAATAATAACAACGATGCGGACTTCAATATACCTCTTGATCATGATGGTACTGTCGCCGAGTAATTCCTTTTAGTATATGATGGTAGGAGCAGAAAAAAAAAAAGTTTCATAACCGATGAAATCATTCAAGTTTTAATAATCAAAAGTATCTGATACATAACTTCGATTTCACATGAAAATTGTAGGACCGTCCTGAAATAATGACCCAAACATCTTTCTTTTTTCTTAACCCCTGGGTTCTACTTATTAAGCAACTGTTTCTTTTTCATTATCTCCAGGGTTTTTATTTTTCATAAGAAGATGGAAAATGAAAATTATTAATTCCACACGAGATTCGTGAATAATTGACTGTCCGATAACAAGCAAGAAATTCTCATTTACCATTTACTCAGAAATATAAATATGAGTATTCTGAAATGCAAAAATTACAACTTTACCATTTACTCAGAAAATTTGTATTCTCAAAGGCAAAAAAACACGAGTAAATTACTCAGAAAATTTGTAATCTTGAAAGGCCAAAGAAAAACTCGTCAACGTTTCATTCAGGTGCACTCGGGCTGAACACTGCTCTCGCCAATTCATCTGGCAAAACAAAGAAAAAAACAACTATATGATTAGCAAATGCTATAATAGAAAGTATCACAAATCCCTAAGATATTACTCAGAATTTTTTTTTATGAAAATAAAATGTTACTTGAGCTAAAGCAGAAACATTTATAGGCTCTGCCTCTATAAATTTTAACAAAGGAAAGGAAAGGGAGGAGAGAAAGGAAAGAAAGATTAATAACCACATTTGGGAAGGGAGAAGGTGTGCGCGCACGGGCGTGTGCATTTGTGCGTGTGCGTGCGGACGTATGCGTTTGTGCATGTGAAAGTCTTTTTTCATAAAATCATTCAAATAAAATTATCACGTAATATTTATTTTCTTTTTTTTCTTTTAATAATAAAAATTAAATAAAAATAACTATTCACCTTTTTTTTTTATATTCTCTTACCATTCTTTACCTTTAATAAAATTTGAACCAAATATGCCATCCAATCAAGGGAAAAAGAAAATTTTCCTTTCCAGAAAATTTCAATAAAAAAAATTTTGAGATCCTTATTAAAGATAAGGGAAGAAAAACGGGGAGAGAGCGAGAGAGAGAACATGTACACCGGAGGGAATTGATCCTGTCCGTCGCCGTCGCCGTCCGGCTCCTCTTCCCCTGTCGGCTCCGCCGCGCCCGAAGGCGCTGTAGGTGGCGCCGCATGCGAAGGCCGCGCCGCCCAACCATGGACACGTGCAGCCATCCCATTGATCCACCCGAAGGCGTCGTATTGCAGCGCGACGGTGAAGAAAAGCATGCAGACGGCGTAAGCAGTAAATCGCATCAGCTCCCGCGTTATAACGAAAGGTACGACCACGGCGATGAAAAACGATGCAGACGACATGGAGCGCGCCGCCAGGAACATCTCCTCGTCCGGATGATGATCGAGCAGCAGAACGGAAAACAGGATGCCGATGAAGGAAACCACTGATATGCCCTCCATCACGGTTGATTTGTCGAGATAGAAGGTGTACAGTAATACATAAAAGAGAGAGAGAGCCAACTTCGTTGTTGTCATTCTGTCAAAAAGGTGAGCTCCGGTGTGCTCGCCGGTCTCTTGTCTGCCGGAGACGGAGAAGACGAAGTAAAAGAGAGAGAAAAGAAGAGAAAATGCAGAGGTTGATGGAGGAAGCGTCTAAACTAATTATATTGAAAAGATATGAATTACAGAATGATTCAATCACTAATGTGTACAGCTCTACTTTTATACAAGAAATATTAAAACAATGTTACAAGTAGTAACAGTGCTACACAGAAGAGAAAGACGAGAAGCTCTACAGCTCCACGACTGGCAACGGGGAGCTATGTATATATACTAAGAAAAGATATAGAAGCAATCTTACTTACTAAAACCCTGTATAAATTTTATGGCCGTCACCGGCTATAATTAAACTACTTAAACATAAATCATCAGCTTGGAGTGTAAAAAGCCGAAAATCTATAAGATATGTAAAATTTTAAAGTTTAGAATAACAACTCGAGGACACGGATGGAAACTTAGATAATTAAATTTTTTTTGAAATATATACTTGTATGATATTCTAAATACAATAAAGATATATATAATTACTCAATAAACATAATATTTATTCATTATATATTAGAAAAATAATTAAGTCATAAATAGTATTATTATCATATATAATATGTGAAAACATTAATTTATAAAATAAAACACCTTTTAAATATTATCAATTGTTTATAAATATAATATATATATCCGAAAATATTAATAAGATTTTTAAATTTGTTAAAACCTAACAAAAAAAATATGATAATTTTTTTAGAATTATTTCCATAAACCTCCCCTAAAGTATTAGAATTTTTCATATTTAATTCTAAACTACAAATTTACTTTTTGTATCCTTAAATTATACAATTTTTTCACTTTAGTCCTTTCGTTTACTTTTGTTCCGTCGTTATTTTTGATTTTTCTCATTTATGTAAAAATTAAATTACCATTCTCTTTGTAACACATCAAATAATAAATATTAAAAAAATCGAAGGGAGGATAATTTAATTTTTTTCATAAATGATAATTTTTTTGTTTACTACTTTAATGCTTCCAACAATTTTTTTATATTTTATATTTGTTATTTTATATTTTTTAGAAATAATTTAATCTTTTCATAAATAGAAAAAAATAAAAATAACGAAAAAAATAATACGTGAAAAGATCCCGATAGTTTAAGAATAAAAAAATAAGTTTCTAATTTTAAAACAGAGAAAGATAATTTAGGGAAGGTTCGGAGAAATAACTCATATTTTTAAACAAAAAAGAATCCACGGCGCTGGGTCGTTTTTGGCGGCGACGCGTTCAAACTTACATGCCTTATTTTTTTTAAATATATATTGGTATTATATTTTAAATGCTTATAATATAAATTACTGAATAAATATAATATTTATCTCATTATATATTAGAAAATTAATACAAGGTATAAATAGTACTATTACCATATATAATATGTCAAAATATTAATTTATGAAATAAAACATTTTTATAAAAATAAAATATATAAAAATCCGAAAGAACCATCCGAAGACATTAATAAGATTTTTAAAATTTGAAAACGCAACAAAAAAAATGATAATCATTTTAAACAAAAAACAATCCACCGGCACTGGGTCGTTTTTGGCGGCGACGCGTTGAAAATTACGTGTCTTATTTCTTTTTTTTTTTAATTTAAGCACCGGCACTTGTCGTTTGTGGCGGCGAGGTGTGGAAAATTATGTTGACTAGATGCTGTGTAATTAAAATAAATAAGTCTTATTCGTGTTTCATGTGGAATCGTAATTTCTCTAAGCTTCTGATAAATAATCAAAATATAGGGCCTAATGAGTGACAGAAAGGTTAGGCCCAACAAATCCTTGGGCCATCAACTGGGTTCTTTTTTTATGATACCACTATCACAGCAGAAAAAGGTCCATGGCTCATGCAATCGTCCATGGCTTCGTCCATGGCTGGCTCATGCAATCGTCCATGGCTCAATATAAATTTTAACTATGCTAATTGCGCAAATAGCTGTGAATCAATTAATAAAGAAGCAAGGTTTGTTGGGATTAGCGGAGCAGAATTGTTAAGGTAGACTCTCACCAATGGATTCAGATCGGAAAAAAAATCAATTAAAGAAGAAGAAGAAGAAGAAGAAGAAGAAGAAGAAGAAGAAGAAGAAGAAGAACCTGAAGCTGAGCCTGAGGGAGGGGAACGCTGCTGCTTTAGCATGTTAAAAAACAATTGCGAGCTTGAAGAACCTTTGTTGCCCACTTCAGATGGGGCACATCACATAATCCTCTCCCAAGATTTACACAGGCCTGCTGCTGCCTGCCGAAAGAAGTTAAATCTCATATAGCCGATGCCCCTAGAAGATGTTCAAGGGCAACGGTAAAGAAAAATTGATGTTTTGATGAGGTAAATAATGAGGATGGAGATTGAAAAAGGAGGCCAAGGATGACGAGCGGATCTTCTCTGTGTATTGCTCGAACAACTCCATCATAGATACGAAGTACAGGTATACTGCTCCTACCGAGGAGATGTAGGACACAGATCTACCTCCAACATGATGTTTAGGATCGCGGGGAAAGGGAAGAAAGCGATTACGCTGTGATCGTGGAAGGAAAGCGAATATGGTCATGTTGAGGGTGGAAGAGAAAAAAAAAAGGATGGAAGAGAAAGGAAACGCGGCGGGAGATAGAAAAACGAGGGCAAGGCCGACGAGCCGGAACTTGTGTGTTTATTACTGGAGAAACTCCATAATAGAGACGGGGAAGAATCTACCAGAGATACGGAAGAATGGATATTGCGTATGGCAATGACCCTCAGAAGCCCCCCTGTCATGCTGCAGCAAAACGAGGCAAGGACCGAGCAGCTTTTCCCCGGCAAATCAGAACGCTAAGAAGAAGAAGAAAGACGACCACATCATAGAGACATATGACATACGATCTGCCGAGATGTAGAGCGTCGTAGACAGATCTATATATCTCCAACATGTTCCATGATTCTTATTTAGTTTGGATATGAAATCCATAAGAAAAAAATGGAGGAGCAATAGAAAAATGGAAGAGGCGCAGAAAGAGGCACAAAAAGACAGCGAGGAGGAGAATATGTGGCCTAACAAATCCTGAGACAAGGGGCCGTTTCTTATATAGGACGGGGGTGGGAGTCGGCTTTCTGTGTGGGGCCCGCCTTCTTCGCCTTAGTACGGGGAGCGCCTTTCTGTATTGGGCCCGCCTTCTTCGCCTTTCTTATGTTACCACTCGGGACAAATGATCACGTCTCTACATGGTGCGTTCAAGTGGCCGGTCTGGTTCTCAAGTTCGAACCAGATCATAATAAATGGTTGAAAACAAGATCACATAATTATCATTTTGTCCATTAACTTTATTATTTTGGTAGAACGTTTTCTTTAAATAACGACTTTTTTTCCAAATTCTTTTTTTCTTTTAGTTTTTTCTTCTTTTTATTTATCTTATATATAATAATTTATTTATTATATGTAAGATGTGAATAATAATAAATTAATATAATAATATTTATTACTTATTATTTCAATAAATTTTTTTAATATTTCATTAAATATAAATTATTAAAAATATTTATTTTTATATTTAAATAATACATTTCTAAAAAAAAATTTAGAAAAAAAAATACTTTTATTTTTATTTATTAATAATATTATATTTTATATTTACGATACTGATTTTTAATTCAAAATTCATAAAAAATTAATCCACCACATTTATTTTTTTCTATCACATCAACTCTTTAATTCTTAACAAGAGGAGGGGGCAGCACCCTCTTTTTTTATATTTTTTATATTATTTTGTATTATATATTATTTTAAATTTTAACCATTAAACTAAAGTGTAAAATGATAGTTTAGTCATGTTCATAATGCTTTGAATTTGAACATAGCTGTAATCCTACGTGGACCCTTATCTAATTAGGTATTGGGTTATTTCTTCTAACTATTTCTAAATTATCATGGTTTTTTAGATCTAATCTCAAACTACGAACTTCATTTTTTAAGTTCTTAAACTATCACGATTTTTTTAATTTGATCCTTCCGTCAACTTCTCGGTTATCTTTGATTTTTCGTATTTGTGAAAAGTCCATTATCCTCCATGTTCCAAGTGTTAGTCTATTTTTCTTAAAATAATATATAATAAAAAATAATTAAAAAAAGAAAAAGATGATGGCAGGGGGTCGGCGCCCCTTGATCGAGCTCCGACGAGCTCGTTGAGGGCCCCCTTATCTCCCTCGCGCACGGGCGAGCTCACTCGCCCCCCCCCCCCACACACCCCTTCTCCCTCGTCGCACGCGAGGGAGAAAGGGGGGCCGGCGCCTCCTGCCGGAGCTCGTTCAGGGGGGACGTCGTCGCCATCCCTCTGTTATTATTTTTTTAATTATTTTAATTATATATTATTTTAAGAAAAAAAACAAATTAACACTTGTAGTAGGGGGTAATGGACTTTCACATATGCGAAAAATTAAAAATAACCAAGAAGTTGACGAAATTGGACAGAAAGGTCAAATTGAAAAAATCGTGATAGTTTAAGGACCCAAAAAATGAAGTTCGTAGATTGAGATTATATTTGAAAAATTGTGATAGTTTAGGGGTGGTTAGAAGAAATAACCCTTAGGCGTTTCAATAGTGGGGCAGTACAGGAGGTCTCGTTGCCCGAACAGCGACTCAGCGAGCCTGAAGGGGATCCCTTGTCGGGCTCGAGGGCAGAGTGTAGGATCGAAAGCACCAAGAGGGGGGGGGGGTGAATTGGTGTTTTAAAAACTTTTTTTATAAAATCACTTTCGAAAAATCACTAAAAATGATCACAAACAAATAATGAAAAAGAGAGCAAGAAAGCAAACACAGTGAGTCACGATATGTTGATGAGGTTTGGCCCCAACTCTTTGAGCTACATCCCCGCTCCGACTTCTCGACCTCGAGACTGTTGGAGATCCACTATCTTTCTCTTTTCTTGTAGGGAGAGAATAACTCTTTTTACACCACACATCTTCTTCTCCGCTCAAGAGGTAAGGCACTCTTCTTTTACAACGAGCTTTCAATCTTTTTTAGATCAGAGAATAAAGATACCCTTTAACTCTCTTCTTTTACAAGATTTTTCACACTCAAAGTTTGGAAGAGAAAAAGGGAAGAACTTACAATTTTGGACTAAAAAACTTGAAACACTCTTTTGAATAATCTTGCTTGCTTGGATAAGTTATCTTCAGGCTTTGAAACTTCTTTTATATTCTTGTTCAAGTGAGAATCTCGTACAGATGGTTTTCCATAATTTTCTCCTCGAAAAATAGCTATTACTGTTCATCTGGCACTGTGACCGGTCGACCGCATTAATAGTCCGGTCAATACGACCATTGCAGAATATTTGTTACCTTTCTGAGCTGTCCGGTCGACCGGTCCTTCGGCCGAGACATCGACTGGTATAGTCTTGACTTTTTCTGGAACTCGTCTTTTACTGTTCGGCCGACCCGTGCAACGACCGGAACATTGACTGATATAGTCTCGTCATTTTTTAAATTCGTGCCTGTGCTGTTCGGTCGACCGGTGTAGCTACCGGATAATCAACCGGTATAGTCTCGACATTTCTTCCGCTTGATATCAATCGACCGGTCTTCATAGTCGGTCGACTGATCGTATCCTGAAATTTCATTTTTATCATTTTAATCGATGATTTTTTCTGCAATTGAGATCATATCAATTCTACATCTACATATCATCACTTGAACATAGATTAATGCCTTTTATGTCCAATTTGATTTGTTATCATTAAAATATAGGATTCAACAATCTCCCCCTTTTTGATGATGATAAATTATTTGGACGATAAAGAGAGAACATAAATGAAATGTAGATTCAGATAATAAGTAATGAGCATGCTCCCCTTACATTCTAGCATATTTCACATTTTCTCCCCCTAAATAGTTGGCCTTTATATCGTTATAATAATATAGAATGATATGAACATTATAACGTCAAAATAAAGAACAACATAGATATGGAATTCAAATAAGGCATAAATAAAGTAAACGAATTATCACATTACATCCATAATCGATATTACATCATATGTTCATGCACTAACAAATGTGACTGCAGTCACGACAAAATGGTGCATGACACTAATACAAACATCAAACATAAACATAAACATCAACATCAAACATCGTCCCACCCAAACTTCTCCCCCTTTTGACATCATTAAAGAGGGGACAAGACACCTATATCTCATCGGGACTATCATCATCTCGAGCTACTAACGGAACGAATCCCTGCGATGCATAGAAAGCCTATAGCGAGCCAACAAGATAGTGAGAATCACGCTCCATCCGTCGAAGGCGACGATCCATTTGGGTCATGCGATGATTTATGACACCCACCTGCTGTGATAAGGCTGTGAAATCATATGCACCATAGGAGCCCGAGGGAGCGTGTAGGGAAGATCCAATATGCTCAGAGGGCGCCGAAGGAGGAGGGAAGCTAGGACCAGCCTCCGGTGCGGCCTGATTGTCCATCAGCGCTGGCTCGCCATCTGTAGCATCATCTCTATCGTCAGAATCTATCAAAGTCGGCTCGCCGAACCTAAGATGCTTCTGGTGCAAAGTCCCGAAATCGATGACGTCAGTGGGTTGTGGTCGAATGTCCTCGACTGTAGGGATCTCGACACCAAAGTGGAGTAAAATCTTGGTGATCCAGGCACCAAAATATAAGTGGTACCGACCACGAGCAGCAGAGGAGATTTTCTGAAAGGTGTAATCCATGGGATAGAAGACAAAATGACCAAAATGGAGAAATGAGGCATCACGTATACAGAGATAGTGAAGAAAGAATAAATCAATGTGAGTAACCTCTGTATAGTGCCCGACTCTAGGAGTGATCATTCGACTAAGAATGTGATGGGCTATTTTCATGGTGGGATGAAGATGTCGATGGGCTATTTTGACAGTATAATGGACGTCCTGTCCAGCAAAAACTGTACGAATCCCATCTGCGATCGGAAGATAATCAGAATGCCACTCATGAGTAACAAAAGCATAGAAGTCCGGTAATGGACACGCAATGCCAAAGATGTGACAAATACGGTCAGGCTCAAGACGAATGGGTACACCAAGAACATAGGGGATGATGGCCTCTCGAGTGATCGTCATGTTTGCATAGAAATGACGAACAAGACGAGGATATACACGCTCAGTGAGAGAAAGCAGTGGCAGCCAACCGATGGTTGCAAATATCTTCTAAACATCTGGAATGTTCAGAGCATCCCAATCAACGATGTAGACGCGCCGGACGTCTCGAGAAGCGTACAAGACATCAAAACTATCAAAGACTTCTTTGGAGAAAAGATGACCGTCAAAGTCAGTGGGGTCAGTGGTAGATGGCTGGCGAGTACGTCCACGGGAACGTCCTCGTCCACGGCCTTGTCCATGTTGGACAGGTGTAGGTTTGGGTTTTGGTGCTGGATCAGGCTCATTTGGGATTAGAGTGGCGCAACCACCTGAACCATAGAAACGATGACGACGCCTAAAGACTAACCGATGTGATAGAATCCTGTCGTCATCGGCCATGGATTGAACAATATAGGAATAAGGGCTGGAAGAAGGAAGTGATAACCGAAGGGGGATCTGGTCACAGAGGCGCTGAGAAGAAGGTGCTAACGGTTGTGGAGAGAAGAAGAGGAGGTCGACCCGAAAAGAAATATGACCGGAAGAAGAGGTAGTCGACCGGAGATACGCTGAGATACAAAGGCGCTGATGTAATATCCCTAAGTTAATCATGCATGATTAGTTGTATGAATGTGATGTTCTATTATTTTATTGGTAATCTCTATGAATGTGATGTTAAGACTAGCACTTCAATATCAACTAAAGTGTGAAAACGATGGAAATTTACTTAAGGCATGAAAATGTGATTTTCGAAAAAGCGAAAATTTGGAAAAATTAAAGTCCCGGTAATTGCTCCTATATATGAAAGGATTCTAAAAGTGATTTTTAAGAATTTTTAGGAGGTGTATGAGTTAAGTAAAACGTAGACACAAAATCGAAAAATCTGTGAAATAGCGATTTTTGTTCTTCGGACAAAAAATTAGATTTCGATTCCTTAGTTATTTATTTTTCTAAATATTTTATTTGAATCCAAATGGGGGGTAGTTTCTTATTTACATGTATGCAAAATAAAAAAATGGCATTACATGTGAATAAGCCATATAAACAAGGGTATTTTTTGGAAAACTGATTTCCACCACTTGAAGTCGGTTCCCCCCTTCCCTTTAACACTTATCCTTTCACCCTTTACTACCTTCCTCTGCCCTATTCACCACCCTTGGCCGAAATTAGAAAAAGAGAAGGTAGAAGACACCATACTACATGATTGAAGCAAATTAGAAAAAAGAGAAGGGGCAACTAGGGTTTTAAAGTTTGGTAAGTTCCTACTTCATTTTCTTTGGATTTTAACTACATAATTCCTAATTAGGGTGACTCTGAACCTTTCTTATCCATCTACTTTCGGATTTTACTTGAACATGGTGCAAAACTCATGTTATTCATGGGTAAGATTAACCCTAGCCATGTTCAATTGATTCACGAATCTTTAGCTACATAATTTCATACCTTCGAGTGATCCAAAAATTATGAAATTTATTTTGATTGATCCCCTATGAGTCTACTTTCATTGAGCTTTGGAATCAATGATTTCTGTAGACAAAGTTATGCTCGTATCTGAAAGGTGCTATCACTCTGTCCGTCGAAGTTGCTACCCGAATTTGTAAATTATGTATTAAATTCAATATGTCATGGAATTATTTGATAATTTAGGGTGTTATAGATATTGATGTTAGGTTTCATTGACAATTGGAATCACTAGAAAATGATATGTTTAGCAAAAGTTATAAATATTTTATCGAGCCTTACTCAGCCTGTCAGAATGAAGCTTAGGGCAGATTATGCTAGTATTGGTTAATTTTATTGTGCTCAGTACAAATAGAGAGAAATTCAAGTAATTTTATGACTTGCACCCTAGGACGTCTACAATTTGGAAAAATTAAAATTACTAGAACATGGAATGTCTATTATTTTATATAAATCATAAAAATAAGGTTACTCAATCTGTCAGGACATAGAAATAACATAAAAGTTAGGCTGAATGTTGATTTTCATGAGAGCAAACCATAATGAAATAGGAAATGAAACTTTTACAGATGAATGTATATGTAATATGAAATTAAAGAAAATTTGAATGATGTCATTTGGTCATGTATACCAGAAGATATGGATTTTTCTTTACTGTGTGTACAATCTGTCATAATATTAGGTCAATCCTTATGTTTAATAGTTAAAAGAGTAAATGTTTAAAGTTCATATACCATTTCAATTAATTGTGTTTCATGTGTGATAGGCTTCTGTTCAGAACATAGAAGTGATGCGTTTCTTATTATTATTGCATAGGAGTAGAAGAGTAAAGTAGTGAAAAAGAAAAGGAAAAACCTTTTGGTAGCTCTTATAGGTAAGTTGGTTTCTCCTACTCTATGTTTTCACCTATTTTGAATTCGGTGTGACATCGATTATTATATGTATTAAATATGCTTTGGATATACTATGAATTGATTTTGAAAAATGCAATGATGAAAAGTATATCTGAATGATTATATGATTGCACATTTGAAAAGCATATGATATAAATGGATTAGTGCAATCTTATTTCGTTTGAAATAATATTTGATATGATTCATTTTCTGATATTTGAGATACAATTGTTATATGTATTAAATTCATATATCATCAAGTTTATATAAAAGTTATGTTTTGAATGATCGATCAAATAGATGGTTCATTGGTAAAACATATGTGAAATATTATGGAGCCATCTTATGGGATGTAATCCTATTCCGTTTGAATGAGTTTGATTCATCTTCTGATATTCGAGATATGGTTGTTATGTGATGAATCATGCATCTGCATATGCCTGCATTGCATGTATGATGGTTGGAGTTAAGTGCTACATCGCTGATCACAATGGGAGCCACCTCTAGAATCCAATGCATCATTTTGTTCTTCAAAAATGGGATGAGATAGACTAGAGCTAAGTTCCATACGGAACTAAGTGCTACATCATGGGGAGTCACGATGGGAGCCACCTCTAGAATCCGTAGGGGACACCTCTAGAATCCACCTATCGCTATATGATTGTTCCCCGAAAGGGATGAGGTAGAATGGAGCTAAGTGCTACATCGCCGATCACGATGGGAGCCACCTCTAGAATCCACCTACCGACCACTGGCCAGTTGGTGATTCGTGCATACATATGAGAGTATTGCATTGCATACACATGTTTGATATGTTTAAGTGACAATGAATGTAAATTGAGTGTAATGATTATGATTGGGATGTTATATATGTATGTAGTAAATGTATGAAGATATAGACCCTGATATTATGATTATTGCATGTTTTTCTATGTCCCTCCAAATTGATTAGTTGGTAACACATAAGCTATGAGTTACCAACTTACTGAGCTATTTTAGCTCATTATGTTGTTTCTAATATTTTTCAGATAATTCTTGGGAATCATGCGAGATGATATTATTTGAAGGGTTCGTGGTAAGATGGAAAGATTTGAGTCCTTCGTATCCTTCTATTAGGATGTCGAAGGGTATAGTTATGTACAATTCATATGTATTATTTTGTAAGAAGGCAAAAGCATTTTGTGAAATGTAAAACTTAAGAATTATTGGATTGCTCTAAAGGATAATCATAAATTGTGTAGTTTATTTTATGATATTTTCATTCTTATGTATGTTGTAAAAGGAAAGAGTAAATTACATCACGTTTCCGCATTTTTTCATAATTTTATTTGATCGTCCGTAATGAGTCGCGAACTCTAGTTTAACTCGCGGGTTAAATTGGGGTCGTGACAGCTGAGAAGGAAAAAAGGGAGGGGGAGGCGGACGACGATGGCGGCGACTGGACGCACAGTCGGTTGAAAGAGAGAGAGAGAGAGAGGGCAACCGACGGAGAACAAGGAGAGGACAGCCACCCGCTAGAGTCGACGGCTGCCGGTATCAGATGGCGAAAGGGGTGGTAGAGATGGACAATCAGAATGTAGAAGAAAGGGGCGGTAGAGAGCACGAAACAGATGGCGATGGTCGTCGAGGGTGTTTTCCGGCGATGGACGATCGTCGGCGCCGGAGAGAAGGATAGCGAGGTGATGGCTGGGCTGTCGCCGGACTTGCGAGCGGTCAAAGGGTTAGGGCGGCGGTCGAGGAAATAAGGGAAATGAATCGACTGATTGGGCGGTCAATTTGATATATGTGTGCGATTTTGACACATGCCGGTCGACCGATCTAACTCAGCGGTCGACCGGATAGTTGTTTAAGAAGTGAATAGTTAACCGGTCGATGAATGTCAGCCGGACCCAGTTATATACCGGTCGACCGGTCATTCCATTTTTACTAATTTTTCTGCCTTTAACAAGGTTTTCACCATTAAAATTATGTTCTAGAGATATATGTCATACAAATGTAAGTGTTGTGCAACACTTTTAATGTTCAATCCATGTCAAAAGTGATTGTGCATAACCAAGTCACTTTTACTTAGAATTGATATGCAATCAAGAGGTAATCATTCCTAATTCCCTTCTAAGCATGCAGAATCGTTCTTCACTCAAGAGTTCTGTAAATATGTCTGCAAGTTGAACTTCAGTGGACGCATGTAAAATGGCAATGTCTTTAAGAGTCACATGTTCTCTAATGAAATGATATCACAAGTCAATGTGTTTAGTCCTAGAGTGTTGAATTGGATTTTTGGTCATTTCTATAGCATTTGTGTTATCGCACTTCATAGATACATTGGAACAATTTACATCATAGTCAAGCAATTGTTATTTTACCCATAGCATTTGTGCACAACAACTACCGACGGCTATATATTCGACCTCGGTGGTAGAAAGTGCGATGGAGTTTTGTTTCTTACTAGCCCACGAAATAAGTGAGCTACCAAGAAAACAACACATCCCACTAGTGCTTTTTCTATCAACTTTACATCCTGCAAAATTCGCATCGGTGTAGGCATGCAATTCAAATGGAGAATTTCTATCGTACCAAATGCCTAATTCACATGTATGCTTTAAATAGCGCATTATCCTTTTTACTATGATTAAATGCGATTCTTTGGGAGTGGATTGAAACCTAGCACACAAACATACGCTAAACATTATATCTGACCTAGATGCTATTAAGTAGAGCAAACTACCAATTATACCTCTGTACCTTTTTTTAATAAATAGACTTGCCTTTTTCATCTTTATCCAATTTTGTAGTAGTGCTCATAGGGGTTGTGCTCGGCTTGCATTCGTTCATCCCGAATCTTTTAAGCAACTCCCTTGTATATTTTTCTTGATTGAGAAAATCTCTTCCTTGGATTGTTTCACTTGTAGGCCTAGAAAGAAGGTAAGCTCTCCTACAAGACTCATCTCAAATTCTTTTTGCATAAGAGTTTCAAACTCTTTGCATAGACATTCATTAGTAGCACCATAAACAATATCATCAACATAAATATGAACTATTAAAATATCATTTCTAATTTTTTTTAAAAACAATCTGGTGTCTACTTTCCCTTTTTGAAAATCATTTTCAATTAAAAATGAACTCAATCTTTCATACCAAGCTCGAGGGGCTTGTTTCAATCCATAAAGAGCTTTTGAAAGTTTAAAAACATGATGGGAAAAATCTGGATTTTCAAACCCTTGAGGTTTTTCAACATAAACTTCCTCATTTATGAAACCATTCAAGAAGATCAATTTAACATCCATTTGAAAAAGTTTAAAACCTTTATAACATGCAAAACCAAAAGCATTCTAATTGCCTCAAGTCTAGTAATGGGAACAAAAGTTTCATCAAAATCAATTCCTTCAATTTGTGAGTAACCCTTGGCCACTAATCTAGCATTGTTACTCACAATGACACCATTTTCATTTAACTTGTTTCGAAAAACTCATTTGGTTCCAATGATGGGATGGTCCTTGGGTCTTTCCACAAGTTTCCATACTTGATTTTTTTCAAAATTATTTAATTCCTCATGCATTGCATTTATCCAATTTGGATCTTCAAGTGCTTCATCTATATTGCTAGGTTCAAAGATAGCAAGAAAAGCTGAAAAAACACATAGATTTTTTAATGAGTTTCTAATTTTTATATCTTAATTTATATTACCTATAATATGTTCAGGTGGATGTGATGAGGCATGTCTCCAGTTTCTTGGAATGATTTGATTCTCCTCAATTCTAGGTTCTTCCATTTCTCCCTCATTTAGAGTATCAACTTTAGCTTCTTCTGAGTCCCCATGTTGCACATCATCAAGTTGTCTTTGCACTTTAATTATTTCTTCCTAATCATTTTGTTCTTGCTTGCTCATAAAAAATTCATAGTCTCATTGAATTTAACATTAATAGACTCTTCAACAACTAACGTTCTTTTGTTATACACTCTATATGCTTTACTTGTAGTTGAATAACCAAGAAAAATACCATCATCACATTTTGCATCAAATTTTCCTAGTTTGTCTTTGATATTCAAAATATAGCATTTGCAACCAAAAACTTTAAAATAAGAAATATTTGGTTTCTTTCCATACAATACTTCAAAACAAGTTTTATTCTCAAGAGGCATAAGTAGAATCCTATTAAGAACATAGCATGATGTATTTACTGCCTCGGCCCAAAAATACTTTGGCAATTTACTTTTATTTAAAATTGTTCTAGCCATTTCTTGTATAGTTATGTTTTTTCTTTCTACTACTCCATTTTATTGAGGTGTTCTAGGAGTGGAAAAGTTATGTTTAATTCCATTTTCTTCACAAAACAATTCAAATTTATGATTTTCAAATTCTCCTCCATGATCACTTCTAATTTTTGAAATCTTTTGTTCAAATTCATTTTGAATTCTTTTTGCAAATTTTGAAAACATATTTATTGTTTCATCTTTACTAGTAAGAAAAATAATCCATGTGAAACACGAGAAATCATCAACAATCACAAAAACATATCTTTTTCCTCCTAAACTTTCTACATCAATTGGTCCAAATAAGTCAGGATGCAAAAGTTCCAAAGATCTATGTGTACTAATGACTATCTTTAATTTAAATGAACTTTTGGTTTGTTTTCCTTTAAGGCATGAATCACAAACATTATTTTTCTCAAATTTAACCTTGGGCAAACCTCTAACTAATTCATGACTTGAAAGTTTATTTAGTAATTTATAGTTTGCATGTCCTAATCTTCTATGCCATAAGTTTATATCATCATGCATTGCACTAAGACATTTTTCACTTTTCAAATTATCAAAATCAATTTTGTACACATTATTGTATCTAAAGCCCATATGTAAAACTTCATTATTTTCATCTAAAATCAAACATTTGTCTTTTTCAAATTTGACTAAATAGTTTTTATCACATAATTGAATTATGCTAATTAAATTATGTTTTAGATTTTCAACTAGCCATACATTTTCCAAATACACTTTGTCATTCTTACCAACGTTACCCATGCCTATTACTCTTCCTTTGCTATTGTCTCCAAAAGTAACTTTTCCTCCGTTTTTCTTTTCCAATGTGATGAAATTTGATGCATCACCGGTCATGTGTCTTGAGCACCCACTATCTAAATACCATTTATCATCATTAAGCTTTGGGACTCCTTACAAAAAAGAAATTGAGAATCTCATCTTTTTGGTACCCAACTTTGCTTGGGTCCATCTTGATTAGAAGTGATCCTTTACGGGACCCAAATTTTCTTCATCCCTTGATTTATTCCTTTTTCGACGTTGCAATCATATGAATAATTTCCTTCATATCCATAGTGAAAACAAATAATATATGATTTTGCATTACTATGTGATGCTTTAATAAATAAAATTCTTTTGTCATTTTTCTTTTCAAAAGAGTTAAAACCAAGTCCCTTTTTATTTGAAGGCATTCTAGATCCGCTAAGCATGACATCTAACATTTTTCTTCCATTAGAAAATTTTTTAATTTCATCTTTTAGATTCTTGATTTCGTTATTCAAGCATGCACATTTTTCATTTTATTTTTCACATGATGATCTAAGTGAGCAATGGTTCAAACTCAAGTATAGTTTAGATCCTTAAATGCAAATAGTCAAGATTTTCTATTTAATATGGCAGCAAGATCCTTGACTCCTTTCTAAACATCTTCTACTTTCCAATTAATCCATGAATGTCAGCTAGTGTTACCCACAAAAAGAAAAATTTTCAGCTGAAAATTAATTCAAATGCATCTGAATTGATAATGTCAATTAAAGCAAGAAGACTAATGGCCAAGTTGGCCACTTGGTATTGGAGTGTACCAACTATCATAATGAAGTATTCTACCCATTTCAGAGTTAAAATAAATTCAAAATTGAGTTAAGCCCAAAAAATGATGACCGAGTGATAACTAGTGACAACCGAGTGATAACTTGTTCAAACAATGATAACCTAGTGGTAAATGATGATATAAGTATAAAAATAGATTGAAAACATGCTGTAAAGGTTAGAAAAGCACCAGGTTTCCACCCCCAAGCTTATTCTCAACACTGTCCCTAGTGTTGAAAATAAAGGCAAGGGAGAGGGGTGGGAGGGTATGAAATTGATGGAATTTTGCATTTGATCCCTTCCAATGGGTCTTGCATCTCAATCCTACTCTTCAGGTGTTCCATACTTCATGATTTGCAATAATTTCTGTAGAGAAATAAGAGATATCAGTGAAATCTGCAATGCTAGAATTTTTGGGTGCACAATGCAACAATGCAATGAGATTCACTAAAGTGGCACTGAAATTCAGTTAAGATAGATTGGGAAAACTGATATGCATGATGATTCAGATATTAACATGATGATTTCAGCATGAATGAAAAGATAATATCAGTTATCAATAGGATTTCAGTAAGAAGAATTAAAATTAAGGGTAGGGATACTCCCTTCTAGTCAATTTGTGGATGGATCTGATTCATCCCTTCTTTATTCCTGCAAAACAGAAAGGTTAAGTATAAAAAGGCTTGGGTTACCTTCCAAGAAGTGCCCTACTTTAATGTCTTAGGCTGGACATTTTTTCAATTCTTGATATCAAGGAAGTTTAAATAGTATGATGTGATCAAGTAGAGATATTAATTTGTGGACAGCTTCACTAATCAAGTATGGATCTCTTGGTTTGTCAATGATTAACCTTTGTTTTTCAGTTTGATTCCCACCTCTATTGTACCAGACATCTACCAACTTCTCATTCCAAAATTTCTCATCTATGACATCTGAATCTCCTGGATCACCATCTTGTTTAAGCAACTATTTCTTCAATGGCCTCTTTAAATGCAGCATTGTTGGAAGATCTTTGAGCTCTTGGTTCCATCTTTTAGTGGGCAAACAATGATCTTCCTTCATTGAATGTTCTATTCCTTCTACAAATTTGAATTTTGCCACAGCCTCCTCTATTTGGAAAGAAATTTCTTCTACTTTTGTATTCTCCTTGGCCATTTCAATCTCATCATGTGGCTTTACTGTCATAACCTGTTGCCCAATGGATAGTGACATGGGCGAGACTTTGGAACTTTGAATGAATTCAAATAGATTAGTGCTTGCTTCAAGTTCAGACCACTTCTTCTCTTTTGATATTTCTTCATCTTTGACCCTAAGATGTTGACATTCTTCAACTGATCCATGATGGTTCGTGGAGGAAATTGCTTCAAGTAGAACTTTTGGACAGTTGGGCGCAGGAAGTAACTCATCTTTAGAGATAGACAATAAGTGAATTGAGTTGCAACCCTCATCACAAAGGAGTGTATCTGATAGTTTCTCCAAATAATCAAAATCAGAGTCTTCTAGAATTAATTCTTCATTGGATGGGAACCTTATGAGTGGGTCTTCAATGTGATTCATTGCTGGTATCATTGGAGTAGCTTTTTCAATAACTTCAGCAACTTCATCTTGTTTCTTGGCTTGTTTTATAAGTGTGATAGTCTCCTTTTCAATTTCAGCCTCCATGACTACTTCTTTTTCTTCATTCATCTCTTTCTCAATTCCCATCTTCATTTCCTGAATTTCTTCTTTCAGAAGGACAGATTGGATTTGTGGGGCTTCTTGACTGGACTGCAAACAAAGCTTGGCCTCCAAGGCTTGATATCCAGCTCCAAGAACATCTACTTTCATACATATTTTTTTCAAGTTTGCAAGTTGCTCATCCTGCCGCCTCATGAAGTTCTCCAACATAATCTCCATTTGATTGAGTGATTGCTGATTTTCTGAAATATCCCTGCTTGCAACCTGAAAATTTGACTCTTGACCTTGATTGTGATGGTAATACAAATGATTTTGTGAGTCACAAACATAAGGATTGCTGCTTGAGAAGTCTTGCTCAGGATTTCAATAATTTGAAACATAATGACTACTAGTTGAGAAGCTTTCCTCTTGATTCCAGTAATTTGAACTTTCATGACCATATGAGGCATACATGTAGGCATTATAGGGCTGTTGAAATTGTGGTGATCCTTGATTGCAATGAACTTGTGATGGTTCTCCAACATCAAAACCATATTTTTGAAGAGTTTTGGACACGACATCTTCAACTATAGAATCCAATTCCTCCTGGCTCAAGGGTGTTTCAATTGATTGATAATAGTCATAGGACCAAGTTTGCCAACTCATATCCATCTTTTCTTCTTTCTCTCTCAGAAGTCAAATTCATAATTTTCTGCAATTGCTGGGTGAATAACGATCCCTAAATGTCCTAGGAGCAGCCTTGTTTTGATTGGTAGCCTCCTTCTCAAAAGTTCTTCTCCTAGCCTCTTCTCTTTGCAATCTCCTTCTCCTATTGAATCTTCTTTTAGTTGAGGATCAGATAGGTAGAGGTCTCCTTGAAGTTCCAAATCTGCATAAATTCAATTTAGAAGTATCAAATTCAGAAAAGAAAGAAATCTGTACAAAAATTGAAAATTGGGAATGATAACTTGCAAAAATTAAAATTGGCCTAACAAATGTACTAAAAACTAATCTAAAACTAATCTAAACTATCTAAGTTAGTCTAATTGACCTCAAATCCCTGGCAACGGCGCCAAAAGCTTGATAGTGAAATTTGTGGGTGTAGTGATAACTTGCTGAATTTTAAGAAAAATGCAATTTTTTTAATTTTTGGTCCCCCAACTCACTAACTGCAAGGGCACAGGTAAGTTGTAGTAGACTCAGGTTGTCGTATCCACAAAGATTTGATGCCTAAGACTCCCTAAAACAATCTAGACTAGTTCTACTTTAGTGGCTAAAAATAGAAAATTAAGAGAATTTGAAAAACAGATTTTTAATTGTGTAGAATGATAACTATTTTTGGGGTTTTGAAAATTTGTCAAATCTGAACCATAAATGCTAGATTAAAAGCTAAAAGGTTAAACTATCAATGAGGAAAGTTCTCATAGGAGTTGGGGTTCATCTAACTTAATTATGGATGGAATGAAACAAGTTATCACTTTTTAGTCAAATATAATTCAACTTTCAATATGGCTGTTTTCACAGCTCAATTAAACCAGAACTAAACAATATATTATCATATGATTGTTAGCCAAGTTGAATTAGAAGAGGATCCCACCGAAATCCAAGTTATCATTAGGTTTAACTCAATGGACTTGCTGATTTTTTGGCAATTTCAATAAAATCTGAAATGATAACTTCTAGATTGCACCTTGAAAATGAAAGGAATGCTTCAATCAACCGAACAGGGATGAAATCAGTCCAATATCAATGCAATGCTTCTTGGTTTATCTATAAACTACAAGAGGATTTAAAATCAGCTTCTCAGCTGCAAATTCAAATGAAATCCACTTTTCCATTAATGAATTGGATAGAAATCAGCACCTAATACAAGTTTGAGGAATCAGAAATTGTCATTGCTCCTTGGCTCATCTCTGAATCTCAAGGAGGGCCTAAAAACCATCTCTCAATGGTGGATTAAGTAGTGCTTAACAATGGCAATCAGATTCCAAAGAAATCAGAATTCAAAATTCAGCAAGAATATTTCAAAAATCAGATTGGGAAAACAACAAGGAAATCATCAATGCTTCTCATTGGAATTCTGGATTTGCTAAGTGCTTATTGACCCATCTCTGGACAACAAGAAATCCTTAGGGTTCACCTTTCAGTGATTGAATGAAATTGGAGATTCAATTAGCAAATCAGATTCCAATAAATTTCAGAAAATAGATTTCAGGAATATAGTTTCAGAAATCAGAATTGGAGGACATGTTTGAATTATAAAATGTCAAAATATCTTGATTCATTTGTGAACAAGACTTGGACCAATATCAACCTCTCAGTTGCTCAATTAATCAAATCTGCAATGGCAAATCAGATTCTAACAGTTCACAGAAATCAAAAAATCAGATTCAGGAAGTTCAGAAAATCAGGAAATCAGAAATAAGATTTTCAATCAAAATGGAATCCAAGAACTTGGCATTGATTCCTAATTCATTTCTGAATAAGGGCTAGATCAAATGATAACTTCTCAGTTATAGATTACAAATGGGATCTAACAATGGCAAGAACAGACCCATAACATTGCAGAAATCAGAAATTTCAGGATTGAGTTCAGTGCAGGAAATCAGAATGCAAAAATCAGATTTCAGAAATGGAATCCAGAAACTTATCACTGATTCTTAATTCATATCTGAACAAAGGTTAGATCAAATGATAATTTCTCAGTTGTAGATACAAGTAGGACCTAACAATGATAAGAACATATTCATTTCAATGCAAAAATCTAAAAATCAGAATTGATAACAGTTTGGGATTAATTTCTGTCCATATCCATCTAAATTAACCTAGACTACTGCCCTATTCTAGGAGACATGGAGTTTAGCTCCTCATAATCACAAACTTAGATACAAAATGGAATGAAGAACATGTACAAATCATCCTGATTTTTAAGCTTCTCCATAGGATTTCAGCAGCCTTCCAGCAGTCCAGCTCCAAAACCTAGCTCCTTGGTGCAGAAACCCCTGCTCCAAACCCTCAATGTCCAGCCCCCTTTTTCTTTCAGAAATTCTCCTTTTTATATCTCTTCTATCCACCCTTTGATCGGCATCATTATGTTCTACTATGCCCTGATTATGCCATCTGTCCCTGCTCAGAATATCCTGCTGCTGTAGCAACTTTTTGGACAGAAAAAGTAGATGGTCCCCCCTACTTTTTCTCTTTGTGCAGAATTGTTATACCTGCTGGAAAGTCCACAACAGCAAACATCAAAGCCCTTGAATAGGATTTAGACAAATAAAGCTTAAAAAAGTAGTATATATCAGCTCAAACACCAAATAGTATTGGGTGTTGTGCAAGAACAAAAATCACAAATTAGAATTGATAACTTTGCAAATTTCATGGAAAATGTCCAAATATGAGAGGTTCAAAGCCTTGAGGGCATC
This sequence comes from Pontederia crassipes, assembly GCA_030549335.1. Taxonomy (NCBI): domain Eukaryota; kingdom Viridiplantae; phylum Streptophyta; class Magnoliopsida; order Commelinales; family Pontederiaceae; genus Pontederia; species Pontederia crassipes. The sequence continues at coordinate 75,149,044 of CM060188.1, read as the reverse complement.
AAATGAATTAGGGTGGCAAGTGAGTGAAGTCAGAAATCAAATATGAATAAGATTTCATAAAAATGATAACTTGGGTGCCAAAACGATAACTTGTTTGCCTTAAAAATGATAACTTGGCATAACTTTTGTTGTGGTTATCCAAATGCGATCAAATTTGAACAGCAATGAGTTAGGACAATAATAAAATGAATGCCTAAGGCCTTTGTGCAGAATTGATAGTTTTGCATAATGAAATGATAGTTTTGCCCTTTAACGATAACTTGTCAAAGGAGAAATGATAACTTGTTCAAATGGACTTAAAACTTTGCACAAGTTGAGATGTGACCATCCAAATATGATTCATTCATGATAATAATGGATTTAGGGCAAGAAAATCATTGAAAATCAGTTCACTCAAAATAATGATAACTTGACATATAGGAGTGATAACTTATTCTAAAAATGATAACTTGACATAGAATTGAAATATTTATGGATTTTGACATTTCAGAACCTCTATGCACATGGAATTAAGTATAAAATGAGGAATATCAATTAGTTATCACAATCCATGCATTCTAAATAAAATTGGCCAAAAGTTGGGCAATTTAGGGATTCGATAGGGGTGAAATACATCTAAAATGGGATAAAAATCTATAGTGATTAGCTAGTGATCAATCCACTATCTTTCTCTTTTCTTATAGGGAGAGAATAACATTTTTTACACCACACGCCTTCTTCTCCGCTCAAGAGGTAAGACACTCCTCTTTTACAACGAGCTTTCAATCTTTTCTAGATCAGAGAATAAATATACCCTCTAACTCTCTTCTTTTACAAGATTTTTCACGCTCAAAGTTTGGAAGAGAAAAAGGGAAGAATTTGCAATTTTGGGCTCAAAAACTTGAAACACTCTTTTGAATAATCTTGCTTGCTTGGATAAGTTATCTTCAAGCTTTGGCATTCCTTTTATAGTCTTGTTCAAGTGAGAATCTCGTCCAGATGGTTTTCCATAATTTTTTCCTCAAAAAATAGCCGTTACTGTTCATCTGGCACTGTGACCGATCGACCGGTCAATACGACCGTTGTAGAATATTTGTTACCTTTCTGAGCTGTTCGGTGACCGGTCTTTCGGCCGAGACATCAACCGGTATAGTCTCAACTTTTTTTGGAACTCGTCCTTTACTGTTCGGCCAACCGGTGCAACGATCGGAACATCAACCGGTACAGTCTCGACATTTTTTAAATTCGTGCCTGTGCTGTTCGGTCGACCGGTGTAGCTACCGAATAATCGGCCGTACAGTCTCGACATTTCTTCCGCTTGATATCAATCGATCGGTCTTCATAGTCGGTCAACCGATTGGTCGACCGGTCGTATCCTAAAATTTCATTTTTACCGTTTTAATCGACGATTTCTTCTGCAACTGAGATCATATTAATTTTACACCTGCATATCATCACTTGAACATAGATTAGTGCCTTTTATGTCCAATTTGATTTATTGTCATCAAAACATAGGATTCAACATGGAGCCCCCGAAACCTAAATGATTTTAGGGTTTCTATTTCTATTTTGTATTAGAGTTCCTATATAAACTCCACGATGGATAGGTTATTTTAAATCCTTGTAATCATCATTATTCCATAACAAATAGAGCCGCTGCCTGAAGACGTAGCCTGATTTAGGGTGAACCTTATAAATCTCGTATATTCTTCTGTGTTCGTGTGATCCCTCACTCCCTCTTTTTGTAACAAGTCATTTCATAAATTTTGAAAAAATCTAAAAAAATGAAAAAGTTGAACGAGTGAAAAGTAAAAATCTCAGTATAGTTTAGGGATGTAGTATGATAAATTCATATATTATTGATTAGACGTAAAAGATCACTATAATTCACGAAAAGTTTAAGGAATTAACTCATTTGTTTATTTAAAAGTTTTTATCATTCATTATTTATAAACAATTTATAATAGCTAACATATATCAAATATTTGTCGTATAATTTCCCATCACTTAATTTATCTTCCTCTTATATTTTTTGTTTCATCTATTTTTTTCTATTTTCTATTATATTCTATCTTTTTTCCTATATATTTTATGGGAAACTTAACTTGGTAGCAATGCACTACCTTCAGTCGTTTGATTTAAGATCAAGGCCCACTGCTAGTCGACTCCAATCGCCATTACCTCCATTGCTCCATGCTATCATATATTGCTTGGAATACAAGTACGCACAGAAGAATAAAAAAGGAAAACTTCCTCATGTTTCCACTATAATGTCTCCAAAATCCGGCCCCAATTTAGTTGTCGAATTCTAGGCGGCGCCACTTTCATAACCTAACTTCATAAAAATATTGCAACGGAAAACATGATAATAATAGACATAATACTAAATAAAACAACGGAAGATTTCATAAGCTAAATAAATCTCAAGGTACAACTCTAGCCCATGAACTACATAGGCTCTAACATAGTACCCACATATGTTCAAGCTACATAAAATGAGTTCTTATAAAGTACATGTCTCAAAATGCCCATAGGCCGTACATAATTGACTCACTAAGAGTCCATCATCATAATATAATAGACGATAAGATAACTTGGGCCGATCAATCTATGTGCAATGTCATCGTCATTAGGCCCTCGCCGTCGAGCCTAAGCCTCGTCCATACCTGCACGGATCCATGGGGTTCAAGAAATTTTTTCTGCTAGAGTATGTTGAGACTCATGCATGCTATGATCCTACAACATACTTTCTACATGACATGGCATATGCATTACATAATAAAAGAACATATATCATATGCATGCTATGATCTACATATGCACTCAACATGGCGTGTAAACAATAACATCATGACAAGATAAGATAAATATATAGCGTCATTAACATTATACATCACAACTTATTATCATGTCAAAGCATATCTTAAACTTATCTTGCTTAACTTTGACATCTTCATTTATATCATGATGTGACAAGTGGACATTCATGTGCATCCTCATAGGTGCTTACTTCAACTTCATCTTTAACTTTATGTCCTAAGTCATTCACCATTCATCTTTTCATCTTTCATCTTTGCTTAAATACTTTTCTTATCTTGTTGATTGGGAAGACCATGTTGAATTCGTGGGAATTGGCTAGTAATGCCATGGATGGATCCTCATAGGTTCAATTGAGACGCCACCACTAGGGGGTGGAACTCGCTTCGACTTATAGAAACGCCACCACTAGGGGTGGAACTCATTTCAACTTATAGAAATGCCACCACTAGGGGTTGAAACTTGTTTCCTCGGGAAATGCCACCACTAGGGAGTGGAACCCCCATTTTCCCTCCATGATTACAACAAGACACCTTCACACCAATCCGTCTTTTAATGACATTCATCAATATATACGATCATGCAATACATGTTGCATGTTTTAATCCTAATTAAGATCATTCACACATCAAATCATACTAAGTGTGGACAAACATTCATTAAATAGGAGTTTGGGACTGGTCACGGCCGTGCCACATTAGGTCACGGTCGTGCCCACACTTGGGCACATGCATGCTATTGTTCGGCACGGTTGAACACTTGGGCATTTTTCAGATAATAGTATAGGTCATGTCCATGCTCCAGAATGTCACGGTCGTGCCCAGGTTTGAAACCTTCGTGGGTTGGCATTTTGCCAACACGGGTGATTTCCCCTATCCGTACTTGCATGCCTCTAACAAAATGATTATTTTTCGACCGTTCTCAAAATTTTTCTAAAACATGAGACGTTCGGGACATCACGGCCGTGCGACCACAAGGTCACGGTCATGACAGAATGATTATTTTCGCTCGGTTTCCAACAATCGTCTAAGGCATGAAATGTTCAGGGCGTCACGGCCTTGCGATCACGAGGTCACAGCCGTGACAGAAGGCCCTTTTTCTCCGTTAAATCTATTTGTGTAAGGCATGAAATTTCATATACGTCACGGTCGTTCCATATTTCATCACGGTCGTGCCCGAGTAATTGGATAGAGTGTTCCCTATTTTTCCCATTTTCCACCATTTTTACACATTGATACAAACACCTATGAGGTGTACATTCATCCAAGCATGAATAATAGGAACTTAATACATCTCATCTAAGCTTATCACTTTATTCAACTAGTCACAAAAAGGATAAAACACATAGGAAAATCCATCAAGAGCATTGAACTACTAAAAATGTTCATACATAGAAATAAGCAATTTCTTCCTGTCTAAAGCATAAATGGAGGTAAATATCGTGAATCTAATCATGAAATGGCAATGAAACAATAACTTTAATTTATCGTCCATCAATGCAAGGAACACATGCTCATCCCTAATCATATCATCTAAGAAGATCCAAGTTGGTCTTCAACCCTTAGTCCAATCATTCGAACATCATCAAGGTAGACGAAATGAGGTTTTGGATCCCCTCAAGCATACCTCTAGGGTTTATGTTAAAACCCTATTAATCCTAATCTTTCTTCTTCTCTCTTCTTCTCTCTTTCTTCTTCCTTCTTCTTCTTTCTTCTTCTCCTTCTCCTTCTTCCTTCTTGCTGCCAGCCCTCCTTATTTTTCCCCTTCTTATTGCTGCCGAATGGGTCCAAGAGGATGGAGAGAAATTGAGCTATTGTCACTTCATGATTCCTATTTGCTTGGATGTTGTTCACTGGACATGGAAGAAGGGAATGAGAGGAGTGAGGTGAGGGGGAGCTGCTGTCCATGAGTTGTGAGTTGACAAGAGGGAGAGAAAATGAAAGAGGGAGAGCTAGAGAAGAGTGAGAGAGAGAGAGGAATGGAGGGAGGCCTTCTTGCTTACTGTTCGTGAGAGAGAGAGTAAAGAGATGGTTGAGTGAAGCGAAAGAAATGGAGAGGGGCTTCTTGGGGCGCTGCTCGGCGGTCTTGGAGAGAGGAGAGATGAGGGTGTTGTGTGAAGGAGATGTGGGGAGAGAGAGAGAAGTGAGATGTTAGGTGGGGTTTAGGGCACTAAAGGTATTTATACATTGAGTTTTGGGACTTATTAGACTAATAAACTTCATAATGGGCCTTAAAAAGGTGATAAGTTTTTTATTTATTTTCTTTTTATTTTTCTTTCTATTTGATTTTTGAGAATATTACATCCACTGTCGTAGTGTTTGTCAATATTGCTCTTGTAGTGTCTTCTTGTTGCAGCACACATGTAATAGAAACTTTGATTTATGTCTGTGTAATCAAGTTTTTTTCCAAAGTAAATTTCATCAATACTAAGTAATTGCTCTGCCGAAACTTGAGTTCAAAAATTGTACAAGACCAAGAGGTGGTTTGTCCCTCCGAAACTTGAGTTCAAAAATTGGACAAGTCCGCCACCATATTGGCGCTTCGAGTACAGTGCGATACAATAGTAGGGCTAATACCCAAAATGTCTGTCCATATATCAACGATTATCCCTCTTATCTTCCATGGGCAGCGCAGCTTCTTGTTGACGATTCTGAAAAGTGTCTCCAAGTTTGAATAAATTTGAATGTGCGGTAGACCAAACTCCTTACACTTCTGGATGCCTTTGAGCAAAGCACGTGCTTCAATCTCTAATATGGAGTCTGCTACTGCAAAGTTAATGCCTGTAAAAATAAAGGAGCCCTCGTAAGAGAGGGTTAAGTAGCCGATACCCCTTACCCCAGCTAGTCCAAGGGAACCATCTGAGCTGAAGACAACCCAGTGCTGCGGTGGGGACTTCCACCGGATTCGCATAGGCGGATCTTGGGGAAAAAGTGCCTCGGATGCATGAGCGTCAGCATAGTGATGAAAGCCGGCCAAAGCCCTTTGCCAAATCGAGTCCACGGTTACTCACTGAGATCTAAAGTGCGTATTGTTTCGAAGATTCCAAAGCTCCCAGAGGCAGTGAGCAAAAAGGGATAGGAAGGATTTTCTAGACTGATGATCGAAGTTTGCTCCCTCGTGGATCTAGGAGCTAGGTACCAAGAGGAAGAGTTTTGAAATGCACAATGGAACTTTTGCTGAAAGGCGTTCCAAAGTTGCTTACCAATAGAACAATAAAAAATAGATGTGTTGGTTTTAGGTGGAGACCACATAAGGAGCAAGCTGGATCAATAATGCTGTCAAACAAGAGAATAGTGTTAAGCGTAGGCAATTTGTTATGTAGGAGTTTCCAAAGGAAGATGTGTATTTTCGATGGATCTGGAATCTTCCAAATACTTTGCCATGGCAGCCCTCCAATGGGAATCGGTGACGTAGAGCGGCGACAAACATAATAATAGATTGACTTTGCATTTGCACATCCATAAGTATCATTCTCCCACACCCACGTGTCATCATTGGCAGAAGTAGGAAGGTAAATGCGTTTTATTCGAGAGCATAAATCCGCGCCAAATGTGGCTGAGAGGAGTGAACAGTTCCAAGAGCTATTAGAGATAAAGTGATTGCCCGTAAGATCATCAAGATTGGTCTCCATGTTAATATAGGTGGGAAGGCGTATGAGTGGGATGGTAAATATCCAGGGATCGAAAAGGACATATGTTGAGGTCGTTGAACCAACATTTTTATGAAACCGGCTCGAAGAGTATCAATGGAGTTCATAATTATTTTTCAGGAGTCCGCGATATGAGTTCGAGGCATCTCCTCCCACAGCCTGAGGGGCCGTACTTGGCTTGGATGAGATCGGTTCAGAGGGTAGAGTGTTTGTTTAACAAGTTCTGTATCCATCTTGCCACCAAGAGAGTGGTGAATGTCCATGAGTTTGCGGATGCCAAGACCCCCAAGGTTACGGGATAGTTGGGTGATGGACCAATTGATCAGGCGAGTACCACGACGACCACCGCCGGGATCCCAAAGAAAAGAGTGTGTGAGCCGCTCTATGGAAGCAATAGTGCCTCCAAAGAGATTCATTATGCTAAGTGAGTGGATAGGAATTGAAGCTAAAGTGGTTCGGATGAGAGTGGTGCGGCCAGCCTGATACAGGACCCCTCGATGCCAACCTGCGAGGCGAGAGGAAATATTGTTTATAATTGAGGTCTGCTCTCGGTTGGGAATATGTAGAGAAGAAATGGGAACACCCAGATGTTGGCAAGGGAAAGAACCTATTTTGAAGTTTAGAATTGAGCTGAGTTGCTGACGACGCCGAGTATTTAGTGAGGGCAGAAAGAGCTCAGATTTTTGGATATTCACTTGTTGTTCCGTTAGGTACTTGAAGATGTCTAGGATATTTTTTATGTTAATGCAATTTTGTTTTGTTGCCTTAAGGCAAAGTAAGTCACCTGCAAAAAGAAGGTGGGTCAGGCTAAATGAGTGAATGCGAAAATGTGTAATTAGTCCTGCTTCCATATGCTAGGCCATAAGTGAGGAGAAGACTTGGGAAGTTAGTATTAACAGATATGGCGAGATTGGATCACCTTGTCTTATGCCATGGTACCCTTGAAAAGGTTGGGATGTTTCTCCATTTATAATGCAGGAGAAGGTCGGGGAGGTTACGCATAGATGGATCCACTCAATGAATTTCTCCAAAAAATGCATGTTTGAGATGGAACAAAGTGTTGTCCAGGAAACACGATCGAAAGCTTTATCTATGTCAACTTTAGGCAACATAAACTTCTGTCATCCAAAATTTAAGGAATGGGCGAATTTCTAGGTGATCATGATGTTGTCATGGATGGGATCTACTAGGAACGAAACAAAATTGGTTGTGGTCGATGAGGGAGTCTAGAGTGGGGTGCAAGCGGATCACGATTATTTTAGATAACAATCTGTATAGCACATTGCAGAGTAATATTGGCCGATAGTCTCTTACCCATTTAGGATTTGATGTTTTTGGGATGAAGATAAGAGATGTTTTTTCCCAATTAGTAGGCAAAGCACTTGAGTTGAAGAAATTCTGGATCTCTTTAACAATCTGGGTACCAACGAGTTCGACTGTAAAGCCGTTAGGTCCTGGAGCCTTGCCCGGGGGCATGCTCCAGAGAGTGTTGGTGACCGGAGCGAGGAGAGATTCATGCCATGCATGGTCAAGAGAGGGAAGTCTAGGCCAGCAGTCAGGGGTATACTATGTGCAGGGGAGCACTGCCATAGACTTCGGTAGTGGTCCACAAATAGGGATTTGATTTGTGCAGAATTAGTGATATGGTTGTTGTTGTTATCAATAATAGAATAAATTATATTTTGTCGATGTCGGACGATGGTAAACAAATGAAAGTAGCGGAAATTGTGGTCCCCCTGTCAGAGCTAGTTCATTCTGGATTTGCTCCACCATTTTAGGCTAATTTGCCTAAGGAATGCTGCGTGGCGATGGTATGCCGAGCGCAAGAGACCTAACTCGTGGGAGGAAAGGCCTCGCTGAGCATCGATGTTTTCTAGCCTAGAGAGCAAGATCAACATGGGTTTCTAACTTGCCTACCGATTCCTTATTCCACTTGAGAATGTCTCATTTGATTTGGTTAAGGGCATGGGTGGTGGTGTAAGTGGGGGAACTAAAAGACCAATGCCGCTTCACAATGTCCTTAGGTTCAGAATGGGAGAACCAGAAGTGCTCAAACTTGAACGATCTTGGTCGCCGAAGTCAAAGATTAGTCTGCAAGAGGAGGGGGCCGTGGTTGAAAACACAACGAGGAAGGGTGGACAAGGTGAGATTAGGGAAAGTGTCTATCCAATGATAGTTCACTAAAGTGCGGTCAAGGTGGCAAAGGATGCGCGCAATGCCGACACAGTTATTGCACCAGGTGTACGGGAGACCTACAGGTTTAATATCTAAGAGGGATTGAGTATTGATTAAGTTGTTGAATGCTCGGACTGATCTGGTGGTTTGAAATGGGGATCCTCCTAACTTGTTGGATGGGGACAATAGGTTGTTAAAGTCGCCAACGAGGAGCCAGGGAAGATGACTAGAGTCCAGGGTACATAAATCATTTTAAAGCCAGGTGCGAGTAGAAGAAATAGTGCTAGTGTAAACAGCAGATAACAAAAAACTAAAACCATCAAGCGAGAGATAGGGAGCGGGGTAACCTAAGTTTCCTGACCACGTCAGGCCAGGAGGATGCCACCAGAGGCGCCAATGGCCTCGCAGAAGACGTCGTCCCAATCGGGACCCATGCACTCGTTTAGGCTTTACAGAACATGTATACATTTCTAATAAAATTATAACATGTGGTCTAAGAGTTCTAAGAAGGTTGGAGAGACAATCCCTAGTTTTTGCCTGGAAAGCACTATGGCAGTTCCAGGCAAGGACCTTCATTGAGCAGCAAGAGAAGGGCTATCGGGGTTCGATGGTCCCGATGACAGCATCTGCACCGAAGAAGAAGAAGAGGTCAGTGAGAGGGGGTAGTTGAAGATGCGGATATCTTACCCTTTGAAGAAGACTTTGATGGCCAACGACGGGGGTGAAGGGAGGGAAGAGGCACCCTAGGCTTGTGGTCTTGGGCCTTCTTCTTCTTCGTGAGCAGAGGCGGGATCAGGTCAAGATCATCGGGTTCCTCCTCCGAAGGATCGTGCACTGGGGTCTTGGGCGGACGATCTACAGTGGGGTCCATGGGATGGTTGATGCAATTATTGGCTAGTGCAACGAAGTTAGGATGATCAAGGGAAGAGGTGTTATCGGTGGGGATGTTGCAGGATTCATGATGGAGGGCAGGGAGGCGAGCGGGGAGATGGAGACCGTAAAGAAGGGGGTGGGAGGCAGAGGGGCTTGAGAAAAAATCATAGGGGAAGGAAAGGTGAGGGGTGAGGACGAAAGGAGTGGGGCTTGGAGACAAGGGCCATATTGGAAGGGAAAAAGAGGTCTGCAATGAAGGGTGCCAATCAATCGGCCCACACGAGCCGCAGCCAGATCCCCCCATGCATCCAATCATCGAAGGGAATGAAGATGGTGTGCTTCCTGCAGGTTGATCACAGCCGTTGGATGCCGACAAGTGGGTTGTTGTCCTATCATAAAAAAGCACAAATGTGCTTTTGTCCAGATGATCTCGACTGATGGAAGCTGTAGGATGGATCGATGACGTGGAGCCGAGAGCGAGGAAAGTAGGGTCCCCACGGATCAATGATGTGGCTGGCGACCGTTGGGGCGAAAATGCCCGTTGCGGATTAGCCATGTCATCAGGCGGCAGGCGGGGCAGCTCAGTGTGGCCGGCGGCAACTCCGCGTTTGGCGCAGGGCAGTTTAGGTCCAGGCAAGTGGGAGCCTGGGCTTAAATCACTAGCCGCGACCCAAGGTGCGCAGCCACCAAGCCGGCACTCCGGCAGGGGGAGCGAGCCACGCGTGACCAAGGATCGTACAACATAACTTCCTGCACGCGGTCGCCGTCGCCCAGAGGTGGGGGGTGGGAGTGGGAGGGGCAGTGCTCCAAGCGATGTTCGACGATGACACAGTGAAAATAGAAGGCCGGAACGTTCTCGTACAAAACACGTTGCAGCATTCGCCATTAGGAAGCCAAACCCAAGTCCCTTGCTTTAGAGGCTTGTAAAGGTCCAGTTCAACGCAAGCCCACGCTGGGGTGCCATTTCCACATGAATCAACCTGCAAAACCAAACCAAAGACCGCCGCCACCCGCCTGAGAGAGTGAGGAGAGTGGAGTTCGAGGGGGAGGCCCGGGAGGTGGATCCAAGTGGGGGAAGCGAGAGAGTCGTTACCATCTGGGTGAAAGAAGGGTGTCACTCGAGCAACTATGAGAAGGCTTCCGTCGAATTCCCAGGGGCCACCCATAAGCACCTGCAAGCGATCTTCAGCATTGCAAAGGTGAATAGGATAAAGGAATTCCCGATTTCTGAAAAGGAGCATGGCGCTGAGGTACGCCAGAGATCCGAGATTACGTGATGGAGGGCCGCGAGGTCACCGACGTAGCGCCCAAGGAGACACAAACGCAGGACCTCTGATTGCTCCTTCGTTTCGCAAGCCGGAATGATAACTTTGTCAGTGATGACCTCCCAAAGCCCCTGGAGCTGCCTTTGGGAGATGGAGACCGGGAACGACCGAGGAGCGCGAGCAGCATCGACCCAAGAGCGTGGCTGAATATTGGGGGTTGGAAGCAATGGTCTGGAGCTTTGGTTTGTGGAGAGCGGCGGGAATGGATCAGCAAGGAGAGAGGCGGTGGGAGGAGTAGTGGACATGGCTTTTGTCCTCGGTTGGTTTGCCCTGGACAGAGAGGGTCAGCGGGGTGCGCTATTCGATTGGGAAGACAAAATTGTCGACTTTGTTTGTGACTTGGTCGGACCTCCTGTTATGATGAGGTAGCTGCACTATACTACCATTTGCAAAGGTGAACATAATTCCTGACATGGACTTTCAGAGGCACATAAAAAGTTAATCAAGTTATATTTGGGGCGTTTCTTTCTGAGTTGCCACAAGAATAATTTTGCCCAAAGTTTCTAGTCACTAATATCTAACAAGAGCACCATTTTCTTTTTTACTAAATAGGGGGGAGAGCTGTCTGCCGTTGAGACGGACTTTCTTGGTATTTGTGATATCTTAGATGTGGTGTAGACATGGCCGGGCTCTTGGAAGTCATGTCGCCGCGTCCTCACACAGCTCTAGTTCACTGGAGATAGCATTGTTGACACGGCAGAATTTTTAGTATAAATAGGCGTCCGACGCAATCCATGTTTTGAGCTAAATAGAATGGTCTTCTTCCTCCCTTTTTTTTCCTCTATTTTCTTGTCATAAACTGAACTAATATAACTATTGCGCGTATATCTAATAACAAAAGTATAACTAATAGTCTGAACTAACAAAAGTATAATCATAATATATCATGCAAAAGTTTCTATCCCAAGTTTGGAAGTCATCATTGTCATTATGGACATTCGATGTCGAGGCGCTCGATCCTTGGTCTCATGGGGATTGATTTTGGGGCTGGATCATCGTCTGAATCGCCTGCAAGATAAGAGCCAAATATTGTGATAGTTGTTGTGATATCTACTATGGTAGCTAATTCAAGATGAGTACCCTGAATGTCACATCAGGTGCAGCGGATGAGCTCGGAGCAGATGGACCGCTTGCATATCCTCCGCTCCTCCTAGGTACCTGAGCTTTTGTGCCTAGGCCACACAGATATCCTCTTTGTGTCGTGCTCACCACCTCCTCCCAAACAGTAATGTCCTCTACAAAATAGAAAAAATATACAATCATGTAAACATTATAGATTATATAAATTATATAGCATCAAAAAACACATAAACATATAAGGTGTTATATAAATTTAAAACATGAATCATTTTCGAGATACGTTACCTGGTGACTGAGTACTCGGATCATTTCGCTGGTCTACGAGCAGTGGGTGTGACTAACTCATTGGTCTTTCGGCTCTTATGCGTGGTCTCGTAGACCACACGAAAGTCGATAGGACCGCCTTGTTTCTCCTCTTGCAATAAAGTTTCAAATTTTATGAAATAAGTATAGGATAAAAGTTTGATTATTTGATTTTGTATCTACATTACCATGCGTCGTCAATGCTCATCAAATCAAATCAATCCTCTTGTGTGGATGTGGGCATTGGGCTTCAAAAATATGTTAACTCTTATCTTTTCTGACTTTCTTTGCCATTGTCCATCCATCCTATATGAACATCAAATACTTAGACTTTGAAAAATTATAAATTTAATAAAAACAATTCAAATGTAAACTTACTTACCACTTTCTACATAATGACTCACAAACTGGGTGCCTAATATGCCTTGGACATCTTTGTATGCCCTACTCCAAACTGAGGCTAGCAAACGTGATAACCTTGCGAAACTTATACAATCGATTTTCGAAGCGTTTCGCAGTCACCTTCTTAAAAACTCTCTGGATCATCCCCAAGCTAAGATACGGATGAAACTTACCTCCTAAATAATATTATAAAAGTTATTAATTTAAAAATAATATAAACAAATTATATAACCCAAAAAGAAGATTATATTGTAAACGTCCGAAAGATGTCATCCCATATAGAAATAAGGAAATCTTTCCACGATCCTACCCCTCCCGGCAAGTGAGAAAGAATAAGAGCACTGACATCCCGCATGGTACTAGCGGGTATAAAAGTGGTCCTACAATTTATAAAGAAGAATTAATTTTCAATGATAAACAAAACTATAATAAAATTTCTAGAACTTATTTAAATTACGATCGAGCAATGTTGTTGATGGTGACGACCCCATTATCATGTAATCCTTTTGTCAAAGAGGAATCATCACCCGCTATAGCTGGGGTAGGCTGAGAAGGTCCGACATTATCGACGGGCCCTAGTACAAAATAAATCATTAATGCAATACCAAATTAAACCAATGATAATTGATATGTATGGTAAAGTTCTCACCTCGAGTGATATCTATCGTTGCCTCATCCGTGATAGTTCGCTCGTCAAAATATGACAAGCCGAGTGCTTGTGCTATCGACGGCGTAGGATGTCGCTCGCCAATGCTAGAATATGGTGAAGCATCCAGTAATTTTGGCAGTGACGTAGCAACTATCATCATAAAAAATACTTAAAATACTTGCATGTATTAAAATTTATTAAATATACAGAAAATAACCTGAGGTAACATGCCGATCGTCATCGTGCGATCGAGACGTTCAGACTATATGCCCCGTTGACAATGGAGCAACTGCCACAGTAATAAAATAATTAGAACAATTGTATTATAAGATATATTAAATGCAAAAGAAATAACCTGGAGTGATACGTGGACCGTCGTCCTGCACGAAAGACAACCCACCAATGGAACGCCTACTATGTGACGATCCGGCTATGTGCCCCATCAGCGGCGGAGCAACTGACATTATTAAAAATATATATATAATTGTTATAAGCAAGTATAAATAAGCAGCTGACAATAAATATATCACCTAGTAGTCATGATGGCTCACTCATATGGAGTGAACGCCTAGAAGAATGAGATGACCCAAAAGGTCGACCTCTAGTAATCATAATTGAAAAAAATGAACTAACTTGTGTTATTATTATATTTAATTTATAAAGTTAGAAACATATATTTTATAATTTATTAAAAGAACTACATGATTCATTCGCTTGTTTCGTATTCTGATTCATTTTCATCATCTTCGTCGTTGTCTCTATAATCTTGATTTCACTCATCATCAATGAAATTGTCAACGTTCACTTCTAAAGGTCATTTGAATTGAACTCTTTCATTGGCTCAGCGTCATCGAAAAATTGAATATTCTCAACTTTTTTGGATACATCAATCATCTCATTCACTCGATCTTCTTGATAGTAATCATCTACGGGCACATCATTGTATATGGATGATGTTTTATAATCATCTACCATTATTTTTGCTAAGAATAGTTTACTTCTGACTTCGCATAACACCACCATTCATCCTTGATTCTTTTCGATGGATACTTAATGTAGTACACTTGTTGCGTTTGTTTTGCCAATACGAATGGATCGTATGACTGAAGTTTCGATCGAGGGTTAATATCCACCAATTTAAATTTTTTATCGATCTGAGCACTTTCTCTGGATCGAACCAATGGCATTTTAGCACCACAACTTTGTTTGATTTTCTCAAATAAGAAAACTCTATGATATTTTCTATAATGCCATAGTAATCTAACTCGTTGTCCCCATACATGCTTCCTAAAACTCATATGTCGTTATTGATAGTTGAACGTTGTCGGCTATATTCTTCTGTATGGAATATGTATCCATTAACTATGATACCACAATAGCTAAAAACTTATTTCTTCGGCCCATGACCTAAATCTCAAATTTTTAAATCTATGATTGAGCCATTAATAACCTACAAGAAAATTAACTAAAATTTTTAAATCTGTGACTGAGCATTAAGTCGTATATCAATAAATTCTTATACTTGAAATATGTGATTTTAGAGTTATGAAGTCCAAAATCACATGTTTGATGTACAAGATCTTCGTATTCATCATCGACCATAATAAAAATATGATCACAATTAAATCGCTATATGATGCATATTTTGGGTACCAAATACTCATAAATTTCTTTTGTCATATTCTGGTGTCTCTTTTTTTATCATATTCTCATTTTATTGATACAAATGTGAATCTACATCCTTAGTAGATTTTATGAGAATATGACCAAAAAGAGGTGCTAGAATTATGACAAAAAAATATCAGTATTGGATTTCAAATTGAGTCCAACCCCAAATTTACCACAACAAGTGAAGTATTTGCTTCATTTCTATTATCATGGTAACAAACTAAAAAAATTGATTCTTTTTTTTAAATTGCCTTAATTCCTAGCATAAGAATTAATTATTTTCAAAATATCATTTCTCTAGTGGACAATTAGTTAATCGTCTTGCATAGGGTAGAATTAAAGCATATGTCATATGAATCGTATTATTTAGCATAAGAATTAATTACTAGAAAAAAGATTAATTCCTAGCAAATTAACTAATGTATGCATAAGCCCTTACAATGATATCAATAGCATAAAAAGGATACATGATCAGAACATCAAGAATATCAAGTTACATGCATGAGATGAATGTTAACATGAAGAAAAAAGCAATTAACTAGCAATATTACAAATGTTTATGCATGAGATGAATGTTTATGCAAAATTCGGCCAACCAAATCAATACTACGTCCTAATTTACACCTCCTGAGGTCATTCAACATGCATCCAACAGAATGCATATAAAAAGCAACCTTATTTCGTGTTTACATCTATTAGGCATTACAATTGTAACACTCCAAGGTTTCAATAAGTGCAATAAAGTAATTTAGACCAAGTTAATGGATAAAAGGGAAAATTGAAAAGGAAAAAGGAAAAGAAAGAAAGATTAAATCTTATGGGGAGTAGGAATCATAATTAGATTGAGATTAGGAATTTCAATTTGATTTGAGATCTAAAAGAATATCTAATGGATATATGACTCCCAAATATGATAGGATTGAAAGTCTTATGGCATAGAAATATTTCAGCCATTAAAATAATATTTATTATTATTTTAATCTAAAAATTAGATGATAAAATATTATGGAATTAAATAATTCCAAAAATTAGGTGATAAAATCTTGTCATATAAAATAATTTCGAAATTAGAGAAAAAGAACAAATAAAAGGAAAAGATGAAAGTAGAGTTTGATTGTAAGAAGTTATGAAAGAGCTAAAAAGGAATTTGAGTAGAGATAGATTTCTGATAAGTATGGTTATGAAATAATTAGTGAAATTTGGATTTAATTTTTTTTATAAATATATATATTTAAGAAATGATAATTAATGATGGATGGTTGTGATTGATGGAGAAATAGCCCAACGTCTAATAGGATTCAAAGACCTTAATTGAGAGATATAAATAGGGTCTAAAGGGTGGCTAGAAAGTATGATTTGTCTTCACAGAATTTTTGCACGAGAGCCCCTTTTCTCCTTCATTTTCTCATGAACCGAGGCACCTAAGAACGTGGGTAGCTGAAGAATAAATACCATTTCGAAGCCCCGATAGAGAAGAATAATATACAAGTGGTAGCTGAAGGTTTCTAGACATTTATAAGGAGTAATCGTCGGCCAAAGTCACGACGCCTGTACAGTCCACAGGCAACAGGAATATAGTTGGTTTTTCAACCAACTCAAGGTACATAGGGGGATCCCCATGGCATTGGTTTACCACGACATGGACCCTCAAGACCCTTGTCCTAAGTATTGACTATTGTATGAATGAATTGTAAATTGAATTGCATTGATAATCGCATAGAAAAGAGGGTTGGAAGTTGTGCTAAAAAGGCGACTTCTCGACCGCGGTAGAACCCGGCTTGGGTTCTACTCTGCCCGACCCGGATTCCTCAGAATTCGGGGGACAATCGAATTGATCCAGACTGAGTTCGTACGAACTCGGCCGGGTTGCAAGGTGCGTGGCAGGCCCGGTTTCTGTAACCCGAGCACGACACGAAGAGATTGTTAAGAATCCAGACCGAGTTCCGACTTGCTCAGACTGGATTCTGTTAATGTTAATGGATGAACAAAAGTTGAATAGAATCCGGAACAAGTTTCGGATAGTCTGGCCCGGGTTCCGTGATGAAGATGAGATCAGATCAAGGAATCAAATTGACTCGGCCCGAGTTACGTTAGACCCGACCCAGGTTTTGAGAACATGGAATTAGATTGGAAAATCATAGGCCAATCCAGCCCGAGTTGTTTTCCATCCGGTCCGGGTATGTTGATTGAATTGAAATATGTATGAAAACCAAACGAACCGGATCGGGTTATGTTAATTGAATTGGAATCTATATGAAAATCAGACGAATCAGCCCGGGTTCCACCCCACTCGGCCCGGGTTATATAGAAAGATGAGTATGATTGATTATATCGGGAACCGACTTTGGTTCCATCCCCTCCGGTCTGAGTTATGAAGTTCGGAAAAGGAGATTTTAAGTTATTAAAGTATGTTTAATTGTCACGATTATGTTATTATTTGTATCTAATCATATTATTATGATATCGATCTCACTGTGATGATATTGATCCTATGATTATGATTTATTGATTGATGCCTTGTGCATTCAAGATTGGAAATAAAGTTTAAGTGAAAGTAAAGATAGACATCATAAGTCAACCAACATAAAAGAAGCAAGGTACCTAAAACTAGGAGAGCTCTCAAAGCAGTCTATATGGTTAAAGCAACCCTTGTAGTTGAAGGATAACTCTAAATATAAGAATAAGTGATAAGCGGCCATTGTGGTTGAAGCAACGATCATGGTTGAGGTTAATTGTTAATAGTTAAAGAATAAGCATTAAGGGTTGAAGCAGCCTTTGTGGTTGAAGTATTAAATAGCCGTTATGATTGAAGTTAGTTGTTTAAAGTTAAAGAATAAGTATTAAGCAGCCTTTATGGTTGAAGCAGCCCTTGTGGTTGAAGCAACCCTTGTGGTTGAAGCAACCCTCGTGGTTGAAGTATTAAATAGCCTTTATGGTTGAAGCAGCCTTTGTGGTTGAAGCAGATCTCGTGGTTGAAGTATTGGACAACCTTTATGGTTGAAGCAACCTTTATGATTGAAGTAGCCCTTGTGATTGAAGTATTAAACAACCTTTATGGTTGAAGCAACCCTCGTGATTGAAGTATTTGAATAATCTTTATAGTTGAAGCATCCTTTATGGTTGAAGTTAAAATAAAGAATGATTGATTGATAAGATATTAAATTACAGCCTTTATGGTTGAAGTATAAAAAGATTAATTGATTGTTAAAGATAAAAAGATAATTGTAGCATTTATGGTTGAAGTTAAGGATAAAAGATAATTGCAACCTTTATGGTTGAAGAATAAGAATGGATGATTGGTTGATATTGAATTGTTGATGTTAATATTAATTGAATCGAAATTACATTCTTTTTGGTTGAAGTATAAAGATATAATTGATAGAAAAGAATAATTGAATTGCAGCCTCCATGGTTGATGTATGACAAAAGATTATTGAATTACTGCCTCTATGGTTGAAGTAAAGTAAAGTAAAGATTGATTGATTATTAAAATAATTAATTGCAGCTCATATGGTTGACGTTATTGATATTGGAATTATTATTACCAGCCGTTATGGTTGATGATAAAGGATGGTAGGATTATTGATTCCAGCCAATTGATCATTATGGCTGATGGATAATGGATATTGATAATTGAGATTGATAGGATAATATTGATATTGCTTATCATTATGCATATGATTATTGTTAATGACATGATTCATATTGTTTATTGTAATGGGTGACCCTACGTACTGAGTTATCTCGTTGGGCTTTGCCCTTGTACTTGGATCATTACATATGATCGTGATGGCGATGGTGAGACGATTGGTGGCTTCTCTAATGGTTGACATGAACATGCATATAGGGTCCATTATTGTATAGATGTGGGCCCTAATCCATAGGTTATTGGATGTTGTAAAGATGACTTTCGTGTATTGTATAAATTATTGTAAATTAAGTCTTCCGCTATTGTAAACCAGCATGTTGACTAGTCATAGTTAAGTCATAGAATTGACTGACGTCACCGAGATAGCCTTCTGGACAGGTAAAAGAAAAAAAATCTCGGGGTGTTACAACAACAACCTAATTTCGTGTCATTCAACTGATAACCTCTTATTATGCTCATAATTATTATAATTAAACTCGCAAATGCACATAAAAATTGAGCATGTTTAAATAATTTTCTTTATTTTTAGAGGAAAATTGGAAGGAGTCAAAGGGGAGACTAACTACTTTTTGAAATTTGATTTTCTGATCAGGGAGGAAACAAAAGGGCAGGAGGAGAACCCGGATGGGGGCGGAGGAGAGAGGAGGGAGAAAAGAAAACAAGAGGAGTGAAGATTCAGGATGAGCTAAAAGAAATATTTTGATTCCCTTGTGATGAAACTTTGTAAATGCTGACTTTTGTTTCGACTTTTTGATACTACAAATTTGATTCCTATTTTTAATCTACTTGATGCATGGCAGTCTTTATAATTTACATTTGATTTCAATTAGATCGAGAGATCAATTGTTTTCTTTGTCAACTAGTTTCATCCGAGAGGAGAAATTAGTCATATTATTTGCTGTGTTCATGAGGATTATTGCTTTATTAGTCATAAAAAGATTGAGAGATCTATCTTGGTGACTGTTGCGAGGTGAGAGCCTCAAACCGTGTAAGAGGTATCAATTGCATTTTATCACTTTGATTAGGATCAAAAGAATGAGTTGTAGAAGATCGAGAGATCGGACTCTTCTTCTGATTAAGGATGAGAATCTTATTAATCAATAGTCCTAATTTGGTGATTTGCAGCTACTCTCTTCTCGATCCATAAATAAATCGATGGGTCGGGAGATAGAGTACTTCACTCGCGTTTTAGTGAATTTATAAAATTAGTAAGTCGAACGTTAAAATTGCAAACAGCATCTACAGGTTCATTACTGGGGAATCTTCTCAATTACATTTTGATCCTTCCTTACTTTCCTTCGTTATTGTCAATCTCTGTTCGTTTCTTTATCCAGTTTACTCTTAATAATTTAGTGACAATTTTCGGGATATAATTAGAATAAGTATTTGATCTAAATCAACGAGGTTACGACACTCAGAGTTTCTGCTCGACCTATGCACTTGCAGTAGCGTGAATTCCAAAGTAAATTTAAAATGTGACTAGAATTACTTTCAGTGCGAGAATTCCAAATTCTATAACTACAAAAAGTTCATGTCATGTTTTTGGAGCCGTTGCCGGGGATTTAGATTGTTTATTTTTTTACTTATATCCTTGTTTAGTAGATTTAGTAATACTCATTGCTGAATCTTTTCTTTTGATCTCAGGGATTAGTGTATGCCCAGAAACATTCACGGACAATTGCTTGAACTAGATCCTGAGATCGATCGAACTTTTAAAAGAAGGGTGCGAGAATATAAGAATAGAACATCCT
Source organism: Pontederia crassipes (assembly GCA_030549335.1). Taxonomy (NCBI): domain Eukaryota; kingdom Viridiplantae; phylum Streptophyta; class Magnoliopsida; order Commelinales; family Pontederiaceae; genus Pontederia; species Pontederia crassipes. Next base: position 75,128,724 of record CM060188.1, on the reverse strand, counting down.
CTCTTGAAGGCACAAGCAGCACTCAATCCATAAATCTCGAGGAGAATTCTGATCTGGAAGCATAAATGATGGCTCAACAACAAGAGCCACTTCAACCATGACCACCAGTCCCGTCATTGGAAGAACTCTATACTCCCACCGCAGATGGGCTGGAGTCAGCAATTTTGAAGTCCGCTATTCAAGCCAACAATTTCGAGTTAAAATCGTCTGTAATTTCCACAATCCAACAGAACCAATTTGGAGGAACTCCAGATGAAGACCCAAATCAACATCTTAAAGACTTTTTGGAAATATGTGAGACAACCAAGTTGAATGGAGTATCACCAGAGGCATTGAGACTAAGAGTCTTCTCTTTCTCATTAAGAGGTAAAGCCAAGCAATGGCTGCAGTCATTGGAACTCCGGGAATTAACTACTTGGGAGCAACTGGTAAAAGCTTTCTTGTCAGAATATTTTCCTCTAAGTAAAACCATCAGAATAAAAAATCAAGTCATTGGCTTTGTTCAAAAAGATCATGAAACATTGTATGAAGCCTGGCAAAGGTTTAAGACATTGCTAAGGTCGTGTCCTCATCATGGCTTAACCAAATGGATCTTGATGCAATCTTTCCACAATGGACTTAACTATACTTCAAAAATGGCACTTGATAATGTTGCAGATGGAGTATTTATAAAGAAAAATGTACATGAGGCATGTCAACTTATAGAAGAAATAGCAAGGAATCAACATTTCCTAGCTCACTCAAGGTCCAATGAACCAGTCGCATTAACTCAAACACGATTTGATGGTGAGAATTTTTCTTCTAAAGTGGAGTACACATTTCAAAAGGTAATTAGTAGACTGGGACTTAATGAAGCTACTCCTACTGTAAATATGATCGCAAGATGCTGCGAGATATGTGATTCACCTGATCACATTTTCGTGCATTGCGAACTACTAAAGCAGCAATGACATCAACATCAAGCAAATGCATTAGGTCCTTATCCATCTAACAATGATCCGTATCCTAACACTTTCAATCATGGATGGAAGAACAATCCAAAGTTTTCTTACAGAGACAATCCTCAACAAACCCAAGTCCCCACTTGTCAAAACAGATTCAATCAAAGAGCATAACCTCAAAATTCTTCACCGGATCAATGGTCATCTTCCACGAATAAACTAGAAGTAATGATGGAAAAATATATGTCGAAACAAGACACTCTAATGCAGAAAATATTTGAGAAAATTGAAAGTCTCTCCATTCATAATAAAATGCTGGAGACTCAGATAGCTCAACAGGCTGCATCTTCTTCACGACAACCAGGGATTTTACCAGGCCAACCAGAGAAGAATCCGAAGCAACAGGTTCAAGCAGTAACCTTAAGAAGTGGGAAAACAATAGATAACATCAAAAGAACTAGATCAGAGGTTTCGACTGAAAGCAACGAGGGGATTGGTGAACAAGTCCAAATGGTTCAACTAGAGGTTACACCGAATGAACAAAATAAATCCAAGCAACAACTTACTGAAGAACATTTCAGTTACTCTGCTCGAATACCATTCCCTAAATCCCTTGAGAAATCCCGACAAGATCAACAGTTTGGCAAGTTTGTAGAAATTTTGAAGAAACTCTATATTAATGTACCCTTTGTGGAAGCCATACAGAAAATGCCAGCATATGCAAAATTTCTCAAAGACATCTTATCGAAAAAGAGGAGGATACAAGAAAATGAAACAATTGCACTAACTGCTGAAGCCAATGCCGTAATTCAAAATAGATTGCCCCCGAAGTTAAAAGACCCTGGGAGCTTTTCTATACCTTGCGAAATCGGAAACCGAAGGATACAAAGAGTTTTATGTGATCTTGGTGCCTCCGTGAGAGTTATTCCCTTATCATTATGCAGGAAACTCGAGATGGGTGATATTAAGCCCACGAATATGTCTCTTCAATTAGCAGACCGATCTATAAAAATTTCACAAGGAATTCTGGAAGACATACCAATCAAAGTAGGAAATTTCTACATACCAGCTGACTTCGTAGTTTTAGACATGGATGAAAATAATCAAACTCTCATTCTCTTGGGAAGACCTTTTCTAGTTACTGCAGGAGCAGTGATAGATGTTAAACAAGGTCGTCTCACTTTTCAAATAGGCGATGATATAGTTGAATTTCGATTGAATCATATTATCAATTATCCAGACATGGAAGATCACCATCTTCAATCTGAGCAAGTGGATTCACTAACACAGAAAGTGGCATCAATTATTCATATATCTGATCCTTTAGAAGTATCCCTTGAAGCTCAAGAATCATCTCTGGGGACAGAAGAAGAAGCAAGCATCTTTACAAGTCATATGCTCTCGAAAACAATACAACACTCACACAATTTACTAGAGGACCAATCTACAGACTTAATGCTACCGACTAACTCAAAGAAGCCAATGAAGCCTGAGTTAAAGAAACTCCCTCCAAATCTCAAGTATGAATTTTTAGGAGAAGATTCCACTTATCCAGTGATCGCTAGTGTAGATTTAAGGACAAATCAACTTCAGCAACTATTAGATAAGTTAAAAGCTTACAAGCATCTCATCGGATATACATTGGACGATCTCAAAGGAATCAATCCTACTACCTGCATGCATCATATTCATATGGAAAAGGATTATAAACCTTCCATAGAAGGACAAAGAAGGCTTAATCCAGCAATGGAAGAAGTAGTGAAAAAAGAAGTGATTAATCTTTTGGATGCAGGAATTATCTATCCTAAATCAGATAGTCAGTGGGTGAGCCCCGTGCAAGTCGTGCCAAAAAAGGGCGAGATGACTGTAGTAAAAACAGAGCCGAACAAACTCATTTCCACATGAACGGTAACTGGGTGGAGGATGTGTATCGACTTTAGAAAGCTTAACAAAGCCACTCGAAAGGACCATTTTCCATTACCTTTCATCGGTCAGATGTTAGAAAGGCTAGCAAACCACTCTTACTTCTGCTACTTAGATGGATTTTCTGCATTCCATCAAATTTCTATTCATCCAGATGATCAGGAAAAACTACCTTTACTTGTCCGTATGGAACCCTTGAATATAGGAGAATGCCCTTTGGGTTATGTAATGCTCCAGCAAGCTTTCAAAGGTGCATGATGTCAATCTTTTCCGATTATATTGAAGAAATAATGGAAGTATTCATGGATGACTTTTCAGTGTATGACACTTCCTTTGAAATCTGCCTCTAGAATCTAGGAAATGTGTTATAGAGATGTGTTGAATCTAATCTAGTATTGAACTGGGAGAAATGTCATTTCATGGTACAAGAAGGAGTGGTTCTGGGACACATTGTTTCAGGCAGGAGCATTGAAGTTGATAAAGCTAAGACAAAAGTAATTGAAAAATTACCTCCACCTATTAATATCAAGGAAATCAAAAGTTTCCTTGGACATGCAAGATTTTATCGGCGTTTCATTAAGGATTTTTCTCTTATTGCAAGACCCTTAACAAAACTCCTATCAAAAGAAGCCGAGTTCATATTTGATGAACATTGTTTAAAAGCCTTCGAAACCCTAAAAAAAGCTCTTACAATAGCCCCAATCATTCAACCACCTGAATGGTCTTTGCCCTTTGAAATTATGTGTGATGCTAGTGATCAAGTCGTGGGAGCAGTATTGGGACAGAGGAAGGATAAAAAGCAACATGCAATTTATTATGCCAGCAAAACCCTGGATGAAGCACAAATCAATTATGCCACGACTGAAAAAGAATTTTTAGCAGTCGTTTTTGCAATGGACAAATTCAGATCATACCTAGTTGGTTCCAAAGTCATTGTGTATACTGATCATCAAGCCATCCGATACTTCATTGCTAAAAAGGATGCCAAACCGAGACTCATGAGATGGATCCTCCTATTACAAGAATTTGATTTAGAAATCAAAGATCAAAGAGGAACAAAAAATTTGGTAGCTGATCACCTCTCCCGACTTCAATTATCAGAACAGGATATTAATCCTGGCACTCAAAAACCAATTAATGAATCCTTTCCAGATGATCAACTGTATTCAATCCAAAAAACATAGTTTCCATGGTTTGCCGACTATGTTAACTACTTAGCTTCTGGAGTTTTACGACCTGATCTATCCTATCAACAAAAGAAGAAATTCTTTTCAGATATTAAACACTACTTCTGGAATGAACCATTTCTTTTCAAAAAGTGTGCAGATGGAATATATCGAAGGTGTGTACCAGACGAGGAACAAGTTGCCATACTATAGGAGTGCCATTCATCTCCTTATGGTGGTCATGGAGGATATCAAAAAATAGCTTCCAAAGTTCTCCAAACAGGTTTCTATTGACTGACTTTATTTAATCCAATATTGTTAAATCGTGTGATGCTTGTCAAAGAATTGGAAAAATAGTCAGAAGAAATGAAACACCTCAACAGCCTATACTTGAGGTAGAAATATTCGATGTATGGGGAGTGGACTACATGGGACCCTTTCCCCCTCGTGCGGATACAAGTTCATACTTCTAGTTGTAGATTATGTGTCAAAGTGGATTGAAGACTCCAAGTCAGTTATTAAACTCTTTAAAGATATAATATTCCGAAGGTTTGGGATGCCCAGATTGGTCATTAGTGATGGAGGATCACATTTTATCGAACGGAATTTTGAAAAACTCTTGCTTAAATATGGAGTCACACATCGGATTTCTATTGCATATCACCCTCAAACTAACGGGCAAGCAGAAGTCTCGAATAGAGAAATTAAAATAATTCTTGAAAAGACAGTCTTAATAACCAGGAAGGACTGGAGTTTAAAACTCAATGAAGCACTGTGGGCATACCGAACAGCATATAAAATACCAATTGGGACAACACCATTCAAGTTGATTTATGACAAGCACTGTCACCTACCGGTAGAACTAGAGCACAAGGCTTTTTGGGCAATCAAAACACTGAACTATGACTTCCAAGCAGCCTCTGGAAAATGACTATTGCAGCTCAATGAGTTAGATGAACTGAGACTAGATGCCTATAACAATTCTCGCATCTATAAAGAGAGAACAAAGAAATGGCATGACATGCATATACTGAGAAGGAGCTTTAAGGAAGGCAATCAAGTTCTGTTATTCAACTCCTGATTACGACTTTTCCCAGGAAGTTAAAAACGTGGTGGTCCGGACCATTCACCATCGAGAAAATATATCCTCATGGCATAGTGGATATAAAAAATAGCAAGTCCGAAATTTTTAAGGTCAATGGGCAGAGATTGAAACATTACAATCCAGGTGTGGCAAGGTTCGAAGAAGTTGTGCACCTGCAGTCGAACCACTAAAAGAAATAAGGTCGAGCCAACGACATTAAAAAAGACGCTACAGGGAGGTAACCCAACCAAATAAACGGTCATCAACCACGTCAGCACTCACAAGGTCAGAAGTATCAGAAAAATCACCTGAAAGTACACTTTTTAGATTTAGTTGAGAATCCCAACAGAATCTAGTACCACATCTACCAAAATACCTACTTTTCCCAATCGCACACAACTTCGCGTCGCCTCGTACTCCACCCCACCCACTATCTCTCCTCCAACATCTACTGCCCGTCGGCTCCCTAAAATCCCTAAACAGCCTCGCATCCTACTCCGAGCAACCCCCTAAGATCGTAGACATTCTCGCCAACCAATTGGCAACATGAAGAGAACCCGCACATCATCAGACTCCACGACCAATAGCTCTTTTGAGTCCATCCAACGCCGGCTACGTCCAGCCGGACTTTTACGTCCAACATCCAACATACGACGGCCGGAGAACAACGAGGAAGCCCACCGCCTCATACAAACCAGGTGCAAAAATTTCTCCTCCACCAGATTCCTAGACCTTCCTGCTCTTGAACCTCTCGGATTATTTGATGATGTTAGAACCATACTTCACCGATCCCGTCTCCTACCATTCTTCATAAAATGATGGGACCTCTATGGGGAGGTATCAGCCGAATTCTTAGGAACCCTATACCCCATTGGCTTTGATGAAGATGGTGTGCCAAACCACATCGAATTTTGTCTATGCAACCATGACCTCACGATGAGCCTAGATACTCTAGCCTGCTTCTTGAATCTCCCTATCCTATGGTGTCTTCTGTCAAACACAGAGGGTAACCTTGCATCATTTTTCTTGCAAAGTTTGATTACGGAGTCGACCCTCGAATGTAATCAAATCCTCTGCAGCAGCCTCATTACACCCCTAGCTGAACACTATGTGTTCTTAGGGGACACCACCCCACAGCTGCAACATTGATTGATTTGGATTTCTTGACCAAGGAAGGTGTTCTTCTCATGGTAAACGGCCAACATTTCTGGCAACAATCTAACCCATCTGCCCTCTTCCAGTTGCCTGACCCTCGACAGACTTCAATCCTGGAAGGCAGGAATTGGTGGATGAATGACTTCATCCAAGTCACGCGACCTATCTCAACACTACTCCCATTGCTTTTGGATTACAAGACAACCTCGCGAATTCCTTCTGGTCCTAGAACTCCTAGAAAGCGCGTGGTCTCCTCTTCCTCCTCATCAGCTCCAGATCCCTCTCAGTCTTTACCACTTACCACATCCGACAAACTAGACCTTATCCTGGAACAACTGACAACACTTGGTAAAGCCACAACTCGTAATCACCAAGACATCCAAGCACTTAAGGATCAACTGCATAATTTGGAACAACAAAACTTGGCGCACCAATAGCGAGTACAAGGAGTGGAAGTTGTCCAGAATTTTGTCCTAACAACCCTCAGTGACATTCAGCAAGTCACTGACCGCATACTAGAGCTTCAACCAATTCCTGATCCCTCTTCCTGGCATGAACGACACTGAGGACAGAGTCGATACTAAGCTTGGGGAAGAGGGCAACATGGTACATTTCTACTCTCTCCTTGATCTTGATATATTTACACCTCTACAAAATTTTACAAATTTCAAAATTTTAACTTCTTAATTTCACATTGCAAATTTGCACCGCATCACAGTAGTCAGTTCCAAGTAGTACAGTAGGAGACTTCAAATTTACCTAGTAGCTATAGCCTCTTTTGCAACCTCCTGAAACTTCATTTAAGAGCATCTTGCTAATCTCTCCAACATTTTAACATACTTTGCAACCAAATTCAATGCTTAAAGTGAAAGGGTCAAGGCTAGCAGAAAGTAACTATTATGATATATTAAAAGCTTGACAACCAATCCTATTTAAGCTCGCTTCTCAATTCAAAGAACTGCTAATAGGATTGTTAATACTAACATCTTTGAGTGCAGTATGGAACTCAATGAAAAGAAATTTTGAAAATGAGCAAAACAAAAACCATAAGCAGAAGAACAGAGGGCCAATGAAGCCTCAGAAGGTACAAAAGGGTACATTCCTGAACCACGGTGAATCTGGGTGAGTAGATCCGTAGGGGTTCATGCCTGGTACCCTAAGAGCAACTGCCCTGGGATGTGCCAATCAAAAACCCGTTACATAGATCCCCCTGAGTAATATGGATAATCACATGAGTACTGGACAAATGAAAAGAAATAAGAATCAAAAGAGAGTTCATACGGTACAAGTAGAGTCAGCATTAACATTCTTATTTTCTGTCCATACCACTTGATTTCTCTAGCTCGAGCTAAGTAGGAGGAAGTTAAAAATGTCTTGTTTTTAATATCTTCATTTAAGTTAGGGAACAAAGGAAAAGAGGAGGCACCTAAGCAAAGAATATAAGGTTGGTATATTAAAAGGATGGCTGGAAAGCAAGGTGAAGATTAACTCTCTCTTATCTTAAACATTGCTTGAGGACAAGCAAAAAGTTAAGCTTGGAGGAATTTGATAACCTCTTATTATGCTCATAATTATTATAATTAAACTCGCAAATGCACATAAAAATTGAGCATGTTTAAATAGTTTTCTTTATTATTAAAGGAAAATTGGAAGGAGTCAAAGGGGAGACTAACTACTTTTTGAAATTTTATTTTCTGATCAGGGAGGAAACAAAAGGGCAGGAGGGGAACCAAGATGGGGGCGGAGGAGAGAGGAGGGATAAAAGAAAACAAGAGGAGTGAAGATTCAGGATGAGCTAAAAGAAATCTTTTGATTCCCTTGTGTTGAAACTTTGTAGATGCTGACTTTTGTTTCGACTTTTTGATACTCAAATTTGATTCCTCCTTTAAATATACTTGATGCATGGCAGTCTTTATAATTTATGTTTGATTTCAATTAGTTCGAGAGATCAATTGTTTTCTTTGTCAACTAGTTTCATCCGAGAGGAGAAATTAGTCATATTATTTTTTGTGTTCCTGAGGATTATTGATTTATTAGTCATAAAAAGATCGAGAGATCTATCTTGGTGACTGTGGCAAGGTGAGAGCCTCAAACTGTGTAAGAGGTATCAATTGCATTTTATCACTTTGATTAGGATCAAAAGAATGAGTTGTAGAAGATCGAGAGATTGGACTCTTCTTTTGATTAAGGATGAGAATCTTATTAATCAGTAGTCCTAATTTAGTGATTTGTAACTACTCTCTTCTCGGTCCATAAATAAATCGATGGGTCGGGAGATAGAGTACTTCACTCGCGTTTTAGTGAATTTATAAAATTAGTAAGTCGAACATTAAAATTGCAAACAGCATCTACAGGTTCATTACTGGGGAATCTTCTCAATTACATTTTGATCCTTCCTTACTTTCCTTCGTTATTCTCAATCTATGTTCGTTTCTTTATCCGGTTTGCTCTTAATAATTTAGTGACAATTTTTGGGATATAATTAGAACAAGTAATTGATCTAAGTCAATGGGGTTACGACACTCAGGGTTTCTACTCGACTTGTGCACTTGCAGTAGCATGAATTCCAGAGTAAATTTAAAACGTAAGTAGAATTACTTTCATTGCGAGAATTCCAAATTCTATAACCACAAAAAGTTCACGTCATCAATCTGATTTACATCTCTTAGACATTACAGCGAGCAACTATCATGCAATCATTGACAGAAAATCAACTTAACATATAGCATGAGCGAACTTTACATTTACATAACATTTACAACACAACAAGGTGGCGATGGAGTTATAGGGCGACGGCGGCGGGCTCCTACCTTCTTGTAGGATGGCGGCTGAACATGAAGGCGATAGTCGGAGCAGTAGGGCGGTGGCGGAGCTGCAGGGTGGAGGTCGGAGCAGTAAGGCGGCGGCAACGGAGCTATGGAGCAATAGTGTGTCGGCGTCGGCAGGGAGGAATAGGAGCCGCAGAGGAGGAGGAGGCGTTAGTGTAACATCCTTGCACTTACGTTGGATATTGTCCGCTTTGGGCTTAAGCCCGCACGGTTTTACCAAAACACGTCCTACCAGGCCAAGGCCGTATTCCCTTATATACCCAGCATCTCTCCGGTGACTTATGCATGTGGAACTAATCCAAGGCATGCCTCATACACCCTTCCACCCTTAAGTGACTCAACGCCCTTGTTGAATGATCGCACCCCACCATGCATAGAGGCTCACACGGAGTGGCTCTGATACCATATGTAACATTCCCCACTAGCATGTGATATTATCCGTTATGGACCTTGGCCCGCACGATTTTACCAAAACACGTCCTACCAAGTCAAGGTCATATTCTCATATATACCCAGCATCTCTCCCGTGACTTATGCATGTGGGACTAATCCAAGGCATGCCTTATGCACCCTTCTCCCCTTAGGGAACTCAACGTCCTCGTTGAATGATCGCACCCCACCATGCACAGAGGTCACGCGGAGTGGCTCTAATACCATATGTAATATTCTCCACTAGTGTGTGATATTATCTGCTATGGGCCTCAGCCCACTCGGTTTTTTCAAAACGCCTCACCTGGTATCAGAGTAGCGCAGCGGCTCATCTCTATCGATTAAATCTCAAGAGCCAATCAAATGTTGCCAAGTGGCACCTAGAAAAAGTATGTATAAAAATATTCATTTACATCTTTTGCAAGAAATTAACTATGATAGTTTGATTCCTAACATTGCCACCATGATATATTATTGATGGACCCAATATGATCACATCATCACAGAGGATCATTATTGACATCAAATGTCACACTCTATACTGATGCATAATGCATGAGATGAAAATGAACTCCTAATAGGTCGACCGTCAGACGGAGCAAATTTACAAATGCCAATAATATCAAATTGACCCTCACCACATCACTCATGTGGTGATATGTTTACCCCTTAAAAATATAAAATAAGAAAAATAATCAAAAGCATGCACTATTAATCTAATGCAAATAATGTCACCTAACCTTAAACTTAAGTAATACTGTCTACAGAATCTTAAACCTAAGCTCTGATACCAAACTCTGTCACACCCAACTCTATGACTAAGTTCTAATTCCAACTTTTTCCTTCCTTAATTATGTTTAGCAATTTCAAAAATAAAATCAGCAAAACTTCCTCCCTTATTTATCTTATGTCATTTGCCAATACATACAAATGATGCATATATATATTCATCAAAGTTTAAATAAACAGTTATAAGACATCATATTCACATATTATCACTATTATTTTAGAACCCATTCCACATTTAACACCCCACAGGATCAAGTTTTATACAACTTTACAAAAAAAATCTCTCACAAACTTAATTACAACATTTAAGACTATCTATTACATATGCATGCTTTTTAAAAATGAAAGTGGAGAGAAAATAAAAGTGCTCCAACGGCTCAACCTCTTCTATATGCATCAAAGGCAAGCTTCGAGTCGACTTAACTCGAGAACTTGGAATTATCTGAAAAATTCAACAAGGGTAATGTGAGCAACAATCGTTTGCTCAGTGAGTGGAATAAATGTACAACATAGGGGAACAATACGAGTGCATATAACATTTAAATAATCATATTTCTTTCATATGAGAAAATGTTTAAAGCATAACTATTATCACACAACTTTCCAAATCATATGAACTTTTTTATAAATATAAAATATTCAAGATATCATCATATTCATAGTTAAACTCCACACATGTGTCATTACACATACTCATCATGGGTCAATACGTATCCCTCTATGATCATGTGTCATACAGTTAAGTAGAGCTTCATAATCAAGAGTATCAGATACGCAGAGCAAATCATGGGTCAATACGTATCCCTCTATGATTGTATGTCATACAATTAAGCAGAGCTTCACAATCAAGAGTCTCAGATACGCAGAGCAAATCATGGGTCAATACGTATCCCAATCATGATTGTGTGTCACCCCAATCATGATTCTCAGATACGCAGAGCAATCATGGGTCAATACGTGCACGCAGAGCAGCCCCCAAAAGGCAAAGACACCCTATATACGCACCAAAGGCTTCATGTATATCGAATGCGGTCCCAAAGACCTTTTTCAAATAGCATGGCTAATGAACACATGGAGTTTAACAATATCAAAATACACATGTCATAATCTCATATCGTAATCAAGTAAAACTTATTTTAACTTCACAAGCATTGTTCCCTGAAAATATTCTTGAAACATAAATAAGAGAATACCATAAATAATATTCTTGAAACATATAATATTCTTGAAACATATTATAAATATATTTCATAACTCAAGATATGTTTTAATAATACTAATAATAATTTTTGCTTGAGGTAATACCATAAATAAGAGAACTAACATATAGCATTTTGCTATGTTGTAAATTTACCCACTCACCTTGTACTTTATCATTTCAAAGAGGTTTACTAGATTTTCCTCCTTTCACTTGTAACTTGTTGGTTTCCTACAAGCAATGATGTCTTTTTACTTTTCCATCACTAGTAAAAATACTATGCAATGCATGCTCATGATGCATGAATAATTATACACCTTAGAATGCATGTAATTTCTTCTAAAGTTCAATCTCAGGTGTCTATGTCCTTAGGCTATTACACACTTCAACTACTTATTACTACCCAATCTCCTAAAACTTAACTAGGTGCTGTCTCAGGATTTCAAACTGAGTGACTCTCAATGCATAATTCATAATTTCTTAACCACGTGAGCAAATCTTATGATTCTGGATAAATTAGAAACTAGACTTACTAAGGTTTCCAACCCCCAAACTTCATTTACTAATTCCAAATGAGTAAGTTAGGACATCCCAAGCAATCTGACCTAGGTTTGTGCCTTGGCAGACTGTGTGTCAGTGAAATATTAATTTATATATTTCTTCATACTTGTCCATTTAACTAGGGCATAATTTTTCTGAAAACTAGACTTCATTAATATTTTGTCATAAAAATTAGAGAATTTAACTCACTATATAGACTTATAACAAAAATAGTTAATTCGGGTCGCAATCTGTCAATGTCCTGGAATCTGACAGAAGACTCACTATGAAATGAAAAATTCATTTCTCCGCCTCTACACATCCAAATTAGATGCTTCCACTTCTCACCGAACCCTTATGAAGATACTTTAACATGTATAAATTTCAAACCCTAATTCTATTTACCCTAAGCATACCCTAATCTACAAGGTGGATCTGTCTCTGACTCGGGACAGAGTGAGCGACCTACGGTTCTCAGTTCATAATTTTCTCTACCGAAGTCCTGTTTATATGATTCTTGTGGTCATAGAAAGCTGACATCTAGAGTACCATGCAAAATTTTAGGATTTTTGAAGAACAACTTACGAAGATATGATCGTATGAAGATGAGGGTTGATTTCGGATTCGCAAATTGACCTTAACTCGGCAAACGTGCCAAATTTCTTGAGGACGTTCGGCTAGGGGTTTCATCTTGCAAATTTTTCTGCTGGTGGAGGATAAAATAATTGATTTATATATTTTTTCCAGATTTTTAACACATCATATGGCGGTTCGAAAAATTCATTACTTAGTAGCCGGTGAGCTGCCTGCTTCAGCTGCTTGAAACCCTATTGGTTGAAATGAAGGTCCAATCAAATTATTTGGTTAAAAAATAGTGTTAAAGTTCTAATTAACATTAGTTAATCATAATTAAACATGTTTCTTATAATATTTACAAATATTATAATTTATTCCTAATAATCTTATATAATTTCTTTATAACTCTTATCGATAATTTAATTATGATTATGCTTTAATCCAATGGTTAGTTGCTACACACAACCATGACAATATAAGCATTTAAATTTACTTAAAATTCTAATTAAAAGTAAGATTATGTTAAAATAATATTTGTGGAGCACGTCTGTGACACCTAAATTATCATATATTGATTCTTTCTGTGGAGGGCGGAGGAAATTCTACAACACCGATCACTCAAGGTGGCAATTCTAACCCTAAGCTAGTGGTCCTTTTCATGTTCATCATTTATTCATCAAGTTTTCTTCAAAAATTATGAAATTTAGATTGATCCTCTCGGAGTCTACTTTCGTTGAACTTTGGAATCAAGTTAATATGATTTCTGTAGAGAAAGTTATGCTCTTATCATTACTATCACTCTTTCCACCGAAATTGTAACACGAATTTGTAAATTATTTATTAAATCCAATATGTCGTGGAATTATTTGATATTTTAGGATATTATAGACATTGATGTTAGGTTTTATTTAACTAGAATCACTCTAAAATGATATGTGTAGCGAAAGTTATAAATGTTTTACCGAGCCTTACTCAGTCTGTCAGGATGGAACTTAGGGCAAATTATGCTAGTGCTGGTTAAATTTATTGTGCTCAGTATAAATAAATATAAATTCAAATAATTTTATGAGTTACACCCTAGGTTCTCTTTTATTTGGAAAAATTAAAAGTACTAGAATAGGAAATGGTTATTATTTTATATAAATCATAAAAGTAAGGTCACTATGTGTGTCAGAACATAGAAACAAGATAAAAGTTAGGCTGAATATTGATTTTCTTGTGAAGAAATCACAATGAAATAAGATCTGAAACTTTTATATATTAATATATTAGTAACCAGGAAGTAAGAAAAATTGGAATGAACAAATTTGGTTATCAATTCAAGGAGATACAAATTTTCTTTTATTATGTATACAATCTGTCTTAATAGTAGGTCAACTCTTGTGATAAATAGTTACTTAAATTATGAGAGTAAGTACTTAAGGGTCATGTACCTTGATCACTAGCTGATCATATTAGGCTTTTATCCCATTTTTCATTCATTTCACCCATATCGAGCCTTTATTTTGCCCAACTTTTGGCCAATTATGCATGAAATGCAATGGATTGTGATAACCAGCCGATCATTCTCATTTTACACTTAATTCTATGTGCATAGAGATTCTGAATTGATAAAATCCATAAATATCTCAATTCTATGCCAAGTTATCATTTTTTTGGGCAAGTTATCATTCCAAAGTGCAAGTTATCATTTTTCCAATTTAGCTAATTTCCAGTGATTATCTTGCCCTAAATCCCCTGTCATCATGAATTAATCATATTTGGATGATCATATTTTAACTTGTGCCAAGTTATCATTCCATTTCACAAGTTATCATTTTAGGGCAAAATTGTCATTTCGATATGCAAGGTTATCAATTCTGCATAAAAGCATTAGGCAATCATTAAATTACTGTCCTAACTCCTTGCTGCTTTGATTTGATCACATTTGGATAATCACAACTAAAGTTATGACAAGTTATCATTTTATGGCAACGAGTTATCATTCCTGGTCACCGAAGTTATCATTGAGGTGAAATCTTATCCACATTTGATTTCTGACCTCATTCACTTGCCACCATAATCCCTTTGATTCCTTCAATGCTCTGAACCACTCATATTTGGACATTTTTCAAGATATATGCAATGTTACCAGTCCGGGCCTCAAAGTTATCATTTTTAATTATGGTTTTCATTCCTGCACCAGACCAAATCCCATTTGATAGTTGAGCTGATAATTGTCATTGTCCTAATCCTTATTTGTTAAAATCCCATTCAAGGACTTTGATGCTTGTTGTTTTGGCCTTTCTAGCAGAGAAAAGAAGGCTGCACAAGGAGGAAAAAGGAGGGGGGACCACTTGCTTTTTGGCTGTCCAAAAAGCTGGCACTGCTGATATTTTCAGGACCAAGACACTTGGCATAATCAAGGCACAAGGGAACATTCTGATCTACATCTAAGGGTGTAAGAATGTCATATAAAAGCTGAAAAAGCTGGAGGAGAAGGGGGGCTGGCCATTGCAGGGTTTGGAGCTGCAGAGAGGAGCTAAAGAAAGGAGCTGAAGAACTGTAATTCCTGTCAACAAATTTGTATTCAGGATGTTTTGTATCAATCCTTTCTTCTATTATGTATTAGACTTTGTAACTATGAGGAGCTAAATTCTAACTCTCCTAGGATAGGGTAGTAGTCTAGTTTAATTGTTGATGGATTATAGACAATGCTGATTTCCTGCACTAAATCAAGTTCTAATTTCTGATTTCTATTTTCTGAAATATGTTTCATATGAATCTGTTCTTGACATTGTAAGATCCTATTTGATTTACAACTGAGAGGTTGTCCTTTGATCTACTCTTTATTCAGAAATGAATCAAGAACCAATGGCAAGTTTCTAGGTTCAAACCCAATTAGGAATCTGATTTTCTGAATTCTGTTTTCCCATTTCTGATTCCTGAATTTTGCTAAATGTGTTTTCACCATTGTGGAACCCTAATTGAATTAACAACTGAAAAGTTGCTTATGGTTTCATTCTTGTTCAGAAATGAATCAAGAGACAATGATATTCTTAAGGTTTCAATCCCTAAAGTGTTGCAACTTTTCATTGCTAATTTTTTATTTTCAATCCTGATTTCCAAATCTGAATTCCTGAATTTGTGGAATCTGCCTTGTTATTGTTAAACCTCTGATTTCATTAATCACTGAGAGGTGAACTTAAGGTTTTCTTGCTGTTCAGAAATGGACCAAGAAGCAATAATATTTGCTGAGTTCCCATATGTAATCATGTGCTTAATGCTTCCAATTCATTAGTACTAATGTGGATTTCATTTTAATTTACAGCTGAGAGGCTGATTTAAAATCCCCTTGCTGTTTAGAGATAAACCAAGAATCATTACCACTAATGTTGGATTGATTTCATTCCTGTTTAGTTAATTGGAGTAATTCCATCAGATTTAAAGTGCAATTGATTGTTATCATTTCAGATTTCACTAAATTGCCAAAAATCAGCAAGGAACTTGAGTTTGAGCATAATGTTAACTTGATTTTAGTAAGGACCTCTTCTAATTCAACTTAGCTAATCAATCATATGAAAATATGATAATTAGTCCTGATTCAATTGTGCTGTGATAACAGGCCATTTCAAGTTGAGTTAAAATTGACACATATTGATAACTTGTTCCATTCCATCCATAATTAAATTAGATGAACCCCAATTCTTAGGAGAACCTTCCTCATTGATAGATAAACCCTTTTAGCCTTTAGTTTAGCATTTATAATTCAGTTCAGATAACTTTCCAAAAGTCTAAAAACAGTTATCATTTTGTTACTTTTAAAAGTCTATTTTCTAAAATCTTTAATTTCTTGAAATTGTAACTTTAGTTAGAGCTAGTCTAGATTGTTTTAGGGAGTCTTTGGCTTCAAATCACTATGGATGCGACATTTAGGATTACTACAATTGACCTGTGCACTGCAGTAAAAAGTGAATTAGGGAGTTAAATCAAAAATTAAAAAATCTCACTTTTAACCCCAAAATCAGCAAGTTATCACTACACTCTCTAATTTCACTATCATACCTCTTCAATTAATTATGTTTCATGTGTGATAGGTTTTTGTTCAGATCATAGAAGTGATGTGTTCTTATTATTATTGTATAGGAGTAGAAGAGTAAAGTAGTGAAAAAGGAAAGGAAAAACCTTTTGGTAGCTCTTGTAGGTAAGTTGGTCTCTCCTACTTTATGTATTCACCTCTTTTAAATTCGGTGTGATATTGATTGTAATATATATTGAATATGTTTTGGATAAGTTCTTATGAATAGTATATTTGGAATGATTGATCAGTAGCTTGAAAACCATATGTGATATGATATGAATTAATTTCGAGAAATGCAATTATGAAAAGTATATCAAAATGATTGTATGATTGCACATTTGAAAAGTATATGTGATATGATATGAATGAATTTCGAGAAATGCAATCTTGTTCCATTTGAAATGATATTTGATATGATTCATCCTTTGACATTGGTGATATGAAATTGTTATATGATGAATCATGCATCTGCATCTACATATATGATGGTTGGAGCTAAGTGCTACATTACTGATCACGATGAGAACCACTTCTAGAGTCCAATCCATCATTCTGTTCCTCAATAATGGAATGAAATAGGTAGAAGCTAAGTGCCATACGGAGCTAAGTGCCACAACGTGAGTAGTCGCGATGAGGCCACCTCTAGAATCCGTAGGGGCAACCTCTAGAGTCTGCCTATCGCTATATGATTTGTTCTCCAAAAGGGATGAAGTATAATGGAGCTAAGTTCTATATCACTGATCACAATGGAAACCACCTTTAGAGTCTAACCTACCGACCACTAGCCAGTTGGTGATCCGTGCATACATATGAGAGTGTTGCATTGCATACACATGTTTGATATGGTTAGATGACAATGATTGTGAATTGAGTGGGATGATTTCGATTGGAACGTTATATATGAATTTATTAAATGTGTGAAAATATTGATTTTGATATTATGATTAATGCTTGTATTTTTATGTTTCTTCGAATTTATTAGATGATAACACATAGCTTATGAGTTATCAACTTACTGAGCTCTTTTTGCTCATAATGTTATTTCTAATATTTTTCAAATTCATATAGCTCGTTGGGGATCGTGCAAGGTGATAGTCGTAAAAGGATTCTATAACATCCTTGGTGGTATGATGAGAGAATTTATGCTTGTATGTTTCTATTAAGATGTCGAGAGAGTTAGTCGTGTTTATTACTTATGTTAAAATAAGTTGTATTAAAAATAAAGTCATTTTATTATATGTACGACTTAAGGTGTATCAGTTTGCTCTGAAATGATTACATATTGTGTAATTTATTTAATGATATACTTTTACTCTTACGTTATAAAAGAAGATTAAATTACATCACGTTTCCGCTTTTTTTTCATAATTTTATTTGATCGTCTGTAATTAGTCGCGAACTCTAGTTGGTGCATGAGACATGCTCTGGATTAGTCCCACATGCATAAGTCATGAGAAAGATGCTGGGTATATATGGGAACATGGCCTTGGCTTGGTAGGACGCATTTTGGTAAAACCGTACAGGCTTATGACCAAAGTGAACAATATCCTACGCAAGTGCAAGGGTTACATATGGTATCAGAGCCACTCCGCGTGACCTCTGTGCATGGTCGGGTGTGATCACTCAACGAGGACATTGAGTCCCCTAAGGGGAGAAGGATGCATGAGTCATGCCTTGGATCAGTCCCACATGCATAAATCACGGGATAGATGCTGGGTATATATGA
This sequence comes from Pontederia crassipes, assembly GCA_030549335.1. Taxonomy (NCBI): domain Eukaryota; kingdom Viridiplantae; phylum Streptophyta; class Magnoliopsida; order Commelinales; family Pontederiaceae; genus Pontederia; species Pontederia crassipes. The sequence continues at coordinate 75,110,309 of CM060188.1, read as the reverse complement.
GAACATGACCTTGATTTGGGAGGATGCGTTTTGATAAAACCGTGTGGGTTTAGGCACAAAGCGAACAATATCTTACGCAAGTGCAAGGTGTTGGGTCAAAGTTTTAATGACATATAAAATTATATTTTAATGAAACAAACCTCAAAAGATTAAAGTTCAAATGTTGAAAAAGTTTAAGAAAAAGAGATAACTTTATACACGAACTTTGATTACATAATTGACTATGATATGATTAGATTCTAGATGCATGAAAGTTGTAGAGAATTCTATTAGATTTTCATACTCCAAGATCATCTAATTTGGATAACTGTGCAGAAAGTTATTATCAAAATAGTGCAGGTCGGTCAACTTGCCGGCCTCCGAGTCAAATGAATAGTAACGGTCAAATTTGAAGGAGTAATTTATGGAGCAAAAGCACACATTCACAAATTGAAGAAAAACTTCAAGTTATCAAAGAAAGATTATTTCTTGAAGTTTTTATTTCATAGCTTTCTCTTCTTTCTCTCTTCTCTTCTTATGAGCATAGAATTGTAAAAGAGAGAAACACTTTTGTTCAAAAAAACTGAGAGAGCTCCTGTGTAAAAGAGGTTCAAAATCTTACCTCTTGAGCGAGAGAAATAGATTAGCTTCCTAGGAGGAGAGGTTGCCTTGCCTCTCGAAGCAGAGAAAAGGTGGTTGATTAAAGGGTTTTCTTCCTTGCCCCATTCGGAACAAAGGAAGGGATTAGTGGAATCTCTGGCGGTCTCGAGGTCGAGAAGTCGGAGCGGGGACGTAGGCCAAGGTGTGGCCGAATCTCGTCAACAACCACCGTGCCTTTGCGTTTGATTTTCTCTCTCTCCCCCCTCTCACATTGAGTTTGATATGATCTAAACTGCTTTAATTTAAAGGGTTTTAAAGAATTAGTTTTGTGCTTTCGCAATGTGTTTTTGTGAAATCGACATTTTTGATTGAACACCAATTCACCCCCTCCTCTTGGTGCCCTTTGGGATCCTACAATTAGTATCAGAGCGGGTTGCTTTTGTTTTAGATTTTTGAATCATCTTATCTTCAGATCTAATTTTCTTTAGATCTAATCGTTTTAAGATTCAATCATCGTATTTTCAGAGTTAACAATCTTCAAGAGCCATGGCATCAAGTGGAATTGGTTTTGCCGAAGGGCAATCAATTAGTCATCCTCCCCTTTTAAATGCACAAATTTTGCATATTGGAAAATTAGAATTCAAGCATATATTTGTTCTATTGATATCGACATGTGGGATATAGTTGAAAAAGGTTTTTATGTTCATGAAAAGTTACTTACTGATTCTAAAGAAAAAGAAAAGATTTTTTTAAAACTTGATTGGAAAGCCAAAAATATATTTTATTGTGCTTTGAATTCGACGGAGTTTAATCGGATTTGAAGTTGTAAAATTACAACCGGGATTTGGAAAAAACTCATTACTACTTATGAAGGAACCGACAAAGTTAAAGAATCTAGATTGAATATTTTAAACCACCAATATGATTCTTTCAAAATGCATGATAATGAATCCATAAATATATGGTTGCTCGGTTTAATGATATTTTGAATGGCTTAGCCTCCCTGTGTGAACCAAAATCTATTATCCAAAAAGTGAAAAAGATTCTCAGCTCTCTCTCCTCCAAATGACATACGAAGAGGACCGTGATCGAAGAAAATGATCTGAACAAAATAGATTTTGATGATCTTATTGGTTCACTTCTAACCTATGAGATCTCAATTCAAGAAGATCAAGAAGAAAAAGCCCCCAAGAAGAAAACATTAGCATTGAAGGCAAAAATAATAGAAGAAGATTCAAGTGAAGAGGAAGTGGATGAAAAGAAACTCGCATTCTACACAAGAAAATTAGATAAGTATTTCAAGTTGGTTAAAAAGAAAGACAAGAACGAGAAGCCAATAAGAAAATCATACAAGTACCACAAACAAAAAAAATTCCAGAAAGGTAAAAAGAAAAAATATGAAAAGTTTAGTGAAACAAGTAGTTCATCAAGCTCTTCTAGTGATGAAGCATACATATGCTTGATGGCACATGACGATGAGGTAATTTCTAACCCTTCCAATTCAAATTACGACTCTTCGAACTCTTCTGAAAAAACTCTTTCTTTAGATGTGAATAAAGAACTCTCCTCTTTTATAAAAAAATATTTTTCACTTAAAGAGGAAAATGAAAAATTAATATGTGAAATTAAAAAATTAAAAGAAGAAAAGAATGCATGTTTTTTGCAAAATGAAAGACTAAAAACCGAAATTGATACTTTGGAAATCACGCATGCATGTGAAGTTGTAAAACTAACATGTTCTTTGGAAAAAGTAAAGAAAGAAAATGTCTCTTTGAAATATATACAAAATAAAGTTATTTCTTATGCAAAGAAAAATAATTTCAGGAACCATCCCTATGATAGAAAATCACATTTTAAATGCATTACATGTGGATTTTATGGGCATTATGCATATCAATGCAAAATGAGAATATCAACACAACATGGCATGATTTGGGTTAAACATTATCTAACAAAATATGACTCAAAGAAATTTGGGTACCAAAGATTACATAATTACTTTTCAGGTATGCCTCACATGCAAAGCAAAGGAGAAGTGGTGAAAGCACAAAGGTTATAGTATCACTTATTTTTTTATTTCATCCAAAAATTTCAAAACTACTATTTCTTTAACAGAAAAGAGGAATATATAAAAGATTGGTCACAGTGATAGAGGGAGCATGATTAAATATTATTTTCACATATCATGGATATCACATTATTTTATCAAAGTTTTTATGCCATATTTTTAATATATCTTTGTTTTGACTTTCATAAATTGGTTTTTATTATAAAATAGCCATATATTTAGGGGGAGTTATATTTCAAAACTTGCAACTACTCTACATATCTATTATATGACAAAAAGGGGGAAGAATAATTTTTTTTAAAAATTGATTAAGGAGGAGTTACATATGGTTTCTTATATGCTTCATTTACAAACTACTTTTTGATGAAACAAAAGGGGGAGAAATATAAGAGAAATATGACCTGAATATACTTTATATGAAGATTACCTTGCAATTAATATTTATATGAAGATCTCCCAATGTAAGGAAAGTTAAGAGTTAGAGGGAGTAAACTTGTTGTGTCTTCATCAAAAAGGGGGAGATTGTTGGGTCAAAGTTTTAATGACATATAAAATTATATTTTGATGAAACAAACCACAAACAAACCTCAAAAGATTAAAGTTAAAATGCTGAAAAAGTTTAAGAAAAAGAGATAACTTTATGCATGAACTTTGATTACATAATTGACTATAATATGATTAGATTTTGGATGAATGATAAACATGAAATTGTAGAGAATTCTATTAGATTTTCATAGACTCCAAGATCATCTAATTTGGATAACTGTGCAGAAAGTTATGATCATAATAGTGGAGGTCGATCAACCTGCCGGCCTCCGAGTCAAATGAATAGTAACGGTCAAATTTGAAGGAGTAATTTATGGAGCAAATTTTGGATGAATTTTCCACACACTGAAGGCTATAAAAGGAGTGCCAAAGCCAGAGACAAAAGCACACATTCACAAAATGAAGAAAAACTTCAAGTTATCAAAGAAAGATTATTTCTTGAAGTTTTTATTTCATAGCTTTCTCTTCTTTCTCTCTTCTCTTCTTATGAGCATAGAATTGTAAAAAAGAGAAACACTTTTGTTCAAAAAAACTGAGAGAGCTCCTGTGTAAAAGAGGTTCAAAATCTTACCTCTTGAGCGAGAGAAATAGATTAGCTTCCTAGGAGGAGAGGTTGCCTTGCCTCTCGAAGCGGAGAAAAGGTGGTTGATGTAAATGGCTTTCTTCCTTGCCCCATTCGGAATAAAGGAAGGGATTAGTGAAACCTCCGGCGGTCTCGAGGTCGAGAAGTCCGAGCGGGGACGTAGGCCAAGGTGTGGCCGAACCTCGTCAACAAGCACCGTAACTTTGCATTTGATTTTCTCTCTCTCTCTATCCCCCTCTCACATTGAGTTTGATATGATTTGAACTGCTTTATTTTAAGGAGTTTTAAAGAATTACTTTTGTGCTTCCGCAACGTGTTTTTGTGAAATTGACATTTTTGATTGAACACCAATTCACCCCCTTCTTGGTGCCCTTTAGGAATATATATTTAAGTAACACAGAATACATATGTTGAATGTACACATATAATATTTTAATCTATTTATTCATTAAACTATAGTATAAATAATATATATAGTAACATGTATAGTTATACAAATTAGCGTTAAAATAGATAACATATAGTTAATCTATTTATTAATTAACATATATGTTCTTCAAACACATCGACGATGAAGTAGCATCAAAATAGCACAGATTGAGTGTTGTATGTGTTTCTTGACATCTTGCGACGACATAGCATCGTCTTAGCACCTCATCAATTTAGCGTCACAAAATTTCGACGCCAATACAACGCAAGACGTCGAGGCCACTACTGACTCTTCAACTCGCGTCGATCGACGCCAAGATAGCGCAAATAGTCGGCACCAATATCGCCTCTTGTATTTGTGTCGAATTAGCGTCGCAATTTTGTGATGCTAAATTAGCGTCGCATAATGTCGATGCCAAGACGGCGCACGTTGTCAGCTCCAATATTGCCTCTTGTGTTTGTGTTGAATTAGCATCGCATATTTTATGACGCTAATTTTGCATCGCATTGTGTCGACGCTGTAAGACGTTATAATCTACCACGCTTTTTTCTCTTTATACGGACGATAATAGTGTCTCTGTACTGTCGCCGTGGCGACGGCTTCAGCGTCGACTATTTGTAACGCTATTATGATGCTAAACAGATGCTATTGAGAGGTAAGTAGCATCACATTTTATTGACCCAATGAAGATGCTAATGAGACGCTACTAACGTCGCCTTCTTTTGAGTTGCTAATGTTCATCGCTTTGTAGTGTTAGTTTGAAGCTATAGTCACATGAAAGCAGTACTTAGAAGAGAAACCCTTGTTGTATGAAAAATCATTATCCTTTTAACCGATTGCTTGAACGCGTCACAATATATATGCTCACCTTCAACGCAAGGTCTACAACAAAGATAGCAGGAGTGCCAACCGATTAAAGATAGCAAGATCCTGTGATGTACTTGACTGCAGAAATATGTGCAAATATATCTTGATCCATTTTCCTATGATGTACGCGGTAGCAGCAATATTGGGAATGTAATATTCTAAAAAAAAGGAAATAAAAAGGGAAAATAAATAAAAGAAAACAATAACCATTTAAGCCCAAATAGAAAGCCCACTAGTTTAATAAGCCCCAAAACTTACACTATAAGTACTCTAATATGACCTAGACCCCCACCACCTAATCATTTCCTTCCTCTCATTTCAGTTACTGTAGCTACAGTAATCCCCATCTCTCCCACATCTCTCTTTGTCTCCCTCACTCTGAACACCTCCTTATAGTTCGGCCACCTGAGATTGATTAAGATTAGGATTAATAGGGTTTTAACGTAAATTCTAAAGTTATGTAAAAGGGATCCAACCCCTCTCTCTCCTCTCAAAGTTTTATTGATTGGATTGAGAGTAATATAGCACCTTGCTCCTATTAGGGATTTGTTTGAGGAATTTATGAGTTTTATCAGATCTGAGGTTGTTTTCTAATGATTCATGATTAGATCTAAATGTTAGGATTGCATGATTCAAGTTGTAGAATCTGCCAAAATTCATGATTGTATTTGCAACAATTATTTGGATAGGTTTAACTCATCCAAAAATTACAAATAATATATGGATGGAAAGCCCTCGAATCCATAGAAATTGGCTTCACGCGATTTGAAGATGTATACAAATAGTTGTGATCCAAACATCAGACTACTATCATGCTTCTCGGGTAACAATGAGACCAAATTTTAAAACGTACAGTAAATTGGAAATACTTAATTAGGGTTTGAAATTTATTCACAAGTTAAAGATTTATGTTATCTTTCTATAAAAATTGGAATCATCCAAAAAGAACAAATATAAGTTAAGTTATTAATATTTTAGTGTCTGCTGCTAGAATATTGTGCAGAGAATGGATTCTATTACTTGTATGAATTTGTAAGAAAAGTCCTAAATCTTGTTAATGAATGAAAAATTGTAAATTTTAATATGTTCTATGATGCATAGATGCTAAGAGATCATACCTGCAATATTGGTGATGTTTTAGATAATTATTATTGGAGTTTTAATCTCAAAAAATTGAGAATTTCGGGTGAAAGAGAGGACTTCCAAGATGTTGGCACAGCCGTGATGGGTCTCGGAATGCTCGTGACAGAATGATCAAATTCTGTCAAAAATCTGGCTTTCTTTCACGCCCGTGACAGACTATGTCACGACCATGAAATAGCCATGGCATGGCCATGACAGGGTGTTACCACGGCCGTGACCGAAGGATTCCTTACATGGCACTGTCATGGCTATGACAACTTGTTTCACGGTCGTGACTGATGCTAAAATCCTATATAGCATATTAAATGTTATTTTCAAGGTATTAATAGTATGTATTGATGTTTGATGATTGTATATGAACCTAGATACACGTATATGCATGTTCCCCACGTAACTAGGTTAAAACATGAAGATTGAGCGATGTAAATGATTGTTGATTGCAAAGAATAATGAACCCAGTTGTGGATGATGTTACATGTCGCCCCTCTATGGTCCTTTATTGGATAATTGCCTGGAATGATCGTTACACACATCGACAACGGTGTCATCTGATGTCGGCCTCGGGCGAGAGTCCAGATGGATTGTTACACACATCGGCAATGGTGTATCATTCCGATGTCACTCTCGTGTGAGAGTCCAGAATGATCGTTACATGCATCGGCAACGGTGTGTGCATTCTGATATCACCTTCAGGTGAGAGGGGAGCATTCTCTCCTAGGCCTAGCTAGTCTATTGAGAGGGCAACGACATAAGTTCTAACTATCAAAAGATATAACGTTAATAGGAAAGGGCCATTGATCGATCAAATGGAATGAAGTCCCACAGAAGTGGAAGTCCAAAAGGTTATAAAGCAATATTGAGGAAAGTTAGGGAATGATGTCCCACGAAAGTGGAAGTCCAAAGGGTTATAAAGCAACCCTGAGGAGAGTTATGAAGACAATGGTTATGGTAAGTGTATTCCACTTATATGCATATGGATTGAATGAATAATTGATATGAATGCTCCATACTACAAGTATGATGATATGTTTACATGTCCTCCATGCAATTACTTATGTGCGTGATGATAGAATGATGTTGATATTTGACATGTATATCATATGTTAAGACATGACATGCATATTGTTTACTTCCTTTATATAAAGATGATAATGCATATGATGTAGTATCCTGTATAGGATCATATCATCGCATGCATGACCTTTACATACTCTAATCGGGGAAACCCCTGCATCCTGCATCCGTGCAGGTGCATAAAGTTATGGATGTTGGCGGCTCAGCTCATGATGAATAAGATTGCACAATGATCTAGGATGCTAATAGTCAATCATCTTAGAGTCTTTTGACAACGTTTTAAAGAGATGTTTTGGAATATGGTTTTAAGATCTTTTATTAATTATTGATGACGATTTAAATTCTATAACATTACTTTTGATATTTTATCAAAGTCTTCTATTATGTTTTCAAAGGAATTATTTTACCTTATTTAATGGATTTATGCTTTCGCTAAGTTTGTAGAAAATCATATTTTATTATGATTATGTGATGGAGAATGGGCTAACATAGCCGAATGACCAAATTGTCCTTAGCAATTTGAGGGTGAAATTCGGGATGTTACAGTTTGGTATCAGAGCATGCTTAGGACCTATGCTAAGTATGTCATAGAATTGTTAAGAGTCTAAATCCATGTGCAATAGTCATGAGCAGCCATCTAAAGTTGAGTATATAAGTATTGTGCCATTGATTGTATTGTTATATTGACTAACTTATGTTGGTAAATTATTGTTATGTTAAGGATGGAAGCAAAATAATCTTCCAATGGGAATACTAATTATTGCATTCATGATTGATAGTATTGTCAAATTGACTATGGGTAACATATAACGAGAGAGATGTGAATCTCATTGTGAATTTTAAGAATGATGGACATGTGATAAGAAATTGCCCAAAATTGTATGCCTATTTGTTCATGACAATTGAACAAAATTTCTTAATTACAGACTATGAAATGACTAAAGAACTGATAGTGAAATTCAATTTTCACAGGGACAAATAGAAAGTTAATGGAATGTTAAGATGGGAACAAGATTGCTGAATTCATGAATCTGCAGCAAGGAAACATGTCTATTGGAGAGTACATCAACAAGTTTCTAGAACTTGAGAGGTATAGTCCTTTGAAAGGAGATGAGAAGGTCATGGTGGACCACTTCTTGATGGGGCTGAATCTTCACCTGAGGATCAATGTGAAGTGTGGGGATCCTGAGACTATGACCAAGGCAATCTCCCTAGTAGCTAATCAGGCTCTGGAGATTGATGAATAGAAAAAGCACGTACAAGACAAGGAGTTCAGGAAGGACCAGAGGAAAGACAAAGGCAAGAAGTACAAGGACTCCAAGCCTTACTCTAGAGGTGACGCAAACCTTGTTCCTTTTGCCACAAGTTCCATCTTTTGCCACAAGCCTTACTCCAAGCCTCTAGAGGAAAGACAAAGGCAATGAAGTCAAGAGCTTGCATGAATTGTGGCAAGCTGGGCCACTTTGCCAGGTTCAAACTCCAAGCCTTACTCTAGAGGTGATGCAAACCTTGCTCCTTTTTCCATTTTTTTCTTTTTCTATTCTGTTCATGAAGTGAGCAATGGTTCAAACTCAAGTATAGTATAGACCCTTAAATGCAAATAGTCAAGATTTCCTATTTAACATGGCAGCAAGAGCCTTGACCTCTTTCTAGACATCTTCTACTTTCCATTTAATCCATGAATGTCAGCTAGTGTTACCCACAAAAAGAAAATTTTTCAGCTGAAAATTAATTCAAATGCATCTGAATTGATAATGTCAATTAAAGCAAGAAGACTAATGACCAAATTTTGGTCACTTGGTATTGGAGTGTACCAACTGTCATAATGAAGTATTTTACCCATTTTAGAGTTAGAATGGATGCATGAATTGAGTTGAGCCCAAAGACTGGTAACTAGTGATAACTAGTGAAATTAATGATAACTTGCCTGGTGATGATTAATGATATGAGCATTATAATGAATTAAAAACATGATACAAAGTTTAGAAAAGCACCAAGGTTGGGAGGGTATGAAATTCATGAAATTGTGCATTTGATCCCTTCCAATGGTTCTTGCATTTCAATCAGGGTCTTCAGGTGATCCATACTTCATGATTTGCAACAACTCCTGCAGAGAAACAAGGGATATCAGTGAAATCTGCAATATCAGATTTTTAGGGTGAACAATTTAATAATGCATTGAAATTCCCTGAAATTCCCTGAATTCAGCTATTGTGGATTTGGATAACTGATATGAATGATAATTCACATGTTAGTATGATAAATTCAGCATGAAGGAAAAGATACTATCTGTTATCATTGGGATTTCAGTGGGAAAAATTAAAATTGAGGGTAGAGGTACTCCCTAGGTGAAAGGGTGTGGTAGCTTATGATTTTCCTCCTTGACTTATTCCTGCAAAAACAAAAGGATATTAGATGTAAAAGGCTTGGGTTGCCTCCCAAGAAGCGCCATATTTTAATGTCTTAGGTTAGACATTGTTGCAACCCTTGATGTCAAGGAGGTTTAAATAGTGTGATGTGATCAAGTAGAGATCTCAATCTGTGGACAGCTTCACTAATCAAGTATGGATCTCTTAGTTTGCCAATGATTGACCTTTGTTTTTCAATTTGAATCCCTCCTCCATTGTACCAGAAATCTACTAACTTGTCATTCTAGAACTTTTTATCTATGATATCTGAATCTCCTGGATCACCATCTTGTTTAAACAACCATTTCTTCAATGGCCTCTTTAAATGCAACATTGTTGGAAGATCTTTGAGCTCTTGGTTCCATCTTTCAGTAGGCAAACAATGATCTTCCTTCATTGAATGTTCCATTCCTTCTACAAATTTGAATTTTGCTATAGCCTCTATTTGGAAAGAAATTTCTTCTGCTTTTGTATCCTTCTTGGCCATTTCAGTCTCATCATGTGGCTTTACAATCATAACATGTTGCCCAATGGAAAATGAGATGGGTAAGACTTTGGAACTTTGAATGACTTCAACTGAATTAGTGCTTGCTTCAAGTTCAGGCCATTTCTTCTCTTTTGATGTTTCTTCATCTTTGACCCTAAGATGTTGACATTCTTCAATTGATCCATGATGGTTTGCGGAGCAAATTGCTTCAAGTAGAACTTTTGGACAGTTGGGTGCAGGAGGTGACTCATCTTTAGGGATAGACAATAAGTGAATTGAGTTGTAGCCCTCATCACAAAAGAGTGTATATGATAGTTTCTTCAAAGAATCAAAATAAGAGTCTTCTAGAATTTGTTCTTCATTGGATGGGAACCTTATAAGTGGGTCTTCAATTTGATTCATTGCTAGTATCATTGGAGTACCCTTTTCAGTAACTTCTGCAACTTCAACTTGTTTCTTGAATTGTTCTATAAGTGTGATAGATTCTTTTTCAACTTCAGCTTCCATGACTACTTTTTCTTCATTCATATCTTTCTCAATTTCCATCTTCATTTCCTGAATTTCTTCTTTTGAAAGGGCAGATTGGATTTCTGGGCTTCTTGACTGGACTGCAAACAAAGCTTGGCTTCCAAGGATTGATATCCAGCTTGAAGAGCATCTGCTGTCATATATAGTTTTTCCAAGTTTGCAGTTTGCTTTTCCTACCTCCTCATGAAGTTCTCCAACATAATCTTCATTCTTGACACTTCTATGGATTGATTAAGTGTTGCTGATTTTCTGAAATACCCATGATTGCAACTTGAAATTCTGACACTTGACCTTGATTGTGATGGTAATGCAAATGATTTTGTGAGTCATAAACATAAAGGTTGCTGCTTGAGACGTCTTCCTCAGGATTCCAGAAATTTGCACTTTTATGACCATGTGAGGCATACATGTAAGCATTAGAGGGCTGTTGAAATTATAGTGATCCTTGATTGCAATGAACTTGTGATGGTTCTCCAATATCAAAATCATATTTTTGAAGAGTTTTGGACACGACATCTTCAACTATAGAATCCAATTCCTCCTGGCTCAAGGGTGTTTCACTTGATTGATAATAGTCATAGGACCAAGTTTGCCAACTTATATCCATCTTTCTTCTTTCTCTCTCAGAAGTCAAATTCATAATTTTCTGCACCTGCTGGGTGAATAACAATCCCTAAATGTCCTAGGAGCAGCCATGTTTTGATTGGTAGCCTCCTCCTCAAAAGTTCTTCTCCTAGACTCTTCTCTTTGCCATCTCCTTCTCCTATTGAATCTTCTTTCAGTTCAAGATCAGATAGGTAGAGGTCTCCTTGAATGTCCAAGTCCTGCATAAACGAATTTAGAAGTATGAAATTCAAGAAAGAAAAGAAAACTAGACAAAAGTTCAAAATTCAGAATAATAACTTGTGGAAACTAAAAACTAGGCTAATAAATGAACTGAAAATTAGTCTAAAACAAATCTAAACTATCTAAGTTAATCTAATTGACTTCAAATCCCCGGCAACGGTGCCAAAAACTTGGTAGTGATATTGAGGAGTGTAGTGATAACTTGCTGATTTTTGGGTCAAAAGTGAGATTTATTAATTTTTTTATCTAACTCCCTAATTCATTCTCTACTGCAAATATATAGGTCAATTGTAGTCTACGCAAATGTCGTATCCTCAGTGATTTGAAGCCAAAGACTCCCTAAAAACAATTTATACTAGTCCTAATTAAAGTGGCAAAAACAGGAAATTAAATAGAATAGAAAACAGATTTTAAATTGTGGAAAATTGATAACTATTTTTGGATTTTTGAAAAGTTATCTAAACTGAATTATAAATGCTAAACTAGAGGCTAAAAGGGTTTATCTATCAATGAGGAAGGTTCTTCTAGGAGTTGGGGTTCATCTAATTTAATTATGGATGAAATGGAATAAGTTATCAATACATGTCACTTCTAATTCAATTTGGAAATGGACTGTTATCACAGCATAATAAACCAGGACTAATTATCATATTTTCATATGATTGATTAGCTAAGTTAGATTAGAAGGGGTCCTGACTGAAGTCAAGTTAACATTAAGCTCAAGATCAAGTTCCTTGCTGATTTTTGGCAATTTAGTGAAATCTGAAATGATAAAAATCAATTTCATTTTGAAAATGAGGGGAATACTTCAATCAACTAAACAGGGATGAAATCTATCCAACATTAGTGCAAATGCTCCTTGGTTTATCTCTAAACTACAAGAGGATTTTAAATCAGTCTCTCAGTTGTAAATTCAAATGAAATCCACATTAGTACTAATGAATTGGAAGCATTAAGCACATGATTTCATATGGGAACTCAACACATGCAATTGCTTCTTGGTCCATCTCTGAACAGCAAGAAAACCTTAAGTACACCTCTCAGTGATTAAATGAAATCAGGGGCTTAACAATAATAAGGCAGATTCCACATATTTTAGGAAATCAGCAACCAGAAAATTCAAAAATCAGCACCTAGCAAACATTGGAATTCAGCACATGTCACTCATTGGAATTTAGACTTGCCATTATTCTTTGGTTCATCTCTGAACAACAAAGTATCCCTAGGATTCACTTCTCAGTGATTTAATGAGATCAAGGGTTTACAACTGCAAAACAAAATCCAAAGATTCAGGAAATCAGATTTTACAAATCAGAAATCAGCAAGTGAAATGTTTGCAATAATTCAGGGGTTGAAACCTTAGAAACATCATTGTCTCTTGATTCATTTCTGAACAAGAACGAACCATAAGAAACCTCTCAGTTATCAATTTAATTAGGGCTCCAAAATGATGAAAATATAATTTAACAATTCAGAAATCATAAATCAAGAGAATCAAAATTCAGAATTCAGAAAATTAGATTTTTAGTTAGGATTGAATTTAGAAACTTGGCATTGATTCTTGATTCATTTCTGAACAAAGAATAGATCAAATGATAACTTCTCAGTTGTAGATACAATTAGGATCTTACAATGATAGAATAAGATTCATATAAACACAGAAAATCAGAAATCAGAATTGAAATCAGTTCATAAAATCAGACTTGTCTATATCCATCCACAATTAATCTAGACTACTACCCTATCCTAGAAGACATGGGATTTAGCTCTTCATAATTACAGAATTAGATACACAGTAGAATGAAGAATAGAAGAAAATCATCCTGGCTTGAGGGCTGTTGGTAGCAATCAGCAACACTTCAGCTCAATTCCAGCTCACTCTCAACTCCAATCAGCTCTCCCCTTTTGCAAATGGTCGGCCTTCCTTTTCTTCCTTAGGGTTTTCAGCTTATATATGACTTCCTTCCACCCTTAGATCAACATCAGAATGTTCCCTTATGCCTTGATTGTGCCAAGTGTCCTATGGACCAGAAAATATCTCAAGTGACAGCTTTTTGGACGGCCAAAAAGCAAGTGGTCCCCCTCCTTTTTCTCCTTTGTGCAGTCCTATTTCACCTGCTAGAAGGGCCAAAACAGCAAGCATCAAAGTCTTCTAATAAGATATAAACAAATAAGGATTAAAACAGCAAGTAATGTCAATTCAATTATCAAATGGGGTTTGGTGTTATGCAGAATTAAAATCCATAGTAAAAAATAATAGTTTTGAGGCCCGGAATGATAACTTTGCACTATATCATGAAAATTGTCCAAATAAAAGTGGTTCAGGGCATTGAAAGCATCCAAGGGATTAATATGGCAAGTGAATGAGGTCAGAAATCAAATGTAGATAGGATTTCACAACATTGATAACTAGGCGACCTGGAATGATAACTTGTTGCCATAAATTGATAACTTGTCATAACTTTTGTTGCGGTTGTGCAAATATGATCAAATCTGAGTAGCAATGAGTTAAGACAGTAATTTAATGATTGCCTAATGCCTTTGTGCAGAATTGATAGCTTTGCATATCGAAATGACAGTTTTGCCCTTAAACGATAACTTGACACTCAAGAACGATAACTTATGAAATGGAGTGATAACCTTGCACAAATTGAAATATGGTCATCCAAATATGAATAATTCATGATAACAAGGAATTTAGAGCAAAATAATCACTGGAAATCAGCTCAATTAAAATAATGATAACTTTGCACATTGGAATGATAACTTGCCCTAAAAATGATAACTTGGCATAGAATTGAAATATTTATGAATTTTAGAAATTCAAAACCTCTATGCACATGGAATTAGGTATAAAATGAGAAAGATCAACTAATTATCACAATCCTTGCATTCCAAACATAATTGGCCAAAAGTTAGACAATTTGAGGGCTCGATATGGGTGAAATGCATCTAAAATGGGATGAAAACCTATTGTGATCAGTTAGTGATCACCGTTAGAGTGAGAACACCAAGGAATGCGCATTGGATGTCACAAAGAGAGAGATCATATCGGTGTATACTAGGAGCGAATGACAAATGGAACAACGTGGATGAAAAGATCTATTGTATAAGATTTTACAAAATTCGAGGACGAATTTTATTTTAAAGAGGTTATATTGTAATATTCTAAAAAAAGGAAATAAAAAAAGAAAGGAAAATAAATAAAAGAAAACAATAAACATTTAAGCCCAAATATAAAGCGCACTAGTTTAATAAGCCCCAAAACTTACACTATAAGAACTCTAATATGACCTAGTCCCCTACCACCTAATCATTTTCCTCCTCTCATTTCTCTCCTTCCCTCGCCAGCCGGCAGCCACCCTCAAGCTATAGTAACTCGTTTACTGTAGCTACTATAATCCCCATCTCTCCCACATCTCTCTTTGTCTCCCTCACTCTCTCACTCTGTACACCTCCTTATAGTTCAGCCAGAAGTAGAAGAGGAGAAGAAAGAAGAAGGAAGAAGAAGAAGGAAGAAAGAAGAAGGAAGAAGAAGAAGGAAGAAAGAAGAAGGAAGAAGAAGAAGGAAGAAAGAAGAAGGATCAAGATTAGAATTAATAAGGTTTTAACCTAAATCCTAAAGGTATGTAAAGGGGATCCAACCCCTCTCTCTCCTCTCAAAGTTTTATTGATTGGATTGAGAATAATAGGGCTCCTTACTCGTATTATGGATTTGATTGAGGAATTTATGAGTTTTATCAGATCTGAGGTTGTTTTCTAATGATTCATGATTAGATCTAAAAGTTAGGATTGCATGATTCAAGTTGTAGAATCTGCCTAAATTCATGATTGTATTTGCAACAATTACTCGGATAGGTTTTACTCATCCAAAAATTAATATATGGATGGAAAGCCCTCGAATCCATAGAAATTGGTTTCACATGATTTGAAGATGTATACAAATAGTTATGATCCAAACATCGGACTACTATCATGCTGTCTCGGGTAACAGCAAGACCAAATTTTAAAATGTATAGTAAATTGGAAATACTTAATTAGGATTTGAAATTTATTCACAAGTTAAAGGTTTATGTTATCTTTCTATGAAAATTAGAATCATCCGAAAAGAACAAATATAAGTTAAGTTATTAATATTTTAGTGTCTGTTGCTAGAATACTGTGCAGAGAATGGATTCTATTACTTGTATGAATTTATAAGAAAAGTCCTAAATCTTGTTAATGGATGAAAAATTGTAAATTTTAATATGTTCTATGATGCATAGATGATAAGAGATCATACCTGCAATATTGGTGAAGATTATTTTTATTGGAGTTTTAATCTCAAAAATTGAGAATTTCGGGTGAAAGAGCGGACTTCCAGGACGCTGGCACGGCCTGACAGGTCTCGGAACGCCCGTGACAGAATGATCAAATTCTATAAAAAATCTGGCTTATTTCACGCCCATGATAGACTATGTCACGGCCGTGAAAAAGCCATGTCATGGCCGTGACAGGGTGTTGTCACGGCCGTGATAGAAGGATTCTTTACATGGTACTGTCATGGCCATGACAACTTGTTTCACAGTGGTGACTGATGCTAAAATCCTATATATCATATTAAATATTATTTTCAAGGTATTAATAGTATGTATTGATGTTTGATGATTGTATATGAACCTAGATATACGTATACGCATGTTCCCCACATAACTAGGTTAAAACATGAAGATTGAGCGACGCAAATCATTGTTGATTGCAAAGAATAATGAACCCAGTTGTGGATGATATTACATGTTGAGCCTCTATGGTCCTTTAACGGACAATTGTCTGGAATGATCGTTACACACATCGGCAATGGTGTGTCATTCCGATGTCGGCCTCGGGCGAGAGTCCGGAATGATTGTCACACACATCGACAACGGTGTGTCATTCCGATGTTACCCTTGTGTGAGAGTCCAGAATGATCGTTACATGCATCGACAACGATTTGTGCATTCTGATGTCACCTTCAGGTGAGAGGGGAGCATTGTCTCCTAGGCCTAGCAAGACTATTGAGAGGGCAATGACATAAGTCCCAACTATCGGAAGATATAACGTTAATAGGAAAGGGCCAATGATCGATCGAATGGAATGAAGTCCCACGGAAGTGGAAGTCCAAAGGGTTATAAAGCAACCCTGAGGAAAGTTATGGAATGATGTCCCACGAAAGTGGAAGTCCAAAGGGTTATAAAGCAACCCTGAGGAGAGTTATGAAGACAATGGTTATGGTAAGTGTATTCCACATATATGCTTATGGATTGAATGAATGATTGATATGAATGCTCCATACTACAAGTATGATGATATGTTTACATGTCCTCCATGCAATTACTTATGTGCGTGATGATAGAATGATATTGATGTTTGACATGTAGATCATATGTTAAGACATGGCATGCATATTGTTTACTTCCTTTAAATAAAAATGATGATGCATATCATGTAGTATCTTGTATAGGATGATATCATCGCATGTATAACCTTTACATACTCTAACCGGGAAAACCTCGACATCCTAGATCCGTGTAGGTGCATAAAGTTATGGATGATGGCGGTTCAGCTCATAACAAATAAGATTGCACAATGGTCTAGGATGTTAATAGTCAATTATCTTAAAGTCTTTTGACTACGTTTTAAAGAGATGTTTTGACTATGATTTTAAGACCTTTTATTAATTATTGATGACAGTTTAAATTCTATAACATTACTTTTCATGTTTTATTGAAGTCTTCTGCTATGTTTTCAAAGGAATTATTTTATCTTATTTAATGGATTTATGCTTTCGCTAAGTTTATAGAAAATTATATTTTATTATGATTATGTGATGACGAACGAGCTAACACAACTGAATGACTAAATTGTCCTTAGCAATTTGAGGGTGAAATTCAGGGTGTTATAGGGAATGGGATGGATCAATGACTTGAATCATATATATAAAATGGTCATATGAAGAGCCAAGCCAACCAAGTTCAAAAACCGTTCAAGTAGTGAATTGGAAGATTTTTAAAAAAAAACTAACGTCCAAGTTAACTGCATACTACTTCATATTAAGAAAAAAATTGGCTGAAGTTTCAAAGTGCAGCACACCCCGTATTCCAAATAGAGAAAAATGAGAGAAAAAAGATAAACGACAATGTTGAAAGGAGACCAATTTGAAACCTCCTTTTGTTATATAATAGATTTAATGAATTATTAAAACACCCTAGTTAATGGTGCTTTAATGATACACAATGATAAATGGAAATTTAAATGGACATAGAATTACAAAAATGAGAAAAAAAAGCAGAAAATAGATAAATGAGAATGCAATGATAGGAGAAGTTCTAATGTACCAGTTATATATATATATATATATATATATATATATATATATATGGAGAGAGAGAGAGAGAGCGGTCACGCAACCATCTCTAGATCGATGGTAAATGTATCTGGACCAATGTATAAAAAAATCAAATGTATCTGGACCAATGGTAAATGAGTTTGTAAATGAAGTGACCTTCTCCTCCCCCTCATAGAGGTATCGAAGAAGAAAAAAACATCCAATAATAATACCACTAATGATCACGGTGACTCAATTATTTCTTGACCATGTTGCTTCTTGATCATGATCATGTTGTATATTGACTATGATATGATCCGAGAAACATTAAATCATATCCCTACGATATGAGGACCCAAAATCAAATATTGTGCTATCAGATCGACGACTATGAAACATAAACGACAAATCCATTGAATCTTTTTCTTTTTTTTCTTCTGGTCCAACTAGTGCATTACTGATTTAATTAACCAAATTTATATCATCACTTAAATAAATTATTAATTCTTAAATTGTCGATAATACTATATTATAGTATTTGGTAAGTATTGGTAATATAAATAATGAGTAAAATAATTAGATAAAAAATTATCATAATATCTCTAAAAATTATTTTAGATTTTCATCACATAGTATTATAAATAAACAAAGCAAAAAATAAAAAAAAGTGAATATAGATAAAGTAAGATGACACAAAACTAAGAGTTATCTGTAAAATATTTCAAATACTAAAAAGGATGAAGTTGAATGATATTTATTTATTAATAAATATTTAAAACTAAAAAAATTGATTGAATGAATATTTTTGTCAAAATGTATGTCAAACTAGTAATCTGAAAAGTCACATTCCATATCTGCTATCTAAATTGTATTACCAGTAAGGTAGTAATTAAGAAATGAGTTACATCCAAACGAAATAATGTGGTTGACCTTGATAATTTTAAATAAAATAATTGGTAACCTATCTACATTACCTCATATCAAACGACCCTAACTGTTATGTGCATTGTCTACAAACTGAATGTTTATTCATCATCGAGTCCAACTAATTTAGTCGGTAAGATCACTCTAAACTTCCAACAAAAATTTAAGGATTTAATGAGGGTGCTCCCAACTTACCCTGCTCCCAAGTTTTGAGCCATTGGATTCATCATCAATAGCTATTGCACAAGATTTCTCAGTTGTTCGATCTGTGCGAAATGGCTGAGATCCATTGTTTTTTTCTCCGTTTTCTCCCGAATCTCCCACATCTCTACCCTAAATCCCTTTCTTCCACGGCGTCGAGCGAACCTTCTTCCGAGCCCTCCTCCTTTCCTCTTCTTCCGCGTTCGCCGCTGCCTGTCTTGAGCCCTCCTCCTTTCCTCTTCTCTCTCCGCACGCCGCCGGCTCCAACCTCCGCCACTTCCATTTCCGCCTTCGTGAGACCCACCGTCACCTCTGCCTCTGTGCCGATTTGAGCCATACCAGATTTGTGTAGAGCAACCCCGCTGACCTCGAGCACCTTCGCCGACCTCTGTGACCCCCGCCGACCTCCGCGACCCCATCGAGCTCTGTGCCGGGCGCTCTTCGATCTCGCTCGAGAAGCCCTCGCCGCCGCACATGCTTTGACCTTGTTCCCCACCAACACTCGTGCTGCACGCTGCCTCTTCGACCTCGAGAACCCTCATCGACGTTTGTGCCGCATGCTGCATCGTGATCCCTCACCGTCGCCACCTCGCGATCGCTCGCGGCCGCCCCGGAACCTTCGCGACCGTTGCCTCGTGATACATCACCGCTGCTTCGCAATCCATCGCCGTCGTCGTGCAATGCATTGCCGCCGCCTCGCGATCCCTTGCCGCCGCCGCCTCGTGATCCCTCGCCGCCACCGCCTCGCGATCCCTCACCGCCACCTCGCAATCCATCATCGCTGCCTCGCGACCCTTCGCGGCTGCCCGGGAACCTTGGCGACCCTTCGTCGCCGCCGCCTCGCGATCCATCAGTGCCGCTGCCTTGTGACCCCTCACCGCCGCCCGGGAACCTTTGCAACCCGCCGCCGCCTGGGAACCTTAGCCACCCGTTGCCCTGGAACCTTCGCCACCCACCACCGCCGCCGCCTCGCTATCCATCGATGCTTCCTCGCGATCCCTCTCCACTGTCACCGCCACCTCGAAACCCCTCGCTGCCTCACGGCCTTGCCATTGCTCAGGAAAACTTGCTAGTGAATGTTGTATAGTTTCTTGCTGAATTTCAATAGTATCTTGCTGAATGTTGCAATTTTAAGTTGTAACATGTATGTAGTTTCTTTCTGAATTTTACAATTTTGAGTTGTAACATGATTGTACTACAATTTTGGTGTAATTTTGAGTGGTAACATTATTTACATCAATTACAATTTATTTCTATTACAAAATTTTCTTTGCATGTATGTTCGATCACATTCATGCCATACAAATCACATCCAACAGTCATGCAAATCACATGTCCCGCTTGGTGCTCGTAGAATCCACAAGAGTCTTGAATTTGTTACTCAGAAATTAGTTGAGTTGCAACTTCAATATTTATGCATCCGTGAAGATGTGGGAAGATGTTTCAAGAGTGAAAGACAAATGAGATAGAATTCAAAATCTAAACATTGCTAGAATTACATCAAAGTACACATTCAACCTGATGAAAATAAATGAGAAGTCCATTTTGATTTCGTCAACAATCATGTTCAACTTACAAGAACTACATCAAAATACACTTTCAACTTGATGAAAATAAATGGATACAAGAACCACATCAAACTTGCACTGAATACATCTGAACAAATTAACATATGATTACCACTAATTTGAATTACTAATCTCAATTACATTTATGGCTTGATCTTCACAAGATTAACCAGCTGCCTGCGAAGTGATCTACCTGCGAAGTGGCAACGTGTGAGGTTCTCGGGCACTTGGGTGGGGGCGAGTGGTTGTGGAGGTGGCCGTGAGGGTTAACAATTAATTACAGAAATAACGAGTGCACGGTTGTGCAAGGGTTGATGGTGTGTGAGTCATCGGCGGAGGTGCGAGATCTATGGGCGGAGGTCGTGCGTGGTCGGTCCGCAGAGGTGGTGCAGGGTCAGCGGTCGTGTGAGGACGATAGGGGTGCAGCAGGGATCGACGAGCGGCGGGGGTCAGCGGTCGTGCAAGATCGACGGGGGAGCGGCAAGGGTTGACGCGCAGCGGTGGTGCGGGGTCGGCGGTGGTGCGAGGTCGACTTGGGTGCGACAGGGGTCGGCACTCGGTAGTGGTGCAGGGTCGGCAGTCGTGCGAGGTCAACGGGGGGGCATAGGGGTCGGCGTGCACGGTGGTGCGAGGTCAACGGGGGTGCGGCAGGATCGGCGCACGGTGACCACTAGCTGATCACTATAGTTTTTTATCCCATTTTGGATGCATTTCACCCATATCGAGCAATTATAAGTTATCATTCCGGGCATTTATAAGTTATCATTTTTAACCTTGATTTGCAACTCTGCACAACGCTTAATCATACTTGACATTTGAGCTGATCCTATTTGCTTTCCCTACTCTTATTTGTTCATAAACTATCAGATACAAGTTATAATTCTGCATTCCCAAAAGAAAAAAAAAATCTATTTTCACTTCCTTTAAAAATCTATTTTTGCCACTTTAAATAGGATTAGTCTAAATTGTTTTTAGGTAGTCTAGGATTTCAAATCACTGTGGATATGACATTTAGGGTTACTACAATTGACCTGTGCACTGCAGTAGAGAGTGAATTAGGGGATTGAAACAAAAATTCAAAAATTTGACTTTTGAACCAAAATTCAGCAAGTTATCATAAAATCCCCAAATATCACTATCAAGTTTTTGGTGCCGTTGCCGGGGATTTGAGGTCAATTAGACTAACTTAGATAGTTTAGATTAGTTTTAGATTAGTTTTTAGTCTATTTGTTAGGCCAATTTTCAGTTTTTGCAAGTTATCATTTTGATTTTTTTTTCAATTCTGTACAGATTTCTTTCTTTTCTAAATTTGATACTTTTGATTTCAATTTATGTAGGATTTGGAGCTTCAAGGAGACCTCTACCTATATGATCCTGAACTGAAAGAAGATTCAATAGGAGAAGGAGATTGCAAAGAGAAGAGGCTAGGAGAAGAACTTTTGAGGAGTAGGCTACCAATCAAAACACGACTGCTCTTAGGACACTTAGGGATTGTTATTCGCCCAGCAAGTGCAGAAAATTATGAATTTGACTTCTGAGAGAGAAAGAAGAAAAGATGGATATGAGTTGGCAAACTTGGTCCTATGACTATTATCAATCAAGTGAAACACCCTTGAGCCAGGAGGAATTGGATTCTATAGTTGAAGATGTCGTGTCCAAAACTCTTCAAAAATATGATTTTGATGTTGGAGATACATCACAAATTCATTGCAATCAAGGATCACCATAATTTCAACAGCCCTCTAATGTCTACATGTATGCCTCACATGGTCATGAAAGTGCAAATTTCTGGAATCCTGAGGAAGACTTCTCAAGTAGCAATCCTTATGTTTATGACTCACAAAATCATTTGTATTACCATCACAATCAAGGTCAAGTGTCAAAATTTTAAGTTGCAACCATGGATATTTTAGAAAATCAGCAATCAGTTAATCAAATGGAGATTATGTTGAAGGGCTTCATGAGGCGGCAGGACAAGCAAACTGAAGCCTTGGAAAAAATATGTATGAAAATAGATGTTCTTGGAGCTGGATATCAAGCCTTGGAGGCCAAGCTTTGTTTGCAGTCCAGTCAAGAATTCCACAAACCCAATTTGCCCTTCTGGAAGAAGAAATTCAGGAAATGAATATGGGAATTGAGAAAGAGATGAATGAAGAAAAAGAAGTAGTCATGGAGGCTGAAGTTGAGAAGGAGTCTATCACACTTATAGAACAAGCCGAGAAAAAGATGAAGTTGCTGAAGTTATTGAAAAAGCCACTCCAATGATACCAGCAATGAATCACATTGAAGATCCACTCATAAGGTTCCCATCCAATGAAGAATTAATTCTAGAAGACTCTGATTTTGATTCTTTCGAGAAACTATCAGATACACTCCTTTGTGACGAGGACTGCAACTCAATTCACTTATTGTCTATCCCTAAAGATGAGTTACTTCCTGCACCCAACTATCCAAAAGTTTCATTTGAAGCAATTTGCTCCACAAAGCATCATGGATCAGTTGAAGAATGTCAACATCTTAGGGTCAATGATGAAGAAACATCTAAAGAGAAGAAGTGGCCTGAACTTGAAGCAAGCACTAATTCATTTGAAGTCATTCAAAGTTCCAAAGTCTCACCCATCTCATTTTCCATTGGGCAACAGGTTATGATAGTAAAGCCACATGATGAGATTGAAATGGCCAAGGAGGATACAAAAGCAGAAGAAATTTCTTTCCAAATAGAGGTAGAATTCAAATTTGTAGAAGGAATGGAAAATTCAATGAAGGAAGATCATTGTTTGCCTACTGAAAGATGGAACCAATAGCTCAAAGATCTTCCAATAATGCTGCATTTCAATAGGCCAATGAAGAAATAGTTGCTTAAACAAGATGGTGATCCAGGAGATAGAGATTCATATATCATACATGAGAAGTTTTGGGATGAGAAGTTAGTAGATTTTTGGTACAATGGAGGAGGGAACCAAACTGAAAAGCAAGGGTCAATCATTGACAAACTAAGAGATCCATATTTGATTAGTAAAGCTGTCCACAGATTGAGATCTCTACTTGACCATATCATACTATTTAAACCTCCTTGACATGAAGAAGTTGTAACAATGTCTAGCCTAAGACATTAAAGTAGAACACTTATTTTGAGTGAACTGATTTTCAATAATTTTCTTACCCTAAATTCATCACTGTCATGAATAAATCATATTTGGATGGTCATATCTCAACTTGTGCAAAATTATCAATCCATTTGAACAAGTTATCATTTTTCCAATGCCAAGTTATCGTTAAAGGGCAAAACTATCATTTCGACATGCAAAACTATCAATTCTGCACAAAGGCCTTAGGCATTCATTATATTATTGTCCTAACTCATTTCTGTTCAAATTTGATCATATTTGGATAACCACAACCAAAGTTATGACAAGTTATCATTTTTAAGGCATTTAAGTTATCGTTTTGGCACTCAAGTTATCATTCCTATGAAATCTTATTCATATTTGATTTTTGACTTCACTCACTTGCCACTCTAATCCATTTGATGCCTTCAATGCTCTAAACCATCCATATTTGACCATTTTTCAAGATTTGTGCAAAGTTATCATTCTGGGTTCTCAAACTTATCATTTTATTTACTGAATTCACATCTTCATAACACCATATTTTATTTGATGTTTCAGCTGACCCTGGTAGCTTTCCTTATCCTTATTTGTTCATTTCCTATTTGAGGACTTTGATGCTTGGTGTTCTATCTTTTGTAGCAAGGAAAACAAGGTGCAAAAAGATGGAAAAAGGTGGGGGGACCACTACTTTTGGGGTAAATTACACAAATGGTCCCCTAACTTTGAGTCGATTTCCAATTAGTCCCTCAATTTCAATTTATAACCAGAACGTCTCTCATCTTTTATTTTCTTGCACGATTAGTCCTCTTGACCGTTGATAGTGGGTTTCCTGGTTGCCTTGCATACGTAGCCGACACATCAGTCGTTTCTCTCTCATCCACGTCATTTAAGTCATCCACATCATTTAACGCTCCAAATCAAGTAAATTACACAGATCGTCCTTCAACTTTGAATCGATTTCTAAATAGTCCCCCAACTTTGATATTATTGCACCATTCATCCAATTAACTGGTAAAAAATTGTCTCCCGATTATTTTGCGACGTGGCATAATAAAATATAATAAAAAATTTAACTAGTTGACATCACATAATAAAAAATATTATAAAAATTTCAGTACGTGGACGAGCTAGCAGAGGAGGGGTGTCGGCCCCCCTCTCCAAGCTCGCCCTTTGGTGAGCTGGCATAGGGAGCGTTGTCCCCCCTCTCTAAGTTCACCCACTGACGAGCTTCGCACAAGGGGCGCTAACGCCCTCTCGCGAGTTCATCGGCGCTCCTATCATTTTTATTTTTTATAGTCTCTCAATTTTGAATTGTTTAGGATCGTCGATGAGCTCGCTAGGGGGCGTTAGCGCCTCTTGTGCGAAGCTCGCCAGTGGACGAGCTTGGAGAGGGGGGCCGACACCTCTCCTCTGCTAACTCATCTGCGTCCTGAAATTTTTATAATATTTTTTATTATGTGATGTCAGTTAGTTAAATTTTTTTATTATATTTTATGATGTCGCATCACAAGATAATCAGGAGATTGTTTCTTATCGATCAAGTGGATGAATCGTGCAATAATATCAAAGTTGGGGGACTATTTAGAAATCGATTCAAAGTTGGAGGACGATCCGTGTAATTTACCTGGTTTGAAGCATTAAATGACGTGGATGACTTAAATGACGTGGATGAAAGAGTAACGACTGATGTGTCGGCCACGTATGCAATCAACCGAAAAATCTACTATCACCGGTCAGGAGGACTAATCGTGCAAGAAAATAAAAGATGAGGGACATTCTGATTATAAATTGAAGTTGGAGGACCAATTGGAAATCGACTCAAAGTTGGGGGACCATTCGTGTAATTTACCCCTTCTTTTGTTGTCCAAAAAAGTTGTCTTCTACAGTTGCAAGCAGGACCAGGACACATGGCACAATCACATCACCATGGAACATTCTAATGCTGATCAAAGGGTGCACATGACACATATATAAGCTGGAGAAATTCTGGAGGAAAGGGGAGGCTGGCCATTGCAGGGGAGGAAGAAGGCAGCAAGGGTTTGGAGCTAGAGCTGAAGTGCTGAGGGATTTCTGTCGACAGCTCCTAGCACAAGATGAATTCCTCCTGTTCTTCACTTTATCTTGTATTTGATTTTGTAAACGTGAGGAGCTAAATCCCATGCCTCCTAGGATAGGGTAGTAGTCTAATGCATATTGTGGATGGATTATGGACAAAACTTATTTCCTCATTTGAATCAAGTTCTGAATTTATTTTGAAATCTGTATTAATCTAAATTTGTTCTTGTCATTGGAAGACCCCACTTATTTTTACAACTGAGAAGTTGTCATTTGGTCTAATCTTTGTTTAGAAATGAGCAAAGAATTCATGCCAAGTTTCTGGATTCTATTTTGATTGAAAATCTGATTTATGCTTTCCTGATTTCTGAACTTTCTAATTTCTGATTTTCTGAGTTGTCTAAATCTGATTGTCATTGGGGACTGAATTAATTGAGCAATTGATAGGTTGACATATATCCCAATCTTGTTCAGAAATGAATTAAGAAACTTTGACAATCCTATGATTCAATTATGTACTTACCATTAGTTTTTCTGATTTTTATGAGTTGCTGATTTCTGGTTTCCTAAAATTCCTGAAATCTGATTGCCATTGTTAAGCCCCACTTTAATCCACCATTGAGAGATGGTTTTAAGGCCTTCCTTGAGATTCAGAGATGAGCCAAGGAGCAATGACAATTTCTGATTTCCCAACTTGTGATTATATGTCTTTTAATTCCAATTAATTAGTGTGAAGTGTGGACCTCATTTTAATTGCAGCCGAGAGGTTGAATCAAGGTCCTCTTGTAGTTTAGAGATAAACCAAGGAACACAAGCACTATTATTGAATAAGTTTCATTCCTGCCAAGCTAATTGAAGTGATCTCATTATTTTGTGACCATACATGGAAGTTATCATTTCAGATTTTATTGAAATTGCCAAAAAATCAGCAAGTGCCTTGAATTGAACTTAATGATAACTTGGTTTTCAGTGAGGATCCTTTTCTAATTCAACTTGGCTAACAATCATATGACAATATATTGTTTAGTTCTGGTCTAATTGAGCTGTGAAAACAGCCATATTGAAAGTTGAATCAGATTTGACTAAAAAGTGATAACTTGTCCATTTCCATCCATAATTAAATTAGATGAACCCCAACTCCTAGGAGGACCTTCATCATTAATAGATAAACCCTTTTAGACTCTAGGTTAGCATTTACAATTCAGTTTAATTAACTTTTCAGCAATCTACAACAAGTTATCATTCTGCATTCCCAAAAGAAAAAAATCTGTTTTCGCTTCCTTTAAAAAATCTATTTTTGCCACTTTAAATTGGATTAGTCTAAATTATTTTTAGGTAATCTAGGACTTCAAATCACTGTGGATACGACAGTTAGGTTACTACAATTGACCGTATACTTGCAGTAGAAAGTGTAATAGGGAGTTAAAACAAAAATTGAAAATTTCCACTTTTGACCCCAAAAACAGCAAGTTATCTTTACACTCATCTATATCACTATCAATCCAATACTTTTATAATGGTGCTACTATACAAGTTAGGGATAAGATTGATACTTCTACAGGTAGCTCGATGTTGGACAAGTCACCTTAAGACATTTACACGATCATCGAAAATTTGGCTATCAATAATTGGCAAAATGACAAAGATCAAGCACCGCGACAAAACAACTCTTCATATCTTTCTGAACAGGTAGAAGCGCTCAAGAAAAATGTGGAACAACTCCTGGTAAATAAAAACAATGCTCCAGTCAAAACAGCTCATAACATTATCAGGAGTGATTTTTGTGGTGAAGGGCACCCCAATCATGATTCATCAACTCAATTTGAAAGCGCGAATTATGTTACTAACAACTCTTATAGGGATAATCAAGATCCCTACAAATATGGATTTGGTTTAAAGGTACAACCCAATTACTCTTGGGTACAAAATAGGGGGATGGCTCTCCCTGGTTTCCAATCACGCAATGAAGAAAGGTCTCGACCTGAACCTAAATCGAACTTAGAAGATGTTCTTGCAAAATTTATTTCTATTTTTTATTCTAAGTTTAATAAAGTTGAGGCATCCATCAAGAATTTGGAAAACCAAGTAGGACAATTGGCTAACATGATTGTAGGTCGTCAGCCAGGTTCACTCCCCAATGACACAAAGAAGAACCCTCGAGAAGATGCAAAGGCAATCACCTTGAGAAGTGGCAAGAAAATTCAAAAACCAAAACAACCTCAATCTGAACCAGTGGTTGAAGAGGAAATGGTAGAATCATTGGAAAAGCAACATGAAGTAGTTCCAACACTACCACCACCGAAGGCAGACAAGCAAGCTAAAAAATTTTCTACTCCGGCAAAACCAGGGAATCTTCCATACCCCCGGAGATATCGTCAGGAAGCAACACGATAAAGAATTTTCTCGTTTCCTTTATATTTTTAAGCAGATTCATATTAATACTCCCCTGCCTGAAGCTCTTAAATAGATGCCTACCTATGCCAAGTTCATGAAGGAAATCCTTATCAACAAGAGAAAGATCAAAGAGACTGGCCTAGTTAAGCTTTCACCACAATGTTGATCGGTGTGCAAGCAAGACATTCCATCAAAAGCAAGAGATTCAAGGAGTTTTACTATACCATGTGTTATAGGAGATTTTTATTGCTTTAAGGCTTTATGTGATTTAGGTGTCAGTATCAATTTAATGCCTTATTCTATTTTCCCAAAACTTGGTTATGGAGAACAAAATGAAACTTCAATTATGTTACAATTTGCTGATCAATTCGTGAAAAAACCTAGAGGCATGTTGGAAGACGTACTTGTTAAAGTTGATAAATTTGTTTTTCCTACAAATTTTCTCATTTTAGATATAGATTCTAAGCCTGAAACTCCAATCATACTAGGTCGACCTTTTCTAGTGACAGGCAATGCATTGATTGATATCCAAAAGGGCCAATTGACTTTGAGAGTCAACAATGAGGAATTATGTTTTAAAATTTCAGATTCTTTAAAATATTCTATTTCTTCATGTTACTCTATTGACACTTTAGATGATGATACCTCTGATGAGCTTGATGTAGTTATTCCTGAAGTGATGATGAATCCGTGTGCTCATGATGAAGATTTGATGAATAATTCTGAGGTGGTCAAAGAACCTGAGACAGTGGAAAAACTGCCTCTGAAAGCTTCCATAGCAGAAGAATTGCAAAACTCTTCCTCGTGCCCTGAACTTAAAGCATTACCTTCCTCGTGCCCTGTTATTATATCTACAGATCTCACTGAAGATATGGAAGCCCAACTGCTAATTGTCCTTAGAAAGCACAAGAAAGCTATTGTGTGGTCAATTTTTGACATCAAGAGAATCTCGTCCTCTATCTGCATGCACAAGATCCTTATGGAAGATAACAATAAGCCAACTGCCCAATGCCAACGTCGTCTTAACCCCCAACTCAAAGAGGTAGTAAAGAAGGAGGTGATTAAGCTTTTAAATGCATGTATTATTTATGCTATTTCTGATAGTCCATGGATTAGTCATGTTCTTGTCCCTAAAAAGGGGGTACTACTATTATTAAAAATGCAAGCAATGAATTAGTTCCTACCAGGAGTGTTACAGGTTCGAGTGTATGCATAGACTATCGCAAACTAAATGAAGCTACACGAAAAGATCATTTTCCATTGCCCTTTATTGACCAAATACTTGAGCGTGTTGTAGGGCATAGTTTCTATTGCTTCTTAGATGGTTATTCAGGATATAACCAAATTGTCATGGCACCTGAAGATGAGGTAAAGACAACCTTCACATGTCCTTATGGAACATTCGCCTACCGAAGGATGCCTTTTGGCTTGTGCAATGCTCCATCCACATTTCAAAGATGCATGATGGCGATTTTTTCATACATGAATGAGAAGATTCTTGAAATTTTTATGGGTGATTTTACTCTATTTGGAAGTTCTTTTGAAAACTACTTGACTAATCTCTCTGCTGTATTACAGTGATGCGAGGAGACAAACCTAGTTCTTAACTGGGAAAAGTGTCACTTCATGGTAAAAGAGGGCACAGTTTTAGGTCACAAAATCTCTGAAAAAGGGATTGAAGTTGATCAAGCTAAAATTGATGTCATTGCAAGGTTGCCTCCCCCCACATCTGTGAAGGCAGTGCGAAGTTTCCTTGGTCATGCTAGTTTTTAATGGAGATTCATAAAAGATTTTTCAAAAATTGCCAAGCCACTCACTAACCTTCTCTCTAAAGATGTCAAATTCTCGTTTGATTCTGATTGTCTGTTTGCTTTTGAAACTTTGAAGGAGAAACTAATATCTGCCCCAGTGATAGTGACACCAGATTGGAGCTCGCCTTTTGAATTAATGTGTGATGCCAGTGATGGCTCAGTAGGTGCAATGCTTGGGCAAAGGAGGGACAAGGTGTTCAGAGTCATATACAATGTCAGTCGCACTCTCACGCCCACTCAGATGAACTATGCGACTATAGAGAAAAAAATTTTGGCTATTATATATGCATTTGATAAATTTTGATCATATTTTATTTGCTCTAAGGTTATTGTTTTTACATATCATGCGGCAATTCGACATTTGAAGGCAAAGAAGGAAGCAAAATCACGACTATTGAGATGGATACTTCTGCTTCAGGAGTTTGATGAATGTTGTTGTAGACCACGTCTCCCGACTTGAGTCAACACCCACTGAAGGAAAATCTATCTTAGAGGAATTTCTAGATGAACAAATCTTCTCAATCTCCCTTTTGAAGGAGGCAAAGGTCTGTGATGAACTTCTATGGTTTGCTGACTATGCTAATTTCCTTGTAGAAAAATGAATTCCCTCTAGATGGACCACGCAGAAAAAGAGAAAATTCTTCACTGACATCTCCCGTTATCTTTGGGAGGACCCATACTTGTTTAAGATTTGTGCAAATCAAATTATTCGTAGGTGCATTCCCGAAAGTGAAGTTCAAAGCGTTCTGCAACATTGCCATAACGGAGAGGCCGGAGGACACTTTGTCCCAATCGCACCACGACCAAGGTCCTAGAAAGTGGGTTGTATTGGCCAACCCTATTCGAAGATGCACAAGTATTTTGTAAGTCTTGTGATCGATTCCAAAGGACAGGTACTATATCGAAACGTGACGAAATGCCTCTGAACAATATTCTTTATTGTGATATATTTAATGTTTGGAGGATTGACTTTATGGCAATCGCCTCAACCCACTTAGACACATAGTCTACAGCAACTAGAATGTACTCATTATTCATTGACTTAGGGACCTTCCCTAAGTCAATGAATAATGAGTACATTCTAGTTGCTGTAGACTATGTGTCTAAGTGGGTTGAGGCGATTGCCACTTCCACTAATGATGCTAAGGTAGTTAATTTTTTAAGGAATAATATTTTTACTCAATTTGGTACACCTAGAGCTATCATTAGTGACAATGGCACACACTTTTGTAATCTTGCAGGATTAGTGGCTAAATTTGGAGTCACCCACAAGTTGAGTACCCCTTACCATGCCCAATCATGTGGCCAAGTAGAGGTTTCAAACCGAGAAATTAAGCGCATCCTTGAAAAAATAGTTAACTCCTTCAGAAAAGATTGGACTCTCATGTTAGATTAGATGATGCACTGTGGGCTTATCGAACTGCATTTAAAACACCCATAGGTATGGCACCATATAATTAGTTTATGGGAAGGCATGTCATCTACCCGTAGAATTGGAACACAAGGCTTATTGGGCTACAAAATTTTTAAATCTGGACCCAACCTTGTCGCGCAATGAGCGACTATTTAAACTTAACGAGCTCGAAGAGTTCCGAAACAATACTTACGAGAATAGTAAGATCTATAAGGAGCGAACAAAAAAAGGCATAACCAAAATATTTAAACTAAGGACTTTCAACCTGGTCAACAAGTCCCCTTTATGAAAGCAGACTTAGATTGTTTCCGGGTAAACTCAAGTCAAAATGGACGGGGTAAGCACTATTTGAGTGGTGTCAAACCTGTAAAAGTTAACTACATGATTCTGCACGAGCCCTAGCCGAGACTGGCAAAGTCAAGCCAACGACTATAACTTAAAACTTTTCTGCCTAAACTCTTATCCTTTAGATTTTTATTTATATTGAGTCATAGTTGTTTTAACTTTTCAATTTCCATTCATTGTGTCCGGTCCACTGGTCTTGTAATCGTTTGACATCAATTTATGCATTTCTTCAATGACTACTCACCTTTTCAAACTGCTAAACCCGGCCCGCACTAGTTTGAACATGGGTCGCGCTTTCTTTCCATGAACTTATGACATGTACATGAAACCCGGGCCGGGTTGAAAGAGACCCGAGTAGAAGTGATACCCAAGCCGCACCCGGCCCGATAACATCAGAACCACCCAGCCCGATAACATCATAACCACCCAGCCCACGTCTGAACAACTCGGCCCGCGCTGCTTCCCCATCTGTGTCGCCGAATTTTCACGCGACGAATCCGGCCACATGATTCAAATATTGAAAAGGATTTTGACCGTTGAACTGCCACCTACCTACCATTAATGCAGCTTTATTGCTGTCGATCTTCAAGGTATTCATGCGGCCCTGGTTTGGCTATAAAAGTTGCTCGAACTGGCCTTCTGGGACCACATCACCGCTCTTCATCTTCTTCTCTGACGCCGGCATCTTTTCACCCCATCCACCTCCTTCGACGTTGGCTACCAAGACTTCATGCCGCCCTCTTTTTCCAAAGTCCGTTGCGCCTGGCCGTGTCTGTAGGATCGAAAGCACCAAGAGGGGGGTGAATTGGTGTTTAAAATCTTTTCAAAAATCACTTTCGAAAAATCACTAAAAACGATCACAAGCAAATAATAAAAAGGGAGCAAGAAAGCAAACACAGTGAGTCATGATATGTTGATGAAGTTTGGTCCCAACTCTTTGGCCTACGTCCCCGCTCCGACTTCTCGACCTCCAGACCATCGGAGATCCACTATCTTTCTCTTTTCTTGTAGGGAGAGAACAACCCTTTTTACACCACACGCCTTCTTCTCCGCTCAAGAGGTAAGGCACTCCTCTTTTACAACAAGCTTTCAATCTTTTCTAGATCATAGAATAAAGATACCCTCTAACTCTCTTCTTTTACAAGATTTTTTCACATTCAAGGTTTGGAAGAGAAAAAGGGAAGAACTTGCAATTTTAGGCTCAAAAACTTGAGACACTCTTTTGAATAGTCTTGCTTGCTTGGATAAGTTTTCTTCAGGCTTTGACACTCCTTTTATAGTCTTGTACAGGTGAGAATCTCGTCCAGATGATTTTCCATGATTTTCTCCTCAAAAAATAGCCATTACTATTCATCTGGCACTGTGACCGGTCGATCGCATTAATGGGCCGGTCGACCGGTCAATAGGACCATTGCAGAATATTTGTTGCCTTTCTGAATTGTCCGGTCGATCAGTCCTTCTGCCGAAATGTTGACCGGTATAGTCTCGACTTTTCTGAAATTCATCCTTTACTGTTTGGTCGACCAGTGCAATGACCGGAACATCAACCGGTACAATCTCGACATTTCTTGAATTCGTCCCTGAGCTGTTCGGTCGACCAGTGTAATGACCGGATCATCGACCGGTACAGTCTCGACATTTCTTCTACTTGATATCGATCGACCGGTCTTCATAGTCGGTCGACCGATCAGTCGACCGGTCGTATCTTGGAATTGCATTTTCATCGTTTCAATGGGCGATTTTTCTTGCAACTGAGATCATATCAATTCTACACCTACATATCATCACTTAAGCATAGATTAGTGCCTTTTATGTCCAATTTGATTTGTTATCATCAAAACATGAGATTCAACAATCTCTCCCGTTTTGATGATGACAAACGAATTGGACGATAAAGAGAGAAAAGAAATGAACTGTAGGTTAAGATAGTAAGTAATGAGCATACTCCCCCTACATTCGTGCATCCTTCACCTTTTCTCCCCCTAAATAGTTGGCATTTATATCGTTATAATAATATAGAATAATGTGAATATTATAACGTCAAAATAAAGAACAACATAGATATGGAATTCAAATAAGGCATAAATATGGTAAACAAATTATCACATTACATCCATAATCACTAGTACATCATATGTTCATGCACTAACAAATGTGACTGCAGTCATGACAAAATGGTGCATGACACTAATACAAACATCAAACATAAAAATAAACATCAAACATCGTCCCATCCTAACCCAAACTTCTCTCTCTTTTGACATCATCAAAGAGGGAGGCAAGACACATATAACTCATCGGGACTATCATCGTCTCGAGCTACTGGCGGAAGAATCCCTGTGATGTATAGTAGGCCTGTAGTGATCTAACAAGGTAGCGAGAGTCACGCTCCATCCGTCGAACACGTCGATCCATCTGAGTCACACGATGGTCTATGGCAGCCATCTGTTGTGAGAGAGCCGTGAAATCATATGTGCCATAGGAATCCGAGGTAGCATGCTAGGAAGGTCCAATATACTCAGCAGGTGCCGATGGTGACGAAAAGCTGATGCCAGCCTCTGGTGCATCCTGAGTGTCCATCAGCGCTGGCTCGCCATCTGTGACATCATCTCTATCGTCGGAATCTAGCGCTGCCTGCTCACTGAATCTAAGACCTTTCCGGTGTAAAGTCCCGGAACCAATGACGTCAGTGGGATGAGGTCGAATGTACTCCTCGTCAGCAGGGATCTCGACACCAAAGTGGAGTAAGATCTTCGTGATCCAAGCACCAAAATATAAGTGGTGTCGTCCATAAGCAGCAGAAGAGATCTTTTGAAAGGTGTAGTCCATGTGATAGAAGACATAATGACCGAAATGAAGAAATGAGGCATCACGAATGCAGATCAAAGTGAGTGACCTCTGTATAGTGCCCGACTCTAGGAGTCATCATACGGCTAAGGAGGTGATGTGCCATTTTCATGAGTGGATGAAGATGTCGATAGGCAGTTTCGACGGTATATTGGACGTCATGTCCAACAAAGACTGTGTGAATGCCATCCGCGATAGGAAGATAATCGGAAGGCCAACCATGAGTGACAAATGAATAAAAGCCAGGTAAGGGGCACACAACGCCAAAGATGCGACAAAGATGGTCCGGATCAAAGCGAATGGGCATACCAAGGAATAGGTGATGACGGCCTCTCGAGTTATTATCATGTTTGCATAAAAATGACGAACAAGACGAGGATACACACACTCTGTGAGAGAGAGAAGTGGCAACCAACCAATGGTGGCGAACATCTCCTAAACATTTGGAATGTTCAGAGCATCCCAATCAATGGTATAGGCACGCCGGACTTCACGAGAGGCGTACAAGGTTTCGAAACTGACAGAGACGTCCCTGGTGACAAAGAGATGACTATCAAATTCAGTGGGCTCGGGGAAAGATGGCTGACGAGTACGTCCACGGGATCGTCCACGGCCTCGTCCACGTCGGACGGGCTCGGGTTCGGGTTCCGATTCAGGTTTAGGTGGGAGGATATGAATGGTACCACCGGAGCCAGGGAAACGACGACGACGCTGAAAGACAAAATGAGAACGGGGATACCCTTCGTTGTCGGCCATGGGATTCAACAATCGGACGATTTTGGATGGTCAGAAATGATGCTGGTGTCAGTGATTTGGTTGAGTGAGAGAGACATGGAGGTTGTGATGCAATCGAGACAAGGAGGACGGTCGAGAGCAGGACGAGGTCGGCCGGAGTTCGAGGGGCCGAAGAAATGTCTGGAGGGAGAGAGCAGAAGATTTGCTGGAGAGGAGAAAGAGAGTGGCCGGAAGAAGAGGTGGAGAAGGAAGGTGAGTGGACGGTGAGAGAGGAGGACAGAGAGGTCGGCTGGCAACGTGATGGGAAGAGAGAACGAGAGCAACCGGAAGACGTGACCGCTAGTGGCGGTCGATGGAGGAGGAGGCATCGGTCGATAGGTTTTGCATAGGGGCGGTCGAGAGTAGGAGAGGGGCGGCAGTGGTCATCGGGGGCGGTTGAGTGCTGAAGTCGAAGGAGAGAAGGAGCGGCCGGTCGCTGGAGTGGCCGACGATCGTAGAGTTCGCCGGAAGGGAAAAGATGGTCGGCTGGCCGGAGTTGGGTCGTTAGTCATTGAAGGAAGAGCATCGGTCGGGTGGAAAGGGGGATTTGGTCAACTGATTTGAGATGTCAATTTGTTATATCGCGCGATTTTGGCATATGTCGGTCGACCGATCCTGCCCAACGGTCGACCGGACAATTTTCCATTTAAATCACCATCGGTCGATTTATGTCAGCCGGACGCATTCATATACCGGTCGACCAGTTATATCATATCGGTCGACCAGTCCTTCCAGTAGATCGATCGATCCCTGTAATTTTTTAAACTTTGGACCATTCAAAAATATTTAAAATCATAAAAAAAAATATTCCAGAGATATCATACAAATGTAAGTGTTGCGCAACACGTTTAATGTTCAATCCATGTCAAAAGTGATTTTGCATAACCAAGTCACTTTTACTTAGAGTTGATATACACTCAAGAAGTAATCATTCCTAATTCCCTTCTAAGCATGCAAAATTGTTCTTCACTCAAAAGTTTTATAAATATGTCTGCAAGTTGAACTTCAGTGGGCACATGTTCAATGGCAATGTCTTTAAGAGTCACATGTTCTCTAATGAAATGATATCGCAAATCAATGTGTTTAGTCCTAGAGTGTTGAATAAAATTTTTGGTCATTTCTATAGCACTTGTGTTATCGCACTTCATGGGTATATTGAAACAATTTACACCATAGTCAAGCAATTGTTGTTTTACCCATAGTATTTGTGCACAACAACTACCGGCGACTATATATTCGGCCTCGATGATAGAAAGTGCGATTGAGTTTTGTTTCTTATTAGCCCACGAAATAAGTGAACTACCAAGAAAATAACACATCCCACTAGTGTTTTTTCTATCGACTTTACATTCTGCAAAATCCGCATCAATGTAGGCGTGCAATTCAAATGGGAAATTTCTATCGTACCAAATGCCTAATTCACATGTATGGTTTAAATAGTGCATTATCCTTTTTACCGCGATTAAATGTGATTCTTTGGGGGCGGATTGAAATCTAGCACACAAACATACACTAAACATTATATCTGGCCTAGATGCTATTAAGTAGAGCAAACTACCAATCATACCTCTATACATTTTTCAATCAATAGACTTGCCTTTTTCATCTTTATCCAATTTTGTAGTAGTGCTCATAGGGGTTGTGCTCGGCTTGCATTCGTTCATCCCGAATCTTTTAAGCAACTCCCTTGTATATTTTTCTTGATTGAGAAAAATTCCTTCCTTGGATTGTTTCACTTGTAAGCCTAGAAAAAAGGTAAGCTCTCCTACAAGACTCATCTCAAATTCTTTTTGCGTAAGAGTTTCAAACTCTTTGCATAGACATTCATTAGTAGCACCATAAACAATATCATCAACATAAATGTGAACTATTAAAATATCATTTTTTAAATGTTTAAAAACAATGTGGTGTCTACTTTCCCTTTTTTAAAACCATTTTCAATTAAAAATGAACACAATCTTTCATACCAAGCTCGAGGGGTTTGTTTCAATTCATAAAGAGCTTTTGAAAGTTTAAAGACGTGATGGGGAAAATCTGGATTTTCAAACCCTTGAGGTTGTTCAACATAAACTTCCTCATTTATAAACCATTCAAGAAGGCCAATTTAACATCCATTTGAAAAAGTTTAAATCCCTTATAACATGCAAAAGCCAAAAGCAATCGAATTGCCTCAAGTCTAGCAATGGGAGCAAAATTTTCATCAAAATCAATCCCTTCAATTTGTGAGTAACCCTTGGCCACTAATCTAGCCTTGTTCCTCACAATGACACCATTTTCATCTAACTTGTTTCGAAAAACCCATTTAGTTCCAATGATGGGATAGTCCTTGGGTCTTTCCACAAGTTTTCATACTTGATTTCTTTCAAAGTTATTTAATTCCTCATCCATTGCATTTATCCAATTTGAATTTTTAAGTGCTTCATCTATATTGTTGGGTTCAAAGTTAGCAAGAAAAGCCGAAAAAGCACATAGATTTTTTAAGGAGTTTATACCATCATTTATATTACCTATAATTTGTTCAGGTGGATGTGATGAGGCATGTCTCCAGTTTCTTGGAGATTTGTCTCTCCTCAATTCGAAGTTCTCGTATTTCTCCCACATTTTGAGTATCAACTTTAGCTTCTTCTGAGTCCTCATGTTGCACATCATCAAGTTGTCTTTGCACTTTAATTATTTCTTCCTCATCATCAACATTATCCATGCATATTACTCTTCCTTTGCTATTGTCTCCAAAGTGACTTTTCCTCCATTTTTCTTTTCCAAGGTGATGAAATTTGATGCATCACCGGTCATATGTCTTGAGCACCCACTATCCAAATACCATTTACCATCATTAAGCTTTGGGGCTCACTACAAAAAAGAAATTGAGAATCTCATCTTTTTGGTACCAACTTTGCTTGGGTCCATCTTGGTTTGAAATGATCTTTTTCGGGACTCAAATTTTCTTCATCCCTTGATTTATTCCTTTTCTGACTTTGCAATCATATGAATAATGTCCTTCATATCCATAATGAAAACAAGTAATATATGATTTTCTATTACTATGTAATGCTTTAACAAATAAAATTCTTTTGTCATTTTTCTTTTCAAAAGAGTTAAAATCAAGTCCCTTTTTATTTGAAGGCATTCTAGATCCGCTAAGTATGACATCTAACATTTTGCTTCTATTAGAGAATTTTTTTATTTCATCTTTTAGATTTTTTTATTTTGTTCTTCAAGCATGCACATTTTTCATTTTGTTTTTCACATGATGATCTAAGTGTACTATTTTCCATTTTCAATTCTTCAATTAAGAATTCTAAACTAGAGTTTTCTTCACTTAATATGTTACACTTTTCACATGCTCTAACATCTAGTGTTTTCTCCTTTGGTATATTCCAAAGGAGATTTTCCACGTGGATCAAAACCTTTTTGAATGACATCCCACATGTAATATCCCAAGTTAAATATTTCTTTCACTAATTCAATATAATGATGATTTTTTTAAAGTAAATTATTAAGAGCTCCAGTAACAAATTCCATAAAATATTATATCATCAAGTTGAACATAATATTATTGGATTAATATAAAGCTAGCATTAATATGCTTAATTGTTTATTAGAATAATTAATTAGTTAGTTGTGTATTGATGCTATCTATATATGTATTATTCTCATCTTCTTGTACTAAAGGCATAGACAAATGATTTCAAGTTATGGGTGTTTTAATTGACTTATTACCATCCATCCATATAGAAAAATAAGATCTGCTAAGATTAGTCATATTAATATCATTATTCAATAAATTTGAATTAACTTCCTTATAGGGGTTAAGAAAATCATCTCCTAATTATGGCAATTAATTAAGGTGGCTAGTACCCATGATGATACTACCGATTTTGTCATCCTCGCATGATAAGGGGGTAATTAATCACCTATACTAATTAATTAGATTTGGAATGACACCGTGACACATGTGTACCGACTTACTTAAAAAAAAAAGGGGAGAGAGAAGGTTACTCAGCATGACAGCTCACCTCACAACAATTTAAATTAAATGGTGAGCTGCCACATCACCAATAACCATGCAAAATAAAATAAAATAAAATATATGGACCCTTACTTGATTACCGACTTACCATGCACGATCTAAGGGAGAAATAAAAGGAAGCTTTTACTTCTTTTCGCATGGCCAGAAGGACAAATAAAAAGAAAAGAAGGTTAAAAAGAAGAGGGTTTGATTTGCTGAAGCTGGCCGAACTAAGGAAGATAAGGGAGAAGAAAAGGAAGGTTGCATCATTTCCTTTTTGCTGTCGAGTTGAAGAGAAATAGGAAAGGAAAGAAATATACGTTGGCTCCTTTTGTTTTATGGTCGGTCATAAGAGGAAATAAGGAGGAATGGAAGGAGATACAACAAATGGAAAGGAGTTGTCTCTGTGGATGCTGACCGAACTCATGGAAGAAAGGAAAAGAGAAGGAAAACTAGTATGGTATGTATGTGGTGGAACCGAATTTAGACTTTAATTGTTTATATATTATTTTGAGCCTATGGAAGTTATAAGTAAAGCTTTGTTTAAAATATCAATGGAATTATAAGGAAGTTAGGTTAAATGTGGAAAATAATTTTCTTGTTTTTTTTTAAGTCTAACAGCTGAATGTTTAGTTTGTTGTTGAAATATTTTAGAACAATTATAAAATTATGAAACCTTTAGAATCTGATTCTTTAGAAGTCTAGTTTTCAGAGGGGAAAGATTTGTTCTAGAATGACATGTATTTACGTATTTAAAAAGTTATGAACTATATAATTGGTTATCATATGCCTTGTTGTTCCAAGTAGTATAAGTGGCCCTAATTAATAATTAAGTTATCAATTCTATTCTGAGAGATAAAATAAGAATATTTTATATGCCATAAACTTATACTAATGAGGGTTCTAATCCAATTTGAACCACATCAAAACAATCCAAGTGAAGAGACATATGAGGAGCATAAGTGGTACCCCATCAGTTTTTAGAAGTATGAACAAAATAATAAGATGTTTATAATCACAGAAATTTCTTTAGATACATTATAACGAGTAAAAATCTATAATTAATATATGTTGTACATTACATAGTCTAATGCCTTTGATATTTGGAATTAGGTCAATCAGATAGTCGTAGACAATCTTATGTATTCATCTTTAGGATGCTATCGTTCTATCTTCTAAAAAAAGATTACTCAATTGTATAAATTATGTATTAAATCCAATATCTTATATAATTATTTGATAATTTAGGATCAGAATGACACAGATGTTAGGTTTCATTTACAATTATAATCTCTTGAAAATGATATGTCTAGTGAAAGTTATAAATGATTAACCGAACCTCACTCAGTTTGTCGGAAGACACAAGTGACATAAAACTTAGGTTGAACTATGATTTTCTTGTGAACGATGGTTAATGAAATAAAATTTAAACTTTTATAGATTAAGATTTCTATAATATGGAACTAAGTAAAATTGGAATAATGTGAATTTACTATTTATCTTAAGAGTTATGAATTTTCTTAACTAGGTGCGCAATCAACCATAATACAAGATAACCAATTATGATGAATATTGAGCTATATGGAATGTGTAAATGATATCTCATCTCTATGTTGGTATGGTTGTAAAAGTAATATGGACTTATATTATTGTTATAGGGTTAGATGAATGATAAGAAAAAGAGAAGAAGAAACACCTTGTGTGATCGTTTATGCCAAGTAAGTTGATTTCTCCTACTCTATGTTTTCACCTCTTTTGAATTCGGTGTGACATCTATTATTATATGTATTGAATATGTTTTGGAATTCTATAAATTGGTTTTGAGAAATGCAATTATGGAAAGTTTATGAGATATGATCTGAATGGATTGCAATGAGTGCAATTTTGTTCATTTTGAAATGGTATTGAATATGATTCATCTTCTGATATTCAGGAGATGTTTGTTATATGATGAATTGTGCACGACATCCATTTGTATTTGCATATATGATGGTTGGAGCTAAGTGCTACTTCGCTGATCACGATGGGAGCCACCTCTAGAATCCAATGCATTATTTCTGTTCCCCAAATATGGGATGAGATAGACTAGAGCGAAGTGTCATGCGGAGCTAAGTGTCACATCGTGAGTAGTCGCGATGGGGGCCACCTCTAGAATCCGTAGGGGCCATCTCTATAATCCACCTATCGTTATATGATTGTTCCCCGAAAGAGATGAGGTAGAATGGAGCTAAGTGTTACATCGTCGATCACGATGGGAGCCACCTCTAGAATTCACCTACCGACCACTAGCCAGTTGGTGATCGTGCATATATATGAGAGTGTTGCATTGCATACACATGTTTGATATGTTTAAATGACTATGATTGTAAATTGTTGATGCGTTAGATTTGTAACAATAAAATTTGCTAGCAAGTGCACTAGTCGCTCAAGTAATATAGTAATAGGAGTAAGAGTGTCGAACCCACGAGGAATATTATTAATTCAATGTCTGGATTTATAAATTAATAAGAGAGGAAAAACATGGATTTTTGGAAAGAGGTTTTATGAAATAAAATAAAGAAAATAAGATAATGATAAGATAGTGGTGTTGAAGTTAGGCCTTAGGATGAAAATAGATCAGGATAAATATTTGAACCATAAAAGATAAATTTAATCTTTAAAGATGGATTAGAAATTTTCCCAAGTTATTAATTTACAAGATTAACATCACAGAGTCCACAAACTGGTAATTCTGCTATTTAATCCGGTAAATCAAACTATCTTAAATTTAATCAAACCTAAAGTCCCACAAACTGGTATTCGTCAAATAAGATTAAAATTAAGATGCATTAATATGAAAATCCTAGACTATTAATCACTCCACAAACTGGTTAGATTAACAAACCACATAAACTTGATTCTCCACACACTAATTATCAAATTTATGTCAATTATTAATTTCACATAAAATCAATTAATTTAATTAATGAATTCTGAAATTAAATAATCCACAAACTGGTAAGTACTCAACTCAGAAATCCAAATAATTAAATTAAAAGCATTAAGCACAATTAATTAATTGATCAGGAAAGATTAAAACAAATAATATAGGGTCAAATAATTTCCCTTCAATAATAATCTCCTAAAATGAAATAAATAAAAATATGGAGTTCATCCTAGAAATTCTGGAGAGATAATAACAAAATAATAATAATTGGAAGAATTACACCCAAACAGACAAAAGTCGAAGCTTCGGATCACGGGCAGACAGTCGGGCAGTCTCTCGGACTTGATCAAGGTCGCGATCAACTTCCAGCCGTCGCACCTCTCTCCTCTTGGTCGTAGCCTGCAGAGCTCACGACTCGCTGTGGAAGAAACCTGAACTTCAGAGCACCAATTGAAACTATGGATTCTTCACGTATTTATAGGGTGCGGACGACTTCAATTTGATCTCGGCCGTAACATCGTACGGTTAACTTTAAATTTATAAGATAAACTCGGCCAAAGATAAATCATTTTATCATTACGCCCAAAGATAAATCCTTTTTATCTTTACTCCCTTAGAGTCTCGGCCGTAATGAAAATATTTTATCTTTACTCCTTTCCATTACTCCCAAAAGATAAAAAATCCTTTTATTTTTACGCCTTCAAATGTCTTGTTACGCCCAAAGATAAACTCATTTTTATCTTGTTACGCCCTTCATCTTCATGCCATTACGCCCTCCGAATTTCGGCCGTAAGGAAGGACGAGACTTCGGCCGTAAGGAAGGACTTCTCCTGTTACGCCCAAAAGATAAAAACATTTATCTTTACGCCTTCAAATGTTAGCCGTAACACAGAATTAAATCTTGTTACTCCTTTTGAATCTCGGTCGTAACGACTTGGGTGTAAAGCCAAATCTCGGCCGTAAGAAATAATTTCTTTGAATTTCGGCCGAGATTCGAATTTTCCTGCAAATAATTATCAAAATATAGTTAATCCATCCACAATTAAAATATTTAGAGAATTTAATAATTAAAATTGATAAATCCGGAATTATGATCAGAAGTGACTAAAAATGATGCATGCCATGATCAAATTATAGAAAATTTCATTAAAATAATTAACTAAAATATGTTATATTTTGCATGCATCAAACTCCCCCAAGCTTAAAGTCTTGCTTGTCCTCAAGCAAAAATTCAAAGCAAGGCTCAAGAAAGTTCCATCATAGCCGCCACATTGTCAACTGATTAATTTTCTCACACAATTCATCTGCACACCTACTACTCAGCATCTTATCATTTTCCATGCACTTAGCTTCATAGAAATTCTGAATGCTATACAAATTTAAACAATTTCAAATTCAGCCTTGCAGAAAAAATAAATTGTCTGTCAAATAATAGCATTAATATTGAACATATAAGTACTAATTGAGCTTAAAACTTTTTCTTTTTCTTTTCATTTTTCAATTTTATTTTCAATCATTTAAAAGTTCTAATCTTCAAGCAGGATTGCACAAGGAAGTCCATGTAGCGGGCTTTGGACTGATGACTCCCAAACCAGATGGCCTTAGGGCACCAGGTGATAAAGCACCCCTCGAGTTTACTTGCCCGAACAACCAAGGTTCTGAATGAAGAGTTCGAACTTAGCCATGATTCAGTACTCCTGTGCTTCTCCATATTCCACAAGATGATCCATGTAGCAGGTTTTCGATCGACGGATCCCAGAGCAGTTGCCCTTAGGTCGCCAGGCATGAACCCCTACGGATCTAATTACCCGAACACACCTTGGTTCCGGATAACACTTTTGTACCTACACATAACTTTATTCAACTTCTTTTTTATTATTATTATTATTATTATTATTATTATTATTATTTGTTGGGGTTTAACTAACCCTTCTTTTTTATAAGCTCAAAAAGTACTTGATATGGTCAATAATAAGTCTACCATTATCAAGACTTAAAAGAAATAAAAAGGCATGAATATGATTTTGTCGTCTAGTCATTCATAATTCTACTTAGCATAGGCACATAGTCCATAAGTTTGATACTAAAATAGCAAGTGATAAGAAAGAAAAGTAATCAAATTTCATCAATTAACGACATGTCTTTGAACTTTTACTTAAAGATAATTAAAACAATAAGACAAAAGTTAGTAAGAT
The DNA here is from genome assembly GCA_030549335.1 of Pontederia crassipes. Taxonomy (NCBI): domain Eukaryota; kingdom Viridiplantae; phylum Streptophyta; class Magnoliopsida; order Commelinales; family Pontederiaceae; genus Pontederia; species Pontederia crassipes. The sequence continues at coordinate 75,065,834 of CM060188.1, read as the reverse complement.
GGTAGCAAAAATAAATGCATGCAATGGTATTTTTTAGAAAATTTTCAAATTTTTCAATTTTTTTTTTTTATAAATAGATGCAGACATAAGCAAATAAACAGAAAGATGCAATGCATGGAATGCAAACTCCCCCAAGCTTGAACCAGACACTGTCCTCAGTGTTAAGCCAGCAAGGGAAAGTGATACATACTCAATAAAAAGGAAAATTTAAAGAAACGAAAATAAAGAAAAGGGAAAAGACACAACCGGATTTATTGTCTGCGGGGTGGCGATGGTGGATAGTAGCTGAGATTTCCTTGGCGCATATGATACTCATGGATGCGTCTCGTCATGCGCGCATGTTGATTCTGAAGGGATTCGAAGCGACCCTGACGATCATTCATATTTCTAAAATCAGCTCGAATGTTGGTCAGCTCTTGTGCTTGTCGAAGTTGCTCTTCCTGAATAGCGTGCAACTGCCCTGACTGACGAAGTTGCTCTTCTTGAAAAGTGTGAAACTTCCCTGCTTGACGAAGTTGTTCATCATACATTGATTCCCATAAGTTTTGCATGGAAGCATAGTCAGGCTGAGGTGGCGGAGGTGGATAGTAAGTCTGCTCTGGAGCTGAAGTAAAAGTGGGCTCTGGTGCTATATAGCGATTCTGCACAGGTTCTTGTAAAGGGGCAGATACTTCCATCGAATCGCGTTCCTCATAAGGAGTAGAAGGTATGAACGAGGAATCAGAAGAGCTCTCTTGTGCTGGAGATGGGATCGGAGAAGGTACCGGCATATAAGGCGAATGGACGGATGTGGCATATTGGGAAGCTGCCGGTGATGCAGCCTGGAATCCTTGTTGCTGTTGAAGGTAAGGTTGGGCTGCCGCATAATCAGTAGAATCAAACCAGGAGAAAGGTTCATCCTGGTGTAGCTGTCCGACAGAGGTAGATGGTCCTGCAGGTGGGATTACTAGAGCTATGACCTGCCTAAAAAGGAGCCAATTATTTGGATTAATCGGCGTAAAAGCATCTCGATCTGAGCAGGGCACCTCCTGATGGTGGCCTTTAAAAATAAAAACTTTGATCCCTGAGTTGTTGGTCTTCACGAGACCCATAGCCTGAATGGTCCTACGAGTGAGGTGAGTGTTTCCTGGCACAGCTTCGAGATCATCCAAGTCAAGTTATAGGTGCTGAGCGATAGGTGTGAGAAGGGCACCCATATTAATGCTACCTCCACGATGAGTAGTGCGGCGCTGAAATCGACGAATGAGGAAGGCACCCACATTAACGAGAGTTCTGTGAAGCATGCTGTGGATGAGATATAACTCTCCTTCTGAGACGGCACCATCATTATCACTGCGTCCACTTATGGTGTTGCTTAGCATGCGATGGACGTAGCGCAGAACAGGATTCTGAATTGAGCTATCTTTAGCGGTGTTCCAAACCAATCGATCTTCTTCTGTTATCTGTTTCCAAAAAGTTTCCGCATCAAAGTCAGCAGGTACAGAAAGAGATCCATGGTTGGGAAATCCATAGATATTATTAATCTCTCCTAGAGTGAGAGTAAAAGGTCGTCCATAAAGTTGGAATGAAATGCGGGGCTGATCATAGTTCCTGTCATCTAAATTAAAGATTTCCAGAGATGAGAGGAATTCCATAATTAGTACTTCATAAGTTGGCCACCAAGAATGCACAAAGTCAGATAGTCCAATTTGAGAAAATAATAGATGAGTATCTGCAAGTAAATTATACTCCCTCAGCAATTCAGTATCTGAAAATCTTGTGGCATGAATTCGAATATCACACATCCGTTCATATCGAGCTTGATACTCCGGCTGAGTCCAATAATAATCTCCGGGGTAGGAGATTAATTGTGAGGGTTGTGGGGCCGGCTGAGCATTCGGATGTCGTCGTTCGTGACGTCCCCTCCATATATTAGCAAATCGCCTCATTTTGATCTGGACAAAAATAAACAAAGAAAAGGTATCGGCTTGGTGGGAGCGGCTGAGGTTTCGACCGTAGTATTCGACGAAGAACCGGCCGTAATTGATGATAGCTCGGCCGAAGATTGGAGTTTGGCCGTAAGAAGTTGGAGGCGTGACTCGGAACTCGGCCGTAAGAGGTTGATGAACCCGGAGTTTGGCCGTAAGAGAGCAGCGGAGATGGCGTGACTTCGGCCGTAAAACGAAGGCGACGTGGAAACTTCGGCCGTAACGTACTGGGCGTAAGGATCGGTGACTGACGTTTGAGACTTCGTCCGTAGCGCAGATGGTAGGAGCGCGGTGGAAACTCGGCCGTAATAAATGGGCCGTAACGCACAAGGAAGCGCTGGAACTTCGGCCGTAAGAGTTGCTCGGCCGTAATAAATGTCGGTGTGCGGTGATTGATCTGCATAACACGAGAAGGGGTAAGTATTTTATAGATGAATTGGAGGGGGTAATACCTGTTCCGACAGCGCGCAGTGAAGGGTCAAATCCGGTCGTAAAAACATGCATTTTTTTTCGATTGGACTTGTGCATGCAGATGTGCTGTCGTGTCATTGTCGTCTGTGCATAACATCTCGGCCGTAAGAATGTGGCGTCTTGTCATGTCTCGGCGTGGTCATCGAGGTGATTGTCGGCCGTAACGAGGATGGCGGTGTGGCGCTGGTGTGTCATCTCGGCCGTAACGAAAACGGTGGGTGGCAGGGCGTAACGACGGTCGCTTCGGCCGTAATGTCCGAGCTTGATGCATGTGTGACAACTCGGCCGTAATGCGCACGTAACGAGGGTGGCAGGGCGTAATGTCCGAGCTTCGGCCGTAGAGAGAATCAATTCTTGGAATTTACGCCCATGCTTGGAGTTGACGCCCCTGAGTTTATCTCTCCTTACAAAATATTAAATATTAATTAAATTAAATGACTCCATAATAAAATAAATGTCTAATAAAACTATCACCGAAATTAAGACATTAACAACTAATTAGACTAATTTAAAAAAAATAAAAAATAAAAAATAAAAAATAAAAAAAATGCATAAAAAAATAAAAATAAAAAGGATAGAATTAGTTCTGATTTATAGTCGTCAGCTTAACTTAGTTCAATTCGTCATTTAGATGGTAAACAGATTAATCATAGATAAATTTTGATAATATGTGTTATCATGATAGAGTTTAAGTCTATGTCCATTAACTTTAAATTTTTGTTTATGATCCAATGATTCAATTTCAAATGTTCCATAAGGTGAACTATTGATTATGATATAAGGGCCAGTCCACCTTGATTTGAGTTTCCCAGGAAATAATTTGAGTTTACTATTGTAAAGAAGCACTCGTTGACCAGGTAAAAATTCTTTATGTTTAATATGCAGGTCATGTAATTTTTTTGTACGTTCTTTATATAGTTTGCTGTTCTCATATGCATGATATCTAAATTCATCGAGCTCATTTAATTGTAATAATCTTTCTGATTGTGATGATTTTAGATCCAGATTTAAAAATTTCGTTGCCCAGTAAGCTTTATGTTCTAATTCCACAGGAAGGTGACATGATTTTCCAAAAACTAATCTATAAGGAGAGGTACCTATAGGTGTCTTAAAAGCGGTTCTATATGCCCAAAGTGCATCGTCTAGTTTCAAGGACCAATCCTTCCTAGATGAGTTCACAGTTTTCTCTAGAATTCTTTTAATTTCTCTATTTGAAATTTTCACTTGTCCACAAGATTGTGCATGATATGGGGTACTAAGAAAGTGGTTGACTCCAAATCGGTTAAGAAGAGTTGACATTATTTTATTACAGAAATGTGTTCCATTGTCACTTATGATAGTCCTAGGTGTTCCAAATCGAGTAAAAATATTTTTTCTTAGAAAGTTGGCAACTACCTTGGCCTCATTTGTTGGTGTGGCTACAGCTTCTACCCATTTGGAAACATAATCAACCGCCACTAAGATATATTGATTGTTAAAGGATTTAGGGAATGGTCCCATAAAGTCAATACCCTAAACATCAAAAATATCACATTGTAAAATATTTGTGAGAGGCATTTCATCTCGACGAGAAATATTACCTGTCCTTTGGCATTTGTCACAATACTTACAGTAGTTTCTTGCATCTCGGTAAATGGTTGGCCAATATAGTCCACATTCAAGTACCTTAGCTGCTGTTCGATTGGGTCCAAAGTGACCTCCAACTTGTCCATCGTGGCAATGACTTAGGATATTATCAATCTCATCTTCGTGAACACATCTTCGAATTACTTGATCTGCACATAATCGAAAAAGGTAAGGATCTTCCCAGTGATAATTCTTGACGTCAGATAAGAATTTCTTTTTTTGATGAGTGGTCATGCCCCTTGGAATGTAATGTCCTGCAAGGTAATTAGCAAAATCAGCGAACCATGGTGTAGTGTCATAAATTTGAAAAATTATAGAGATAGAAAAAAGTTTCTCGTCTGGGAATTCTTCAAGTATGTCTGTGACTTCTCTTGGAGATGGCTCCAAACGAGATAGGTGATCAGCTAATAAGTTCTCAGTCCCTTTTTTGTCTTTTACTTCCACATCGAACTCTTGCAAAAGTAGTATCCATCGGATCAGTCTAGGTTTGGCATCTTGTTTGCTCATCAAGTGCTTGATGGCTGCATGATCTGTGTATACAATAATTTTTGAACAAATTAGATATGATCTAAACTTGTCAAAAGCAAAAATAATAGCAAGAAACTCCTTCTCTGTTGTTGCATAATTTAGTTGGGCAGCATTCAATGTTCGGCTTGCATAATATATGACATGAAATGTTTTATCCTTTCTTTGCCCCAACACAGCTCCAATAGCACCATCACTCGTGTCACACATCAGCTCGAATGGTAGAGACCAGTCTGGTGCAACAACAACAGGTGCAGAAATTAGCATTTCCTTTAATAAATTAAAGGCAGCAAGACAATCTGAATTAAAATCAAATTTTGTGTCCTTGGCAAGAAGATTAGTTAAGGGTTTAGCCATTTTTGAAAAATCTTTGATAAAACGGCGATAAAATCCTGCGTGCCCAAGGAAGCTTCGAATGCCCTTCACATTGGTTGGAGGGGGCAGATTTGCAATAACATCAATCTTGGCCTTATCCACTTCAATTCCAATTGCTGAGATTTTATGGCCAAGCACTATACCCTCCTTAACCATGAAATGACATTTTTCCCAGTTAAGGACCAAATTCGTTTCTTCACATCGCTGCAAAACTAGAGATAAGTTATCCAAACAATTATTAAAAGAGCTACCGAATAGTGTAAAATCATCCATGAAGACTTCGAGTATTTTCTCATTCATGTCTGCAAAAATGGACATCATGCATCTCTGAAATGTTGCTGGAGCGTTGCATAGGCCAAATGGCATTCTTCTATAGGCAAACGTTCCATATGGACATGTGAACGTTGTCTTTTCTTGATCCTCAGGTGCTACTGCTATTTGATTGTATCCAGAATAGCCATCTAGAAAACAATAATAGCTATGACCTGCAACACGCTCCAACATTTGGTCAATAAAAGGTAATGAAAAATGATCCTTGCGGGTAGCATCATTAAGCTTCCTATAGTCTATACAGACTCTCCAACCTGTAACTGTTCTTTGAGGTACCAATTCATTATTTTTATTACTTACCACAGTGATTCCTCCTTTCTTAGGGACTACTTGCACAGGACTTATCCATGAACTATCAGAAATGGCATATATAATACCTGCATCAAGGAGTTTGATGACCTCCTTTCTCACAACTTCCCTTAAAGTTGGGTTGAGCCTTCTTTGATATTGAGCAATTGGCTTGACATTGTCCTCCATCAAGATCTTGTGCATGCAAATGGTAGGAGAGATGCCCCTGATATCTGAGATCGATCAGGCAATTGCTCTTTTGTGTTGCCTCAATACTTCTAAAAGTTGGTTTTCCATATCACCTGTCAAATCAGCAGATATGATAACTGGGTAAGTGTCATTTTCAAGAAAAGCATATCTTAAATGAGGTGGAAGTTCTTTAAGTTCAAATTTTGGAGAATAATCCAATTTATCATTTTCCGCCTCGAGTGTCTCTGTTGTTATTGGCGCATTATCGGCTTCCCCAATTTCTCTAGATTCCTCTATCATTTCCAAAGCTTCCTTAGCATATGGATCTGAGATAAAATCTGCAACAATATCATCAAAAACATCAATCGTGTCATTTTCTAAAGAATCAATGGCATAACAGGATGAGTAATCAAAAGGTTGTTTGAGAGAATTTTTTATATTGAAAGTGATGTCTTCATTGTTGACACGAAGTTTGAGCATCCCTTGTTGAACATCAATGAGTGCGTTTCCTGTCGCTAGGAATGGTCTCCCGAGGATGATGGGGGTTTTTTCATCTGCCTTCATATCCAGAACAATAAAATCTGCAGGAAAAACAAATTTATCAACTTTTACCAAAACATCTCTTAATATTCCTCGGGGTCTCTTGCATGAAGAATCTGCGAATTGAAGAGTCATGCTTGTTTCTTCAAGTTCTCCATAACCTAGCTGCACAAATATAGAATGTGGCATTAAACTAATACTAGCACCAAGATCACATAAAGCTTGTGCACAAAAGAATTTTCCTATAGTGCAAGGTATAGTGAAGGTTCCAGGATCTTTCATTTTTCTAGGTATATCTCGATCGTAAATGGCACTACACTCTGATGTCAACAATACTTTCTCAATGTTTTCAACCCTTCTTCTTGAAGATAATATATCCTTCATGAATTTAGCATAGCTCGGCATCATTTGTAAAGCTTCATGAAAAGGAATGTTAATAGATAATTGCTTCAGAATATCAAGAAAGCGAGAAAATTGCTTATCTAACTGTTCTTTGCGAAATTTTTGTGGATAGGGTAGATCCTTTATGTCAGTTTCTTTTTTCTTCAGATTGATATCTTCAGTAGTCTGATCTTGTGTCTTTAATGCTTCAGTTTGATCAATTACTCTTGGCGGGGAATCTAATCTCAGACTTCTCAATTGTTTCTCACTTCTAAGAGTCACAGCTTTGGTCTCTTCTTTAGGATTTTTCTCTGTATTGCTTGGAAGAGTCCCTGGTGCACGTCCTGCCATCATATTGGCCATCTGTCCTATTTGCATTTCTAAATTCCTGATTGTAGCATCTTGATTGTTTGCCCTTGTTTCCATCGTCTTCTGCATGGTTTGCATAGTGTCAATAACTCTTGCCATCATCTCTTCCATAGGATTAGTCGATTGTTGGACAGGAGCTTCTTGTTGCTTTCTCAGAAGTGTATAATTTTGTGGATGAGCTTGATTCTGAAATTTCTCAAAAACTTGCCCTTGATTTGACCTGTAAGGAAACTTCTGATTGTTCCTCCAACCATAGTCATTATTCCTGAAAAATGGATTGGAGACAAAGTTAGCCTTTTCAATATGATCAGGATTAGAAATGTTACCTTGAGGACAATAATTGCTCGCATGTCCTCCTCCACAGTTATTGCACACCATTAATGACATCATCTGCTCAAATTTGTGATTAAGTGACTCCAGCTGAGTCACTACTTCAGAAGAATTTTTACTTTCTGTAGCATGCACATCATGAGTTCGGCGAGGTGGTCTCCTTTCTTGGCTTGACTTGAGTGCTACAACTTCAATTATATCTTGTATCTCACTAGGACGTTTAGATCCCAGTACTGTCCCTCCCGCTGATTGATCGAGCTTATCTTGATCTGCAGGTCGTAATCCATGATAGAAATCTTCCATCACTTGCCACTTTGGAATTCTATTATCAGGAACTCTGGCCAGCAGTTCCTTATATCGTTCCCAGGCTTCATATAATGTCTCGTTATCGTCTTGAACAAATGCCCTCAGCTCCCTTCGATATTTGCCTGCCTTTTGTGGTGGACAATATTTTCCAACAAACTTTTCTACCAACTCCAACCAAGAATGAATTGATCCTGCAGGCAAAGTTTTAAACCAAGTGGAAGCTTTGTCACGTAAAGATTGAGGGAATAATAATAAACGAATAACTTCAGAAGAAACATTATTATTTCTAAAGGTGCTCAGAGTGGCAAGAAATTTATCAAGGTGATCGTGAGGGTCTTCATGAAATCCTCCTCCAAATTGAGATGCTTGTATCATCCTCACGATTGCGGGATTTATCTCAAAATTATTTGCGTTAATATCAGGCAGCACGATGCATGATTCTCGGTCACTGTATCTGGCCGAGACATATTCTCTCATAGAAAGTTCTGCTTCATCTTCTCGTCGATTATTATATGGTGGAACCAGTTCATTCTGTTGCTCCAGTCTCTGATTGTCGCGTGCTTGTTCCGCCATTTTTCTTATATTTCTTCGTAATCGACGATAGGTTCTTTCAATTTCAGGATCAAATTCCAACAGTGGATTTGAACTTCTAGTGCGCTTATCAGAAGATTCCAGGATTGGTTGTGATTTAATTTTCAATTAGTACCTGCAACAACCAATTTTCAGTAAGATAAAAGAATAAAATAAAATATATACAAGAAGAAAGAAATTCAGATAATAGGTCACGAAAAATGAGTTTTTTACTAATAAAGTCTTTCGGCACGATAGAATTTGAAAATTCGTCATTAAAATTAATTTTCTAGAGAAACTTTTCAGAAATTCTTCAAATCAATACGAATACCAAATATTAATATCGACCAAAAGAATTTATAATGATGTAAGAAATCACACAAAATAAATCCGAACTAATTTGCGGTCATAGAGTTAATAATCAGACATAATCAAAAATTATTTTGAAGAAATAGGATTGATCGGCCGTAATTACAGAAATAGATTTACGGTCGAAATTAGATTAGTAATTCGAAGCTCGTTCGTCCGTAAAAATATTGAAACAGTGTCAAAAGAATTCAACGTGAAGGCGTAAAAATTAGCATGGTGATGAATTATCTCGGCCGAAAAAAAATTGAAAGAAATGTTGCCAAATAAATCATTACGGCCGACAAAGAATATAGTTCATATCGGCCGTAAAACAATGAGAGGTAAAACATCAACACATATAAATCGGCCGAAAAGGAGTAAAATCCATGTCGGATGATCCATTACGGCCGAGACAAACTAAATCGCTTCGGCCAAAACAAAGTCAAATCAAAAGTTCAAACTATTATAATGTTACGGCCGAGAATGAAAAAATCACAAATAAATTGGGGTCGGAAGATGGCGTAAAAAACAAATGTTCAGAAATTTTACGGCCGTAAAACCATGAGATTAATTCTCGGCCGTAAAAATGAAACATGAGATCATTTCGGCCGTAAAAAGATTAAATCGTCAATTAAGATGAGGTTACTTCGGCCGAGATGATGTCAACACGAGGCCGTAAAGAAAAATAGGGTTTCGGCCGAAATAATTTCGAATAAAACTCAAATGTCGAAAATTGAATCATTACGGCCGAAAATGAATTAAGCAATTCCTTACGGTCGTAAAATTACGAAATCAGATCAAATCCATATGAAAAGTTCAAACAAAAATGTTACGGCCGAGAATGAAAACTGATTCGAATAAGGCGTAAAAAATTTAAACCATCAATAAATCGGGCGTAACAAGGTCAAATCAATATCCATTACTCATGGCGTAAAAAAACATTCGGATAAAACTATTACGGCCGTAAAGATTGAAAGTTTAGAATTCAGAAATCATTCATTGCGAGGCCGTAAAATTAATAAAACCGACACATTAAATCTCGGTCGTAAAATCATAAGTCGACAGTGTAATTTGGAAAAATCCAATCGGCGTCGGATTTTAAACCAAAAGTAGATAAATAAAAAATTATCGTGACCTTTATCTGCAAAAAGAAAAAAAATTAGATTATTCACAAAAATAATTAAAACAATTAATACATATGCACAGAGAATTATTTACAATTTATTTACATCTCCTAATAATTCATAAAAATCAGAAATTAATTAATAAAATATTCTCCGGCAACGGCGCCAAAAACTTGAGATATTAAGATATTAATAAAATAAATGTCTAATAAAACTATCACCGAAATTAAGATATTAACAACTAATTAGACTAATTTAAAAAAAAATTATCGTGACCTTTATCTGCAAAAGAAAAAAGAATGTCAGTTTATTCACAAAAATAATTAAAACAATTAATACATATTTATAAAGAATTATTTACAATTTATTTACATCTCCTAATAATTCATAAAAATCAGAAATTAATTAATAAAATATTCCCCGGCAACGGCGCCAAAAACTTGATGCGTTAGATTTGTAACAATAAAATTTGCTAGCAAGTGCACTAGTCGCTCAAGTAATATAGTAATAGGAGTAAGAGTGTCGAACCCACGAGGAATATTATTAATTCAATGTCTGGATTTATAAATTAATAAGAGAGGAAAAACATGGATTTTTGGAAAGAGGTTTTATGAAATAAAATAAAGAAAATAAGATAATGATAAGATAGTGGTGTTGAAGTTAGGCCTTAGGATGAAAATAGATCAGGATAAATATTTGAACCATAAAAGATAAATTTAATCTTTAAAGATGGATTAGAAATTTTCCCAAGTTATTAATTTACAAGATTAACATCACAGAGTTCACAAACTGGTAATTCTGCTATTTAATCCGGTAAATCAAACTATCTTAAATTTAATCAAACCTAAAGTCCCACAAACTGGTATTCGTCAAATAAGATTAAAATTAAGATGCATTAATATGAAAATCCTAGACTATTAATCACTCCACAAACTGGTTAGATTAACAGACCACATAAACTTGATTCTCCACACACTAGTTATCAAATTTATGTCAATTATTAATTTCACATAAAATCAATTAATTTAATTAATGAATTCTGAAATTAAATAATCCACAAACTGGTAAGTACTCAACTCAGAAATCCAAATAATTAAATTAAAAGCATTAAGCACAATTAATTAATTGATCAGGAAAGATTAAAACAAATAATATAGGGTCAAATAATTTCCCTTCAATAATAATCTCCTAAAATGAAATAAATAAAAATATGGAGTTCATCCTAGAAATTCTGGAGAGATAATAACAAAATAATAATAATTGGAAGAATTACACCCAAACAGACAAAAGTCGAAGCTTCGGATCACGGGCAGACAGTCGGGCAGCCTCTCGGACTTGATCAAGGTCGCGATCAACTTCCAGCCGTCGCACCTCTCTCCTCTTGGTCGTAGCCTGCAGAGCTCACGACTCGCTGTGGAAGAAACCTGAACTTCATAGCACCAATTGAAACTATGGATTCTTCACATATTTATAGGGTGCGGACGACTTCAATTTGATCTCGGCCGTAACATCGTACGGTTAACTTTAAATTTATAAGATAAACTCGGCCAAAGATAAATCATTTTATCATTACGCCCAAAGATAAATCCTTTTTATCTTTACTCCCTTAGAGTCTCGGCCGTAATGAAAATATTTTATCTTTACTCCTTTCCATTACTCCCAAAAGATAAAAAATCCTTTTATCTTTACGCCTTCAAATGTCTTGTTACGCCCAAAGATAAACTCATTTTTATCTTGTTACGCCCTTCATCTTCATGCCATTACGCCCTCCGAATTTCGGCCGTAAGGAAGGACGAGACTTCGGCCGTAAGGAAGGACTTCTCCTGTTACGCCCAAAAGATAAAAACATTTATCTTTACGCCTTCAAATGTTAGCCGTAACACAGAATTAAATCTTGTTACTCCTTTTGAATCTCGGCCGTAACGACTTGGGTGTAAAGCCAAATCTCGGCCGTAAGAAATAATTTCTTTGAATTTCGGCCGAGATTCGAATTTTCCTGCAAATAATTATCAAAATATAGTTAATCCATCCACAATTAAAATATTTAGAGAATTTAATAATTAAAATTGATAAATCCGGAATTATGATCAGAAGTGACTAAAAATGATGCATGCCATGATCAAATTATAGAAAATTTCATTAAAATAATTAACTAAAATATGTTATATTTTGCATGCATCAATTGTGTATGATGATTTCGATTGGAATGTTATATACATATTTATTAAATGTATGAAAATATTGATTTTGATATTATGATTAACGCTTGTATTTTTTATGTCTCCCTAAATTTATTAGATGGTAACACATAATTTATGAGTTATCAACTTACTTAGCTATGTTAGCTTACTCTGTTGTTTCCAACATTTTTCAGATAATTCTTGGAAATCATGCGAGTGATAGTATTTGAAGGGTTCGTGGTAAGATGGAAAGATTTGAATTCCTTGCATCCTTCTATTAGGATGTTGAGAGGTTTGGTTATGTGTAATGGATATGTAATATTTTTTATGTTGTAAGAAGGCAAAATCATTTTATGAAATATAAAACTTAAGGATTATTGGTTTGCTCTGAAGGATCATCAGTAATTTATTTAATGATATACTTTTACTTTTATGTTAAAAAAAGATTAAATTACATCACGTTTCCGCATTTTTCTTCATAATTTTATTTGATCGTCTGTAATGAGTCGTGAACTCTGGTTTAACTAGCGGGTTAAATTGGGGCCGTGACACCACATGTCAATATCAATGGAACAAACGTATGCTTGCATCCTAATTTTTCAATATGCAAAATTAGATGCATTAAAAAGCGGAGGGCGATTAATCGATTGACCTTCAGAAAAATTGAATCCACTTGATGTCATAGCTCTAAAGACTTTTAAATCTCAAAAAATAAGAGCAACATGCTCTGATACCAATTGTAAGATCAAAAGCACCAAGAGGGGGTGAATTGGTGTTTAAAATTTTTTTCAAAACTCACTTTCGGAAAATCACTAAAAATGATCACAAGCAAATAATAAAAAAGGAGCAAGAAAGCAAACACAGTGAGTCACGATATGTTGATGAGGTTCAGCCCCAACTCTTTGGCCTACGTCCCCGCTCCGACTTTTTGACCTCGAGACCGTCGAAGATCCACCATCTTTCTCTTTTTTTGTAGGGAGAGAACAACCTTTTTACACCACACGCCTTCTTCTCCGCTCAAGAGGTAATGCAGTCCTCTTTTACAATGAGCTTTTAATCTTTTCTAGATCAGAGAATAAAGATACCATCTAACTCTCTTCTTTTACAAGATTTTTTCACACTCAAGGTTTGGAAGAGAAAAAGGGAAGAACTTGCAATTTTGGGCTCAAAAACTTGAAACACTCTTTTGAATAGTCTTGCTTGCTTGGATAAGTTTTCTTCAAGCTTTGACACTCCTTTTATAGTCTTGTACATGTGAGAATCTCGTCCAGATAATTTTCCATGATTTTCTCCTTGAAAAATAGTCGTTACTGTTCATCTAGCACTATGACCGATCGACCGCATTAATAGGTCGGTCGACCGGTCAATATGACCGTTGCAAAATATTTGTTGCCTTTTTGAGTTGTCCGATCGACCGGTCCTTCGGCCGAAATGTCGACCGGTATAGTCTTGACTTTTCTAGAATTCATCATTTACTGTTCGGTCGACTAGTGCAATGATCGGAACATCAACTGGTACAGTCTCGACATTTTTTGAATTCGTCCCTGAGTTGTTCGGTCGATCGGTGTAACGACCGGATCATCGACCAGTACAGTCTCGACATTTCTTCTACTTGATATCAATCGATCGGTCTTCACAGTCGATCGACCGATCAGTCGATCGACCGATCAGTCGATCGGTCGTATTCTAAAATTGCATTTTCATTGTTTCAATGGGCGATTTTTCTTGCAACTGAGATCATATCAATTCTACACCTACATATCATCACTTGAGCATAAATTAGTGCCTTTTATGTCCAATTTGATTTGTTATCATCAAAACATGAGATTCAACAGCGTCCTGAACCGCCATGTCGCCGCCTCTCTGCTTCAGCTCCGATGGCCAGATCTGTTGCCTAGCAACACCGCCTCGATCAACCGCAATCAGGTTCACCGTCTCTGCTCCAGATCTGTCATCTCTGCTCCACACCGCCGTCGTGATCTTCTCGTTGTCGCACTGCAGCGCTGCCATCGTCCTTTCTTTCAAAGATCTGCAAGCTTGACGCTCAACCCGGACGTCGAATCTTTTGTAAACGCCGGCCGACACCCCGCCCGACTCACGACACCACCAGCTCCCGAGCCGCGCTTCGCGTAACCCGGCCCGTGGTCGGCTCTTCTTCAGCCCGACCAGCGACCGTGCTCCTCTGTAATTCGGGTCGCGCCCTCTATATACCCGGACCGGGCTCATCATTCAGCCACCAGCTTCCCTGCTATCTCCAGCCCAAGCCACGTCAACATCATACCCGGGCCAAGTCTTTGTTCAGTTGCATCTACTACAAACCCGGGCCGAGCTACTTTCAACTCGGGTCGGGTTGTTACACAATTCGCGTCAAACGCCATATTTCACAATGCAACCTCGCCGGAAGTCTATTGTCCGTCGCTCTAATGCGTCTTCGACTGATGACAATGAAGCTCCCCGACCGGAAGAACAACTGCCACTCCCACTAATCTCGAGTTCCGAGATTCTACCCAACGCAAATCCTATCGACATACATTCTTCTTCACTATTACTCCCACTCGGTATGCATGTCTCAAAACAATAGCATATTCAAATATTGATGCTGATATTATGTTACTCTTTGAGAGGGTGGGGATGCAGACCTTTCTAGATCAACAGTGGTCGACATACGAGAAGTTGCGCTATGAGTTCTTTAGTTCATATGCTTATGAGTGCTCTGCTCGACGCCATCGAGTTAGCTTCTGGCTTTTTAACAATGAATACAACTTTTCTATGCCGGTGTTTAACTCTATTTATGGATTTCCCCTATTAGAGTCTTCTACTACTTCCCCTGAGTTTCACGAAACTGCCTTCTGGAAAGCCATAAGAAATGATGAGCCCTTCCTTCCATCCCGAGCAAAGGCGAGTTTTATTCTGAATCTGGTGTTTCGATATGTTCACGAGATCATTTCTTATACCATCTGTGGTAGAGGAAAAAGTGAGGGTGCAATTAATACTATAGAATACGACATATTGTGGGCTATGGTGGAAGGAAGGTAGATTAACATTGGCGCCATCCTAGCCGATAATTTTTAGAGATAAGCCAATAGGACTTCATGCAAAGTTATCAATGGTGACATGATTACTCATATAGCCCTCTATCTGAGACTTGACATGTCTGCTCTTGAGCCCATCGAGTCCACATTTATTGGGATGATCACGGTTCTTTAGATGAACCTTGTCGAGAGGACTGTAGGTGGTCTGGTCTTCAAGTTTCGCAATAAAGTCGAGACACTATCGTGCTCTGATGCTGATCACTTCATTGTCTTTGATCGTGCGAACTGAATATACTTTCCATCTTTGAGACAGGTGGAGCCTTGTCACATAGCAGTCCCTCATGCACATCTAGATCCAGATGATTTGGATTCAGTACCTTTGCAGGATGAAGGGCCTTCACAGCACCCACAACCATCCACTATGGCTCTGAGTCCACCACTTCTGCCCGAGTCCACATCTCAATCGCCTTATACATTTGATGTCTCGGCTTTGCAGGATACATTAGCCGCACTTCTTGCGGGCCAGGAGCAACAGTACCAGCTAATGCAGCAGTACCATCAGGAGACTCAGGCTCAATTTCAGCAGCTTAGCGACCGCCAAGATCACCTTAAGCAGCTGGTTCAAGACTACTTTGAGAAGTATCCGCCACCTTCACCGCCTCTAGAGATGGGCTAGCTGGTCGTGTCTTTTTCCTTTCTTCTTTTATATCTTTTGAGTCTTTCTACCTTGTACTCCATACCTTGTCTGTCTAACACTGAGGATAATGTTTAGTTCAAGCTTGGGGGAGATTGCATTTCATGCATCATATTTGCTTGTTATACGGCATCAGCATGTTTGCTTCCTTTTAGTTTATTTCAGTATTGTATATTTGTATTATCTTTTGCATCTTATGAAAATCCATAAAATTTTCAAAATTTCAAAATTTCAAAAATAACAAAAATACCATTCACCATCATTTTCCCTTATTGCTTGTTCTTCTTATTTGCACTTAAGTGAAATTCAAGGACACCCTATGCACTTATGAAATTCTCTTGCCATAATTTTACCTGCTTCATCACCTTAGTATTGGGTAATTTGTAAAGTGAATGTTGCCAAGTAAAATTATGGATACTTAGACCACTGATTCTTGTTCATGCTCGCATTTCATTTCTTATTTTGATTTTAAGTCTTGATGGTACTAGCCTTTTTATTGAACGCATAAAGTATTTTGTGAGCTTAAAATAAATAAGAAGTTTTAAATGATGAAAGGGGGTTAGTTGAACCCCAAAAGTTATAAGAATGTATAATTGTGTTATCCGGAATTTGGGTGTGTTCGAGCAATTAGATCCGTAGGGGATTCTTGCCTGGCGACCTAAGGGCAACTGCTCTGGAATCCGTCGGTCGAAAGCCTGTTATATGAACCACCTTGCACAATATGAAGAAGCACAAAGTACCAAATCAGTAAAAGGGACAAATTTTAAATGATGTATAAATGTGTTATTCGGAACCTTAGTGTGTTCGGGCAATTAGATCCATAGGAGATTCTTGCCTGGAGTCCTAAGGGGCAACTGCTCTGGGATTCGTCGGTCGAAAGCCTGTTACATGAACCACCTTGAGCAACATGGAGAAGCACATGAATGTTTAAAACTAAAGGGTGAATAAAGTAAAATTAAGCTCACTCTTTACTTTTTGCGCTCAACATTAATATTATTATTTGATAGGCTATATGTTTTCTTGCACGGAGGTGAACTAGAATAAGTTTAAATTGTTTAAGATCCAAAAATTTTATGAGGCTGGGTTATGGAATGTGGATAGATACTTTGGCGATGAACTTGTAAAACGATGGTAGTGAAAAAGTATTAGTCATCGGGTAGAGATTATGATGGTTCATTTATGGTTCTTGAGTCTTGCTTTGGAGCTTGCTTGAGGACAAGCAAGAGTTCAAGCTTGGGGGAATTTGATGCATGCATATTTATACACATTTTACATGCATAATTTAGGTTATTTCTCATAATTTTATCATAGCATGCATCTCTTTTTTTAATTAATTTTCTAAAATTTGTTAGAGTGAAAAGCTACCAACTTTTGGTTTATTTTGATCTTAGGATTATCAATTTGGAGATGCAGAGTGATTGGGCCGAAAGAGCACAAAAATCGGAGCATAAAATGCCATGAATGTTATCTTGTAGAAGAACCCGTGCCGGGTCATTCTTACACTCGGGCCGGGCCGATTGCGAGACCAACCTCGAATCGGACTTTGCGCGACAAACGAACCTAGGCTGGGTACCTTGTAACCCGAGCCGGGTTGTCCTTTCAGACGTATTTTATCCGACGGCTCGGAGTTTCACCTTGTTTAACACGAAGTTAACATCTTAAAATGGCATGCAACCCTAGGGAAACATTCTCCCCTATAAATATTACAGTTTGGGGGCTTTGTCCTCATCCTGACTCGTGAATTCTCGTGCCCTAGTCGCCTGATTTTCGAGAGAAGTTTCTACATTGCTGTGCTGAATTCTGAAGCAACTTGGAGTCTTTCCGGCGATCCCCTGAGACGATCACACGGCCAAGGTTCGTGACAGAGGCATCAACGGGCTCCTGGAAGTAAACTTTAGCAATATTTCTGATCAATTTCATATTTATCATTATTGATTTGATGTCAAAGCAATACTGTATGGAGTAGTTTTATTGTTAGGGGAAAACTAAGTTGAACCATGTTTATCTCTCAATTTATTTGGATATTAGATTTTTGTTAAATTGCAATTCGTGCATGGTTAATGTTAGAATATCATATTGTCTACATGTCGTGTTATTCTGTAAGTTTTTGCATGATTAGCCGTTAAATTTTCTTCTGAAATTCTAATTGATTCACGAATTCTGCAATCACAGAACCCGGGCTGGGTAGTCCTAAACCCGGGCCGAGTGTTTGAATCGTTGCTCTATTTTCTTTGCGGAGCTCGGACCGCCGTGTTGATTACACAGAGTGGTTCTAAGTTTTTTCTGTCTAATCCAACTATTCTAATCAAGATTAATGGTGGATCTGGAAGGATATGTACTTTATGCATCTTGATCATGATTATATTCAATTGGATTGAGTTCTCAACTAGTTGGATTTAATCTTGATTAGAATAGTTAGCTTCTCGAGATTTTGAGTCCTTATATTTGACGATCCTCTTTCGTGCTTAATGCATCTCAATTAAGATTGGATTACTATGGATTGAAATTTCAAAAACTATAATCTTATTTTAATTTGAGATAATTAGTTTCTCAAGGTTTTTAGCACTATATTTATGTTTATTAGTTGCATCTTAATGCATTCCGGTTTAAAGTAAATTATAGTTGATTGAGATTTCAATTTTATCGGATTAGTTTGATTCTCAAGTTTTGAGATCAATATTTATGAGCAACTCTTTTTCATTATAAGTTTAATTAGTGATTTATTTATTAATATTGATTTATTACTTGATACGATCTAGAATACTTATTAGTATATTTGCGTTTAATTTGCACGCATCAGGAAGAAAGAGAGGTTCGAAGTGGACCTCAGAATATGATTGTTCTCGGTGAGAACAAAATGAGATTAACATTTTTTTAATTCTGAAATGGTTAGTTTTCCATTCAATTAAAATTGGACAATCTAGATTATGTATCTACAACTTAACTTAAATGCTAACAGATGACGCCCTTCTATCACATATAGAACTGTGTAGGGGGCAATGTTGTTAGGACCGATCCGATCGGATCAGTGTCCGAGGCTTAAAACAATTCGTGTGTCGATTGAAATTCGGAAATTGATTTGACCCACTTTGACTGATCAAATTCGATCAAAATCCAGGTTCAATAGGCCGACCAGACGACTTTGACAGACCTGATTGAATTAATTTCTAAAGTGAAAGAAATTGAAGCATAAAAAAATTATTAAAGCATTTATATATTCTATATATATATTTGTTTGAAATTTATATTTCAATGGACAATGTCCTCTTATCGCATATAGAAAATTATTTTGATATTTTTATTTATAATTACCTCACAATTTTTTCTTTATATCGATGACTTAATTTAGGTTAGTTTATCGTATTATTTAATCTGAATTATTTATTTTATCTTGTTATATTATATCTTATATTTTTTTATTAAATAAGATATTATATATTAATAATATTATAATAATATCTTTAACTTATTTTAATTTTTTATTAATTTATATTACTCGATCTCTGAGTCGAGGTCCAACCTGTAATTCGGGTTGATGGCCCGCCCGGACGCGAGAGAGCGGCCAGTACCCTACACGTATACATTTTGCAAAGGGTAAGCGCTCTGCATATTTTGCAAAGGGTAAGCGCTCTTTATATTTTTGTCCCCTGATCCCCTTATCGCCTTATCGCCACGTAATTCGGGTCGGGCATCGTGTTTATCCGCGAGCAGCTCCGGCGCCATAACGAAAGGTACGACCGGGGCTATGAAAATGATGGATTTGAGGCAGATCTGACTATTACGTTCTACATCGCGGTAGATTTTGTGTTGTGGTCGCCTTTTTTTATTATTATTAGAGTTTGCTCGGTATCGCCTTTCTTATGACGGATTTGAGGTAGATCTCTCGTTTGGTCGGCGCCTCCTTTCTTATGATGGATACGAGGTAGATCTGTGTTCTACATCTCGTAGATCTTGTGTTCTCGTTTGTTAGGTACCCCTTTCTTATGGTGGAGGTAGATCTGTCTCTTATGTTCTACATCTCGGTAGATCTTGTATGTGTGGTCTTATTAGCGTTCTCGTTTGCTCGGTGTCGCCTTTCCTATGATGGATTTGAGGTAGATCTCTCGTTTGCGCGCCATCTCCTTTCTTATGATGGATTTGAGGTAGATCTGTCTATTACGTTCTACATCTCGGTAGATCTGTGATCGCCGTTCTTAGTGTTCTCGTTTGCTCGTTATCGCCTTACTTATGATGGGATTTGAGGTAGATCTGGTAGATGTTGTGTTTGTCGCCGCCTTTCTTATTATTATTAGTGTTCTCGTTTGGCACTGAAGAGCTTCTTCTTATCAGTTTTGCCGAACACCATTTTTTTGGTCAACTTTGGGCCCACGTCAATGATTACAAAAATAAAAAATCTGTAAGAACAACGAATTCCTTCCAACCTCAAGAACAGTCTTGTTCTCGATGTATCAGCATGCCTGAGATTTTTTTTTTTTTTGTGTGTGTGTGGAACGGGTCCTTTTCTAAGCATGACCCCAATTTTTCACTCCGTCTTAAAATTTTCCTAAGGAGAAGAGGAAAGAATGGGAAAGCAAAGAGCAGAAAGAAGAGAACAAATATTAAATGATTATTTTATTTTGACAATTTTATCTTATTTGATCAAAATTGGAAATATATATTACATATGTTTTCTCTTTTTTTCTTTTTCATCTCGAAAAAAATTGAAACATTGGAGAGGAGATTTTTTCCTTCATTTTCGTTTAACTTAAATTCAAACAAATGTCTCTTCCTTCTTTCTTAAATTTAAACAAATGAGGAAAACAAAGTTTTCTTCTTTCCCTTATCCTTCTTTATCCTTCTTTCTTTCATTGGAAAGACTTAGATCTATTCATTTCTTCTAGAAATATTAGACTTCTGGTTTCATAACAAATTTCTCTGTTGACTTAATCCACTAAATACGAAATAATGCTGTTATTTAGTGGAAATTTCCCTCTCAGATAATGTTACATTTGGAAGAAAGTACTTATTAGAGAAATCAGGAAAGAAGATTTTGTTTTTTCTCTCTTGCGTGTTTTGTTGTTCACACTCGTTCATCGCAAATCAACCACAATGTTTTTACATATCAGTGATTTCTTTCATCGGTGTTATTGGTTTCGATTGAGCTTATGGAGCGTCGCCCGGAGAAGGAGATCTTCGCGGCGACGCGCTCCATGTCGTCTGCGTCGTTCTTCATAGCCGTGGTTGTACCTTTCGTTATGACGTCGTAGCTGATGCGATTGCTGTGCGTGCACATGGTTGGGGGTCGAGGCCTTCTGATGCGGTGCCACCTCCATCGCGCTGTGGAGCTTCCAGAGGAAGCGGACGCGGACGGTCTGCAGCAAGTGTACATCTTCTAATACCCCCGTTTATTTACTGCGAATTTTTCTCTCTCTTGTATGTGTGTATATATATATATATATGAATGCATGTATGTATGTATCTTCCCTTAATTTTTAAAATGGATCTATCTTTAGGAGTCGAAGAAGAATAGTGATATGGTCACTCGAATTCAAATGTCCTGTTATTTTTTCAGAATTAGATTTCCTGGTATCAAATATTTGGCCTCTTATGTTAGATGGTTATTAAAATTTTATGATTATTTCTCTCCCTTCCTTTCTGCTTTTCATCAAAGAACATTTTTTTATCAAAACTTCTCAACAATAATTTAGAAATTTGTGATATTTTATAATTTAGCATTTGCTATCATATTTTTTGCCGCGGCTTTTCCATTTTCGTCTTGCAAGGTGACTTGGTCCAAAGAGTGAGCGCGTGAATCAAGGTCACGGCAGGGTCTACTACGATAAGGTTCCATTTGCAAGGGTTGCACTGTTATTGGGCTTTGTTGTTATATGTTTTCCTTTTTTTAATCTTTAGCCATATTTTGTTATTATAGGAATTAATGATCGTGTAACGCCTAAACCGCGTGAGCAGTCAAGATTAAGATGAGTGCCCTCCTCTCGCCTACGGAGCGCAGGCTGCTGGAAGAAGAAAAAAATTGAAAGCACGCCTCCTTCCTACTCGAGCCCTAAAGGATGAGCGTCGTCCAGTCCTCTTTTGAAACGCCAACATTTTTTAATCAGACTTGGTATGATGAACTTGCTTGTTGATTAAGGTTGAGAAAACTTGTGAAACTATGTCGTTTGAACAACATAGTTATGTCGTTTCTTCTATGTCTAGCTAATGGGCTTAGGTGGAAAAAAGGTGTATTTTTATCACCATTCGTAATTCATTTGATCCTGGACTTGGTCCATCAGACTAATTTGTCTTCTTATAGAAGCATGGAGGTGATACGAAACTGTCCCATCTCCTCCTGCCAATAGTGTTGTCTTTAAACTCTAAAGTGTTGTATTTTCTCAATGTTCTAACTTTCCTAGGATTTTTGAGTTCCAATCTAATATATGTTTCTTGACAGCTCCCAGGGCCTCACTAGAAGTGCGGCCATGAGCCCATTCCTTTCTTGCCACCACCAACAATTATTGCATTACACAATGAAGACTCTGACTCCCCACGGTTATCTTAATCTATTCGTTCTATCCTTTTATATATGTAAGACTGCAAGTAGCCTAATAAGTACCAAAATCAGATAAAAAAAATGCCAACAGATCGTTTTTACTGATTATATATGAATATAAGAAATAAAAACTGGAAAAGAGAAAATCTTGTAAGGTAACATGAATCAACTTTTTCCATGCATATGTGCTTATACTAGTTTATAATGCGTATAGTTTATACATACATCTAGAAAATAATCAGATTATTTAAAAATATCGTTAAATTTATTTCGAGCATGTGGCAATGTATGAATGTGTCATTATTCTCTCTTTAATATAATATACCTATAGATAGACCATAAGTTATTAGTATAACTATTATCATTGCTATTAAATTTTGGTGATTTAAGGATTTTAGTGGGATATTTGATTTTTTCCATCCATTTTAACACAAGATTACTTATTTTGTTAAATTTATATAAGATAATAATTTATTAACATAACATTATAATAGGAATAATTTTGCAATTACAAAAACTTCCCAATTAACATATATATTAACATTTCAATTAATTATGACATGATTTCTTCTGTTTTTGCCATAGTGACTTCATTATTTACTATTTTCTCTTTAAATAAATAGATAATCTTAGAGTTGTTTTTCAAATTTTAAAAATTGATTTAAAAAATATCAGATTATTTTGTAAAAAAAAAAAATATAGTGCCTCAAGATACAGAAATGCTATCAATTTTCATAAAATAAATGAGGAGCACAAAAGGCTTTTTTTAATAGTAATAACTATTAATTATAATATTCAAAATAAATTAGAATATTCATCAGTTTACAATCCAAAGATATTGCACAATAGAAAACCAAATAATCAATCAATAACTCAATCATATGCCATATTCAAAATAAACTAAAATATTCCTCCGTTTACAATCCAAAGATAATGCACAATAAAAAAGCAAAATAATCTATCAAATAACTCAATCTTATTTCATATTCAAAATAAACTAAAATATTCATCAATTTATAATCTATCAATAATGCATGCCATTCGTAGCATGATGAGCACACCATTCTTTATTGTCATCGAGCTGAAGCAACACCATTCTTTATTGTTCTCTTTTACCTGCATGATGAGCACAGAATATTCGACATGCTGAGTCTAAATGATAATCTAATTAAAAATCAATTGAGCAGTTATATACGAATGGATCCATCTATATAAGTTCAATAATGAACAATTATCAATGACCTGTTCAACAAATAATTTAACAATTATGAATTCTATAATCAATGACTATTGCTCAATATCAATTATCATCAATTCGACTAAAATGTCAATTCAATATCAATTTTATTTAATGACCATGATCAATTTTAAGATCACTTATCTTTTTGAAAATTAAATTTGGTTTGGCCCATTGAATTTAATCCAACTCTACTTCTTGTCTGTTATTTTAAAATCCATATTCTTTTATCTAATTAGAACCTATTTTCAAATTTATTATTCAAATAAAATATTAACCGGTCCATATTTTTTGGTTTTTTTTAAAATAAATAAATAAAACCTATGATCATATTGTAGCCATAGATTTATATAGATATGCATTGAATGTGAAACCGAGAAGCATTAACTCGTTTCCGAATGATATGATTTCAGAAGAGGATCCAAAGTCAATTCTTGTGATGTCAGATCGACGACTAGGAGCAGATTCATTGAGCCTTCAACGATGCAAACTTTCAAAGTCATGCACCGCCCTTTCCAGAAGGATCTAAGTCAAGTCTCGTGCGGGATGTTCCTACTCGCCCTTTCCAGAAGTTTTTTTTTTTTTTTCTAAAAAGGAAATCATAAAACTTAATAACCATGTAATATGAGAGGCCAAATATTTGATATCAGGAAATCTAATTCTGAAAAATAACAGGACCATTAAGATTTGATTTCGAGCGACCATATATCATTAATCTTCGACTCCTAAAGATCGATCCCTTTTAAAAATTAGTAGGGCAGAGTAAAAGCCGGTCCGACTCGGATTATACCGGTAAAAAAATTTTGACCCGTACCAGACCCGGCCGGATCCGGGTCGGTTCCGGCCATCCGAAAATGTGATTGGGAATCGATCGCGCCGTCGCGCGCTATTGGCAGCCACGATCCGGCAGCGGACAGCAGAAATATGTCCCTCCAGTGTACATCTTGTGATCTCCAACGACAGATATGTTATTGACAGACAGATCTAACTTTCGCAGGCGCTATGAAAATGGAGGTGGCAGAGGGGGGGGGGGGGGGGGGGGGGGGGGGGGGGGAGGGAGGGACAGGAAAGTGGCGATGAATCCGCCCCCAACCGAACGAGGTGAATATTATAGCCTCGATGAAACTTCACTACATTTCATAATTTTAAGATCCGTCTCCGTGGCGCCATCGGGTGGGGCCCGTGGGCTGTCTGTGTTTGGACAACTATTTGGGCCAATAGTTGGGCCGACGCTTGATCAAGTTGGTGAGGCCGAATTATTTGAAGCAAGATGGAACCTGTTTTTTTTTCCTTTGCTTTTGCTTTTCTTTCTTTTACTTCTTTTTGCTTTCAATTAATTTTTTAATGTATAACCATATAATTATTTATTCATGCATGATCATTCAACCTATAAAGTAAATTATTTAATACAATATTATTTTTTGCTTATTATTTATTACATTTCAATCAGTACTAGAATACAGTAAAATATTATTAATTAATATCTAATGTTAATAATACTCATCAAATTATTATTTTACATTATATTAAATAATAATTAAGTGTAATATTTTTAATTAATACTTTATATATTATAAAAATAAATTTGTCTCTCTCATTCTTACTTTTTATACACACATTAATATGTATTTATCTAATCAAAAATTTTATCATCATCATTATATTTTTCGTCCAAATCCCGAACTAAAATTTTTATGTATAATTGTTAGTTCTTAATAACTAATAATATTTTAAATTATTACATCCGAACTTTACTAAAAATTTGTGTAAATTATAAAAAAAAATCTTTAATCTAAACTTTAATCCAACACACTACCAACAAAAGGGGTAAATTATATAAGAAAATCTTTAGTCTAAACTTTTATCTTTACTAATATAATATTTAATTAATTACTAATATAATCTATTATTATATTTTTATAAAAAAATTCTTTGAAATTTTATTTTGCAATTGTAACAAATCCTAAATTTTTAGACTTAAAAAAGTAAAACAGTTTATGATGTTTTCATACAACTTTGTCATTTAAAAAAAAAACTTAATCTAAATTTAGTCTTATCTAAATTTGAAATAACATTATATTTACATATAATGAAATAAAAAATATTAAAATGGTGACTTAATATTTAATTAAATACACAATTTTAATGATCTCACTATGTAATTATTACACGTGAGATTTGGACTCGCCGCATTACTTACAATTCTTTCGTATTTAGCTTTTTTTTACGTAGAATGGGGAAATTAACAATTCTTTTATCAAAGTGCGGAAAAGAAATTTCTTTCTCACTTTTTTTTCCTACTTATCCTCCAAACGTTAACTAATTTTTCTATAATTATTACATTAAATAACAATCAAATATTCTAATGACTTAGTATCCATGCGCACATCTCCATTCTTATTTGTCAGCGCAACTAATTGTGAGTTTTAAACATAGAAAAATGAAATTTTCAAAATACACGTAATACACAAGATGGATGAAATAACTTAAACGAAAACAATGTCCTTTAAATATAATCATGTTATAATTGTATAAAACATGAATAAACATTTCTTTTTAGTTTTCTACCATTTTTTTATTTTTTTCTATTTTTTATTTTTTTATCAATTATTTTTTGGTGCATTGCAATACATTTTTTATGTTAAAAATTCCTAAGAAAAATTATATGTGTTGTCCTATATAAGCTGAACTTATTATTTTATGGATCAACACTTTCATGCATTTGTAAAATGAGGTCAATGTTAACCAGCGATGGTTGGCGCAGCTAGTTAGCGGGCTGTGCCCTGGGGATGCTGATGTTAGTAGTCCCAAGTTCGATCCCAGAATCACAACCGTTGGTCAGGATATACCTTTTCGCTCGAGTTCGAACATTGGATTAGACAAGTGCTAGTAGTTTCGAACACCGATTGATCACTAAGTATAACCGAAAAGATTAGGTCAATGTTAATCAAATCAAAATTAGATGAGCATTTACTTACATATAAAAAGGCTTAAGATTCACATAGACATCCAAGTAAAATTGCGTCACTAATCATGACAATAACTAATTAGAGCTGAAATGACATGGGAAAAAGAGAACCTTTCAGAAATTATAAAAGTGCCAAGGAATTATATAAACTGAATGCACGTTGAGCATTTATACCTCTTTAAGACCGTAAAGAAATCAAACGTAATAGATCAAAATAAAAACCTCTTTGCCGTAAAAGCTTTGTGCATATGAGACAAAAAATAGTAAAAAAAATATCGTCACGTACATACATGAAATTAATTAGGATTATTATCAAATTTATTCTCTTTATTCAAGGACAGTAGTATAAATGATAGATTTTGAATGCAATTGGAGAACCTTGACTCAAGGAGACAAATGGGGACCTTTTATCCTTTTAAATGCACATAATCTAAAGTGGTTCCTAGGTTCTCAAATCACTATAGGCTTATCAAGCGAAAGTCAAAACAAAGTTTTGTAGAATCCTAAGGCACCAAAAGGGAGGGTGAATTGATGTTAAAATTGAAAATATCGATTTCATAAAAATCATCGCGAAAACTTAAAATTAATTCGTTAAACTTCAAATCAATGCAAATCAAAACATATCGTATGCATAATAATATGAGAAGAAGAATGTGAGAGAAAGCAAACATAAAGAACATGGTGATTTGATGACGAGGTTCGGCCACACCTTGATCTACATCTTCGCTCCAACTTCTCAATCTCGAGATCATCGGAGATTTCACTAAAACACCCTCCCTTAGTTCCAAATGGAGTAAGGAAGAAAATCTTTTACACCAATCATCTTTTTTTCATTTTGAGAGGTAAGACATACCTCTCCTCGTAGTAATAGTAAAATCTTTTTTTAGTCCGAGAGGTAAGATAGAACATCTTCTATATGAGAGCTCACACTTAATTTTCTAAGCAAGTGTTTCTCTCTGTTACAATAGGAAGCTCACAAGAAAATAAGAAAGAAAGAAGATAATATTGAACAATAACTTCAATAAAATAATTTTTCTTTGATGTTTGATGTCTTCCTTAAGTGCTTGATGAATTCTGAATCCTTTGGCCTCCTTTTATATGTCTCTTTGGATAATATGGTCATTGTTCTTTGATTTAACCAAAACTAGTCATTTTTGTGCATTTCAACCAAAGATCGGTCAATCGCTTTAATGGGCTGATCGATCGGTCTAAATGACCGTTGAGCGATTTTCTTAGTAACAGCGGGTGATCAATCAACCGGTGCAACGATCAGACTATCGATTGGTTTAGTCTCAACATTGAATTGGACGATTTGTGCATTGATCAATCGACCAATATGTCTGATCAGTCGACCGGTATGTTTGATCAAAGTGCAGTGCATAAAGTTGTCAATTTCTATTTAAACTTTTTCGACATATAACTTTAATCTTTCGAAATTTATATCATAAAAAATATAATTATATAGGGTATAAAACTTTGCTCCAACAATCTCCCTCTTTTTTATTAAGACAAATCGAGAAATATAAAAATATATATATATAAGTTGAAAAAAATTGAAATCAATTTTACTCCCTCTAAAATTAAGCTTTCCTTACAATAGTATATATGCCCTTACAATAATAGATATGCGCATAAGTACTAATGGTAAGGTACTTTCATATAGAGTTATATTCATAAAGTTCATATAATAAATCAGGGTTAATATATATTTCTCCTATTTGAATTTTCCTTATATTCTCATCATATTTCTTTTATGTTTCTTCTCCTTTTGTTTCATCAAAAAGTAATTTGTCCATGAAACATATAACAAACAATATGTAACTCCCCCTTAATGATGTCATCTTCTTAAAATATTTTATTCTCCCCTTTTGTCATATAAGAAACATGTAAAATATCACATCATAAAATTTTTTTAAATATGTGCAATAAACAAAAATGATTCCCCCTAAATTCATGACCTATAATAAAATGGCAAAATATGAAATCAAATGAATAACATGTCTTAAAAACTAAGGGATTAAAACATATTGGATAAAACTTCGAGACAATAATGTTATGTCAAATTGAAGAATTTAAAGTGACCAAATATTTGACAATAAGGGTAATAAGTCATATTTAAAGTGAACAAGCTCCCCATATCACGATGATTAATTTTCTTTCTCTTTCTATCTTTCTTTTTATATGTCCCTCTTTTTTCCAAAAAAAAAATAATTTTAAAATTTTGAGTGAGAAATCAAAACTTTATATTCATGAAGATTTGAAACTTAAAACTTAAGAGTCATGTCCATGCATATGAAAGATGTTTCAAATTTTATGTGTAAATGATATTTTTATCATGACCTTCGTGTCTTCACATTTTCAAATCCACTTATCATTTGTTTTATATATGAGACACAACTGAAAAATAATCATTTAGATTTTGGTACCCAAACTCTTTTGGATCTAATTTTGTTAGTCAATGTTCCTTTTAGAATTCATATCATTCCATGTTGAAATGATTTTCCTATATTGCATCGATATGCATAATGACCATAAAATTCGCATGCAAAACAAGTAATATGTGATTTTTTCAAGGATTTATAAGAAAAATGTTTAGATTTCCAATAAGAATTTTCATGTCCCAAATATTTTTTAGAATTACTTTTCTTTATTTTGTGTAATTTTCAAAGAAGTATTTTCCTTTTTTACTTCTTCTAATCAACATATCAACTTTAAAATTTCACATGCATATTCAATTTTCAAAGAATCAATTTCATTTTTCAATTTTTCATTTTCCATAAAACATGTATCATGTTCCACTTTTAATTTCTCAAACTTATGTAGTAACTTTTCATTTTCCTTTTTAAGAGCAAAATGTCTTTTTATGAGAGAGGAAAATTCTTTGTGCATATTAAATGAAATATCTTTTTCAAAAGAGTTTGATGAGCCATTATTTGAATTTGAAGAATTAGAAGTTATCTCATCGTCATGGGATAAATTACACCAAATGCCCTCCAACTTTCAAATTTGCTCAATCATGTCCTCCAACTTCACTTTGTAACAGCGATGCCCTCCATCTTTTAATTCATTTCACTCGATGCCCTTTTTACTTGAGATAGACAGTTTTTCGATCGCAGAGCTGACGTGGCACACACATGGTGCTGACACGACATCTTTTCTTCTCTACACATTGACGTGACAATATTGAAAAAATAAAAATATTAATTAAAAAATAAAAAATGCCACCTCACGTAGTGAGGTGGAGGTTTCCACCACTCCGATCTTGCCGGAGCGCAGGACGCCGACGAGGAAGCAGTGGCGGGAGAAGGGGGCCTCGAACCCCCTCTACGACCTCGCCGGTCATCGGCAAGGTCACAGAGGGGGGGTCCGAGGCTCCCCCTTCTCTCGCACACCGACGAGGAGAAGAAGGGGGGGTCCGAGGTTCCCCCTTCTCTCGCACACCGACGAGGAGAAGAAGGGGGGGCCTCGCCTCCCTCTACGACTGTCGCCGACGAGGTCGCAGAGGGGGGTCGAGTCCCCCCCTCCCCTCCTCTCCTCGTCGACGCGCAGGAGGAGGGGCCTCGACCCTCCTCTGCGACCTCGTCGACGACGGGTGAGGTCGCAGGGGGCGAGGCCCCCCTTCTTCTCGTCGACGCGCGGGAGAAGGGGGGGCCTCGACCCACCTCTGCGACCTCGCCGACAAGGTCATAGAGCAGGGTCGAGCCCCCCTTCTCCCACACGCCGACGAGGAGAAGGGGGGCCTCGCCCCCCCTCTGCGATAGTCTTTGACAAGGTCGCAAAGGGGGGTCGAGGCCCCTCCGCTTCTCCCGCGTGCCGACGAGGAGAAGGGGGGACCTCGCCCCCCTTATGACCTCGCCCGTCGTCGGCGAGGTCGCAAAGGGAGGTTGAGGCTCCCCCTCATTGGCGCGCAAGAGAAGGGGGGACTCGACCCTTCCTTTGAGACCTCGTCGGCGACGGGCGAGGTCGCGAGGGGGCCCCCTTGTCCTCATCGGCGCGCGAGGGAAGGGGGGACTCGACCCCCCCTCTGCGACCTCATCGGCAATGGGCGAGATGGGAGGGGCTCGACCCCCCTCCGCCGCTACCTCCTCGTCGACGAGGTCGGAGGAGTGGGAACCCTCACCTCACGCAGTGAGGTGGCATTTTTTTATTTTTTAATTAATATTTTTATTTTCAAAAAATTGTCTATCCCCGGTAAAGAGGACATTGGGTGAAATGAAATAAAAGATGGAGGGCATCGCTGTTTACAAAGTGAAGTTTGAGGACATGATTGAGTAAACTTGAAAGTTGAAGAGCATTTGGTGTAGCTTATCCCATCGTTATATACCATTAAACATAAGTATGCATCATCATTAGAAGAGCTTGATGAGTCATTTATTTATTTTCACTTGACTCTTTATATTTTTTCTTTTTCCCTTTATAAAATGTTTCTTCTTTGTCCTTCTTTGTGAGATGAGTGTCTTTCTTGATGGTGTTTACATGATTTTCTACATGGCTTCTCTTTTTTCTCTTTATTTTTCACCAGATATTTGTTATGCTTTTTTGTATATCGTGTGGGTCTCTTTTTATTCATTTCTTCTTCACTGGAGTCTTCTTCCTTTTTATTTGCCTTCAATGTCAATGATTTTTTTTATTCTTCTGCTTCTTCATGAATTCTGATCTCATAGCTTAAGAGTGAACAAATGAGATCATCAAAATCTAACTTGTTTAAATCTTTTTCTTCAATCACGATTTTTTTATGTCATTTGGTGGAGAGAGACCTGAGAAACGTTTTCACCTTTTGAGGATTAGTTTTTTGCTCGCCCAAGGAGGCTAAGCCATTCACAATATTATTAAACCTTACAAACATCTCATTTATGGATTCATTTTCTTGCATTATGAAAGAATTATATTGATGATTTAAAATATTTAATTTAGATTCTTTAACTTTATCCATTCCTTCATAAATAATAATGAGTTCCGTCCAAATCTCATTTGCACTTTTACAACTAGAAATTCGATTAAACTCTGTTGGATCCAAAGCATAATATAAAATATCTTTAGCTTTTCAATCAAGTTTTGCCAAAAAAATTCTCTTTCATTATGTTCTAAAGGTAATTTTTTTCATGTAAATAAAAACATTTTTGAACAATATCTCACATGTCAATATCGATAAAATATATGTATGCTTGTATTCTAATTTTTCAATATGCAAAATTTGATATATTAAAAAGCGGAGGATGACTAATTGATTGACCTTCGGAAAAATTAAATCCACTTGATGTCATAGATTTAAAGACGTTTAAATATTAAAACAAAAGCACTCTGATATCAATTGTAGGATCTCAAGACACCAATGGAGGGGGGCGAATTGGTGTTAAAGTCGAAACTATCAATGTCTTCTAAATCATTGCAGAAGCCTAAAGTCGATTTGTTAAACTTTAATTCGATGCAAATCAAATCACATGCATAATAATATGAGAAGGAGTGAGAGAGAAATTAAACACAAAGTGCACGATAGTTTGTTAACGAGGTTCGGCCACATCTTGACCTACGTCTCCGCTTCGACTTCTTAATCTCGAGACCATCAAAGATTTCACTAAAACACCCTTCCTTCGTTCCAAATTAAGCAAGGAAGTAAACCCTTTACACCATCCACCTTTTTTTCATTTTGAGAGGTAAGGCACACCTCTCTTCCTATGAAGCTTATTTTTTCTCTAGCCCAAGAGGTAAAATAGAACCTCTTCTACATAGGAGCTCACACTCAATTTTCTAAGCAAGTGTTTCTCTTTTTTACAATAGGAAGCTCACAAGAAAATAAGAGAGAAAGAAGAGAATATTAAACATCAAGCATCAAAGAAAAATTGAAGTTTAACGAATCGATTTTAAGTTTCAACTTTAACATCAATTCACCAGCAGCCAAGAGAGGGTGAAATGGAGTCTCCTTGGCCTCTTCATGTCAACATAGATCCTCCTCAGTAGAGATCGTGAAGACGAGTGAAGAGTGGCATGAGGAATCCCTAAATAGTAGAGGAGGAAAAGAAAAAGAGAGAGAGAGAATGGTGTGTGCGCGCTTCATTCCTAACATAGAAAAATGGGATAAATCAGAGCGCTAGGATTGAACGTGATGGACAGTCTCGATGTGCACCGTGGATTGCAAGAAGTAAGTGAGTAGTATATCCATTTCCTATATACATACATATTATATATATATATATACATACACATACACATATACATATACATACATATATATACATATATACATATACATATACATATACATATATATATGGACGGAGTTAGGGGGTTTTTTCTACCTTGGCTCTGTTACTATATATAAAGTAATATGCAACCAAAAGTTATACAACCAATATGCATCCAATGTATCGGAATCGTTGGATGATGATTAGATGGAGATCATCTAATCATGATCTAACGGTTCTGATTTATTGATTGCATATTGGTTGTATAACTTTTAGTTGCATACTACCTAACCTATATATGACATAGCTTTTGATGAACAACAAAATAGTAGAATGTCAGTACATAAATCAAGGCGTGAAGAATTAAAGGGGTGTTTCACTACAAGTAATATTTTTACATTATTGATAATTTGAAGTTAAATTACTTGGCTCCACCATATTACTTTCTTTACGTAGTCTTAATTTGTAGACAATTTGAATTGTTCAACAATATAAATTGCATGTACAATAGTAATCCACATTGATTAATAGGAGGTGTCCATCCAGATTGTCACTATAGGGTGTCCATCCATATTGTCACTCAAGTGCCAATCTAATTTTATCTTCCTTTCATTTTTGTCCTTTTCAATCTTAAACAAATAAAACATAGAATGATATATGAAAATTATGTAACAATGATGAAAAAATGTATTACCATTATTATCATAACTAATGATATTAATTAATTTAAATTAATGTTTTATAATTATTCACATGAATTACATATTATTAATAATAATAATTTTGAATTTTACATATATTTATTACAAATATTTTCATTTAAAATATTTATTAATTTATTACCATTACTATATTTATTAATTTAATAATTTTTTTGTTCAAGTTTTTCGTCGGATTAAAGAAACTTTAACATAACATTAGTGATAAAAGATATTTTAATAAAAATATGCATTACTGAGTAATATTTTATTATAAGTAAATAATATCATTTGGATTGCTAGAAATATTATTTGTACGTAGTAAATAAGCTAATTCACATTGCTAATAATTTAATAAATAATAATCTTTGTGTCAAATAATATAGATAGATAATGTGAAAAAATAATACAATAAACGTCCCTAAATTCTCGTCCCTAAGGGAGCGTTTCTCTAGAGGTAATCTTTGTAAATTACCAAGTAATGTTGTATTAAATTATATGGGCCCACCACATTATCTATAAAGTGGCAATGCAGATTGTCTATGGGAGGGTAGACAATCTACGTTACCACTTGAGTTGTAATCTTTTAAATTTTACTTTCCCCATTTGTCATTTTCATTTTTATTTAAATGAATTCTAAAACACATTGAATAAATTATAATAATAATTAAATAAAGTATAAAATTAATCAAATAAATACTATAATTATTATGACTATATTATTATCATATTTTAAAATATATTAATTATTTTATAAATTTTAATTTTATAAATGAGAATATATATTTGTGATTTAAGTTTAGGAAGTTAAAAATAATTTATATATCTAAACATAATTCTTTTGATTAGGAATATATTGATAAAAACTATATATTAACTCATAAATCTATATTTTCTTATAAATAATTAATATGGATTGCTAAATAGATCACTTATGCATAATAAATAAGGTAATGTACATTACTGATAATTTAATAAGTGACAATCTTTCTGAAAGATGATTTATATTGTTAGGTAATATTAAATGACAATGCAGTGAACGTACCCTGAATTCTTGCAGGTTGTAATAGTGCCTTGCTTGAAGCTATTGGGAAATCCATAAGATGAGGTTATTTCTTCAATAAAGGGTGACCATGTTTG
Source organism: Pontederia crassipes (assembly GCA_030549335.1). Lineage (NCBI taxonomy): Eukaryota > Viridiplantae > Streptophyta > Magnoliopsida > Commelinales > Pontederiaceae > Pontederia > Pontederia crassipes. The sequence continues at coordinate 75,031,435 of CM060188.1, read as the reverse complement.
TGTTGATCTTGCTTAACTATGTCGGGCCCTGGCCAATTAAAGACGATTTGACTGAGCAGCGAGTCACATCGTGTGATCGCGCGGTGTCCAAAGAGCACCATGCCAACCTGAATGGGCATGGTTGGTTGGCATGGTTGTGCCAAGTCGTGCACTCGAAATTTTTTTTTCATTTTATCCGGGCCACATGCCTTTTTTGCCATTATAATTTATAGGAGTATAAATTAAAATTTATGAATTTATAGGGCCTATACTATTAGTATTTTATATATAATAAATTGACTATTAATATAATAATTATACATTTAAATACGATATTAAGTAAATAAGTTAGATAATGTAATATTAAAAGTTAGTTATTTGTAAAATACATAATTGTATTATACTTGATATTTGTTTATTTGATACATAATATTAAATTATTAATCTATAAGTTATTAATAAATATAATAAATAATATATATAATTTATTGTATAATTTATAATAGTAGATAAGTATAATTATATTATATCTTGTATGTGTTAACATAAATTTGGCCTAGTGGTTCCTTATTTCATACTTTATAGGGTGTCAAGAGAATGAGGGATTGAAATTGGCCCCCTCTATTTCTTTTCTTCTTGGTCCGGCCTGATTATAATATATTTATTATATAAATGGTGCTAGGTACATTGAACCGAGCCAATGTGGGGGCCAGCACCTTGCTAAACAGCATGGGCCCAACTTGGTGATCGTGCCCATGCCGGGCTTTCATGCGAACGGCTACAAGCATAACTACATATTAGCATTTGTCTAGCCTCTTATATTGGCTATTAGTATTTGTCTAATTTAGAGTTGAGATAAAGATTAGAACGATATTTTTTTACTAAATTGATGAGTCTGATGTTATCCTTTGTAACAATCTCAATTTTTAAATAAAATTATTTAAGTCATTTGGAGGAAATCTAAATTAGAGTTCATAAAAAGTTTCAAATTCGTCATCTTCTCTCTTTTCTTATTTTTGTCACATGACGATTGCAACTATAAAAGAACAAGAGGACAAAGAGAAAGAGAACATAAAATAAAAGGGGATTAACATTAAGGAAGAAAAGGGATTCAATCCCTCTGTCCCCTCTCTATAATGTTTTGTTGTATTGAGAATTTGAAGAACATCTCGTTCTTGATCGGAATTTTGATTAAGGGATTGCATTGATATGATCATTAGATCTGAATGATATTTATGCATAGATCTACATGCTTTGATCCATATTAGATTGTTTTAGATCCATGTGTTCATATGTTGAAACCCTAGATCTTTTAGATGAATTTGGGGAAAAGTTCTAAATCTTGATAATGAATTAGAATTGCGTGTTTTAATATATTCTATGATTCTTAGATGTTTAGATATTATATCTGTCATCTTTATGATGTTTTAGATTATTTTTACTGAAGTTTTGATCTCAAAAATTAAAAATTTCATATTGAAGATCGAACTTCGAGAACGATGGCACGACCGTGCTAAGTCCTAAATGGTTGTGACCAAAATGGCTAAAGAGGGAGGCAGTCACGGTCGTGACCACCCACTTACGATCATGAACGAGGACGAACCCAAAAATTGGACTCGCTCACGGTCATTCGTAAGGGAGAACGGCATGATAGTGGCTTCAACTTATTATACATTTATATTTCACTATATTATACATTTGCCTGTCTCCCATTTTGCATTCTGCAATACATCTTCAACTTACTGCATAGCAAATAAAGTTTATGAGGTCCTAACTCTGTGATATCATCATTAATGTACCATTTCAGATTGCTTAAGTCCTGACTCACTGCCTCACTGCCTGGAATAAACTATGAAGATGCAGAATGTGTATTAGACTATTAGTTATGGAGAATATCTCATTTTTAGACTTTAGTTATGAACATGTGAACAATCTTGATATGAAGAATGTGTATTGCAGAATGTCCACTTTATGTAAGCTGATGTGAAGAATGTGTATTGCAGAATGTGGTCTAGATTCTTAATTATATTCTTAGCTTGTTGGATGTCATATACGTTTGTAATCTTTAGACTTTAGCATGTTGCCTGCCAGCACTTTTGTAATCTTTAGCATGTCGTATATGTCTTTAGCATTTGTAATCTTTAGCATGTCGAATACGTTTGTAATCTTTAGCATGTATAATTTCTTCGAAATAGTGATTCCAAATTCCCGGACGCAAATCCGGTCCGATTCCCGATCTGCCGGGTCAGAAAATTTCTGACCGACAAAAGTCGGGTCAGGACCGGGTCCGCCTAAACCCGGACCCGGTCCCGGGTTTGCTCTGCCCTACTCCAACATGCCGGAGAATGGCAAGACCTTCCATACAAAGCTTCAAATGGAGCCATCTTGATATTTGAGTGATGGCTATTATTATAGGCAAATTCTACTAAAGGAAGGTAGTCATCCCAATTCCCATGTCAATTTAAGGCACAAGCTCTAAGCATATCTTCAAGGGTTTGGATTGTTCTTTCACTTTGGCCATCGGTTTGGAGATGAAATGCCGTGCTAAAATTTATTCTTGTTCCAAATGCATTTTGGAGACCTTTCCAAAATCTTGAAGTGAACCTCGGATCTCTATCTGAAATAATCAAAGTCAGAATTTCGTGCAAACGGATAATCTCATTCACATATAACTCAACCATACTTTCCATGGATTAACTCACTTTCATAGGAATAAAGTGAGCCGACTTCGTCAAACTTTCCATACAACCCAAATTGCATCATGTCATTTCCGGGTTCGAGGTAATCCTACTACAAAGTCCATAGAAATACTTTGTCATTTCCATTCCGAAATCGGTAAGGGTTGTAACTTGCCACAAGGCTTTTGATGTTCAATCTTAACTTGTTGATAAACTATATACTTGGCTACATATTTGGCCACCTTTTTCTTCATGTCTTCCTACCAAAAAATCCTTTGCAAGTTTTTGAACATTTTGGTGCTTCCGGAATGGATTGAGAATTCGGACTTGTGATACTTATCCAAAATCTCTCTTCTTAGTGACTTGTCCTTTGGAACCCTTAACCAGTTCTTGTACCTAATTGTTCCATCCTCACCATATTTGAAGTGATTTCTTTCCCTTTTGCATACATTGATCATTCTAGCATATTTTGGATCTCTTCTTTGAGCTTCAACAATTCTTCTCACTAAACTTGATTCAATTAAATGATGAGTCATACATATTGTCACGACCCCGATTTAAACGGTGATTTAAATCAGAGCTCGCGACTAATTACAAACGATCAAATAATTTTTTTAGAGAAAAATTATGCATAACTCCTCTAGATAATACAAGAAAATGATAACACATATAAGCAAATCACGCAGTTTATATTGATCATTCAGAGCATGTAACAACCGTAGAATTTACACCACCACATAGTCATAAAAGATTTACATTTTACAAGATACAAAATTACTTTTGATAAAACACATATCAAACTCTCTTCATATCCCAACAGAGGAATACGAGAGTTACAAGTCTTCTATCTAACACGCGCGATAGGGCACATGACTTCTCAATACGTTAGCAGCAAAAATGATTGACACCTTGCTAAGGTTGTCTCTCACGCTCCCAAAAATTCTACTAATCTGAAAAAGTGTACAACAACACTGTGAACAAATAATAACTCAATAAGCTGATAACTCATAAGCTATGTATTATCATCTAATAAATTCGAGGAGACATAAGCATACATGCATTAATCATAATATCAAAATCAATCAATATCTTCATATATTTACTAAATACATATATAACATCCCAACAAAAAACATTGCACTCAATTTACATTCATTGACACTTAAACATATCAAACATGTTTATGCAATGCAACACTCTCATATATATGCACGAATCACCAACTGGCCAGTGGTCGGTAGGTGGACTCTAAAGGTGGCTCCCATCGTGATCAGTGATATAGCACTTAGCTCCATTTAATCTCATCCCTTTCGGAGAACAAATCATATAACGATAGGTGGATTCTAGAGGTGGCCCCTATGAATTCTAAAGGTGGCCCCCATCGCAACTACTCACGATGTGGTACTTAGCTCCGGTCTATCTCATCTCATTATTAGGGAACAAAATGATGTATTGGACTCTAGAGGTGGCTCCCATCGTGATCAACGATGTATCACTTAGTTCCAACCATCATATATGCAAATGCAAATGGATGTCGATGCATGATTCATCATATAACAAACATCTCCTGAATATCAGAAGATGAATCATATCCAATACCATTTCAAAATGAACAAGATTGCACTCATCGCAATCCATTCAGATCATATCACATATACTTTCCATAATTGCATTTCTCGAAACCAATTCATAGAATTCCAAAACATATTCAATACATATAATAATCGATGTCATACCGAATTCAAAAGAGACAAAAATATAGAGTAGGAGAAATCAACTTACCTATAAGGGCTAACAAAATATTTTCCTTTCTCTTTTCACTACTTTACTCTTCTATTCCTATAACAATAATAATAAGAAATGCATTACTACTATGATATGAACACAAGTCTATCACATATGAAACATAATTAATTGAAATGGTATATTAACCTTAAATATTTACTCTTATAACTCAAGTAACTATTAAACATAAGGATTGACCTAATATTATGATAAATTGCACGCATAGTAAATAAAAATTCATATCTTCTGGTATATATAATCAAATGACATCATTCTAATTTTCTTTACTTTCACATTGCAGAGACATTAATCTCTAAAAGTTTCATTTTCTACTTCATTATGGTTTTCTCTCATGAAAATTAACATTCAGCCTAACTTGTATGTTGTTTCTATGTCTTGACAAACTGAGTAACCTTACTTTTATTATTTATATAAAATAATAAATATTCCCTGTTTTGATTCTTTTTTTCTCAAATATTAGACATCATAAGGTGCAACTCATAAAATTATTTGAATTTATATCTATTTGTACTGAGCACAATAAATTTAACCAATACTAGCATAATTTGCCCTAAGTTCCCTCCTGACGGACTGAGTAAGGCTCGGTAAATTATTTATAACTTTTGCTAAACATATCATTTTCTATTGATTCCAATTGTCAATGAAACCTAACATCAATTTATATAAAAATATAAATTATCAAATAATTACACGACATATTAGATTTAATACATAATTTACAAATTTGGATAACAATTTCGGCAGACAGAATGATAATACCTTAAAGATAAGAGAATAACTTTATCTACAGAAATCATATTAACTTGATTCCAAAGCTCAATGAAAGTAGACTCAGAGGGGATCAATTAGAATAAATTTCATAATTTTTTATCACTCAAAGGTATGGAATTATGTAGCTAAAATTTCGGGAACTAATTGAACATGGCTAGGGTTAATCTTATTCATGAACAACATGAGTTTTGCCCCATATTCAAGTAAAATCCGGAAATGAATGAGATGGGAAAAGTTCATAGAAACCCTAATTAGAAAGGTATGTAATTAAAATTAAAATAAAGTAAAGTATCAACTCACCACAATCGAGAACCCTAATTTCCTCTTCTCTTTCTCAAATTTCCTTCAACATGTAGTAAGCTTTCTACTACCTTTGTTATTCGGCCAAGGATGGTGAAAGGGTCAGAAAGTGGTGATAAAAGGTAGAAGGTGAATGATAAGAAGGCAAAGGAAAACCGACTTACCAAGTCGGCTAAAGAGTGGGACCAAATTGCCCTTAGTATTTGCCTTATTTATTAAATGGTTTGGAACTACCCCCCATTTGGATTCAAATAAAAGATTTAGAAAAATAAATAACCAAGGAATCAAAATCTAAATTTTTGTCCGAAGAACAAAAATAATGATTTCACAAATTTTTCGATTTTGTGTCTACGTTTTACCTAACTCACACACCTCCTAAAAATTCTTAAAAATCACTTTTAGAATCCTTTCATATATAGGAACAATTACCGGGACTTTAATTTTGATTTTTACTTTTCTGAAAATCACATTTTCATGCCTTAAGTAAATTTCCATCACTTTCGCACTTTAGTTGATATTGAAATGTAAGTCTTAACATCACATTTATAGAGATTATCAATAAGATAATATAACATCACATTCATACAACTAATCATGCATGGTTAACTTAGGGATATTACACATATGATCCTTCAGCCATAAATGCTTGGGGCCCATTGCATTATGCTTTCCAAAAAGTTCCACTTGTGTACTCTCAAACATCCAAGTGATCCTTCCCATTTGCGACTTAGTGCATCAGCAACGGCTACAAGCATAACTACATATTAGCATTTGTCAAATTAGCATTTGTCTAGCCTCTTATATTGACTATTAGTATTTGTCTAATTTAGAGTTGAGATAAAGATTAGAACGATATTTTTTTACTAAATTGATGAGTCTGATGTTATCATTTGTAACAATCTCAATTTTTAAATAAAATTATTTAAGTCATTTGGAGGAAATCTAAATTAGAGTTCATAAAAAGTTTCAAATTCGTCCTCTTCTCTCTTTTCTTATTTTTGTCACATGACGATTGCAACTATAAAAGAACAAGAGGACAAAGAGAAAGAGAACATAAAATAAAAGGGGATTAACATTAAGGAAGAAAAGGGATTCAATCCCTCTGTCCCCTCTCAATAATGTTTTGTTGTATTGAGAATTTGAAGAACATCTCGTTCTTGATCGGAATTTTGATTAAGGGATTGCATTGATATGATCATTAGATCTGAATGATATTTATGCATAGTTCTACATGCTTTGATCCATATTAGATTGTTTTAGATCCATGTGTTCATATGTTGAAACCCTAGATCTTTTAGATGAATTTGGGGAAAAGTTCTAAATCTTGATAATGAATTAGAATTGCGTGTTTTAATATATTCTATGATTCTTAGATGTTTAGATATTATATCTGTCATCTTTATGATGTTTTAGATTATTTTTACTAAAGTTTTGATCTCAAAAATTAAAAATTTCATATTGAAGATCGAACTTCGAGAACGATGGCACGACCGTGCTAAGTCCTAAATGGTTGTGACCAAAATGGCTAAAGAGGGAGGCAGTCACGGTCGTGACCACCCACTTACGATCATGAACGAGGACGAACCCAAAAATTGGACTCGCTCACGGCCATTCGTAAGGGAGAACGACATGATAGTGGCTTGGCACGACCGTGACACCTCAGTCACGACCGTGACCAAGAAGAAAAATTGTTACAGGACCTCAGTCACGGGCGTGACCACCTAGTCACGGGCGTGACTAATCAGCTATGACACATGATATTTTAAGCCTATTTTCTAATGTATATAGGTTATGTATAGATGTGTTTTAATTGTATATGACACATTGGTACATGTAATGCATGTTTAACCGTAGGTCGGCTAAAAGATGAAAATATATTGATGTATTGATGATTCTAATAAAATATGAAATTAAAGAAGTAAATTCATTTCATCTTATGGTGATTGAGACTTTTTAAAAAATAATATCATCACCTGAAAATGATATTTGAGATTTTCTATGGATCATTGACCTAGTTGTAACGATATTGCCTTAAGCCTTCAATTAAGTAAAGATGAAAGATAGGAAAAGAAGTAAATGTCTTTCACCTCATGGTGATTGAGACTTCTTTGAGAACTAATGTCCATGCTTGATATTTTTTAGTGTCCTATGAACCAATGTAATGATGTGGTAAAGATGAAAGATGGGGTAAGAAGTAAATGAGTAATTGAGATTTTTTGAGAAATAAATTCATCATAAAAAAGGTGTTGGAACTTTTCAGAGGTAAATGTCTTTCACTTTACCATGACTGAGACTTCTTTAAAAAATAATGCCATCATCCCTAAAAGATGTTTGAAATTTGCAAGTGTCTTATTAACTAATATAATTATGTCATTTTACACTAACTATTATGCAAAGATGAAGCATGTTATATGATGAACATAATGAATGTAAAGATGAAAAGCAAATGTCGAATGTAAGCAATGAATGTAAAGATGTTAAGACTTCTCGAAAAATAATGTCATCATCTAAAAGATGTTTGAGATTTTTCAATGTAAAGATAAAATATAGCATAAGATAAGATAAGAGGGAAAGTAAAGTTTAACTTCAAAGTATTTTATAACAAAAAAATTTAAGATGATGATGAAATAAAGTTCTACATTTATGTATATAGTTTAAGGGGACCTAAACTTAAGAAGTAAAATCTTACATCTGTGTATGTTGTTTTCAAGAAATAATGTCTTTCATCATAAAGTGTGTATTTTTAAAAATAATTATGAATAAAGTCCCTCACTATTGTGATGTATGTGCTCCTAATATATGACTTATGACATGGAATGAAAGTAAAGATGATGTTCTATGATAAACATAAAAAATGAAGATGACATTACAAATATCACATAATAAAGAAAGAAAATAGAATGAAGAAAAATTCAAACGGTTATAAAGCAATTCCGATGAGATGTACGTAAAGTATGAAAGATGTTAAGCTATAAGTAAAGATTAAGGAGTTATATAGAAACTCCTAGGATGCACATGTCTATGAAAATGAAATGCAATGATAGGTTATGTCATGTATGTTATAAATGATATAAATGCATATTCCAATGGTATGAGACTTACATATGATGACTCTAAAGTGCAACAAGTATGTCAAGATGATTATGTTTTAATAATTGTTATGTTAAGAATGAATGATAAGCATGATGTAATGACATGGAAGGATTATGATATATTTCACGGGATGCAAGTTTATATGTTATTATTATGACGATGCATCGCAAGTGATAGGATAGTATGACATGCATGACTTTAACGTACTTTAATTAGAAAATCTTGCACTCTAGATTTGTGCAGGTAATCAAGATTTAGTGATGGATAGTAGTTAAGTTTATGATGAAATGATGCACATGCTTAGATTTAAATAAGTCATGTTCTATTTGAACATTGAGGTTAATAATGTAACGAAGGTTTAGGTATTTAATATTTTATGAAATATTAATTATGATATGATTAATAAAAAATTTTATTTATTATTTTCACTAAATTGTCAAGTCTTCCACTGTTAAATAATGTATGACGAACGGACTAACGACGTAAAATTCACTAAATGACTAAAACTTTTAAGACGAATTTCAGGTTGTTACATTGTTAGTTTTTGACGATTTTGAGATATAATCATGTTAACCAATTTCAATCATACTTTATTAAAGGAGAATTATTGCTAATTCATGACTTTGGAACCTAGTTATATAAAGCTCCATGTAGCTAATATAGATAGTTAAAATATTTTATAATCTTGAATGAAAAAAAAAAGATGGAGAGGCACGATTTGAGAGTGGAATCCTTAATTGTGTCTTGGTAATTTTATTTGTACAAATATGCTCTTGTAATAGGACAACAAGAATTTTTCCAACTACTTAACGAATGCTACATGTGCATGTAAAGATGGTTGTGGAACAAGATAAAATAAAATAAAACAGGAAACTTAATTAACAAATTTTGGATACAAAACTATTATTATGGATATTTGGAAAACAAATATGGAGGCAAATAAATCCTTGTGGAAGACGAGAGTTAATAAATCTTCATATTAAAACTTAAAACATAGGGATTGACCCCATTTTTCAACTAATTAGCATATTTTTTTACTTAATCATGTGAACTCCACTTCATTTAACGTGGAAACAAGAAGAAAGAAAAATAGAAGAATTAAACAATTGGGAGCAAGTGGAATTAGTAGATCTTATTTCTCGAATATATAAAATAAACAAACGTAGTCTTAAGGACTAAACATTCTAGTTGAAGTTTGTCGGGTTCCGCCCCTCCATTTTTTTCAATTTTAAGATTAAATTAAATTCTTCTTCTTTTAAATATTTTTATTATACTATTTCAACATGCTGTAATGATTGTCTTGCATTTGAGGTTGGCCAAGATTTTGAGACATTTTTTTTCTCGGTCAAATTTTAGAATACTTTCACTATTTTATTTTTCTCAAATAATTTATGTTAATCCAAATTTAAAAAATTCATATAAAATGTAGAAAGTAGAGTATTTAGAGTTCGCTTAATTTATTTGATACAGAATAACTGATAAGTTGAAGTGTTGATAAGTATTTTATTGACTGAAATTTATTTTTAAAAATAAATAGTTATATGTTTGAATAAAACTACTTATATTAATAATAATTAGTTAATTATGAGATAATTAATTGATTTATTTTTTAGAAAGAAAATAAGCACTCCTCTCTTAGCATTTTTTTTAACTCATAAGTATATTTCATATCTACTTATCAGTCAGGTTTTTAAGTTACCAAATGCTGAATTTTTTTTTAAATTAAGTTATAAGAGATTTATAAGCTTAGTCAAACAACTCCTTAATAACGGACAGTGTTTTGTTAGAATTAAAATACTACTTTAAACGTTTAGTAACGAAAAGTAGGTTTAAACACAAAACACGTGTGTCACAAACTATATAAAATAACAAGTCTTATGAAATATTAATTTTCAATTTTGGAGTAATTTTTTAATTTGGATTAACATAATTTATTTCAGAATAAGAAAATAGTGAAAGTGTTCTAAAATTATAAATTATTATTAAGCATAAAATATTATAAATCAATTATTATTAATATGATGTGTATAAAAATGATAACAAATTATATTTTATGTCTATTTTTTCATTGTATATAATACACAAATTTAATCATTATGTTTATCATATAATTTTTTATTAAATTTATAAATAAATCGATATCCACTAGTCATTAATAATTAATTATTATGCTATTGTAACGCTCCTAAATCGACCCCCGCCATGTGACGAAGATCAACCTGGAGACGCAATGACATACTATAACTTTGACCATATCTCAGTCAAGAACCGAGACACGTCAACGAAAGAAAGAAAAATAAAGAAATAAAGATAAAAGATAACTTTAATTATGAAAGTCTAAAAGTGGTTATATCATTTCGAAAAAATAAAATGTAGTTTTACATCGTGAATCTATAATGCGGAAGGTAAAGAAAAACTAATAGACAATTTAAAAAGCCTTATGGTTCATGTGTTGTCTTGCCGTCAGAGCTTCGTCACCACACACTTACTCCACCTCGTCACTGATCTGGTCCTGTGAAAATCAGACATAGGGAAGGAGGTCCTCCCGTAAGCTTTACAGCCTAGTGGGGAATCACATGATATACAATGCATGACATGAATAGAATAATCAAAAGTAATTAATCATGCTTAACTTGAACTTGAAAAGGATAACATGGCAGCATCATAGATCATAATAAGAATAAGAATAAGAATAGGAGGATATCATGAATCATGATAATCAAATGGTGTTTAGTAAACTCGAAATCATGGTATACTTGGAAATTATGACAATAACTTGACTTGACTTAATCATGCTTCTTGATCTTAGTTTATTATTAGAAATCAGGGTGACTTTAGATGTCTTTAATTCTTGGGGTATGTCGAGCAAATGATACGACCTTGTGCGAATCAATGGGTGATCAAACAATGAACAAGGGAGCTACCCTTATTTTACTGCACTTGGCTTGGACTGACAATCCATTGTTAATCTTTCATCTGAACTTATTAATCACTTTTAATAACTAGTGGCTCTTTGTTCTTTGTTCAATGGATACGATAAGATCAATAAGAAATAAATCAATAAAAAAAATAGATCTTGAAAATCAGGGATGGATCTTTATGGGGGTCAGAAAAATATGATCAATTGTACATAGACAATATTTGGATGATAAAGGAAATAATTAATGAATCTAATAAAAGGGTTCCTGAAAATTGGTCGACCGGTTCTGGGGAATGGTCGACTGGCTTAGGGTCGATCGATTGGTCTGTTAAGATCGGTCGACCGGTGGGTTGAGTCGGGACTAATTGAATCGGTCGATCCGTTCAGTTGAACGGTCGACCGGTGGGTAAGAATTGGTCGACCGGTGGCAGGGATCGATCGACCGATCGACATATGAAGAAATCGACTGTGGTCATGATATCGATCGACCAGTTGCTGGCAATACTTGCAGACCGGTCGAGTGGTCAGCGTACGAAAAGTTATAGAACTTTCGAATTTCATCAAAACTTTAGTACAATCTCAACCTAAAATAGTTCATAACTCCTAGCAAATCAATCACACAACAATAGAATAACAGGAAATGAATTATGTATGAAATTAATCAACCAATCAAAGAATTCAAAAAATCGAACAAGGCAAAACAAGAAACTTGAACCCTCTTCATCTCTTCTTCTTTACATGTACGATTAGGGCATGTTTTAACTTTATTCAGGGTCATACAAGGTGATTTCAGTTCACCCACCTCTGTTCGTGATTAATCCCTCCTTCCGTTCATCGGAAATTGATTAACGACGCCCATGTTTCCTCTTTATTCTTCCTCTCGACCGCCCTTTGCAATTTGGGATGAAAGAGGAAAATGCCTCTAATCAGGTCATGCACCAGCCGCAACAAAGGGAGGAGAGAAAGATTCGTGTGTTCAAAAGAAAAAGAAAAAAATTAAGGTTTAAATTGTTTTTATAGCATAGGATTTCTATTGGGCTTTGATTTCTTTTTAACCTTTGTTTCTCATCTCCTGCTGGCCGTTCCCAATTCAAATCTGATTTCATTTTTTTTATCTTTTCTTTTGGTCGGTTATTACATTCTTACTTAAAAGAAAATTCGTCCTCGAATTTTGCACTAATTAGTGAGCTTATCGAAAAGATGAGGAAATTATTGGCGCATTTTCGACTGTAGTTCCCATGTCGCATCATCACCCTTATGGTAACGCCAATCTACTCTGACCATGGGTACATCCTTGTTCTTCTGACGTTGCACTTTACGCTCCACTATATGCATTCGATACTCAGCGAAGGTCAAGTCTACAGCTAGATCTGGCTCCTTTATCCTTAGAACATTTGCAGCATCGTGTTTTTACTTCTTGAGCATGGACACATGGAATACATTATGCACTCTCACATAAGATGGGAGTAGAGTCAGTTTGCATGCTGCCTCGCCTACCAGCTCGAGTACCTCGAAAGAGCCTACATAGCGAGGACTAAGCTTTTCTCGCTTGCTAAATCTCATGACCCCTTTCATAGGGAATACCTTCAGAAGAATTTGGTCACCAGCTTGAAAGATCTATTCTCGTCTGTCTTTATCAGCATAACTCTTTTGCCTTCCTTAAGCAGACTTCATTCTCTGTTTAATCAATTTAATCTTTTTCGCATATTCCACTGCTTCTTTCACTTCTTCCTTACTCATAATCCTCTCCTCGCCTACTTCACTCCAGTGGGCAGGTGAACGGCAAGGTCGTCCGCGCCTCAAAGGGTGCCATACCAATACTAGAATGATAGCTGTTGTTATAAGCAAATTTAATTAGATGAATATGCTCATCCCAACTACCCTGCCACTCTAGTGCATAGGCCCGTAACATGTTCTCTAGTGTCTGGATGGTCCTCTCAGACTATTGATCCGTTTGAGGGTGAAATGCGGTACTAAAATTAACTAAAGGCTTGCTGCATGCTCTTCTAGAATCTGACAGTGAATCTGGAATCTCGATCAGACACTATGGACTCTAGGATATCATGGAGTCTGACTATTTCTCTCACATACAAGTCTAGCAGACTCTCCACTGATTGTTTTCATCGAATGGGAATAAAATGTGCCGCCTCCGTGAACGTATCCACGACTACCCATATGGCATCATAACATTTCTTAGTTCTGGGCAAATTGGACACAAAGTCCATGGTGATCTTATTTCACTTCCATTGTGGGATTTCCAAAGGCTTCAACTTGTCATACGGTCGCTGATGCTCGATCTTGACTTGCTGACACACTAGACATCGGGATACATATTCTGCTATCTCTCTTTTCATGTCCGGCCATCAGTAGCTACGTTGTACATCCTTATACATCTTGGTACTACTGGGGTGGATAGCGAACTCCGACTTGTGACACTCGTCCAGTACCTCTCGTCAGACATCAACATCTGTGAAAATTCACAACCTATCCCGATATCTAATTCCTCCATCTGCAGATATCTAGAAATCTATTGGTTCATTCTAGCATCTCTTTAGAACCTTCTGATATTCAGGATCTACTTTTTGAGCTACGATGATTCTGTCGATTAGACTGGGCTTCATGCATCATCCATAGAGCCCCATTAGTGCCTAGCTTGGGACATCATTGCTCAATCTCAACCAGCATCTCGTATTCATGTAGTCTCATATAGGCTAGCGAGCCTTCCCATTTCCTGCTTAATGCATCGGCGACTAAATTTGCTTTACTAGGGTGGTAATTGATAGAAATTCATAATCCTTAAGGAGCTCAAGCCATCAACGTTTTTTCATATTCAAATCCCTCTGTTCGAAGATATACTTGAGGCTCTTGTGGTCAGTGAAGATCTCGAATGTCTCTCCGTACAAATAATGCTTCCAGATCTTCAAAGCAAAGACCACAGCCGCCAATTCCAAATCATGTGTGGGATAGTTAACATCATGCTTCTTCAGCTCTCGAGAAGCATAGGCCACCACTTTGTCGTGTTGCATCAGTACACAATTCAATTTTGTCTCACCGCATCACTGTAGACCACGAAACCACCACTGCCTGTCGGTATGGTGAGAATTGATGCTGAAGTTAGACGATCCTTCAAAATTTGGAAACTTTGCTCACACTTGTTTGTCCAGACAAACTTTTCCGCCTTCTTTGTGAGATTCGTGAGGGGTGCAGCAATCTTGGAAAAATCCCTGTTAAACCTTCTATAATAGCCTGTCAGACCAAGAAAACTACAAATCTCAGATGCATTCTTCGGTCTCACCCAACTCGTCACGCTTTCACTTTTGCGGAGTCTACTGTAATGCCCTTCTTGGAAACTATATGTCCCAAGAACATTATCCCCTTCAACCAGAATTCACATTTTGAAAACTTGCCAAAAAACTTGTGCTACCTCAGAGTCTCTAATACTATCCTGAAGTACTCACGGTGTTGCTCTGGACTGGAAGAATAGATCAGAATGTCATCCACGAATACGATGACAAACTGATCTAGATATGGTCGAAAGACCCTGATCATTAAGTCCATGAACACGACAGGAGCATTCGTTAGTCCAAATGGCATAACAAAAAATTTGTAGTGGTCATATCTTGACCGAAAGACAGTTTTTGGTATGTCATCTTTGGCCACTCTCAGCTGGTGGTAGCCACTACGCAGGTCTATCTTAGAGAACACCGATGCTTTTGACAACTGATCGAAAAGATCATCTATATGAGGCAGAGGGTACTTATTCTTCACTGTCACTTTATTGAGCATCCTATAGTCGATGCAGAGCCGTATGGAGCCATTCTTTTTCTTGACAAACAAGACCGGTGCATCCCAAGGTGAGACGCTCGGTCTGATAAATCCTTTATCTAATAGCTCATGTATCTGCTTCTTCAGTTCTTGCATCTCTACGGGTGCCATGCGGTAGGGTGTTTTGGAGATGGGTGCTGTCCCTGGTAGGAACTCTATCTTAAAGTCAATTTTCCATTTCGATGATAGTCTGGATGTGTTATCAAGAAACACATCTGAAAATTCTCGCACCACATCTATCTGTTAGAGCTCAATGACAAGTGCATCTATCTTGACCACACTGACTAGGTACCCACAACATCCTTTCTCCAGTAACTTCTGTGCCTTAATAGCTGAGACGATAACTTTGTTCCTTGTTGATGGAGTGCCCATGATTATCGTCTTGGGCTTGCCTTGCGTTCCTATAATAATCTTCTTCTGTTTATAGTGCATGGCTGCGTCGTGATATAAAAGTCGGTCCATCCCCAAAATAACGTCGTAATCCACCATGAGGATGACTATGAAATCTACAGAAAAATTTTTCTTTTCTACATTGACAGGTACATTTGGAATGTACCTAATAGCATGGAGAGTCCCTATAGGCGTACTCACACGCATGGCATGGGGCATCTACTTTAAAGGCAAACTAAGAGTATGGGCACATGACTCCAAAATAAACGAGTGTGTAACCTCAGAATCAAATAAAATAGTAGCAGATAAATTGGCGATAGGGAGAGTATCTCTAATGACATCATTGTCATTCTGGGATGCTTCTGCTTCCAGGTTGTACACACGACTTTGCACAATGGGATTCGCACCTCCTACGACCCGATTCTCGCGACCTCCTCTAGCAGCTTGTGGGCAGTTCCGAATAAAGTGTCCGAACTATCCACATTGAATGCAGGAGCCGTTCAGCCTACGGCACTCTCCATCATGGTGACGATCATAATGAGGACATAAAGGCTTCTGTGATACTTGTGGCTGGCGCGATGGTGGTGGCAGCAGTCTCAGATGTTGTGCTTGTAGTGGCGCAGGGCGTGGCTGAATTGGAGCTTGTCGTGGCACTTCCCTCTGTTGGTATGGTTTGAAATGACGATCATCCCTCTTAAATGGTCGGCGATCATCCGTTCGAGGCCTGGCTGCTCTATTGCTTTAGCTGGAGTTTTGGCCTTGCGTTCATCTTGATCTTTTTTCATACGTGTGGCCGACCTTACAATCTTCTCCAGATCTTCATAATCCTCAGACAAAACTTCAGTCTTCAGTGCTTGTTGCAGCCCATTGATAAACTTGTTAACTCTAATACGCCCTTCAAATGGCATCGGGCAATACTGCTCCAATTGGATGAACTGGGTGTGGTAATCAGCCACAGACATAGTTCCCTGCTGCAGTTGCAGGAACTCCTCTTGTTTGTTGATGCGATCATGCTCAGGTGTGTAGCGAGCCACGAAGGCCTACTTAAACTCGTCCCATGCAAGTTCCTCTTCTTCTAGTCCTCTGAACCTAGTGGCCCTCGTAGTCTTCCACCAGCCCATTGCAGTACCAGTAAGCATCTATGTGGCATACAAGACCTTGCGTCCGTCAGCATACCTCATCAACTTAAAGATACGATCCATGGTCTCTATCCACTCTTCAGCCTTGAAAAAGTTTTCCTTCCCATCATATTGAGGCGGATGTAGCTTCAGGAAGGCCTAAATTGTATCCTCAGACGCCTCATGATGTGCTCCCTTATTGTGGCATCTAGACGCCGACGGACTGCCTCCAGCCTGACTACCCTCAGGTGGAGCAACCTCATCAACGTGCTCCTCTAATGCCGCTCTAGTTGCGCGGCCTCTGCCTCGTCCGCGGCCTGGCACACGGCCTCGGCCACGGCCACGTTCGTGACCCGGCTAGGCCCCCATTTCAGGGAGTGGGCCTTCTAGTACCTCATGAGCATTCTGGCCCGATCTGACCATCTGCTCCTGAATCCGCTCTGACCGTCATGACATGCTTATCCTCTAATCATAAAATAAAATAATGCATCAATAAATAGTAACTTAACATAAACATGAACTTGACTTCCAATGCTTTTCGGTGGAGGTGCGGTGACTGCTCGGCGATAGCACATGACTCAATATCATATTTATTCTATACACTAGGACGTCAAGAGAGTCTTGACTTTAGGCTCTGATACCATAAATGTAACGCTCCAAATCGACCCCCACCACGTGGCGAATACCAACCTAGAGACGCTACGACATGCTATGACTTTGACCATATCTCAATCAAGAATCGAGACACGTCAGCGGAAGAAAGAAAAATAAAGATAAAGATAACTTTAACTGCGGAAGTCTAAAAGTGCTATATCATTTCTAAGAAATAAAACATAGTTTTACATCATGAATCTATAATGCGGAAGATAAAGAAAAACTAATATACAATCTAAAAAGCCATGTGGTTCATGTGTTGTCTTGCCGCCAGAGCTTCGTCACCACACACCTACTCCACCTCATCACTGACTTGGTCCTATGAAAATCAGACACATGAGAGGAGGTCCTCCTGTAAACTTTACAGCCTAGTAAGAAACCATATGATATACAATGCATGACATGGATAGAATAATCAAAAGTAATTAATCATGCTTAACTTGAACTTGAAAAGGATAACATGGCAGCATCATAGATCATAATAAGAATAAGAATAAGAATAAGAATAGGAGGATATCATGAATCATGAGAATCAAATGATGCTTAGTAAACTCGGAATCATGGCATATTTGGAAATCATGAAAATAACTAGACTTGACTTAATCATGCTTCTTGATCTTGGTTTATTATTAAAAATCAGAGTGACTTTAAATGTCTTTAGTTTTTGGGGTATGCTGAGCAAACGATATGACCTTGTGCGGATCAATTGGTGATCAAACCATGACCAAGGGAGCTTTTCTTATCTTGCTGCACTTGGTTTGAACTGGCAACCCATTATTAATCTTCCATTTGAACTTATTAATCACTTTTAATAAATTGTGGCTCTTTGTTCTTTGTTCAATGGATACGATAAAATCAATAAGAAATAAATCAATAAAAGAATAGTTGAAAATTAGGGATGGATCTTTGTGGGGTTAGAAAAATAGGATCAATTGTACATAGGCAATATTCGGATTAAAAAGGAAATAATTAATGAATCTAATAAAAGAGTTCCTGAAAATTGGTCGATCGATTCTAGGGAACGGTCGACTGGTTATCTTAGGGTCGGTCGATCGGTCTGTTAAGATCGGTCGACCGGTGGGTTAAGTCGGGGCTAATTGAATCGGTCGATCCGTTCAGTTGAACGGTCGACCGGTGGGTAAGGATTGGTCGACCGGTGGCAGGGATCGGTCGACCGATCGACATATGAAGAAATCGGTTGTGGTCATGATATCGATCGACCGGTCCGCGTACAAAAAGTTATAGAACTTTCGAATTTCATCAAATCTTCAGTGCAATCTCAACCTAAAATAGTTCATAACTCCTAGCAAATCAATCACACAAAAATAGAACAACAGAAAATGAATTATGTATGAAATTAATCAACCAATCAAAGAATTCAAAAAATCAAACAAGGCAAAACAAGAAACTTGAACCCTCTTCATCTCTTCTTCTTTACATGTATGATTAGGGCATGTTTTAACTTTATTCAGGGGTCATGCAAGATTATTTCAGTTCACTCACCTCTGTTCGCAATTAATCCCTCCTTTCGTTCGTCGGAAATTGATTAACAACGCCCCTGTTTCCTCCATGTTCTTCCTCTCGGTCGCCCTTTGTAATTTGGGACGAGAGAGGAAAACGCCTTTGATCAGGTCATGCACCAGCCGCAACAAGGGGAGGAGAGAAAGATTCGTGTGTTAAGAAGGAAAAGAAAAGTATTAAGGCTTAAATTGTTTTTATAACATAGGACTCGTATTGGACTTTGATTTCTTTTTAACCTTTGTTTCTCATCTCCTGCTGGCCGTTCCTAATTCAAATATGATTTCATTTTTGTTATCTTTTCTTTTGATCAGTTATTACAACTATAATCAAATCATTATTCTCTAATTGAATTATTATCCTCTAATTAAATCGTTAGCTTTATCAAATAGAGCATTAATCTAGTTAACATAAAATTTCATGCTTGGTTGAAAAGTGAGTTCTTCAATGAATAGTCAAGTGACAAAGTTAGTTATGAATAATCAAATCATTATTTATTTGTTAGTTTAAAAGGAAATGTCGATGGTGGAATTGGTTAATTAATCTTGCGATCTTCAATGCCACAATATCATGAATTTCGTAGAATACAAAATGTACATCTACATTCTTCACCTAACTTATCTCCGATATATATGTACAAAATGGAGAGAGAGAGATATGGTATCCTCAAACAATATTTTTTGGGTGGTTAAATCCTCATATTATATTTGATGACATCCCTACTAAATATTTTTTTAAGCTCCCAAAAGATTATATTCTCTCTCTCTCTCAATTAGAAATGGACGTCTGGCGATGATCCCGGGAATGGAGCTCCCAACTCCTCCATTAACGAAAAGAAAAAGAACAACGGAAGGAAAAGACCATTTCCATATCTGTGCGAGCTTTCTTCGTCCACTTCCATCCCTCGACAAGATACCTCCTTTCCGATTGAACCTGGAGTTTCAAAGAGATCCCTTCGATCCAAATCAAAACTGTCGTTTCCATTTCGTGTCGTGTTCTTCTTTTTCGATTCTCTTCGGTACAATACAAGAACTGAGAAAACAAAGGACGAGAACAGGCAAGTTCATGACATTTCTTTGCCCCTTCGGGGTTCAAGAAAATTTGATTAATCAGTTTTGTTTCAGATCGTTTAATTACTCTTTTATATCCTTAATTCCCCCTGTCTCCACGATTTCCACATGCATGCCTCCGATAATATATCAGTTTTCTGAGTAAGAATTTACAGGAACTTGATGCATGGTATTCATATTCTGCAGCAAGATATATGTGATCTATTTTTTTTATGGATCCTGCTATGCCTCCTTGATATCACAATAATAGATTTCTTATGGATCACATTGAATCGATCAGTTTCGGCTATTAGTTCTCTATGCAATCTCCTGCATTGTTATTGAACTAATTACATAAGTAATTCAAGGTATGAGATAACCTTTTGTGCAGCATCCTACAAATTCATCCACAACAAGATGGGTGGTGTGCTCGGGAGAAGCGAGTCTCCAAGTAGCAATGCGCCGGAGTCGAAGCTCGAAGCGAAGATGGTCGAGGCCATGCAGCAAAGAGCTTCAGAAGGAACCTCAATGAAGTCATTCAACAGCATCATCATGAAGTTTCCGAGGATTGATGAGAGCTTCAGGAAGTGCAAGACCATCTTTGAGCAATTTGGTGAGCTATCATACGTATATTACTACAATTTACTATAACACCTGAATTGTGCTTTATAACATGTTCCATTCTTTGAGTATTTTGTTATCTAGTAATGATGAACATCATTAATGTTCCACTTCTATAGCTAATTGATTTCATGACCGGAATACTTCATCGCACATAGTATTTGTAATAAAAGCCATTAATATGCATAAATCTCGTGATCATATGTTTTCAGCCCATGTATATTGCCCTTTGAGCATCTCATTATGTGATGTGTGGTGCTCTCAATTTATGTATCTTAGTTTGATGAATCTTAGTTATTTAGGTTGATGAATCTTAGTTTTCATGAATTCAGATGAGGATTCCAATGGTGCAATCGACCCGGAAGAACTGAAACGCTGCTTCGAGAAGTTAGAGATATCATTTAAAGAGGAGGAACTGGATGCACTTTTCTTGGCGTGTGACATCAACGAGAACATGGGGATGAAATTTAATGAGTTCATTGTTCTTCTCTGTCTCGTTCATCTCCTCAAGGAACCAGCTGCAGATGAAGCAGTATCCTTACTGAAGTAAATGGCAATTTCCTTTTACATTTGTCCCTGCATCACGCATCGTATACATGACATATTTTTTGGTGAACAACAAAATAGTAAAATGTCAATGCATAAATCAAGGAGTAAAGAATTGTAGGTGATCGGATATTACTGTCAAGTCTGTTTTTGAATCTGCACCATCCTTGTATGCTTCATGGTTCTGTTTCAGTTCCTTCCATTATTCTTATCAATCATTAAGAAATCGAGGATGGGTTTGGAGAACCTGGAGGCGACTTTTGAGACATTGGTGGATGCTTTTGTTTTCTTGGACAAGAACAAGGATGGATATGTCAGCAAGAGCGAGATGGTGCAGGCCATCAATGAGACCACCTCAGGCGAACGGTCTTCCGGGCGCATCGCAATGAAAAGATTTGGTCAGTTCTTAATTTCTGTTCCTCTTCCTCACTCTTCAACTGTTCAAAATGCATAGACACTATCAAAGTGACAACATTAACAAGTTTGTGGCATAATTATGATTTCTGCACTGTGTTCTTTATTTCTGTGTTATGGCAAACAGAAGAAATGGACTGGGATAAGAATGGAATGGTGACCTTCAAGGAGTTCCTTTTCGCTTTCACGAGCTGGGTGGGAATTGATGATGTTGAAGAAGATGATGGCAGCACCTGAACGTCGCATGCTTTTGCCAGTTCCATGCTTAGAGTTCACTTCATTGCAAAGTTGAATAGGATGAAAAAATATCACACTGCTACGAATCTGATGCTCGTGTATATTTCTCCTGTAATAATGTGGCAAATGCTTTCAAAAGATGCAGTCAATAAAGTTTTGGTCTTGTTAACTATGTTCGTGTTGACCTTATCAAATATCGGATTAATTACCACCAATCGCAATTATTAAGATTCACATTGAATATATACATATATTTATATTTACATATATGGTATGTGTTTGATTTTTCAAAATTACTTCAGATATAAGCTGTCACACCATCTTTGCTTCAGACCACACGTCGAACAAAAATTCTTGCATCAATTGACCACTTTAAAAATAATTGTAATCAAGAGAATATTTAAACAAAAGAACAGTGGCAAGGATCAGATGAGTTGCATGAACTATTCCATGTGATCTTATGTAAATTTGAGGACAACATTACAGACTGAAGTATGATTAAGAAATATCTGCTCTTTCTAACAACATAAACATAAAAGTTAACCAACCTCCTCAAAGGAAAACTATTACATGGTCATAAATGTTCATATATCACTTCCGGAAGCATTTGCAAATCGATCATCATCGCATATTGATGTGCCCGATGAATCAAAGTGCACAGCACCTGCACCTGCAAACACTGCACA
Organism: Pontederia crassipes; assembly: GCA_030549335.1. Classification (NCBI taxonomy): domain Eukaryota; kingdom Viridiplantae; phylum Streptophyta; class Magnoliopsida; order Commelinales; family Pontederiaceae; genus Pontederia; species Pontederia crassipes. The sequence continues at coordinate 75,008,830 of CM060188.1, read as the reverse complement.
AGGTTGCTGAAACTCTGAGCCCGAACTCGACTCTAGTATATGGGGTGCAAGCATTATCTCAGTCTTATCATGGCCTTGGATACCATCAGATCGCTGCCTCTTGCTCGGCCTCTGGCATTTTGCGCTCTCTGAGAGGGTGCCGACATGGAAGCCTGAATCAGGTGTTGATGGCTCTTGGCGAGATGATAACGAATCATTACGGGTGAGACCTTTGAATAGCACAACGTGGCTGCCCCCATTCTCGTCACTAATAGCCTTGTCCGCTCTTGGGGAATCAGAGTTTGGAGCTGCTGTTGACGGTTCAGCCTTGTCAGAATCTGTGTGGGTGGCAACTCCTGGTGTTTCAGCTAGCACACCACTAAGCCTTTGCTGTTCTTCAATAATCTTCTTAAGATACTTGCCTTGAGCTTCTATTCTGAGCTGCAACTGCCTTTGGACCTGTAAGAAAATATGATGCAAGCGAATTATAAATCCATGTAATGATAGTAACGATTTTGCACCAAACTTTTATTCTGAATGGGCAAGGCAGGTCCAAGTGGGAAACTACTAGCATGGCGTAGACTAGATGTCAAGTTCAGGTTTGAATGAGCATCCAAGATAAAATCTAGTAGCACCATGAATCAAATATCATAATACAAAAAGAACTAGCCCCTGGTACAAGTTCAGATTGAAATTCTAAAAAAAAAAAACAAGTTCAGATTGGAATTACTTTACAAGTATCTTTTTATTTCACTCGGTTGAGCAAATTCAAACATGAACTTATATTAACTTCACCTTATTAAGCTGCTTTGACTGCAAAAACTATCAGATCCATGATCTAGTCTTATATAACTTTTTTATTCAGTTTGCACTAGTTATTTTGTGCCATAAGTAAAAAGCTAGTGCCAAACTGGCTTATCTTATATTTCCAAACATGTAATATAGCAGAAATTAGCAATGACAAACCAGATGCAACTGTGTAACATATAAAGATGTGTAACTCAAAAGTGTTGATTCTATTGAAAAAACAGAGTCAATGTCTCGAAGAAGTATGTGTGAAGGAATGATTTGTGCTTGAGGATAAACTTTGAATGACCATTTCATAAATTTTGTAAAATGTCTGATAAGTTTATTTATTTTTAAAGTAAAGGTAAAACAATCAAAAGAGCATGTTGTACTTTAATATATTTTTCAAGGAAATAACTATCATAAACTTATGAACATGGATCAACGAATATATTCGGAATGGCGTCGTATGATCCATGTAGCCGACCCCACCTAGTGGGATAAGGCTTTGTTGTTGTTAACTTGCCTCCAGTTGCTCATGAAGCCGCTTTTGCACCTCCATCTGCAACTTAATTGCTTCAGTTATTTGCAATCCACTGCCAATATAAAGAGGGTTTGAACTTGGTCACATAAAAACCCAAGTTAATTAAGAATATTGAAGCCACTACAATTGAGAAAAATTGCTGTCTCAAAAACAAAAAAAAATGCTATGCCATTAAAAAATGTTCAATACTCATTCACGATGATTCAAATATTCATATACTTACGAAGTGCTTTCTGATCCCGGAATAATGTCTCCATTATCTTTTGTCTCTGGCATTGCACCTACAATGATGCCAAACCATCAAAATTCAAAATCTCAAACTCAAGGGGCGAAGATTGATGTTGATAACAATTTAGCTATTTTAACAGCCAAAAAGACATACATAATCTTAAAGTTCTAGCAGGATTCTTACCATCTTCTGACGACTCAGGTATATACTTTGCAAGCCGATATTTCTGCACAAAGCGGTAAGGAGATCACTAAACTTGTAAATAAAGAAAAATAAAACCAGAGAAAAGGCCAACCAGGTACCTGTAAGTGACTCTTGACATGATATATAGTCAGCCCTGGAACACCCATGACTCTAAGGACTCCTTTAGGTGTTGCTCCTGCATGTTATGCAAGTGAACAGCCATTAGTATAACAAAATTTTAAGTAGGTCCCCATGGACGAAAAATACAAAATGTTATTCATATGTTACATCTCCCTGTCCTCTTGGTGAAATTGTCCTAGGTGTCATTTGTGCCAATATTCGATACAATAAAAAAAATTCAAACATCACATGATGCCAGGCCATTTATTCATCATCAAAATTATGGTAACTCATAGCATGGCAAATTGCATCCATCCTTATGCCAAATGTTATTTTTTGCCATTGTTTCTATGTAAATGATCAAAGTACAAAATTAACTCCTCAAAATAGTTATATCACACACAAGAATACTAGAGAAAAGACCAATTGTAAACTGAATGATTTTGAATTTTGGTTGCAGAGGTATTACCTATGATCTAAGAAGGGCATAACAAGAAAAGTAGCATTTCCTCTGTTAAGAAAAAAAGTGGAAGATGATACGCCAATTTTTAATTCATACAAGTATAGTAGTGTGTAACATTGGAGAAAAGAATTAGTGCCACACCATATATACCAACAACTTGATAGATGGAAATCACTCACTATCTGGTCCACCAAGCTGTGTAACAGCCTCTACAAAGCGTTCGTGAAGTTCATTTGTCCACCGTAAGCGCTGCCTTGCTGCAAGATTGGGATTGTTGGGGTTGCTAGCATTGTTGTTTGGAACCATCGAGTCATCGACGAATTTCAGTTGCTGCTCATGATTCAATGAATCATTTTGGTCGGGCCTGATTGAGATTGGTTTTGTTTGATACATTGTTGTCATCTGCAGAATTTAAGTGAGAAATATAATTAAGCAAACCCAAATGATAAAAACTTGATGACTGGTATCCAACGTGAATAACTATTAATGATGAAATGTTGATTAATAGACAAGCATGGTATTTTAGAGACTCAAAAGCCTCATCTTGATAATTCACCAAGAAATAAAAGAAATCAGTCACTAAAAAACAAGCCCTTTACATTTGTGTAAGAAATCAAAATAACATGAATCCAGCCTCATCTGTGTCATCTTGCTTCCAGAAGGGATCCGGCTTCTCTTTTTTTCTTTTTACTTTTGAGCAAGATTTGGATCAGTCATGAACTTAAAGAACCTCCTTTTGTTTTGCAACATCTCGAAGTTATGCTGTAATCAGAGTACTAAACAACCTCATTTTGTGCTGCTACAGCGAAAAGAAAAGCTAATTGATCCGTGAGCAACAATCGATATCAGCAAAAGGAAAGATCCATAACTGCAGGCCTAAGTATTTAATGGAAGTTTCAGCTCCGGTGGTCACATTTTAACATCAAAGGTGGTCCTTTTCAGTTGCAATCAGTTTGGGGGCTCCTTGACGGTCCACTTAAGGAAAAGCGACATAGCAAGATGCCTCTCGTCGTCTCCCACGCTTCTTTGAGCTCAGAAGTCAGATCATCAACAAGCAATTCCCCTCTAAATCCAACCGGAGAATGCATTCGACATTAAATGCGTCATCGTCATCAATTAAACAACAACAACAACTCATAGAACCGACCAAAGATAGAAACCCTAGCGAGAAAAAGAAAAAGATGCAACAAGAGCACAACTCGGGATCAATTCCTTCCGCCCCAAAATTCAAACAAAAACATAGTCGGAAACACCAAACAAATAACAATTCACACAGCCCAACCAAGAATTCTTACCTAAAATATAGTCATCCCAAAGGCGCGAATTTTCGCGCGCCTCGCAGCTCCCGAGCGATCCAAACGCCTCAGATGTCGAACACCTCCGGCACGATTCCGCTGAAAAATAACAACAACAACAACAACAAAAAATGCAAGCAAGAAATAACTCAGGCGACTATAAACCCTAAGAAAAAATCTAAAATTTATTTGCCATGAATTCTTACGCAAAAAAATTACGAGAATTTTTTTCTCTCTCTCTCCCCCTCTCTCTCTCTCTCTCTTCTGTGGAAAGAGGGACGCTCACAGATTCGTCGATCTGTTAGCCAATGAGAGGTCTCCAAATAGGTAGTGAGAGAGAGAGGTGTCGGATCCCCTCGTTGGTCTCTTCTAAGAACTCGGCGACTTGCAATTGGTTACGTGTCGCTCTCTCGATCAGGTCCATCCAGAGTAGACGACTGCGCCGGTGCGAGAGCGACACGTGCCACGATCCTTCCAATTTCTTATTATACTAATTAATTAACATATATAATATAATAATATGGTCATGATGATATTATTTTAAATTATCGGTAATTATTATTATTAATTAAATTGGAAGGTTCGAGGGGAGTTGACGGCATCCGGCAGCGAATATTCCGTTTCTGGGAATTCGTCGTTAGATGAGAAATTATTTTATAATCGTGTTTTATTAGATTTATTAACTTCATTCATCCACAATTATTATATTTTTATGTGTCAGTGGGTCTGACTCAATTGCTAGTTCGAAATAGTTGTTGACACTTGACAGCCTTCAATTTAATTGTTAGAATTATCGATTGAACTTTTTTTTTTTTACTTTACCGAAAGTTTCACTTTTTTTTTTCTTCGAATTAAGGGGTGGCTATGCCAACTTAATTAACTAAAAAGCATAAGAATGTATTAAGTGACATTTGGTTGGGGTTAAAGGAATATGTAGATATTTTACGGATTATACTTTTATTCTGTAAAATGTACAAAAGGCAAAGTTGTTATTTTTAAAAGAATTAATCTTATAAATAGTAATTTAGAGTTCACGTATTCTTTACAATAAGTAGAATAGAGAAAATCTAGTGCAAACTTCAAAAATTGGCTAATCATATGAGTTATATGTGTTAACCCCAGAGTTAAACTCACCATGAAGAATATGAAGACCAATGAGGGTTGAAGTGGACCCCTCCTCATTTAAGTAGAGATTCGTTCGAGTTCATTTGAGTGTAAATTTTTTTTTAAAAATGTTAAGCTTGTAAAGAGTGAAGTGTCACATGAATTGAATTGTCACCTCTATTTCTAAACATGGATGTCCTTTGGAACAAGAATATATTTTAAAGAATAAAAAATTTTATTCACAAAAATATAATATTCTTCTCATATTTTTATTCTATCCTTTGTTTGGCTCAACAAGAATAAATTTTAAATATATTATATTTTGTAATTAAAATATTTTATTATAAATACTTGAATTATTATTATTAAATAATATTATAAATATATGGTTAAATTATAAAAAATAAAAGAAATGGTAAAAGATGAAAATGGTGAGAATATATGTATTCCACTAATAGCTATAATGGTCACTTGGTAATTATAATGATCATCTTCTTAATAAATAATAATCATCATATATATAACAAGTTCATAAAAGAATTTCCATTAATAAGAGGGAGACACACCCATGTCCATGAAATCAATATGAACATTGTAGCTCAACATCAAGTATATCAACTAGGATATAAATAAAGAATTAAGATGATGTATATGGCATATATGAGACCCATACTAACTACCTAGTTTTGTATACCTTCTTCTCTATATTTAAGTTTGTTTTATATTTACCAAAACAAGACCCAGTCAATTTTTCCACTACTTTTTTTGAAAATAATTATTTTTTATTTAACTTTATGTTTAATATTTAATCAAATCGAGACTCTTCTAAAAACCAAAATATCCTTTTTTTTCCTACTTGTAGTGAGATTAAAATTCTGGAAAAAAATATGTTATCAAATAATAATAGATATCTGATTTTATCTATTAGTTATTTTCAGAAATCTCTTTCAGTCAATAGGAGATTTAATTTGATTTAATGTGAGAAGAATTTAAAATTTAAGGAGATAAATTAATATTATAAAATGCGACAAAAATATCAGATAAAATCATATTATTGTTAGGATTTTTATTTTCATAAGAAGTAAAAGAAATCAGATTAAACTTGGAACAAACTTAAATGTGAAAACTAAGACATATAGCAGGGGCATAATATGATCCAATTTCTTTTAGTCGAACCAAAATTTTATAAAGCCATTTTATTTTTCTTTTTTTAATCTTTTAAACTTCTATTTTGTCTTATAATCAAAGCTCAAATTTATCAACAAGGATTGATCGTGAAGTGATAAGTGGCTTCTTTTCGCTTAATCGAGTTCGAGTCCTTACAAAAAATTCTTATTGGGAGTTTCACACTATCAAGTACGTGATGCGGAATGACCTAACTGGATTAGTCGGATTGACCTGACGACCTCAACCTATGGACAATGCGCTCTTTAGCGTCATACGGGTTGAACTTCCAAACACCGAAGACTGACTATAAAAAATATAAAATAATAAAAGCTCAAATTTAATACCTGTCATTACCAATATTTTCTTGTTAGGTTTATTGTTATGATTATGTACGAGAGAAATTATGCACCGCAAGAAAAAAATTCGAGAAATTTAAGATGACACAGAGTTTTATTAGATGGAAGAAACAAAAGAGGATTACAAGGCGAATTGCTTTCTGCTTGGATCCTTATGGAGTTTATATAGCCACTCATTTTTATAGACGATAGAAATTACAGACCGATTGGACTCTAAATTAATTCTCCAAAAATATGACACATATATCATGATAAGAAAATAAATCAATTCACAATCACATATAAAATACTCCATAAATTTTTTGTTCAGGGGCTTTGCCCCCCACACCCCCCGAATGCCCTCATAGACCCCATAAGCTCGCTGAACGGATAACGAAACTCCCGTAGTGCGAGGGCGCTTTTTACTTCGGGTGTCTTGAGGTCCAGACGAGTTTAGTTGAAGGAATATGAAGGTATTTGTTAATTAATGTCTTGAATCATATTTTAACTAAAAATCTGTTTGGATCCCAAAAAGTAAAAGGAAATATGTTTGACATATTTTGTATATTTCCTTATCATGAGATTGTTAAGAAATTGATTTATTTCTTTATTACAAGGTAGGTGTCCTATTTTTGGGATCAATATAGTCATAGTTGGTTTCTAATTCCTATCATCTGTTAAAAGAAGTGCCTATATAAACTTCCTAGGGGTCCAAAAAGAAATCAATCTGATCTTATAATCCTCTTCTATTTCTTCCATCTAATAAAATTCTACGTCACCTTAAATTTTTCGGATTTTCTCGCGGTGCATAATTTCTCTCATACAGAAATCCTAACAAACTGGTATTAGAGCGAGGCTTCATCGTCGATTCTTCGTCAGACGTAGAGATGACATCGCACAACATAAACATCGAGAAATTCACGGAACAAAATAGTTTCAGTCTCTGGTAGATCAAGATGATGGCACTTCTAAAACAATAAGGAGTCTGGGCGCCACTTACGAACATGCCGAAGAACAAACCAAAGGAAGAATACTCGAAGAGCAAAGAAAAGGAGTCAAACCTCGCAAGTTTGGCGGCACAGGAAGAGAAGGCGCACTCCATGATCTTGTTGTGTCTGACGGATTAGGTTATTATCGAAGTCGCTGATCAAGAAACAGTGGCCGGTCTCTGGTCGAAACTTGAGAGTTTCTACCAGACCAAGTCTCTGACCAACAAGTTGTTGTTGAAGCAATATTTGTTCGCCCTCCGCATGCAAAAAGGTACCCCTCTGAAAGATCATCTTGATCAGATGAATACTCTGTTGATGGAATTACGAAATATAAATGTGAAGATTGAAGATGAAAATGCTGCCCTACTTCTGTTGGTGTCTCTTCTTCTATCGTACGAAAAATTTGTTTTATCATCGGAAGAGACACAATTACTTTGGAAGAAGTAAGATCGAGTCTGCATACTCGTGAACTTCGTCATAGGGCGTCTGACAAGGCTGTGGAGACTCAGGTCGTAGGGTTGGTAACAACCGCAGAAAAGATAAATCCTAAAAAGGGTAAGTCGAAGAAAAAGAACATATGCAACTACTGCAAAGAACCGGGTGATTGGATTGCCTCAAGTAAAAAAAGAAAGACACGGTTGCTGCAGTAGCTCACCAAAATAGCGAATCTGATGATGATTTGGCTTTTATGGTATCCGATAAAAAATGTTTGTTGGAGAGTTAGGTTCTCGACTCAGGATGTTCCTATCATATGACTCCGTACAGAGAGTGATTCTCAACTTATCATAATATTAATGGTGAAAATGTCATGTAACGTCCTAATACATTTAAAAAAGGTGGAAATTGATTAAAAGTGATGGGTGTTTTGATCATTGTGTAAGAAAGTACAGCAGTAAAAAAATGTGTATAAAAAAAAAGAAAACGTCGTTCGTCTCCCCACCTCCCGACGCCTTATAGTACACGATGGAGAGAAAAAGAAACCAGCAGCCGCCGCCCCTTTTGGCCACCTGATCTCCTCCGTCCGGCCATTGTTTTTCGCATGAGAGATACCGATGGAAAGAGAACGACGAGATAAACGTTTTGACATATAGTATGAGATGATCGGTCCACCGTTCCGCGACGCAGTGAGAGAAAAACCTGAGGAGGCCGAAAAATCCACCGGCGATGATTCCAGCGACGATTCCGATTTCGATTCGCACCGATCCTTCTCCTGGTGAGTTGTACAACATTCTCAGGTCGATTAGGATCATTTGGAGGAGTTTTAATCATGTTTCTGTTCAAATCGTATAGGAAGCTGAGATTTGAGACTTTCCGACGAACTTTTCCGGTGAACTTTCTGACGAACATACGGTGAACTCCGGTCGAGCTCATCTCGATGTTCTAGTAGGTGCACACATGAGGCAAAATGAAATCAGGTTGCTCTTCGTATAATAATTAGTCGCTAATCTTTTATTTTTAGGTTCGTAAGTTTTGGATTCTGATCGTTCGCCGATGACCCTTCCGGCGACTCGTTATCGTATCGTGGTTGGTAAGCGAATAGGAATGTGCATTTGATTTGATTTCAGTGATGTGAACAAATTTAAAATAATTTATTTTATTGTGGATGAATAAAGCGTTCGGTGGTTCTTTTCGATGTTTCGGCGGGTACAGTTGTGGCTTTGAGAACGACAACTACAATAGTTATGGCATGAATGTCGGGCAGCTAAAAATAATTATTATAATGTAGTTAAGGTTCTAATTATGTATTATTTTAAGTTTGATTGAATTTCGCTTATAGGAGGTTGCTAATCGGAAAGTGATAGTTCGTGGGTTGATATAATTTGATTAGGCTATTACTAGACGACAAAGCATTCTTTTCCTTCTCCGTAAGTATTTTAGCAAATCTATAATAGGACTTAGCTTATGATAAGTACGTTGAATTATTGCGATGAGTGAATTATCAATTAAATTTTATAATATTAATTTATCAAGTAATGGATATGATAGGTTGTGCTTACTTTTGATTGGATTCAGACGAGGGGATAATTTGGTGACTCGATGAATCCAAGGTGAGAAAACTTATCTCAACTGATATGAATTGCTAAACTCTTCAGAGTGATGACATTGTTCCACCCGATGTGGAATGAATTATCGTGATAGTTTCCTTCATGCATATTCATATATTTGTATGCTTCATATGTGCGTCATCATATGACTTGTGTTATTTTGTTATGAATTTTAGAAATTCGTTGAAGTTTATTCTTTGTGGAATTGAAATGAATATTTGATTTTTGAAAGGAAAATGTATATAATGGTTTTAATTATAAACTTCTATTTGAAAATTGCATTCATGCATCATGTGCATTACATGTAAAAACTCGTATAAGACGGAGTGTTTTCACCTCGGAGGATTGGCCAACTCCAAGTAAATCGGTTGGGTTCGGTTTGCTCTGTGTCGATATAGTGACACGAGAAGCAAGTTAAACACCCTGTGTCAATATAGTGACGTGAATGGTGGAATTAGAACAATCATCCTGTGGCGATATAGTGACACGAGAGATGGAATGAAAAAAGAAAAGAAATAAGCTCTGTGTCGATATAGTGACACGAGGAGCGGTTCAACGTCCTGTGGTGATATAGTGACACGAGGGACGGAATTAGAACAACCAGCCTGTGGCGATATAGTGACACGAGGGGTGTGTGAAGAAGTACTCGATTGACGAGTGGTATGGATATCTGTGTTTGATGATGTTTTCCCAAATCTTATTATGTTATTTTATTATCATGCATGTGCATCCATGGCATTCATTTTGGTATGAGCGTTATTTAAATGAATTTTTTTGGTGAAATGAAAAGGGTTTGAAATAATTTCTGAAAATGAAAAAGTTGATTTTTCCTTCGTTGTTTGTAATATTTGATATAGTCATTTTACTCACTGAGCCTCTTTATGCTTACTCCTCTCGTTTAACTTTTTTCATGTAATGAATGAAAGCTTGCATAGCATGAAATAAGAAATGTAAAGGGACTAGGAAATGAGCATGTGTGAGAGGCGTAATTATTGAATGACTAACTTTGTATTTCATTGAGTTTTCTTATATGGATTTATTGCTTGATGAATGTTTCGAAAGATTTTGAAAATGTTGGATAATTGTGTGGAGCGAAGGACGCTCACGTTATATGGTACGAGTATCTGGCTCGTGATTTTGATTCGAGAGTGAGCTTGAGACTCACTATTTTGGGTATGCGTCCCGTGATTTTAACTATATGATGAATTGCCAGTAATGACCTTATAATTGCCTGTGATGATTAAAGTTTTGAAGTTTAATTATTGAAATGAGAAATATATGAATTGTTGTATATGACGTGTAGACGAATTTACGCATACGTCATGCCAAAATTTTTGAAAATTTTCAGAGTCAATTTATTTTTGGAAACGTTGATTTCCGTTGATTTTCAGGTTTCACCCCTTGTGGTGCCAAAAAGTGGAAGGTCATCCCAAGTTATGGTATCAGAGCTCAAGGACAAGATCCAATTCACGGAGTGTGGGTAGGAATGGATAGTTGCATGTTATGTTTGTGCATGTTCCATTGCATGTGAAATTGTTGTAATGAAATTGTAATTTGAAATTAGTGCCATGTACATATATATGAACTAGTATCTAAGAGCCAAATTGTGGTTATATTAAATGGTTTTATGTTATGCTGATGTGGCAAAAAAAATGGTATTTACATCCATACGAAATGGTATGCTAGATGCATAGTTGGGTGGAAGCATGTTATTGAGCAATTGAAGATCTTATAAGATATTTTGATGTGCATCATAGAATGATTGCAAACTTACTTGATATTTAAATGTCACATGATACTAATTGGATTCCCTATGATATGCTATGGTTGGAATAAAAAAAATCATTTTTACCTTATTGATTAAAATAAGCAATGAGGTGCTTAAATGCACATCTATGATTATTATCCTTGTCCCATGATAGTGTCTTGATATATGGTAGAGTACAAATTATTATTTGCTAATGTTACAATCTTGGAGAACATTTAATTTGGGAAGTATGTTGTGTAGAAAATACGGATCTGGACAATTTAAAACAATGACAAAGTGTTTATTTATGTTGATGTATGCTCATAGTATACATGTACATAGTTGTGTATAAATATGCATTTAAATAATATGTCTGGTTATTGAAAAAAAACTCACAATCAAATAATGTTGGCCATGTCATAGAGCAATGTCACAGTGAAGTTGGTTGGTTCATTATTTGGTACAATTGCACATTATCATCATATTGAACGGTCTTAATGAGTCAAGTGTAGTTGAGATAATATTTTTGTCATAGGATTGTTGTTTTGCTAGCAAAGTGAGTCAAATGAACATGATGGTGATAACTATAAGTGAGAATAAGATTTTAAAAAAAAGTTAATATTTTGATAGGAAATACCCGAGTGGGTATTCAAAAGGAGGCGATTGGACAAAAAAATGATGATGAGAAGGGACACATCAAAAATTCGTATTATTTTGAATTTAAGGGAGTATAAATAAAAAATGTATAGACGAGTCAAAATTTAAGTAAGATGATTAATATGTAATAAATAAATAAATAAAAATGTTGGGTCAGAGATTCATTAGTTTCCATTAAATTTATTATGGATGAGGAAAATGAAACCATGAGCACTAATTTAAAAAAAATGATGATTATTGAATATCCATGAATTAGCATCGAGTAGTAAAATCCTTTATATAAATTGGTTGTCTTGTGCGACCTATTGTATAGTTGAATAATGCTCTTGACAAATCATTTACTGATGAAAATAAAATAAAATAAAATAAATAAGTGAAGTGCTCACACAATCTAAATGCTCATTGATTCATTAAATGTTATGAATAGTGGTAAGTTAATGGTTTTCGGTCGACATGGTTAGCTGTTACGAGTGACATGTTGAATCGTAATGGATATAGGTACTTAAAAAAATTTGTATGACCTTCGATAAATACATGGAATTGATAATAGTGATGGCTTTGGTAAATATGGTAGCTACTAAGGGTAAAGTAATAAAAATTATATGTCCACATGTTGACAGGAGAAAAGAATCAAGTGTAGAAATAAAATTTGTACAACTTGGTTGCATAACCAAGAGTGATGTTGAAGTCATGAAAGGAGTCAGGCAAAAGTCCTTGTATATACTACAAGGCACAGTAATTTCTGACGTGGCTGCAATAAGTAGTTCGTCTAAATCAGAATCAGAAGTATCCAAGTTATGGCCAATGTTGTAAGACCCGACCCGGGCATCGACCCGGATTGCTTAACGGGTCAGGTCGGACCGGTCGGACCGGGTCGAACCGAATGGTCGGACCGGATAATATAAATTAATACGTAATATCTTAAGGCGACCATTGTAATATTATTAATATGCAATATCTTATTTAGCAAAAAATACAAAACATAATATAATAAAATATTTAGATCAAATAATATAATAAAGTAAGCATTAATTGAATCATCAATCGAATATTTTCTAAAAAATCTCGTGAGGTAATTATAAAAATAAAAATATTGATGAAATATTATATTTATAATAAAGAAGAATGTTAAACATAAATCTCAAATAAAGATATATATAAATAATATTTTTTTAAAAGTTTTAATAATTTTTGTATGGGTCGGTCAAACCCGCCGAGTCGAGCGGTTGAACCCGGGTTTTGATCGGGTTTGACCGGGTTAAAGCGGGTCAACCGTTTGGCCGGGTTTTGATTGACCCACGGGCCGTTTTAATGCCCGGACACCGGTCCGACCGGCCGGGCCGGGCCGGGTCTTACAATAGTGGTTATGGCACATGCAACTTGGACATATGAGTCAGAAAGGGATGGACATCCTCAGCAAGCGCAATCTTCTGGATGGTCAGAAGATATCTGAAATCGGATTCTGCAAGCACTGTGTTTTTGGCAAGCAAAAATGGCATCAATTCAGTAAAGTCGTGCACAAGACGAATGCAACATTCGATTATATCCACGCTGACTATTGGGCCCCTCTCGTATTCCATCTCCAGGAGGTTCTAGATACTTCCTATCTATGATAGATGATTACTCAAGGATGACATGGGTATTCATGATGAAGCACAAGAGCGAGGCATTCAAAATTTTCAAACAATGGAAGACTCTAGTGAAGAATCAGACATCGAGAAAGGTGAAATGCTTTCGTACAGATAACGGCTTAGAATTCTGTTCATCTGAATTTGATCAGTTCTGCAAGGATGAAGGCATTGCGAGACATCGCACCATCAGAGATATATCGTAGCAGAATGGTGTAGCAGAACGCATGAATAGAACTCTTATGAAGAGAACACGGTGCATGCTCTCTAATTCTGGTCTAAATAAATCATTCTGGACTAAGGTAGTTAGCACAGCATGCTATCTTGTCAATCGAAGTCTTGCAACCACGATCGATATGAAAACTCTCATTGAGGTGTGGTTAGGAAACTTTGCTGATTATACTAATTTGAAAGTCTTTAACTGTCCAGCATATTATCATGTCAGCGAAAGAAAGCTAAAATCGAGGGCCAAAGAAGGAGTCCTTTTGGGATATGGTGCAGGTATAAAAAGCTTCAGAATTTGATCTTCCTCATAGCACAAGGTTATTCATAACAAAAATATATTTTTTGATAAGATGTCTATGCTCAAGCAAAAATCAGATATTGTTGACTCAACAAAGGAGGATGTCAACAAACAGGTGGAGTATGAATTAACTCCAATTCAGAATGGGCCAGAAGAATCTCATCAGGTTGAACAACCAGAGTTTGAGGAGCAAGCAGAAGAAGCAAAAAAAGAGATTGTACTATCATTGAAGAGGAGATAAAAATAGATAGTCATACATGTTACACCTTAAGCAATGGGCATGCACTTTTATCATGTCTATTCTTTTCATACTTTTCGCAACTCCTCTTTTTGAAATATTTTTTTGACTTTAACATTTTAGCCTCGAATTTCATTCTTACGATATTTTTTTATCTACCTTTAGCTTTTACACGAAGCGGTTTGACTTGTCAGAACTTCGTTTGTGTTTGGTTGACTTGAAGCTACAGGCACATTTGTAATGTGAAATGTTCTAAATTCACATATCACATCATCTGTGATTGGTGTTCCAAATTATAAGTACTTTACAAAAACCAAACCCATTTTTCTATTTGTCAAAGATTACTTTGATGCATAAATTTTTGAAATGAAGTTATGCAATCATTAAAAGATGATGATGCTTTATCATATACCACACGACTATTTGCATACCTCGCATTTATTGTCCAACGATTAAGGATATATTTCTTAGGCAAGTATTCCACACCATTTTTTATGAAGAACAACTAAAATATGACGACAAAAATGTCATCTTGCTCTAATTTCTTGTACAATATTCTTAACTCATCCACACTTTGCACTGAATATACTAAGTACACATATTTATCGCCGGCCATAAAAACTTTACATTCATATAAGTTCGACAAGTTTAGCTGCGGGACGTGCTCGCAGGCAAGTAGATCCTCATAAGCATTATGACTTTGAGGACATGGTTACATATGCATTCCAAGTAGTTGAAGAGGTGGAATCGTCAGATCAAGTTACAAGAATTCTATCGCATGTGCAAAATTAGAATAGGGATTGGCGGCGACAGAAAGTGTTAGATATCCGATTGTAGGATTCAATTCAAGATGAAGATTTTTAATTAATATCTTGAATAATACTTTAACTGAAAATCTATTTGGATCCCAAGAAGTAAAATGAAACATGTCTGACATATTTTGTATATTTTCTTATCATGAGATTGTTAAAGAATTGATTTATTTTCTTATTACAAAGTAGGTGTCCTATTTTTAAAATTAATACAGAGTCTCATAATTCTCTTATATTTCTTTCATCGAGTAAAATTTTGCGTCGCCTTAAATTTTTCGAGTTATTATTAACCGATACGACAATTGTCCTCTTGTGATGTCTTACCTCTCCTTGGATTTGCTACCAATTCTGTTGTGTGTGCGTGAAGCCTGTGAGAGGCCCCCACCTAGTAACACACTTCAATTATCGGATTAATACTGTAAATTCTTGCGAGTTTTTATCTGAACTCAATGAGCAGCTGTGATGAGCAGCTGTTTTATCCATGCATCAGAGGGCCATGCTTTTTTTTCTCCTCCCACTATGTTATGGCACTTTGTCCTTAGAAATTCTGAAGAAATATGCCTTCAGTTCAGGGATTAATTTAGAAGCAAAGTCAGGAAGAAGAAACGGGAAAAAAAATGTTTTCAGACATTAAATATTTCAAGTTTAGTTGGAGATTCCCACAAGAATACTATTGAAACTAGCAAGTCAATGAAGGCGACATCTTATCTACTCTCCCTTGTGCATTTAATGGATGGTGAACAGAGTCAAAAAGCTCCCATGTTGCCAGTCTGTGTCAGAGAGGCTTGGCCACTTTGATGTCAGCAGCATTTAACACAAAGCAGAAGGCATAAAGACTGCTGCAGACTAATGATAATTTAATGATTGACATATTGTATTTCGAGTAGATTTGGACAACAAATAACATGATTACATAATTAAGCGAGTTGAACCTGGCATCACAGATCAGCCAAAGAAAACAAGGGTGATCTCGTTTCTGATGTTTAGAACTCTCAACATAACTTTGAGACGACGACAACATGGCCACCCATCCAGTAAGCAGGCCGGTTTTAGCTTTCTCTTGTTCATGTTCTTGAGAAGTGTGCTCCCTTCCAGTTGAAGAAAACGGGAACTCCGTCCACAATGTTTAAGGTTTTAGTTCAGGTGGCTTGTGATAAAGGAATTGGCCGTCAAGGACTGATGAGGAAGATGACTTGCCTCCAGGGCTGTGCAAGCTAATTGAGCCCACGAATAACTGATGGAAGACAGATTGACTCAAGGGATCAGAAGTATTGACGATGACTCCAGTTGCCATATCTGGAATGTCAAGTCCAGTAGTGTTGAGACTGCTTAAGGCGATTTGCTCCGATGCAATTTTACATGCCTTCTCTAATATGGAATCAATGTATTTATGGTATGCATCCATCCGAATCTGCACATGCTTTTGAACCTGTTCAAGATGCCAAAGAAAACTGGATAAGAATCCGCTAAACCATTGGGTTTGACATAAAAAGCAAGCAGAAGTTTCCCATGTTTCCATGCATCCGAAAGAACTTTGCCATTAGCCAGGGAGATCACAGGCAATGTTACTGCAGAATTGAGTATCTCTCTAATAAAGTTGAGTTAAATGAGATGTGAATTGCTTCAGAAACTACATAAGTTGAAGGAAGTGACTTAATAGTATAAGTTCAGATATCCAAATGGAAAACTGATGTTAGTATGCAGCTCCAAAAAAATGAAAATGCCGAATTTTCAGGTTCTACAAAAACTATTCAAACTCCCATACCATGATATGAGCAACATGCTCGAGGTAGTTTTTTTTTTTTTTGAGAAGTATGTTCATTCATTTCTTGGGAATTTGAAAAAATTAAGGAGAAAAGTGTGTCATGCAGTAATGTTGGTAGGCTGAGGAAATATATTAGAAGTGTAAAAATAACTACTAGCCCTTTCAGGGAAAAAAATTTCTAGCATGGATATAAGATTTAGTTCATAGGGCCACAAAAGGAATGGAAGACGAAGCTTGTGATTTTTATTAGAAACCCTGTCCATTGAGCTAACATACTGCTCTGATAATGTTTCACATAGTTGATGAAATAACCAAAACTAAAAGGCTACTGCAACTAGCCATTGCATCAAGGTCATTGAAATGTGAAAACCATCTTAACGGCCTGTTGTAGTAGGGAAGGAAAGATACTAGGCTTTTTTTTAAGGAGGAAAGATACTAGGTTTTCTTTTAGAAGGAAAGATACTAGGCTTAGGTAAACTCAAGGTAAGACAATAATTTATGCAGCATAATAGAGTATATACCTCTACTTGTTCATGCAGCCTTCTTTGCACTTCCATTTGTGCTCTTAGTGCTTCTTTCACTTCTTGACCCCTGAATAAAACACCATTAATCAAATTTATGCTTTTACGAAATGTTAAGAAAAAAAACTTCATAACGTTGCCTAATCTCAACAAATTTGGTCAAGGGCGAAGAACAGGAATTCATTTCCTTACTCATTCACATCCTGATCTGGTACCCTCGACGATAATGCACTGCTACTTGGATTCTCTAAAAGATAGGAGGCTGAATTTCAGGTCCAACGAACAGAAAAAGCAAAGAGGTTAGTTCAAGGCTTTAGCATCATGTTACATTACCAAGAGAGCTCAAGCAAACAGAATGCAAAAAAGAAAAAAAGAGGGCTAGAAAATACACTTATCAATGTTAGCACAGGTGATGGAAAAAAGAGCCGCATTCTGGAAGAAACAGAAAATATCCAAAAGAAACACCAAATCTGATCGAGACTGCCAGGTGAACCCAACTATTTCTCCACTGATTGTCAAGAGAACATGATTACTAAACTCCAGAATAAGTTAAATGGATGTTTCCGGTAGATATATACATGATTGATTAGTCAATGAACTTGGGATAATTATGACCCTGGCTAAGGTTTTTTTTTTCTGAAGAACCACAGAAAATGGATAACTATCTGGCAAATGAAAATTCCAGCCAAATCATGCTAGACACTTGGGTTCCCCTCAAGCAACAAAAACAAAAAGGACAGACACCCAGGTATTAATGAGACAAGTTGACAACAAACATTCAAATAGGACTGTGCAAAGATGCATATTTCTGATACCATACTAGCAGGAACATTGAAAGGATAAGCAACGAGCATAGAGATTTTTCAGCATCTAGAAACATGAAGACATGATGATCCTTTGTATTTACCATCCTTGGATTGCTCGGTCATTTCTTTGCCTGACTGCTTTCCTAATCTGTATTTCTGGAAAACGAAATTAGAAAAGGAAAGTTAAAACCAAGCCGAGGTTATAGCAACAAAGTACTCAAGAATGTGATAAATGGAACTCTAATGTAAAGTAAATTTGACTAACAAAACCTGAAGATGGCTTTTCAAGTGAAAAAGAGTCAGTCCCTTCACTCCCATTGTCCGCATAATAGTTTTAGGGGTTGCCTCTACAATATTAATGATTAATCAGCACATCAAGCACAAAAGAATCAGAAAAGTGATTTGCATAAATGAAACCATGTTCACATGATTTTCTAAAGGCATGTGTATATACAGAATATAATCATATAATATTATCTTAGAATATGAACGAAAAACAAAGACAACGTCTCTAAAACATAATGGTGAACGCACAAATTCATGTATATGCATATAAATGTGTCTATATACAGTCTTACTATGCTATGAACAGAAGGCAGTTTTTTTTTTCTTTGACGAGAATCCAGTTTAACAATTGATAAGAAAACAAGCCAATAGAAGTGTATCGATTGATATATGCACAAAGATGTTTGACAAATTTATAAACTCAAAGACATAAGACTGCTAGCAGAGAAAATTCAACAAAAGATGATATTCAGCAAAAAAACATAATGCGGAATGGTCAAAATAACACAACATAATCACACTCGGGAAAGCATAACACGTTGAATATGCCCCAGAACCCTGACAGAAACTACATCTGTATATAGAAATAACTGCTAGAGACAAGTGCACAGTATCATTAAAAGTATATCACTGTCCCCTTCAAACAAGAGGATAAACGAGTAACATGTGTCCTTTAGGAACTTTTTAGAAATCATAAGAGTAGGTAGAGGAAGCAACACTAGGGAGACATGATTATTTGCATAGTAAACTGACCACTCAAATTTTGGGCATCTGAATTTCCACTGTAAGATAGGAGAGACAAATCATCCGAAAACAATCATAAAGGAGACAGATTGCAAGGAGCAGCAAAGAAACAATCTTTTAAATCACAAAAGAACCTGCTGTTTGGAGACCTGATTCGCGGACCTGCGTATCAGGGTCATGCTGAGAGGAGAAACCAAAAAATTAAACTAAAAAGTTGCATTGAGCTCTTTTGAACTCCAAACGCAAAGAACACTGCTGAACCAAACCAACAAGCAGAAACGTCTATGACATGTAATAAAGGGAAACGCAAATTAGAGAAAGTGAATTAGGTGTGGTGATAACAACTGGGCCATTTGCGAAGGCAGAATTGGTGAACATTTTTTTTCAAGAGCTAAAAGATATGAACTTGGCAAAATAATTACGACGATATATCAGAGAATGCAGCAGAACCGCGCGACAAGGAGACATTTTTCAGCCAATTTTGACCGCAGGGGAGAGGTAGATCGCCCTCAAAGACCCAAAACTTAATCCGCAGCAACACTGATAAATCACGAATTCTCGACCAGAAAGTCACGATCTCACATTTAATCCATGAGGAACCACACGAGCAAAAGATCCAATTAAGAGGGCAGAAAAAGGTACGAACTTTCGGGTCCCCCGAGCTGGGCGACGGCGTCGACGAAGCGCTCGTGGAGGTCCGCCGTCCATCTGAGCCGGGGCTTCGGGTCCGCCGTGAGGACGAGGCTGGGACTGTGTGTCTCCTCCGGTTGAATGGAAGCTTCCGGCCGGTGGATCAGACCAGAGAACATGATCTCCCCTCTCCTCTTCCCACCCCCCTCTTCAACTTTTGAGCCCAAAAAGGCGGAGCAGGAGGCGATGGGGAAAAGGGAAACGCAGCGCGGAAAGATATCAAATCTAAGAGGCTGAGACGACCAACAAGATAACACCTCTCGTAAAGCTCAAACAAAGAGCGCCCCCAAGTCGCCACTGCTTTTTTTTTTTTTTGCCTCTCGGTCTTACCCTGTGGCCACTGCTTTTGAGAAGTTTAGGAACAGCGATGTCTCTAGAGAGAGAGAGAAGGAAAAGGTGGTCGCTTTTTGGCTTTTAGCTCTGGTTCTTAATATGAGTTTTTGTGCTTGGAAGGAAGGCAGTAAGTGCAAGATCGACCCCTTTTTAGGCATTGGGACCGATGGATTTGCACAGGGAGAAAAAATGTCTAGGGTTCTTTATTTTTTATTAATATTCGAACGAAAATGAGAAAAAAAAATCATGTAGCCGAATAATATCGATGAGCAATGGAGAAAGTGGGTGGTTTCTTATTAATATTTTAAATTTGAGATTTATGTAGAGTACCCGTTAGAGATGACAATATTTCTCGCCCCCCGCAGGATTCTCCGTTCGGGGCCCGGCATTCGGAGATTTTTTCCCCCACAAGGATGGGAATGGGGGCCAACCTGCCCCCGCCCTCTCTTTCGGGGATCGAGGCGAGGTGAACTATCCCCGTCCTATTGAATCTTCGAATCTCCGATAATATTTTTAATTAATAATTTATTATAATTATATTCATTAGATTTCATCTCATTCATTCATTTTGTACATATATATAACATAAAACCCTATCTCCCTCTTTCTTTCTCCCTAAACAACAGCCTCACAAAACTCATCGCTCCAATGTCTGGCCGTCAGCCGTCAACCGCCAGTGTCCCTTCACCAGTCGAGGGAGGTGTCATCGTCGTCGTCGAGGGCGGTGCCATCGTCGTAGTCAAGGGCGTTGTCGTCGTCGTCATCGAGGGCATCGTTGATCTGGTTGAGGGCGGGTCGATTAGGTCGTCATCGATGTTGAGGGCCGCCATCGTCGGCGGCGACGGCATCATCGTAGATCATCGTCGAGGGCAGTGTCATCTTCATCATCGAGGGCATCATCGTCGATCCGGGCAGGTCGATCCGATCATCGTCGATTCGATCGATCCGGTCGTCATCAATTTAATCGATCAAGTCATCGTCATCGGCGGCGGCGACATCGTGGATCGTCGTCGAGGACGTCATCGTCGTCGTCGAGGGCCGCCATCGTCGTCATCGACGACGTCGTCATTGGTGAGGGCATCGTCGTCGTCTAGAGCATTGTTGATCCGTTCGATCTGGTCGACGGCGGTGTCATCATGGGTCGTCGAGAGGACCGCCATCGTCATCGTTGACGAGGGCCGCCATTGTGGGTGACCCGAGGGCGAATCACGTCTGCGCACAAGTGTGCGCATAGGTGATTTGATTCACCTCTGTGCACAGTGTGCGCAGAGGTGATTTCAATCACCGTTAACTTTTTTAATTTGATTTTTTAAATTTTTTTCAATTACTCACATTCTAATTTTTTCATATTTTTTAATAAAAAATTTGGAGAATCGGAGTCCTCGCGGGGATTCGGGGCCCGCGGGGATCGGGACGAGGAATAAAATCCCTCCCCCCCGGAACAGGGATTCGGGGCGGACGATGGGGTCGGGGCGGGGGAGGTATTCCCCGTCCCGAAGAGGGTCATATGCCATTCCTAGTACCGTTCTATATTTCCATGTAGAATGTTTATTTCTTATTATTTAATTCATTTCATGATTATACTTCACGATTAAATTGATGATATACTTTTTGGATAAAATAATATCTATTTATTTAAGTAATTTTATAATAAAAATATATTATTTAAGACTAAATAAATTATAATTGTTAAATTAATCATTTTTATTAACATGATTTGATCATGACCGTCGAATAATGTGATGATATTGATTTAATCATATTCAATATTTATTATATACTTTAAATTAATATATTATTTTTTTTAAATTTAATAAGTAAAATATTATTGTACATCTGTCTATCTCAAATGTTCTATATATACATTTTCCTCTTCAAATTTGTAATAGCTTTTTAAAGTTTAAAAAATCGACTTCACACTTTTTAGAAGAGAAAAATATCGACCTTCTGCAAAATATTCTTTAAGTCAAAATATTCTGCAAAATGTCGACCCATGGATTGGTTTTTAAGCCCATAAAACATATTCTTTATTTTTTTAGTCAGTTTTTTAAAATTTAAAATTTTTCTTAAAATCATTTTTTAAAAATAAAAATCACGCTTTTCAAATGTTTTTTTCGGATTCAACATTCATATAATTACATCTTAAAGAAATATAAAATAAATTAAAATTGAACATACATATATGCTACTAAAATTTCAAAGTTATCAAAATTAGAGATCCAATAGAGTTACGAAATTATATATAAATTATTATGCCTATAATCAAAATTTAATAAATTATGAATTAATTATATATAATTTATAAATAAAAATTCATTCCAAGACTCTCTTTGATTTTTAGGTGGAGGTCTAATTTTAACGGGTGAATTTAAATCTATTGAATAATAACCCTAAATTATATTAGGGGTGCTATTTTTTAATTTTTCAGTTCAATTTTTCGAAATGGACATGTTTTATGATAGGACAAGAGTAGTTTATATCAGATCGAATTTTTGATCCAAAAATTGTCCATTATTTTTTAGATTACTTTTTTAAATATAAAAGTCACCGTAAAATCATTTAAAGTTAAAATCATTCTCTAGGGTCAATTTTTTCAGAGCTCTATTTTTATATAATTATATTTAAAAATATATATCATAAATTAAAATTAACATAAATATAAAATATACTACTAAAATTTTAAAGTTACCGAATTAAAGTTCAATAATGACAGAAAAGTATGAAAATTTATATCTATAATAAAAAATAGATAAGTTATGAATTAATTCTATATATAATAAACAGAAATAGGCTCCACGACCCTTACGGTTTTTTTTTGTGGATCCTAATTTTAGCAGATGAATTTTAATTTATTAAAATCATACTAAATTATATTCGTATCCCAAATTTTTTGTTTCTTTGATTCGGTTTTTTTTAGTTGGATAGATTTTTTTGTGTTGGTCAATTTCTTCTTACTCCTCTATTTTGTGGTTTTGTAAAAATTTTCTTAAAATCCTATTAAAAATGTATGAATTAAAATAATAATATTTAGAAATTTATATCATGTTTTATATAAATATAATGAAAACAACCTATTATCACATTATAACTAAACATATAATAGTTTGATCCAATGTATAATTATATAACACAAAAATAGACATAAAAATACAATTTACACTCATTCTTGTAGAATTCATAATACTCAATCAATTATATTATAACAAATGTTTTTCAAGTATTATTCTAATATAATTTTTTTTATGATTTTAATTAAAATAAACTTGCATTCATATTGCAAAAAAAAATTAAAGATGTGAAATTTAATTTTAAAAGTAAAACATAATGTTTAAAAATTAAATAAAGTTTTAACTAAAATGAATGAAGATGGGTATATTAGGAACAATTATAGAACCCTTATACTATATACTATATAAGGTAATAAGAATATAATTTTATATTCAAATCTCTAAGTTTTATTTTGTACAAAAAAGATTAAATATTTAAAATAGAGTTTTAACTTGATATAATTATTATTCACTATTTGGATATTACCTTTTAGACGTGCTAAACAGTGGCTCAAACGATTTGAGATAACAGAGAATAAAATAATGGTAATGAAAAATAAATCTTGCATAGAATATGGATTAAAGTTTTAGAACCTATAATAATTTGACTATTCAACATTTAGTAGCAAGATTTAATGGGCTCATTGTTAGTGTATTAAAAATTGACCCTCGTTAAGTTTAAAGATTATTTGACTAAACTTATAAGT
The DNA here is from genome assembly GCA_030549335.1 of Pontederia crassipes. Taxonomy (NCBI): domain Eukaryota; kingdom Viridiplantae; phylum Streptophyta; class Magnoliopsida; order Commelinales; family Pontederiaceae; genus Pontederia; species Pontederia crassipes. Next base: position 74,985,088 of record CM060188.1, on the reverse strand, counting down.
CACTTATAAATTAGTTTTAAAAAAATCTTAACGCTTGATAATTTTAAAATATAATTGATAAGGAAATTTAGTTGTATCATGACTAACTAGTTGTTATTAATATAAGTAATTTTATTTAAATGTATAATTATTTTTTGAAACAAGTTTCAATCAATAAAATACTTATTACTTTAACTTATCAGTTATTCTATATTAAGTAAGCTAAACAGCCCTAAGTCATCTCACATCTTCCAATAAAAAAATAGTGGAGGGAGAATTTAAGATTGAAATTGTTCGAATTGGGTCGAATTTTCAGTCAAAAAAATCAACCACTATTTTTTTAATCGATTTTCATCATAAAATAATTTGAAAAAGTAAATTTACTTTCTAGCAGGTCATATTTTTTAGGTGATTTGTTTAGGCTCTAGTTTTAGATAATTTGTATATAAAAATTACATAATAAATTAAAATTAATATAAAAGTATTTAATTTTATATTAAATATAAAATAGACTACTAAAATTTTTAAGTTACCAAATTAAAGTTGACAAAAAAGTATGAAAATTTATACATAAATAATTATATCTGTAATGAAAAATAGATAACTAATAATTTAGTTATATAAATAAAAAATGAATTCCACAAATCCTTACGATTTTTTCCGAATGAAATCTTAATTTTAACAAATGAATTTTAATTTATTAAAAATCATCATTAATCATATTTTGACCCGCTAATTTTTAACTTTTTGTTCGCCTTTTTTCTAATCGAATAAGTTTCTCAAGTTGACGTGGTTTTTCTCACACATAAGAGAAAGATATGAGGAAATAGTTTAGGATTTGTTTGACAAATAACTAATGAAGGGACGTGGTAGTGAGTGGTGGGGTGGTGAAATGTGGTGTGTCATTAGAAAGTTCATATTTGGGTAATAAATTATATAAGATGTGGGGTGGACAACGAAGGTTTTATTGTATAAAAATTATTTTTACCCTCCATTATATATTTAAAGTATTTATAATCGTTAATTAGGAATGAACATAGGCTAGGCCGACCTGGTCGCCCTCGCTTGCAACGGCCTAGATTTTTCAATTTTTCTCAATCCGATGGATAATTAGGTCAGGATCGAGGAAATGAGACCCGTAGGACCGAATTCGGATTTTACGTCTCGACCCAGTTGAATAGTAAGATGTAAAAAATGATGATATGGGGAAGAAAGTTTTATTTACTAAAACTCATTCTTACTCTTTAAAAAAAATAAAAGGCAGATAAATATGTATTCACATTATAAAAAGATAATATACCAATGAATCATTGTGTGTGCGAGAGAGATAATCATTGTGTGTGCGAGAGAGATATGTGGTTTAATTTGATAAGAAGAGAAATAATTTCATTTGGTAACAAAAAAAGGAAAGAGGTTAATTTTGTGTAAAATAATCTATTCCTTTTGTGGAATGAAAAAATATAGTGTTTGAAGGGTTTAACTATTCCACCCCACTTCTCTTAACTTAAATAAAAAATATAACTAAACATGATTTAACTAATTTGATTCCTTCATATCTCATTCCACTCCTTCATATCCCTCAATCCTATTTAGCGCATTACCAATTTAAGTAATCGGTAAATTAGATCACCACTTAAATAAATTATCACTATTTAAATTATCGATAATATTACATTATAGTGTTTGGTAAGTACTGATAATATAAATAATAGTCAAAATAAATAGTGATAAAATTACCAAAATACCCTTAAAAATTATTTTAGATTTTTATAACATATTATTATAAATAAACATAGAAAAAAATAGAAAAGTGAATATATATATATATATAAGATGAGACAAAACTAAGAGTTATTTGCAAAATATTTCAAATAATAAAAAGATGAAGTTAAATGACATTTATTTATTAATAAAAAATTTGAAATAAAAAATTTAATTTGAAAGAGATATTTTCATCAAAATATATTTCCATCAGCTGGTAATCTGGAAAGACACCTTCCATATTTGCTATGTAGATTACCAATGAAGTGGTAATCAAGATTACTAGAGCAATTAAAATTATCAGTAATTAATCGCAATCAAACGAGATAATGTGGTGAGTCTTGAGAATTTGAAATAAAATAACTGATAATATATTTAGATTATCTTATACCACACGGCCCCTTAGGGTTTAATAGGCATGCTAGCCACTTAAGTGGGTAGCAATGTGCTCCCTACGTCGAGAGACGTTGGATTTTGAGGGGAAGGTGGATTCTAAAAGACATGATTCAAAGTCGATTCAATAGGTGAGGAGTTGATTCAAGTGTCGGTTCAACAAGTGAGGAGTGATTCAGCAACATCCACACTTCATCTCTCCCATCTTCTCCTTTCAAATCCTGCCCTAGATTTTTCAACCTTGAATTTGATCATCTCTCTCCTCTTCTCCTTACGATCGGACGATGTGCGGTGGCAATCTGTGTGGAACGAGGAAGAGGGAGGTTTGAGACCGCAGACAAGGCGGCCTACCTCTAGAGATTCAGCCCCTCGTCGTCGCGAGCCAAGGCTGATACGTGTGTCTGGGAAGGAGGAGAAGAACCGGATTGAGTACATTCCTCTTCGAGCAGATGGCCTTGTGGTATCACATGATGCAGCAAAACTAGATCAACCACCTCGAGCAAAAGGTCGATGTTGGACTGCAATAGGCGGAGAAGTCGCACACCTCCTTCTAGACTTTGACCAGGAATCAATTCATGGACCCCTTGACTTTGAGCATGGACAATCATTTTTAAGAAAATTCTAGTTTTTGGATATGTATGAAAATTTCATGCTTTTGTTGTTAGATTATGAATTTGAACCCATTTTGTGTGCTGCCATACCTTAAATTGTTGGTGTTCTTTTACAAAATTGAAACTATATTCCTTTTCTTCTTTTGGCACAATCTTTTTACAAGTTTTTAGAATTGTTGTTGCGCAGAAGTTGTTGTTTAGAACATTTACATAGTAATTTTCTTATGTGGCTTGACGAATAATTTTTTTGAAACTGAAGAGAGATTATCAAATTTCTTAAAATTTCAAAGAATAATTTCTTTAAATTATTTAATGAATCAAAATGGCTCGTTGCTCTATTATATCATGCCTTCTTTGATCGTCCATTCACAAAATGACATCTCTTAGATTCTACCATGTGATAGCATGCCCATTAAATTCAATAGTTTATAACGTTCAAACTTCGATGGAAGAAAAGAAAGATGGAAAAGAAATGGTATTTGCTAGGAATGTATTAATTTTAGTGGTATTAGAATTGAGGTGATTGAGACATGATTGACAGCAACAAGAGAGAGAAAGGAATAGAAACGAAAACGACCAATGTGGAGCCGGACAGAGTGGAGAGAAGAGGAAAGGAGGGACCCATCATGAAAATGCCTTGGCTGGTAGTGTCTTATTTTTCTCTCTCCCATTTTGTTTTCGAAATAGAAAATAAAAAAAGTCATTTACTTATTTTTTTTTTCAAATTTAATTGAATTATAATTAATTTTTACGTTTAATTTTGAAATTTGAATTTAATCCTTCTATTTGATTTTGTTAAGTTTTTTATTCTTTTATTATTTATTAAGGAAAGGGTAAAGAAAATAACCCATAATAAAATAGATTCTAAAAAGCGAATTATAAAAGAAAATTGATACGAAGAAAAATTAATTTGAATTGATGGGCGAAAGTTAATTTAAAACTAGAACATACATGAGTAATTTTTGTGGCACAACCTATATAAAATTTTGCTTTGTTAAATAAGTTGGTTACATTTTAATTTAGCTATTGATATTTTAATCTGAATAGACATGACAACTTGTTTATATTAAACCTATCTTGTTAGGCTTTAAGACTGGCCTACATGGCTAATATATATTATAAATATAATTTAAAGTCATATAATAAATTATTTTGTTATTATCTTTACTTTGTAAATATCTTCTTAATAAATAAGGCTTAATAACTCATTAGGTTAGGTGAAGCTTTTCAAATTTATTAAGTAGTAATTTTTTAACTCATTTATTAAAATTTTTAAATGGACCTGCGTTGGAAATTTAATTTCTCAGTGGGCTGTGGCCGTTTCACTTGATGGGCTATCTCGAACACTTAAACAGGCCTAACCCTAAAACGACGCCCTTTTGTATTGCACATCCACGCCGCCTCCACCGCCACCTCTCCATAAACCCTAAAAAGACCTCTCTCTCTCTCTCTCCCTCCCTCCCTCTATATAAACGGCGCAGGAAGAGTCTCCGAGGAACTCGCAGCAAAAAAAGCCCGGCGTTGGAGGGTTCGTAACTCCTCTCGTTCGTCTCTGTTCTCATCCTCGTTTTCTCTTCCCTTCTTTCTGTGGTTTTATCTTGTATCGCTTTCGTTGTTCTTGTTCTTGGCTTTCTGGGAACAGCAAAAGGAAGAGAGCATCAAATGGCGATGATGAGTGGATCTAAACGATCTTAGCGGATTTCAGTGAGACTTTTCATTGGGTCGATGATCTGATTCATTGTTGTTACACACACTGAGCCTCGTGCACCCTCTTCTTCTTGTTTCCTTTTCGTTCCTGCCGCTCTTCTCCATCTTTTTCTTATCGTTTCGCTTCTAAGATTTCAAAAAATGATTTTTTAGTCTTTTCCTAAATCGATAAAGCAAAAAGAACGTTTTTTTCTTGATTTTTCCGAGAAGAGATTGAAATGGTGGGATTGATCTGATGCTGTGATGATTTGCGAAAGCAAATGGTGCGAGGCAGTGGCGGCGGTCCTCCGTCGCCGTGAGCCTTTTTACACCTATAAAACGACTTCTCCTTCCACTGAGCATTATCCCTTTTAAATCTCTCTCTCTCTCTCGTCTCTCTGTGCATTTTGTTTTTTTAAACCTGATTAATACTTTCAGAAAAGCAGGGCATATTCTTTCCATATTGTTTCTTTGATATTATTAGCGATCTTTTGCTGATTAATTTGTTTATAATATTTTTGTTGTATAATCTAATTTAGTTAATCAAGTAGATTTCAATATTAAATTTTGTTTATTTCGTTGATGATGGTAAATGATAAAACTTAACCATCATTTAATCTGCAAGTAATTGAAACGTAATTCACGAGAACCGTAAAAATCGGAATATCTAATGAGCTAATTCGTCATCACTGTGGGTTACATCTTTGTCTACAAAACAATGATTACCTATTCAAATGTAGAATTAAAAAATAAGATGCAAAATTAAGAATTATAGTAATTAAAATTGCACCTTCAATTATATATACATGAACTTAAAATAAAAAATATTGGTTATGTTTTTTTTCGAGAACTTTATGCTTAGAAATCGAAAAAATATTAATCAAACGTTTGGTTCCACATTTTTTTACCGTTTTGAGCATATTTTGTTATTTAAAAGTTATGGTGTGATACTTTCTCATCATACATTAATTTTCATGGCATTTATTCAAATTATGTAACATTTTTTTTGTAATAGTAAGTATGTGTTTTATTCCTTCGATTTCGAATAAATTCACAATTTTCTAAATTTGGCACTGGTACAAAAGTAATTTATATTTTAAATTTGTTGCTCAATTAGGCCAAACCAATTGATCCATGGTTATTGGTTCATTAGAAAACTAATATTTGCTTAATGTTAAAGATAAGAATGGTCTTGAGATAATATAAAAGACTTCTCTGTCAACGTATATTTTTAGAGTAAAAAAATGAGAAAAAGTAATATATATATAGTGGAAAATTAGGATTGAGATAAAAAAATATTCACTGTTATAATGGAACAAGTTCTACATCAAAGGATCTCAAGCTCCGAGTTTGAACCAGCCATTTCAAGAAAGAAAAAGCTGGCCGCTTCCGGTTCTCCTCTCGGCATTTCCTTCCTTGGCACCGTCTCTCCCTCTCATCATTTCCTTCCCATTTTCTTCTCCTCTCAATTAGGCAAAAGTGACCATTCCTCTCCATTCCCAACAATTTTGCCGCATGATCGCACTGGCGTGTCCTAGCGTCTCCCTATTTTGACAAGTGAAAGGACACGATGATCTTGCCCTCGAAGGTGCTCGCTGGATGCCTCCCTCTGTCTCGGGCGATAGTCAACACCCCGATGACCTTCATCTCGATTGACTTCCGACGTTGACATCCGATGGATACTTCCACCTCGACCGACACTCCATCTTGAGGTGACTCTTGATCCGATGACCTCAGACGACCTCTTCCTCGGGGTGACTCACGATACTCGATTTGACAATCTCCACCTCGATTTGACATTTGAAGAGTGGAAAATTTGGATGAAATCAAAGAAATGAATCTCACACTAAAATTTTTCAATCCTAACCATTGTAATGGATCTAGCTCCAAGTTTGAACTGATTGTTTCAAAGAAATAAAACCTCAGTTTCGGTTCTCCATCTGTTGTCTACACCTCGTCATCATCTCCTTCCCTCGTCTCCCCTTCTCACGCAAAAGTGACGATCTCCCTCTCGACAATTGACAATCTCGCTGCTTGACTGCACCTGCGTGCCTTAGGGTCTGTTTGATAAATAATTACTGGAGGGATGAGATGAGATGAGATGGGATGAAATGGAATGGGATGGTGTGGTGTGGTGAGTGATGGGGTTGGTGTGTCATTAGAAAGTCCATATTTGGATAATAAATTAGATAATATGTGGGGTGGGGTAATGAAAATTTTATTTGTATAAAAGTCATTTTTATCCTTCATTATATATTGAAAGTATTTATAATCGTTAATTATGGGTGAGCATGAATCGGGACGACTAGTCTCCCTCCTCCGCACTGGTTCAGATTTTTTAAATTTTTTTCCGACCCGATGAATAATTGAGTTAGGATCGAGTTTTATTTCTTTGACACTCAACCGAGTCGGGTCGGGAACGAATCCGAGTTTTACGTCCTGACACGATTGAATATATTATATTAATATTAAATTATTTTTAAATAGTATATTTATATTTATTTTGAATAAAATTTTATATTTACTAAGAAGTTTTATTTAATAAAAATTATAGATAAATATGTATTCATATTAGAAAAAAAGATAGATAGATAGATAGATAGATAGATAGATAGAGAGGGAGGGAGGGGGGGGGGGGGGGGAGGGAGGGAGGTGGTTTAATTTGGTAATAAGGGAAATAATTTAATTTGGTAATAGAAAAGGGAAAGAGGTTAATTTGGTCTAAAATAATTTATCCCTCATTCTACCAATTTGGTGGAATGAAAAATGTGATGTTTGAAGGGCTTAGCTATTCCATCCCACCCCTCTTAACTTAAATAAAAAATGTAACCAAATATGGTGTAACTAGTTTCATTCCCTCATATTCCACTCCACCTCTTCATAACCCTCAATCCAAATAGATTCTTAGTGTCTCACCATCTCCGCAAGCAAAAGGACGCCTAACGATCTTGCCCTTGAATGTGGTTGTTGGATGCCTATCTCGACACCTTGACAACCTCCACCTTGGCTGACTCCCAACCTTCCATGCCTGACCCCTAACCACCTCGGTTGACACTCCATCTCGGATGACCATCTTGAGGTGACTCCCGACACCTGATGACCTCCATCTCGGTTGTTGTGATGCAATGATCACGCTTCCACGACAATTGGGATTGGGCTGATAGTCGTTGCCGGTGACATCACGACCATTTGTAAGAGCGACCAACAATGTTCGCCATACACCATCATCATCAGTGAGGGCCATGACTGCATGATCATCGCGTGGGGGCAACAATGACCATTCGCAACGGCAACGCTCAACAATTGATTGGCAACGCGATGATCTCTCTACTTTATCATGGAACAAATCTCGACGTGCGAAAGGCACGCAATAGGTGCGGATGGACTAGACGATCGAAGCAGGCCGGTTCAATCTATAGTGATGCGCGCACAAGGGCATTATAACTATTGAGATTCATTGATCTCAGGGTGAGCATTGATCTCACCATAATTTTTCTCATATATATAATAGAGTTATATGAGCGGAGGCATTTCATCCTCTCAAAATTTAGACATGATATTTATGGACATACCAACCATATTATTCGATTAAAGACTTAAAAGTGCAAAGAACCTAAAAGTCCATAGAGCCAAAGAATATTTAGAGGATTTTAAATATAAGATCTATATGAATCTTAATAGTGGTAGAATTTTATGATTCTATTGATCCTACAATAATAATAGAAAATTATTTATTTGAAACAGAACAAAATTAAAGATAATCATAAAAGATTTTGAAAATTTTGAATTAACTATCTTTTGATCTATTGTACATATTATTTTCAATTTCATAAACTCTAATATCTTTTATAATAAATATATTTTATTTTTTAAAATATATTATTGTAGTATATATATTTTTAAAATAACATATCATATATCAACTAATTATATGTATTAAAATTTAAAAATATGTGAATAGAATATTAAAAATTTATGTTTACTTAATTCATATATAAGCATAACATTTATAAATAAATATATTATTTTAGTTAGTTAACATTAAAATATTATTTATTCATGTGGTTAGAACTTACCAAAGTGATCCCGAGGACTAAATGGAGATGGCAATGACAGCCAGAAGATTTGGCTTCAGTAAACCATGAGAAGAAAAGATAGAACCACCATGAACAAGGTTGGCATAACCTAACAACCCAATTTTTCAATAAATAAATAAACAAATATTTTAATCATTAATTGGATCTAGAAAATTATTATTTTATTTTTTGAAATTATTTAATTATGAAATTAGAGGAATAATAGAGAAGTGGTTGAAAGGATAAGATGGAGTTTGGTTGGAAGAGAGTTCGTTATGGGGTTTGTATTGGAAAACCAATTAATATCGGATTTAAATAAATATGAGAATTTATATTAGTGTGTATTTATAATGAAGGGCCATGATTAAGTCATAAAGAGTCCTAGGCCAATGGGAAAGAGAACCCTAGCCCACACTTATAAATATGGTTAGGGAGAAGCTCAAAAAGATTATGAGCAAAACATAATTCTACCCATGGGCACCCTCTTTCTCCTTCATGTGCACGCGAACCAATGCTTTATAAAGGGAGACCCGATGTTTGGTTTCGAAGCTCCGACGTAGAAGAGAAGCCTCGAGGTGATGGGTGTAGGTTTCAAGGTCATATCGCAGAGATACCGTCAGTCACAGTTCAACGTTTGGACAACCTACGAGCTAGAGGAGTCAAGTTGGTTTCTCAGCCAATTTTAGATACATAGGGAGATTCCTATATCATTGGTTTTTTGTGACATAGAGCTCTATCATCATCTCATTTATATCAAGATTACATGGATATTTACAAGAGAATCTAAGAAGACTAAAGACAGTTTAATACATCGTTTTATTGATGAGACAAAACTATAATATGTTCTCTACTCATTGTTTATTCAAGTACGTTGATTTGCCTCCATATATCAAATAGAAAGTTGAGGAGAATAAAACATTATGCTTATGTGTAGAGTTGAAACTTTGTGAAATTTGCACGACTCATCTTACATGTAGAAACTGTCTAATTTGTAATTACATGGACTTTTTGTAACACCTGTCAACAAAAGAGAAATAGAGATGAGAGGGAGTGGACACTTGGCAACTTACCATTGGACCCCAATTCCACTTACTACTAAACACGCTTCCTATATAAGCCATCCCCGACCATTTTCTCTCTCTTTTTCTCATTTTCCTAAAAAATCCAACAAACAATTATGCCCTAGAAGCTCCAATCCGGAATTAAAATAAAGTGTACCACACTTTCTACAATAAACCATCAACAAGGAGGAAGGAACTTGGAGCAGGAGCAAGGGACCGTTGGACCTAGCTGGGAGAGGAGAAGAAGAACATTTAGGGGAGAAGAGGGAAGAAGACAACATTGAAAGAAAGGGTTTCAAAGCTAAGAAAAAGGTACGTAAGGTGGATCCCTACCTTGATTTGAGCATTATGGAACTGTTTTGATGGGTTTTATTTCTGCTCTAGGTCCATTTTGTTAGAAAAAGATAGATTTGAAACGAAAACCTGGAAGCATGTTTAGCTTCATGAAAACCTAGGAATTTGAATGCTCAAAATGTACTATTGAACCATGATTGTGTCTTGATTGAGAGTTCAACATGTTTTTGTGATGAGTGGCATCTTGTATGTTGTAATGAAAATTGAAAACGTAGTGAAAAACACACTAGGAATTCACTATCGTAATGGATCGATTGACTACTAATAGCTGACCGATCGACTGTTGTGGCAATGGATCGATCGACCATTGCATATCAATGGATACATCGATTGATCACCGGCCATTGACTAGTCAACTGCTGGTGATCTTGCCGGTCGATGGCGGACTGTTGGTCGATCGACCGTTGATCGATTGATCACTTTTTAAGAACCAATCAACCAGTTGAATGCAAAACATGACCAACCAGGCTTTTGTACTTGATCGATCGACTGGAAGTTCCAATTGGTAAACCTTGTACATTGACATATTGCTTAACTTTCTAAATTGATTTGATTGATAACATAGATGCTTCCATAATGCACACTGAGTCGTAAATAGAAAATGATTAATGTATTAATGTATGATTGATTGAATGAACCTCGTCGGAAAGATATAAATTGAGGAGCCTATCATATTTAGAAATAGATGCCTCCATATTAATTGGATTGACCCATTTGTGAGTATTTGGGAACAAGCGTTTTCCCATGGTCTAGCTAGCCACATTATTGGCACTAAGGCAAATAAGGCCTCGACTATTAGTAAGGGTTCACATTATTGATTCATAATTGATTGAATTAAAAATTGAAGTTGTCACTAGACGAGAAGTGAGGATGACTATATCGAGATGGATTAAAGGAAGTTATGATGTAAATTTCCACTCATCAAGTGATAACAAATAAAATAATAACCTCAATTAATTAAGCATGAATATTATTGGACCTTGGGTCATGCCCACCATATCAATTGTTATGTTTATGCTTAATATTGACGAGCTTAAAGAATTGATAATTGGAATGAATTTAAATTAATGTCCTATCTAGATATTGAATATGATTGTGTAGTTATTGAATCATGTTTATTGCTTTCCATTTTTATTGTTTTATGTCATGAAATTACTCATTTTATGACTTGAACCTTACATACTTTAACGGGTTGGATTTCCCCTCCACCGAATTTTGAGGAAATCAAGGCTAGGAGGCATTGCTGCTCATGACGAAGAATGGTTGCACATGACTCATTTTGTTTAGGTTTATGTTACATTGTTCATGACTAATTAGTAGGTCTTAATGTGTCATTTTGAACTCAATTTAGAGTGTTCAGTGAGTTGCCCATGTTGGGTTACTACCTTACGTGGCTTATGGATTTAACTTGAATGTTTAAGTTATCATTTAGATTATGTATGTTGTTGGCCATGTACAATTTATGGATTTCAATGATATTATGGATATCATTATGTGGTTGTTAGTCCAAAATATTATTGTGCATACTTTTCCATTGTGTTTATATTGTTAATAACATTATCATAAGGCATTGTTGTGTTCCCGAACAGCGCCATCGTGCGTCGAATTGCGATTCGATGACGCGAGAGATGTTGCCCTAGGGCGTTATAACTTAGGTATCAGAGCCTAAGTATAGCCTAAGGATAGCCTAACCTTATGGCTCTATTAAATTTTCAGAGCCTAAGGATGACTCTAATTAATTACCTAAGTCTAAATTGTTCTAGAGGTCAAGTCCGTGTGCAATTGCCATGAGCAACTACCGACAAATAAGAAATGCATATTGGTAAGACATTCTTTATATGCATATTAATGTTTAATAATCTAATGTTGGAATATGGTTTTGATTTCAGAAGTATGGATTAAGGAAATTCATCTCACCGATCTAGCCGAGATAAGAGCTTAGAAAAGTCATATCTCATTGCACAAGTCGTGACAAAAGTCATGAACACCAAGATAAAGACAAGGGCAAAGAGGTCAACCATGACGAGGGCCCGATAGATCAGTGAAAATTAATGGCAAGTTTAGACAAGCTTGCCAAGTCTTTGGGAAGGAGGTTTAGTGATTCTGGACAATCTGCTTATGAAAAGTTCATGAAGACTCATCCACCAACCTTGATGGTGATCGAGATCCTGACAAGGCAGCTTCATGGTTGAATTTAACTTTGGACAAACTGAAGGTAGTCCATTGCAAGGGCAAGTACATGGTGGAGCTAATCACCCATCAACTTGTGGACCAAGGAAGGTTTTGGTGGAAGTTTGTGTGAAGAACTAATTATTCAGGAAGGATGAAATCATGGAAGGATTTCATGAAAACCTTTGAGGAATATTTTCTTTCACAACATGTCAAGTTGAAAAACAAAAGGAGTTGCAAATCTGCAATAGGGAGACATGACCCTAATTGAATACTTAAACAACTTCTTGAATTTGGAAAGATATAACCCTTTTATTCCGGGAGAAATGATAAGGACAAATAGGTTTATTGATGGGCTGAATCTAGAACTTAGAAGACAAGTTATGTATTGTGAACCAACTACACCCAAGGAGGCAATTGAGCGTGCTACCACTGATGCGATTTTTATATAAAGTAGAAAAAATGACAACTGTACCGGTCGCACAAATAGTAAAATAGTGAAAAGATATCGATCCCACGAGGACTTTTATCTCTTATTCTTAATAGATGAGAATTTTTAACAGAAATGAATTGTAGAAATTAACCAGAGACATAAATAAGAAGCATGTCTAACGAGTGAAAGAGAAAAATATCAAATAGGAGAAATGTTGGCTTTACTAAGCATTCCTTCACTGTTATTTGAATTAAGTAAATATTTGATGAAATTAATTGAAATATAATTTAGGACTCTAATTAGATATTCTATCTACTTTATCAATTGAACATTTGAAGAAAGTTTAACCAAATAATTCTCCAAATATTAATGAACAAAGCACAATTTAATCGATCTCAAAGACTCCTCAATCGAGTAGTCAAAGTTCACGCCCCTCTAAATCTCACTGAGTAGATAGGAGAGAGATATGGGATGCTAAAAATGTTTAAATTCTCAAGTAAAACACAACATTCATATTTAGATAAAAAAATAAACTTTTATTTCAAAATAACAGTGAGGTTCAACAAAGTAAAACCAACTGATAAAATTACTCCATTGCTGGAAAGTTAAACATCATGATGCAAAGATTGGAGTACAAAAAAAATGAACAAGAAAATAGAACTCTAAACTTGAAATGTGACTCTAAACAAAGTAGTCACAAAACTCTCCTTTTGGTTTGAAAGTGGATCTTCTCCTTCAATATGGGATGCCTCCATGGGGTGAAAAAGGGTGTCTTTTTATAGTCGCCCGTCACAAAAAATCCGAGGCTCAACATGGACCGTGTCATTAATGACATGAGTTATGTTGGTTAATGTTGTGATTACACGGCTTCCGTCTCGGTGCGATGAATCCTTTAATATAACTAACAAGGATCGTGTCATTAATGATACAGACCATGTATTCTGGAATCGCGACGTGGATTTTTACATCATTACGTCAGAAACGGTTTGTGCTGACATGAAATGGTCCGTTTTGTTCAGCGCGTGCCAAATTTCCTCCCGCTCCGTGTTCCGACTGATGCGATTTGGATAAATACGACCCGTGTTAGTGGACGCGGGCTATTTTCTTCTCTTGAAAGGTCAATTTCTAAATATCATATAATTTAAAAGGAAATTGAAATTTTCATAAAAAATCAAAATATTGATGCATGCTTTATTTACTGTTAACTCATTAAAGTACAAAATAATATGTAGAAATGAGAATGCATCACAATCTCCAAGATTAAATATTTACTTGTCCTCAAGTGAGATTCAAGATAAGACATGATCTTCATCAAAATACTAATATTGTTCCCTCCTCATTGCTTATTTTTCATATATCACCAAAGTATCTCTTCTCTTTCCAATTGATTCCTACTTCAAAGAATATATGATGCTAAGATATTTTTAAATATATGATGCTAAGATATTTTTAAATCAATAAGCAGTTAGTCTCACCTATATAAATAAAAGAATTCTTAGCTTCTTTTCTTTTTCTTTCTTTTTTTTTTTTGTGTGTTTCTCCATCTTTTTCAAAGTGGTTCATGTAATACGTTTTCAATCGATTGATCCGAGACCAGTTGGCCTTAGGTCGTCAGGCAAGAATTCCTTAAGGATCTAATGGCCCGAACACATCAAGGTGCTAAAGATAATAATTTTTATTTTATTCAACTTCTTTGGAAGTTTTTTTAGCTAAACAAATATTTAGAAATTTCAATAAGGAGACTACTTTTGTCAAAGCAAAATAGTTCTAATCATCTCCAACTACTTTTCCAAAAACTCTATACTAAGGTGATAAATGAAAAAAAAACTTTGATAAAGAATTTCATAAGTAAAGAGATGGTATTGAAACCTTCGATTAAGAACAAGGAAATATAAAAAAAATATAGAATAGCGGGGAGAGAGAGATTTCCCTTTTTTTTTCAAAGTTTGGAAAACAGATGATTATCATGATACAAGAAACATGAAATGCATGCAACCCCCCAACTTGAAAGAAACACTGTTTCAGTGTTCAGCCAGTCGGACGAGTTTGTGTATGTCAAAATAACAAAAGGACACAATAAAAGAGTAAGAGTGAAAGACAACCCTTCTAATCAAACTCAGGTGGAGGTGGCGGAGGTGGAGGTCCAAAGGTGATATCATCTGTATGACCCCGGTGCTGTTGGACTATTTGATGAACATCTCGATCTATCCTGGCGACGTCCTCTATAAGGCGATGAAGTAGTGGCTGCAACTTGCATGTTGTTCAATTGATCCATCACTAATAGATGGTACCATGCTTGATCAGTTCGTATAGCATCCATCTATGCTTGCCAAAGAGAAAAGTCAAAAGCCACAGAAAAAGGAGCTCATGTAGGAGGCAGTGGGTAACATGTCTCGTCCTCAAGTGGCTCCTCAGCGTCAAGTGGAATGGTCAATGGTGAAAAATATAACCAGTTAGCCCTGTCAAAAAGTGTAATTCTAGCCCGGTTTGCCCATGGAATCTTGTTAGTTCTCTCTAAAAATAAAGAAAAATCTATTATTTCTTACTATAATGAGCATTATATGAACTGCCTTGCTTCGATCAACGAATGATGCATTTTTAATCACATTGCATTCTAAGTATAAATTAAAGTGGCGTGCAAAGGGTGTGACCAAACCTCCAATGACAATGCGCCCTTTCTTCTTCCTAGAATGCTTCTCAAAGTTACGAGCCAAATATGCTCCAACATTGATATGCACATTTTCAATCATGACCCATAAAAAGAGGAGTCCTATTTCACAAATAACGTTAGATAAAATTCAGTGTACATAACGAAACACTGGGCTTTAGTACGTGCTAAGTTTAGATTATTTTCACCAGTGATGACATACTAGAAGGATGTAGCATCAAAACCTCTAGTGTGAGGGGTATTTTCAATTATTGGCAAACTATAGAATTCACAAAATTCAGGCATACTAATGGTGTAGTCATCATTGTACATCCTGAAAAAGATTTGTTCCGGTGCTTCTCTTGCAAAACTTGTGTGTATCATTTGAAATAAATTCAAAAATTTCAAAGCAACTCAATTATATGTGGGCCAACTTTTTAGTATAAATTCTGTTATCACTATGCATCAAAAAATAACCAACACATCATCAGTAATGTTAGTATCATGCATAAAACAAGGACAAGCAAATTTAATGGCCGCTGATTTCATTCGACGCAGCCTCATTAAGGCTCGAGCATAATCTCCATCTCTGTAATCAACATATGGAGGTCTTGGAACCATGGTAGGATTGAGTGCATCCAATCCAACCTCCTCAAAATTCATGTCCACAATGCGGGGTGCAGCCATAGGGAGAAAATGACCTACATCGGAGAGAAATGATGTGTTTTGCGAGCGGTCAAAGGAAATAGACCGTGTTAGAAAACACAGTCTGTGTTACCTGAAGAAAACGGCCTCTATTTTGTGAACGCATGTTGTTTTCATACAAATTTTGCCATCAGAGTTTGGGAAGAAGCCAATGTCGATCAAGGATCTGCAGGGTCTCATCTCGTCAAAAGATGTGGTGGCCGACTCGTCTCGATGCCAATGTCATCTCGTCTGCGGCCTGCGTAGGTGGTCGATGTGGTCAAGTCAACGGCAATGGCTGCAGTGGCGGCAAGCGGTCGGTGGTGTTGTGGGGTCGCCAAAGAGGTGGAAGATGGATGGCAGTACCTTCGATGTGGGCAACTCAGTGAAAGCGGCAGCGAGCGACCGGAGTTGGACGTGCGGCGTCAAAGGTAGTGGTACGCCGGAGAAATGAAGGAATGCTGATGGAGTGGAAGATGACCGGAGGGGTTGATGTGGGGCCGATCCGACGCGATGCATCTTATAGGAAACTCAGCCCGCATTGTAAATGTGGGTAGGTGGCAGGTGCATGAAATCCAGAGCAAAAACATATTGTGTTACTGATGATACGATTCGTGTTTGACTGCTTGACTATTGTGCGGCGTTGGAAACGAATAGAAACATGACGCGTGTTTTATGAACGTGGGCCATGTTTGTAAGTGCTCGACAACTTTTCGTCTACCCATGTGTTCGAGTTACGCAGCTGGTGTTTTGTAACATGGTCCATGTTTACTTAGAAATTTGAAATCTTGCGCACATAACACACATGGTTAGTAACAAAAACATGGCTCGTGAGCCATGTTGAAAATTTTTCTCTCTTTTCCCTCTTCTTTTTTTCATAAATTACAAATTAAGAAAGAAAATATTGATAAATAAAAATGGAGATTAAATTTTTAGTCAAAGTAGTTCTAATTTATAGTCATCAGCTTGACTTAGTCATACAATATCATGGATCAATAAGGATAACAAATTCGACTTCTGCATGATGAACACCACCTAAATAGTGTTTAAGCCGATGTCATTGACTCTGAATTGATGCTTTTTATTCATGGTGCAAATTTCAACTCCCAAAGGTGATGAGTTAACTACGAGAAAAGGCGCCTATCCATCTAAATTTGAATTTACTTGGAAATAACCTAAGTCTACTGTCATGTCAATATTAAGAAAATCCTTAGTTTGAATTTACTTGAGGACTTGTTGACCAGGTTGAAAATCCTTAGTTTGTATGCGTTGGACATGCCAATATTTTGTGCACTCCTTATATATTTTACTATTTTCATAGGCATTATTTCGAAACTCTTCAAGCTCATTCAGCTCGAGTAGTCTTTCATTCCCTATTCTTGTAGGCTCAAAATTAAGAAATTTAGTGGCCAAATAAGCTTTATGTTCCAATTCAACTAGTAAATAACATGCCTTACCAAACACAAGTATATATGAAGACATTCCAACATGAGTTTTAAAAGCAATGGGATAGGCCCACAAAGCATCATCTAATTTTAAAAACTAGTCCTTCCTAGAAGAATTCATAGTTTTTTCTAAAATGCATTAAATATCTCAACTTGGCCACATGTTTGATCATGATATGATGTGCTAAGTTTATGTGTAACTCCAAATTTTATCAAAGGTCCTGCAAATAATTTGTTATAAAAATGGGTGTCCATTATCACTTATTATAGTTCTAAGTGTGCCAATTTAGTAAAAGTATTCTTTTTAAAAAACTTGACTACCACATTTGCATCATCAGTAGAGGTGCAATGACCTCCATCCACTTAGATACATAATTTACAACAATCAAAATATACTCGTTATGAAATGACTTAGGGAAAGGTCCCATGAAGTTAATTCCCCACACATCGAAGATATCACAATAGAGCATGCTATTCTGGGGCATTTCATGAAGTTTGGAAATATAACAGTCCTCTGGCATTGATCACATGACTTATAGAACGCTTGTGCATCTTTTAAAAATAGTGGGCCAATAAAATTCATTTTCCAAGATTTTTGTAGTTATCTGATTGAGGTCGAAGTGGCCTCCTGCCTCCTTGTGTGGCAATGTGTAAGAATACTTTTGAATTCAGATTCGGAGAACAACGTCTGATTACTTGATCTGCACAAACTTTAAAGAGATATGGATCTTTCCACAAGTAATGTTTCACATCCAAAAAAAATTTCTTCTTTTTTTTATGATGTTCATCTTGTGGAAAGCCAATTTCCTGTAAGAAAATTTGCAAAGTAAGCAAACCAAGGTAAACTCTCTGTTAGTTTTACCTCATCACAAGAGTTGATGGAAAAAAAATTTCGTCCAAAAATTCTTTAAGTATTTTGGTCTCGTTGCTTGGAACAGATTTCAAACGAGACAAATGATCGATGACGATATTCTCGGTCCCCTTTTTATCTCTAACTTCCACATCAAATTTTTGTAAAAGAAAGATCCACTTGAGTAGTCGAGGTTCGACTTCCTTTTTCGATATGAGATGTCTTATAGCTGCATGTCAGTGTAAACTAAAACTTATGAGTAAACTAAATAAGACCTAAATTTATCAAAAGCAAAAATGACAGCCAAAAGCTCTTTTTCCGTGGTGCATAGCTGATCTGTGTTGGAGTTAGAGTTCGATTGCCATAGTAGATGACTCAAAAAATTGTCTCTGTCATAGTACAACATTGATGGTTCCATCACTGCCGTCGCACATGAGTTCGAATGAAAATCTCCAATCTAGTGCTACAACAATAAGAGCAGATATAAGTTTTTCTTTTAATGTAGTAAATGCAAATATACAATCAGAATAAAAAATAAACTTAGTGTCCTTGGCGAATAAATTGGTGAGTGGTTTGGCTATCTTGAAAAAATCCTTGGTAAACCGTTTGTAAAATTCAACATGACCTAAAAAATTTCGGACAACTTTCACGGATGTGGGAGGGGTAGATTTGCGATTACGTCCACTTTGACCTTGTCTATCTCGATCCCTTTTTTGGAAATCTTGTGTTCCAAGACAATGCCTTTCTTCACCATGAAATGACATTTCTCCCAGTTTAGTGCTAGATTTGTTTCTTCAAAATGTTGCAAAACAGAGGTTCAGTTTTCAAGACAATTATCGAATAAGTTGTCAAAAAAATGAAATCGTTCATAAAAATTTTAAATTTCTTTTCATTCATGTCGGCAAATATTGCCATCATGCATCGTTGAAATATTGCCGATGCGTTGTAGAGGCCAAAGGGCATCCTTTGATATGCGAAAGTTCCGCATGGGTAAGTGAAAGTTATTTTGTCCTGATCTTCAGTGCCACGACAATCTGATTGTATCTTGAATAATTAATAAAAACTATGTCTTGCTAATCGTTCCAACATTTGATCCATGAATGGGAGAGAGAAGTGATCCTTGCGTGTTGCTTCGTTGAGTTTTTGGCAATCGACACACATGCCAACTTGTAATTATAAGGAGATACCACATGGACGGGTCTAATCCAAAAACTATCAGAGAGAGGGTAAATGATACCTGCATGTAGAAGTTTGATAACTTCTTTCTTAACTACTTCTTTCAGAGTTGGGTTTAACCTACGTTGAAATTGAGTGCTCAATTTGCTTTTCTCTTCTATCAAGATCTTATGCATACAGATTGAGGGTGATATCCCCTTGATATCATTGATAGACCATGCAATGGATTTTTTATGTCTCCTGAAAGGAAATAATAACAGGAAATGAATTTTTCGAGAAAAGCATATTTGAGATGAGCGGGTAGGCTCTTGAGTTTTGGATTTGGTGGTGGTGGAGATGTGCCGATCTTTTCCAAAATGGATTCTTTTAAAGGGATTGCTCCCTTTGATTTGAGTTAATTTCTTCTTCTGTATTATCCATTGACTCTTCGACAATTGTGTAGGAGTTCATTATCACCTCTGGTACTACCTATTCAAATTCATACATCATCCTCAAAAGCATCAATAGAATAGCAAGACAATAAGTCTAGAGGCTGTTTGAGGGAGTAAAAAATATTAAAACATAATTTTTTGTTTTTCACTTTCAAAGTGAGTTGTCCTTTTTTGACATCTATCAATGTGTTGCCGGTAGCGAGGGATGGTTTGCCTAAAATGATGGATGCTTTGGCTTCAGAATCCATGTCCATAATAATGAAATATGCTGCAAATGCAAATTTACTAACTTTTACAATAACATTTTCTAAGAGGCCCTTAGGCTTTTTAATGAATTGATCTACAAATTGGAGCATCACCGAGGTATACTTAAGTTCACCATAACCTAATTTTAGAAAAATAGAGTAAGGCATCAAATTAATGTTAGCGCCCAAATCACATAGTGTTTTAGAACAGTAAAATTTTCAATAGTCAAGGGAATAGTAAAACTCCTTGAATCCTTTTCTTTTATTAGCAAGTCTCTTTTGTAAATTGAACAACATTGAATGGTAAATTTGAACAAGCATGTCTCCTCGATTCATTGCTTATTTCAAAGTACATCCTTCATGTATTTGACATATACAAACATGTATCTAAGAGTTTCATGAAATGAGATGTTAATATGAATTTGTTTAAAAATTTCTAAAAAATGAGAGAATTGTTTATCTAATTATTCCTGTCGATATTTTTGAGGATGTGACACGTTTCCAGATTTTGTAGGAATATGATATTTTGTAACCTACTTTTTGGCTGGTGAAGTAGGGAGTTGATATGAAGATGGTACATCTGGGTCTAAGTTTGCACTGGTTCTGATAATTCTTTGCCACCTCTCAACTTGACTGCCTTTGTTTCTTCCCATGGGTTCTTCTTTGTATTTCTAAGGAGAGAAACATATTTTCTACATGCAATCATGTTAGCCAATTTCCCCTTCTATGTTTCAAATTGAGGCTTTTTTATTTGCAAATTTTGTGTCCACTGTTTTGATGAATTTTGCCAACACATCCTCCAGGTTGGATTTTGGTTCGGCCTGTGAGGTTGAAAGCCTAATGGTAGAACACCTCGATGGTGTACCCAAAATTAGTTGGGTTGATTTCTCAACCCAAAATTATAGGTGTCATAATTGCCTCCTTGGTTGTTCTTGAAATTATTGTTCGATACATAATTAGCATTTTCAAAAGAAGTGAAAGAAGAAGGGTTAGAGATTGGGACCATTGGGCATTCATAAATAAAGTGTCATTCAACATAAAAATCACAAGTTTGTTGTACAACTTTAACATGGGATTTTTCATTAATGCGACTCATCAATATCTCCATTTTTTATTCATGGCTTCTAATTGTGCTGTCAGCTGGTTGTTGTCATCTATTTGATAAACACTTGTATTTCGTGGTGGTTCTCTATTTTTGTTATTTTGCCAGTGACTCATAGTAAGATTTTCAATAATATTATAAATCTCCTCGGGAAACTTATCATTCATGGAAGTTCCTACAGAAGTGTCAATCTTAACACGTATTGTGAAAGTAGCACCATTATAAAAGAATTGAATTTGTTCATGGAGGGGTACATTATAAGGGGCACAAGATACAAGTTCCATAATCCTTTTGCATGCTTCATGCATAGTTTATTAGTCTTGTTGATAGAATGATTTGATGTCCGAGATTAGCCGAGCTACTTTTTGAGGGACCAATATTTGTTGATGAATTTTTGCCGCATCTCTTTTCAATTTGTGATGGTTCCTTAGGGTAAAGTATGGAGTTAGGTGGCTACTTTTTCTCTCAAGGAGAAAGGGAAGGGCTTCAACCTAATTGCATCATTAGAAATATTATGAAAGCTAAAAGTAGAGCATAATTGAAGAAATTTTCTAACATGCTCAAAAGGATCTTCATCTTGATTGCCACTAAATTAGTCATTTTGCACCATTTGAAGGGTGTCATGTTGTATTTGAATATTAGTATTGATGCCTGGAAGAGTTATGCTCCATGTGTCATGATTCATTTGACCAATAGTGTAATCCCTCATCGTCCGATAGTTCGGATTTAGATTTAGATTTCTTGGTTGTTGTTATTGTTGATTTTCCGCCATCTCTTTGATCCTTATTGATTTTCTCTGCTGTTTAGCAAATTTTTCTAGTGTTATATCATTTTGTCGTATTGCTCGAGGATTCCAAAGTATGATTAAATCAACAATGATCTGAAAAAGTATTAAGGAAATCAAACAAGAGAAGAAAATGTGATGTTTTGGAAAAACTCGACACTTGTCGCCCTCCAAAAATCGCAGACAAAAGGTGAACGCGAGCCGTGTATAGAGGAACACGGACCGTATCCAAGAAGGCACGAGAAAACTACGTGGGCCGTGTAATGTGAACGCGAACCGTGTTAGCTTTAGTGCAACGCAAACTAATAAAGCACGGAAAACTCGGGCCGTGTATGTAACACGCGAACTATTTCAGAAGTGTTGACACGGGTCGCCTTTTGCAAAACAATCCATTTAGGAGTGGAAAATAGAAAAAAAGAAGCACACACCATGTCAATGTAATGCGACCTGTTTTGGATGCAAAATATGTTTGAAAAAAGAAAAAAAAGAAAGATAAGAATATTTAAGTAATAAAAAGATAGAAAAAGTCCCCGGTAACGATGTCAAAAACTTGATGTGATTTTTTTATAGAGTAGAAAAGATGGCAAATGTACCAAACGCACAACTAGTAAAACAGTGAAAAGATATCGATTTCACGAAGACTTTTATCTCTTATTCTTACTAGATGAACTTTTTAAGAGAAATGAATTGTAGAAATTAACTAGAGAGAAAAATAAGAAGCAGATCCAACGAGTGAAAGAAAAAAAATCTAATAGGAGAAATGTTAACTTTACTAAGCATTCCTCCACTGTTATTTGGATTAAGTAAGAAAATCATATCTGATGTAATTAATTGAAATATAATTTAGGACTCCAATTAGATGTCTATTTTATCAATTGAACATTTGAAGAAAGTTTGACCAAATCATTATCCAAATATTAATGGACAAAACACAATTTAATCGATCTCAAAGACTCCTCAACCGAGTAAGTCTAAGTCCACATCCTTCTAAATCTCACTGAGTAGATAGTGGAGAGATATAAGATGCTAAAATAATTAAATTCTCAAGTAAAATACAACATTCATATTCAAATAAAAAAATGTTCTTTTATTTCAAAATAACGGTGGAGTTCGTTAAAGTAAAACCAACTGAGAAGATTACTCCATTGCTGGAGAGTTAAACATGATGATGCAAAGATTAGAGTACAAAAAAAGAATAAGAAAATACAACTCTGAACTTGAAATGTGACTCTAAACAAAATAACCACAAGACTCTCTTTTTAATTTGAAAGTGGATCTTCTCCTTCAATATGAGATGCCTCCATGGGGTGGAGAAAGGGGTCTTTTTATAGTCGTCGGTCACAAAAATTTCGGGCTCAACATGGATCGTGTTATTAATGACATGAGTCGTGTTGGTTAATGTTGTAATTACACAACTTCTGTTTCAGCATAATGAATCCTCCGATATAACTAACACGAACATATCATTAATTACACGGGCTGTGTAGTCTTTTGGAATCACGACGTGGATCTTTACGTCATTATGTCGGAAATGGCCCGTGTTGACATTAAATAGTTTGTTTTGTTCAACGTGTGCTAAATTCCCCCTCCCCCCTCCATGTTTCGGCTGGTGCGATTTAGATAAACACAGCCCATGTTAGTGGATGCGAGCCGTTTTCTTTTCATGGAAGGTCAATTCGCGAATATTATATAATTTAAAAGGAAATTGAAGTTCATAAAAAAATTAGAAAATTGATGCATGCTTTATTTACTTTTAACTCATTAAAGTACAAAATAATATGTAAAAATGAGCATGCATCAACCACCTTTCAAAGGAATTATGGATCACAAAAGAGTGCCTACAAAGGCAGGAGCTCCATCAAAGGCGAAGGAAATAGGAAGGCCAAGTCCCCAATGAAGTCAAACTACTCGCCCAAGAAAGAGAACAACAAGAAGGGCAAGCCTAACACTTGTCTTACATACGGGAAGAAGCATTCAGGGAGGTGTTACTACGAATCAGGAGCATGCTCGAATTGTGGACATCAATTGGGTGAGAGATTGCCCTACGACGAAGAAGGCTCCACAAAATAAGAGAAAGGGAAAGATGGATGAAGTCCCACAAAAGACTCAATTTTATACCATATAAAGTCAAAAGGCTCAAACTTCCAGTGAAGTAATCCAAATAACCTTTTTATAGTAAATCATCACGCAAATATATTGTTTGACATAGGTGCCACACATTCGTTTATTTCATATGATTTTGACAAGGAAATGGAGATACTAATTTTAGTTGGAGATACATCTATAATAAGATATATTCCTAACGTACCCGTCCAAAAGTTATCCAATGGATATGAAGCCTTGAGTACCAACCAGAAGTTGCTTGAAAGCCAAATTGCCCAACAAGCTAGTACCTCCACTAGACAACCTATGTTCTTCCCTGAACAACCAGAAGTGAACCCAAAAGAACAAGCCAAAGCTATCCAACTCAGGAGTGGAAGGACTGTGGAGGAGCCAATGAAGAAGGTTGAAGACAATTCAGCTCAAACACATCCAAACTCCAAGGCTGCTGAAGAACCAGTTGAACCAGTGGTGGAAAATCAAAATCAACACCCCCAAAATGAAGTCAATGCTAGAGTTTTTGATAAAGTGCCTTTCCCTCAAAGATTAATCAAGGCAAGGCAGGATCAACAATATGGAAGGTTCCTTGAAATCCTGAAGAAGTTGTATATCAATGTGACATTTGTGGAGGCAATTCAAGAGATGCCCTCCTATGCCAAGTTTTTAAAGGATATCTTGACCAAGAAAAGGAGGATTATGGAGCATGAACCATTGCCTTGACTGAGGAGGTTTCTGCAATTATCCAAAATAAGTTGCCACCCAAGTTAAAGGATCCAGGAAGCTTCCCAATTCCTTGTGAAATTGGAAATAGAAAAATCTAAAGAGCCATGTATGACCTAGGTGCATCTGTGAGTGTGATCCCATTGTCTCTATGCAGGAAGCTAGAAGTGGGAGATATGAAGCCCACCAACATGTCTCTACAGTTGGCTGACAGGTCTATTAACTACCCTCATGGAATCATTGAAGACATACCCTTAAATATTGGAAAGTTTTACATCCCTGTGAATTTTGTGGTGCTTGATATGGATGATGATCTGAATACCCCAATCTTGCTAGGGAGGCCCTTTCTAGCTACTGCTGGGGCTGTCATAGATGTCAAAGAAGGGAGATTGACCTTCCAAATTGAAGAAGATAAAATAGAATTTAACTTGGCACAAGTTATCAGCAGTCCAAATTTTCAAGAAAGTGAAATTGAAGATGGACAACTATATCAGGTTGTAGAGAAAGTTTCTGCAATAATTCCCATTGAATACCCATTGCAAAGGTGCCTAATGTTGATCACTTGAAGGAGCTAGAAAATCTAGAGGCCATGGCATGCAAATCTGAGCTGAATTCCTTCAAATCAGTAGGAAAATCTGAATTTCAGAATGAGGTACAGGAAGTTATCACTGCTGAACTCCAACCCAATTCAATTCAAGACAATTCTTTTAAATTGGAGCTCAAGCCTCTTCCTAGCAATCTAAAGTATGAATTCTTGGGAGAGAATTCAACATTTCCAGTAATCATCAATGCCAATTTGCCAAGAGAGCAAGTTGAGGAGCTGCTGAAGAGATTGAAGCTGTACAGGGAGGTAATTGGCTATTCTATTGAAGATATCAAGGGTATTAATCCCTCAATTTGCATGCACAGGATCCCTATGGAAGACAACTATAAACCCTCAATTGAATGCCAAAGAAGTCTCAACTCAGTCATGAAGGAGGTTGTCAAAAAGAAAGTTCTGAAATTGTTGAATGTTGAAATCATTTACTCTATTTCAGATAGTGAATGGGTCAGTCCTGTCCAAATTTGCCAAAGAAAGGAGGGATCACAATAGTCAAATCAGATTCAAATGAGCTGATCTCTACCAGGACAATGACAAGGTGAAGAATGTGTATTGATTTCAGAAAATTGAACAAGGCAACAAGAAAAGACCACTTCCCTCTTTCTTTTATTGACCAAATGTTAGAACGGTTGGCCAAGCACTCTCATTTTTGCTATCTAGATGGCTATTCAGGGTTTCTTCAAATTCCAATTCATCCTCAAGATCAGCATAAGACCACTTTTATATGTCCATATGAGACATTTGCTTATAGGAGAATGACATTTGGTCTATGCAATACACCTGCCACTTTTCAAAGATGTATGATGTCAATTTTCTCAAATTTTATTGAAGATATTATGGAGGTTTTCATGGATGATTTTTCAATATATGGAGATTCTTTTGAAAGTTGCCTAGAAAATTTGACAAAGGTTCTACAAAGATGTAGTGAGTCCAATTTGATTCTCAATTGGGAGAAGTGCCATTTTATGGTCCAAGAAGGGGTTGTCCTATGACATATTGTCTCAAGTAAAGGAATTGAAATGGATAAGGCCAAGATTGAAGTAATTGAGAAGTTACCACCACCCACAAATGTGAAGGCAGTAACGAGCTTCTTGGGGCATGCAGGCTTCTACAGAAAGTTTATAAAAAACTTTTCAATGATAACCAAGCCTCTTACCAAGCTGTTGGTAAAAGATGCTGAGTTCAACTTCAATGAAGAATGCATAAGGCCTTCAAGCAGCTGAAAGAAGCCCTCATCTCAGCTCCTATAGTGCAGCCACCAGATTGGTCCCTACCCTTTGAAATTATGTGTGATGCCTCTGATCAAGTAGTAGGGGCAGTGTTGGGGCAAACCAGGATAGAAAACATTATGTCATTTGTTATGCTAGCAAGACATTAGATGAGGCTCAAATCAACTATGCCACAACTGAGAAGGAGCTGCTAGCTGTGGTGTTTGCATTTGATAAGTTCAGATCTTATCTAATTAGATCCAAAGTGATTGTATTCAATGACCACCAAACAATGAGGCACCTGATTAGTAAGAAAGAATCCAAACCAAGGCTTATAAGATGGATCCTATTGCTACAAGAGTTTGATGTTGAAATTAGGGACAAAAGAGAGACAGAAAATTTAGTTGCTGACCATTTGTCAAGGATGGAAGGAGTTCAGGATTCTCCATCAATCCCTATTAATGATTCTTTTCCTGATGATTTTCTAATGGCTATATCTTCTACTCAAACTCTTTGATATGCTGATATTGTAAATTACTTGGCATGTGGAATCATTCCACCTGAATTCTCTTACCAGCAGAAGAAAAAGTTCTTCCATGATTTGAAGGACTTCTATTGGGATGATCCATTTCTGTTTAAGAAGTCCCATGATGACATTTTCAGGAGGTGTGTACTAGAAGTTGAATTCCAATCAATTTTGTATGAATGCCACTCATCTTCATATGGTGGACATGGAACTACTCAAAAGACAACTGCCAAAGTATTTCAATCTGGTTTCTATTGGCCTTTCTTGTTCAAAGATGCATATATGTATGTGAAGAACTGTGATGAATGTCAAAGGGCAGGATCTATTTCAAGAAGGAATGAAATGCCACAGAATGGGATCCTAGAAGTTGAAATTTTTTATGTTTGGGGCATTGATTACATGTGACCCTTCCCTACCTCCTTTGGATACAAATTTATATTGCTAGCTGTTGACTATGTATCCAAATGGATAGAGACAATTTCAATCATAGCTGCTGATTCCAGGGCTGTTATCAAGTTGTTCAAGGAGATAATCTTCCCAAAATTTGGAATTCCAAGGGTGGTCATAAGTGATGGAGGGAGCCACTTTATTGAAAAATATTTTGAGAACCTCCTAAGCAAGTATGAAGTTAAACACAAGGTCTCAACTGCTCACCATTCTCAAACAAATGGCCAAGCAGAAATTTCAAATAGGAAAATTAAGGCCATTTTGGAGAAAATAGTTTTCTTGACTAGAAAGGATTGGAGCAACAAGTTAAGTGATGAGCTTTGGCATATAGGACAGCTTATAAAACCCCAATAGGTATTTCTCCATATAAATTGGTTTATGGAAAGACATGTCATTTGCCAATTGAGTTGAAACATAAGGCTTATTGGACAGTGAAGGCTCTGAATTTTGATATGCATGCTTGTGGACAGAAAAGGCTCCTACAAATTGATGAGTTGAATGAAATTAGGTTTAATGCCTATCATAATTCAAAATTCTACAATGAGAGGATCAAAAGATGGCATGACAACAAAATTTTGAAGAAAGAATTTAAGGTTGGAGATCTTGTGTTGCTATTTAATTCAAAGCTCAAGTTATTTCCTAAAAAGTTGAAATCAAGGTGGAGCGGACCTTTCAAAATCCACAAAGTTTATTCTTTTGGAGCTGTGGATCTTGTGAATGATAAAGATGATATATTCAAGGTTAATAGACAAAGGTTGAAGCTGTACAATCCCACAGCTCTGGATTCAGCTAAGGAGGTGCTGAATTTGCAAGACTTGCCAAAATTGCCTAGCTGAATTCAAGTGGAACAATGTCTAGCCTAAGACATTAAAGTAGGACACTTCTTGGAAGGTAACCCAAGCCATTTTACACTTAATCTTTCTATTTTGCAGGAATAATTCAGAGGAAAATCAGAAGCTACCACACCATTTCACCTGGGGAGTACCTCTACCTTGAATTTTAATTTTTCTCACTGAAATCCCAATGATAACTGATATTATCTTTTCCTTCGTGCTGATATCATCATATTAATAGCTGAATTATCATTCATTTCAGTTATCAAAATCCATCATAGCTAAATTTCAATGAATTTCATTGAATTTCAATGCATTGTTGAATTGTGTACCCCAAAAATCTGATATTGCAGATCTCATTGATTTTCTTTTACTTCTCTATAGAAGTGGTTGCAATTCATGAAGTATGGATCACCCAAAACCTTTGGTTGAGATGCAGAAGGGATCAATTGCACAAATCCAAGATTTTGATACCCTCCCAATTCTCTCCCTTGCATATATTTTCACCACTGTGGACAATGCTGAGAATAAGCTTGGGGGAGAAAACCTGATGCTTTTCTAAACTTTACACCATGTTTTTAATCTATTTTAATGCTCATATCATCATTTACCACCAGGTTATCACTGTTTGAACAAGTTATCACTGTTTTCATTCGGTTATCATTAGTTTTGACAAGTTATCATTGGTTATCACTGATTGTGCTCAATTCAATTCTTGCCTTTATTTTAACTTTAAAATGGGTGAAATACCTCATTATGACAGTTAGTACACTCCAATACAAGTGGTCAATTTGGTCATTAGTCTTCTTGCTTTAATCAGCCTACTTATTCAGGTGCATTTGAATCAAATTTCAACTGAAAATTTTTCTTTTTGTGGGTAACACTAGTTGACATTCATGGATTGATTTGATGATATAAGATGTTTAGAAGGGAGTCAAGGCTCTTGCTGCCATGTTAAATAGGAAAACTTGACTCTTCGGACTAAGGGATCTAAACCTTACTTGAGTTTGAACTATTGCTCACTTCATGAGCAGAATAGAAAAAGAAAAAATGAGAAAAAGGAAAAGTGAAAAGTTGCATTTTGCATTGCATGCATGCATCCATAAAGAGAGTGAAATTTCAAAAAGGAACCTCTCTTGAATAAAGCCAGGATTTTTATCCTGTGACCAGCATGAATAAAAATCAGGTTCAAACTTGTTTATTGCATTTTCATGAATAAAAATCATGTTTTAAACATGTTTAAGTAGTGAAAAATCTATTCGTGAAGAGATTTGTAGTTCAAGCTTTTAGTAAAGTTGACAATTCCTGAAATTCAAATTTGTTACTGTTAGTACTTCTTTCATGGCTTAAATTTGCTTTAGCCTTTGTGATTCCTTAGCTAGAAATTGAGTTTTGGAAAGAATTGGGTGTTGGCAAAGTGGGAAACTCATTGGGCTCTAATTAGCTAGATTTTAGTTCATTTGTGAACTGTTTAATTCAAGTTTGTTCATAATATTTGAATGTTTTGCTTGAGGATAAGCAAAATGCTAAACTTGGATGAGTTTGATCACTAGCTGATCATATTAGGTTTTTACTCTATTTTCTATTCAGTTCACCCTTATTGAGCCCTCATTTTTCCTTACATATGGTCAATTATGCATGAAATGCAATTGATTGTGATAACTAGCTGACCATCCTCATTTTATACTTAATTTCATGGGTATAGAAGTTCTTAATTGCTAGAATTCATAAAGTTATCAATTCTATGCCAAGTTATCATTTTTTTGGGCAAGTTATCATTCCAAGTCATGAAGTTATCATTTTACTAATTGAGCTGATTTCTAGTTGTTATCTTGCCTTAAATCCCTTCTTATTATGAATTAATCATATCTGGATAATCATTGTTTGATTTGTGCAAAGTTATCATTCCATTTCACAAGTTATCATTCTTGGTGCCAAGTTATCATTTTTGGGGCAACATTGTCGTTTCAGTGTGTAAGGATATCATTTCTGTATAACAGCATTAGGCAATTGCCTAATTGTTGTCCTAAACTCCTTGCTACCCTAAATCAATCACATCTAAATAGCCACAATTGACTTTGGACAAGTTATCATTTTTATGCACAAAGTTATCATTCTAGGTAATAAGTTGTCACTCTTGTGCAAACCTTATCCATACTTGATAATTCAGTTGATATGTTTGCTGTCCTAATTCACACCTGTTTAATTTCTATTCAAGAATTTTGATGCTTATTGTTTTGGCCTTTCTAGCAGGGAAAAATAAGGCTGCACAAGCTGGAAAAGGAGGGGGGACCACTTGCTTTTTGCTGTCCAAAAAAGCTGCTGCTCTGTTGATATTTTCTGGACATGACACATGGCACAATAAGAGAGTGATGGAATATTCTAATCTGCATCAAAGAGTAGACAAGAGTTATATATAAGCTGAAAAACCTGAAGGAGGAAAGGGGAGCCTCCATTTGGGGACTGGCCATTCAAGGGTTTTGGAGCAGGAAGGAAGCAAGGAGGCAGAGGAAGTGCTGCAACATCCAAATTTCTGTTGATAGATCTTCAATTCAGGATGTTTTGTATTAATTTCTCCTTCTATTTTGTATCAAACTTTGTAATTATGAGGAGCTAAATCACATGTCTCATAGGATAGGGTAGTAGTTTAGTTTAATTGTGGATGGATTATGGACATTTTTGATTTCCTGCACTATTTCATATAAATCTGTTCTTGACATTGTGAGGTCCTATTAATATTTACAACTGAGAGGTTGTCCTTTGATCTATTCTTTGTTCAGAAATGAATAAAAAATCAATGCAAAGTTCTAGAAGCAATCCTAATTAGGAATCTGATTTATTACTTTCTGAAATCTGATTTTCTGAAATCTGAATTCTGAATTGCATTTCTGATTTCTGATTCACGAATTCTGATATCATTATAAACCCCTCATTCCATTAATTGTTGAGAAGTAGACTAAGTGGGTTCTTCTTATTCAGAAATGTATTAAGAGGCAATGATAACTTCCCTGAATTAATTCTGAAAAACCATGTTGTGGTGAATCTGTTTTGAATTTTGAATTCCTGAAATTTGAGAAATTTGATTGCTATTGTAAACCCTTGATCTCATTAATCACTGAGAAGTGAACCTAGGGCTACTTTGTTGTTCAGAGATGAATCAAAGAACAATGACAGGTCTGAATTCCAATTAGTGACATGTGCTGAATTGAAATGTTTAATATGTGCTGAATGTATCCAATTGATTGGTGTTAATGTGAATTTCATTTTAATTTGCAGCTGAGAGGCTGATTTAAAATCATCTTGTTGTTTAGAGATAAACCAAGAAGCATTAGCATTAGGATTGGATTCATAGCATTTTTGATTAGTTGATGTGTGAGTGCTGGTTTGGTTGAAGTGCTAAACTGAAATTGCCAAAATCTGAGAAGAAATGGCAAAATCAGTGAGGGACTTGTGCATATGCTAATGTTAACTTGATATTCAGTGGCGATCCTTCTTTAATTCAACCTAGCTAACATTTATATGAGAATATAATGATTAGTTTTGGATTAATTAAGCTGTGAGAGCTGCCATACTTAAGGTTGAATCAGATTTGATTTAAAATTGTTAAAATGTTCCATTCCATCCATAGCTGAATTAGATGAACCCTAACCCCTAGGAGAACCCTTTTATTGATTGACAAACCCTTTTTAGTCCTTAATTCAATAATTAGATCTCAGTTCATTTCTGTTATCAAAATACCAAAAACAGTTATCATTTTGCCACTTTGAAAAATCTGTTTTCACTTTCTTTTAATTTTCTATTTTTACCACTTAGTTTAGGGCTAGTCTAAGTTAGTTTAAGGAGTATTTAGCCTTCAAATCACTGTGAATATGACACTTGAGTCTACTACATTGACCTGTGCACTTGCAGTAGAGAGTGAGTTAGGAAGTTAAATCAAAAATTGAAAAATCTCAAATCTTACTAAGTTTTCAGCAAGTTATCACTACACTCCTCTATTTCACTATCAATTATTTCAAAAGAGGGCATCTCCGTGGATTCGAAAAAAATAGAAGCAGTGATAAATTGGGGAGGGCTGAGTACAATGACCAAAATTAGTAGTTTTCTAGGCCTAACCAGCTACTGTAGAAGATTTATACAAGATTTCTCGAAAATTACTAAACCTATGATGAAGCTCACAAGGAAGGGAGACAAGTTTGTGTCGACCCAAAATTGTGAAGAAAAATTTCTTGAGTTAAAGAGAAGACTTACATCGGCATCGATACTAACAATTCTATCGGGTAGAGGTGAATTGTAGTTTATATTGATTCATGTGGCTCTGGTCTAGGATATGTTTTAATGTAACATGGGAGAGTAGTTATTTATGCATCTAGGAAACTAAAGAAGCATGATAAGAATTACCGCACCTGACTTAGAATTGGTAGCTATGGTATTTGCATTAAAAATATGAAGACACTACTTTATGGAGAGAAATTCAGTATGTACTTGGACCATAAAAATTTGAAATACATTTTCTCTCGAAGGGAGTTGAATATGATGCAAAGATGATGGTCATGAATTCACCATCACTTATCACTCGGGAAAAGTAAACGTGGTGGCAGACACTTTGAGCCGAAAATGGGATGGATGCATGTCTTGCTTGAGAGTGCACATGTGGAATATGATAGAAAGTATCATAGAACCCCACTCTAATTGGTGGTCGAGCTATGCTAATGGCTTAATATGAGATCCGGATAAACTTTGTTGATCGAAACATTCAAGCACAAAGAAGCCGAATTTAAAAAAAATGGCAGCCTTGTGCCACAAGGAGAACATGAGATTCAGATTTAGTAATGATTGCGCAATTCGATTCCAGAAAAGTAAAATTGCCGAGTTTATTTCCAAGTGCTTAGTGTGTCAACAAATGAAGGTTGAACACCAAAGATCACCCAGTTTACTCCATCATTTGAATTTATCAGAATGGAAATGGGAGGAGATAACTATGAATTTCATGGTTGATTTACCAAGAATTAAGAACGGCAATTACTCAGTGTGGGTGATTGTGGATAGGTTCACTAAATCAACCCACTTCTTACCTATAATGATAAGGTAATAATTAGTTAAATAAGTTATCCGACTACACAAAATTCCAACTTTCATTGTATCGGATAGGTATCTGAGATTCACTAGTTGGAAAGGATTTCAAAGTGCTTTTAGAACAAAGCTGAATTATAACACAACATTCCATCCTCAATCAGACGATCAAAGTGAAAGAACAATCCAAACTGAATGACATGTTGAGGGCATATGCTTTGGATTGGCAAGGTTCATGGGTGAACACATTGCATTGTTCGAGTTTGCTTATAATAATAACTATCATTCAACTATCAAAATGACACCGTTATATGGTCGTCCATGTAGATCTCCTATATGTTGGTCGAATGTGGGAGAAGTATTACTTATAGGACCAGACATTGGGGAATAATATACTGAGAAAGTGAAGCTAGTTAAAAAAAGAATGTGAACTGTCCAAAGCCAACAAAAACTATGCAGATTTGAAGAGAAGGGAATTAACTTTTTAGGTTAGTGATCACATTCTTTTGAAGACTTCACTAACAAAATGAGTAATGTGTTTCAGCCTAAAAGAAAAGTTAAGTCCAAGGTACATCATTTCGAAATCTTGGACAGAATTGATGAAGACACATATAGATTGGCATTGCCTCCACCTTATGTAGTCATTCATAATATTTTTCATGTATCAATGTTAACCATGACACTTCACATGTGTTGATCATCGAAGATTCCAACCTTAAAGAAGATTTAACTTATGAAGACTATCCTATTGAAGTGCTAGAATTTAGTGAAAAGCATTCGTGCAACAAAATCGTGCCTATGGTAAATGTTGTATGATAACATCATCAAGGACGAGAAGCAACTTGGGAACTTGAAGATGAAATATGAGAGAAGTTTCCAAATCTTTTCGGTAAGTGTTACATTCAATTAAATTTGTGGACAAATTTCTTTTAAAGAGATGGATTGTAACATCTGTCAACAAAAGAGAAATAGCCTCTCAAAAAAAAAAAAACAAAAGAGAAAAAAAGATGACAGGGAGTGGACACTTGACAACTCAACATTAGACCCCCAATTCCACTTAGTCACTTACTACTCAGCCTACTTCCTATATAAGCCATCTCGTGCCATTTTCTCTCTCTTTTCCTCATTTTTCTAAAAAATCCAGCAAGCAATTATGCCCTTTAAGCTCCAATCCGAGATTGAAACAAAGTGTTAAGTGCATCACATTTTTTGCAGCAAACCAGCAACAAGGAGGAAGGAACTTGGAGCAGGAGTAAGGGACTACTGGACCTAATTGGGAGAGGAGAATAAGAACAATTAGGGGAGAAGATGACATTGAAAGAAAGGGTTTCAAAACTAAGAAAGAGGTATGTAAGATGGATTCTTATCTTGGTTGTAGATCTAAGCATCATGGAATTATTTTGATAGCTTTCATTTTTTCCCTAGGTCCATTTTGTTAAAAAAGGACAAATTTGAAATGAAAACGTAGAAGCATGTACCTAAGAATTTGCCTGTTAGAAATCTACTATTGAATCATGGTTGTGTCCTGATTGAGATCAAAACATGTTTATATGATGAGTGGCATCTTATATATTGTATTGAAAATCGAAAATGTAATAAAAAAACATTAGGAATTCATTATCGTAATGGACCAGTCGACCGCTAATAGCTGATCGGTCGACTGATGTGACAATGGATCGAGCAATCGATCGATCGTTACATATCAGTGGATATGTCGATCGATCACCCACCATTGGTCGATCAATCGCTAATGGTCAGTAGTCTTGTCGTTCGATGGCGGGCAACTGGCTGGTCGACCTCGGGCTGCGGACCGGTCGACCAGTTGAACGCAAAACATGATCAATCAAGCTTTTGTACTTGATCGATCACGTACATTGATAGATTGCTTAACTTTTTAAATTGATTTGATTGATAACATAGATACTTTCGAAATGCATACCGTTGATAATGACTTGAACCTGAACCCAATTGTAACCCTGCATGATCTCCCTTGTTAGTAAGGCGCTTCAATAGATTTCTCCTATGGGGATCTCAGCAGATTTTCCTATCAGCGAGCCTGAGGTGGGTCTAGGGGGATCTAGGAGGATCCCCCTGCGGGGGGTGCAGAGGGAGAAGCCCCTATGCGAAAATTTTATGGGGTATTTTGTTTGTGATTTGGCATTGATTTATATTCTTATCACGAGATAGGTGTCATAATTTTGAGGGATTAATTCAGAGTCCCAATCAATTTGTAATTCTTATCGTCTGAAGAAAGAAGTGCTTATATAAACTCCCTAGGGGTTCAAATAGAAGGCCATCTGATCTTATAATCCTCTTCTATTTTCATCTAATAAAATTCTACATCGCCTTAATTTTTTTGGTTTTTCTTGCGGTGCATAATTTCTCTCATGTAGAAATCCTAATACATACTAAGCCATAAATTGAAAATGATTAATGTATTGATGTATTGATTGGTCGAATGAACTTCGTCGGAAGGATAGAAATTGAGGAGCCTATCATATTGGAAGGTAGATGCCTTAATATTGATTGGATTGACCTATTCGCGAGTATTTGGGAACAAGCATTTTTTAGTGGTCTAACTAGCCACGCTATTGAGACTAAGGCAAATGAATCCTCCGACTATTGGTGCAAACTTAATTATGGTGCAAACTTCCACTCATTAAGTGATAATAAATAAGA
Organism: Pontederia crassipes; assembly: GCA_030549335.1. Lineage (NCBI taxonomy): Eukaryota > Viridiplantae > Streptophyta > Magnoliopsida > Commelinales > Pontederiaceae > Pontederia > Pontederia crassipes. Next base: position 74,949,017 of record CM060188.1, on the reverse strand, counting down.
TAATAATCTCAATTAATTAAGCATGAATACTATTGAATCTTGGGTCATATGGGATATGATAATGCCATATCGATTGTTACATTCATGCTTAATATTGGTGAGTCTAAAGAATTGATAATTGGAATGAACCTAGGTTAATGTCCTAAATACTGAATTGGATTGTATAGTTATTGAATTATGTTTATTGTTGCCCATTTTTATTATTTTGTGTCATATCATGAAATTACTCATTTTATGTCTTAGACCTTACATACTCTAACAGGTTGGATTTCTCCTACACCGGATCCTGCATGAAGTCAAGGCTAGGAGGCACGGCTGCTCATGACGAAGAATGGTTGCACATAACTCATGACTTATTTCAGGAATGACTGTGATCAAAGATGGGTGAAACAAGTGCTCTGTCACGATCGTGACAACATTATCACGATCGTGATGGAGTGGAGCGTGACCGTGAACGACTAGGTCACAATCGTGAGAGATCCAAGTCCAAAGCTTGATGCTTACCGTCGTTCCTTAATGGAGCACGACCGTGATGATGATTGGGCACCTCGTGACACCCTCATCATGATCGTAATCGTGTGAGGATGAATTGCAGAGCCTCGGTCTTGGGCGTGACGATAATGTCACGGCCGTGACCGATTAGAAATGAAAGCCAAGTTATTTTAAACCTATTTCTTAATGTATATAGGTTATGCATGGATGTGTATTGATTTTATATGACATGTAGATACACGTAATGCATACCAGTCGTAATTAGGTTAAAATATGAAGAATGATTGATGCATTACAAAGTATAATGCACTTTAAAGTTGAAGAATGTCTCACTCGTCAATGTTGAGAAGCAAAGTCCTGCACATATATATGTACTTCAAGGGGACCTAAGCCCGCGAAGTAAAGTTCTGTATTTCCATATGTGCTTCTCAAGGAACAAAGTCCTTCATAAAAAAGTGTGTATTTTTTGAAATAAAATCTATCACTATTATAGTGTGCGTATTCCTCTGAATAAAATTCATCACTATTATAGTGTGTGTATTTCTTGAAATAAAGTTTTCCACTATTATGATGTGCGTGTTTCCAAGGATGTGACATAGCTAGTCAATGTGATGATGTAATATAATTCTTTTAACTATGTTAAGATCATCAAAGATGTTATAAGATAAATTAAGAATGAAAGCGAAGTTAACTTCAAAGTATTTTATAATAAAAAAAGAAGATTAAGATGACGATGAAAAAGTAAAGATGAAAAGTAAAGTCCTACACGTATGTATGTTCTTCAAGAGGATCTAAGTTTGAGAAATAAAATTCTGCATATGTGTATGTACTTTTCAAAGAATAATGTCCCTCATCATAAAGTGTGTGTATTACTAACGATGATTAGGAATAAAGTTCCTCACTATTATGATGTGTGTTCCTAAGTATGGCCTATGATTTGAAATGAAAGTCAAAATATTATTATGTGACAAAGGCGAAGGATGAAGATAACACATAAATGATCACATAATAAAGAAAGAAAAAATAATGAAAGAATATTCAAATGATTATAAAGCAACTCTGAGGAGATGTAAAGTATGAAAGAAATTAAGAAGTAAGGATCAAAGTGTTATGAAGAAACTCATAGAATGTACATGACTATGAAAGTGAAATGAAATGATAAGTTATGTCATAAATGTTTATGAATGATATGAATATATGTTTCTATTGTTTGATACTTGCAGATGACGAAACTGGAGTAAACATGTATGACATGATGTTTATATTTTATGAATGTTATATGGGGAATGAATGTACGTATGATATAATGTCTGTAAGGTTTATGAAATAGTTCATAGTATGCATGTTCATATGTTATTGTTATTGATGTATCACATGTAATATCATGTGATAGGATAGCATGACATGCATGACTTTTATATAGTCCAACTAGAAAATCATGCACTCTGAATCCGTCCAGGTAATCATGATTAAGTGATGGATGATAGCTCGAGCTCACGATGAAGTGTTGCGCATGCATAGGTTTAAATAAATCTTATAGTTCTATTTGAACATTGATGTTAATGATGTAATAAAAGTTTAAACATTTAATATTTTCTGAAGTATTAGTTATGATATGATTATTAGAAAGTTTTTATTTATTATGACTCTATCTAAATTGTTAAGTCTTCTGTTGTTAAATGATATATGTCGAATGTGCTAATGACGCAAAATTGTCCTAAACGATCAAAATTTTTAGGGTGAATTTCGGATCGTTACAATTTTATGCGACTTGTAGATATAACTTGTATGTTTAAGTTATCATTTAGATTATGTATGTTGCTGGTCATGTACAACTTATGGATTTTAATAATATTATGGATATCATTATGTGGCTATTAGTCCATCATATTATCATGTATAGGTTTCCATGCATATATATTTTTCATAGTATTGTGGCATTCCCAAACAACGTCTCCACGCGTCAAGTCGTGATTCGACAAGGCAGGTGCTGTTGCCCCGGGGGTGTTATAACTTTTACCTCTAGATGTAGCAACAAAGAGGTATTTGACTGTGTTAAGAGTAATAAGACTCGTTGAAAACTGAGCATGTCAAGAATTATAGCAAAGCAATGAGTGAAAGTATAAAAATATCATGAAGTAAGTCCCACCTTTGAAATACATGTATCAAGACTTCTATGCACTCTAGAACATTTTAAGCATATAAATACTCCAATATTGACAATGCTATGAACATTTTATATTGGTCATAGCATTGTCATCAATCATTGTGGCGTTCTTGAATAGCATCGTCACGCGTTGAGTCGTGATTCGACGATGCGGGAGTTTGCTGACCCCGATTCGACGATGCGGGAGTTTGCTGCCCCGGGGGTGTTACAATTTTTACCTTTAGATGTAGCAACAAAAAATAAAACTTGTTGAAAATTGAGCATGTATAAGGATATAGCAAAGCAATGAGTGAAAATATAAGAATATCATGAACTAAGCCCAACCTTTGAAATACGTGTACCAAGACTTCTATGCACTCCAGAACATTTTAAGTATATAAATATTCCAATATTAGCTGACCCAGAAATAGAGTGGCGGAGACGAGAAAATACTGTCAGATACATTACACTTAAAGTTTCGACTTACACAATGATAAGTTTCAACAAAAAAAATAAAGGCCTAGAATGCCAGCAAAGTTACTTAATATGGGTGTAAAAAAATAGATTCACTAAAGAAGGCAATTTGCTTAAATCCTTAGTGTCAGCCAATGTTTCCATCAAGGTAATATTTGGCTGATTAATCCTCATTTTTTACATAAAAGACAAGATTTTTCTTTTGAGTAAGTAAAAAAAAAACAAGATATTGCATCCTAAAGGGTGAAGAATTATTTGACAATAATAAGTTCAAACATACGAACAAAGGGCAGATCTTACTTATGCATGCATGCATGCATGTGACAACTTTTATCGCCAAGGTAGAATACTTCACAATATGCACAAATGCGGTTATCACTTTTATGCAATAACTCATTTAACTTTCTCATTTTGCCTGTCATAATACAAGCGAAAAACAGATGAAAGGACAATGTTGGATATCAACTTAATACTTTGAACAGAAAAAAAGAACAAGATGGACATAAAACTACATGTAATCAGCAGGAAACTGGTCATGTCTTAAAGAATATGAAAGAGGGTGTAGACTTTGTATGAACAAGCAATTCTTTTCTAACCCTCAGATGGATCTTTTTAAATCTAAAAAAATAACTTTATTTTTTAAACTGCTATAATTCTCTGACCTTAACTTATTTATTATATTTATATTTTTTTTAAAAAAATTGACCCTGCACTGACTTTATCTGAAGTCGGCTCATTTCCACCCTCCTCCTTGATGCTACATGGACCATTTAATCTCGTAGTGTTCGAACACTTAAACATGTCTCACCCTAAAAACTAAAAAAGACCGTTTTTATATTACACATCCATACCGGCTTTATCGTTGATTTTAGAGAATAATTTTTAAAGAATAATAATTATTATTTTAAATAATATAATATCTTAATTATATTCTTATTCTATCACTTGTTTGATTGAAAAATAAATAACTTTCATATTTTATAAATTAAAATATTTATTACAAATAATTTACATTTATTATTATTATTATTATTATAAAAAGTTATTATACAATACAAATTAAATGTCATAAATAAAAAATGGTGAAAAAATGAAAAAAATAAAGATATTCTGCTGTTTTAGAATGAAAATAAATATAATGATTTTGCATATATCTAAGTAATATGAATTAAATATTATTATTATTATTATTATAAAAAGTTTCTTATTCCTATTCTCGTTGTTAGAGACTCTGCAATATCTCTCCTCCACTTCTATCTAAACGACGCAGCCCGAGACGAAGCAACTCCCCTCCGGCATTGGATGGTGCGGATCTCGTCCCGCTTTGGTTTCAGTTCTCCCCTTTGCTTTCTCTTCTCTTCTTCCCTTTGTGGTTTTATTTTCGTTTCTCTCTCGTCGTTCTTCTACTTGGCTTTCTGAGAACAAAAAGAGCATGAAATGGCGATGATGACCGATATTAGCGGATTTCAGTGAGGCTTTTCGTTGGCTCGATGATCTGATTCATTGTTGTTACACACATTGAGCCTCGCCCTGGGGGGCGCGCGCTCGGCGGCTGCGGCGGCGGCGGCGGTGCGCGATCTCCTCGCGTCGTTGGTCGAGATCGGCGGCGACGGGTCGCGAGCTCGGCGTCCCTCGGAACTACGTCAGCGGCGGCGAGTGGGGCAGGAGGCGGCGGGGGCTTCGAGGGCATCGACCGTCGAGGGCGAGATTGACCGTCGAGGGCGGGCGATGTCGAGGGTCGCGGCGATGGATTACGAGGCGGCGGCGGTGGATCGCGAGGCGGCGGCGAGGGATCGGGAGGCGGCGGCGAGGGGTCACGAGGCGGTGGCGAGGGATCGCGAGGCGGCGGCGAGGGGTCGCGAGGCGGCGGCTGCGTCGGCGAGGAGCGAGGTCGAAGAGGATCTGCGCAGATCTGTCGGCGGCGTCGCGGATCTGCCGAGATCTGTCGGCGGCGTCGCGGATCTGCGCAGAGTTGACGGTGGGTCTCACGAAAGCGGAAGCGGAAGCGGAAGCGGCGGCGTGCGGAGAGAGAAGAGGAAAGGAGGAGGGCGGATCGAGCGCACGGCGGCGGGGAGAAGGGCGCTGTCGTGGACGAAGAGGGGAGAGAGAGGAGAGCAGTGCGGCCGAGGTTATTAGGGAAAAATAGCCCCGGACGTAATCTCGGCCGTCGATCGTGAATCGGACGGCCGAGATAGTTGGAATCATCTAAACCGTGGACGATCAGACGACGGCCGACAAAAAAGAATGTTTTTTTATTGATTTTTCCGAGAAGAGATTGGAATGGGGGATTGATCTGATGCTGTGATGATTTGCGAAAGCAAATGGTCCTCCGTCGCCGTGAGCCCTTTTCTACCGATAAAACGACTTCTCCTTCCACCGAGCATTATCCCTCTTTAATGTCGCCATCTCTCTCTTTGCGTTTGATTTTTTTAAAAAAATCTGATAAATTCTTTCATGTTTCTTGAGAGTTGTAAATCTTTTATCGATTAATTTGTTTTAATCTTTTTTTTTTAACGTAATTTAAACAAGTTAATAAATTAGACTTTTACTTTACGGTAAAATATTCTTTTTTTACTTCCTTAGAAATGGTAAATAATTGATTATAAATAATATTTCTGTAATACTACTTAATCCACGAGTGCAGGTGCAGGTAAAAAAACAGCCCCGAAGGGACGGGCAGTGTGAGTGGGGGGAGCAGCAGCCTGGTGGTGGTCGTCGTCGGCGGCAGCGTCGGCAAAAATGGAGTACAGAAGGGTGAAGGATCAGGTACTCTACCAATGTATCATGCGTCGACTTCTCTCCCATTTACGATCGAGACCTTTCCCCAAAGCGTCCCCCTCCGCTTTCTACTTCCACCGTTCTTCCAAGTCATCTGCAAAGACGGGCGGGGACCAGCGATGCCGCGAGGGATCTCCCCGGAGATATGGAAGGAGGAGGGTTCCATACTTACTTCCAGATCTCCCCCTTTTCCTAATCGTGGATCCGATCTGCTTTCTGTGCCTCCTGTGGCTGGCTTCCCAAGATCTACGACTGCCAACTTTTTTTCTGCTATTGTTCATATATGGCTCATTCTCTTGTTCAGACTTATCAATTTACCCTTATAATTCCTCAAAAAAAGAAAAGAAAAACCCTACACATATTACTGGTTATTTGGTTGTAAACTTGTAATAAAACTCCTCTCATTTCCTTTCAAGACACTATAAAGAGCCACACGCTGCTCATTGAAGCATCAGTACAATGTGACTGAAATTACTAGAGAGGCTTGAATTTACTGTAGCTTACCTGCGAGTCCCCTAAACAGCGGGGTGCCCAAACAAGTGTCAGTCGTGTTTTAATTATGAGCACGATGCCTGCTTCACTCATCTTCCATGGTGCTAATGTGTCTGGAAGCACATACATTTAAAATTGGCATGCCACTACATTCTTCCTTGGAGAGATCTTATTCATGAGAAATCACCATATTTGCGAGGTTTAACGCCCATAACTTTTGCAATGTACTTTGCTGTCTAATTGTTTCCTTAAAGTGTTTTCTTTCCTCATTAAACTTTGCAATTTCCTATGACCACAGTCATAAAAGCTGTCAAATTTCTCAAAAATTTTTGTTTATATTCTTTTGTCTGGTTTGGCATATGCAGGAAACCTCTGATGATGCATCTCAAAATGATATAGAGACTCTGCGAGGGAAGCCTTTGTCTAGTCGTAGGTCCTTTATTTTTTCCAGCAGAATCTTGACTTGGTTTCTGGATTTCCATGCCCACCTTTATTGATGTCTTATGGACTTTATGTCTTTTCTGTAGCTGTAATGGCTATTTCTGGGGGTGGCTCAACGAAATCCAGTTGGAAGCTGAAGTAATAGTGAAATAATGCTAATATGATTAAATGTGATGAAAACAAATTATTATTCCATCATATTGATTTTGCCTTTTCTGGTAAATTTCAGGTCAATTGTTACATTGGCATTAACATTGCTTACAAGTTCACAGGCAATATTGATTGTATGGTCCAAGAGAGAAGGAAAGTATGAGTATAGTGTGACAACAGCAAACTTTTCGGTGAGAAAATAGTTATGCTTTTTACTAGCATGATCCAGTTCTGATTATCTTTTTGAGAGTCAAGATAGTGTCGTTAAAGATTGGGTATCAAAAGTGATATTTGTCTGTGATCCTCCTTTCATTGAGTAGGTGGAGGCTTTAAAATGTATCCTGTCGCTTGCAGCCCTCTTTAGAATATGGAGGAGCCAAGGTGTAACAGATGATAACAAGTGAGCAATTCCTCCATTTATCTTTCTCCTCGTTCTTGATTTGAGCTTTGCATTATAACATTTTTTACCTTATATAAAACATGGGTTCTTGGGATTGTATCCTTTAGGCTATCAAGAAACTTCAACTAATAGACGAAATTTTTGTTATGGTGAACACGGGGAAAGTTTTACTAGCTTAGCTGCCACATTTTTAAGTTTTGCACAGGTGTTCTAGTATTGTAATAATAAAGTGCGGCTTTAGTTCCCTTTCAAAAAAAGTATGACTTTAATTAATAAATTCATTTAAATGTTGATTAATGAGAGATTGGACAAGAACTCAATTTTCCACCTACTGCATAATATTTTTTTATTGATCACCCTGCCTTTGTTGTTGGTTTTGGTTTGCATGAATGTTTTTATTGCTGTTGAAATTAACTATAGAAATATCAGTTTTTGGGAACCTTGCTATGTTGCCTAAGTAAACAGCGCCATGAAGCATTCAATTTACATGTATCTATGCACTTTTTTTCTTTCTTTTGACAGGGTCCATGCAACTTTCGTTGCATATAGTTTAGTTGAAACAACACAACAATAACAACAAAGCCTTATCCCACTAGGTGGGGTCGGCTACATGGATCATACGACGCCATTCCGCTCTATTAGTAACCATATAGTTTAGTTGAAACATGCTGAAGAAATCTAAGTTTCAATTTGATGTCCAAAAATGCATGCTATTGGCCTTTATGTTTAAGTTAACAATTCACACTGATTTTTGCTGAATTATATGACTATATTGCAGTAGAAATGGTTAGCTTAAGTCTCTATTTGATCATACGTTCTTAGAATTCTTGTTCTAATTCTTAGCATTGCTAATTTTCAGGATAAGTACAACTTTTGATGAAGTCAGTGTATACCCCATTCCCGCTATACTTTATCTTGTTAAAAATTTACTACAGGTATTGTGGTATAGTTTTGTTATAAGAATATTATTTTCTATTAGAAGCTTGTGATTAATATGACAAAATTATGCAGTATTACATCTTCGCATATGTTGATGCCCCTGCTTATCAAATACTGAAGAATCTTAACATTATCAGTACTGGAGTACTGTACCGCATCATTCTGAAGAAGAAGTAAGGCATTTCATTTTTCAAATGTGCTGTCATTTTAAGGAGATGTGCTGCGTCTTTACTCTTTTGTTAGAGTTATCAGTTAATTAATTAACTCAAGATAAGAGCATGGAATGATGAAAAATGTTTCTATATTTGTATGTCTTGGGATTTATCTTTTTCATTTCTGCATTTCTGTTATCAGTATATAACTTCCAGTGATAAGTGCCATCATCGGCAGGGAAGTGTTAATCATTTGACATTCACCGTGACATGAATATACTCAAGGTTTTGCTTTTGTTTTCATTGTTTCTTTTATTCCTCTTTTTAGGGATGTTAAACTGATGGGTAAGTTTGAAATCTACTTATGAACTTTCTGCTTTTTTCCTCTTTTTGCATCAATGATAGCTGTTTTCCATGGAATGCATTGTTGATTGATAGTCAATAGAATTTGAGTTCAATATTGGACAGGAGAGTACCGGACTGTAAATACACGTGATAGTCATATTGAAGCAACAACATAAATCAATTTTTTTTTTAATTTGGCACTCTTCTAAACAATGATATATGTTGAGTAATTCCTTCAAAAAATATATGTTGAACAAATATATTTACTTTTTTTCACTGGATTAAAGCTTGGAGGGAGATCTTTCATATCTTTCGACATCCACCCTACAATATTGGGTGAAAAAGCCAAAAATGCGACCCTAATCGAAATGCATACATTTGTCTCATACACTATGGGGATAGTGAGAGGAGATACATTTTACATCTCAGGAGGGGCTATAATTAGAGATACTATTGTTTCTGGTACAAAAGTTCCAATATCAATGGGAAATGCCCTATTTTGCAACATTACCCGCGGCTTATATAGGTGAATCCATGGAGGAGTCAAATAAATACCATAATATAATCAACAACAACAACAACAAAGCCTTATCCCACTAGGTGGGGTCGGCTACATGGATCATACGACGCCATTCCGCTCTATTAGTAACCAAATCTTTCGGTATATTATTCACCAATAGATCTTGCTCTATTAGTTCGCCAAGTGTCCGCCTTGGCCTCCCTCTCCCTCTTTTAATCGGACTCCAGATTATTTGATCTACTCTTCTTACTGGCGCATCTAATGGTCTTCTCTGAACATGACCAAACCATCTCAAACGATTCTCTATCATTTTCTCACTAATAGGAGCCACTCCGACTCGTTCACGTATATGGTCATTCCTAATCTTATCTAATCTTGTATGACCACACATCCATCTCAACATCCTCATTTCGGCTACCCCCACTTTACGTTCATGTTGTCCCTTCATAGCCCAACATTCACTATCATATAACACTGCTGGCCTTATAGCAGTACGATAGAATTTTCCTTTAACTTTATTGGGTATTTTTCTATCACAAAGAACTCCAGTGGCTTTCCTCCACTAGCTTGAATTCTATGATTAACATCGTCATCAATCTCACCATCTTGTCTTATAATTGATCCTAAATATTTAAACTTTGTCACTTGAGGATTTATATCCTCCCCTAGCCTAACTTTCAAATCGTCTCTAAGTTGTTTATTTGTGAAATTGCTATGCATATATTCTGTTTTATTCCTACTTAAACGAAAACCCTTTGACTCCAACGTATTTCTCCATATTTCCAATTTTGTATTAATCTCTTCTCTTGAATCTGCTAAAAGTACTATATCATCCGCAAATAGCATGCACTTAGGTACCTCCTCTGTGATACTCTCGGTTATAGCATCGATAACTAAGTTAAATAGATACGGGCTTAAAGCTGATTCTTAATGTAGGCCAATTCCTATAGGAAATTCATTTGTCTCACCTCCGGGTGTCCTAACCCTAGTCAATGCCCCATCGTACATATCTTGTATTACCTTAATGTAGGCAACACTCACTCTCTTCTTTTGCAAGGCTTTCCAAAATACATCCCTTGGTACCCGATCATACGCCTTCTCTAAGTCAATGAAAGCCATATGTAAGTCTCTTCTCCTACTTCGATACTTCTCCATCATCCCCCTTAGTAAATAAATCGCCTCTGTAGTGGATCTTCCTGGCATGAACCCAAATTGTCTCTCAGAAATACTAGTCTCCATTCTCAATCTATGTTCAATCACTTTTTCCCATAATTTCATTGTGTGACTCATAAGTTTAATCCCTCTATAATTTGCACAATTCTGAATATCCCCTTTATTTTTGTAAATAGAAACTAATGTACTTAATCTCCAATCATCAGGCATCTTTTTCGACCGTAAAATCTCATTAAATAGTTTACATAACCACAACACACCTTTTTCTCCTAAACATTTCCAAACTTCAATCGGTATACCATCCGGTCCAACGGCTTTACCATTCTCCATTTTCTTAAGAGCTTCGCTAACCTCCGAGACTCTAATTCTACGATAAAATGACCTATTAAGCTCACATTCACTAACTGTCAAGTCCTCCAAATCACAACGGGAACCTTCACATCCATCATTGAATAGCTTATAGAAATACTCTTCCCATCTGTTCTTAATATCTCCTTCAGTAACTAAAACCTTACCAACTTCATTTTTTATGCATCTTACTTGATCCAAATCTCTCGACTCCTTCTCTTTATTCCTTGCAATCTTGTAAATCCTTTGTTCACCAGCCTTTGTCCCTAACTCCTTATAAAATCCCTCATATGCTTTAGCACGAGCATCACTAACTGCCTTCTTAGCCTCCCTTTTCGCCAAACGATACTTTTCCCAATTGTCAGAACTATTGTCCAAGTGTATCGCCTTGAAACAATTCTTCTTATTACGCACCTTTTCTTGGACCTCCTCATTCCACCACCAAGTCTCCTTATCTCGTGGTCCAAAACCTTTTGATTCTCCTAAAATGGCTTTAGCAACCATTTCAACCTTTTTTGCCACATTCTTCCACATGATACTAGCATCTCCTTCTAACTCCCACACACTTTCCTCTAATAACTTACTTCTAAAAGTCTCTCGCTTCTCCCCCTTTAACTGCCACCACTTGATCTTTCGATCAAAAACTGTTCGGGATTTTGGTTTTATACATTTCATTTGCATATCAAGAACTAACAATCTATGTTGTGTAGTCACCCCATGCCCAGGAATTACTTTGCAATTAGTACAGCGTCTTTTATCAGTATTTCTTGTCAAGAAAAAATCGATTTGAGACTTATGAGTTCCACTTTTGTATGTGATTAAATGTTCATCTCTCTTCCTAAAACAAGTGTTGATAATCTTAAGGTCGTATGCTAAAGAAAAATCAATAATAGTTTATCCTTCCTCATTCAACTCCCCAAAACCAAAACCACTATGAAACCTTGCATGTGGTCCTGCCTCTTTACCAACATGTCCATTAAGGTCTCCCCCAATATAAACTTTCTCGGTTGTTGGTATACTTTCAATCAAACCCTCCATATCTGCCCAAAACTTCTCCTTGAGATGTGATTCTGCGCCTACTTGGGGTGCGTATGCACTAATAATGTTCATAGTCTCCTTTCCAACAATTACTTTCACGGATATGATTCGATCCTCAATCCTTTTAACTTCCACAACATTCTTCCTCCATTCTGCATCCGCGATAATACCAACACCATTCCTTCCATTTACCTTACCTGTGTACCAAAGTTTGGAACCATTTAACCTAATCTCTTTACTTCCCTCTCCTACCCATCTAGTTTCTTGCAAGTATAAGATATTAATCTTACGCTGGTCCATTACTTGTGCCACCTCGAGGCGCTTCCCATTCAACGTCCTAATGTTCCAAGAACCTAATCTGACCTTAGTCTCATGAACTAGCTTTTTTAACCGCCTCCGTCCATTAGAGTGCGGTAGCCCTTGCTCATTTAACACTGCATTTAGGCGAGGATGCAGCGGCCCTTGCTCTCTTATCACTGTACCCGAACTGTACAGCGCGTTACTTACGGGTAACGACCTAGCATTAACACAATATATTCGTTGATCCATGTTCATAAGATTCGACATGATTTTATGCTGGCTGTCGCGGCCTAACACAACCCTCCTCCTTTATCCGGGCTTGGGACCGGCTATAAAATATAGGCGGAGTTAAATACCATAATATAATCAAAATTTAATAAAATTATGTTTATCCCTTTTTACTTTTGGAGAACTTTTCGTTTCAATCTGTATCTTTCTACCTGTAATAGGAATTGGTATTTATCCTTATTTTGTTTTTTTCGCTATCAGTTATGATACTCAATCTAGTTGGAATAATCACATTAATAGTTGCATTGATAATTGTCTTCATTTTGAAATGAGTATTAATAGTTTTATTCGGGTGGTACTGATAATTACAGTAACCGAATTAGTTATAGATGTACTGTTATCATTTTCGACCACAGAATAAGAAAAATGATAGGGGGTTTGACATTGCAAAACCATAAAATGACAATCAGGGTAAGATGTCAGCATGGAATATGTGCATCCATGTGTCATACTTGTGTCAATTAAAGATTCTTTGGATACTAACGATACTTGGACGTTTGCTTCTGGTGCTTGCAGTTGCACTTTAATTAAAAGAACAAGGTCTGATTATGTTCTTGGCATTGGGGATGACTTTTTATATTTGTCTTCCAACCGTGTAATGCTTGGGATTTCCTGAAATATTTATAGTTGATCTCTTGTTTTCATGTTTTCCTTGATGATGATTTCGTTTGGTTCCTATCTGAATTCATCATTTCTATGATTTCATGAAATATTTGACTGTTGGATAAGAAGTTTGAAATGATCAAAAGTGTCTGATGAATTCATGAACTTTTCTGGTCTTTTTCAGATTAAGTGAAATCCAGTGGGCTGCTTTTATACTTTTGTGTGCAGGATGCACAACGGCTCAGCTTAATCCATCGTAAGCTTCATTTGCATTTCTGCTTACCTCAAAAAAAAAAAAAAGGAAAAAAAGAGAAAAAAAACATTTCTGGTACATTGTCTATGCTTTCATCTTTCTGAAAATTCTATTATCTCAATTTTCACTTAATCGTAAGGAACCATTTTATCTCCATAAAATTTCTTGTTCCTGAATGAACACTTTTTGTGCAGTTCTGATCATGTTCTTCAAACACCATTACAAGGTTGGGTGATGGCAATTGTGAGTTGGACACTGTTCACTATTTGATTATTGATTGTTAAGAGGAAACTTATTTTGTTGTGCATAATAGTTACTAATTGGTTTTTGAATGCGTTTTCTAGGTCATGGCTCTCCTAAGTGGCTTTGCTGGGGTCTATACAGAGGTATGTTTTGGGACTAGGCAACTTGCAAAGAATCCTTTGATAATGGACATGGATGTCTTCTGATTGTAGGCGATTATCAAGAAGCGACCTTCAAGAAACATTAATGTGCAAAACTTTTGGTTATATATCTTCGGTGTGATCTTTAATCTAATTGCTGTTTGTATTCAAGATTATGATGAAGTAGCAAACAAGTAAGCTCCGCTTGAACTTTTTGTATTAGTTTTTCTTCGATGTGCCCTTCAATTTAATATTGTGTGCTGTCTTTGTTCCGATGGATTTTGAGAATGGTTTATTTTGCAGAGGTTTCTTCCATGGTTATTCATTTGTAACTGTTTGCATGATTCTCAACCATGCGCTCAGGTATGTTGTATCAGAAACATATTGAACAAATCATGTTCCTTGTTCTTTTGAAGTTTAAAGGCAACATTTCATATTCAGCTAGAGAATAGATAAGGAAACCCCTAGATCCCATAAATTGATGCCATGGATTCTTTTCAACCAAACCATATTTGGAATTTTGGGCTGTGCTCGAGTTCTTCAGCTATATCAATTTTACTTGAATGTATGAAAGAAGTTTAACCTATATTTCGACATAACTACGAGGTGATTTGGTTTATAAAGTGTGTATCAAAGTTGTTTAATTAAATATCTTTCTTCACGTGCAGTGGTATTGCTGTGTCAATGGTGATGAAATATGCTGATAACATCGTCAAGGTAAACTCCTCTATGCTGTCTCAGACTACAGGACCATGAATATTTTGGGGCTTGCAAATATGAACATATAAGATCTTGAATATTTTGGGGCTTATAAAAATGAACATTTCCTTCAAGTACGCATGATTCTCACACATTGAGTAGGAGCTGTCTCTTTCATTAGAGTTGCAGTCCTCATAAAAGCGTGCATCTTTATTTCAGTATGCTCTCAAATTGGATGTGAGACATGCATGAAATGGCTTATTCTTTCTTAAAAGATGAAAATATTTATTTTCTTCTACATGGAAAAGGTCACTATGTGCTGTACAACAGCATTGTACTATTAGATAAGAGACTTTGTTATTGATAGTGAATTTCTGCAACTAATGCAGGTATATTCAACATCAGTGGCTATGCTTTTAACAGCTGTAGTATCGGTGTTCCTCTTTGGCTTCCATCTGTCCCTCGCATTCTTTCTGGGCTCCACGTGAGTATTAAGCCCATCTTCCATTGTTCTTTTATAGCAAAACCACCACAGATTTCTTTCTAAACAATTCCTATATTTAACCTAGCTTTTGGAGGACAACTAATTTCTCGACTCTGATACCTGAATTACTTTTGACATAAACTGCATGACCATTTTCAGGGTTGTTTCTGTGTCTGTATATCTGCATTCCATTGGGAAGCCACAACCACAAAAATGAACCTTATGCTGCATTCATTGACAAATACAAGCTATGTCCCATGTGGATTGAGGACACTCTCCAAGCATTCGGTGGTATATTCAAAGTATTCCATCTTCATATGGTCAGATTCAAATATTAGATCGATTCCACTTTCAACAATACGAATAGCAACAAAGGCGGTCTGTTGGGAACAGGTCAAGTTGTCAAGGCTTGCAGTGATATCCTTATTGTGGATTGCTCTTTTACAGGTTCCTCAGTCATTGTTTTAGCTTCTTTCTTCCGACTTTTGCAAGACAACTATACGAAAGCAGAGGTTGTAATATACCTTATCTAGATGTAGGGGAATTGTTAGTTAAACTCATGAGTTCACTTTTCAATTTTCACATTGCGTTTACAAAAAAATGATTAAATATTTTTGGCCTTTTTTCCGGGGCTTTCATAAAGATTACAGTTGTGGTGTTTATTTTATTTGCCTTAACTTTTAAGACTTTACTGAACGATAGCTGCTGGAAAGAATGTGTATGATAGAATCATAGAATGATTAGAATCCAAAGGACTACTATATATAAGCTTCAAAAAGTTATTACAAAACCTTGAGGACAGTCATGATGAGATCTTGTTGACACCATAAAGTTGAGGTCAAATAGTTTTAGAAGATAAAATTTTTTCATAAACGTTTGCCGCTCCTACACTTAATTCTTTGGAATTTGAAGCCTTCTGGTTTATTATTGCTCATAGCATATTATTCGCGGGAACATAATGATAGCTTTGTTTGGAAGCAACATATATCCATGGACTCAAAAGAATTTTAGACTATATGTAATAGATGATCGCCCTGCAGCAGCAGCTCATTCCTGCATTGGCGATTCTGAAAATTAACAATAATGGCGTTCTCAGCCATTAACCTGATTGTGGGATATATATATATATATATATATATATATATATATATATATATATATATATATATATATATATATATATGGGATAAATGAATATGCTGAGCGCCCCTTGCTCAACACCGTGCGAAGCAAAATCTAGACCCTACGATTACGATCTAACGGTCGAGAATGAGGGGCTGATCCTTCAGTGATCAACCCAAGACATTTCTCTCCCCCTTGTGCCTCGCCGTCGCCGTCCCCTCGCAGTCAGTGCCGACGAGTCGCCGCCGATCGTTGCCTCGCTGCCGCCATCATCTCACCGTCACGGCCTTAAATCGATGAGGAGCTGACCCTTCAGCGATCGCCGCGGTCTTAGACATATTTTTCTTTATTTTTTTTATATCTTTTTTTTACTAATAACTTAAATGATCATTCATGATAACAAAAAATAATTTTATAAGATTAGAAAATATATAAAATACTTATATCCATTATGACGGATAATAATGTGCAAAAATTCGTCAAAATTCAAAAATGATGAAAAATATTTTTATTAATGATTTAAATCATATATTTGTTATCTCCAGTAACATTCTAAACTATTAACGAAGAAAAATGTCGAAAAAATAAATATAAATATGTCTAAAGACGTTTCACACGCGCTTCACACACTCATTAAACCCTATATATATATATATATATATATATATATATATATATATATAACGTTAATTTATATTCAAATGAGGAACCATTAGTGTTCTTAATTAATTAGAGGGATTCATAATTTATGATTAATTTTCAAAGCATTAGATTAGAGAGAGCAAACACATGGATCTGAGTTAAAGATGGTTGTAGATAAAGTTCGATAAAGTACACTTTGAACGTTCAATTGGTCCATTTCCATTTATGATTAATTTATGATTTCGTCCACGTAGACGTCAGTGCTCGGAGGGACATCGAGCATATATAGCACCTGAAGCTGGCCATCTTGCCCCGTTTTAATATCTTTTCTTTTTCCTATTTCATGCATACACATGGAAGTCTTAGGATCAATTCTAATAACTTTTCTGTATAGTAAAATTTGCATGATATATGATTTTATTACTAAATAACAAATTAAATTCTGCTGAAAATATATCAAACATGTGCATGCATATTACAAAAATAGTAGTTGCTAAAAATTAAAACTTAATTTGGAAGTTTGAAAACTAAAAGTTAACTTTAAATCACTCGTAGGGGCTTGCATTATTATATAAACTAGTGAACACCCTCACGCATTGCGTGATTAAAATAATATCAAATTTAAATTATATTTAAATTCATAATTAATGTGATAATTATTATAAAAAATTTACATATTTAAAACTTGAATTAAAAATTATTTTGGTCGCTTTAAAACGTAGGAAGGTAGAAGTCGTTAATTATTCTTGTTGCTCACTTTTGAAAAAGGGATAGAGGATTGTGTGGACCTAAGATGCATCTACATATATGGACTATCATTGATTTACAAATCAATGATAATCTTAAATCCATTTTAAATTTACTAAAAAAATATTTATTAAGGATCACTCAATCAAGGGTGAGTCCATATATGTATAATTATTTTGGATCCACATGTTCCTTTTTTTCTTTGAAAAAGGGATCGAGGATTGTGTAGATTCAAGATGGATCCACGTATATGGACTACCATTGATTCAAGGGTGAGTCCATATATGTGTAAGGAATCACCAATATGATTACGAGCAAGAAATCCTTCCATACTGTGAAGAGGGTCCTCAATGGGAAATTATATAGTGAGAATAGCTTACTTTATTCATTTTAATGATGATTTATTTATGTATTCAGTATGTAATATATTATTTTATTTTTTCCTATTTTAAAACTGGCTAGAGAGAGACTTATAATTCCTATTGTATAACTTATTAGATTAAATATATTGTTGACTTATTATGTTATATCTAAACTTGAATATCATCAAGTTATTAATTTATTTTAATAAAATTTGTATAAATTTGGCTATAATATTTTAAATTATAATGTGATAATATGATAGTTTAATTTCTTTATGAAGTTAGAGTTAAATATTAATTTTTATAAACATAGTTCGTAATGTATTTAATGTCTATTAATTAAATTCTATTATTTTAAGTAGGTCCCCGACCCGAAAAAATTGAGACCGCGTAGGTCAATTTTTTTTCTCTGAAAAAAATTTTAAGATGACCTTTTATGCTCTAAAAAATCACCCGAAATTTAAATGTCGATTTTTTTCAACGTAAAAATCATCCGACCTGAACCACTTTCACCCATACAATGACCCACTCCTTCCACATTCCTTACTTTTTTATTATATTAATTAACAACATTTGATATATAAAAATAGCAATAATTAAAAAAATGTAAAAACACATAAGTGAATACTTCATTATAAAGGTGAAAAATTCATAATGAAAGAAAAGGTGAATAACCTGCCAACTTTAGAAATTAAGACCATGCCTTTTCACTTTCTATTTAGATAAATAATAGTATCTTTTAATTATAGTGTTTTTCTTATCAAATTGTCTGGTTTTAAGGTTAATAAAAATTAAAATAAATTTAGAAAAGATGTACATAAAAAATAGGAAATCAAGAAAATATGTACATAAAAAATAATTCGAGGAGTTATGAGAGTGCCACAAATTTATCAAAAGAAAATACTAATAGATATATAAAATTAATTAAGGTATAAAATAACTATAGAAAAGGAATAATGACAAAAAGAAGGACTTTAACCGTATGAAGGTTCAATACCATGTCAGTTGAAATTTTGGAAGACAATGAATCGCCATTACTATTCGGTCATAATTAGAGATTAAATTGTGATAATTAATATTCAGTTATAATAAGAAAAATAAATATCAAATAGAAAAATATCAAAATATTGAAAAAAAGATAAAATAGCAATGAATCTTTGAGGAATTATTATTATGAAATATTTTTTTTCATATATTTTACCATAGCCTCTTTGTTTATGGAATTTTCTGTGGATTTAAATCCCTAGGTATCATTGTGTATCAGGTGCTTTAATGATTCATTAAAACTATTTTATTTAAAATTTTTCTCTTGCTACCTTACCTCTAACATTATTACATCATGAAATTTTATAACTGAAATTTTAAATCATGAATTATATATACATAAATTAAAATTAGAATGAGAATAAATTTTCATTTATTTCTTCATTGATTAGGTGGAATTATTAAAAAAAATGGTTATAAATTACATATTCCAAAAAAAGGGAAGATGAATAGATAATATGATATTAAAAGTAAAAATAAAATGATCATTGATTTGAGTCATTGAATGAGTGGAATTATTGAGACAATCTGAAAACGACTGCATCAATCATTTGTGAGGTTAATTTATATATAATTACTTTATTTTACAAATAATATAATAGAATATGAAGAGTCAACTTTATAAATAATTAATTATGATGTTATAATTTTAGTACATAAATAAGTATTGGGAATATCAAATGTTTATGTGTTAAGAATTAAATGATAATATTTTTTTTATGATACTACATAATGAGAATATTTATATATTTTAAAAATAGGAAAAAAATAAAAAATGGCGACTTTAGATTTATTCTAGATTCTCATCATTATATATATAATAATTCTAATTAAATTGATGGAGATTTACAAGGCGACCAATTAGTTCTGGTATTGTATCCGTACAAGTGACAATTGTGACAACACCATTTGCCTCTTATCCCTCGAGTAGTTCACGAAATCACCAGGTTCGATATTTCCATGCATTTGATGATAAACAGTAACTTAACCATTCTTCATATACTATTTTTTTATTGCCATGAATAATTAATCAATTGGCAACAAAAAAATTCTAAAAAAAATTCGGATTTAATTTGAGTGATAAACAATTTATTCACAACTAACTAAATTATCCTTTTTAAGAATCTTATTCATTACTTGTTCGCCACTTTCATTAGTATGATGGCAATAAAAAATCATAAAATTAATAATATAATTATTCAAAGATAAGAGTATTCTGTCCTAAAAACTTATATAATTAAAAGGATACTCATAATTAGATTTATAATTTAGGTACAAGTAACTTTGTTTTGCATATTATATTGGTAATTAATTTATTATATTTATCTCTATAGGTCAGCAATCATGTATAAACTATAAACCTACAAGTATGCACATATTCTAATTCTTGTAAAGAAAAGTTTTTGAAGTATAAACAGTACCAAAAATTAGAAGTGTCTTATTAATTAATCATTACAAATGTACATTCGAGTGAAGAGGAAAAATATAATACAACAGCAGAACATTGTTTAATTCCTTCCATCCGGAAAACAACACAAATTGCACACGCTTCTTCACAACTAATGATGTAACGCCCCCAAATCGATCAACACCACGTGGCGAGAATCTATTCGAAGGCGTTACGAAAATACTATAACATAGACTTAAACTTGACCAAATCTCAAAATAAAAATAAATTGCATGCCAATAATGAGAACCATGAAGGAAAGATAGAAATATCATAAAAGTAAAAGTCCTAAAATATTACAAAGTCCATAATGACAATAATGTCTGAATTACATCAAGTTCATAATGTGGAAATAAAGACAAAGATAACTAGGTCCACTCTTGGTTCATGTGCTTTAACATCGCTGGTCACGGCACACGATCTCGACACCGTCACTGACCTGACCTTGTGGAAATCAACACAGGGAAGAAGGTCCTCCCGTAAGCTATACAACATAGTGGGGATCCATAAGTGCACAATGCATAACAATAAATAGCAATTGATAGAATTGGTAAGCACTTGCATTAAGATCAGATTTGAGAGCATAAGATCATTAACTTGAGATATCGATGGATAAAAGAGATAGAGATCATGAACCAATTTTATAATCATAATAGGTTTCAGAGATCATGCTGGATCAATAATCATGTTTTGTTCATCATGTTCATGTTACTTATTCATACTTTTTGTGCTCTTACTTTCACTTAACATTAGGTGCCTTTGGTTGCCTTTACCTGGGGGATTTTACGCCAGAGCGAAGCCAATGGGGGATCAAGCCATGGCTAAGGGAGCGACCCTACTCATGCTTAAGCTTTGACCACAACTCCCATAAACATGTTCATGACTTTTTTACTTATTCACTTTATCACTTTGTCATACTTGCATATCATGATAGGATTGGATAGTAGGACAGATCAAACAAGATCAATGATACAATAACATAATATTCCAGTCAATAAGGAGTAGCACAACACAAGTATAGAAAGAATATAGATCAAATCAATAGTCAATCAGCAGTCAATATGCAATCTGGACAGATATCGATCGATCGATCCTCACTGGTCGGTCGACCGTTTCTCGGACATCGGTCGACCGATATCTCTGGATCGGTCGACCGGTTGGTCTGTATGCAATGTAATAGTTCTGCTACACCGGTCGACTAATATCTCTGGATCAGTCGACCGATTGTACTTAATCAAAAGAGCTTCGATCGGCCGATCGATACAAGGCTCGAACAGATTGATCGATCGATCGACTGATAACCTCATCACCGGTCGACCGATATACAGGATCGGTCGACCGGTCTGCAAGAAAATAGAAACCAGACAGAATGGAAATAACAATGATTTTCAATCCAAAATTTCAATCAAGGCACTCAATCAACCATCTAAACATGAAGGACTAATACATAACATATCTATAGCCATAAGAATCATAGAACATGCATCAAACACAAGAAATGCAATCAATCCTTCCATTCCATACTTCTCATCAATCAAGAACACTATGCATAGTAAGAACCCGAATTCCAATCAATTGCTAATCATGTTATACAATGGGATTTCGGTATCACCCACCTTATCTCGTGATTGCTCCTAGCTTGAGTCTTTCCAATCATCAAGAACACTTCCCCTTATTGTTCTCCACCTAGGAAGCCATCCAATTGGAGAGAAGAAGTGAGTAATGGATCTAAGGATTAAAAGGGTGCAGAAATGTAGATAACCTTGATGCTACACCTTGCTGGAATCCTTCTTCTCTTGCTGGATGATGTGATCAAAGGGAGAAGAGAGAGAAGTGAGGGAGATAAATTGTGGCTAAGAGAGAGAGCTTTAGGGCAATTAGCCTCTTTATAGGGTAGTTGTAGGGCTATTAGGCTAATGAGCTCACTAATTGGTTGTGCTAGGAGATTGGTCTTTGCAATTTAGTTTTCATTTTCTAATTTCTTTTTAGATGTGGGCCGGGTATTACATTATTACCCTCTTAAAAGAAAATTTTTCCTCAAATTTTGCACTAAGTAGAGATCTTTTCGAACAAATGCGGGAACTCTTGGCGCATCTCTGACTCGAGTTTCCTTGTGGCTTCATCGCCGTGGTGATAACACTAGGTCACCTTGACCATAGGCACATCTTTATCTTTCTGGCGCTATATCTTCCACTTCACTATATGAGTCGGATACTCCGCGAAGGTCAAATCCGCAGCTAGATTTGGCTCTTCGATTCGTAAGACATTAGCAGCATCGTGCTTGTACTTCTTCAGCATGGAGACATGAAACACATTATGCACTCGCCCATAGGAAGGTGGCAATGCTAGCCTGCAAGCTGCTTCACCTACTAACTCGAGTACCTTAAAGGGTCCCACATAACGAGGACTGAGCTTCCCTCGCTTACTGAACCTTATAACTCTTTTCATAGGAGACACCTTCAGCAGAACCTGATCACCAGCCTGAAAGATCTGCTCACATCTGCCCTTGTCCGCATAACTCTTCTGCCTGCCCTGAGTTGTCTTCATCCTCTGCTTAATCAGGTCTACTTTCTCAGCATACTCTACAGCCTCCTTCACCTCTTCCTTGCTCATGATCTTCTCCTCACCTACTTCACCCCAATGAGTGGGTGAACGACAAGGTCGGCCATATAAAGCTTCGAAGGGCGCCATGGCAATACTGGAGTGGTAGCTGTTATTATAAGCAAACTCGATCAGATGGATATGCTCATCCCAGCTACCCTGCTAATCCAGTGCACAAGCTCGCAACATGTCCTCCAGTATTTGTATAGTCTTCTCAGACTGCCCATCGGTCTGAGGGTGGAAAGCGGTGCTGAAATTCAACCTAGTACCAAATGCCTCCTGCATGCTCTTCCAGAATCTAGTAGTGAATCTGGGATCTCGGTCTGAAACAATCGATACTGGAATGCCATGTAGTCTAATCACCTCCCTAACATACAAGTCCAACAGGCTCTCTACCGACTGCTTCCATCGGATGGGGATGAAGTGCGCTGCCTTAGTGAATCTATCCACCACCACCCATATGACATCATGACCCTTCTTAGTCCTGGGCAGGTTGGATACAAAATCTATAGTGATATTATCCCACTTCCACTATGGGACATCTAAGGACTTCAACTTTCCGTAGGGCCTTTGATGCTCGATCTTCACTTGCTGGCACACTAGACATCTGGACACGTACTCAGCTATCTTCCTCTTCATGTTCGGCCACCAGTAGCTGCGCTGCACATCTTTATACATCTTCGTGCTGCCAGGATGGATAGCAAACTCGAACTTATGGCACTCATCCATTACCTCCCGTCTGATGGTGGCATCTGTGGGAACTCATAACCTATCCCTATACCGTATCCCTTCATATGCAAATACTTGGAAGTCCTTCGGTTCCTGATGACATCTCTTCATCACCTTCTGATACTCCGGATCCTCCTTCTGGACAACTATAATCCTGTCAATCATGCTAGGCCTCACCTTATGCATCATCCATATCCCTTCGTTAGTGCTAAGTCTGGGACACCACTGGTCTAACTCTTGCAACATCTCATACTCCCATACTCGGATGTAGGCTAAGGAACCTTCCCACTTTCTGCTCAGTGCATCGGCCACTGAATTTGCTTTATCGGGGTGGTAATTAATAGCAAATTCGTAATCCTTCAACAATTTCAACCAACGGCGCTGTCTTATATTAAGATCTCTCTGATCAAAGATGTATTTGAGACTCTTATGATCTATGAAGATCTCAAAAGTCTCTCCATAAAGATAGTGCCTCCAGATCTTCAAGACAAAAACTATAACAGCTAGCTCCAGATCATGAGTGGGATAGTTCACCTCGTGCTTCTTCAACTGACGTGAAGCATAGGCCACCACCTTACCATGCTGCATGAGTACACACCCTAAGCCTGTCCCGCACACATCGCTGTAAACTACATATCATCCGCTGCCCATCGGGATGGTGAGGACAGGTGCTGACGTCAGACGATCCTTCAATGTCTGAAAGCTCTGCTCACACTTATCAGACCAGATAAACCTCTCAGCTTTCTTCGTGAGGTTCGTGAGTGGTGCTGCAATCTTGGAGAAGTCTCTGATGAACCTCCTGCAGTAACCTACCAGTCCTAGAAAGCTACGGATCTCTGATGCATTCTTTGGCCTCGCCAATTGGTCACTGATTCTACCTTCGTAGGGTCCACTGAAATGTCCTTTTTGGATACTATGTGTCCAAGAAATATGATTTTCTTTAGCCAAAATTTACATTTGGAGAGCTTGTCGTACAGCTTGTGTTGGCGCAAAGTCTCCAACACTATCCTGATATGCTCCCGATGCTGCTCTGGGCTGGACTAGTAAATCAGAATGCCATCCATAAACACTATGACGAACTGGTCCAAGTAGGGCCTGAAGATCCTGTTCATCATGTCCATAAATGCTGCAGGAGCGTTCGTCAGTCCAAACGACATCACTAAAAACTCATAGTGACCATACCTAGACCGAAAAGCTATCTTCGGTATGTCCTCCTCAGCAACCCTCAACTGATGATAGTCGCTCCATAGATCGATCTTGGAGAATACTGATGCCTTGGACAACTGATCAAAGAGATCATCAATGCGAGGCAAGGGATACTTATTCTTCACCGTCACCTTGTTAAGCATCCTATAATCAATGCAAAGCCGCATTGAATCATCCTTCTTCTTCACAAACAGTACAGGTGCTCCCCACGACGAGACACTTGGCCGAATGAAGCCCTTGTCTAACAGTTCCTGGATTTGCTTCTTCAACTCATGCATCTCAGCAGGTGCCATGTAGTACGGTGCCTTGGAGATGGGTGCGGTGCTAGGTAAAAGATCGATCTTGAAGTCCACCTCACGCCTTGGTGGCAATTCTGAAATGTCTTCAGGAAAACATCTGGCAACTCACGCACTACATCTATCTGTTGTAGTGCGGTGGCTAGTGTATCGGTCTTCACTACACTTGCCAAGTAGGCATAGCATCCCTTCTGGATCATCTTTTGAGCCTTCATAGCCGAAACGATCACCTTCTTGCTCTCCGATGGAGTACCTCTGATCACTGCTTTTGGCTTACCCTGTGCACCTATTATGATCTTCTTCTGTTTGCAATGTAGAGTTGTATCATGGTAAGAAAATCAATCCATCCCTAGGATGACATCGTAGTCTGCCATCGGAATGACGATGAGATTTGCAAAAAAAATCTTCTTCTCTACGGTGACAGGTACATTCGGGATGTACCTGGCCGCGCGAAGATCTCCCATGGAGTGCTCACCCTTATGGCATGAGGCATCTACTGCAAAGGCAAGCTAAGAGCTTGGGCGCACGACTCCAAAATAAATGAGTGTGTGGCCCCTGAGTCAAATAAGATAATAGCAGACACACCAGTAATAGGAAGAGTACCTCTGATAACGTCATTATCATTCTACTCTGCATGTGCCTTCATGTGATGCACCCTGCCCTGGGCCACAGGGTTTGCGCCTCCTGCGCCCCTGTTATCATGACCTCTCATAGTAGGCTGGGGGCAGTTTCGAGCAAAATTCGAAATGTCCGCATAGGATGTTCGAAATGTCCGTCATGAAATCGCTCACAATGTGGACAACGAGGCCTCTGTGGAACTACTGACGCTGGTGGCTGAGGCTGACGTGGAGGAGGTGGTAGCTGTCTCAGAGGCTATTACATGAAACGTGAGTTAATTATCACGCTTTAACATACTCTTAGTTAATATTTTGAAGTATTTATACTTGTTGCTATGCTGGTGCTGGACGATGAGGAGGTGGAGCATAGCGATGGGCCTCTCTCTGATGATAAGGCCTGTAACGGCGATTGCGACGATCATCCCTCCTGAATGGTCGGCGATCTTCGGTCCGAAATCGCTGTGGCTCCACTGGCCTGACTGGTGCTACAGGTGCTCTTGCCTTGCGCTCCGCCTGGTCCTTCTCCATGCGGGTGGCCAGTCTCACCGCCTTCTCTAAGGTATCACTGTCCCCAGTAAGGACTTTGGTCTTCAGATCTGATCGTAGGTCATTGATGAACTTGTTTGCCCTTATGCGTCCTTCAAACGACATAGGGCAATATTGCTCCAGCGTGACAAACTGTGCATGGTACTCCCTCATTGTCATGGTCCCCTGAACGAGCTTTAAAAAATCCTCATGCTTGCTTTTCCGATCGTGAGCAGGAGTGTATCGCTTTGCTAAGGTCAACTTAAACTCCTCACATTATATCTCTTCTTCCTCCAGTCCTCTGAACCTGGAGGCTCTAGTAGTCTTCCACCAACCCATGGCACAATAAGTCAATCAAGTACTTCATGTTCACGAACTATCAAAAAAATATGCTTCATATTCACATCTACACTAAGACTGCGAAAATGCAAATTTGCCTCCCCAACCAAAAAATGTGAAGTTGTTGGTGGTGCCGACTAAATTGTTGTAGAAAACATTATTATTTCAAGAGTGTAAAATGATTGAAATTAATGTATAAATACTCTCTCTCCATTATTCAAATTGATCAACATTTCAAAGAAACACTTAAGAAAGAAATTGCAAATTTGAGTTAAATACAAAGGGACTTACAAAAAGATTAGAGATGAGAGAAGATTCAATTCCTAAGGAAATGAAGTTGGTAGATTATTTGATTATTTCTTGATAAATTCCTGAGAGGAAAATTCATCATTATCCATTAGAAAGAGCTAATTAAATAATGATAGCATCAAATAAAAAACTTTAATGAGAAGGCTAAATTGCATTTCCAAGATCTTGAGGAAATGAAAAGATTAAGGCCAACTTGTAGAATTATTAAATTTTGTAAAAGATTGAGATTTGAGAATTGGGCTAGAGAGATAATTGGTTGATAAATATCTGATAGAAACAATTCAATATTATTATTTAACCATAAATAATTAAATAAGATCAATGAGGATTTCAATGTCACCTTGACAACAATAAGGTTGGCTCTTTTTTTTGTATTTTTGGCCCTTTCATTTCCTTTATATAAGAGACCCTTGATCTTTTTTCTAAATAAGAAAACATATTCCTGATTTCTACATGGTATCAATGTCAAACCCTAATCCTTTCAAGAAATAATCCTAGCATTTTAGTCTTTGGGAATAATGGTGGCAACTGCAGCATCTCTCTTTACAGGTGGCTTGAAGCAATCGTTCGCATAACGCTCTTTTTGGGCATGCATGACTCGAAATAGCATGCTCTATAATTAGTCATATTTTATCATTCTCGTGGCAATACACTGAAGTAATCCTCCTGGGAGTTCTCATAAGGAAACAATAACAAGATTTCTTAATTTTTTTCTTCTAGAGAAATATTTTACTTAGTTAGATTTGACTAAATGTCTATTATTCTTGTCTTTATTTTGGAATCAATAATGTTTACATTTGTGAAGAATAATTTTATGATAGTTTTTGTATGAATTTAGTGTCTGAAACAATCAAAGAGGAGCAAATTAAATGCATAATTTTGTTTCAATGAAAGAGTGCACATCATTATGGTAATTTTTATGTTAATCTGCACAATTAACAATAGACCACCAAAGCTTGTTATCATTGTCAAGAATTGGCTCAATAGATGCATGGGAATATTATAATAGAGCATGAAGGATCAAGTATAGTGTATATATATGATTTGCCTAATTTCAACTCAATGGTCATTAGAACCCCGAAAATTTGTAACAATTGAGATTAAACAATAGACACTAGGCAAAATCAAACACAAAAACTTGATCGACCTACAAGGATACATCTTGTCATCATCGGGTTACATACTCTTCTACAACTACATAAAAAATGGTAGTCCCTCAGAATTTCTACATGGTAATCCTTTCTTCACAAATGTAGAGCTATTATTATTTAAATTTAAAATTGTACATGGAAACTTTGTTAAGCTACAAGTTATCTTTTTTTTCACAAATTTAGAATATACACAAAGTAAGATAGGATGAAAAAAGTGTCTATAAATTGCACTTGACGCAGCTCAAAGACTCTTATTTCCATCATGATTGCTGTCCAAATCATACATAAAGAAATAAAGTCCCCAACCATATTAGTTGACAAAGAAAACAAGGGCTAAGTTACAAATTTTGGAACTTCAAATGTTGTACCTATTACTGATGTGTCAATTGGTGTGATGGCACCTTTGATTACATTGACCCAATATATTGTCAAATATTTATATTAAACGAGAAAATATATATCGATACTTATGAAATTATTCTGCTTGAGCTCTTGACAAGAAAGAAGCTTTGGATAATGAGTATAACTTGCTTGATTTGACGGACCCTACATCGTGAACATTGGAAACACCATGGATGGATAGTCAACTTAATTCTAATTGAACAATATAAGTAAATGAAATGTAAAATCAACCTATATGTATATATATATATTGTGTGTGCATTCAAAAAATACTAGGCTCTTACTTTTACTAATAATTTCATAAATCAAAATTATATCTTTTTATTTCTTGGTCAAACATATGCATGCATAATACAAAAGAACCAATTGTTGAAAATTAAAAGTTAATTTAGAAGTTAATTAACTTTAAATCACTCATTGGTGCTAACATTATTGTACAAATTAAGGTCAATATTTGAAAGTGGGAAATTTTGCCCCCTTTTAATGTCTTCCCCCTTTTTCTATTTCATGCCTACATATGTAACAAAATTGAAAAGTGATTTCCCTAAGGGGTGTAGAGAACCTAAAAATAAACAATATAATTAGATTTGGAGGATCAAGTACAGTGTATAAATATAATTTTCTTAATTGCAAATCAATGATCATCAAATGGATTTTATATGAATACCGAAAATCTGTAACAGTTTGAAATGGAGCACACTAGGCATAATCAAACATAAAAACTTGGTCAGATTACAAGAATACCTCTTGTTATGCTCCTTTACAAGAACATGAAAAATGGTAGCCTCTCAAATTTTCTACACGGTAACTCCTTTTTATATAGATGTAGAGATACTATTATCTAAACATAAATTTGTGCATTAGAAGTTTGTTAAGCTACAAGTTATTTGCTTTCGCTAGGATCTACACAAAGGGAGATAGATTGACAAAAGCATATAAATTGCACTTAGCGATGTTTAACGACTTTTTTTTATCTCCATCATGATTGCAGTCCACCAATCATCCATAGAGACGTAAACTTCCCAAGCATATTAGTAGATGAAGAACACAAGGGCTACATTATAGATTTTTGGCATTGCAAAGGTCGTACCTTTTGTTGATACTTATGTGTCAATTTGTGTAATGCGCACATTCGATTACATTTATCTAGTGTATGCTCAAACATCTAGATCGAACAAGAAAGTAAATATCTATAGCTATGACATTATTCTGACCGCCCCTACACCACGGACATCGTGAATGCCACCTATAGATAACTCAACTTAATTCTCATTGAATACACACACATACATATATATTGTGTGTATTCAAGAAATACTATGCTTTTACTATTATTAATAATTTCATGCACAAAAAGATACATTTTTATTTCTTGGCCAAATACAATTGCTGAAAATTAAAAGTTAATTTATAAGTTTGAAAGATAACAGTTAATTTTAAATCACTTTTTGGGTGCATTATTGTACAAATTAATGTCAATATTTGAAAGTGGACAATCTTGCCCCCTTTTAATATCTTCGCATTTGCCGTGATAGGTGTAGCATGGTCAGTGTCCATCTCCATTGTGACAACTTTACTTTCCCTTCTTACTATTCATGCTAATGCCCAATTGCAGAACTTTTGGTAGGTACCAAGATGTCTTCGAGATTTGTCCAAACAAGTTGACATTAAACGTTCATTAGGCTTGGACTCACCGATACAACTTGGACTAATTGTATTCAATGGAACATTATATAAGTTGATATTTAGAATAACGTAATCATCAAAGTGCAACAAATAATGCTTGTTCAACTAGATGATTGGATATTTATATCAAATCATATCGAAAAAAGAACATGCTTTGCTTGAGCACTATTGAATCTCTAAACCTAGTAAGGTTCTTAACATCATAACATATTCCTTAAGATTCATGGGAATATTATGATGCCCATTGAGAACCTACCAATGAACGATATAATTGGGCATGAAGGATCAAGTACGGTGTATAGATATGATTTGCCTAAATGAAAGCTAATTATCATCAAAGGATTTCATATAAACCCCAAAAATTTGCAACAGTTTGAGATGGAGCTATAAGGATACTTCTACGAGTATATGAAAAATGGCAGTCTCTCAAATTTTCTGCATGGTAACTCCTTACTCCATTGATGTAGAGCTAATATTATTTAAATTTGTAAATGAAAAATTTGTTAAGCTACAAGTTATTTCCTTTCGTTGATTAAGAGGGAACTAGGTTGACAAAAGCATATGCAAATACAAAGGGAGCTATGTTGGCAAAGCATCTACAAATTGCATTAAGCATAGCTCACTCTCTTATCTCCATCATTATTGCAGTGCACCAATCATCCACGGAGACATAAAGTCCCCAAGCATATTAGTAAACGAATGACACAAGGGCTACATTATAAATTTTGGGTTTGCAAAGGTCATACTCATGTGTCAACTAGTGTGATGGACACTCAGTATTACATTGATCAGTGTATGCTCAAACATCTAAATTGAACGAGAAAGTAAATATCTATAGAGTGACATTGTCCTGTTTGATCTCTTTAGTGGAAAGAAAGCTCTCGATAATAAGTGTAACTTGCTTGATCTGATTGTCCCTACACTGTGGACATTGCGAATGCGGATAACTCAACTTAATTCTGATTGAAGAATACAAGTAGATGAAATGTAGAACTAGAATATATGTATATATATATATATATATAGTATTTTAGACAAATTCTTTTCTCTTACTATTATTATAATTTCATGCACAAAAGATACATTTTTATTTCGTGGTCAAACATGTGCAAGTATAATAAAAAAAAATCTCTGAAAATTAAAA
The DNA here is from genome assembly GCA_030549335.1 of Pontederia crassipes. Classification (NCBI taxonomy): domain Eukaryota; kingdom Viridiplantae; phylum Streptophyta; class Magnoliopsida; order Commelinales; family Pontederiaceae; genus Pontederia; species Pontederia crassipes. The sequence goes on along the minus strand of CM060188.1, from coordinate 74,917,750 downwards.
GTTGATTTGGAAGTTTAAAAGTTAAAAATTAACTTTAAACCATTTATTGGGACTTACATTATTGTAAAAATTAAGGCCAATATTTGAAAGTGGACAATCTTGCCCCTTTTAATATCTTCCCTTGTTTTTCTATTCTATGCATACATATGCAACAATATTTGAAATTGTTTGTCTTGAGGGGTGTAATGTGGCCAGTGTCCATATCCATTGCGGCAACTTTATTTCTCCTTCTTACTAATCTTAGGAAATATAAAGCCAAAAGAGAATTCATGCCAACGTCCAATTGCAGAATTCTTGGTAAGTCCTAAAGTGTCTTTGGTTTTTATTCAAACAAGTTATCATTACTGAATCTTAAACATTCCACAGACTTGAACTCACCGACACAATTGGGAATAGTCGTATGGAACGTTAGATAAACTGATCTCTAAAATAGAATACTCACCATTAATAGTACTAATACAAATAATGCTTGTTCAACTGTATGACCGAATATTTGTATCAAACCAACTCGAAAAAAGATCATGCTTTCCTTGAGCACTAATTGAATCTCTAAACCTAACAAGGTTCTGAACATTACCAACATATTCCTCAAGATGTCTGAGAATATTGTGATGACCATAGAAAATCTAACAATGAATGATATAATTGAGTATGAAGGATCAAGTATGGTACATAAATGTGATTTGCCTAATTGCAAGTCAATGATCATCAAACAATTTCATATGAACCTCGAAAATATGCAATATGTAAAATAAAACATAAACACTTGGTTGGCCTACAATGATGCCTCTTGTCATTATCGGGCTACATACTACTCTACAAATACATGAAAAATGGTAGCATCTCGAAATTTTTGCATTGTAGCTCCTTTCTCCATTGATATAGCGCTAATGTTATTTAAATTTAACTTTTTAAATGGAAACTTTGTTAAGCCACAAGTTATTTTCTTTAGCTGATGCAAAATCTATACAAAGGGAGCCAAACTGAAAAAAGTATATGCAAATTACAATTGGTGTTGCTCAAGGACTCTTTTATCTCCATCATTATTGCAGACCACCAATCATCCATACAGATATAAAGTCCTCAAGCATATTATTAGATGAATGATACAAGGGTTGAATTATAGATTCTTAATACTCATGTGTCAATTGATGTGATGGGTACCATCAATTACATTGATCGAGAGTATGCTCAAACATCTAAATTGAATGAGAAAGTAAATATCTATAGTTATGACATTGTCGTGCTTGAGCTCATGACTAGAAAGAAAGCTTTGGATAATGGACGTAACTTGCTTGATCCAATCGCCCTACATCGTGAACGTCGTGAATACCATATGTGGATAATTCAACTTAATTCTGATTGAAGAATACAAGTAAATGAAATGTAGAACTAGAATATATGTATGTATATATGTATATATATTATGTGTATTCGACAAATACTTTTCTCTTACTAGAGAAGATACATTTTTTATTTCTTGGTCAAACATGTGCATGCATAATACAAAAGTAGTTGCTGCTGAAAATTAAAAGTTAATTTGGAAGTATGAAAGATAAAAGTTAACTTTAAACCACTTGTTGGGACTTGTATTATAAGGCCAATATTTAAAAGTGGGCAATCTTGCCTCCTTTTAATATCTTCCCTTTTTTTATTCCATGCATACATATGCAATAATATTTGAAATTGTTTGCCTTGAGGGGTGTAGCGTGGATAGTGTCATCTCTATTGTGGCAACTTCACTTCTCCTTCTCACTAATCTTAGGAAATATAAAACTCCAAAGAGAATTCATGCCAACGAATGCAGAATTCTTAGTAAGTCCCAAAGTGTCTCTGAATTTTGTTCAAACAGGTTGTCGTTACTGAGTTTTAAATGTTCTAGAGACTTGAACTCACTAGTACAACTAGAAATAGTCGTATTCAGTGCAACTTTAGATAACTTGATCTGTAGAATAGTATAATCACCTTTAATAGTAGTACTACAAATAATGCTTCTTTAACTGTATGACTGAATATTTATATCAAGCCAACTCAGGAAAAAAAATCATGTGTCTAGAGTTCACTCATCATTTCCCTCCAGCTTAATTCAACTGGGATGGTTATGAAGCCGATCACTTCAGCAGCTGATACGATCAAGGGCTTGGTCAAATTAGGGGAGTAGTTCATTAAAGGCACATTCAACGACTCTATGACATGAAGTTATTGCATTTAATTACTTTACAAGAGGAGTTCATTAAGAGCCGATCACTTTCGCATTTGATATGAGAAGGGGGTAGAATCGTTCATCACCTTCGACAGGCTTACCATTTCCCACCCTCTCTCGCACTATTTCCCTTGACGTCCTCATTCCGATCTATCTCACATGATCTCGAGCTTTGGAAGTGCAGATTTTCCTCCCTTTGTCACTTGTCCTCTTTATTTCTAATGTTTCGATCGTTTCACTGTTGCCGTGGTCAAATTGAAGATGGAGGACGTGCCACTGCTCGCGAATTTTTTATCAAGCCAGGAAGATCCATTCCCTGGCATCCAAATCCTCCACCGATCAAATATTATTCTTGCTATTTTTGTTTTTTTTTTCTTTTTTTAACCGTGATCTTTAACATAATTCTATCGTTCGGATGGAAATTTGATATTTTTATTCTTTATCTTTCTTTTTCTTCAAGATGTTTTGAAGAAAGGGAAGAAAATGCTTTAAGGCTGTGTTTGGTTCCAATACTTGGCCCAAGTTCTGGAACACTGCCAAACACCTTATATGACGGGAACTTGCTAAGTTCCCCTCACAGTGACGTACGGTTGGAACTTTTGGTCAAGTTTTAGCCATAAGTTCTTGTCTTCAGTAAGAACTTTTTCAATTCTTGCCGAAGGCAAAAACTTTTTTTTTTGCTTTTTCTTTCTGTCTATTCAGCCATCACCTTTTACCTTTTTTCCTTTTTCTTGTTTTCAGCTCCCTAACTTCTTTCTTTTTATTTTAATTATTTTTTAGTGTAAGTATATATTATTTAGTTATTTATTAATATATTATTAGTCAGATTATAAAATAAATTATTAAATTTTATTAATTATAAAATATTTAGTTCTAATAATAAAAAAATATTTTATTAATTAAAATGCTCAATTAATTTTATAAAAATATATATTATATTCGGATCTTAAGATTTACGTAAATTATAATATTAATGACATTTAAAAGATTTAATTAAAATAAATAAATATAATATTAATAATATAAAATATTTACGTAAATTATAATATTAATAATATATTTTTATTTACTATAATTTACCTTATAAAATAATAAATTTTTATCCAAACACTCATTAAAACTTATCTATCAAATTAATTTTTTAAATTATCATCTTTATATTTTTTTCATCCAAACATCAATCCAAATTTTTCTATTTAATTCATTAGTTCTTCGAAACTAATTTTTTTTTCAAAATTCTTGTACCAAACATAGGCTAAAGAAACAGTTAGACAACAAAGTACAATGCAAAAGTTATGGGCTTTAAACCTTGCAAATACGGTGATTTCTCATTGATAAGATCTCTCCAAGGGAGAATGTAGTGGCATGCCTATTTTAAATGTATGTGCTTCTAGATACATTAGCACCACGAGGCATTGTTCTTACTCTTATACTTCGAGTACTTAATACGTAGAAAGTAAAAAAATATAGCCTTCATATTTTATTATATAAATTTTGAGAAGTTGAACAATCTCGTCTTCATTAACTATAAAAATAATAAATTTTGTGTACAATAAATTTTAATTTAACCAGTATAGGCATTATTTTATTCATTGATCATAAGTACATATTATATTCGTCAGATTTAGAATAATTCGTCACTTTTCATTTTCTTTTAATTATATTTTTTTTTTTTAGTTTTTGAAATCAGTCACGAAACTATTGGTGCAGGGTTAGGTGACAGGGGTTTTTGGCCATGGCGAAGGAGAAGAAATTGACCAGTCTTCTCCAAGTTCTTTTAGATTTTAAGATATTTCTCTTAGTCGTATAGTGCGGGTTGCATGTATCATGACTCTGAGACTCTGTTTGGTAATATCAAAATTAGCGTTTCAAGTAGTATTTAACGATTTAAACATTAATTTTTTATTTGATAAATAATAAAAATAAATAGCGTTTAGCGTTTCATACGAAAATATTAAAAAACTACTTTTATTAGTGTTTAGAGATTAGAGGTTAGTGTTTTATAAATTTTTTTAATTTTATCCTTATTCAAATATATTATTTTTTTCTACTTTATCTTATTATTTTCTCATTTTTATTTTATAATCATTTAAATATCTTTCATTTTATATTCATGCTTAGTTAATTACAAATTATTTATATGTTAACAATGAATAAAAAATAATTTCACAATTAATATTTTCATATCATGGGTGTACTATATAAAATTTATTGTCAATATAAATTTCTATATATTTTAAGAAAAAAATTAGTTGTGAAATTTTATTTTATTTAATTAAGATATAAATATTTATTTTATTTTATTATAATAGAATTTATATAGTGCTTAAATTAAATAATTTGTCTTATGTCTAATTATATTATTTTATATTCATCCGCTAATTTTATCGCTGAGTTTATCAAACACTTATTTATTACAACTTCTAATTGCTAATCATCATCCGCTATCTGTATCCCATAGTTAATTCGTTATCCGCTAGTTGAGTCACTATCCGCTCATCAAATCGCTAATAATGTCAAACAGAGCCTTATCCAAATTCCCATCGTACTTTGTTAAAATTAATGCTCTTGTATCAATTGGTCGTCTTCGAGATGCGGAGTGAAATGTTTTGAATTGTTTTTTTAGGAGAATGTTTTGAATTGACCCATTATGCAATAGTTGTTGGCCTGAAAGGTATAATTATTAATGTCCCTTTTAGAGCATGCTGCGATTAGAGATTAAACCAGTTTCTTCAGAAAGATTGAAAGTGTGCGAAATTGACTACCTTTTTTTTTTTGAAACCAGAAATGACTACTAATAGAAAGTTGATTGTTGAGATTCTTTTCATGAACTGAAGCTTTAGCTGTTATTCATGCCAAATTCAATTACTTGTGCTTGTTTGAAATGTGGTTGACGTGTGCATCTTAATAATTCTGAAACATGCAACAAGAGATACAGAACAGTATAATAATAATTATTATTATTATTTAGAATCTAAAATCTATGTCATTTGCAAACAGAAGACAAAATCCCTCAAAAATTGCTACTTCGAACATAAGATTACATTGTCAATCTACTGACTCAATGGAATCCATTCCAACTCGAGCTCGATTTGCCCGGACTCTACGTTCTGCAGCTTCAGCAAAACACCTTGCTTGACCTTGCCGTCGACGATGTTGATGGCACTGTCCTCCATGAGGCAGTTATCCTTAGTCTGTAGCCACTTGCCGATCTGCATGTCAGAGAGTGCATCAGGGTCGCCGAACGCCATGGCCGCTGTGATCATGGGCTGAATGTCCACCTCTGCTTCCCCCATTATGTCATCTTTTGAGATCAAATCATGATCATATACTTCCTGTCCAAGAAGGAAGAAATCAATAAGGAAGCAAGGACACTTGTTACTATTCAATTGAAAGCAGGGTTACCGGCATGACAGGTCTCACCAGTTTCACATTTCCATAATCTTGAGGAACAGACAGCTTGAGCTCCTCATTCCAAACTGGATTCAAATTGCTCTTAATAACTTTGGTCTGAACCCTCTGCGCAATTGAGTCCACAATTCAGCAATTCGTGATCGGAGATAATTAGACATATAGTTTTGTGCTGAAGCCACATCATGATCTCGACATAGATGGGCAAGTATGGCGAATAATTAAACTGACCTGTTGCCCAAGAGTGAGAACAACGTAAGGATCGCTACTTAACATATCTCTTACTGCTAAATTAGTGCCTTTGATGACTTTGACGTTGAGTATACCAATAAACTCAACCATGCCAGCCTGACAAACAAGAATCATGTTGTAAAAGAGTACAAGTGCAACATAGCTTTTTAAGGCAAACAGAATATAATGAGTTTGTAGCACATACCATGCTCTTTGAACTTTTTGAACCAAGGGCACTATCACTCGACTTCCCAGAATCACAGGTTTGGAAAGAACTCTTTGCGGAAACAATACGTAAACTTGGCTTCAAAAATTCTTGCAATTGATATTTGGACCTGTTACAAGAAAATTTGTGTATTGATGTAGCAATAGCGGTAACAAGAGGAAAATGTTGAAAGGGCTCGTGTCATGTTGGTTATACTTGATGAAGTTCGCCCTTTCATCATAAGTGGAATCATGATTAGGCTTGGGATATCCTTGTGGTAGAAAGGCCTCATAGATTGCATTGGCATACGAATTGCCACCAACCTCTATCATAGAGTCAATTTCATCATCCTTCCATTCATCTAGTGTTACAGATAGAACCTGACACCAAGAGAATTTGATGTGAAATCTAAGAAGACTAAAGACGGATTAACACATCATTTTACTGATGACACAAAATGATAATATGTTCTTTTTTCACGGTTTATTCAAGTATGCCGATTTGCCTCCATATATCAATAAAAAAGTTGACGAGAATGTAACATCATGCTTCTGTGTACAGTTGAAGATTTGTGAAATTTGCACATGGCCCATCTCACATGTAGAAACTATGTCTAATTTTAGTAATTACATGGACTCTTACCTCTAGATGCAGCAACAAAAAGGCATTTGACTGTGTAAGGATTGATAAAACTTGTTGAAAAGTGAGCATGTCAAGGATTATAGCAAAGCGAGCAAAAATATAAGAATATCATGAACTAAACATATGAAAGATATGAATGGAAAAGAATTCTACCGAAGCCCCACCTTTGAAATATGTGTACCAAGACTTCTATGCACTCCAGAACATTTTAAGCATATAAACACTCCAATATTGGCCGACCTGGAAATAGTGGTGGAGAAAAGAGAAAACACTATCATCATTGTCAGGAACATTACATTTAAATCTTCAATTTACATAACGAGAAGTTTCAACAAAAGAATAAAGGCCAAGAATGCCAGGAAAGTTACTTATCATGAGTGCAAAAAAATAGATTTACTAAAGAAGGCTATTTTCTTAAATCCTGAGTGTCAGCTAATGTTTCAACCAAGGTAATCTTTGGCAGATTAATCCTCGTTTTTTTTAAGCCACGAATCCACGATTAATCCTCATTTTTACATAAAAACAAGATTTTCTTTTTGAGAAAGTAAAAAAACAAGATGTTGCATCCTAAAGGATGAAGAATTATTTGACAACAATAAGTTCAAACATATGAACAAAGGGCAGATCTTACATATGCATGAATGTGCTAACTTTTGTCACCAAGATAGAATACTTACGCCCACTTAGGATCTGGGGCATTACAATCTGCACAAATGCGGTTATCACTTTTATGCAATAACTCCTTTAACTTTTTCATTTTGCCTGTCAAAATACAAGAGAAAAACAGATGAAAGGACAATGTCGGATATCAACTTAATACTTTGAGCAGAAAAAGAGCAAGATGGACATAAAACTACATATAATCAGCAGGAAACTGGCCATGTCTTAAAATAATATGAAAGAATTATAGAGTGTAGACTTTGTATAAACAAGTAATTCTTTTTTAATCCTCTGGTGGATCTTTTTGCATAATAGAGTATTCAGTCAGTGGTTGTGATAGTGCAAGATATCTACTCTTTTTTAGATTAGATATTTTTTGCAAACCAAATTATGAAATGATGATTGATCGATGCATTACATCATCTTCCAGGAGATGGTCTGAGATGTAATGATAAGATACCACTTTGTATTAGTTAGTGGCTAGTTAATTAAGTAGTGGGTAGTTCGAAGTTGTATGAGTTAGTGGCAGGTTAAGAAAGTAATGGGTAGTTAGTTATATTTGTATTTGCATGTTATAAATACATGCATGGGTTTTACATTTAGGAGAGCTTTTGAAATGTGTTCACCAATTATGTAATTTGAGATTGGTCCACTCCATACGGACTCATGGAGATTTGTCATTTCGAATTGACAAGTTATTAGTAGTAATCGTGTTTAAGTTTCTTGCACTTTTGCTACTAATAATAGTTATCCTAGTTTTATTTTAGTTGTATTTTCAGCTTGTATCAATTGGTATCAGAGCCTCAAAGATCCAGGCAGCATCCATTCAGAAGAAATCGGCTTTACACATTACAAGGGAAAGCTCATTTCATAAGAAGAAAAACTGGAAGTTCATATTGGTTCAAAAGTTTCTCTCGTGGCCCAAAGATGGAGTTAATCAAGTTTGGAAGCTTCGACTGCACCTGCAGAATATTATTATTAATATTCTTTTCTCCGCCTTGAGGACAAGGCGAAATTTTAGGAAGGGTGTACTGATAAGATACCACTTTGTATTAGTTAATGGCTAGTTAACTAAGTAGTGGGTAGTTAGTTATATTTGTATTTGTATGTTATAAATACATGCATGGGTTTTAGATTTGGGAGAGCCTTTGAAATGTATTTACCAATTATGTAATTGGAGATTGGTCCATTCCATACGGACTCATGGAGATTTGTCATCTCGAATTGACAAGTTATTAGTAATAATCGTGTTTAAGTTTCTTGCACTTTTACTACTAATAGTTATCCTAGTTTTATTTTAGTTGTATTTTCAGTTTGTATCATGTAATTGCTGACATTAGGAATCTTTGCATCTCACATTACTTTGCAAGTCACATTTTTCTCCCATGATGTTCTTTCAAAAAATCATACTCGCAGTAAATTACGATTTAACACGTGAACTTGTCATAAAACAATGCTATCCTTAGAATAATCTTCAAAGAGAGGTAATAAGGGATTTTACCTGCAGAAGCTTTGTCATGATCATTGTTGGGGTTACTCATTCCTGCTTTTCCAAATCTTCGTCAAAGAACAAATATTACCTTGACCTGCATTATGAATATATTTTGAAGACTGGTGTATACTACTAATCTCAGATGCTCAATGCAAATGTTTCAACCATCAAAGCTCATAAAGTGGCAGCACAATTTATACACAGGAACTTAATAACTGGAGGAGGGTTACTGTAAAATATGTAACCATAAAATAACTCTGAACAATCTTCCAAACTGATTGTTATATTCAGAAGACTGTGATTCGTGAATAAATAATGTGAAAATGTTTGCTCGACTGTTCAGTAATAGGGAAATAACACATTCTTTTCTCGGCAAAACGTAAAAGGTAAGAAAAAGGTTGTAGATTGACAGATTTTGCCAAATAGTTATCAAAGATTTTCCAGAACTTGCCAAATAACAAGCTTTCAGGATCTGGAGAATTCCGTACATATTACACAATTGAAATGCGCGGTGTTCCCCAAATGTATGATTGCAAGAACTATGTAAATGTGACGAGTTCCAAACTCCCGATTCCCCAAAATCCAAAAATGCTGCTAAATATCGCCAATACATCTATCCTCAGTCTTTTCAACCAAATCTAAGCAAAAAAAAAAATCAAATTTTTACCCGCGATGAATCCACCAGACACGGAATCCAGATGCCGCGGGAACCTGGCCAAGCAGATCAAGGGCGATCCAATCGGGCAACAAATATACTGCAGAATGATCTGAACACGACGGCAAATGGATCGAAGAAAAGGATCGAGAAATCGTGATCTTACCAAGTTTCCGACCACGAACTGCTCGTTCCGAATCGCGCTGTCTTTGGGGCCGTCCAAAAGGGGGAAGGAGAAGGTCCAAACACCGCGAGGTGGACGCGCACGAGATTAGGAACAGGTAACGAGAGTGCGGTTATTTGCTTTTATTACACTACTACTATTAATGCATGCATTAGGATTAATTAAACACGTATATAGAGTATTAATTAACAAATAACATTTCTTTAAATGTAAAAATATAAAATAATATAAAGCATTAATTGAGATAGAATATAAATAATAAATAAATAAGAAGCTTTTTATCTTTTCCGGAAAGATGGCCTTAGCCCCAGAGACACACGCATTAATTTATTGGCAAAACATAATTCTAGCCACTAAATTAGCATAGGCTTATCTTAAATTAAAGACACAGCCATAATTATTTTAATATAATTATTTAAATTACATCACGTAATTTTTTTTCATATAAGATGCGATAATTTTTTGTTTGGATAGTTCTATCAAGTATCAAGGGATCACCATCATATTTTTAAGATTAGATGATTAAGCTTATGCTACATCGTCTATGTATGAACTATGAACCAATAGTATAATTTGTGGTTGTGTCCCATTATTATAACCATGCATATAAAGAATTGTATAATTCATATGTAAATCACACACACACATATAATTCTGGATTACAATAGGAGATTTAAGATTTGAGTATTGTGGTTATGCTTCACAGTATAGTTAACACAAATGTCAATATATATATTATTGTAAATAAAAATTAATTAATTAAGGTTAGTTTTCTTTGGGATCAAGGTCAATGCTTACAACTAATAGTATATGACTAACTTGATTTTTAGAGTTAAAATGAATAAATGTTATTCAAATTTAGAAATTTGAAAATTAAATGTGAATGAAAAATAGTTATTCTTTTTTAAAAAAACAATTGTAGATATATTATGTGATAAATATTGAAATAATGGTAAATATATTACATAATTAGGGTAAAAAACTACGACGCGTGACAGATTTTTGTGTGAGTCTATTTTTTTAAGGTTAAGCGCCCTTGGCCGCGCAGAAGGTATCGCGCCAAGCAGCCCTAAGGCGGTGGATAACCTATTTAGATTTTATAGAATTTATGTGCGATTCTAATAAAATTACAAAATCTAACTGATGATACTTAATAAGAGTGGCTAGCCTATCTCTAACTTTTGCCCTAAAGGCACAATGACAATTCCATGCGAGAAGACACATTAAGATGAAAGAGGAGGGGCCGCACCCTCTGGCCATGGTGGTAGAGAAACCTGGACAAGCGAGGAATCAAATGAGATATAAGGTATGGTTTTACCTTTTAGGCAATCGCGGGAAGGCAGGGTGAGTGGCGACAATTCAAGGGTGGAACTATGCTAGGGGCAGCGGAACTGGGATTTCTTCCTCTCGGTGCGGGGGGATTGGCGTCAAGCTGCTCTTCCTCTAGTGACTCGGTGGTTGGTGTAAAGGCATCAAGTGAGGCCAAGCTATGAGCGAGGTAGGCGACCACATCAGCATGGTGGGTCGGAGAGATCATTGTTGACCGAGAGTGGAGTGGAGCAGATGTGGGGTGGCGACTCAACCATGGACCGAGTGTCTGTGTTGGTGTGAACAACCATTTGGCAAACAGTTCAACATGGGGGACAGTTCGAGTCCTGAGCCAACCGATTGATGTCTAGTGGGTTATGGCACGATAAGGGTACAATGTCCAGTGATGGAGTCCATTAGGCCATGGAGTTGTCATGGGGAGATCTGAGCATGTGGCCGCATCAATTGCTGTGAACATTGTCTACCTAGGATCACTGGGGAGGAGGACCCGAGGGGAACACAACAATGGGCGAAGGGTGGGGAATTTGGTGGGGGTGAACAGTAGGGAGGTAGAGCTGCTCCGAGGGAGGAGAAGCAAGGTCAATGAGGGGAGGGTGGCAGGGGCAAGAGGGTGGCACAAGCTAGGGAGAGAGGGAAAAGGGTATGGGGTCCGAAATTCCATCTTCCAAACCTTAAGTGAGTTGAGTTCATCCATCACCTTCACACCACCCACAAAAGATGCATGATTCACTCACTTTTAATAATATGAGTACGTGTTGTCCATGTAATATTTTAACAACTATTTCACTCATATTCATATTGCGAGATTAAATCTCCTTATCTAAATTATTGATGAACAACCATTATAAAAATAAAGCTCTATATATATTAGGGAAAATGGATATATTGCTCACTTACTTCCTACAATCTCACGTTCATCGTAGCTCTCCAATCTATCCCATTTTTTCCCTTATTAGGAATGAAACGCAGACAAACCACTCTTCCTCTTTTTTTTATCCTCCTTTGCAATTTAGGGATTCCTCATGGTAATCTCCGTTCTTATTTGTGTTCTCTGCTAAGGAGGATCTGTCACTCTCCGTTCATCTTCATGATCTCTAATAAGGAGGATCTATGCTGACACGAAGAGGCCAAGCAAGCTCCATTTCACACTCTCTCGGCTGCTGGTGTGAAGAGGGCCAAACAACCCTATCTCCTATGACCTCTTTTGTCTGCAATCTTCTAGAAGGTTATGATATGTCTTTTTCTTTTTTTTTCACCAACAATATCATTGGTGACGAACAACACCCACAAGATTATGGACTTTTTCTCTCCCTTATTTTTCCTATTCTTCATTCCTCTTCTTCTTCTCTCGATTTAGGGATTGCTCAAGCTGCTTTCATCCATCGAAAGTTCAATCTTGACTGCTGGTGTGAAGAGGGTGAAACAACGTTCATCTCCCACGATCTCTCTTGGCTGGAGTCTCCCAAAAGGTTATGGTCTACCCATTTTTTATTTTTGCCATATGCATCATGGCTAAGAGGATCTCCCACAAAGATTATGGTTGTTCTTTCTTTTTTTTGCACCATCTCATGACATTTTTTTTCTCTTCTTTCTCTCATATGTCCAGAAGTTCTACTACTAAAGAGGATGTCTCATTGGATTTTATTTCTTTTACTTGTTGTGTCACATTTGTTTTATGGTTTTCCCTTTTGGCCACCATCCAACAACATTTTTTTACTCTTCTTTTAGGATTTTAACTCCTTTTTCCTCATTAATTGCATACTAATGACTACCCTGATCTCTCCATTCTGAATTTCATCTTCTCGATCTCCAACTCAAAGGTACATAAGATTGCTCAATTTGTGTATTTTCTTATGTTTATTACTTGCTATTGTGAAGCTGAATAAAAAATGTTATGATATTTTTTTAGTCTAAGATGTCATCATCTAATTCCTACATGTCAAGTGCTCATTTTTGTGCTCCATCTTGTGGTTGTGGAGAAAAAAGCTACATTAGAAATATCATAGACCACAAAAAAATCATGGTAGGCATTTTTGGGGATGTTCACAAATCCTAGTTCTTGAGTTTCTTTTAAAAGTAGCTTAACACTTTTGATGTATATAATTTTCTCACGTAACCCTCCAAGGGATTTGCTAAAGTTAAGTCAGCAAATGTATTGAATGTCTTAAAATCTTCTCGTTCTTCAACATCATGCCGAGACTAAAGGGCCTAATCATATTGATAAAACAAATTGAGGTAATGAGATATTAGAGTTAACAAAGTCATCAAAGAACGAATTCATGCTTTCAAATCATTGCGTGGATTAAGCACCAATGCAAAAAAAAAATCTTTTAAGTATCAATTTACCCAATAATGGCACTTATGATACATTATTTTGAACCAATGGCTGGAATGTTATACTTTTGCTTCACATGGAACCATCTTTCTTTAAATTTGATCTTTAACACTACAAGAATATTTTATCCAACTACTATAATAATCTGCAAAGCCTTCTTTTTCCATCAAATCTTTAAGGTTTATTATGGCATTCTTTTTAACGTGCCATATGCAAAATTTATGTTGTGTGTTTGGAAATACCTTACCAATAACATTTCCCATTATGATGTCTTGATATGTGATAATACAAATAGGATGTTGGTTATACATGCACTCTAACCATGTTTCAAATATTTTTTTTGTCTCGTCAGCAAGCAAAACACATCCAAATAATATTAAATTTACTCCAGTAAATAGTGCAAATGACATTTGCAATTTATTTATCTTATATGTCATGTCAAACATTATAACATCTTCAAAAGTCATATAGTTATCTCTTGCTCTAACATCTGCCCAAAAAAAATATCTCCCAACCTTGTTTTCGTCCATCTCCCATCAGTAAAAGAAACATTGATAAGTTCTTTATTTATTTTGAAAATAAGATATCACATTTTTATGTTTTTTTGTCAATATTGTTTTCACGTAGTGTTTTCAAATGGCCTATGCAATTTTGGGGTGTAACCGATGCCAGGCCATCAAAGTTTAAAGCATGAGTTATCTTTGATGGGCCAACTCCAATATTCTATAAGTTTGTAACAATATCCTTAGAAGACTTTGACGTCTTATGATGAGCTCGTAACCATGATACCTTCGATGAAGAAATTAGACAATATGAGTGTGTCCCAGAGAATTTTTTAACCTCTTAGTTTCGTAATACCAACAAATAAATTAGCATTACAACCCTCTCTAATATATCATCCGTTATTCAATTCATTTTCATTGTAATGGTGAAAGGTTTATGCCCTTATTTCAAACAAACCAACATACCTGATATAACTTTTTTTATTTTCCTACACTTATAAGAATAATGCTTGTGTATTAAAAATCAACTGATTTAGCATATAACTTGTAATAATAGTATGCATCCTCCTAATGTTCAAATTTCATTCCAATATAGGGCTCGTAACTAGACTGTTGTGTTCAAAATTCTTTTCTATAACTGACATGTCTTCAATAGAATCATTGTTATAGTTGCGGATACTATTTTAAATACATGCAAATATGTAAGGTACAATTTGGTCATTTGAGGTAAATAAAGTAAATTTATTATACCTGAGTGCATCTCCATATTCATGAAAGTCGTTATCTTGAGACTGAATATCAATTATCACATCTTCTTAATTGTATATAATGTTGCCATCTTCTTCATGGTTAGCATTCTTATCATTGACTCAAATGAAGCCATGGCAATAGCTAATTGAGCTGAAATGACATGGAAGAATAGAACCTTTTAAAAATTAGAATAGTGCCAAGGAATTATATAAATTGAATGCACATTGAGCCATTTGTACCTATTTAATACTGCAAAGAAAACAAATGTAATAGATCAAAATAGAAACCTCTTTAGTCGTAGAAGCTTTGTGCATATGAGACAAAAAATAGTAAACAAGTTATCGTTAGAAGATACCTATATAAACTTTATTGCATTATGAAATTAATTAGGATTGATATCAAACTTATCCTATTTATTCAAGGACATTAGTAGAAATGATAGATTTAAAATGCAGCAGGAGAACCTTGATACAAGGAGCCAATAGGGTGGAGCAAACTCGGGAACGGGACCAGGTCCAGGTGGACCCGGATCTGGCCCGAGTTTTTCTAGGTCAGAATTTTTCTGATTCGGTCCCGGCCAGTACCCGGATCGGGTTGGACCCGACAAACCAGGAATTTAGACCGAGTATTGATTGGGAATCGCCTATCGCCGACAATGAAAAAGAGGAAGAGAGGGAGAGTCGTCAGTCATGAGAAAAAGAGCCCTACTTGCCGCTTGCACAAAGAGAGAAGAGAAGGAGAGAGTCGAGAGACCGGCCCGAGAGAAAGAGAGGGAGAGGAATCAGGAACTTGTGTCAGGTTGGTGGTGGCTGGCTGACACAGCAGGACATTAGGAGATGAGCAATGGCTGCGACCATGACGGCGAGACAATAGCGGTGATGACGACGACAAGATAACAATATGCGGCGATGGCAAGATAGCAGCATGCGGACGCGGTGACGGCGACAATAACAACAATGACAAGACAATAGTGGGGCGACAACGATAGTAGCAACAATGGTGAGACAGTAGCGCGCAACGATGACGACAGCAACGGCGACAGCGGCGAGAAGATACAATGGGGTCGGCAACGACGATGACGATGACAACGCCAACAACACCGACGATGGCGTGTGAGAAGATACAATGGGGTTGGTCAGCCACAACTTAGGGATTAAGGCATTAGGCGTTAGGGGATTTCACTTTTCAATTGATGGGTTAATAGGTCGTGAGGTAACGGGTCACAGGTTCAAAGAATCAAAACATTTTATATAAAAAAATACTATACAATGTATTTATCCGGGTCAAGTTTTTAGACAAGGAACCCAGTCTCGACCCCGAACTCGTCGGGCCTATTTGGTTTCGGGTTAAAGGATGAAATAAGGTCTTAATCGTCGGAATATCGTCAAACACGAGCAGGATTAGGAATAAGAGGAGACAACCATCGCACGGTTTACGATGAATGTTTAATCCTGTCGGGCCACTATTTTTGTTGTAATCCCTCGCTTTTCTATTCGTCATTTTTGCTGGATTAAAAAATTTGGGTCGTAATATATTGCTTTTCACGAGTTACGTAACTCTCCCCCTAGGTTACCTATTTTGCAACCAAACAGCGCCGTCGAGTATTGATGTTATAGAACTCGGTCACGAACCGGATATAACCCGGGCTGAGTATTTTTCTTGGCTGACCGGGTCGGTGCAGTCCGAGATCGTCCTCGAGGGGGCCTTTTATCCTTTTAAATGCACATAATCTAAAATCATTCGTGCAGGTTCTCAAATCACTGCAAACTTATCAATCTAAAGCCAAAAAAAGTTCAGAAATTAATCCTATTTACCAAGGAAAATTTGATTGTCAAGATTTTTTTTTCTTTTGAGTAAAAAAAATAATGAGAAAATTGCACCCAAAAGAGGACGTGAGAGACGGGGGTTGTTTGGCCCTCTTCACACCAGCCGTCAAGAGAGTGTGACATGAGGAATCCCTAATAAATCGCATAGGTGAAAAAAAAAGAGAGCGATCTGGACTGCGTTTCATTCCTAATAAATGGAAAAAATGGGATAGATGGAAGATAATATCCATTTTCTCTATATATTAATGTGTACTTTTATTATTATTATTTCTTCTTCTGTGGTCAATTTAAGATTTATTTTTTTCTTGTCAATTTAAGATTTCAATGCAATCAAATATCGCATGGTTCCAAGGTTCAAACGAATGATGCAGCAGGGGACTCAAGAAAGATGGATGTCCTGGTGTTTTTGTACTTGGTACGTGACACGACCCTCCAACAAATTAAGGTATACAAATTCTTGAGGGTGACACATACAGAAATAGATGCCGGGTGAGATAAATAGTAGTAATTCCTCATCTCTTTTTTATTTCTCCCCACTTTTTCCTAATTCAAAGGCTGGCTAGCAGCCTATCAGCAGCAAAAGAAAACAATAAAGGAAAAAAAAAACAACTATCTCGGGAAAATAAAATTCTTTCTTCTTTTTAGTATTTCAATGTGCACTTTGACCCACTGAAATTTATTGTGTCAAATGAGATAAAAATTATTGTTTTCCCATATTTCAACTTTAAACATCTATAATTTCTTGAGCTTATGTAGAAGGTCCCGAGGAAGAGATAGATTTATTGATTGATCCGGGCTCAGATGCTTTTTATTTTCATATGAATTTTACTTTATTTAAGATCCTCACATTTGTAGATGTGGTTGCTATTTTTTTTCTTTATTTTCACTCCTGATACCCGGGAAGTCAAATCAATTGTCCAACTCACAAGAAACAGAACAGGTTCACAAATTAATTAACCTACGCATATTTGACACTAATGAATTTTTATATTGAAGTCGCAATGAATTCGTATCATTTTCATTCAAATATTGATAGTCTAGTGCGAATAATTCTGAACATTGATGGATTAAAAAAGTTCGTTCATTGTGAAGATTAATCTTCTAATCGTACTATGTAACATGATTCACAGTGATAGGTAAGACTTCTAATCAAATTCAAAATATTATTTTAGCCACGAGAAAGAAAAAAAATTATTGACAAATGAAAAAGAAAAAAAAAGAAAGTATGAGATGGAGTGCAGAAACGATGGATTCCGACCAGCGCCGTTGAAGGCAGTAGCCAACAAACGATCCGACCTCAAAATTCTTGTCACTTGATGTCGCGTCCATCTCCTGACATGGATATCTTTGACAGCTTCCGGTGGCAGCTTCGCAGGGTTTTTGGACATGGCGCATGCAGCAGTTTGCGGGACACCATTGCTTTACTGTAGCTGCTGTAAAAAAAAAATATATATATATATATATATAATGCGTCCATCCGTCTTCAGATCCATCTAAAGATCTTAGAAATGTATCAGAAAGGGCAGGTTGAATTGTCAGATGCTTGGCCGAGCCACTGCTGCCACACCAAACCAAACAGCCAGCCAACCCAAATCTCTCTCCCTCCTCCTCCTCCTCCTCCTCCTCCCCCTTTCCACTGAAAAGAAAGGGCAGACAAAGCAAAAGTGGGAGGGCAGCACTTTGTGTGTGTCTGGAACCACCTACTATGGACCAAGACCACTGACAACAGAGCACGACAGAGAGTGGGGAGAGAGAGTGAGTTGGTAGAAGCAGCTACCAGCAGTTACAGTAATAATAGTAAGTAGTAGTGGTAGTATTTGAAGAGGAGGAAGAAGGAAGGACAAAAAGAGGACTGGAGGAGAGAGAGAGAGAGAGAGCGGGGGGAAGGGTGATGGGTGGAAGAGCATCGAGGTGGCGGAGGGCAGCGAAGAGGATTGGGTTCCCCTGCGTCTCCTTCTCCGACAATGACGCCATCGCTTGCTCATCCCCGCCGATTAAGACTGTAAAATGCATAACTTGGACCCTTTTTCCCCCCTTTCTCCATCTGATTCTTCTTGTTCTTTCTCTTTCTCTTCTGCTTTTGTATCAGATTGGTAGTTTCAGTTTCTTTGTTGCTCTGAGAAAAATTCTGGGTTTGCTTTCAGTTCTTATTGTTTTGTTACCTTAAATTTCTTCCTGTGAATGAGATTAAACTTTGGCTGAATTCTCAGACCACGATGATGGCCGTTTTTTTTTTTTCATGTTCCTGCTGTCTGCATGATTTATCAGATTCTGCGCAATCAAAATTTTGTACCGCTGTCATCCTTGTTCTCTTTTCATTTTTTCTTTCTAGTTGAAGCTTGAATCCATCCCGCAGCTTTCCTTCTAATTCCTTCATTGTGAAAATTGAGCAGATTCCGTGCTCCACATTGAGAAATGTAACGGCCGACAAGGGAGAGAAGGGGGAAATGGAAGGAGAGCAGCCAAAACTTGCAGCTGACAAGGTAATTAAATTCTTTCCTTTCCTTCTTCTCCACTTGACTGGAACGCATGGACAGATAAAGTTTTCCATCTTCAATTTCTTCAACTCATTTTTTTTTTGTTCAAAGTTGATCTTTAACAGTCTGGAGAACCTTGAGTTCAAAGAAAGACTTATTCTTCCTGATGCAGCATATGCTCTGAATAAAGTAAACAAAAAAAAAAGATGAGGAATAATTGAGACATTGTTGCAGCACTAATCTGTGCTTTATTGAAGTCAAACTGTACACAGCTTGGGATTAGACTAATCCTTTGCTCAAGGAGCAGTTGAGACTTGTCATGTAACTCCAAACAACCTTGCGTGTACTTCTTGCTTTTTCCCATCACTCGGCTCCCTGTAATTGTCCTGACCTCACACACATTAATATTTAGTAATCAGGCTCTAACATTTCTCCGTATAGATAAGTAGATGACCATTCCCATCTCATTATGTCATCTCATGGAAGAGGACAGAGGATGCACATCAACAAGTTTGTCAATTAGAGCAAGTTAACAACCACTCATTCTCTCTGAAATGAGAAGGGACCAAACATGAAGACTTTTAGAGTAATGGTGTACTCTTTTGGGGTCTTGCCGAGGAGTTGTTTTATTTGCGTTGCGTGCTTCTGAGCCTTCTGATCATATGGCCTTTTTTTTAGTATTTCATCTTTTTTGGCGATAATTGATGTCGCAATTAACACTGCAATTGAAGCACTTCCGTTCACTTTGACCAAGAAGTTCCTTCTGAAGTGATTTTTAAGATTCTGTAACAGAGCATAAATGCGCATAGATATTGTTCGAGGGTGAACCCAAATGCTAGGCAAAGGTTAAATGATAGCCTCTTGGAAACTTACCATTCAGGCCCTGACTTTTAAGTGAGAGAGAGAGAGAGAGCGAGAGAGAAAGAGAAAGGTCCCACTCTGCTGCTGCTCCATTATAGAGCCCAGGTACAGGCACAACTTACTGTACTATGGCATCATTCCAGTAAAAAAAATGGCCACACTCGCCTTCCCTGCACACCATGCACTGTACCATTTTGGTGACCCGCACCCTTCTTCCATGTGCTGCTGTCTCCTTCATGATGCAGAGGCCCTGTTACGTTGGACGCTTCTCATGAACAATGAAGGTTTGGGAAATAGTAGTAACTTAGCTCAAAGATGGAGATGGTGAAACAGGACCAATGGACCATTGTTAACCACGCAAGCACTACGTTGTTTCTGTGCAACTATTTGCTGCTTTAAGAATTTTTTTTTATTTGTTGACTATTCTTTATCAGTTGAATTAGCATTCCAGCGTGTAAAGTTTTAAAATGCATTGATCTGCAGAGCCTGTGCATGATATGCTTGGAGCCTCTCGGCGGCAGCTTCGGCGACGACGGCAAGAGCACCTGCCGGGGCAACCAAACAATCTTCACGGCCCAGTGCATGCACGCGTTTCACTTCGCTTGCATCGCGTCCAACGTCCGGCACGGCAGCGTGACGTGCCCCATCTGCCGGGCGCACTGGTCGCAGCTCCCGCGCGAGCTGATGGCCCCCGTCGCCACGTCCTGCGCCAGCAACGACCCCGTTCTCCGCATCCTCGACGATTCCATCGCCACCTCCCGCGTCAACCGCCGCTCCTTCCTCCGCTCTACCCGCTACGACGACGACGACCCCGTCGACCCTGAAGCTGCCTCCGAGCCCATCCACCCGCGCCTGCACTTCGCCATCGTCCCTACGCAGTTTCCGGCGGGTCATTGCGTCAACGGCTACCTGACGCCGTTCCTTCGTCCCATTTCCCGGTATCAGCTCGCCGGCTCTCCCACGGCAGCAGTGGCGGCGCCGCACCAGGGTTGTTCACCCATCCATGGACAGAAGAGGTTCTGCCTCTCCGTCAGGGTCTCGCACCAACAGGCCACCGACGTCGTCCTGGTCGCGAGTCCCAATGGGCCGCACCTGCGGCTGCTCAAGCAATCCATGGCACTCGTGATCTTCTCGCTTCGCCACGTCGACCGGCTGGCCATCGTCACGCACTCCAACGCCGCTGCCCGCGCGCTACCGCTGAGGCGGATGTCGGCGCAGGGGAAGCGCGCGGCGCTGCAGGTCGTCGACCGCCTCTTCTACCTCGGGGAGGCCGAGCCCACGGAGGGGCTCCGGAAGGGCGTCAAGATACTGGAGGAGCGGGCTCACCGGAACCCGCTGGCCTGCATCCTCCACCTGTCGGACGGCCCGACGCGCAGCTACGTCTGCGCGGACCTGCAGTTCCCCATCCCGGTGCACAGGTTCCACATGGGGTTCGGCTTCGGGTCGTCCAACGGGCTCGTCATGCACGAGTTCGAGGAGTTCCTGGCGAGGCTGCTGGGAGGCGCCATCATGGACGCGCAGTTGAGGGTCGGTGATGAGGAGGCGGCCGGGGAGGAGGGCGCAGCAGGAGGAGGGGTGGTGAGGTTGGGAGAGCTCAGGGGCGGCGAGGAGAGGAGGATACCGTTGGAGTTGCCGGCGTGCAGCAGCGGCGGGAACTGTGGGTTGGTGGTCAGAGTTGGGTACAGCTACGCGGAGGCAGGAGGAGAGCAGAGGCTGGTGACGGGCCAAACGGTGGTGGCGATGGAGGACAAGGGCGAGTGCGGCGGCGGCGAGGGGATCGAGGCGGCGGCCAACGGAGGCGATGCCGGCGGGATGGAGAGCTGCGTGGAGAGGTGGGATTACTTGGACCCCTTCATGGCGAGGAGGTGGGCGAAGCGTCTGCATGGTTACAATAAAGTTTGATGCGCCATTCTCGTACGGTTGATGGCCATTGTGCGTGTGCGTGAGAGAGAGAGAGAGAGAGCTGTTAGCCTGTTACTGTCAGGGACTGAAACTTCTTGTATTTCGAATTTTAAAATAGTGAGAAACTATTTTTTTATGGCTCGGCATCCTTTAGAATCCGACTCATCCTAAGTTCTCGATCTTCCTTCTAAATTTTCGATGAATAATAAAATTAACAGATTAGTTATTAAATCATAAAATATAATTTTATTATTAATAAAATTGAATTATAAAATAAAATTTTTTTATGAAAAAAATTGTTAAAAAATATATCATTTAAATATAAAAAACGTTTTTAAAATATATTTAATAAAATATTAAAAAATTAATGAAATAATAAATAATATTAAAAAGGGCACCGGCTAAGATGCCGCCGCTGGAACTGATTTCAATTTTTTGAATCAGATGACATTTTGGGAAACCAAACTAGAACCGCACCGCAGTCCCAATTTAATTCTCGAACCAAACATCTCTTTTTTCAAAAATAAAACATTGTGGAAAAAAAACAGTGTCTCTTATTTTTTTATTCATCAAATTAAAAATATATAGATCAAATTAAAAGTTTCTAAATGAAAACAGATCAAACATATTTTACAAATTTTTAATCCTATTATAATACTACCATCTTGCAGAATTTGAAAAAAAAACAATATTATTTTATGATACTATTATAATTTACCCTGTTAAGTAAAAAAGTTGCTCGTCAAACCCTTCTCTAAAATCAGTAAAAAACACAATTATTTTTAAAAGAGAACTTTTAGGGGTCATTTGGAAACGAAATCGTGATTCTTCTTAAGTTCCCAGTGCATAAAATATGTTTGATTGAAGTAAAATTTGATGATGAAAAAAAAAATAGTTGATGTGATAAAAAAACGTAAATATGATGAATGAATTTTAGATGAATTTAAATTAAACATAATTATTATAATTATAAAATATAATTTTATTATTAATTAAAATAAAAAAATCTTATGGAAAAAATTTTGTCAAAAATTATATTATTTAAATAATTTTTTAAATTACTTATATTTAATAAAATATTAAAAAATTTTAATGAAAAAATAGTTAATAAATAATATTATATTAACCACTTATTAAAATTATTTTATATTTATTAAATAATTTATTTTAGTGAAGATATTGTGTGAAAGAAAAGAAAAGGAAAAAAGAAAATGAATTTTGAAAAAAAAAAGAAAAAGTCACGTAAAAGTCAAAAGCAAAAAAAAAAGGACAGCCTCCGATTCCACCTAAAAGGTGAAACCGGAGTGATGAAACCAAGGTCACGTCTCCGATTCCACATAAAAAGTGAAACCGAGGTCACGTGATCCCGGTTCCACCAATCTTGTTATCGCCCCGGAGCCGAATTTCGGAACAGTGTTTGACGGAATCGGACGGAACAAAGTCGCGGTTCCCGTCCGGTTCCGCAACCAAACGATCTCCTAAGGAACCAGATAAATTGGTCAATTAACATCATACGCTTCATCATCTTCTCATTCTTCTATTAGTTGTGAGAGGGAGAGTTTTAAGGTTGTTAGATGAGGGTTACAAGCAACATGATCATGTCAAATTAGAAAAAAAATATCAGATGGCACTCAAAACAACGTTGGTAAATTTATAACAGTGCTACTGACTGTTTAACGTCCAGGTGTGACAGCCCTCTAAGAAAGAAAATTAAGACAAAAGGAGAGAAATTTTAACAGACAAGGTTTACAGTTTGGTTAGCTGGATGGAATCCATAGCTCGTCCTCATGCCTGTCATGTGCTGTCGAAGCCAAAGATCCTGAACACACCTGCAATATGCACGCCATTGATATCAAAACGTGATGCACGAATGACGCTAACAAGTTTGCAGAAATCCAAAAGCCTATGTTTCACCACAAGCATATAGTACGAAAAGACATGAATGCTCTTCCTCCAAGACAGAAGTTCAAAAACAGACTGACTTGGCAATTAAACTTTGTGCTAAAATATATTTTAAAAAATAAATGAATGCTGTCACATTATCAGAACAGCTGGAAGTTGCTAATCTCATCCTAAGTGACTGGAGGTTAATCTAGGTTGCTGTTTTGGAAATCAACATCATGCATTTGACCAAGAAGATCTAAACACAGTAGCATGAAAGAAGCAGATCCAGACCATGATTTTGGGGCAGGCCGAGAACTCTATTCAAGTTAGAGAGGTAGCATGATATAACAAATGCAGCAGGATTGTTAAAGGGTAAAGCTGATCAGTACCATCATCAGCCTGATACTTATTCTTGTCATCCCCTGCATAAGCTAATAAGTTATACTTTGGGTTCCATTCTATGCTGTTCATTGCTGCTTTGCTTGGGATCTGATGCAATGATTTCCCAGTATGAACATTGGACTGGAGACAGGAAATGTCCTGGTCATTTATTGATAACATAACAAGAAACCTTCAAATTCAATAACACCATTAAGGAACAGGTTAGCATACAATATCAATAAATGGATCTTCACTTGCTGAGGCAATCACCTCTCCGGTGTAATTGAAGCTAACTGTTCTTACAGGCCATCTGAGAAACATAGCAGCAAGTTTATCATGGCTGATTACGCACATTTGCAAAATCCACAAGGAAAAAACTGCATGCTCTGAAAAGAAAGTTTTATTTCTTGTTTAACAACAAAAAAAATTGGAGTGTTTGGTGTTCACAGTTTGAATAATATCTTCAAATAAAAAGCTCATGAATACTTGTTTTAGCTAGTGACTAAAAGGGGGAAAATGCATCAAAGCCATGATAAAATCTTACTCTAGTTTTGTGAATGTTCTAAGACACAAGATGTCCGTCATATCCCAAAGACTGACCAGTGAATCAGCACTTCCCACAGCAAAGTATCTGCAGTTGGAATTAGTAAACTCCACACTCAAATCCCTAACTTCATGTTTTAAAATATTCAATTTGGTACTTAGCTCAAACAAAGCAAATTATTATTATATCCTGCAATGTGAGCAAACCAGAATCAGAAAGCTCTACAAAGATACTAAACATTTCATGCATTTGTTGCAATACCAATTGCCATAAGTTACTGCTTAATGAGGGAGAACAGTGTCAAAGAAAGTGTCTAAACAATGAAATGCAAAAATAGAGTTTTAAAAGTTTTGTTGATATACAAATGTTTAAGATGCTTCTCAAAAAAGAAAAACAAATGTTTAAGATGCCTTCTCAAAAAAAAAATGTTTAAGATGGCTTTAATGTCATTTCTTAAGCAACGGCACAAGTAACCATAGCGAGATCCACAAAGAAAATGACCATAAAGAGATGAGGAACAAAGGAGATGACATACAGAAAACTAAGAGAGATGGGCATTTGAATCACCTTCCTTGGGGATCAATTGCAATGCAATAGCAACCTGCTGTATGAGACATCAAATTATGCACCATCTTAAGAGATGGATAAGCAAATACCTCGACAGTACCTAAATACCCAACAGGTAAAATACCATATTAATAAATAACATGTAAGAAATAATGGCACAAAAGATTGACTGGATCGCATATCCTTTTGCGAAGTCGTAAGAAGTTGAAAAATTATTGCTTACCGTTCCCTGTGGTAACAAAGAAAAGATCGCCAGTCTTATTCCATGCTATCTCATTTACCTGATCATGAGACATGATTAAAAAAAGAGAAACATGCAGACCAATCTCTAATAAAAAAAGTGAGACATTTAATCTGTATCAGTATTCATAAAAAAAAAACTCTATTAGTAAGAATGTCTCTTTTCCCAATGCAGATGTCAAGAGGCGCTCCCAATACTGAGCCAATTTTATTCATTGTCTGGCAGGTGTATGTTCTATTAGTTTCATGTCCATGTTTCCAAAGCAAGGAGCTTGACCATTATTTATGCAGAAGCATGATCTGAATGTGAACATACAATATAGAAGTAAGAAATAAAAGTGGTTAAACAATGATAAGTCATAACAACCATCTCAGAATCATGATCAAGGACCTAGCAGTACAATTAAGAAAATACCTCATAGGAAAACTTTTGTCTATGTATTGGCTTAAACTTCCGGACATCCAGCACTGTAAGCTCATCCTCCTGTAACAAGTAATGGAATGATAGCAAACTTCTATTCAAAAGTTGACAAATAAAAAAGATAGAAAAAGGTAAATAATGCTCAAGTAGACAAAAGAGAGAGAGTCCTCCGGAAGCAAATTAATCCGAACAAATATCAAGATGGAGAAGATAGGATAAGATAAGATCTTATTTCACTTCAGGATAACACCAGAATATATCATGTCACTTAACAAAGATATTTCTGTATTCAACAGTGTAATGGAATTATCACGATACACCATTATTACGCCCTTAACATTAATGTATTTTAAGTTCATACAAATAAGTCCAATTCCCTTCCTCAAATAAGATAAAAAAATATTTGTCTGTAAATTAAAATACTTTGTGCATACCTTGTTTCCAACAGCTATGTGAGTCGCATCAGGTTTGTAAGCAATGTTGATATTTTCACCACTAAGTTCAACTTGTTGTGTGCATTTTCCACCTATAAAATAATGCATATTTTTATGTTAATAAAAATGCTTGAAAGTCAGGTAAAATGCTAGCATACTCTTTCCATGTAGATGTGGATATTTCAAAAAAAATATTTGAAGTTGGAAACGTATGTTATATGAAAAACAAATATGAATATCAGATAGATATATCTTCATTAAGGGCAAAGGCAGAGAGAATAAAAGATGCTCGAACTTAGAGGTGTACACAAGCCAAGCCAAGCTAGACCGACGCTTACATAGACCTCGCCTGTTTAAAAAATTTAATAAAGAAGATGGAACATGGGTTTGTAATAGATCAAAAAATTATATTTGGCCTAACTTGTTTGTCAAATTTAAGAATTCTGGTTGACCTGATAGCCTATTAAGCCTTGTTTATTAAATGTATGCTTTTAAAATTAGTATGATAAAAAATTTTAATATATAGTTCAAATATTTTTGAGAAGGATATATAGTTCAAATTGTATTTATAAGATATATTATTCATATAGATCGGCCTTATAAGCTAACAAGTCAGACTTGATACAAACAAGCTAAGCTTATCTAGCTTAAAAGGCCAAGTTCTAAATTTAGGCCTGGTTTATTTATCATATAAGTCGAGAAAAGCAAAGCCTAAAATATGTCAGCCCCACGAGATGCTCAAGTAGGCTAACCCATAAGATCGCTCAAGAATGGCCTGACTTGTGTCCACCCTACTTGAACTCGTATAACTTGAAGTAGTAGTTCACCAAGAAGTCATGTTTGGCTCATTTATTTTCTACAAAATGAGGTTAAGTTACTAAGGTACCCACATGGAAGGTGGTATCTTGCGGACCTTGCACAGATGGCAGAAATAAAACAAAACAGAACTCAGGGACCCAGGGTCTTACTTCGAGCATCCCAGAGTCGTACTGTCTTATCTGCTGCTGCAGTTGCGACTACATCGGGATGCTTAGGATCCCAACATAACTGATCTACACTGTCTGTGTGCCCTTTGAGTTCGAGATCTTTCACCTTTCCCTGCAAAATGGCAAGACTTTCAGACATTCTAGCGTGGACAAATTTCAAGTTTAAATGTCTTTAGGTTTTACATGAGAAAACTGGATGACATCATTCTATCTCTACACTTCCACGTTGCTGCCTTTTGAAAATGCTACTTATATTAACAAGTAAAATGCATAACATCCACTAAAATGGATTAACAACTGTTTTATCCCTGAAACGAAATGGATAAAAACTGTTATCGGACGGATCCTCAAAAAAGAATATATTACTGGGCGGTTTAACCTTCCTCCAACAAACAGTGTTCTCAATTAAATGAAGCCCCTTTCCACTTCAATTGCAAGAAATGCCAGAGAGAAGCCGTGACAAATGTTAAATGGAGGTTTCATAGATAGGACAATTCAACAACAATATCAATATATATTCCCTCTCGATAGTTATAGGCATCTGTCACAGAAGAACCACGGCAAGAATCCAAGAAGAAATTGAGAGCATTGTGATTACATGGCCATGGGGATCAATGTTCCAGACGCGAGCCGTGTGGTCGATGGAGCCGGATGCGAGCTTCGTCCCCAAACAGTTCCACGCCACCGAATGGACCTTCGCATCAGAAGAAACAAAGTGGATGCCTTTGTTATACGATTCTGCTAGGGTTTTACGACGAGAGGGAACAAAGGAGGAGGAGAAGCCATTAAGATCATCTGGAGGACACCTTCTTCTTGTGGCCTTGGTACTCTCTGGATCGGAGGTTTTCGAAGCTAAGCGGCGGCTTCTCTTCCATCGCTCCTCCTCGCAGACTTCTCGCGCACGGCTCCGCCGTTTACGCCCACAGTTCGCAGTCCAAAAACGCACCAAAAATCAAAGTCCTCCCGCGTCTTTCGCTCATTGTTGAAGGGCATTTCGGATATTCAAAACAAAGAGTATCAATTTTCGGATAAATTACACGAATGGTCCTGAATTTTGAGTCGATTTCCAGTTGGTCATTCAACTTCAATTTATAATAAGAACGTTATCCATCTTTAATTTTTTTGCACGCTTAGTCCTCTTGACCGGTGATCACAGGCCGATTTTCTCTCTCATCCACGTCAACTTAAGTCGATCACGTTAGCTTAAAAATTTTAAAAAATAATAAAAACATATCAAACTGTCCACATCATTAAAAAAAGTAAAAAAAAAGAGTTGGAAAGAGAGAGGAGGCGGGAGAGAGAAGGAGGAGGGCGACCGCCCCCCTCTCGCGACCGGAGGGGGGCGGTCGCCCTCCTCCCTCTCTCTCGCCGTGCTGGAGAGAGGAGGAGGGGGGGCGACCGCCCCCCTCTGCTCGACTAGAGGGGGTGGTCGCTCCCCTCCCTCTCTCTCCAACTCATTTTTTTTACTTTTTTAATGGCGTGGACAGTTTGATATTTTTTTATTATTTTTTAAAATTTTTAAGGTGACGTGGCCGACTTAAGCTGACGTGGATGAGAGAGAAAATCGATCACGTCAGTAAGGCAATCGACGAACATATGATCACCGGTCAAGAGGACTAAGCGTGCAAGAAAAAGAAAGACGGAAGACGTTTTGGTTATAAATTGAAGTTGGGGGACCAATTGGAAATCGACTCAAAGTTGGGAGACCATTCATGTAATTTACCCTCCATTTTGCATTAGAAAATTTTCGCCGAATACTCTAACTTCGACTTTGACGCAATGTTGTAAGACCCGATCTGGACATCGACTCGAATTGCTTAACGGGTCAGGTTGGATCGGTCGGACCGGGTCGAACCAAATGGTCGGATCGGATAATATAAATTAATAAAATAAATTAAGGTGATCATTGTAATATTATTAATATGTAATATCTTATTTAGCAAAAAATATAAAACATAATATAATAAAATATTTATATCAAATAATATAATAAAGTAAGTATTAATTGAATCATCAATCGAATATTTTCTAAAAAATCTCGTGAGGTAATTATAAAAAATAAAAATATTGATGAAATATTATATATATAATAAAGAAGAATGTTAAACATAAATCTCAAAT
The DNA here is from genome assembly GCA_030549335.1 of Pontederia crassipes. Taxonomy (NCBI): domain Eukaryota; kingdom Viridiplantae; phylum Streptophyta; class Magnoliopsida; order Commelinales; family Pontederiaceae; genus Pontederia; species Pontederia crassipes. The sequence continues at coordinate 74,888,506 of CM060188.1, read as the reverse complement.
AAAGATATATATAAATAGTACTTTTTTAAAAGTTTTAATAATTTTTATATGTTTTAGTTTTTTATGTATTTTACAACTTTGACCCGTCCGGGTCGGTCAAACCCGCCGGGTCGAGTGGTTGAACCCGGGTTTTGACCGGGTCAAAGTGGGTCAATCGCTTGGCCGGGTTTTGATTGACCCACGGACCATTTTAATACCCGGACACCGGTCCGATCGGCCGGACCGAGCCGGATCTTACAACACTGCTTTGACGTACTCTTAGGCCTCAGCGTTATTTTCTAGCATGGTGCTATCAATATATGGGCAATCCATCTCACCACGAAGGGTTTATACGCCTTGATCTATCTCAGCCGTCCCGTTCTCGATCGACGGCCGAGATTACGTCATGTTTTTTTCTAATGACCTCGGCTGCCGTTGTGCCCTCTCCTCTCTCCCTTCTTCCACCAGCGGCCGTGCGCTCGAGGATTCGCTCATCGCCGCTCAATCGCCCCCCTCCGCCGCTCTCTCGCCACGTCGCCTTCCGCTGTCTCGCCGAGATCGAGAGACGCCGTTCGCATTGTCGCCTTTCGACGCGCGATCCGGCCACATCCGCGAGATCAGCGCATCCGACGCGCGATCCGGCCACATCCGCGGTCATCTTCGTCGGGACGATATCTACGGCCAGATCTGACGCACGATCCGGCCAGATTTGCGGTCATCTTCATCACGACGAGATCTACAGCCAGATCTACGCGTTCTCCCCGTGATCCGGCTAGATTTGTGCGTTCTACCCGCCGCAGGCCGCTCTCTCGCCCCCGTCGTCGCTCTCTCGGCCCCTCTGCCGTCCTCTCGCCCCGCCGCCACCGCTCTCTCGCCCCCTTTCGCCGTTCTCTCACCTTGTCGCTGCCATTCTGTCGCCCCTCTGGCGCCGCTTTGTCGCCGCTCTGTCGCCCTATCACGGACGTGTTCCACAAATATCATTTTAACATAATATTACTTTTAATTAGCATTTTAAGTAAGTTTAGATGCTCATATAGTCATGGTTGTGTGTAGCAACTAACATTTGGATTAAAGCATAATCAAAATTAAATTATTGATAAGCGTTATAAAGAAATTATATAAGATTATTATAAATTAATTCTAATATTTGTAAATATTATAATAAACATGTTTAATTATGATTAACTAATGTTAATTAGAAGTTTAACACTAACTTTTAACCAAATAATACGATTGGACCTCCATTTCAACCAATAGAATTTCAAGCAGCTGAAGCATGCAGCTCACCAGCTTCTTAGAAAATGATTTTTTCAAACTGTCATATGATGTGTAATAATTATGTAAAAAATATATAAATCATTTATTCATATTATCTGCAAGCCGAAAAATTTCCAAGATCAGATCCATTGCCGAACGGCCTGAGGAAATTCGACAAGTTTGATGGGTTAGGGTGAATCTGCGGATCCGAAATCGACCTTCAATTTCATATGATCATATCTACGTAAGTAGTTCTTAATAAATCCTGACAATTGTCATGGTTCATCCTCTAGATGCTAGCTTTCCATGACCATAAGAATTATGTAAAAAGGACTTCCGTAGAGAAAGTTATGAACCGAGCACCGTAGGTCGCTCACTCTGTCCCGAGTCAGAGATAGGTCCGCCTTGTAGATTAGGGTATGATTAGGATAAATTGAATTAGGATTTGAAATTTATACATGTTCAATTATACTTCACAAGGGTTCAGTGAGAAGTAGAATCATCCAATTTGGATACGTAGATGTGGAGAAATAAATTTTGCATTTCATAGTAAGTTTTCTGTCAGGTTCCAGGACATTAACAGAACACGACCCGAATGGACTATTTTTGTTAGAGTTATACAAGAAGTTAAATTCTCTAATTTTTATGACTACAAAATAAGGAAGTCTAGTTTTCGGAAAAATTATTATCTAATTAAATAAGCAAGTGTGAAGAAATATATAAATTAATCTTTTAATGACACACAGTCTATCATAACACAAACCCTAAGTCAGATTGCCTTGGATTTTATGACTTAATCATTTGGAATTAGTAAATGAAGTTTGGGGGTTGGAAACCTTAGTAATTATAGCTTCTAATTTATCCATAATAATAAGATTTGCTCATGTCATTAATAAATTATGAATTATGTATTGAGAGTCACTCAGTCTGAAATCCTGAGACAGCACCTAGTCAATTTTTGGAAAATTGAATAGTTGAGAGTGTGAAGTACCATATGAACATAAACACCTGAAATTATACATTAATATTAGAAGGGATTATATGTATTTTAAGGTGAATAAGTGTTCATGCATGAGCATGCATTACATATTGTTATTATTAGTAATTGGAAAGTGAAATAGCATCATTGCTTGTAGGAAACCAACAAGCTACAAGTGAAATGAAGAAAATCTAGTAAACCTCCTCGAAGGGATAAAGTACAAGGTGAGTGGGTAAATTTACAACATAGCAAAATGTTATATGTTAGTTCTCTTATTTATGGTATTACCTCAAGCAAAGATTATTATTATTATTATTATTGAAACACATCTTGAGTTATGAAAGATATTTATGATATGATTCAAGGATTTCATATGAGATGGAGTAATATGTTATACAAAAATGTTTTCAGGGAATAATGCTTGTGAAGTGAAAATAAGTTTTATTTGATAATGATATGAGATTATGACATGTGTATTTTGATATTGTTAAACTCTATGTGTTCATTAGTCGTGCTGTTTGAAAAAGATTTTTGGGACCGTATTCGATATACATGAAGCTTTTGGGGCGTATACCATGTGTCTTTGCCCTTTGAGACTGCTCCGCGTGCACGTATTGACCCATGATTACTCTGCGTATCTGAGAATCATGATTGGGGTGACACACAAGCATGATTATGATACGTATTGATCCATGATTTGCTCTATGTATCCGAGACTCTTGATTGTGAAGCTCTGCTTAACTGTATGATACATAATCATAGAGGGATACGTATTGATCCATGATTTGCTCTGCGTATTTGATACTCTTGATTATGAAGCTCTGCTTAATTGTATGACACATGATCATAGAGAGATACGTATTGACCCATGATGAGTGTGTGCAATGATACATGTGTGGAGTTTAACTATGAATATGATGATATTTGAATAATTTGTATTTATGTAAAGGTTCATATGATTTGAAAAGTTATGTGATAGTAGTTATGCTTTAAACGTTTACTCATATGAAAGAAATATGATTATTTAAATATTATATGCACTCGTATTGTTCCCCTATGTTGTACATTTATTCCACTCACTGAGCAAACGATTGTTGCTCACATTACCCTTGTTGATTTTTTTTAGATGATTATAAGTTCTCGAGTTGAGTTGACTCGAAGCTTGATTTGATGCATATAGAAGAGGTCGAACCGTCGGAGCATTGCTATTTTTCTTTCACTTTTATTTTTTCATTCACTTTTGTTTTTGAAACATGCATGTAATAGATAATCTTAGATGTTGTAATTAAGTTTGTGAGAGATTTTTGTAAGGTTGTATAAAACTTGATCCTATGGAGTTATATGTGAAATGATTTGTGGAAAAAAATATAATGACCATATGCGAATGTCATATCTTATAGTTTTTTTTTATTAAACTTTGATGAATATATATTCATCTTTTGTATGTGTTGGCTAATAACACAAGAAAGTAAGGGAGGGAGGTTTTGCCGATTTTATTTTTGGAATTGCTAAACATAATTAAGGAAGGTAATAGTTGGAATTAGAACTTAGTCACGATGTGGGGTGTGACACGCCCCCCTCTGCCGCTCTCTCGTCCTATCACCGCCATTCTGTCGCCCCGCCGGTCCCGCTCTGTCGCCCCCCTCCGCCGCTCTCTCTCCCCGTCGGCGTTGTTCTTTCGTCCCGCCAACGCCGCTCTATCAGCCCCCCTCCGCCACTCTCTCGTCCCGCCGCCATCGTTCTGTCGCCCCTCCGTCGCTGCTCTTTCCCCAATCGTCGCCGTTCTCTCTCCCCGCCGCCGCCGCTCTCTCGCCCCCCTAACGTCGCTCGCTCACCCGGCCAGCGCTGCTCTCTCGCCCCCGTCGACGCTCTCTCGCCCCGCCGCCGTCGTTCTCTCCCCCCGCGGCCACCGCTCTCTCGCTCCCCTCCGACGCTCTCACCCCCTCCGCTGTTGCCGCTCTCTCGGCCCCGTCGTCGCTCTCACTCATGCTGCCGCCGTTCTCTGGGCCCCGCCGTCGCTCTCACTCATGCTGCCGCCGCTCTCTCGCCCTCCGCCGATCTCAGCCGCGACCTCCACCGACCTCAGCTGCGTCCTACGTCGACCTTGCTCCACCACCATGCATCGACGTCGTCGGACCCTCACATGCCTCCGTCGCACGCTGTCGGACCCTCGCACAACCGTTTATTTCTTAGTGGCATTGTAACTAATTATTAATTCATGTGTGATTTTTTTTTTTATTTAGGATGATTATTGTCATATATCATTGTGGTTGTAATAAATGAATGAAGTTTGCTTGTCATATGATCGCATCGAGAAGCCTCGCGGAGGCGGCTGTGTTTTAATTTGGGAATGGCGAGGCGGTCAAGTGTTGTAATTTGGGAATGTAATTGCGACTCGTGAAAAATGTAATTTGGGAATGTAATTAATTCATGTCGATGTTGTAATGCATTTTAGATAATGGTATGTAATGTGTTCATGAATGTTCATCCTCACAAATACATATTTGATGTAGATCTTGTTAAATTGTAGTTGTGCATTTTAGTAAGTTTGTCATTGTGCATTTTCAATGTTTTCAACTTGGTGTCCACTTTGTCATTGTGCACTGAAGTGTGTTAAGACAATTAAACATTCATCGAGAACGAGTGATTTGTTTAAGAATGGGTGATACAAACATGATCGCATTTTTTATCGTATTCTTGAATGTGATCGCACCTTGGTATTGTATCATATCATTCAACAAAAATAAGATCATCAATGATCAAAATTGCACAAATAAAATTTTCCAAAACTTAATTAGGATTACAAGTTAAATCTCGATTACACGATTTTGTCGGATTACATCCAAATCATCTACACAGCGACGGTGAGTGGGCGAGGCGGCGACGAATGGTCGAGATTGGTGGAGTGGCGGCGAGTGGGCTGAGGAGGTGGTCGAGAACGGCGGCGGCGGGGGCTTCGAGGGTGAGATTGACTATCGAGGGCGGATCGTGAAGGGGCGGGGCCAGTGCCGAGCGAGGTCGAGGGTCGCGGGCGGGGGGCGGGCGAGAGTGGTTGTGGTGGGCAAGGTCAGCAGCGGGGCAATAGAACGGCACTGGCGGGGGGAGAGAGCGGCGGCGGCGGGGCGAGAGAGCGGCGGAGGGGCGATAGAGCAGCGCTGGAGGGGCAAGAGAACAGCGGCGGCAGGACGAGAGAGCGGCGGAGGGGGCGACAGAGCGGCGCTGGCGGGGTAAGAGAACGGCGACGGCGGGTGACAGAACGGCGGCGGCGGGGTGAGAGGATGGCGGAGGGGCCGAGAGAGCGGCGGCGGGGGTGAGAGAGCAGCCAACGGCGGGGAGAACGTGCAGATCTGGCCATAGATCTCGTCCCGATGAAGATGATCGTAGATCTGGCTGGATCACATGTCGGATCTAGCCGTAGATCTCATCCCGATGAAGATGATCGCAGATTTGGTCGGATCGCGTGTCGAATGTGGCCGATCTCAGCGAGAGGGCGGAAGGCGACAGTGCGGGGCGGCTCTAGATCTCGGCGAGACGGCGGAAGGCGACGGGGCAAGAGAGCGGCTGAGGGGTGCAATCGAGCGGCGACGGGCGAATCCTCGAGCGCATGACCGCTGGTGGAAGAAGAGAGAGAGAGGAGAGGGCACATCGTATAAACCATTCATGATGAGATGGGCGGCTCAGATATTGGTAGCACTAGCATGCACCAGCATGGGAATTAAATCCTATTTTCTAATCCTTCATCTTTTAACTTATTGTACGAAATATCATTTCCATCAATTACAGGCCATAATTCGGTCATGATGCTGATGTGGCGTAGATGTGACATCTTCTCTCTTCTTCACGCAATGAAGCATCGTCGACGGTAGTCTTTCTCTACACTCGGGAGGAGGGGCCTTGCCGATGAGCGAAAGGGGGTGGAGCCTCGCCCCCCTCTCACCGACGACGTCATAGAAGGGGTCAAGCCCCCCGCCCCCCATTTTCTCTGTCGACGAGATCGTTGATATGAAGAATTTATGTATATATTTTACCACTATTTTATATATTTTGCCCTGATACTATTCATAATTCCCTTACAAATGTATGCACAGAACTATTCAGCCATATTTCTACACATTCTCCACATTAAATTCATTTATACACCATTGTTATTCATTCGCTGCTAAAATGTCTTCGAAATGAACTGACGAACGCTCAATGAATGGAGTGGAGCAAGCCAGACACCATGCACTAGTGTCTGCATCATTGGAAGATTATTTGCTTCAAAACAGAGGAAAATGCCATTAAACCAACAGCAAACATCGACCAAATCCTGCGAAAATGCCTCCAGCCACGTCGCATAAGGAAGCTTCCCATGCCTGAGGAGGGGACCACTGTTATAGCCAAGGACAAAAGCTACAGAAGCAGTAGTCACAGGAGGACATAAAGAGGGGAACTTATAAAAGGAGGTCTTGAGCAACTAAGAGAAGGGATTCCATCATCGAGTTGGGGAGATAATTTCGAAGGAAATGACAGTCGAGGAGGAAAAATAATGTTCTACTTCACTAATGTATTGAAGAGTATCTGTTCACCCTCGATGAACTGCAACTAACTGGCCAACTGAGGCCGGGAGGTGTCCGATGCTGTGTAAATTCAAGTTTATGCTCTTGCTTTACATTGACGTTTCATCATTGCAACTGAATGTCGGGCTTTACCTTGCCTTTAATGATATCTATCTTTGGTTTTGTGTTATGTTGTGAAACTTTAATTTCCCATATTTATGTTTGGATTGAGGTTTTGAATCATTCTTACTATGCCCCCAGAGAGGGATGTTCATATGCTTTGTGCAGCCGAACATAGAGACATCGAGCATCGGCAAGGAAATTCCCGTTTTGCTTTCGTGTTGCACCAAAATATTTAATTTCCCATGTTTGGATTGAAGTTTTGAATCATTCTTGTCATGCCCCCCGAGAGGGATGTTCATATGCTCTATGCAGCCGAACGCAAAGACATTGAACAACGGCAAGGCGACTCTCCTTTTAGTCCTCGTGTTGTATAGGCAATGGCTATGTTCATTATTCAGTTTAGATGTCACACATTCCTAAACTCGAAGCCCGAGAGGGATGTGCATACGCTGAAGCTTTGGTAATATATCATCATGTTCAATCAGAGCTCAAGCCATTTTAGACGGGTTTGAAGTGTATGCAGGATCCCTTTTTGTTTCTTGTCTTTCTTTGTCATTGCAGTCCCTAATTCCCTTCGATTATAAGAGTCTCTACCCAAGAGGAAAGATCTCATTCCTCCATCGTGATGATTCGAGAGGGCATCGACGATCGAGTTACGTGTAGAAGACTCTTAGCAATCCTATGCTTTGTTTCCAAATCAGCTTCTCTCTTAAATCATCTAAACATTCTTCACGAAGTTTTTAGTCCCTTGCGTTCTATTCAGGAGGGTTATCCTTATTACTCTGAGACGAATTCAAGCCGACAATAAGTTTAAGATGTCATGAAGGTTAATCTCAATTCGAGAGGAAAGCTTCGTGCACGAGAGTGATGGTTGCATCAGACGTATGAACTCATTCACGGGTGTAAGTTAAATTTCTCGTGAGCATTAGAGTGTAGAGGGCAAGTCGAGTGTGTTTCACCACGAAGTTACTCATATACACATGTGAAGGGGCATTCAGTTATTTTAACCCATATTGATATAACCGAAGAACTTGAATCTCATAGCAAAAGCATCTCCTATAAGCCATCAACATGTGTTTATATTGATTGTCTTTCACCTTTCCCGATCTCATTCCCATTTCCTCGTTATCCTTATAATCCGAAAACAACAACAAAATATTAGATTTCTTGTGTTGCTTTCTTTCGCTATTATTTTACTACATCACTTCTTTCTCCCTTCAATTTTCAGCATGTTTATTTATACTGGGTTGGTTCTGAGGCGCTTTATTGAAGATTCGTAAAGTTGTTCCTTGTGCATCAACCCCAAGCACTACAATGATGCTCCATATACTTGCGGATCGCATTTTGATAGTGTAGGGAGATTATAAATTTTAGACTTCATTCGACATTTTCTATTGTTTTAAGAGCAATACGCTAGTGTAAAGGACAGATATTCCGCCTCTTGTATGTGTTTTTTTTACATTAAGTGCACCAGTTCCATTTCACATTGCATTCTCTATACGCACTTTATACGAGTTAGTCGCAGAGAGGGGGTGAGCCCCCTCCCTCTACAACTTCAACAATGATGGCTTCTGCCTCATCCGCGGTCGTTGTGGAGTGTCCGTCCATAGAGGACACTAGGCGAATGTGACAGATCTTGATGTGCTGGCGCCTGGCTGCGTGGGTGCCCGCCTCGCAAGCGACGGCGACGGTCCCTCATGCTTGTTGAAGATTTCACAACAAATCTCTGCCATCGCCGGAGGTCAGGGGGGATCCCCCCCCCCACACACACACACCCCTCCTTCTTCGTTCTCCCTACATCTGCATGCACAAGAGAGCGACTTAGAAGAGGGCGGCCCCCTCCCCCCTTCTGCACTCTCCCTGCGTCGGCACAAAGGGGGGCCTTCTACACGCGTCAGGATTCGCCCACCTCGACCTCGCCAGAGGTCACCCGGGGGAGTTCTTGCCAACAAGTAGTGCACTTGGGTGCACGAGGGGAGAACGTGTAAAGGCCCAGACTAGGGATCTCGACCTTCCTCTGTGTCTTCAAAAACTCCGACGCTCGGATCTTGGCAGTGCCAACGACGGCGAGGCTATTCGGCGTCGGCTTTGTGGTGGCGAGCTGTAGCGGGACAAGCTTCCCGTCGGAGAAGAGCTTGTTGGCGGGCAGCATTGCATCAGGGTCGTGGAGGTGGAACTCGAAGTCAAAGACGATGTCATTTTCGGTGACGCTGGCGAGGGTGAAGTGAAAAACGTCGACGAAGGTTTGCGTGGAATCATCTTTTTAATTATAATTTTATTTTTAAATGTTCTGACATCGGACGGTCGCTTGCATGGAGGAGAGAGGAAATGGTCGCGTGGACGCCACGTAGACTAGGCAACCGAGAAACAACCAATTGCAAGTGAAAATGGAAAAAAATAAAAGATGGAGGATAGTCTTGTTACAAAATGAAGTTGAAGGATAGCGTTGAGAAAACGATCAAAGTTGAAGAGTATTTAATGTAATCTACTCATTTTGCATTGGCTCAAGATCTTTGGGAATAGGGACTGCATGGGTCAAATCCTTCTTCGTATATATATGGGCCATAGTGGGACTCCACGACACTTTAGTTACTTCTCAGGTTAGCAGCAGTCACTCATCGCTTCCTTTGACTTCCCTCGTAACATTTTAAAATTTGACTCCGTTGCGCGACGAAATATCTTCTCATGAGCTACTTTCTTTGGTACCTCTTTAACTCTTTTGTTGACACAAATGATCAAGAAGAGTAACACATGAGCAAAAGATTTAAAATAAAATATTATAACATTAAACTAAGAAAATGTGAAAGCTAAAATAAGATATAGAGTACATCAAGTTCAACTTCCCATGAGGCATATAGGGGGTGTTTGGTACAAGAATAAAACATAAATTAAAGTCTTGTTCTTGATCTTTCATCCAAACATCACAGGGATAAGAATAAGGAAAAAGACATAAATTAAACATGTTCAATGAATTGGAAAATGAAAATGTAGGAACAAAATATTCCTTAGTGCAGCATGAACAAAATGAACCAATGAAGAACGTAATTGTTCTAATACAAATTTAGAATATTTTTATTCCTTTACCAAAGACCCCCATAAAGTCCATGCCATGATACGATAGGCCCATACATAACTCCAAAATGTATTCAAGATAACTCTATGATAGCCATGTGCACACATCACTCGATCTAAAGATGTCGCACACACATCAACTTAGCTCGCAAGCAATTCATGTACCTACGAAGATCACACAGAGGTGCAAGTTCAACCATTAGCATAAAGTTAAGTGTGAATTTATAATAGGTCATAAGGATGATCCAAAAGAATAATCATGAAACAAACATAATAATGAGATATGAGAATAAATGAAGAGGGATCATCATGATTCCGTGTCTTTTCATTTTATTTTATTTCATTTTCATTTTCATGTTCGTATTCACAAGGACGTAATCCTTCCATTCATCATTAATCATTCATTTTATTTCATCTTGTTCATAGGTTGGAAGGAGTCTTCACTTTTAGAAAATATTATTGCAAACACATAAGTGTGCAACTACCTAGATCATGGTGGGTCAATGAAGGATCAGTGCCATGACAAATGCCCTATAAAGGGAAGATGACCTCGCACAACGCGTTAACATAAGTAGATAGAGTGCCTCACACAAGGTTTATAACCTCTCATTTAGGTAGACAATGGTGATCCTCAACCAAGGTTGTAGAGAGCAAAGATGGCTCTAGATCAACATGTAATATTATTAAGAAAAAGGGAGAATCATGTGCACAGAGGTATCATAGTTGTTAATTAGAGTCATGTTCCTTCTCTATCCATAATTCGGATGCTCGAAAGTCAAATTGGTCGTCCGTTAGGGGTGGATTCAGTGATCATCCGAAAGAGGTTTGAATGCATGTTTGATCGATATCCAACATTCGATCAATAATGGTTCGATCATCTGTTTAGTTTCTGATCGTCTATTGATCCTTGATCAATCGTAAAGGGATCTTCGATGACAATTGGATCATCTTCTGGCATGAACAGTCTAGATCGGTCATCCGATCCAAGATTGATCGAATGACTTGTCATCGTTACCGATTTCATGTCTCGACATTTTTTTCAATCCGATCGTTCAAATGAGTTTTGAACTTCCAATCCGATCAAAAGTGATCATCCGACCAATTTGGTAGTCATTATACTTTTGTCGAGAAGATTCAAACGTTCGAAAGAGGATCGATCGCCCATTTTGATCAATAGAGTTGTAGATCATTTTGGAATCTTTAATTTTTCAATCAAGAACATAGATCTAACATCCCTAGACATTTTCTTACATATGTCACAATTCAGAGGACTAATCTTAACATAAACATCTTCAAATCATCATGAAATTATTCATAAGAAAGCTATCATATTTCTATTAAAACATGGACATGTTTTCACCATCTTTAATTCAAATATTGCAGGACCTTAGAACCAAGGTCTATGCAAAAACCATCCTAAATCTCGACGTGGCATACTGTCAATCATAGATCTACATTTCCTAACATCGTGATATATAAATCATTCAAAAATCATCGAAACATAGCATTCATGGGTTTGAGACTTTAATATCATTTATATCATAAGTAAGGATTCTACCTACTCTAATATGAATCTTAGGCGACTACAATCCTTAAAACATGCAAACACTTCTAGAAATCAAGCCTATGATCTAGATATCAAATTACACACATTGTTTACCGATTTCTTCGATTGCTCTTCATCGGATCGGTTCAAGTCCCATCCTCCTTGTGCTCCTACGTCCTCCTCTCAATTTGCATGTGAAGATGTCCTTCCAAAACTTTCTGTCTATGCCCAAAAGAAGGAAGAACACAAAGAGGGAGAGAAAACTATATGAGAGAGAGAAAAGAGAGAAAATAGAAGAGGAGGTTTTAGTTTCAGTTCTTTATGGACGAATAATGGAGATCTCACTCCATAACTCCTGAGATTTGTGGGGAAGGAGGTTACCCACAATCCCTCCTCCAAATCTGGGCCTTTATGGCCAAGAATTTTGTAACCGATTTCGAAATTTTGAATATGCAGTTTCGCCATTGGAAGTTCATTTTAGTTTCGATCGATCAGTGGTGAGTTAATATCGGGCACCCATTTCTAACTCGGTCGCCCATTTGGCCCATGTCAGAGGGAAATAAAGTTTAATTTTTTATGAAATTCTTGGCATGTTACATCCCCAAATTGCGACCTCTTCAGTGACCCTAGATAGTTTCCCCGCTCCTCCGGTCACCATTTCACTTTGCAATTGCTTCGTCGTCAACACAACATCATCTCTCTGTTACCTTGGTTGCCACTGCCACTTCGTTGCTGCTGCCTTAGTTCAAGCTCGGCACCTCCTCATCCACATTTGCTCCAATTCGATCTCAATGTCATTGCTCCCCTAATTCATAGTAGTTCCACCAATTCGTTGTCAAAGTCATCTCACCTCCCTTACTATTGTCTCAATCGTCATTTTTTTACTTTAAGAACTCGAAAACTAACAAGATCTAATGGGCGTCTGTGTGTTCTAATTTTATAGTGATTCATTTGGTTGGTTGCCTTATTGAAGGCCCCTTTGCAAAATTAATTTGTAAATAGCTCCAACAGTATGAAATGGACAAAGTTATTATTGGCACCAATCAAACTTGGTCAAAATTAAGAGCACTTGTTCTATAGTCCAAAACTAAAGAGGAATGAAAACATTACTTAGTGGTATTCCTTTCTAAGGTTAAACTTCTTGTCATTCTAAGGTTATCTTTTTTTCTTGAAGTCCAAATATAATGAGCATGTTGATTAAATTTTAAATAGAAAGAAGTGGAAGAAAACACTGAGCAAAGTAAAGCAAATTTGATGATCACAGTCTCTTTTTCTAGAGTTATTTATTATCTTCTTAGCCAATGAACCGATAAAAGCAATAGAATATCAGCATGAAAGTATAAAAGATCATACACTTGCACAAGATGCCAAAGAGTACAATATTTTGGTTATGAGTTGGTCACTTTCTCTACTTCAATTTGTTCAATTTAGTCACTTTGTTTAAGATAGTGAATTGGTGGCGGTGGCTAGCAATGAGCTCGAACAACAAAAGCATGGGAAATAGGGGGAGGAGAGGCAACTTCGATGGCGAACTAGTGCAACGACAGCTAACAGCTTGGATAATAGAGGTGAGAGGCAGTAACGCCAATGAACTGGAGCAGCAACAATGGAAAATTGGAGGAGGGGCAGAGAAGAGGTGTCGATGGATGTAGGGGCTTGAGGCAAGATATGAAGTGTGATCGGCCTAAAGAGCTAAATCGAAAAATAGTTGAACCGCACTCTTAAAAGTGCTATTGAACCACACATGTTTTTATAGCCATCAAATCATCATCTTATGGTATCCCATATATATGGAGAAATATTTAACCCACACCATCTTTATCCCCTTATTTTAATGTGGTCAATGTTGGGGCGACTTAAACTTGATGAATGTTTGAATAATAAACTCCATAGAATTAAATATAATAATGAGAATTAAATTTTTTTTAGAGATTAACTTTAGTGAATGTTCTGATAAAATATAATAATTGTAAATATAAACTATACTTTTCAAAAAATAAGGTTAAGTTAGAATTAAATAATTATGATAAATAATTTTTATAAGAAAATTTATTTTAAAATATAACAAACCTTTTAGATAAAAATATAAGATAATAAATAATATTAACCTTTTTATAATAAAAGTATAAATAAAATAAATAAAATATTAAATATTTCTTATCTATAAACTATGTATATTACATTATTAATTTGATGATTAACTAAAATATTTATGAACTTAATCAAATAATTTATATTTTTAATAATAGGTTAAGGTTCATTTAATTTTATATTTAATAATTAGATTACTTATATAATTAAAAACAAAATCATATATAAAAGTAAGAAGATAAAAAAAATATTAAAGAATGAGGGAAAAGGGAGAGAGTGAGAGAAGGAAGAGGAAGAGAGTAAAAAAGCATGATGAAGTTTAGCTTCCAACAAGATGCATTAGGGTGTTGGATCTTATGTTTACTTATAGCTAAATCCACAGCTGAAGTAGGATTGTTTTTAATATAGCTAAACTCATTTTGCTAATAACGATGTTACAATGGTGTTTAAATTTATTATGCCCAAACCTCCCTCCCTCATTTTTCATCCATTCCTAAAGATCCTATGTCAGAGAGATCTGGTTGTCCATGACCTCTCCGGTCATTTGGACATCATTGAATGAGAGACAAAAAAGAAGAAAATATTAGGAAAAAAACAAAAGAGAAAAAAAAAGAGTTTAAACATTCAGAGGATGTAAATTTTTTTTATCATGGGTGTTACAACGCCCTACGATATGAATTCATAGTTAGACCAAAAAATTTAGTCCAAGAATGATGAATGCGAACTATGTGCAATTAAATTAATAAGTATATTATATTGCATTAAGTAATGAAGTGAAAGTAAAAATTACCAATTTCAAAAGAATAGTGATTTATTTATCTTTTATCCTTAGTTATTGAAGTGGAGAGAAAATATATAGTAATCTGGACCGAAAGTAAAAGTAAAAAAAATTATAAAGTATAGCAATTCAAGATATATGAGCCTTCAATGAATAAGAAAGCATTTGGATTGAAACTCAATATCCCATCGGCATCCCTTAATTGATAATAAATTGTTTTCTAGACTTCTTGTGATGGAAGGCCACCTAAAGGTATAGGATTCCAAACATATGACTCTTCCCCCTCTCCTAATAGAGCTCAATCACCATTTGGATGGAATCATATCATGTAAGTCTTGATTCCACCTTTTTTTGTTCATCCATGATATTCACTGGCAGTCACATCATTTGTCCCAAGTAATTGGAATTAAGAGGTTGTTCCAATTTTCTTAGTGTCCTAAATTTGGTAGAATTTTATTTCTATTTTGTTATCAAGAACTTAATGATGTGATATCAAAGTTATGATTTGAAGTTTGGATGTAACTTATAAGTTATGGTGGCTTGTTATAAAAAAACTTAATGGTGTGATATAAAAGTTATGGTTTGAAGTTTGGATGTAGTAGCTTCTCGAGGCTTTCTATCTTGTTTTAACTTAATGATGTGAATAAAAGTTATGGTTTGAAGTTTGGATATAACTTCTCGATGGAGTAAAAAACACGACAAATTTATGAGCGATGAATGCTGACGAATTTTCATCTCTATCGAGAATTCAAATTCTCAAATTTGAAAGAATATCGAATGTGGGTCAGAGATGAAATTCTAATGGGATCCACCCCCAACAAGTGGTGATGTTTGACATAATTTATCAGATTCCACCCATATTTTAGCATCCAATAGATCCCTTTGGCAAATGGAGAGTACATTTCCATCGAATTAAATAGATTGATATGGAGAGTGGATATCTAATATGTAAATTGTGCTTTTATTATTGTTAGTCCTTCCACTAGTCTATATTGATGGCACGTGCTAATTCTTGAATTGTAGATTCGCAAGTTTCGTCTTAAGTAATCATTGTTGTTCATTGTATTACGAGGGAAGGACTTTCCTATACTCGAAAATTATTGTTAACCATTTATCGATGCCCTTACGTTGAAAAATTTGGAAGCGCTTCTCCATACCTCCTTTCTTGGTACTAAATCTGAGACTAAGGCGATGAAAAGTGACAAGATTATTTGATAGATTAATTCCACTAGATATTTGGATAAAAAACAACAATTGTAATTGTACAATATATTTATTTTAAAAAATGTTAAGTTTAAATAAAAAATATTAGGATAATTAATTTTATAAAATATCATATTTTTAGAGAAAATGTAAGATAACAAATAATAGAAATTTAATATTGTTACAATAAATAATTATATAATAAACAAATTAAACAATGTTTTTTTTATAAAACTATGTACATTACATTGTTAAATTGATGTTTAGTTAATAAATATTATTTATGATGAGATTAGTATTTTTATTGACTTAATCGAATAAGCAAATATTTTTATTAATATGTTAGAAATTTAAGATTCATTTTTATATAATTAGATTAGTTAATAATTAAAAAATAAAATTTTAAACAAAAGTAATGAGAAAAAATATAACAAAGATTGACAGATAAAAGCAAGAGAAAGGGAGGAGAGAGGAAAAAAGGTCAGAAAAAGAAAAAGGATTTCATCCCCTCTTGGTGAATCATTATACTTCCATCATTTTAGTGGAACTAGGTTGGTAATGAGATTTGATTTCACATCAATTTTTGTTAGTTATTATACCGCAGTTAAAATCAAGTAAGTTTTGTTAGCTCACATTGTCAAACATAGCATTGGAGAATATTTCAATCAACAAATTAACTTCATGTATTTTTAATAAACTTAAATGTAACTATGAGAATTTAAAAGGTGTTTTGATAAATTCATTTTAGTGAGTTTTCGGATAAAATATAAAATATATTATTAAAAAATTGAAAAGTTTGTATTGAAAAATTATGATAAAAATATAATTCTTTGTATGATAAATAAAATATTAAATATTTCATATTTATAAAACTATATACAATACATTATTAATTTGTGATTAGTTAATAAATAATTTCAAGTTGATATTAATATTTTATTAACTTAATCGAATAATTTAATGTTTTGAATAATAGGTTACGAGTTAGATTAAAATTTTATATTTATATAATTAGATTAATTATATAATTAAAAATAAAATTCTAAAAAAAAGTAATGATATAAACAATATGAGAAAAAGTGAGAGAGAGGGTGGGGGAAGGTTAAATAAAAAAAGAGGGGTCAAGGGTGTCCAAAAAAAAAAGAAAGAGGGTTCCATCAAATAACCAAGCGAATGAGCACCAAGAAAAGCAATAAAAATAGTGACACCACACCATAACTTTTATTTAGTGCTCAATCAATCACTCCAATCCTTGAAGTCAAAACATGCCTCCTAGATATAGTCACAAGCACTTGAAAGATTTTTAAGTTGTAGCCTTCTAAGGAAGATTTTGAGGAGGGTGCATTGCAAAATAGTATAAGGATAATGTACAATGTCAAGGATTGACGGAAAGCCATCCAGGCCACTAAATTCTCTGAACATAATGTTATCAATAGGAGAAAATTAAAAAAACATTTATACATAGACACATTCCTACATATCAAAAGGCATTGATCAAAAGGAGTACCTATAATTATAGCATGGAACCTAGTTTCTAAAATTGGAGAAATATTGTATTTTATAGTAAACATTGAGAGATTGCATTAAACATTTTATAAGATATCTCAAACATGATCTCCATACTAAAGTAAGAGAGTAATTGTCAAACTTTCAAATTCATTGAAGAGTTCATGATTGAATTAGAGCAAAACGATATTGAAGATGCAAAAAATCAACAATGCAGACACTTGCTAACAATAAGTATCACTTGCTAATAAAGATGGAAGACACGAGAGGAATAATGGATGAGTTAGTCGTCAAAGAGATGATCTCGGCTATGGAAGGTCATATCCAATAAGGAATGAGCATCAACAACTCAGAGAATTGTGCACTTAATGTCACATAATGCATATCAGTGAGCGCTACCGGAAGACAAGAACATTTTATAAGAGTTAGTTAAAAACTAAGGCGTATTGGACATGTGTGGCCAAGGACTCATGTACCATAGAAAATGGTGTGGGATAATGTGTACAACATGAAGTCTATCGATGAAGAATGACAAAATGACATCATCTAAGATATGCTTAAAGTTGATGACACTCATACCACAATATCGTTTGATCATCCTGATGTTGCGCATTCATTTATTTTGAAGCAATTTTCCAATATAAGGCTCAGAGGACACATGATTCTCATTCGACATCATTATACCACTGAAGTCTATTTTCACTCAAAACTACATCCCAACATTTTCTAGACAAACTTTATCATTATTTTGATCGATGATTATAATATCTTATTGGGTATTGAGTGATAATCTTGTGTTGCAAAAAAAAAGAAGAAGAAGAAGATCAAGATTGAAGCTTCCAATCAGATTACTTTATCAGCCATATCGTCTCAAGGTGTCCAAGTTCTTATATTAACAATGGAACAATGGAGACTGAGAGGATGTTAAAAATAGTATGCTCGGTGTAGCAACTAAAAAAAACAAATTGATGGGCTCGAGTAACAGTCCATTAAACATAACCTTAGTTAACCTACCATTAAAAACCCCTAATCTCTTCTCCATGAGCACCCCACAGTCGCATGATGTCTCTCAATGTTCAAGCACGCATCTTCAAAGTGGAAACGAAAGTTCCTCTGCCTCCTCTCCTCTCCTCTCCTCACGAACAAGATCTACTCCCTCTCTTCTTCCTCTCACATTCTCATTTGTGTGGGTTATCTGTGGCAACAAGAGAGTGCCACCAAGAGGGGAAGAACACACTGGCACATGGATGTCAATAAGGACGAGCCAACGATCAACAAAAAATGGATTAACTATACGAAACCAGATGGGTGATCCTTGAAATCACCTTGCATGATTTTGAACCCATGCTTTCTCCCTCTCTTAAGATTAAATCATGTACAAAGCATGATGAACATGAAGATAGATATGTTATTGATCTGATTTCTATTTGCATTGTTGGTTTGTTTGATTAGGACCGAGTTGTTTCATTTGATTGTGAAATTGTATGATTAAATTGCTTGTAGTTTGATTATTATTGTCAACTGATTTGCCTTGATAATTGTAGGACATAGAAATTATTCTAGGGTGGAATTCTTTTAATGATTCAAGTGATTTTCGTGTTGAAATCGGCCTGGAACCGCCCTGTCATGGCCGCGCCATCCTCCTAGCACGCCCGTGCCACTGACGTCATGGTCATGCCTCTCTCTGGCACGCATGTGCCATGACTGAATTGCCGACCGAGCTGCTAACTACAAAAATTGGTCTACCGACCCATTGAATCGGTCGACCACTCTCATGATCAGGCACGTCCATGCCACCCATCTGGCATGCCCGTGCCATCGCTCGACCAAACTCATCTAAAGATCGGTCAACCGACCTCCCTTGCCATCATGATCGTGCCACCCTCGCGCCCGTGCCATGATATGGCCACACCTGTATATAGACCGGTCGACCGATCCACTGAATCGGTCGACCGCCCTCACGCTCGGTCACGGTTGTGCCATCCCTCCATTACGCCCATGCCACCATCGTCAGGTCGTGCCACCCTTCTGGCACGTTCGTGCCATCCCCTCTGCATATCACTTTCCCAGCACACCCGTGCAACTTGTTCGACACGTCCATGCCAAGCTCTCTGCACGCCCATGCCATTGGACAATCACGATCATGCCAGACTACATATTTGTTGACTGGTCCACTACTCCGATCGATCGACCCTCACACCGTGACCTCTGATTATGCTCATCCTTACCTCTTGATTTTGAGCTGAATATTGTATGTTTCTCTTATTATTGATCATTGTTATGACTAAGTTGATGAAGATTCCATTGAATATCTCTCCCAAGTTGACATGAATCTCTTTTTCTGATTTACTCTGCTATTAACCCAATTGCTTCCATTGCATGAAGAATAACGAATAAGAAGTTTCTAAAGTGATTAATAAGTGAAGATAGAAAATGAATAATAGGTTGTCAGCCTATGCCAAGTGCTTCAAGATAAGGGTCGCACACTTTGTCATAGTTTGATCACCATTACGCGGCTGTATCATTTGCTCGACAAACTCCAAGAATCTAAAACACCTAAAGTCACCAAGTTTCTAAGCATGATTCAAGATTAAGAAGTATGTACAAGAAAAGCAAGTAAAGCAAGCATGAATATCAAGTCAAATATCAATATGATTTATCATGATTATCAAATTTACTATTGATCCCAAGTTTACTATGTCTCATCATGATCTTATTGTTTATCGATATTTAATGACTTTTATTATTCTGGCGACTCCATGCTCAATCTCTGGCCAAGATAAGTTATGTCATCATTTTTTATTTATTCTATCTAAGTTATGCATTGTATACTCTTACTGGTTCCCCACTAGGCAGTAAAACTTATGAAAGGACCTCCTCCCCCATGTTTGATTTCAACAGGGCTAGGTCAGTGATGGTGTTGAGTTGATGTACTACGACGATGCTCACATGAACCACAAGGCCTATTTAGTTATTTATTCCTTTCGCATTTATGAACTCATGATGTAGAATTATATGATATTCATTTAATATGATGTAGCCATTTTTCTAAACTTTCGCAATTAATATCATTTTTCTTATTTTTATTCTTTCTTCCGTTGACGTGTCTCGATTCTTGACTGAGACTTGGTCAAAGTCATAGCGTTCATAGCGTCTCCAGGTTGATCTTCGCCACGTGGCATGCAATTTAGGGACATTACGTTTATGGTATCAAAGCCGACCACTTGAGACATGTAGGAAACACGGATCATGGGCCAATACAAACCACGCTTAACGAGGATGTTGAGCCTTTATGGGGTAATATTGTAACGACCTGCAGTCCAAGGATTAAGATGGTCTCATCGAATAGTGTCACATGAGCAAAATACGGAGGTGGTCATAGGCTTATATATAACTACCCCTTTGTCTTTCAAGACGCATTTTAAATTCGTGCGGGCCAATGGCCCAAAGCAAGCAATATCTTAATTGGGTCATTTGGCCCGCACGAATTTAAAACGCATCTTGATAGGTGAAAGGGGGTAGCTACATATAAGTACATGAACACCTCCGTGTTTTGCCCATGTAGGACTATTCAATGATACCATCTTGATCCTTAAACCTCAGGTCGTTACTATCTTCCCCCCATAAAGGGTTCAACATTTTCGTTGAGCGAGGTCCGTATTAGCCCGTGGCCCTTGTTAGCTCGTGGTCCGTGTTTCTCACATGGCTCAATTGAGCACGCAAGGTTGGCTCTGACACCATTTTGCAACACCCCTCGGTCCAATTAAGATATTATTCACTTTGGGTCATTGGCCCACACGAATTTACAATGCGTCTTGAAAGGTGAAAATGGTAGCTACATATAAGACCATGACCATCTTCGTGTTTTGCTTGAGATCATCTTGATCCTTAGACCTCAGGTCGTTACACTCGAAGTACCTAACAAGTGTTGTAAAGAAAATACAATGAATGTCGACTAAGATAATATAGTCAATTATGTTAGGATTGTCCCCACAACGCGAAATGATTTTTCAAATTGATCTTACTCCAATATGAACAAAGCAACACTTCAATATGAAAGTAGCATCCATCTAAGAGTAGTCTATCACTTGTGATATGACACATGCAAATCAATGATATTAGATTGTCAAAATAGTCGATCATTATAAGAGTCAAAGGCTTTGGATATATAACTTAATGACTATCAACTTTCAAATACTTTAACACCAAACTCATCCACTTGCACATTTTAAATTCTCTTATTATTGTGAGTTGAGCTAAAATTGAAAAGAGTGAGTGATGCCTTTATCTTCTAATTAAAAAGATTGTGTGTGATAAGATATGTTCTACATTTAAGCAAAGGACACAATCAAGGTAAAGAGATTTTATTACTCTTACTAGAAAGAAGAAATGTTGGCGACTCTCCAAGTTTTTCAACATACATTGTTAAGTAGTCGAAAATCTTATGATCTTTTTTATTTTTGAATTTATATTTCTATGCCTTGACGCAATTATTCAATTTCTTTTGAATTTGATAAAATTGTTTACATTTTATATTGCACTATGATACACTAATATCTTCAATCAAATGTTATTAAAATAATCCTATTTATAATAATATTATTGATGTGACATAAAAATACTATGTAATGTATAAAAATACTATAATAAAATATTAATATAAATAATTATATATTGAATTTAAAAAATATTAGTATTGATAAGAAAATAACTCTTATTAATATTGATTGGTTGTTATTGGCTTTTATTTAACATTTAACATTATTTATTGTATTTACTTTATTTTTATGATGAATCATTCTTAGTTTTCATTTTTTTTTGTTTACTTTCTTTTTTAACACTTTTTTTGTTTTTTTTTCCATTTCTTAGTCGCACCGACTATTCTTTATATAGATTTTCCCTTTTTTGTTAGTTTCTCCTTTAATTTTCAACTACTCATTCAAATAATTTCTTTCTTTTTTTCAAAAATTTCCCCTTTTATTTCCTACTTCAATGATTTTATTTTTTTCTTACTTTTAAATTAATTGGTTGAAATCAGTTTGTCAATTTACTGATTCAAATAGTTTTTCAACCAAATATTGATCCCTAGTTGAAAAGGTCATTCCTATTTGATTTCAACCAAATATTGATCTTTGATTCATACACCAATCTTTTTTCAAGTTTATTTCAAGCTAAGATGTGTATTCCATATGGTAAATGATATATGTAGTATTGTAAACAAGTAATTGTCTAATGTACATGTAATACTAAAACATGTAAAAAGATATTATTATCTTATTTTTTGATATAGAATTGTTGTTTATATAAATAAATATGTTTTTGTTATACCATGTATAAAATATTATATTATTGGTGTTGAATATTTTTTAAATAGTAATGACATAAAAATACTATATAATGTATAAAAATGATTAATAATAAAACATCAATATAAATAATAATATATTTAATTTTAAAATATTAATATTGATAAGAAAAAGACCCAACTTATTAATATCGAGTGGTTATTATTAATTTTTATTTAACATTTTAATATTATTGATTATATATTAATTTATTATTACCATAAATCACAACTAGTTTTCTTTTTTTTTTGTTTGCTTTCTTTTTTAACACTTTTTGTTCATTTCTTTCTCACTCACCATCAATGTTTATGTTAACTTTCTTTTTATATTAGTTTCCCCCTTTAATTTTCAATTGCTCATTCAAATATTTCCTTTTTTCCAATTTTTTTATTTCCTTCTTCAATGATTTTATTTTTTTCCCTTAATTTTAAATTGAATTGATGAACTCGATGCATCAATTCACTACTTTTACTTATCCATATGTCATTACCTGGTGAATCCACCAATCATGTTCGATTTTAATAATACTACTTATTACAAAGGTATCAATCTTTTTTCAAGATTACTCCAAGACAAAATGTGTATCCCATGTAGTAAATGATATATTTAGTATCACAACCAATTGTCTAATGTACATGTGTCATTAAAACATGTAAAAAAATTGTTATCTTATTTTTTTATATAGTTGTTGTTTATAGAAATACATATGTTATATATGAGTTTTTGTTATGCGAGAGAGAAATTATTATATTATTGGTACTTCAAAGTTATAAGTTATAGATACTTATTACATTCTTTTGGTGTCCTAAGAGGTGATAGATTTTTGGAACTTTAATTCTATTTCAAATCGAAGTTAAACCGTTACAATCAGTGATAAAGCTCTTGGGGATTAGTGTCTTAGAGTAAGATTCTAATCCCCAAGAGCTTTATCATTGATTGTAAAGGTTCAACTTTGGTTTGAAATGGAGTTAAAGTTCTTGAGATCTATCGCCTCTTTGGACATCCAAATAATGTAATAAGTATCTATAACTTATAGCTTTGAACATTACTCTAAGACTCTAATCCACAAGAGTTTTATCATTGATTGTAATGGTTCAACTTCGATTTGAAATAGAGTGAAAGTTCCAAAGATCTATCACCTCTTAGGACACCAAAGGGACGTAATAAGTATCTATAACTTATAACTTTGAACCTTATCCTCGGTTAATATATGTATCATGTATATGCATTTTATTCTTTAGCAAACAAGTACAAAAGAATCATGCATTATACTAGATAACGTCATTTTTTATAACAAAGGATAAATAAATAACATTATTTCTTTCAATATATAATTATTGTATAGAATTAATGTACCTCCAAAGCATCTTTCGTTTTGGAGGGATGCTGAGCGCATCTCAATCATTAATTTATTGATCAACGATTAAGATAATTGATATGTTTAAATGATGAGATTTAATCACTTCTGATCAGATTCATTGATCATTGAATCAATGATTGATATGTGCTCAATATCCCTCCAGAGCGAAAGGTGCTATGGAGTTACATTAATCCCTTATTGTATAAACTATTTAGTGCATGCATTATATTTGTCACAAAATTAATATGTAGTTGTTGGTGTTAACTATTTTTATGCACATTTATTTCATCGAATTTATATACAGTTGTACACATACATACAAAAAAAGTTGTGTGGTTATGTATTATATTTATTTTAGTAAATGTGTCATGTGCAATTCTTACTATGTTAAGTAACGATATTTCATTCTTTTCCTCTTCATTATATAAATTATTGTAGAAATAGAAAATATGAAAACGACAACTTTAATTAGTATTTTTTTTTGTTTTTTACTTTTTGTTATATAAATAATTCTTAGAGCATACTTCTAAGTAGTTGGTGTTTCACTATTGTCATTTCTTGTCCATTTACAAATATGTGTTCTTCTTTTTCTCTACTCATTCCACTATGGCACATACAACTTGATTTGATTTGTCAAATTGACCTCATTCCAATATGAACATATCAACACTTCAATATAGAAGTCGCGTCTATCTAGAGTAATGTGATAGGACAATTGTAAATCAATGATATTTAAGTGAATAAATAGTTACTGATGTAATGCTCGACATCCGAATGTTTTAGAGAGATAATTTAATGACTATCAACTTGCAAATACTTTGACCACAAAAGTCATCCACTTACACATTTTAATTTCTCTCATTATGCTAAAATTGTAAAAAAGAGAGACATTTCTCTTCTAATTAAAAAAAAGTTTCGTGTGATAAGAGATTGGTTACATATTGTTTATATTTTCATTATAATACACTAATTCTCATTGTTTTTAATATTTTCATCCACTTACATATTATTTTTAAAAAAGAAAAAAAGTATGGTGAGAAAGAATAGAAGAAACGTTGAGAATCTCGAAGATTTTTAAAATACATTATTAAGAAATTAAATCAAACATAATTAATTGAATCTTTTTTAATTTACATTTGTATGAATTATTAGATTAATTTGAATCCTTTAAAATTTGATAAAATCATTTTTAATTATATTTTCATTATAATACACTAATTCTCTCTTTACATAGCATTTTGATTTAAAAGTTGTTATGATAAAAATATTGTTATAATTTTAAATATGTAACAATATATAAAACATGACATTAAGGCAAATGTCAATTCATAATCAATGTTTTCATAAATTGGAGTGGCCTCATGAATTCAATTGAATTTTATTAAAATAATGTTATTTATAGCAATTTCAATGATATGTTATAAAAAATATTATATAATGTATAAAATAATAAAATATTCATATAAAAAATGTATAGTTAATTCTAAAATATTAATATGATAAGAAAATGACCATTAACTTATTGATTTTGACTTGTTGCTATTAATTTTTATTTGACATTTAATATTATTGATGATATACTAGATTATTTTTTATTCTAAATCACTCATTGTTTTTTTTTATTTTTTTGGCGTTTTCTTTGGTTTTTATATTTTTTGTTCAATCACAATCAATTTTTTATGTTAATTTTTTAATGTGAGTTTCCCTTTAATTTTCAATTCTTTGCTATAATATTTTTTTGTTTTTTTTTATTTTTTGTTTTTTAATATTTTTCTCACTTTAAAACTGAATTAAGTGAACTTGGTTCGTTGATTTATCACTATTAATCTTGAACTGAACAGTTGGTGATCACTAACACACCAATCTTTTTTTCAAGATTATTTTGAGTTGAAATGTGTATCTCATATAATAAAAGAAAGACAAGAACATACCGATTTCTTACTTTTAATTTAGGCACATCCACTTCTAAGCCAAGATAATTAGATGTCAGCAAGATTGGTTACATATTTGATAAGTATCCTAGAACTAGTACACGAATATTGCCAATATTTTCAACTTTATTAGAACTAAATCCAAAAGAAAAATATTATGAGTTACGAAACCTTAATAGCATGGCTATTACAAACTTGTTGTCAAAATTATTAAAAAAAATACCTTTTGAATGCGCTCTAAAGCACTAACAAAAGTCTCTTTCCCCAATTCATCAGAGCTTGGAAAGTATCAGACCAGCCGCAAATGGATGCCTAGGATTGCTACACAAAACACACTTAATAACATATTTGAATATATACAAGAAACATGAACATTTACCTCTTGGCATCTTCATATCTTATGTGAATATTTGAAATGGAGAGATTGAGATTACCAATTATAGTGTCGATCAATGATCCTAACCATGACGTATTCTTAAAAAAAAAGTAGCGGGTCAATTCTATTCAGTGGCTGACTCAAATGAAAGTTAAAAAAAAATTTAACTATATGTTTCTAATTGTAACTCTGCTTCCTATTGGAGTTTATTTTCTTAATTTATCATTCACTCAAAGGAGACTATTTTTTTTTCGGAAGAGATAATGCATTGTTCATTGTTTTGAGGAAGGGAATGATCACTTCAAAGCTTAGTTGGTCCATCATAAGTCAAATCTATGTTAATAAAAGATTTAAATGATAGTTTTATCTTATTGTTTATATGGAGTTATTGTTTATATAAAATATATATTCTATATGTATTCTTGCTATAAGAGATAAAATATTTTATTATTGGCGCTGAAAATTTTTGGCAATCGATTTTTAAATAGCGCACATTATAATTTTTGTCATTAAATAAAGAAATATAAGTAATGTGATTGAACTTTAGTTGATATATGCAATTGTTAGTAAACAGGTATGAAAGCATCATGCATTATTACTATGTATACTAAATAACATCATTTTTAGAGAGAAGGATAAATATATAACACTACTTATTATATATACTATATAGTATATGTATATATTAATCATCAAATTAATATTTAGTTATTGGTGGTAACTATTTTTATATGCATATTTATTTAGTCTTTTTTGTGTATGCATATTTAGTGAAGGTGTTGTGTGATACAATGTTAAGTGTTAACTAATATTACTCCATTTTTTTCCTCTTCATTATATAAATTGTTATAAATACGAAAACAACAAATTTAATTAAAAATATATATATCATAATATATTTTTTTTCTTTTTTAGAATAAGATTTAACCTTAACATTTAACTACATGTATATATTATTGCCACAATAAAAAAATATTATTTCTTTTACTATTGTAGTTTATTATATTTGTGAAGCAGCTAATTTATTTGCATAATTTTTACCATGTTTAAATTTAGTATAGTTTAAATTATTTTTAAATAATTTTCATTTTTTTTATTTTAAACTAAATAAATTATATAATAATTCTTCAATAATAATATTTTTATATTTTTACTTTTTTATCGTATAAGTAATTCTTACAAAGTTCCAAGGAGTTGGTGTTTGCTATTTCTATATTACACTCATATGAAGCAGTGTGAAGCGAGTTTACACTTATGTTTTATATTTTTTTTGATATTTTCTTCATCAATAAATAATTTTATGACATCAAAAGTTATAAAAAAATAATTATATCTATTATGTAAAATAATAATGTGCACATGTTCATTAATTTTTTGAAAATGATGAATATAATTATTAATTATTTGAAACATATTTTTGATCATCTAAACTATTAATAAAAAATATCGAAAAAATAAAAAACAAAGTACGTGCACAACAAGCTTTATACGAAAAGTATTTCACACCTATGTAAACCCATATAAATATATGTTCTTCTTCTCTCTCCTCTTGGTACTCCATTTTTTTCTCTTGGTTATATAAATTGTTGTAGGGACAATAAATACGGAAACGACAACTTTGATTAACTATATACATATTTCATAATATATTTTTTTTATTTTTTAGAACAAGATTTAACCTTAACATTTAAATACATCTGTTGCCACAATAAAAAAAAAATATTATTTCTGTTACTGTTGTAATTTACTATATTTGTGAAGTTTCTAATTTATTTGCATAATGCTTATCATGTTTAAATTTAGTATACTTTAAATTATTTTAAATAATTGCAGGTTTTTTATATTTTAAACTAAATAATAATATATAATAATGCTTCAAGAATAATATATTATTATTGTTTGTTTTTTACTTTTTATCGTATAAGTAATTCTTACAAAGTTCCAAAGAGTTGGTGTTTACTGTTCTTATACCATACACATATATAAATGTGTTCTTCTCCTCTCTCCTCCTTCCACCATCACCCCAACGCCTCCGTCTTCCTCCATCTCGCGACCTCTTGCTCACTAGGGCTTCGAGATCTCGCTCTGATCCTCCGCCCGATCCCCTCGCCACGCTGGATTCCGCCGTCGATTTCGCCGGAACCATGCCTTCCGGCAGGTACATGGCCTACTCCCCCTCCCCTTCCACCGCGCCCCACTCTCCTCACATCGCCGGCATGCGCTCCGCCGCCACCACGGCCCTCGTCGAGCAAGAGAAGTAAGCAGGACCTCGTGCACCTGTCTTTCTTCTTCCGATCCATAAAGCCTCCATCTTTCCACTAGTTCGCAGATTTTTTTTTTCCGATGGTCTTTGTCTCTCTGACTTGTTCAATTTCTCCGGAATCAGTTCTGTCACGAGTCTTCGATCTTAGTTGTTGCCGCTGTATTTTTGGTTTCATCGTCTCGATCGTGGGGTAAAGCCTGGATCTTGCGATGATTTTTGCTGGCTTTTCTCTGTTTAGATGGTTTCTGTACTGTGGAATTTAAGCGCACGCGCTGAGGGCTCAGCATCAATTTAAACGTTCCAGGAAAAGATGGCTATCTTTTGCTCACTGCCGTAGATGACTGTTGCCTTTTTATTCTGAGATCGGGCGTTTAAGCTATTTTATACATGCTTTTTACATTGCGCCACTGGCGAAAGCTTTATGCTTCCAAGATATGTCTGCTAAATTGCTGTTTTTTTTTTGTTTATTGCATTATTGGGATTCCAAAGGTTGATTAACTTTTTTAGTCTGTGGTTATCGTTCGTTCTTAGTCTGACAAGTTACTTGGCTGGCTTTCCCTTGTTACTTGCCCATCTTTCTTGTATGTTGCTCAATTATTACTGATGAGCCATTTACCTGGCAGGTATCTGTCCGAGTTGCTTGCTGAACGTCAGAAACTTGGTCCTTTTATGCCAGTATTACCAAATTGCTACAGGTTGCTCAACCAAGGTGATTCCCTGGACAATGTTACAGTTCATGTGTTTCTATTCTACATTTATTTCTTCAGTTCTTCTGGGTCATGGTATTTAAGGTTCCTCAAAACTGTGGAACAATGTACCTATTTAGTCGAAGAAAATAATTATTTCCAAGATCTTGGCCTTCCTCTTTGGATTTAACATAGCTGTGGAGATTGTATCTTGGCCAGTTGCATTTGTCATAAGATATCTTTTGCCATGGTATTAAAGTTTGATCCGGTCATTAACTTTATGATGTCAGTATAGATAGAATATATTTAATTGGATTGGTTTTCGTGGTCTACCCTCGCCGTGCCGAAGACTAACAATATTGGCTCAGTCAGCTGAGCTGAGTCATTACTTTGAACCTATCCCTATGTAAAATTTTTGGTTTCAATGCATCAATATGTAAGAATATCAACTAACAATGGCCTTATAGATGGTACATTCTGCACAACAGCCCATTCTGATGCATCTGAGGATGATGTTCAGCTCTGATGCATCTGAGGATGATGTTCAGCTATCTGCCGTTTAGACATGTCGTGTCCCAATAAGTTAGGTTATATCCATTTACCTATGGTCTTTCTTTCCTTCCTCATTCTCTATAGAGTTACCACACTTCTTTCTCTTAACATTTTGATGCAGTAGAACCAGAAAATAAATTTTCATTAGCTCATAACTTTTATCGCGAATTTTGTGTTACAGTGATGTGGTGCAGATTAGCGCAGCTACTTATTCACAGCTATCGATTCATTGCTAACTCATTGTTAGACACTAACTCATACCTCTTATTGGCACTGACATTGTGAGCAGAAATTTTGCGTGTAACCACGTTGTTGGGGAATGCATCACTTTTAGATCAAACTGGGATTGAACATTGTAGCCCGCTGACCACCGGAGGGTTATTTTCAAATGGCGGTGCAGCGGATATGAACAGTTGGGCAGCAGCATTTCAAACAGAAGTACGGACACTAACCATTAACGTAACTTGTTATTTACATCCAGTATGTTACTGACAGAGTGGTCCTGCTCGCCAAAATAGTTCTTGCATTTGAAGGCTAACCGAATTAACTGTTCTTACTAAGCGCCCGCATTCACCACTTAACTATCACTTGTAGGCTAACTCTAGTTCCTAGAAGCTGTGCCCTTTTTTGTTTGTTGCAGGCATTCATGTCGATCTTAAATTAATTTTCTCCAGAATAGGCCACTGATGATTACTAGTTGATTAACTTGTTAACATTGTAGTTTTGAGTTCTTTGATCAGCACAAGTACTGTTCTCTGTCTCTGTTAGCATTGTACCTAAAATTGCTTTTCGCTATATAACGTTATCAATTGCTGGACTAAAGTTGCCAGTTTTCACACTTCTTTCTTGGAAAACCGTATTTATTGTCCGGCAACATTATTGAGTATGATTTGTTCATTACTTTTTCAGTATCATTCGCAATCCTTTGTTTGCTTTTGTAGTTGTAAGTACTTTCTACTCCAATGTTTGTCATACTGTATTGTTGTGTGCCTCCAGTGTGCTAACTGAATCAATGAATGCGCCTTTCTTGTTTTCTTTTAAAAGGGTGTTTCCTGTATTTAATTAATCTATGCATATTTATTATGAGTTTGATTCTAACATTCCATTTTGTCCAATATCTCTTGTAACATGCAGAGATTGGGAATGGTTCAATCTCCGTCGGGACATGGTTGGCATGGTCCACAAAGCACATCTTCTGGTCTCACTGTGAAGAAAACAATAAGAGTGGACATTCCAGTGGACAAATACCCAAATGTATGTTCATCAGAGTTCCTACCTGTTACTTGCCTATTTGTTAAGTTTTATTGTGACATTGTTTTTTATTTCCTGAACAGTACAACTTTGTTGGAAGGCTTCTTGGTCCCAGAGGAAATTCTCTCAAACGGGTTGAAGCAAATACAGGGTGTCGTGTATTGATTAGAGGACGTGGTAGCATTAAAGATCCATCTCGGGTATCAACTAGCTTTTTACCAATTAGTATTCCCGCATAGATCTATGCATGCACATATGTGAATAGATATCTTACAGAGAAATCTAAAAACCAGGGAAAATTGTGATAGCAGGAGCTGAGGAACTTGTAGACAATTTTATTTGGATCCTCCCTTTGCCTGCGCACAACTCCTCAATGAACTTCATTAATTACTACCATATAGCTCATGCTGACATGCATATGACTATGTTAATTAGTGCATTCCTAATTGATTTTGTTTGCACCTCAATTTAGATTGATAGTATGCTTTTTTTTACTTGGTTTAGTATGCTTTTTTTTTTCTTGGTTTCTTTGGTGCATTCCATGACTACATAGAATAATTGTAAGAAGCTTACTGTTCAATAGAATTAATATAACTAAGCATGTGTTGTTGCCAGCCTTTATGGTCATATTATGAAGTTTGACAATTATCATGATGCTTTTGTTACATTTCTTGTGTCTTGTTATGCTGATAATGGTTGCATCACAAACTTTTTTTAGGAGGAGATGATGAGAGGAAAGCCAGGATATGAACATCTGAATGAACCCCTTCACATTCTTGTGGAGGCAGAGTTGCCAGTTGAGATAATTGATGCTCGCTTAATGCAGGCCCATGAGATACTTGAAGACTTGTTAAAACCTGTGGTACTTTTCTTCTTAAATGTGGAAGATTGAGAGTTCTAGTTTTTTTTTTATCATTGCTTGAGGTATAATATTGAAATTCTTTTATAGGACGAATCAGTTGATTTCTTCAAGAAGCAGCAACTCCGTGAGCTTGCAATGCTCAATGGCACCCTCCGCGAGGAGGGTTCACACACATCAGGCTCTGTGTCCCCTTTCCACGACAACCTCGGCATGAAGAGAGCCAAGACCAGGGGGTAAGGAACAAGGCTGGCTCCTGTGAGCAGCTTTCTCGAATGGCTGGCGTAGCCGTTTCTTCGATGGTACCATGCCCAAGCTCCCATGACCATCACATAGTGGTGGGACTAAGTTGTGCTCTAACTCAGATTGCCTTAAGAGTCATATGCGCCCGGGGGGGCTATGTTATAATAGTCTGGAATATGGATAGCGAGCTATTTTGTCTAAGTTTGATCTGTCAGCATGTTTAGTCGGGGTCAGATATATATTCTCGTAACTACAATGTAATGAAGTGTGCTACATTGCTCTTTTTTCCATCAGGTGAGATGTGTGTTGCAGTTTTGATACTAGCGTGGGGGTGACATAGGTGAGTCTGGGTTTGTGCATAATTAGTGAGATAAATAACACCCCAAAAGCAGGTACCTGTAGGAGCGTCTTGCATCACAAACACTATTTAAGTACCTAATATATAGCATTCTTATGTTGTGTGGAATCCTCTTCTTTTTCCCCATGTTAATCTTTTGTCATATTTCTCTGGCATCAATGCATCAATGCATCATGCATCTTTATGTGACGTTTTCTAATAAAAAAAAAAAGAAGACATTTTGATGGCCTTGTTGTGCATCTTTATGGGATGCTTTCTAATAAAAAAAAAAAGAATGCATTTTGATGGCCTTCTTGTTCGCTTCTGAGGAATTGTGAATTCAGAGTTGCTATGTATTGGTTTCTTGGGACAAATTGGGCGGAGATGGAACACCTTGACGGCTGAAGCATATTTCTTATGTAGCCACTCTTTCAGCTGTCGTTAATCTAATTTGATCGAGGTTATTTATATTTGCACAAGTCGAGCTCTCTCAAGAACATATGTGAAGTCTAACAGAAACAAAGTTTTTGAGATTGTACAAGACAAAGCTCGCCTAAGTAGATATGTGGAATCTAACAGAAATAAAGTTTCGGGAAACGACGATAAAAGATTCAGATGTTTTCTGTTTTTGGGACTATCAGAAACTTCATAGAGCATTATCAGAAACTATGTATTCGAATTCCGCGCTGCAGGAAACAACGAACTCATGATCTGCGACCAAAACATCTGAAGAAATGCAGCCATTGATGATGCATGCAAGTACTCTCAACTCTCCTTGGTTCA
Source organism: Pontederia crassipes (assembly GCA_030549335.1). NCBI lineage: Eukaryota > Viridiplantae > Streptophyta > Magnoliopsida > Commelinales > Pontederiaceae > Pontederia > Pontederia crassipes. The sequence goes on along the minus strand of CM060188.1, from coordinate 74,855,448 downwards.
AACTTATTGTTCACACTTCACAGTGCACATATTTAGTCAGAAAAGAGAAATTACATGACAAGGCTGCATCTACTTCATGATGCCATTCCACTGAGACCACTAACAAAATACAGATAAAGTTTGACGACAGAGAACACGGTCATGAACACTTGAAAACTAACCATAAACCAGAAGAGAGACATTACATGCAGGTTCTAATCACAATGGAAAGGACTTTGGTTCCACTTTAATACTAGAGCATGCTGATCTCACCTCCATAGCAAGGAACAAGGCGATGCAAAAAATGGAGGGGTCGGCTCGTGCTTGCCACGGCTACTGCTGAACGTAGTAGTAGGGGAGCGCGTCGGCGGGCGGCGCGCCGAGCGGCCGGGCGACGTCCTCCCGCCCTTCCTCCCTGGGCACGATATCCACGAGGAAATCGAAGACGTCCGTGCGGGTGATGGCGGCGGCTATGTCGTTCTTCTGCAGGGTGCGGCGCTTGTTCTCCTCGGCGTGCGCCCATGAACGGTGGGTGAGCTCGAGGATGAACATCTCGCAGGCGCGGGCGAAGACGACGGGGGCCTCGGCGGCGATCATGCGCACGTCCTCGTCCGCCTTCATGATCTTCTTGATGCGGGCGAGCGGCAGGCTGTGGTTCTTGAAGTCGGTGGTCTGCTCGATCTCGCGGTACTGGTCGGCCCAGAACATCTGGAGCTGTTGCTGTTGTTGCTGTTGTTGCTGGTGGTAGAGCTGCTGGTAAGCCTGGTACGGAGCACCGGCGGCGGCGCCGGGGGCGCCGGCGACGTAGGGGACTCCAGCGGCCACGCCGATCACCGGAGGGGCGTTGTGGCTCGGTTGATCCATCGCCTTTATGGCCAAAATCCGAACTTTGACGAAGACCTGGTGCCAAAATACGATTTTTAAGAGAAAAGTGGATTCAAAATCAAAACTTCGGATTGGAAAAGGAAAACAAGAGACAGATTTTAAGAAAGAGGGCAGACCCTTTAGAAGCCTTGAAACTTTTCAGCAAGGAATGATTTTTAAGAATGTTGAAGGAGATTAGAGAGATTTTGAGTAGTAGTACAGATTTTGGGGTAATTTGGTTGGCTGCGGGAAAAAAGATGAGAGAGATAGAAAGAGAACGCACCTGTTCAAGTTGGTAACTGATGCTGCTGTTGGCAAGCGAAGCGAGGGGGACAAGAAGGAGAGAGATGAGGCCGCTTGGAAGAAGAGGGTTGGATTTGATATGGATACAAGTAGAAGAGGGTTGGATACAACATTGCTGCTGCTCCTTTTTAATGTCCTGCTGCTTTTATTGGCCCGCTGGATTTAGGGTTTCCTCAGCAGCCCATTCAGAAGAAGAAAGCAGAAAAAGGGTCCAAGTTGAGAAGCTTGTGTTGTGATATATATCACACTGCTCAGTCATTAATGGCTGACTTGTGACATCTCATTTTTATCACAATGAAAAAAGAACAATCATATGAATATTTGATTCAAGGGATATTAATCTAGTCGGACTTATTGGACTTAACTCTGGAATGAACTTAAACACCCACCATCACAATTTGATTTCAAAATTAAGAAAGAAAATATGCAGGTTATGTTGCCAACCATTTTTTTTTTAATATGATGTCAGATACTGAGCATCAAAATTACAATTCGAGTGCTCAATTCATGGAAGAATATTCTCGTGATCAAAGTCAAACCTGTGTGTTTTGGTACTGCAAGCATGTAACTTTGGTAAGTTTGGATGCCAAAGATATCTGCAACTGCATAAAAAATCATTGGGTGGTGGTGGGGAGTTGCGGACCCAAGAGCATCAAGATCACCATTATGGCAAGAAGAAGAGGGAGTTGGACATGAAGCAGTCACGGTTGCTGTCCAAGACAATGTAGCAGTTGGGGGCACTGTTCTTACTGCCTCTTATGTTTTTTCTTCCTTCCTTTTTTGTTCATTGTAATCCTTCTGGTAATACATATAAATTATAACAGCAGCAAACGCATGGAGAAGAGTGGACAGACCACACGTTTTCTCTTCTTCTGCATGATTGATTCATGAAAACAACGAGGGGGTGCCATTCGTTACTGGGGAATCAAGCTTAAAGGTAGAGCATATGCCAAAAAAGGGTTGGATGTAATTTAAAGAGGGATGAACAGGCAGGAAAAAGAAACAAGATGGCAGCAATTTAGTTGATGCCATTGATGATGGTAGGGTTGGGCGACCATAAACATCTTTGAAGGGTGGTGCTTTGATGCCTCCTGAGACTAAAAAGCAAAAAAAAAAAGAAAAAAAAAAGAATGTGTTCCACATTTTCCCCTTATTCTTAACCAGAAATTGTATTTCAGAACCTCGTTGCAAGGCACTTTCTTATTTTGTTGTGAATCTTTTATCCAGAGGTCTATTCATCAAGTCAGCCTTTTTCTCTTCTTGAGAAGTGTTTTAATGTATATCACACTTTTTCCAGTCTGTCTTGTATCCACAAGTTTTCAACTTCAAGATTCGATCATCAGGCCTCATATTCGGGGCTCAATCTGCTAGTTCTCAATTGTGATCCTTTTTTATTCACAATTGAAATGAAATAGTTAACCCCAATGAATGTTTGAATTGTAAACTTTTCCTGCAAAGCTTGTCTGATAGAAAAATAGAAACTGAGTGATTGCCCAAACTCTAATGAGGTGAAGTGAACGTGTACCGCTTGTTTTCCACTGACAAATGCAATATGAGAATCCAAAGCCACTGCCCCAAAAAAATCCCATCATGCAGAGCTCATAAATTCTAAAACTGCAATCACGCAGCACCTCTGTTTTCTTCTTATTATTTACTGCAATCAACTGAAATCAAAGGTTGGATACCGTTTTTTTTTCTTCTCTTGGTTCAGCATTATTTAAAGCAGGTAAGAAAAGGGAGGTGGGAGTCACAGGGTTTGCTGATCACTTTTGAAGATCTCAGGAACTGCAGAACGTAACGCATACGTTATCGAGAAGAGAGAGAGAGAGAGAGAAGAAAAAAAAGGACCAGCAAACGAGTCGCGAACAGCGACTGCAAAAATTCCAGGTTTTTGCAGCTTTTTTGACAAGTTGATGCTGGCATTGCTGCACACTGGAATTGTTGTGCCAAACAAAGGAAAGAGTCGTCCACTCCCTCTGCCACTGTTCGAAACTAGGAACTTGAAATCTGAACTCGATCACAGGCAGGTGGTGTTAGGTGCGGTATTTTAGATTCCAAAGCATAAGAAAACATTGCATATTTCAGATTTAATATGAGCAATTATTGCTGGGGAATGGCCATGTCAACCACCGATGGATTGTTCTGCTGTCAAATTATATGCGTGACACATGAGGGAATCCGAGGAAGAGACGGCGGTGGCATTCACTGGCCGTCCTTTCACGAGCTTATCCAATTCCTTCCTTCTGGTGGGTGGGTCGAGCGTCTCTTTCAGATCGATGCATAAAGACTTCTTTAATAAATTAAGCACATTTTAAATTGTCTAAACTAAGAAGGCACGTACGTCAAGCATCCTGTGTGGATTTTTGTCTGTTCTTATTGAGATGCTCGGCACTGTCGAATGCATAAAGTTTGGCGTTCATGATCGCTGCAGCGTTCTGAATTCCGGAGATTACGATCTGTTCATAATTTAAGCCGTCGAAAAGAGAAGGATTTGAGATATGCCACAGAAACTGTAAGCAGACCCGGGCATCATCAACAATCACAAGTATACAAAATTACAGAACGCCAACTTTGTTCATATTATAAGTTTCTACAGATGAAATCTGACTTCAAACTCTTGTCGAGTTTTACATTGCAGATTGCACATTCACTTCCTATACAGAAAAGGGAACAAAACAAAGAGTTATCTTCTTGTAAAGCAAAGCAAAGACCTTGATGATTATTGCAGGCCATTCCATGCAGCATCATGATGTCTCCTGCAGGAAGCCATCTCATCACAGGCGGGCAGACCGCCCTGTTCATACGAACCAGGAGGCTGCTCAGGACAGGTACGTGCCGCAGACGCCGGCGCCGCCGATGCAGCAGCCGCAGCCGCAGCCACCCATGGCAACAGCACCACGCCGGCCGTCGGCTTTGGTCGGCGACCTCCTGCCGGAATGCCCCGAACTGCGCGGCTCCTCTAGGGACGTGAAGATGACCATGGAGATGACCGAGAGCCACACGATGATGACGCAGAAGACCAAGTCGCTGCCGTCCTGGACGATCGGGAAAGCCATTGCCATGGCGCAAAATCTGATCTTTCACCTCGTCTCGTCTGATATATATCTGCTGCTGTGTCACAATTCACAGCACATCGCATCGTATATATATATGCACTTCCGAGGGGCGATGCCTTCCTCAGTATCTTATCATCTGCAGCAAGTGAGTCAACACTTGTCACAGCGCTCGACTGCGATCATACGGGCCGTATAATTAACGCTGCACAGTTGACTAGTCGCAAAAACTGGGAGTTTAACTCTATCCAACTTCATCTGCAAAAAATCTACAAAGAATCATTTTTTTGTTGACTTGACGTCTAGTTTGTCTGCAGGTAAACGGTGAGCGGTTTGGAGGCAGGTAACACTTCTATGCTGCATGGAGAGGAGAATAAACTCTGAAACTGGTACATGGATTAGTTATGCTGTTGAGATCCTTTTGTTTTCGCTGTAAAATTCTTTGGTAGTTTATTTCAGGAACAGGACCATGGCTGCTTCTGCAAGTCCCTGACTGAAGTGATAAGATCTCAACCATATCGATGACTGATGGAGTTGACTTTTGAGACCCAAAAAAAGGGTTAAATCGATGAACCTCCAAAGGAAGAAAAGCATAGAAAAGAAAAAAAGGTGGCAATTTTCTATTGGCACTTTGGCAGTAATGATCAGAGTTAACAGACATCATCAATGACATGAACAGCAGTAAGAGTGAAAAATGGGAGGCAAAACATGGAGGAGACTACATACTCGCAGTAGTTACTTCACTTGGGTGGTTGTTGCTGTCGGTTCTTGAATGTTGCAAGATGGATCATTAATATTTAGGTCATAAAAAAAAAAGTTGAGGCAGGTGAGGTCTACCACTATTGTCACACTGATATGCTCTTTAAGATAAAAGTGATAAAAGTTGGTAAAAACACAACATAGTTTTTTTTTTTTTCAAAAATCGAATCCACCCATTACAAAAAAAAAACTACAATTGAACAAAGTTTTTTTATTATGTAAAATTGTGAATGATTTTATCAATGTACTTTCGGATAATGTACACGTGCGCAAACCAGAAAAAAATGATTTTACACTAACCACCTGCATGTCGGTCGATGAGCAATTTCGATAGGATTAAGTGGTTCAAAATGGGCCCCAAATTTAAACCAGTAATAATTGGATATAAATAATAGATTTTTTTTGTGGACCCGGGCCCACACGTGTAAACTCTTGTTGATCACATATCAAAGTTAATATTAAATTATAAGAAAATAATTTTAAAAACTATTTATCAAGAATTATCATTGATTTATAAATAAATGTAATGCATCTTATTGGGAAGTGTAGTTAATAGTATAAAGCAATTATGAGGCCCATATGGCCGAGGAACCGGGCCTCGTGCTTGTTTTTCCACAGTTTTCCTCCATCGGGCCGAAAGTACAACTTGACGCAATCTTCGAGTGACACGGACCTATCCAACCTGAGGCCATCTAATTGGGCCTACTGGACTAGACTATTAAAATACCGATTCATCGTAAGAAAGCCCAAAAATGATCCAGGTTCCGAGCTGTTTTTTTTTTCTTACGCGTTTTTCTTCGTTGGGGCCGCCCATTCGTAGCAAGATGAATTGCTATGGTACTTATTATTGTTATTAAAAAAATAATTGTCACTTGGGGAAAAAATATTCAAGAGTGGTCACCCTATTGTTATGAATTTATGGGAATAATAAAGGTGACGGGTTATTTCCGTATACATTCCCTAAATTATCATAATTTTTCGCATTTAACTGTAACGCGTCTCTAAATTATAACGAAATTTTCACTTCAGTCCATCCTTTTGTTTTTTTCATCTATCACATTCGGTTAACTTATTGCCAATGTTTTTTTCCTTTTGTTACTCTTTTATTTTGGACTTGATAAATCCATCCTTGTTGTGGATTTGCGTCTTGTCCACGCATCTATAATCATTGTTGGAATCCTTTTTAACTTTCTCCATTGTCGTCATTTATCTTTACAATTTTATTTAGAAGTGAAAACTTATTTGTAATGAAAAAGTCTTCTCTTTATTTTTCTATAAAGACCCTAGATATTTGTTGACCAAGATATTTTCAATATTTGTGAGTTTTGATTTTAGGCTCAACTAGGGGCGGACCTAGGACCCCGGAGTCAATGGGTTCAAAATAGATTTCTTTGAATAAAGCTTATAATAACATAAAGCCAAATTGTATTTTGAAATCTCATATTATAATTAAATAATATTACAATTGTTCCCTATGAGATCTCATATTTTGAAATCTTTGTATAATCAACTCATTGTCGATATTATCAAATATATCTTTTTTAATGTAACAAATCGAACAATCATTCATAAAAGAGTCCCCCATTCGACTTCGCAATCTATTTTTCACAATCTTCACTGCAGAAAAACTCTCTCCACAATTGCAGTTGCATCAGGTAAAATCAGTGCTAATTTCACGAGCAAATAAACACACATGTCTTTTGGTTTCAACTAATTTCTCAACAGTTCACCAATTCCTTTTAGGCTTTGAAACTCTTCATTGCTTCGCATATCCATAATATATGTTTCAAGTTGAGTATCCAAATCCATTAACTCTATAGGAGAGAAATCAAATGGATAAAACTCAGTAAGATGAATTAACTTTTGCTTGTTAAAAGTTGAGAAAATATTATCTGGGCAAAGAGAAGCCACACATAAAAGTAGCTCAGTGTTTGTCTCATCAAATCGATCATTTAACTCTTGAAGTTGTCTATCAATTATAATATAGAATAACCCAGCATGATATCGATCTATATTCAAAATTTTCTCAGTATCACTTCTTTTTCTTCCCCTGGCAATAAATACTTCAGTCATGTTAGAAACATCAATATCATGCTCATGACAAAAAAAAAAGAAACTTTTTTTAGTAAAGTTTCCCACCCATTATCTCTCATATGCTGTAATCGTTCTTTAGAAAATTTTACCAACTTCATAGCATTAATAATATCTCGATCTTTTCTCTGTAATACATGTGATAATTCATTTGTGATTGCTAATATATTGTAAAGACAAAGTCAAATGTGCATATTGATTCTAGAAGTCCTTTTGCCTCAACCTTTTGTTCGGTAGTTAATCCATCAGTCTTAATAATTTCAAGTACATCTAGTACCGAAGAAAATATATGAATCAAATTTAAAAGTGTAGCATAATGTGACCCCCATCTTGTATCTCCAACTCTTTTTAAACCAATTTCTTGATTCAAACCTCGGCCGCTTTGAATTTCTCCCCTCAACAATGCTTTTTTAACCTTCATAAAATGCTTTTCTCGAAGTTTGTCAAGTCTTTTGCATGAGCCATCAATAACATTCAGCAATGTGTTGATCAAATAAAATTGTGAAGCAACTTGGATATCATTCTTTGCAACGACAACAAGAGTAAGTTAAAGTTGATGAGCGAAACAATTAACATAAAATGCAGATTCATTTTCTCTCAAAATCATACTTTTAAGACCATTAAAAGCACCTCACATATTACTTGCTCCATCATAGCCCTGTCTTCTAATTCTTGATAAAGTCAATCTGTAATGACCGAGCCCCTTCCTCTCTCATTTTAAATAACATCTTTTTTATTACTAAATGAAATCATTTCTCTTATTACCAAATTAAACCACACCTCTCTCTCTCTCTCAATCTATCATTTTTTATTTTTTTAAGATAGAATAATAAAATAGTTAAAAAAATAAAAGAGAAAAATAAATTAAGTGATAAAGTAATTATTTATTGCTCATTATGTCTCAAATAAAATACAAAATTATACTTAAAATAAATATAAATATACTATTAAATATAATGTAAAACTCGAATTCGATCTTGACCTAGTTGGGTCTCAAGAAAATGAGACCCGATCCTGATCCAGTTGTCTATCGGGTCGAAAAAAATTCAAAAAATTAGGACCGATGCGGATTAGGGCGACCGGGCGGGTCGTCCTAATATGTGATAACCCCTAGGTAATTATTATAAATACTTTAAATATATAATGAAGGATAAAAATGATTTTTATTCTTTTAATTAATGCCTTGAATCTTACTTCAACTCGAAATATGTTTGGATCCCAAGAAGTAAAAAGAAACATGTCTGACATATTCTGTATATTTCTTTATCATAAGATTGCTAAGGAATTAATTTATTTCCTTATTACAAGGTAGGTGTCCTATTTTTGAGATTAATATAGAGTTCCAGTTGGTCTCTAATTCCTATCATATGTTAAAGGAAATGTCTATATAAACTCCCTAAGGGTCCAAAGAGAAAATCAATATGGTCTTGTAATCCTCTTCTGTTTCTTTCATCTAATAAAATTCTGCGTCACCTTAAATTTCTCGGATTTTCTCGTGGTGCATAATTTCTCTCGTGTAAAAATCCTAATAAACTGGTATCAGAGTGAGGCTTCATTGTGGATCCTCCGTCAGGCATAGAGATGACATCGCATAATGTGAACATCGAGAAATTCACGGGACAAAATAGTTTTCAGTCTCTGGCAGATCAAAATAATGACACTTCTAAAATAACAAGGAGTCTGGGCGCCGCTCACAAACATGCCGAAGAACAAATCAAAGGAGGGGGACTCGAAGGGCAAAGAAAAGGGGTCCGACCTCGCAAGTTTGGCAACACAGGAAGAGAAGGCGCACTCTATGATCCTTTTGTGTCTAACGGACGAGATGATTATCGAAGTCACTGATCAAGAAACGATGACTGGTTTGTGGTCGAAACTTGAGAGTCTCTATATGACCAAGTCTCTGACTAATAAGTTATTGTTAAAGCAACGTCTGTTCGCCCTCCGCATGCAAAAAAATACCCCTCTGAAAGATCATCTTGATCAGATGAATACTCTGTTGATGAAATTATGAAATATAGATGTGAAGATTGAAGATGAAGATGTTGTTCTACTTCTGTTGGTGTCTCTTTCTCTGTCGTACAAAAATTTTGTATAATCTGTTATCATCGGAAGGGACACAATTACTCTAAAAAAAGTAAGATCGAATCTACATACTCGTGAACTTTGTCATAGGGCGTCTGATAAGGTTGTGGAGACTCAGGTCGTAGGATTGGTAACAACCGCAGAAAAGACAAACCCTAAAAAGGGCAAGTCGAAAAAGAAGAAGAACATCAATTCGAAGGACATCTACAACTACTACAAAGAACCGGATCACTAGAAGGATTGCCCCAAGAAGAAGAATAAAGACACGATTGCTGTAGTAGCTCACCAGAATAGCGAATCTGATGATGATTTGGCTCTTATGGTGTCTGATCAGATATGCTTGGAGGAGAGTTGGGTCTTCGACTCAGGATACTCCTATCATATGACGCTACACAAAGAGTGATTCTCAACTTATCAGAATATTGATGGCGGAAACGTCATCACGAGCAATGATGCAGCCTGTAAAATAGTTGGAATCGGCTCAATTCAGATAAGAAGTCATGACATTCGGGTGAGGACATTGACAGATGTCCGTCATGTTCCGCAACTGAAGAAAAATATAATATCGTTAGGAGTTCTGGACTCCAAAGAATGTTGCAGGAGATGTCAGATGGATCCTGTAGGAGATGTTCTTACAGTCAACAAGGGTGATGTTGAAGTCATGAGAGGTGTCAGGCAAAAGTCCTTGTACATATTACAATGCACAATAATTTCTGGCATGACTGTAGTAGATAGTTCATCCAAATAAGAATTAGAAACATCCAAGTTATGGCACATGCGATTTTAACATATGAGTCAGAAAGGGATAAACATCCTCAGCAAGCACAATCTTCTAGATGGTCGGAAGATATCTGAAATCGAATTATGCAAGCACTGTATTTTTGGCAAGCAAAAATGATATCAATTCAGTAAAACCGTGCACAAGACGAAGGCAACACTCGATTATATCTATGCTGACTGTTGGAGCCCGTCTCGTGTTCATCTCTAAAAGGTTCTAAATATTTTTCTATCTGTGATAGATGATTACTCAAGGATGATATGAGTATTCATGATGACGCACAAGAGCGAGGCATTCGAAACTTTCAAGCAATGGAAGACTCTGGTGGAGAATCATACATCAAGAAAAGTGAAACATCTTCGTACCGATAACAACTTGGAGTTCTGTTCGTCTAAATTTGATCGATTTTGCAAGGATGAAGGCATTGCCAGACATCGCACCATCAGAGATACACCACAGTAGAATGATGTAGCAGAACGCATGAACAAAACTTTTCTGGAGAGGATACGATGCATGCTCTCTAATTTTGATCTGAATAAGTCATTCTGAACTAAGGCTGTTAGCACAGCATACTATCTTGTCAATCGGAGTCCTGCAATCACGATCGATCTAAAGACTCCTATTGATATATGGTCAGGAAACTAATTTGAAAGTCTTTGGCTGTCCAGCATATTATCATATCAGTGAAAGAAAGCTGGAACAAAGGGTTAAAGAAGGAGTCTTTGTGGGATATGGTGTAGGTGTAAAAGGCTTCATAATTTGATCACCCTCAGAGCATAAGGTTATTCACAACATAAACATATCTTTTGATGAGATGTATATCCTCAAGCAGAAATAAGATGCCGTTGACTCAACAAAGAAGGGTGTCAATAAACAGGTGGAGTTTGCTTAACTCCAATTCAGAATGGACTAGAAGAATCTCATCAGGTTGAACAATCAGAATCTGAGGAGCAAACAGAAGAAGCAACGACAAGTCTAGTTGCAGAACGTGCTCGCAGACAAGTATGTCCTCCTAAGCGTTATGACTTTGAGGACATGATTGCATATGCATTCCAAGTAATTGAAGAAGTGAAATCGCAAGATCCAACTAGTTAATGCATGTACATAATCAGAACAGTGACTGGGGCGGCAGAGAGTATTAGATATCTGATTGTAGAATTTAATTCAAGGTGAAGATTTGTTAATTAATGCTTTGAATCCTACTTTAATTGGAAATCTGTTTGGATCCCAAGAAGTAAAAGAAAATTCGTGTGACATATTTTGTATATTTTCTTATTATGATATTGCTAAGGAATTGATTTATTTCCTTATTACAAGATAGGTGTTCTATTTTTGGAATTAATATAGAATCTCAATTGATCTCTAATTTTTGTCATCTGTTAAAGGGAGTACTTATATAAACTTCATAGAAATCTAAAGAGAAAATTAATCTGATCTTGTAATCCTCTTTTGTTTCTTCCATCTAATAAAATTTTGCGTCGCCTTAAATTTTACAAATTTTCTCGCAATGCATAATTTCTCTCGTGCAGAAATCCTAACATATACAAATAAAGCCTTCCTTATTTCACCCAATGTTTTATATAATTTATTATTTAAATTAAAACTTTCTAATAATATACCACACTTCACCACATCATCACTCACCAGAGCGCCCCACTCCTTTGTTATTTGCCAAACAAGTGGCCTCCATCTCCCTGTTGCTTGCACTTATGCTTGCGAGATGATTAAAATGATAGGTACGAATGCATATTTATATATGTAACGCAATGACATATTTGTGATTCACACAATAACTATTAACGTTTGGTCACTGATTTTGATCTCCCCAAAATTTTTTTGACACAACATTTTTTAATATCATACTAATTAGATATTTCTAAGGTTCATGTAATAACTCGGTTATGATATATCTACAGTAAAAGTAAATTTCTTTTCCACACCATTGCATTTAAGGAGAATTTTTTTTATGTGGTGAGTTTATTGCATGCTTTTTGCTGATACCCAATTTTATTATTTAAGTTAGCTTGGAGCTAGTGTATCAATAGAGGAGTACTGAATAATGAAAATTTTAAAAGAAAATTGTTGTGATTATTGGATTACAAGTAATGATGATAATAATTAAATTTTCTATTTAGTCCATAAAAAAAGTTGACACATATTTATGACTACCAAAATTGACTTTCTTTTACTATACAAGTGATAGAAAATGCTAAAAAATTGAAAATGTTCTCTATTTATAAAATTCGAATTTTATCCTTTGATATCCTTTCCTATATGAACAAAATGAGGATTTCCCCAAGTTTTTGCTGAAATAACATTTTTTAACTTTTGAAGTCCACATGAAATTATTAAAAGAACAAGAAAAGTTGAAGTGCTTGTATTATTAAAATTTTATTCTAAAACGTTTTTTGCATGCAATCGAATGAATCAAAGGACTAGTATACATTAATTTACACGCCTATAAATAAATAAATAAAAAGCAATTTCTTTAAAATTGGATCGGTGTGTCAATTGAGTAAAGCCTTTGGTTCTTCCTCATAGTTGTCTAACCATTACACCAATGCAAATTTGATATCAATAAAGTACAACAAGAGTATTTAAGGTGGGCCAAGTTAATATTTAAACATATATTTTCTAAACTAATACATGTAACTCATAAAAATTTCAAAGGGAGGGGGGTATCCACCCATAGGTCCTGGTTCAACTGATTTAATCAAGTTCAACAGGTTGAACTAGTTTTTTATTAAATTTTTTTAATGTTTCAAAGATAAATTATGAATAATACTATAAAAAAGTATATAAAAACATCTTATAGAATATTTTCTCAATATTCAACATTAATTTATTATTTTTATTAATTTCTAACTAATATCTAAAATAAATATTTTTGATAAACTTACCCAAAATATATTATGATTTTATATAAGTTTAATATGTTTGGATAGATTCATTATATTGAAATAATACGAGAATATTTATATTATTAAAAAATACGTCAACTTGGAGCTTCATATATATTATTTTTAAAAGAGTTGAAGTTGAACCATATAATTTTATTTAAATTTTTATAATGTTAATGTAAATACTATAAACAATTGAATAAATCACTTAATGGAATAAATCTCGAGAAGATATAATTAGGAAACTTACCTTTATTATTCTAATTAAAAAATATTTATATTCTTTTATTTTTATATTAATATATTTTTTATTTTTACTTTAATTATTCTTATGTTAATAAGTTTCCTTTCATATCTTTATATTAAACAAAATTTTCTTCCTTTTTCCATTTAATTATTTTCTTTTTTACTTTTTCTCTCACTTCCTAATTTTTCTCCATAAAGTTTTCACTCATTATTCTCCTTAAAATGTTCACCTTATTTATACACCATTACCTTAATTTATTTCCTTCTCCAATCATTTATTTTCCTTCCTTTTTATATGATTTTACCGTTCCAAATTTGCATTTGTACTTTAAAAATAAAAAAAAACTTGATTAAATCGGTTCATTTCAGTTTTTTTAACATTTTTTATTCTAAATAAAAATCGAATTTTCGGCCTATAGGAACTTAAGAGGCATTGAAATGTGCCCCAAAGTTTAAGCCTATAATAATTGAAATTATTCTGACAATTATGATCTTATTGGGCTGTATTATAAAGCAATTACGCGACCCATATCATTCAATAACTGGCAAGCCCATTTCTGACACGGGCCTCGTGCTTGTTTCCTCAAAAGGAAAAGCCCACGTCTTCTGGGCCGACGCCAACGTCGCTCCACATCGGAACGGTAGAATTACGAGGGCCCCAACACACGTGTCCCTTTTGACGGCGGAGAATTCACAAGGTCCCATCCCACGTGAGCGACACCCGTGTCCACCGCTCGCCCGCCACCACGTGGCTGCAAGGATCACGTGAAGGCGATGCTTTAGCACAGCACACGTGGACGGTCGTCCTGAGCCTACTTGGAAATACAAAAAAAGGTTAAGCGGAAACGAACAAAAAACTTGATGTGCACTCGATGGATGCGAAAATCTCTAAAAATAATTAATTATTAGTAAGAATGAGAGTACACAATAGTTATTTTTTTAATATGAACTAATTAATAATATTATCATTTAACCAATGGAAGCACATGCATATACTTGGAACATTCTTCTCAATACCAAAAGCAAATGAAGCGCCATTTTCCATCTGTGTCCCGGGCCACCTCTCTTAATTACCATTTTCCACCATTTCCGTAAAAATTATGAGTCTATGACAAAGACACCGTCCATCCCTCGTGAGTAGGGCGCCTGACTAAATACCTTTTTAATTTGTTTCCTTTTGTTTTCTCATTTGTGTTTGTTTGTTTGTTTTCTCAAGATTTTTCACTTTTTTTTTCATGCTAACACAGCTCAGCTACACATGAAATGCCTGACACACTCATACATATTGGACAAAAATTAAAAAAACCAAAAGAAATATAAAGTAGGGAAAATAAATAAATAAAGTGCATGAGGAAAGCTTATACACGTTTATAAATAAAAGAGGTTTGGTAGTATGCAATCAAATTTTGTATAATTAATATATAATCAATAAATTAGGACCGTTAAATTATGATTAGATAGTTAAGATTTAATTTCTATTGAATCTAATATTAAGTTATTATATTTAATTTTAATCATCTAATCATGTTCAAATTTATTGAGCATATTGATCCTAAAACTTTTGATTGAATATTACTTTAACCTTAAATAAAAATAGTGCTTAAATTCAAATATTTGATAATTTTTGTTACTTGGACAGTGCTACAATTCGTAAATATAGAAAACGGTAGGGGCACTTTGGGGAATGAGCTCCGTTGGATTTGGTTCACAAGTCGCTCGTTTCGGCTTAAAAATCGCCCACTCTTCGTCGTCTTCTTCTTCCTCCACGAGCGCAGTGGCAAGCGCAGCGCGAGCGAGGAGTGATCTCGGCAATGGCAGCAACGATCGGGATCTCGAGGGTTGCGTCTCCCAAGGCGGAGGCGAGCGGCTCAGCTCGGAGAGGGCCGACGCCGTCGTCGCTGCGTTCGTCGACGCCGAGCCTCGCCTCCTCCTTCCACATCTCCGGCGAGCGGTTGCTCTGCAAGGCCTTGATCGCGAAGCACGGAAGGGCCTTCCGAGGAGAGAGCCGCACGCCGGTCGTCGTCTCCCCCAAGGCCGTTTCCGACTCCACCAGCTCCAAGACATGCCTTGATCCTGATGCCAGCCGCGTGAGTCTCCGATCACGGGGTCTTCGTTTACTTCGTCTTCTTCGTTTTTGAGCTTTCTGTTTGGTCAAAAATCTCACCTTTTTTTTTTTATGATTCATTGGAGTCCTGCAATATTTATATTAAACATCGGTTTTGAAAGAAACTTGATATCTATCAATTAATAAGAAAGCTGGATTTTTTTTTAATTCTTGATATCAATGGAACACAGATGGATGGTCTTTTTAGGCAAATGTTGATGAGCTTTGAAGAGTTTGGAGTTTCGGACTGCTTCCTGTCTCCCTCCTCCTGATAGTTGATGTTAACTTGTTTTTTTTCTTTGTTTGATCCTTCCTCTTTCTTATTTGATTCATTAAATATTCAAAAGGCACAGTTCTTAAATTACTTGGAGATTCAGTTCCTGATCAATTGGTCATCATCAGCACAAACTTCCGGCGTCCATGAAAACGTGGCACAATGCACATTTTTTATTCCACAAGCCTTCACATTGCTGGATCAAGTAAACGATGTATTTGTGGCCAACTTCTCAACGTTTTTCTTTTCTTGTCAATTGTCATGACTTTTTACAACAGTGATGCTAGTTTTGTTAGATCACGAGTGTGACTACTCGTTTGCGGCCTACATATGTGCATGTTTGTGATTGTCATGTATAACACGATGATACAGAGTTTAACTCGTTACTAAATTGTTTAATCTCTTTCTCTGCAGAGTGTTTTGGGTATTATACTTGGTGGTGGAGCTGGAACACGACTGTATCCTCTTACCAAAAAGAGAGCTAAACCAGCTGTTCCCCTTGGAGCTAACTACAGGCTCATAGATATTCCAGTTAGCAACTGTTTGAATAGTAACATATCAA
The DNA here is from genome assembly GCA_030549335.1 of Pontederia crassipes. Lineage (NCBI taxonomy): Eukaryota > Viridiplantae > Streptophyta > Magnoliopsida > Commelinales > Pontederiaceae > Pontederia > Pontederia crassipes. The sequence goes on along the minus strand of CM060188.1, from coordinate 74,839,453 downwards.
AGATTTATGTTCTTACACAGTTCAATTCCGCATCCCTCAATCGGCACCTTTCTCGGGCCTATGCTAGCAACATGGGAGGTTATAAGAACGAGGGATTTGTTGAAGTGCTTGCTGCCCAACAAAGTCCAGAGAACCCAAATTGGTTTCAGGTAATTAATGTGAAAAGATCAACCGTAATTTGATTTATTCTACCATAATTTTAAAATTGCAGATGTACCATATTATGATGGCAAGTCTACTTGTTCCTTTCTCTTCATAATTTGAGCTGTAAAGTCAGATCCATACTTATGTTCGCAGGGCACTGCGGATGCCGTAAGACAATATCTGTGGCTTTTTGAGGAGCACAATGTGATGGAGTTTCTAATTCTTGCGGGAGATCATTTGTATCGTATGGATTATGAGAAGTTCATTCAAGCACATAGAGAAACAGATGCTGATATCACTGTGGCCGCACTCCCTATGGATGAAAAGCGTGCTACAGCTTTCGGCCTTATGAAAATCGATGAAGAAGGACGGATTATTGAATTTGCAGAGAAACCAAAGGGAGAGCAGTTGAAGGCCATGAAGGTAACCTTTTCCACAATTTCTTTAATAATAAAGTCAATAACATGATGAGTATTTCTTTTCTTTCTTTTTTTTTTTTGTTGGAATCGTTATTCATTGTTTTCAATTTTCTGGGTTATAGGTTGATACTACCATCTTAGGCCTAGACGATGAAAGAGCAAAGGAGATGCCTTATATTGCGAGTATGGGCATTTATGTGATCAGTAAAGATGTAATGTTGAAATTGCTTCGTGAGAGCTTTCCTGGAGCACTGGATTTTGGAAGTGAAGTGATTCCTGGTGCCACCAACTTAGGAATGAGGGTATTGCTAATCTTTCGTCCTCTACTCATGTCCTATTATTCAGTATGCATATTATCTCTTCAAATGCCAAATTTCTTCGCCCTTCATAAATACTGAGAGACATGCGCACTTCCAGTTCTTTTTAACTGTAGCTAATGGGAGAAAGAAAGCTAAGATTCTATTTCTGAAGAAGTGCAAGTGTACAATATTCTCTTTTTAGAAATCTTTCAAGTTGTTTTATTCCTAGAGGAGAAAGCATTAAATGAATGCATTTTCATAATTTAATGCACACATAATAGGTCTTCACTTAAGGCTTTCAATTTATGAACTTGGCACAAGAATCAAGAGTTAAAATTCTTTTGGTTTTGTCCTCAAGGGGAAAGTACCTAAATTTGCATTATACAGTGCCTAATGAACAGTCATTGTATCCAAGCCTAATAAACACATTACCAACATTTTGGCCATGCGACACTTACAAATTGCTTAAATGAATAACAGGTACAAGCTTATTTATATGATGGTTATTGGGAGGATATCGGTACCATCGAGGCATTCTATAATGCAAATTTGGGGATAACAAAGAAACCAATTCCAGATTTCAGGTATATTATATGGTATCAAATGCATGTTCAATTCACTAATAAAACTTTAATGCTATTGTGCTATATAAATGGGGGTTGATCCACAGCTTCTATGATCGTTCATCTCCAATCTACACACAACCTCGGTATCTGCCGCCTTCCAAGATGCTCGATGCTGATGTTACTGATAGTGTCATTGGTGAGGGATGCGTGATCAAAGTAAGCCTATGGACTAGACTCTCTTGATTCATGACAAACCTTTTTCCGATGAAAAATGTACTTATTGGCATAGTGATTGCTGCATTTTCTGATGACACTAAAGACCACCACAATAAGATATCTAAAATAATGACGTATTCTATACTGTTTTCTTCTTTGTTTAGAATTGCAAGATACATCATTCTGTGATTGGACTTCGTTCCTGCATTTCGGAAGGTGCAGTGATAGAGGATACACTGTTAATGGGAGCAGATTATTATGAGGTAATTCCCATACGTGTAACTGGAACAATTTATTTGTAAAGTCATCAAATTTTTTTACTAATATTTAAGTTCTGTTCTTGTAGACTGAAGCAGATAAGCGTTTCTTAGCTGCAAAAGGCAGTGTGCCTATTGGAATCGGCAAAAATTCTCACATCAAAAGAGCCATCATCGACAAGAATGCTCGCATTGGAGACGATGTTAAGGTATGCTATAAATCCTCTTTCTCTACGACTTCATATTCAGATTTAAAAAAATTAGAAATTAAAACTCGAAGTTATACTATTTCAATAGTAAAGAAAACCTTACTCTAAACTTGAATATTTATGTTGCAGATCATAAATATTGATGGCGTTCAAGAAGCGGCAAGGGAGACAGATGGTTATTTCATCAAGAGTGGTATTGTTACGGTGATCAAGGATGCCCTAATCCCTACTGGAGCTGTGATCTAGAAATATCATCATAATCAATTACAAGTAAGCAGTACTAGTAGTAGACCTTCACCTTTATAAAGGTCTTATCCTCCGTGTCTTCTCTGCTTTCCTAATCATTGTAAGTATTTTTTATGTAAATGATCAGAACATAAGATGGCAAGAAATGTTGGTCATTTGTTAGATTTCAAAATAAGAAATGTTCAGGCCTAAAATTGTTTTTTTCTTTTTGCTTTGGCAATAAAATTTCTCGAGCATCCCCCAATCATTTGGAAACTAACTTGCAGTATATTGAGAGGCCCCAAAAGGATGAAACATCCGACCCCAACCACGTTTCTCGTTTGTAGAAAAAAGAATGGATGCACTGAGATGGAATTTCGCAGCACGAGGAGGCAAAAGGAGAAAATAATGTCCTCCATGTATCAAGGAGTGATTTTGCAATCTTGTAGGAAAATGTGATCGAAGTTGACATACTTCAACCAGTAAGGGCGATATTCAGGAAAGCCAAGATCCAGCCAAGGTTTGAAATTTCCGTTGTAATGTATGACAGCTGCCCTCTCAATGGTCTCCTTGTCCACGCTCGGATTGTAACCAAGTCCCAGGACATGCCATGAGCGATCCAAGGGGACGGTCTGGTTGTAGAATGTTAACAGACCAGGAGGAAGACTTCCCAGCTGCCACAGCTGCCTATCAGCGTTCTGCATGCGCACCGAGGGGAAAAAAACAGTAAGTTGCTCACTGTTCAATTCTGAAATCAGTAGAGATGATATCAAGATCACATGAGACAAGAGAATGAAACGCTGTACCTTGTTCTGCCAGTAGTGATAGAGTTCAGTCATCTTTTGCTTCCTCCACTCCGCCAAATCAAATACATTCATCCCGAACGCCCAACCGCATGCATGTGGATCAAAATTTTCAGCAATTAGAGGATTTGAGAAGTTGAGGTACCTGCGGAAGCGGTGGAAGTCTGTGCTGCAGGTCTCGACGGCACCATTGACCTTTCCTTTCATGTCGATGTCCCAGAGATCAGTAAGGTCTTTCTGCACTACGACATCATCATCTAGGAAAACCACTTTGTCGAGCTTTGGTAAGACCTCAGGCAGGTAGAACCTCAAATAATTCAGGATTGAGACATACTTGGGATTCCTGTACTTCGACTTTGGACCATTACTCTTGGAACGAAGCTGTTTCAGTACCGGACTGTAGCTGGAGTTTAGCCATGTAAAGTCATCAATGTTCTGAACATGAACATGACCTTTTCCAGGTGGGTTAGCAATGAACCACATCTTCATTGCAGAATAGTGCCATTTGTCTGTCACAATATGGAAAACATGTTTCTCTGGGATCTGCAAGGAAGTATGATTTCCCTTGAAACAAGAACTATTGATGCAAACGAACAATTACTCTTCTGCTAGGAAATACACAAACCTTAGCATTGAAAATGGTCGAATTCACAACCACTGCTGTAGCAAGTATGTTATCCGAAAACAAGGCGTAGTGATAGAGATTAGGATCATTGGTCCTTTCTGTATATTCGTTCGACGGCTGCTGCTCACCAGAGAACTTAGAGAAGTACTCAGCAATAAGTCGCGAAGGAAGGCAGTGTAGACTCTTGGGTACTGTTCTAGCAGTAACTTGGGTCAGATACGTTGTCAGCTGTCTGTGAACTCGTATTTCTCTCTCTGCAGAGTGTATCATGGCAAGGAGCTTCCTCACAACAGCAGAACAGTCATATTGAATTTGCTTGCATTTTGCCAAGGTTTCTTCCATTGCCCTGAGCTTCTTATGGACGCTGCAGAATTTACTAGAAAAATAAAAAGGAAATTTGCAGAACAACAGACTATATTGCATTTACATTGCGTATGTGACTTACGAACAAACTTGAGCTCCGGAGAGCTAAAAAGATACTGGAATTCTCACCAAGGTTCCAATTACTTACTCCTTTGGTAGCTCTGCATCCTTCGTTCTCGCACCAACTGCTCTACGTAGTTCCTTCATCATCGAGCCTAGTTCTTTGACAAAGGGAGCATTAGACCGAATCCTTGGGAGGGTTACATAGATTCTCGCTCGAATCAACAGATCCTTGAGTTGCCGAATTTTGGCATCAGGACTGCTTCTATCAGCTTGTGCTGTCTGATTGGTGCGCATCTCATTTTCAGAAGATGTATCTCTATGATTCTGACCAGATCTACTTTTCTGCGGGAATAAGGTAACATATAGATGTAGTTATAAGTATACGACGAATGAAAATTGTTATTGCAGAACAACATTGGAAGATGACTTATAAACCAATCCACCACCACCACCATTTGCAGTAGAATTCTGAAACGAATTTATTATAGCAACTTGGACTCCTTGGTTTTTGGTACTAACAAGATAAACTAGTTTTCTGTCATTGTAGAACGACAGATAAATGACAACTGACAAGATAGTTCAGTTCAACTTTCCTAGGCACCACAACTTATTTCTTGACTGCAGAATTGAGCAAGCAAAGTTACCTCTCTTCTCTTGAATCCAATTTCCAGAAGCTGTCTTCGGTCATTCGCTCGCCACATTCCAATCAGATCGTAGATTAGAAATCGTTGCCACATTGGAACATACTCCCGATCAAAGAACCCAGACATTGCATCGTCTTGATAATGGGCACGCATTCGTTCTGCATTATCATGTTTGTTGAATGATTTTTGAGCTCCTCGCGAGTCATCTTTGTGATAGTAGACTGGAATTCGCTGTGAATCGTCTCGATCGTCGACTGAAATCTTTTCTGAATCATCACCCTGTTGATCAGATCATTAATCACAGCTGACAGCTCCCACATTATCTTGATGCTGCAAGTGCCAAGATTCTGCAGAGGAACAAGCGGCAAAAAGGACAGGTCTATTACCTGAGGAGACGTAGAGGGTCTCATGAACTCATACTCAGAAATCTGCAGAAAATTAAATGGGAGCAAGAAGAAAGATTAGAATCACAACAAGAACAGTGCATACTTGTTTTTATCACAAAAGATAGAACAAAGAGCAGATTGTCGAGCTCCAAGATAAGGAACTAAAAAACTGACCAGATTGAAGTCCTTATCGCTGTACAATATGTCAATCTCTGCAAGAACATAAAAGAAAAAAGAAGAACAAGATGCTACGCATCACAACGCTGAGATTTCCATCAAAACTAATCGAAACTATACGGGCTATCCGATCGATCGAGGAATTGGGGCGATCAAACTCACCGGGAACGGCACAGTTGGCAAAGAACGAGGATCGTCGGTGCGTGCTCCAAACGAGGATCACAAGCACGACGGCGCACAGGATCGCCCCCAGGACGGTGCTCCTCCTCACCATTCTCCTACTCTTCCCTCCAAACCGGTCACCGGAAAACCGCTTCCCTGAACGCGAAACCGCCTCTTCTCCTCTTCGAGCCCTCTCCTCTAATCTCGACTGCTAGATGGATCCCGGTAGTTTAATTCATTTCTGGATTTGAAGTCAGCTCCGTATTTATAATTTTTCGGATCGTTGCTTTAAATTTCGCGCGTATGCAAGTAGAAAAAAAATGTAACAAAATTCCAAACTTAATTTTCGAGAAATAATACAAAGAATTCCATATATGCTGCATGCATGCTGGTGAACAGTGCAATTTATTTATTTATTCATAGTTTTTGTTCGCAGAATACGATTTATTACAAAATTTGGAAGCATCAAAGTGATGCTTTCTTTCTGCCTCCTCCTCTGCATGCTCTTTCTCCCTCTTCATGCATGCCGTCCACTTTCTCTCTCCTCCTCGTCCCTCCGCCTCCGTCATTACGTACGCCTATGTAATGTTGGCTCAGCTGCTGCTCTTCTATTCCACCTCGACCTCCTTGATCCCGTTCTCGCTCGCAGTACGTTCTTTGGTCTTGTGTTCTTCTTCGTCCTCCAAGTGGTTCTGTTCGCTGCTGCCGCTGCTGCCAGCACCAAGTTCCATCCCATGGGATGTAGGGCTCAAGCCCCATCCCTCTGCAGGCAGGGCCTCCGTTGATCCGCCTTTCTGCTGCCTGATGAGCAAGGAAGGGGCCCGCCTGATGGCCCAGAGACCGGCGAGGGCCATGACGCCGGCAGCGCCGAAGCCGACGAACGCGACAGAGAGGACGGAGGCCGCGAACAGGAGGAGCGGGCTGAAGAAGAGCAGCACGGGGGACGCGACGAGGAGTAGGGCGGCGGAACCCAGCAGGGTGAATCCGGTCAACCCCAGCAGGGGCCCTGCGATAGCGACGCAGGCTACGGCGCCGTAGAGAACGGCGCTGCGGGGGAGCTGTCGACGTCGGTGGCTCCGCTCTTCGGGCGAGGAGAGCAGAGCGCGGCGGTAATCCATGGAGATTTGGTTAGGCGATCAATCGGTGAGGCGGAGGAGGAGGAAGGACGTGTCTGTAACAGTAGGAAACTTAGTCGCCTTGTGCAGAGAGAGAGAGAGAGGTCGCGGTGGCTGCATGGACTTTGAGGTGTCGTCGTGGCAGGAGGGACGAAGCACGTGGCAGACGCACCAAATATATGGCACTCCATTTTTTTTTTGTAAAAAAACAAAAATTGAACAGATTTTGATATGAATATATGTATGGTAGGGGGGTGTAAGAAAAAAAAAGAAAGAAAGAAAGAAATCTAAAAAATCGACCCGACCTCACACAAAATTTTTAATTTTTTTCCATTAAAAAAAATCCAGAAGATTTTTAAAATTAAAGAATCACCGACGGAGCATAATTAAAATTTTATAAAAAAAATATACTGATATTATATTTTAAATATTTATAATATATAAAATTACTTTCAAAACATATTATTTATATAGGAAATTAATATAAGCCATAAATAACACTATTAAACATAATATCGTTAATTTATGAAATAAAATATTTCTTTATATTATTAATATTTTTTTATAAATATAAAATTTATAAAATATAGGTTACGGAATGCTATTGGATCAAATGCAAAGACTTAGAAAAAATTGATAAAGTTTTTTTAATTTTAAAAACTCAACAAAAATATATAGGAAGTTGTTTTTTTCACGAAAAAATTCACCCGACGATTTCACCCCTAATGAATGGTGCAAATTACATGTCTGTGAGGTGTGAATATATGTGATCAAAATAATGTACATAAGTAACTACAGTAATTAATATTATAAAAATAAATATGTCACGATTCTAATATCGCTCTTATTAGCAAATTTAAAATTGATTTAAGCATCATTATAGTGACAAATATGTATGTAGCCACCCAACTAATATTATAGTTCAATTATTATGGTCCATGTAGCGCGTCATCATCCAATTAGATTGTATAACAATGCCATAAAACTCGATCGACCTGATGGGCGGGTCAAGTTCAATCGGTCCGTCCGAATAATATGTGTTAATGAAAAATAATAATAGAATGTGTGAAATAAATTTTTCTCATATTCTTATTATCATGTACAAGCATAACAAATATTTCAAAATATAATAATGTAAAATAAAAATTATTCAATAAGTCAAAGAATACAAGAAGTAAGTATCAATTAAATAGATATAATATAAATGACGAAAATAATATCATAATTATAAATCAAAGCTATGATGTAACAAAAAATAAAAAAAAGTTGGAGCATAAATTTTAAGTGTGTATATATAAACAATATGCCCCATAATAATTTTTTTCTAATTATATTTTCTTGATCCGATCGAGTCGTTCAAATCCGATTTGAACGGTTGTACTTAAATTTTAATCGAGTTTAATCGCATCAAAGCGGGTCAACTTCAAGAGAGTTTGAGGTGAACCATGGGCCATTCCGAAAGCCGGACATCAATCAGATCGGGTCGGCTGTGCTAGATGGTTGTGTAATTAACTTTTTTTTAGATATTTGTCATATGTCATAATTAATTTATCCAAAAAATAAAGGAAATTGGCATTACCAAAAAAATTATAACAACATCATTTTACATTACTAATAATAATGAATATAATTTACTATATATATTCACAATGATTCAAATTACTCGGATAATAAAACATGCTTCACACAATTTGTAAATAAAAAAAACGTAGTCGGCCCACAAGCTACTGGGCTTGAACGAGCCAGTTGACACGTTATTTCTCCCACCCAGTTAATTGCTTTAGGTCTTTAAAGGCGGGGGGCGAAAAGAGCGGAGCGAGGGTTTAAGCTCACGCTTATCGGAAGGCCGCAGGAAAACAATTTTTTGGAAACCCTAACAACACAAAAAAGATGAAGCTCGTCAGGTGATTAGATCTCTCTCGTTTCTCCCTTTTTGTTTTGCTCTTTCTTGTTATTTTTTCAACTCCCATTCACGTTTATGTTTCTGAGATCTTCTTAATTTGCTCGTTCATGCGATATTATTTGTCTTTCTTTTCTTTGGTTTTTTTTTTCTTGTAGGTTTTTGATGAAGCTGAACAACGAGACCGTGTCGATCGAACTGAAGAACGGCACCGTCGTCCATGGAACCATCACAGGTGAGATCGATGAAGCCGAACTCCTTGCCTGAAATTTAGGGTTCCGGATTATGTTCTGATTCAATTCTTTTTTTTTTCCGATTCGATTCAAGTGTCCGAATTGAACACTTAGGTTTCCTTGAGATAAAATATTATTCTTTTTACTATGATTGTTATTGGAAACTCTGCCATTGTCACATATATATATGTGTGTGTGTGTAGTTCATTGCCAAATTCCGGTCCTTTGCAGGATAATAAAACTTAAGCTAGTTTAGAATGCTTGCCAATGACACATCCCTTGTAGTTAGCAACCCATAAAGGTGATCTTGACACTTAGGTTTTTATAGTTGTATTCAGCAGATTGAAGTTGTCACTGAATAATCAAGGACTGTTTTTTTTTCAAGGTTTAAAAGAAGTACATCCGTGTTTTCTTGCTAACTAAGAACTTTGACTTTTTCTTTTCTTTTCCTTGGTTCTTTAGTAATGTGTCTTTTGTTCGTTTGCTGAATGAGTGCAAGTAGTGAGACCAGATTTTATAAGTTGTAGAACTAGTTGTCGTCAATATACAACAAAGTGGGCATAGTGGTGTCCGATGTAATGGGTTTTATCCAAACTGGCCCTTGGGATAGATTGCCTGACATGCCATGTTCTAACTTCATATGGGTCCTTGATAACAGTGTTGTCAGACCCGGCCGGGCCAATCGGACCGGTCGGACAGGTGTCCGGGGCATAAAACGGCCCGTGGGTCGGTTGAAACTGGGGCAAAGGTTTGACCTGCTTTGACCCGGTCAAAATCCGGGTTCAACCGGCCGACCCGGCGGGTTTGACTGACTCGGCCGGGTCAATTTATAGAATAAAAAAATTTGAAAGATAAAAAAAAATATTAAAACATTTAGACATATTGTATATATTTGTTTGAAATTTATATTTCAATCTCCTCTAATCACATATATAAAATTTTTTCGATATTTTTTATTTATAATTATCTCACAAGTTTCTTTATTTATGTTTATGACTTAATTTATGTTACTTTATTATATTATTTAATCTGAATTATTTTGTTTTATTTTATTATATTATATTTTATATTTTTTGTTAAATAAGATATTATATATTAACATTATTATGACAATCTCTTTAATTTATTTTATTCTTTATTAATTTATATTATCCGGTCCGACCATCCGATTCGACCAGGTCCAACCGGTCCGACCTGACCTGTTGATCAATCCAGGACGATGGCCGGGCCGGGTCTTATAACATTGCTTGATAACATACATACCCCTTACATGTCGTGATACAAATAGACTATGCTTTTGACATGAGGAAACAGACCTTTTTCCGTAGTATCATCTGTGTAAAACTACAACTTACTTTGTTGCTCATCATCCTAATTTTGCCAACAAGTTGAACTAGTCATGTTTTGCTGCCTACTTTTTTGACTTACGCAAAAGTTCAGGTTCCTCTTCATGCAACTACATTGTTTTTTTTTTCTTTTGAAGTGTATGTAAACTGCATTGTCTTATTAAGGTGAGTGATCTTTCGTAGAAAGAGAAACATTAGTTTTATTGTAACCGCACTGAGTACTTCCAGTATGCATGTAAACTTATCTGAAATATGAATTCAGTCTTCATGTATGTGACATTTGATGTATAGTCACTGGTTAATTAGGTGTTTATTATGTTATGGTTGTGCTATTATTCCATATTTTGTCTTGTTCTTGTTGATGCAATCTGAATTTTCTTTTTCACGATCTAGTGTTCATTAGAAGGTACTTGATAGTCTCTAAATAATTTCTTGGATAAAGTTGGAAATTACCCTGCTTCTATAGGATATGGCATTCACAGACACCAGGTCACTTCAAGTTAATGGTGCAAAGCTATTTTTTCACTGTTAAGCTAGTTGAGTCTGACATTTGTTTACTTCAATATCCAATCCTCCTACCTCAGCTCCTTTAAGAAACACTTCCTATCTCAGTTTTCCTTCGACAATTCTTATAAAATAACAGTTAACTGAATTGTCATCTGAAATGATTGATTTACTAGCATTGCAAGACGTGTGCAACCAACCAATAGTACCCCCATAAGCTTGAATTACTTTAAGCTAACTAATGAGGAATGCTAAATTCTTCATTAGTTGAAGCTGTGAGAAGTGCCAATTCTGCAGAACTGCACATAATTTTTCTTCAGTACATCATTTTGGTCGTCATATAAATACATGGATGACTAGCTCTTTCCAGTCATCCATTATTTAGCCTATCAAAATATATATACATATAGATATATATTCGACTAACTCCGCCTATGTTTTATAGCCGGTCCCAAGCCCGAATAAAGGAGGAGGGTTGTGTTAGGCCCCGACAGCCAGCGTAAAATCCTGTCGAATCTTATGAACATGGATCAACGAATATATAGCCGACCCCACCTAGTGGGATAAGGCTTTGTTGTTGTTGTTGTTGTTGTTGTATAGATATATATTCGACTGTGCATGATTTTTTCTTTTACGTTCTGTGGTACTATCTTTAGTCCTGGTGAATAAGGTTGTCTTCCTATTTGTAGTATTTGGTGCTGCATCCTTGACCTTTGTCCTTCCATCATCGGTTGTGGTTTCTTGCCTGACCTATGGATTGTCCAATTGCATTGTGAATTTTACAAAAAGAAAAACATTAGTTTTTAACATGTCTTCTTTGTGTTTTTTGCTTGTTGTCTACTTATTCCTAGTATTTATGCACTTTTATCATCAGATGTGTTTCCCCTGGACCATTCAGTATTATGATTGTCTGATTGCAATTTTTAGAAGTTAACCAAAAATATATGTTTTAACCAAAAACTTTGTTTTAGTGTATCCGAGATGTGATTAGTGTTCGTTAGCAGGTACTAGTTAGTCTCTAAATAATTTCTGAGTGAAAAGTAGTCGAATTTTAAAATTACCCTACCCCATAGGATATGGTATTCTCAGACACCAGGTCACTTCAAGTTCGCGATGGAACGCTATATTTTCATTTTAAGCTAGTTGAATCTGACACTTGGATACTCTCATACCCAAGCATTCTACCTCAGTTTACTTTCATCAATTGGGACTATATGGAAACTGAATTATCATCTAAAATAGTTGATTTACTAGCTTTGCATGACATATGCAACCAACCGTCAGTACCCTCCTATGCTTGAATTCCTTTAAGCTAACTAATGAAGAACTTAAAGTGTTGGCCTTGAAAACTGTGAGAAGTGGCAATTTTGCAGACTCAAAGCCATTCTTTCCCACAAAAACAATGCCCAGGCATTTAGGGTGTTTGACCTTGTGTCCTGTAAATGTTTTGAAAGATTCTCCAAAAAAATGTTTTGGAAGATTGTGTCTTGTAAATACGTAAATATATGACGTGTGTATATGTAATTTTTCTTCTGTACATATTTAGGCCGTATATATTATATTCTTCTGTGTTCTGAGGTACTATCTAACGCTAACATTAGGCCAGCATGGAGTGGACTTGTTACATAAGTTTCAAGTCGTACCTTAAATTGTCATCATTCATCAAGGACGACTTTGTGGAACCTTTTTTTTCCTTTGAGAGGGACTTTTAGGAACATTTTGACCTTGTTGATATTTTCAAGGATTAAATTGCTTACTAGAGCTGTTGCAGGGGTGGATATCAGTATGAACACACATTTGAAGACAGTGAAATTAACATTGAAAGGAAAAAACCCTGTGACTCTTGATCACCTAAGTGTGAGAGGTAACAACATTCGTTACTACATCCTTCCGGACAGTCTAAACCTAGAGACTTTGCTGGTGGAAGAAACACCTAGAGTCAAGCCCAAGAAGCCAACTGCTGGTACTTTTCCATCTTCACATCGTCACCTTATTTGCTTTCTTTGAACTGTTGACATCATTGTTCACTTGATCAGGGAGACCTGTGGGACGCGGTCGGGGCAGGGGACGCGGCCGTGGACGAGGCAGAGGACGCTAATGAGATCACAATCATCTGTATCTCACTGTCACTCTTTTGGTTGTATGAAAATGCTGAATCATATCCTGGGACCATGATGAGAACCGAGAACATTTACTAAAAAGCCAAGGCAGAGGGCGCAAAACTCATTGTATTTTGTAAGAACGATGTATTTGTGTTAGAGCCTAGAGGGAACTCCCTGTCAATACTTGATCCAGATTCCTTTCTTCTGTCATGATACTTGCTCACATAGATATCATTAGTTCTTTCATTCATATTGCTCTTAAACAATACATGCACAATGCATAACAGATGGGTAGTATTTGCGCACATAGAGATCACAATGCATCCACTGGAAAGAGTACAATACTGAATTCGGTATGTTGTGTATCATAAATTTGAACACCAAATATGCGCCTGTTACATAACTAACATTTTGATTATTCAAATGTGCATTATATATCTAACTTCATAAACGTTTATTTTTATACATTGCTATCATACGCAACACATGGTGGTGGCACACTTAAATAACACGAAATTAGAACTAAATGTATTATACATAAAATTTAATAGCGTTTGTTTCCGCTTTGTAATTATATATTTTTGCTCCATCCTTTTTTTTTTTATCCTTTTGTAAATCTAAACGCATAGAAAACATAGTGGGCGTGAGCCATACGAAATCCGAAATGTCCAATGGCAACTTTACATCTCTGCAACGTTATACATAAACTTTCACTTGGTTTCACACGGGTAAAGTTCTTTTCTTGCAATGTAATGCAACCTCTTTAATTTTTTTATATGTTCAATTCCATCCAAAAGAAAGTTACATGACAAAGTTAGGTGAAGAATATGTATTTCTCAACTAACCTTATAATTTTTTAAAGTTTATAGGTCAAATTTTTTAAATATGGTACATGAAACAATTAGTATTTAGTGCACTATTCATAAAAAAAGTACGTACTAAATATTCGCATTTTTTTTTAGAAAGTAATCATACGTTTGTTATATCCTTTGTTATTGTAACATACTTTTAAATTGTGCGTGCAAGTGTCAAATGAATAATAAATAAAATGTCATACAACGTGGATTGGAGCATTGGTAACGGGCTGCGCCCAAGTGAAGGATGCTAAGACCAACTTTTGAACACACAATGTTAACTAGTCCTGGTGGGTGAGCCAGAAAAATGTCACACACAATGTTATTAAACTTTTACATAAACTCATAATTATAAATAAAAATAAATTTACAAAACAGTATGGAATTTATACATTTTTTATAAAGTTTACACAATTCTGTACAAGTTTATAAAACTTTTCATTATGTAGAACAAAAAAAGTTTATAAAATATTAGGTATTTTATTTAACTAATATTTTTGTGATTGAGAATGAATTAATACAATGGAAAAATGTTAATGCAACAATCTTTAACCTTTTTTTATTTTTCTAACTTAGTAAACTTGTTGAAAGTTACCTAGCACTAACGAGTTAGTAAGTGATAATACTTATTTTCATTATTCTTATAATTATCTCATATTAATCAAATACGTTAGTTATTTATTATTTATGGATTATAAATATGTGGAGAATATTATATTATGATTGTACAATAATTATTTTATAATTATATTTATTTGGTACATAAATTTTATGAGTTCACGATTTGATATACAAATTTACGAGAAATATCACTAAGATGTTTAATTTGATTACTAGAACGCATAAGAAGCAAAAAAAAAAGATAACAAATAATATAATATTAAGAATAACTATGATATATTATTAGGTTCAAAATTTATCTCGTGCGGTCCCTATTTTGTTACTACTTACCGTCGGTCTCCATCGAATAATAATTAAATTTTTATACCTATAAAAATGTTTTATTCCGAATAATAATAATAATAATAATAATAATAATAATAATAATAATAATAATAATAATAATAATAATAATAATAATAATAATAATAATAATAATAATAATAATAATAATAATAATAATAATAATAATAATAATAATAATAATAATAATAATAAATCTCCTACTTGCCTACTAATTTCTACTGGGATTTGGATTTGGACTTCTGCTGGGCAATTTAATGAACTATATATCTCGCTACTGCTCTCCTCGTCGATTTCAATACTCTTCAAAAATCCAAACTTTAAGATTTCCACGCTTCCTTCTCTTCTCCAGAGCCCTAGATTTCTTCCAGTTCCGACGAAGAACGTCGTCGGAGACCGCCGTCCGTCGGGGACAATGAAGATAACCATAATGACCGCCGACGATCGGTTCATCACGCTCGACGTCGATGCGAACGAATCCGTGAGTTTTCTGCGAGCCCTAATTCGTGCTATTTTTTTTACTGCCTTCTGTGCCCAAGATTGGACCTTGCCCGCGTTGCCCCTCCCAAGTTGGGATTCGACACCGTCGACCCGTCACAATTGACTTCAAGATCGAAATTTTATCATAAAAAGTTCCGTTTTTTTTTTGTTGTTGATGGTTTGCTTGTTTATTTGTCAGGTCGAGAATGTGAAGGCGCTGCTTGAGGTGGAGGTGAGCTATGCTTTGATTGGGTTTGTTTCTTCTAGAGCTTGTAGAGAAGATTTTGTATGTGTAATTTAATGGGGGGTTTTTGGTGTTGCGCAGACGGCTGTGCCGCTTCAACAGCAGCGTCTGCACTTTAATGGGAAGGAGATAAGGAACACAGAACGGTTGAGTTCTCTCGGGGTCGGAGACGGAGATATGATTATGATGATCCCAGATGCCGTCAGGTAATATTAGTGTTCTTGACATGTAGTTAGTTACTAGTTACTGTTATCAAGATTAACTGATTACTGAACTCTCCTAAGTTATTCCATTTATGGTCCACTAATTATCGATTTCAAATGGGTTAAATGTCAAACCGAAATTTACTAGTGGGACTGCATTATAATGCTGTTAATTTGTACTTGAAAATCCTAATTAATGAGCCTTTTGTGCTGCCTGAAAGCTTTTAAAGTATGGTTGCGACCATGACCCAATCGTTCTAGCAATTTTTACAATACCATATTAGCTTCTCTTTATTCTCCATATATGATCATCAAATGCAGTAATGTTATTTAGATGTGGACTAGGGTTTGACCGATACGTGCCATGTCATCATGGCTAGATGATGTCATGAGGGGCTGAAAAGTTCTCCTGGCTGGCATGGCACAATGTGGCCTGAGCACAATCGAACCAGTTAGGCCGTTTTGCGCCAGATTGTGTACCTTTTTTTTAGAACTGAGAGATATGGTATATATTATATAGTGAACTAGTAATTGACACAAAGATTTAATGTGGTTCGGCTGAAATTTAGCCCACGGAATAGCTGGGTGACTCATTCAATTTGCTCTTACTTTCTGTGCGGATGTCGCGTGCTTGTTCAGAAATAGGATTGTTCATGTGATCCTCAATACTGTTTTTTTAGGGGAAAAAGGATGAGCACCAAGTTAGGGTGTCATCCGTGTATATATATCACTGTGAAGATCCTCAATACTGTTATATGTTGATTATTTTCCTGATGAAACCATTTCAGGTCATCATCAGATGATTTGAGGTTGAATGCTGATGGGTCAGCTATGAATCCTGCGGTCTTCCAACAGCGCATTCGAGATGATCCACAGTTGATGGCTCAATTGCATCAGGTGAGTTTCATGATTGATCAATGTACTTTTCTTTTAAACGAACCTTTGGACGCGAAACTGTTAGAAAATCTTCTGCATTCCCTCATATATTTGAGTGATCTTCTAGAAGAGTTTTCCCAGTTAATTTGCTCTTACTATTTGCATATTTGGTTACTTCCAATTAATTTCCATTGTTTCATTGTGATTAGATGAATTTCAAATTCTTCTTCTATACTTCAATTTTTTCACTATTGTTACAACTAAGCAACTTGCAGAATGATCCAGCATTTGCACGCGCTGTACTCGGTGATAACCTTGATAATCTTCAGAACATTTTGCGTGGGCGTCATCAGCAAAGATTGGAACTACGCCGTAAACAGGAGGAGGAGCTCGTAAGTGGTGTACTATGTTTCTATGTATTTTCTTCTCTGGTAGATAACATTTGAACATGCTTGTCTCTGTATTGAGTGGCAGTTGTGACATCTCGTGTTGTGTCTATGCTGTGCTTCATGTCGATAATACCCTAATGTACATAATTTTCATCGTGAAGAGTTGAATTTTCTTCTTTCATGTTTTACAATTTCCTTGATATACATTTTCTAGATCATGGCTGCTGGTGCTGGACGGAAATACCAAGACTGACAAAAATTTTAATGCTTTTTCCAGGCATTGTTAGCTGCTGACCCCTTTGATGTTGAGGCACAGAAGAAAATTGAAGCAGCTATTCGACAGGTCTGAATCTAATATATTTCATACCTATATATGACTTGCATATAAGTAGAGCAGCTTGTCTCCTAAAAAAAAGTAGAGCAGCTTGGTCAAGAACACAAATTGATACTTGAAATACAATCATGGTCTAGTGAGCCATGTTGTCATAATTCGCCTATCATATAATTTCAGTTGGATCTGGGAAAATGAAATTTCATAATTAGCCTATCATATAATATATGCATTATTTTATAACTTTCTTTTCTTTGATATCTCTTTTTAACCTTTCTGGTAGGATTAGATGACCAAAATATGTTTTGTAAAGGATTGATTAGCCATATGTATCTGAACTTCGAGATTCCCTTTCCCTTTAATAACTCAACATTTTTTCCATCCTTCTCCAATGAGTACACAGGGCCGTTCCAAAGAATTCCTTGCGTCATTTTAATTGATTCATTTATGAAGCAATTCCCAATACTTAGGTATCACTTCAGTCTGTTGGATCGGGGAAATTGGAGTTGTCATAATTAGCCTATTATATAATATATGCGGGATGGCGTCGTATGATCCATAGCCGACCCCACCTAGTGGGATAAGGCTTTGTTGTTGTTGTTGTATATAATATATGCATTCCACTTTAGTACAATGGGATATTCCCTGTTACATAACATTTTGTCTAAATTATGATGTTGACTTAGATTGAGAAACTCATTCAAAATGAGTACACAGGGCCGTTCCAAAGAATTCCTTGCGTCGTTTTAATTGATTCATTTATGAAGCCGGGATAAAGGAGGAGGGTTCTGTTAGGCCCCGACAGCCAGCGTAAAATCCTGTCGAATCTTATGAACATGGATCAACGAATGCGTCGTATGATCCATGTAGCCGACCCCACCTAGTGGGATAAGGTTTTGCTGTTGTTGTTTGTATTTATGAAGCAATTCCCAATACTTAGGTATCACTTCAGTCTGTTGGATCGGGGAAATTGGAGTTGTCATAATTAGCCTATTATATAATATATGCATTCCACTTTAGTACAATGGGATATTCCCTGTTACATAACATTTTGTCTAAATTATGATGTTGACTTAGATTGAGAAACTCATTCATATTTTTAATTTTGCTAGTCAAATAACTTTGGTCTAAAGATCACAGATTATTCCTGGAGTTGGACAAGATCTAGTTTTTTTGAATCAATGGACAAGATATAGTTAGGATCTGATGCGAAAAAAAAGTTAGATTCTTCTTTCAAAAGAAAAAAAAGAAGATAGGGTCTGATGCAATTGAGTCATCAGTTTATACTAGAGATATGGTTGCATAGTTTTTCTTTTTTGCAAGAACTATTGATCCTTCATGTTGTGAGCTGCCTCATTGATTATTGGATTTGATCAAAGAAATTAGAAGTACACCAAATGTTGACATGCATTAGAATCATTTAATGCGTTAATAAGTTATTTGTTACCATTTCGTATTTTGCTAATTGTAGATCAGAATCTTGTTTGCCTCTCTAAAAAGAACCTCTTTTTCTTTCTATCGCGGTATTACAATTTTGTGCTGCTAATAATGAAAAGAAAATTGCAGAAAGGAATAGATGAGAATTGGGAGGCTGCATTAGAGCACAACCCTGAGGCATTTGCACGAGTGGTATGTTTTCTGTGCATAATCTCCTGTATCTGATGTTACGTGGTTTTGCCCATTCTCGTATTTAAATATGACGTTTGTAGGTTATGCTATATGTGGACATGGAAGTCAATGGAGTTCCCATAAAGGTAGGGAGTAGGGACAGTATGGTTATTGTACTTTTTTTTCAATTATAATAGTTGTCTCCACATTAACAAAACTGGATGTCTACAATCACTGGTCGACATCATTTTCTTTCTAGCAAAAAAAAAAAAAAAGAAGTATAATAGATGTGCTCATGGATTTTCATATACTTGCCAGTCATGTTTCACTGTGGTCTCTTTTTCAACATTCAATCATCATGCCATTCTTATTTTTCCTGATTCCCGAGTCATGTATGTACTTCTTTAAGCTAGTACATTGCCTGCAAACTTTCATTTGTGTTCACAATAATTTATCATCAGAATTTCAATGGGATTATGATATAATTTACAATTTTCGTTTGAATATGGACACCGATGGACTTATGTGAAGGATATGAGGGTGAAATATGTCTTTCTTCCAAATAGGAGGATCTATAATTGATGACCTTTGTTATTGTTAATGGTCCTTTCCCATGAAGTGTGGATTCTTTCCAAATGATATGAGCTTGTATGCTATATTACTATTAACATACTTAGCGTGAAGCCGATGATTGCCAACAACAACAACAACAACAACAAAGCCTTATCCCACTAGGTGGGGTCGGCTACATGGATCATAATATATCATAATTATGCCGATGATTGCCAATGGAAACATAATATATTCTTGTTGTATCTTAACTCATGCTCTCCCTCAAATTCAGTCGAGTTAACATAAGGTTGTTTTTTTAATAAATGGTCTCATACTAAAAGAACGGTTTGTCTAGTGAGATGTTATTGAAATTGCAGCAGGTTTAAAGTTACTTGAATGGATATATTGTTTGTGAAAACCTACTCTAAATACATTTACATTAGAATGGATATATTGTTTCTCTTTCTTTCAGTTTACTTTGGCTCCTCAAAAGATGTATTTACATTAGAAAGCCTTGGTAAATATGTTGAGGCAGAAGTGATTACACTCTTTCTCCTCAGTTTTACTGTGGTCAATGTGTCTAGTTGTAGTAGGTTGTAGTTATGAATTCCTTCTGTGTTCGTTGGGAAGAAGGCATCTCAACTGAGGTGAATGTACACTGATGTTGCCGGGTTATCAACATGAACCACTGATTTTTTTTATGAGAACAAGCTATTGAACTTTGCTATTATGTGGTTACTTAAATTTTAACACATTTCTAACTATTCTGTATTGTTTTATCATCATTTATTAAGCTAATTGATTCAATTTAATCTGAAAACTTTGTCCAATTTCTATTCTAGGCATTTGTTGATAGCGGAGCACAATCAACTATAATATCAAAAAGTTGTGCTGAGCGTTGTGGGTACGAGCAACAATCTTTTAAAATTCTAAAGTAATTATAGTTAGTTTCCTATATATGCTCTACAGTAAGAATGTACACGGATCCAACGCATACTTTTTGAGTGTTGGATTTATCCTTGTAAGTAAATCGTGCACTCTGATATTCCTTTTTTACTATGGATTTTTAATTACTTATTTTAAAGTATCATTTTAACAAGAACTTCAAAGGGGTGCAACACGAGGACTTCACAACTAAATGAGTTTTTTCCTTTTTTTCCATGATAGTTCTGGTAGTACACTCATTATAATGTATCTATGTCCAATATTCCATTAGCTTATATTTTTGGAAAGGATGGATAAAGAGGGGCTAGTCATCCATTTACATGTTATTTGTTTGGTCCCACCTTGGAGGTCTCGTAAGAAGGCATATCTATTTGTATGACTGTTTGAATGGAATAGCTATAGAGACAAATGATCAATGTGAAAAAATGTTTTCTTGTGAAATCATTTGCACAATTATGATGGTATCAGATGAAATATTCATGTGCATAAACAATAGAAAATGCTTGTTCAATTTTATTTATCGTGTGTCAGCTAATTCTGCTAATGAATGTTTCGTTAACCTATTTTTTCATTTCTCGAAAAACATTGGTTTGACACTGCCTCAGGCTTTTGAGACTCCTTGATAAGCGCTATCGAGGAATCGCAGTTGGGGTTGGGCAATCGGAGATATTAGGCCGAATACATGTGGCACCAATTAAGGTAGTTAATTGTTTTTCTTAAACTATACTTGATCAAGATACAATTTGTTTGAAAATGTTCTCTCAATCTTGTAAAGTATCCATTGATCACGATCCACTTTTTTTACTAGTAGTTTTTTTGGCTAGTTGATCTGTGTCTGTGATGGTTTCATATTTAAAAAACCTGATACATGATTTAATGGTTATGTAATCAATCTTATATTTAGAAACATAGGCCCATTGTTTCATATAGAATCAGTTCACCATATTTGAGTTAAGCTTCATTTCATGAAAGTTCAAATCTATTCATTACATGACTACCTTTTGTGTTTATAAATAATACTTGATAAATCGTAAAACCTTTATTATGCATTCTACTTGTCTTCGAGTTCAGAGAGGCAATGATTTGATCAACTGCTGTACCAAGGGCACATATTCATTGAGAAGGATATTTCATTATTGTCTGCCTAACATCTGTAGTAGCTTCTTTTCCTCTTTCCAGTAGTCTTTCATAAAATCTATGTTTTATAACACTGAGAAAAACTTCTTTTTCTCAATTTTTTCCCTAAAGAAATCTTCTTATATCTGTGACAATAAAATCCAAGCCAGAAGGTCCCATGTTCAACTTCTCCATGGGCCTTGATGAAGTTTTAACTTTATGGTTATAACCTATTCTAACATATTACTATTTAGGTTTATATTCTCCACATAAAAGTGATAAATTAAATGAAACATTGCTCAGAAAATCATGCTTGCCAATAAGTGGATTCTTTAAGTCAATTTATTTTATGTTGTACTGCTAAATGAGGATGTCCTGTTGCTAGATTTTTCTCAATTAAAGCAAAAAATAGCATTCCTCTTCAGAGCGCTGAGTAGTATAATAGATCCATATATGTACCTGGTCTACTAAATGTTAATTGACAATTTTTTGTTATTTCAGTGGCAAATTTGCTTTGGAATGTGATTATTATTTTTTTACTTTAACAACATCTTTGTTGTGGTAGATTGGCCATCTGTTCTTCCCTTGCTCGTTTACTGTCTTGGATGCTCCAAATATGGAGTTCCTTTTTGGTCTTGATATGCTTCGAAAGCATCAGGTAAGAAATTGAAATATTAATCACATCTGTCAGTATACATTCATTTACTCATCATTTGCTTGTATGCTTGCAGTGTATAATTGACTTAAAGGAGAATGTTCTAAGAGTGGGCGGTGGTGAAGTGGCAGTGCCCTTTTTACAAGGTTTAGGCAACTCTTTTTCTTGTATCAGCATGGAACTGAACAATCTGTTTATCCCATTTCTGTTTCTTTGCTTGTTCAAAGTATTTGGAGATAATGATTCTCTTTGACAGCTATTTATTGGTTTTGAGAGTCCATTGACGAAACCTATTTTGCAGAGAAAGATATCCCTGCACATATCCTTGATGAAGAAAAGTTATCCAAACAAATTGCCTTGGGCCAAGGATCTACTGCAGTAAGTATCATAACCTGTCCATTTTTGTGTGTTAGCTTTGAATTTGCTCGCCAGATTTTGAGAATCTTGGTTTTCTTTCCTTAGGGGCCATCAGTCACACAAGAGAAAAAATCAGACGCGTCTGCTCAGAGGAAAAGTGGTAACTTTCTGTTCCCCATTGGTAGCATTTCATAGGTTGTTATCGATATATAACAAAAATAGGGATGTTTTACAATTTGTTTGTTGGTACGATTCTAGTTTTGACGGTATGCAACTCTTGAACATTTCACTAATGTGTATTATTGTGTTTTGATACATTTTCAGGATCTTCAAATGAACGTCCCCAGGTACATATTCCGGCCTCAAACACTAACTTCTATGTGTGTAGTACTTTACGCCGCATTTCTTTTCTGATATTATTGATCTTCTCCTTCTTTCTTCGTCGGGAAGCTTTTGAGCAGTTTATTGTCTTACCTTTTCTTGAAACTCCCTCTTCAATTTCGTTTGTAGTAAAGAAATGATATCCATATGGAACGCAAATATGCCTTTTAAGATTGTTTCTCACTTGTTTGCTTTTGTATCATATTATATCTGCAAATTATGTTTGCGATGTAGGATGCTGAATTTGAGCGTAAAATCTCTAGACTCGTCGAGCTTGGCTTTGAACGGGGCGCAGTAATACAGGCACTTAGATTATGTAATGGTAATGAAGAGCAGGCCGCCGGTTTCTTGTTCGGAGGTTGATTCAATGTCCATTCAAACAGACTGGTTCCACTTTGAAGCGCCATTTGGACCTCTATTTATTTTCTCAAACAAACCCATTTAGAAACTGTGATACCAAAAGGATCAAGAATAAAATTATTTTATTTCTGAATTTCTACCGAGTTGTTGCCATAGGATTCAACTTATCTTGACAATTGTGTGTTAATACATTGCCCCCTGATTACGAGAAGAGAAAAAAAAATACCCCCAAAACAGTGAACATTTTTCTCATTCAACTGAGAAGTGTTGATGAATAATTTGAACTTTTGAACTTCACCTCACAAAGTTCCCAAGTTCATTACAATATTTTGAACAGTCTGCTATGATTTCAATGGGCAACATATGATTTATGTATTATATATGTCGTTTATATGTTTTATTTAGTAAACGTGTCACGCATCTGTTGATGCTTATAAATGTGAAATTATCATCGCACGTGCATTATTTTTCCTCTCGACTAATTAACAAAATTCATCACGTTGATATGAGATTGTAATATCGAACAAATCACATGGAAAAAAGGTACACAATTACTGCATTTCACAGCTTCCTTTATTGCCTTCCAACTAAAACTACGTCAAGTAACAATTAAAACATGACTAATAAGTTTTTATGTGACTTCAGGTCTAATTAACTTAGCAACTCGAGCCTTAAATAACATATTTTTAGCGACTAATTAATTGCTACGGTCAACTTTTTTTTTTTTCACGAGAAAACATTGACTGCCAGAGGACTCCTCACGCGGTGCTTGCCGTCGGACCACACCACATCCCCGAACACGTACCCGACGCCGGAGCTCTCGCGGCGCGCGCGCAGCGTCACCTGGAACGTCTTCTCCTCCCCGGCCTTGCGGAACTCGAGCTCCGCCGGCCTCACGGCCACGGTGATGCCGTAGGGAGCGCGAACCCGGACCCTGTACTTGCCCGGCGCCCCCACGTTCTTCAGGGTGCGCGTCACGGTCATGTTCTTCGGGAGGTCGGGCACCGTGATGGAAGGGTAGTTCAGGTCCTCGACCTTGGGGGGATTCGCCGGGCACGTGTAGGGCTTCCCGGAGAACCTCGGAATATCTCTGTTTCTGTAGCCGAGGGCGCAGAAGAAGTTGAGATAGTCGGACGTCTCTATGTCGTACACGAGGCCCGGGTCCATCGCGCGGTTCGGCCGGACGTGCCCTGCTCCGTACCCGAACGGGGACGCCTTGGCGTTGTAGGATTCTCGCATGGGCGACCCTGTGTTGTCTCGAGTTCTCGCTGCATTAATGTAATTATAAGATTCGCTAGTTACGTACACACAGGAGTGGGACGGAATCGGATGCGTGCATGCAGATATTACGAAGCTAGTTACCGGTGGTCATGATGGCTGATCTGATGGCAGCGGGGCTCCAATCGGGATGCAGCTTCTTGAGAAGGCCGGCGATGCCGGCGACGTGAGGGCAGGACATCGAGGTGCCGGACATCAGGACGTACGGGACGCGGCGCTTGTCTTCCGGCTGCTCGCTCGGGCTGTTGCCTTCGGTGAAGGCGGCGAGAATGCTCACGCCGGGCGCAGTTATATCAGGCTGCATGGATCATATATTACTTAGTCCATTCAGTTGATCGTTCATCCAAGTATCTGCTTACGACGACAAGAAATCGATCGAGTGGCGGCTGTACGAAACCTTTAGAATCTCCGGCGTTATCTCGTTTGGTCCATGAGACGAGAAAGCAGCAATCTTTGGAGCTGGTTTCACGCCAATAGCCGTCTTCGGCTTGGAAACGTAACCCATGGGCGTCCTGACAAAACAAGCGAAATGCAAATTGAGTACTCAGCAGAAGGATCGCGGCATGCAGATGCTTAATTAATGCTTTCAAAGTTTGATCATGGAGATCCAAAAGGTCAATTACTTGGTAGAATTCATGTAGGATTGCAGCGTGATGCCGTCCTGGTAGGTGATCATAGTTGCAGGAAGAACGTGTGCGTCGGCGATGAGGGCGTTTCCTGAATCGTGGTCGTTGACGAGGACCATACCGGCGGCGCCGGCCATCTGAGCGGCCAAGCCCTTGACCACTCTCGCGTACACGCCACGCCGACAAATTACGATCTTGCCTTTCACCTTCTTGGGGTCGAGGGCGCCAATCGCGCACGTATTCCTGTAAACGAGATCCATGAAAGCAGTCATTTTTATGATATGTGCCATTGATGGTCTAACGCAAAGCGATCTGGTGTTCTCTTACGCGTCTTCGACAGTAGCATTGGCAGCCTTCGCGTCGTGTGCATTGATCAACGGGTATAACTTTCCCGTCCGAAGGCCAATTGCTGACACGCTCTCGCCCTGGTTTTTGTTGTCAGACAGAGAATTCATGCTTCCTGAATTAAGCCTGAACAGTGTTCATCAAGAGTACTGCAGAAGAAGAAGAAGAGGGAGGAACGCGCACCTTGATCTGCTTCTTGTTGCCAAGAACAAGGGGGGCAGGGAACGACCTGTCGATGGTGCTGGCCGCCACCGTAATGATCCACGGTGCAATGTTGCTCACCGTCCCTTGAAATGGACCGGTGTTGCCAGCCGAACACACCACTGTGATGCCCCTCTGGACCGCGTGGAAGGCTCCGATGGCGATGACGTCTTGCGAGTACTCGTAGGCATCGCCGCCCAGAGACACCGAGAGCACGTCCACGCCGTCGTGTATGGCGGCTTCGAAACCGGCAAGGATGTTGTCCTCAGAGCAGTCCTCGCCGGGCCAGCAGACCTTGTAAGCTGCAACGCGGGCGTTGGGCGACCCGCCTTTCGCCGTGCCGTTGGCGTGGCCGTAGATGCTGGCGCCGGGGACGAAGCGTCCGGCCGCGGTGGAGAGCGTGTGGGTTCCATGGCCCTCGGTGTCGCGAGGAGATAGCACAGCCTCGTCGTTTGCCGCGTCATCCGGAAGACCCAGTTTGAAGTACCGGGCGCCGATCAACTTCCTGAATCAGCATAATTTAGAATCTTTAATCATCTGAGAACACTGATCACAAGGTTGGTCGCTTTCGAATTGAGTACCTGTTGCAGAGAACACCTTGTTTGGTATTATTCTGGCAATATCCTTTCCATCTTGATGGAACTGGACCCATACCTTGATCATTGAAGCTCCTGGACTCAGGCCACACCCCTTCAATTCATTTCATTAACCATAGAGTGACAGTAAATTAGATTACTAAATGGAAACAGAAAGATGACTGATCATTGATGCAATAGGAATGAACCAAATGTAAGATGATCAGCAAGCTCTCTCTCTCTCTCTCTCTCATGAAGTAAATCATCAAAAAAGTTCTGAAAGAAGAAAAATGAATCAGAGATCAACCGGTGTCGAGATTTCCGATGATGACATCTTCTCCAAAGTTGGCTTTGGCCCAAAGAGATCCAGGAATCACCTTGCCGTCCTTCTCCAATGCGAGATCGTGCCACGACCGCGTCGTGTGCAGTTTCATCTTCCTACTTGGGAACACTGATATGACATCAGGATGCTCTGCGGTGCAACGACGGAACATTAACATTACAACAATCAAATTCTTTAACAGCAAGAAATCTGAAAGAAAACAAGAAGAATTAAACTGGTTTACTAGCAATCTGCAGCGCCTCCTCTTCGTCCAGCATCGCCGCGAAGCCATTTATATTCTTCTGGTATGAGTAAAAGATCGCAGATCGAGCTTTCTCCTCACTGCATACGTGCGCAGATCAGCATATACGCATCAAACATGAACACTACTCTGATATGAATTAAACATCACTTTTTTTATTTTTCCAAATGCATGACGGCCATGATCAGATATATTATTGCATGCACCTTCCTAAGAAGGATCCGAGAAGGCTGTAATGGGACTCCGTGGCCCGCTCGTAGTCCTCAAGGGTGGCCTCCGGGCCATGGGAGTGCCCTCCGAGGTACACAATGTAAGGTCTCTGCCATTACAACACAAATTACGCGCAGAAACGCGCACCAGATGAAACAATTTACATGCACGAATCACACGTATAGTTGCACCAAAATCATGCTATATGCATACCTTGCTGGCTGCTGAGGCGGCTGCATGCGGTCGATGGAGCAAAGAAATGGATGAGAGGACGAAGAGAATGAAGAGAGGAGAGCTCTTCATGTTTCTCTCTCCAAGACGTCCCATTCTTACTGTCGCCGTCGACGTCGCCGCCGCCGGGCTATTACTACTGTTTCTCTTCCCTCCTGTTGAGTGCAGTTTAGATCTTGAGATCTGAAACGGGTATATATCATATATACAGATGGAATAATAATAATAATAATAATAATAATAATAATAATAATAATAACAATAATAATAATAATAATAATAATAATAATAATAATAATAATAATAATAATAATAATAATAATAATAATAATAATAATAATAATAATAATAATAATAATAATAATAATAATAATAATAATAATAATAATAATAATAATAATAATAATAATAATGGAATGATGCAATCAATCATCCGTGGCTTCTGTTAGGGTTTCATAAAGTTAAATACTTAAATGGACACCGAGATGGCACCATATGAGAAATATAATAATATAATATATGTTTATTATAGTTTCCTTTAGATAAACAAATCATAGTAAAATTTTCATTGTGGTGAGCAAATAATTAATATATGATATTTTAATAATCGAATCCGGGATCGCTAAATCTTATTGAAACGATAATATTAGTTTTAATAATTTTAAAGCATGGACAATATTGTGTAATATTAGTTTTAATGTTCTATAATATTTACACAAAAAATAGCTAATAATAAATGTATAAATAGTTTACTTTGCAGTTGTGTATAAAATCGATTTTTAAAATTTATTTGAGCTGTGTTTCTAAATTAGCAACGTCACTTGTACTATAACAACCAAGTTACATTTAAGAATCACGGGACAAATTTATTGAAGAAAAAAAAATAAGTGAACCTAACAGAATAAACAATATTGCATAACATCATTAATTAAAATTATAAATTAAAATTTTGAATGAAAACATTTGGAATAATTTGATAATTATTTCATATCATTAATCTACAAATGTAAAGTATATCACATATAATGCATTTAATAAATTCAGACTTGTCAAACAAAGTAGTACGTTTTTTGTACTTGTCACTTTCGACCACATTTCCTTTCTTATTATTTATCAAATAAAGTTGTATGTTATTTGATCAATATTTTTACTTCTCTTTTGAACTTGAATCTCATTTCAATTCGGGTTTTTATGAGTTCATTCTTCTTTAATGTCAATCGTCAGGGAGAAGTTCATTGTGTGAAAATAGTAACATAATAAATCATCGAATACGTTTCATTAAAATTAAAGAATTCCAAGTGATTTGAATGTTGAAGCAATATTCAAAGTGTTGATAATACCCTGAATTTGAACATACTTGTAACTCTATGCAAGCAAATATCTCCTACGGGGCTCCTACAGGGGTTTCGCTGCTTGGACAACGAGCTTGAGGGGAGTTTAGGGGAGATCCTTTGCGGGGCTCGGGGGTGGAGCCCCCGAAACTTAGACAATTTTAGAATTTATGTTTCCTATTTTGTATTAGAGGTTCCTATATAAACTCCACGATAGCTAGGTTATTTTGCATTTTTGTAATCATTATTATTCCATAACAAAGAGAGCTATCGTCGCCCTAGAACGTAGTCCGATTTTGAGGTGAACCTCGTAAATCTCATCTGTTTTTCTGTGTTTGTGCAATCTCTGTCACTCTCTTCGTAGCACAAAGGTCATTAATATTTATATCCATTAAGTCGATCTACTTTCTTTGTTAATAATAATAATCAATGGATTGTCTTTCAATTTCAATTACATGTTTTCTATTCAGAAGAACCACGATGTAAACGTATTGCAACCTTGCGCCTATAGGTCAATAATGGATTAAGTCTGACAAATATCCTTCTCTTATGGAAGAATGCATCACACTTCTTGTTCAAAATCTTTTTTGTTGTACGAGATAGAGAGTTTATTACGATCTTTGTAGTCTTATAGATTGTCAAATGCATCAAGTGGGTGCATTGAGTACTCCAAATTAGTAATTGAAATTTGTCCAATAATCTATGGGTTACAAAGATTCGAATGATTGGATGAAAGATAAAGACATCAATATCTATACCAAGTAATCGATATTCTAAATTAGTAGTATATTAATAAATTAATGCTGATAAGATCTTCATATGTTTAGAATTTCAAGTATGGATAAGATTCAAGTTTAATCAATGCTATAAAAAAAGGAAAATCAATCATATTCTTAGGCTTGCAATAGCACATTAACTATGCTCCTAACATGCCAAGTTCTATGATCACCACCTAAGCATATAATTTCTAGGGTTTTCGATCTTTGTCTATCTTAACATATCATACTATGGATTTACATTAATCAAAATTATCAAAGCATGGTGAGTACTTTTAAACTTCAACCAACAATACTAATGTATGGACCATATGAAGCACTTTATTCTAAAGGTCTGATCAGTATAACTCATCATAATCATCACATAAAACTCAACTTCTATTTACATGATAGTACAAAAGAATCATAACTAGATCTACCAGAACATTCATTCTATAGTTTAAATTTCATCCTCACATCTTTTTGACGTTTCGTTGGATTCTTCTCCTCCTCTTGTCTTGTCTTTGACGCCCTCTTCTTCTCCTCTCGATATTTTCTTGGTATGAATTCTCGCATATGTAAGAAAAAGATTCATGCAAAGGAAATAACTTATATAAGAAATATAAGTATTTGTGGCAAAAAATATTAAAAGCCAATAATAAATGGGACATCAATTCTTAAGTTATGGTTATTTTATATAGGAGAATTTTGTTTCTCTTTCTAACATATTGAAGGTCAAATAATAAATGAGAATGTAAATTTCAAATGATGATTACTTCATAGAGGAGAATTGTATTGTAACTTTCTATTTAAAGTAGTTAATGTGGAAATAAATCATCAAAGTGCCTTGCAGGAAGAGGATTCTTTTGTGATCTCTTATTCTCAAGTGCCGTAATTATGGAGGGTCAAATAATAAGTGAAAACAAACCTTTAAGTGATAATTATTTGAGCGAGGAGAATTCCATTATGAATTTCCTTTTTCTCTCTTTTTCCTAAGGTTTTACGTGTAATGTTCAAAACTAATATAAAACTATTTTATTTTTTGTAATAGTTGAATAGTTTCAATTCTAAAATTTATTGTGTGTGACACCTAATATATAATAATAAAATTAGTATGATGATCCACGTGATGTGTGGAAGTTTGAGAATATAAAATGAAATAAATATTTTAATTATAAAATAAAAATATTATTGCAATGTATTTAATTATTATTAAAAATTTTAAATATAAATTTTGTAGACTATCTAATAATATCTCTCCTTAGAAACTTATATAAGTAAAGATATCATAATAAATTAAATTTATTTGAAATTATTTTTAAAAAACTTATTACATTTTGTTTCATTTTCTAATTATCATTTACTCTATCTTGGCCCCTTATCTTTATATCTTTAAAACATTTTAACTTAAATATTTTTATTTTATTAATGTTAATTTACATATGGCGATATAGGAATATGAGAGTTCTCCTTTTATATTATAATATTTTCATATAATACATATATAAATACTAAGTGATATATACTTTATTTTTTTTAATAATATCATTCTTATAATTAAGTAAATACCATTTATTTTAATTTTTAACAATGTTTTTTTCTCCATGTGAGAATGTAAAAATGCCATATTCAACATATTTTACCTTTCATAATATAGATATAGATATAGATATAGATTTTTTATATAAAATAATTAGATAAGTCTATTTTATTTGATTAGAATATGCGATTTCATCAAAATTGACATGCTATATATAGATAACAAAGATAAATTAAAATAATATATTGTATATCATATTTAAATGAACGTTAAAAATATTTAAACATTTTAACCTTAATATGTGGCTTAATGAAGTTGTGTCATATATCAACTTCTACCATATCCACCACATGAAATACAAAATGTTTGACCCCTTACAAAATTTTTCATCACATACAATCCTAATTCAGTGTTCTTTGAATTGAATAAATTAATTATTGATTTTTCAAAAGTAGCAGAATGCGACCTCCCTGTAAAATGAAAAACATAATGTGAAAATTTATAAATTTTTAATATATAATTATCTATTTTTAATATAATAATATATTTGTGTTGATATCTTTTCATCTTGCAATATCATTTCTATAGAATACGTCAATATTTTTAGTCATGGTTCATAAAAAAATTGAAAAAAATATCAAAGCAATATAAGTTATCAAATAAATTTAAATCATATACAATTTATCTGTTATCAATAAAAAATATCATAGTACACAATGAAACCAATGTGGCCACTGGCCAAATTTCTTTTCTCAATTAAACATTAAAAGCTTTTCATATATAGTTATATACAAAATACTCTATCAATTTACTAACACTATATGCATTCAATATTATGCCATAAAAAGTTATTCTATCATAAATTTAAATATAATATATTTTATTTAATGAGATATACATGATTTATACTATGTATTTATTTATTTATTTATTGACAATTACCATCAATCAAAGAAGATAAAAATGGAAAACTTCTAATAACAAAATACTCATTAGAAAATTTATGAATAACTCATTTGAAAATACTCATTTAATATTCGTGTATAAAATTATGATTAAAATTGTAGAAAGTAATAAGTGAAAATAATAATTACTTGTGAGAACAATGCAAAAAAATATAATTTAAAAATGATTTAGAAACATTATTGGTAACTATTTTTTTCATAAAATAGATAAATATATATAAATGAAAAATACTAACATATAATGATGATGTTTCTTTCTATCGTTCTTTCGGCTTTGTCTTCTCTTTGGTAAGCTAAGGTAGATAATAGCAAGAAATTTTTTATTTATAGTATTTAAATAATTTATTATTGCTTTATTAGAATATCTTAATCATTAACAAATATTAGTAATAGTAAGTTTGGTTGAATATTTTGTTATTAATTGATTACATATCCTATATCAATTTATAACAAATTATCCAATAATACTAAAGTGATTACATACCTAGTTATTTGATATCCTAAAGTAATTGATATACTATGTCTTATATCTCCTCGATAGAATAATAATAAGATAACAACAAAAATAACTATATATAATTAAAATTTGTTAGCATCAATGATCCATGATTATAAATGTTACTAGAACAAAAATATATCATTTATTTCATATATTGTTAGTTATTATATTATTATTTATAGAAAAAATCTTTCATTTCTAATAGTTGAATAATTTGGCATTAGTTAATTAATCAAATAACAATCTATTAATAATAATAGAATGATTAAATTTGGTTTATTATTTTGTTATTAGTTGATTGCCTATAAAAATAAAATGATTACGAATCCTACTTGTTATATATATACTCTTCTATCTCCTTGGTAGAATAAAAACTTGATAAACAAAAAAATAACTATATACGATTAAAATTTATGAGTAAAAATAACATATTATTACATATAATAACAAATTAATAAAATATTAATAACAATAACAAAATGATTAAATTTGGTTGATTTTTTTGTTATGAACTGATTACATATCTTGCATTTGTTTATAACGAACTATGGCATATAAATATACATATAATAATAAATTTAAAAATAATTATAATACTGACATAATGATTAAGTTTAGCTGATTATTTTGTTATTAGCATATTACATATCCTATATTGGTTTATAACAAATTATTCAATAAAAATAAAATGATCACAAATCTTAGTTGTTTGATATTCTAAAATAATTGATATAAGTAAATCTTCTATCTCCTTTATAGATTACCAACCTCATAACAATAAAAAATAATTATATACAATTAAAAGTTATTAATAGAAATAATATATGATTATAAATATTATTAACACAAAAATATATGAATTATTTCACATATTAATGATACTAACAAATCGATTAAGTATAATTGATTATTTTATCATTAAATGATTAGGCATCCTATATTAGCTTATAACAAATTATCTGATAATTACAACATGATTACAAACTATTATGAAATGATTGATATATGTAAATCTTCTTCTCCTTTATAGCATACCAACCTAATAACAATAAAAAAATAATATATACAATTAATAATTAGTATAAATAATATATGAGTATAAATATTATTAGCACAAAAATATATGTTTTATTTTATATATTATTGGCTATAGAAAAAATCTTTCATTTATAATAAACATGTATATATATATATATATATATATATATATATATATATATATGAATATAATGGATGTCCTCCCTCCTTAAAGAGGGAGGAGCGTCCTCCCAGATTTATTAGCCGTCAGATGCCACATGGATAGATGATCAAATGCAACGTGGTTCAGCTTAGAAGCATTCTGTTCATACCCCGGTTCAAAGACAAAAACCTTGTCATCCACCTCCCCGACCGCTGTGCTTTGTTGCCCGCCCGTCGTGCTCCATGCTCTGCTGCTGTGCTTTGCTTCCTTTGGTCGTGCATTGTCATCGCTGTGCATTGCTGCCCTCGCTGCTGGCCCATCGTGCTCCGTGCTATGCCACTGTGCGCTGCCGCCTACCACTGTGCTCTGCCTCCTTCGGCCGTGCATCGTCATCGCCGTGCATTGCTGCCCTCGCTGCTGCCACCATGCATTGTTGGCCTTGCACGAACGAGGTGATCTCCTTCCAACCCTCACATAAGATTCCTCCTCGTCGCCTAAATAGGGGAATCGTCGAGGTGATACGAGTTCCATGAACTGCAGGACCCCGTCGCCCTTGATGCCGCTCCACTCGACGCTCGCTGACCTCGCCATTCTAGTCGCCGCTCCGGTCGCCCAAACCCGATCACCACTACCTCCCTCATTTGTTGCCATCATCACTCGTCCGCCTCCAGTTGCTACCCAATCGAGGTGCCGGAGCATGGGCATCGTCGAGATGCCGGGGTGAGATCTACAGACTGCAGGACATCGCCGCCCTTGATGCCGCTTCCATCGTCACCCTTGATGTCATTCAAGCTGCCCTCACAACCCTTGCCATTCTAGTCGCCGCTTCAATCGCCCATTCCCGATCATCGTTGTCATTGCCGCTCACCCTCTACCGTCAACGCTTGCCCGTTTCAGTCGATGCCACTTGTTCATCGCTCCGGGCACCGCTCCAGTCTCGCTCGTTGCCCTCGTCGCTTCGATCGCCGCCTAGTCCCACTCGTACTCCCAGTCGCCGATCGCCCGCTATTAACGCTCATCGCCCGCTCCTGGTTGTCGATCGATCATTCACCCTCACTTGCCCGTTGTTGACACTCATCCATTGCTCCCAGTCGCCATCGCTCGGCTGCTCACATTTGACTGTGCAGAACCATTCTTCAATTGAACCGCTCGCCGATCATCAGTCGTTGAACTGCTCATATTATAAAAGTATTTTTTGTATCGTGCACAAACTTATATTTGTGGGTTCGCACATACTCTTTGCCTTCAAAGAAGACGTCGAGCATACAAATGTAAATTAAAAGCTCCTTATAACATTTAATATTTTATTAAAGAGAAAATTATATATAATTATATTTTTTATCATGCACATACTTATATTTATAAGTCCGCACAAACTTTTTTCCTTCAAAAGAAAGCATCAAGTATGCAAATGAAATTGAAAGTCCTTCTATTTATAGTTACAAATATATAATTTAGAAATATAAATAAATGGAAAATATATTATATATTTAATAACTAACTTTTTAGTATTCATGATTATATAATTAAAATATTATTCTTTTATTCATTCAACTTATGATAATTCGACACGTGACACTTTTTACCTCTGCTTTTATATATGTATATATATTGTGTTATGATATTTTAAATTATGACTTTAAATAATCTAAAACTTGTATTTATTAATTTGATGATTTATAGAGAGATTATTTTATTATTTTTGTACACATTAATATTTTAAGATGATGGAGATTTAGGCTCATGAGAAATTAGGACCCACCCTGGGGATGAAGGGTCCCATCTCAAAGAGAGGTTGGTGCTAGGAGTGTTCACCGGGTCAGATCGACCCATGAATCCGATGACCCGACCCGAACCGGTTCGGGTCGGGTCGGATCGGTGGTCGGGTCGGACCTGACCCGACCCGAACTCAACCCGACCATTGGTCGGGTCGGGTACGGATTGGAAAAATCCAACCCGACTTGACCCGACTCGACCCGACCCGATTGACCCAGCTTTTTATTTTTTTTAATTTTTTTCTTTTTATTTAAACTTAAGGTTATATTTGATTTAAAAAATTTTAAACAATTGAAATAAAATATTTTAAATGCATAAAATAATATTAAATATTTAGAAAACATATTTTATGCTTTTAAAATATTATTAAATAATAATTTTTTATATTAAATAAAATATAAAATAGTAAGAAAAAAATAAAAAAAGAAAATTGGGTGGTCGAGTAACCCGACCACCCGACCCGACCACCCGACCCGACCACCCGACCCGACCCGACCACCTGACCCGACCCGACCAAATTGGGTCGGATTTGTTCACGGGTCGGGTTCAACCCGACCCGTGAATGTCATGGGGCGTTTTTCCGTGACACGAAGCGTGAAGCATCGCGGCACCAGTGCCGCTCAACTTACAGCCCTCGACCGTTCAGCACCGAAATTATGGAACACATGCAGCCGTCCCGCACTGTGTAATATTGCGGAGTACCATGTTATCCGCCCTTAGGGCATTTATCTTGTAAGGCCGTCCTTATGAATGGCCAAGTAGGTGACATTCCCGTAGGGTACGTCTTTTGCATCTTCAATATGTAATAAGACTCCTATACTTACGGTACATTAGGAGGTAGTGCCTTCCGAGCCACAATTGTATGTTATATTTCATCATATTTAATACAAGTAAGCTTTCCTTTAATTCTAGTGTGATGGCCTTGAGCGTGGGGTGGCAACCCACATCGGTGCCCCTTCGTGGCATCCCGTGGTCCCTTCGTCGCCCCTTCGGACTTTAAGCGCCCAAGCGTCTACATTGGTGCCGCAGCGCACTAATGCCACGGTCTCATGATGAATAGTCTAACACTCTAGTCATGTCCGTGATTGAATGTCTATAAGAGCGACTCTCGGCATAGTCGTCTCGAACATAAAACTTTCGCTGCAAACTCAAAACAGGCTTGGCTAGGTGCCTATCCGCCTAGTCGCTGCACATGGTCTAGTGTCCGAGAATGATCCTGTGACAAGTGGTATCAGAGCAGTTCTTCCTGCTCGGATTACCCAGTGATGATGATTCGCTTGTGTCGTCGCAATGTGCCTTGGCGTAGGAAATGTACTTCTGCTCAAATACTTCATCACGCCCAAGCGCACTGGTACCATGGTCTTTGATCGTGGACGCCAACGACGAATGCGTGGCAAGCTTTCTCGCCGCACGCCCAGTCGTGCCCTGCAACATGTTCCTCATACACCCGTGTCGTGTCAAGGAACGTCCATCATGCATCATGATGGCGGACTGATCACTCCGCCTAACCGGGATGGTCATGCGTCGCTGACTCGGGTAGATCAACCACCCCAGGTATACAATCGGGAATCTTGAAGTGTTGCGTTGCGTCAAGAGTGGCCATATGCTCCGCATGATGGTCTTGCGCTATTCATACCATGAGATCGCTTACACAAGCATTGTGTAACTCGGAGGACCCGTCACATTCAGGGACTGTTGTTCATGCATTATCGTGACGACCTGACGCTGCTCGGTATTTTGTGACATCACATCGCATGCCCAGTCATGCAACATGAAGTGCACAACCGCTTCACAGGAGAAGTTGGCCCAAGTTTAAGCATCAAGGTTCATAGTCCCTTTCGGTGAAGGAATATCATCCTATCGGCTAAGGAACTTCAATCATAAGCATCTGTCGTGCCGCAGCCTTGCCTGCCATGCCACGATGACTTTCAAGGATAGAGCAAAGCATTGATTACTTACAAACACTCACGGACGAGCTGTCAGCCTTGTCTACCTCATCAAGTGTCGCCCCACAAGCGGCATAATGTCATCCATCAAGGGTTGGGACGAACCTGCTACATGCCAACATAAATTGACGGCTCAATTCAACGACCAATTTGACAAATGGTCTAAGCGTCGAGCATCGGCAAACCTTGGCATGCTGCTGTCAAGCGTTTCGCCGCCAACCAAAGGAGGAGTGCCCTTCCCTCTCGGATAGCGCCTCGAGTAATCGAAGCGGCCTCCAAGGATAGCAATCCAAATGTTTCGAAGGACACACTAGCGATGTCGTCCCTTCGAATGGAGATGAAGGTGATGTTGGGAGCTCATACCATGAGTTCACCAATCGCAATCCGCTTACTCAAGCGGAGCGTCTTCACGAACACTCGTGGTTCGTTGAAGACCCGGAATGGCTATTCTTTCACAAGGGTTAGCCGCCCGGTGGACAAGTATGTCAAAGGTGCATGATCCCTGCCGACAAGCATAATGGCATTACTTCGTCCAAGTTGCAGACGGACGAGTATCTAAGGACCTCTTCGTGAACGAGCACAATGATCTCGCTCCGTCCATACCCCAAGGTGTTGCCTAAACTTCAAAGGAGATCCCAGGATCGGAAGAAGGCATATCCCAAGAACCTTGCAAGATGTGGCAAACTCAGGATGGCGTTGCCATCGCGACAATGTGGAATGTGGCAAACATGCATCCCATCGAGACGTGGGACAGAGGAAGTGGCAGCTCACCAATTATGCAAGCCCTGACAAGTTGGGACTGAAGGTCAAGATTGCTTTATTCAGCATCAGCCAGATGGGCATGTTGAAGGAGGACGTGGAAGATAT
Organism: Pontederia crassipes; assembly: GCA_030549335.1. Lineage (NCBI taxonomy): Eukaryota > Viridiplantae > Streptophyta > Magnoliopsida > Commelinales > Pontederiaceae > Pontederia > Pontederia crassipes. Next base: position 74,801,472 of record CM060188.1, on the reverse strand, counting down.
CACCGAGCTCCGCCTACAGTGTTTCCAGGAGGATGAAGGCCTAGTGTTGGTATTCTTCAAGTAGAGGGGTTGAAGCTTTGGATTAGGACGGAGTTGGAACGACAGGATCGCCCAACTTCCGCTCGCTAGTCGCCGTTGCCAAGGCGTTCATGCCAAGACAAGTGCCATACCACCAAAGCCCTTGGGCAAGGGCAATGGTGGGGGAGAGAAGTGCAAGTCGCATAGAGGAAGCTATCATGCCAAAGATAAAGACAGCCCATCGAAGCAGGAGGATCGAGTTGAACCACAAGAATGTGGGGAGACTCCCGTCGCTCACTATAGCGACTTGAAGTGGACAAGGAAGAGAATGTCATATCCGAGAACCTTGCTCTACTTCGAACCATTGAGACATCAGACGACCGCCGAGGGTAAGGTGGTCCCGCACTCAACACTCGACGGATGAAGGACTCCATGTTGTAGCCATCTATAACTTGGAGACAGTGAGTTGAACCACAAGAGAACGTGGGGAGACTCTTTCGCCCACTATGGAGACTCGAAATGGACAAGGCATGGATTGTTACATCAAAGAACCTTGTCCCGCCTTAGGACCGTCGAAACATCAAGTGATCACCAAGGAGGAGGTGGTCCTGCGCTCTTCGCTCGGCGGAGGTATGGAAGACTCTACGTTGCAACCATTTGCAACATAGAGACGTTGAGTCAAAGCAAAGAGACCTGAAGCATCCTGAAGTATCCGTGAGAAGACTCTTGTCGCTCATCATAGCACCCAACGCACCCGAAGCAGACAAGTTGCAAATGTCGTCATAAAAGAACTTGTGCTGTTTCAAGCCGTCGAAATTCAAGAACGATCATCGATGGTGAGATGGTCCTATACTTCGCATTCGACGGAAGAGAGGCCTTATGTTGCGACCATCCGCAACATGAAGGTATCGAGTCAAGTCATGCAGGTCGAATGGCGACTCTTCATCGTGTTCTGCACGACTCTGGAGCAACTCTTTTTCAAGTTATTCCTGAAGGCATACAAGAGTTGTTTCACCCCAAAGAAGCCAAATCACACAAGTTGACGCTGCGCAAGTCGAAGAGAAGTGAAGCCAACAGAGACTTGATGGATGGATAGTTGCTTGATGAAGTCAGACCGCTCATGGCGGACTCCACTAGTGCTGCACAAGTGATGACCCCGGATTGAACGAATGATCAGCAAGCGAAGCATGCCTGAGGGAGGAGTCCTCAGCGAGACCCCAAGGAGCGGGCATTCCTGGCGTTGCGCAATGTTGGTGAAGTAGAAGTCAAGGCAAATAAGACAGAATTGAACGAGACAAGCGAAGTCAAGACTGAAGACGAAGGCCCTGAGGAAGTCCGGACAACGACGTCGGGGGCGTCGTCGACTTTGGTGGGGGAGAATGTCACGGGAGTTTTCCCATGACACGAAGCGTGAAGCCTCGCGACACCAGTGCCGCTCAACTTATAGCCAAGTAGGTGACGTTCCCGTAGGGTACGTCTTTTGCATCTTCAATATGTAATAAGACTCCTATACCTACGGTACACTGGGAGGAGTTCACTAGTGCCTTCCGATGCCCTATTGTATGTTATGTTTCATCATATTTAATACAAGTAAGCTTTCCTTTAATTCTAGTGTGATGGCCTTGAGCGTGGGGTGGCAACCCACATCGGTGTCCCTTCGTGGCATCCCGTGGTCCCTTCGTCGCCCCTTCGAACTTTAAGCGCCCAAGCGCCTGCATTGGTGCCGCAACGCGCTAATGCCACGGTCCCATGACGAGTAGTCCAACACTCTAGTCATGTCCGTGATTGAATGCTTATAAGAGCGACTCTCGGCATAGTCGTCTCGAACATAAAACTTTCGTTGCAAACTCAAAATAGGCTTGGCTAGATGTCTATCCGCCTAGTCGCCGCACGTGGTTTAGTGTCCGAGAATGACACCGTGACATGAACACCCCTAGTTGGTGCTATCTCTAATTGAGGATAAGATTTTACTTATCTTATCTCAAACTTCTTTTTACGATCAATAGAATATGACTAGAACTTGATTTGAAGACATTATTAGTAAGTAATATATTTAGTTAATTTCTTTATTACTTCTTAGATATAATTTTCTTATATGCACCAAAATTATGAACTTATATATTTTTTTCTTTAAACTTATCTCGATTTAATACTTAGATCATCCTATAAATATCTATCCGAAGTCATGTTAACTTATTTTTTAATTCTAAAATGTCCATTTTATCGTTACTTCCTTAATACAAAATAATTCAATAAAATAAAATAAAATAATCAACATGGGTAGAAGTATTATTAATAACTGCAAAAATTATTCCCACATTGTTATTCTTAACATTTTTTGTATTTAAAACGTAGGAGTAAAATTGATACTTCATAATTACTAAAAGTTAAGTTGAAATAAGTTGACAAAATTTTGGATGAAACTTAATGGAAGCACCAAGTATCAAATAAATTTATGGTTTATGATTAGATTCAGAAGAGTTATAGTTGATTTGTGGGAAGAAAATTACCTATATAAGGAAAAAACTATTTATGAATAAAAATATCAAAAGTCAATAATAAAATAAACTTCATTTATCTTGTTTTCTCATATACACAATACTCAATGACAAGCCATAAATAAAGAATTAAATATCAAGCGATGCTATTTGGAGAGGATATTTCACTATGAATGTTCTTCCTAGCTATGTAATATTCACAATATTATAAGGTCAGATAATAAATAAAAGATATATCTTTAAGGAATAATTAATTGAGAGAGGATAATACTACTATTAATTTTCTTTCTCTCCCATGTCAATGAATCCTTGAGGGATGATAATAATTCTACTATAAATTTCACAACAATAAATGTCAACCAATGAATGAGAAAATCTCAAATGGTGATTATTTGATGTAGAAGAATTGTACTATGAATAATTTTCTTTTTAAAAGTTCAAAATTACTAAGGGTCAAAATATATTAAATAGGAAAACAAATTCCCAACAGGTGGATATTTACGGGGTGAGAATTTCACTATGAATTTTATTCCTCTCTCATGTACTTTTCTTCCTTTTTCAGATGTTACATCCAATATCCAAAATTAATATAAATTTATTTAATTTTGATAGTAGTTGTTGTCATTTCCATTTTTATAAACTTTGCCATATTTGTCTGTTAATGTTATAATAATGAAATATTATGTTGTAATATTTTTAGTTAATACTCTTCAAATAATTTAATATATGTATTGATTGTTGTATTAAATTTTAAAAGACTTATTTTATTCATTGTTATGGATATTTGTGTAAAACATTATGAAAATTCAAGATCTCCATTGTCTCTGCCCAATGATGCCATATCTAATTGGAGGAGTAAGCCTAGACACTATTAAAGGTAATCACTAGCCATTTACTTATAAGTAATCTTTCTATATCACTCTCAAGTTAAATTACTTGGTGCACCGTAATATGAATTATCTAGAAATGCACATTATTTGTGAAGTGACAATCCATATTATTTAGTAGGAGACGTCAATCCATGTTGTCACTCAAATAATAATATGAATTTATTTTCTTTTCATTTCAGCATTTTTCAATCTTAGGAAAATGAAACATGAAATAATATAAAAAATTATATAACAACAACAAAAAAAGTATTACTGCTATTATTATCATAATTAATAATATTAAATTATTATTCAGATGGCTTACATATTATAATTAATTATTATTTTGAATATTACATATATTTATTACCATTATTTTCATTTAAAAATATATAAATATACTTATTTAATTTATTAATTTTATAATTTCTTTGTTCAAGCTAGATTAAATAAACTTTAACTTGATATTAGTGATAAAGAGTATTTTAGTAAAAATTATGCATTACATAATAATCTTTTATTGTAAGTAAACAATGTCATTTGAGTTGCTTGAGAGATTACTTGTACGTAGTAAATAAGATAATGTACATTAGTAATAATTTATTAAGGGGAAATCTTTATGTTAGTAACGTAAAGTGTTAGGTAATATGTAAATTGCTACATAATATGGATTCACCTATTTATATCGAAACCCTTAACATAGAAGTTTGCAAGTAATATGCTTGGTTATTTTATTTAATAACCCTTCAAGTAAAAGTTTTTCACATATGATTCCAGGTTATAAGCTTATCTTGATTTGACACTTAAGTTCTTATGTCAACATCCATCAAAATTTTTTAATGAGTATAAAACTAGTTTTTCCATTATTTAAAAATGATCATTACATGTAAAAATGTTTTTAATAATTACGAATACTATTATTATGTTGTTATCTTTTTAATATTTTTCTTATATTAAAAAGCAAAAAAATGATATTTCATAATTGCTAAAAAAGTTAGTTGATGGTATTTTGGATGAAACTTGACAAAAATGTCATGTCAAATCCAAATCAATTTGTTAAAATTAAGGTTAGATGTGAAGTTTTTTTTTAAAAAATATAGTAAACTTGTACAATGATTATCACTTGCATAAGAAAATATTTATGAGTAAACGAACCAAAAGTTATAAACGGAGTACTAATGATCGGGCGATAGCTTATTTGATAAAGGAAGATTATACCTCGAAAACTCTTAGGGGATGTTTGGTTGTGGGTTATAAGCTAGAATATCTCAATAATATCGAGAGTATAGTCAAACGCGAGCAGACTAAAAATAACTTGATGGAGGATTATTTGGTATAGGAACATAATAAGAATAAGGGACTTGTTCTTGCTGTTTCATCCAAACAATTCAACGTTAAGAATAATAGAAAAAACATGAACGAAACTTGTTGATTGTCTCGAAAAATCAAAAGTAGAGATAAAATTTTGTGTTGCAAGTGAGAACAAAATGCATTGTTGAAGAACTTCCTTATTCGTATATATATCCAGAACATTTTAATTCTTTCACCAAAAAACCTCTAGGTTAGGGACGAGCCTAGGTCACAATCTTAAGGGGGGGGGGGGGGGGGGGGGGGGGGATGGGCAGAATATAAATACGAATTAATATAAACACATAAAAAATAGCTGCCATTTTTCATTAAAATGGTTTCAAATTTTGGTTACACAAGATATCAAAACATATAGCATCGCTCTTTCAAATCGCGAAAGTAATTTATAAGTGAATCCACACTAAATCTGTAACGCCCCCAAATCGCACCCTCCACGCGACAGAATACATTTCGAAGACGCTATGGGTCATCCTTACGTGTACATGACCAAAAAGAAGACTTTGATTGGTCAACTCCACATCATATAAAATGAAAGTCTCATCATTAAATAATATAATTAAAGAGTATGACATCTTAAAATGCGAAAAACTAATAAAGAACTTTATATGAGTCCAAAGGAAACTAGTACATCAGCTAAGTGTGGAAAGATAAATCTATCCTATCATCTAAAGGACTCAATACTCATGTGCAGCCACCTATGAGCTCGATCTGTCACAATTGGCAACCTTCATCATTAAAATCTGGTCCTGCATTTAAGAACATGTAGGGGAGAAACCTCCTTATGAGTTTTGCAACTCAGTATGGAAGTATGGTAAAAATAATCATAACATCATGATATTAGACATGAATAATAAGAATATCATCACCATATAAATAGAAAATAGACATCATCATCATATGAGTAAAATAACTCATGTAACTTGCCATCTGAATATGAGATTACTATGATCATAATAAATTCATAAAATAAGTTGTCATCTTCTTGAGATTATAAGATTAAAGATTAGGATAGATCAAAATAAATCATCATACAATGACAAACGTCGATCATCATGATTATGAGGTCATCATCATATAAAGATTCATGAGAGATAATTGTATGAACATAATATATTTTGATTAAATAATAAATTAAGAGATCATGGAAAGATCATCATAAATGTGACAAGAGCCACTAATCATTATGAAGAGATTTCATTATTAATATGCTTCATCTTCTTCATCATCTTATTATTCATTTTTGACTTATAGTGGGATATATTTTAACCCACTGGGAGGTCTGCCTCAACCCGCCCATCATCGTCATCATAACTGACAGCGTCAGCCCATAACTGATCATAGTCAGTCAGCCCATAACTGATCGGAGTCAGTCCAAACCTGGTCATCATTAGTCCATCATAAAAAGAGTTCTGCATTTAACGTTTTTCATCTTTTATCTTGCAACTTTTAATTTATCTTTATTAGGACATAAGGATTATGATCAAGATTTGATCATCATAAGAAATGATCAACGAATCATATTGATCAAGAGTCCTAATCATCATCATCATCATCATCATAATTATATAAGACTGAATTAGAGCTACAAGTTAGGATCACGAAGAGAAATGCATAAACATCTTAGTCACCATCATAGAATGAATCAGAATTGATGGTATGAATCAATATTGTCATAGAAGTGATCGAAATTAAGTCATCATAAGGGGGTCATATAGATCATCACCATTAGTAAAGGTATAAATACCATAATCATTTTCATGACTTGGATCAAGATTAACTACATGAATCAGGAATCCAGAGATCATAAAAATCATCTACACAACATCGAAACCCGAGCCGAGTTCTTAGGACATCATTCTCAGAAAATTGGGTTAAACCCAGGCCGGGTTCGGGTTACACCCAGGCCGGGTCGTTGTTGAGTTGGGGCAACCATCGCGCCCAATATCTTCATCGTGCGTGGAACTCGGGCCGAGTTCGTCTGGTTGCAGAGCTCGGGGAGCGTCGGCAATGACGGATCCGTGCCGAATTCACAAAACTCGGTCCAGAATTGAACATGCTCGGGCCGGATTGTAGAGAACCCGGGTCGGATTTCTCTTTCATAGAAACTACGTGGACACGTAGTACACGTTCCGATCGTCTTCCCGGTGATGGCCGACATCAATAATCATTATAAATCATGGTACTGTGACTAGGAATCAAGTAGGCATGCTTCAATTCTAAAAATCAAGATTCTATGATGAATCTACCCTAGTTCCATACCTTACAAGCTTCTGTCCAAGAAACTATTTACTCTATTCTTCTTCCTTGGTTTGTTCCCTTGGCTTCGTACATGTTCCTCGTCCTCCCTGTTCTCTCGTACAATGAGGCGCCGTCAATTTCTTGGAGGAGGGGGAGGTGTGCGTGAGGGAGAAATCCAATAAGGAGGGCACGGTTTGGATTTTTATGGAGGAAGGAAATATGACTTTGAGTTGGACAGGTGGTTAAATCCTTTTATTTATCATAACCTCAATTCCTCTCTCTCTTATCTTTTTTGTCTCGGTTTCAAACTTTTATCTTTCTTATATATTTTTTTCTTTGTCTAACCATCTCGGTCTGGGGCATTACAAAATCTTTCAGCAATTTCTTTTTCTATATAAACTAATAAAAAATCTGAAAGAAATTCATCTTCAATTTTTTTGCGAAGCTAGTTTTTGATAATACTCATCACCGAAAAAGATTTCTATGTTGTGACTGTGAAAACTGGAAGAGTGAGAACAAGAGTCGCTATTCTATACACTAGTAGATAAATGTGAGATTTCTTTGTTTTCATCAACCATTCACTTAATTCAGATATAGTTGAGAGCTCCTTGAAATCGGCAAGCTGTCTCACATGATCAAAATGTTCAAGTTGCATCTTTACTTGCACAATTTCATGTTCAGAAAAATCTTAAGAATAATATTTGCATACTAATTGATGAGTATTATCAATCTTGAATGATGTGTGCATATCCCTTGAATATAAAGCTGAACTACGAATCAATAGCTCCTTAGCTTGATCATTGAATTTGTTGTTCAATTCTTCTAATTGAGAATCTATCACAACATTGGAAATATCATTTCTGTAGTGATGCTCCATTGTTATGATATCTTGTTCATGCCAAGATTTTCTTCTAGAAACATAAGTGACATGTAGATCTAGAAATGGTATGCTAACTGCCTCACAAAATTTTTTCACTATAATAATTAAATCATTCCATCCATCATCCCTTAACTTTTGGAGAAGAATCTTAGTAGATGAAACAAGATGTACATTTACATAACAAATCAGAAATGCTAAGAACTTTTCTCATAAGATAGTGAAAACAAACTCAAAAGATGTTAATGCTTCGTATGTCGCATCTACATCTCCACGTTGAGTAGAAGTAGCACCATCATCAATAATGTTAAAAAAAACTTCACATTTTTTAGTAAGCATATTGATCAAGCTAGAAATAGATCTAAGATGTGAATTCCATCGAGTGTCTCCTAATCTTTTGATTAAGTCATTTTACACTTTGAATTTCATCAATATCAAGTAAAAAAGTAGTATTTGCAGCATGAACAACTTTTAGTTGATCATTGCGCTTAGATGATACACCAATCATATTAATAATGGAACTTAACTTGGTAAAAAAATGATGAATGTATAGCACATCTTTTGAAGCAACAACTAATGCTAATTGTAGGTGATGTGCCATACAATGAACATAATATACACAAGGACATACATTTGAAATTAAAGCTTGCAACCCATTCCACTCATGTCTCATGTTACTTGCACCATTGTAACCTTGTCCTCGAATATTTTGAATGTCAAGATTCTGTTGTGATAAGACCAAAAAGATTGCATCCCTTAATGTATGTGCATAAGTCCATTTTTGTATCCTTTACATGCACAAGTCCAAAAAAATCTTTCTTTCACACATCTATTTTTGTCGACAAATATTAATACAATAGACATTTGCTTCTTTTTTGACTCATCTCAAGCTTCATAAACTACAATGCAAAATTTAACATCACCAATTTCTTCAAGAATAGCTTTCTTCATTTTAGTTGACAAAACTTGCAAAATTTCTTTTTGTATTTTTGGTCAAGTGTAAAAAGCATTCTGTGGAGCTTTGTATAAAGCTTTTCCAACTTTATCATTATAAGATATCATCAAATTCAATAGTTGGTGAAAATTTCCTAATCTCTGTGAAGCTTTATATTGATCATTACCTCTGAAAGCACATCCTTGACATGCAAACCATCTTGCTACATCAATAGAAGCCTTTAACTTGATTCTATTTTCAATAATTTGTTGAGATGTAAACCTTTGAATTTGATTTTGAATATATGAAGATTCATTAAGAAGATCCACCCATGCTCTTTCAACATTATGATGAGGAGAATTGAGTTCTTTTCCAGTATGTGCCAAAAATGCACAATTTTTGCCATCCTTTACCCTTTTCCAATTTCAAAATTCATCTACAGTGAAAGCATTTAATCCAAGAGGTCTATATTTCTTATGAAATATAAAACAAGGAAGGCAAAATGCTACACATTTAATTGGAGAATATTCCAACCAGGATGGAAATAATTTATATTGTATGCTTGGAATTATCTTTGAAGTTTTTCTCCAGATTCTGGATAATCTGAAAGAATATGTTGATATGGACCAACTTCAATATAGGCTCCTTGAATTTCAACTCACATTTCTATGGGGTACTCCCATATGTTGGATCAAAATTTTAATGATATATAAAATTATATTTTGATGATATAAATCTCGAAAGATTCAATACTAAAAAAGTTTAAAGAAAAATGGTTGACTTTATGAACTACACTTTGATTAAATAATTTAAGAGATCATGGAAAGATCATCATAAATGTGACAAGATCATCATGGAAAGATCATCATAAATATATTATACCATCTGACTTTATGAACTACACTTTAATTAAATAATTTAATATGATATTGTTAGATTTTGAATGAATAATAAATATCAAAATTATAAAGAATCCTATTAGCTATCCATAGAATCTAAGATTATATAATTTGGATAACTGTACAAAAAGTTATGCTCAAAATAGTGCAAGTCGGTCAATTTGGCGGTCGAAGCAAAGAAGGCCGATTGAGACAATACTGGTCAACTGAATAGAAGATGCTGGTCAACTGATGAATACTGAGTCTGTCCCAGTTGATGTCGAGATGATACCAATCGATGTATCGGTCGACAAACCGGTTGACTAATTAAGCACAGGAGTTGAAGAAATCGCGCAACGGTCAAATTTAAAGGAAGAATTTGTGGAACAATTTCTGAATGAATTTTTCACGTACTATAGCCTATAAAATGAGTGCCAAAACCAGAAGCAAAGACATTCATCCAAGTCTTGAAGAAAAACTTCAAGTTATCAAAAGAAGGCATTTTCCTTAAAGTTTTCATTTTAAGTTTTTTTTTCTCTTCTCCTCTTGTGAGCTTAGCATTGTAAAAGGGAGAAACATTTTTATTTAGAAAAATATTGAGAGATCTCATGTGTAAAAAAAGTTCAAAATCTTGCCTCTTGATCGAGAGAAAAGATTAACTTCATTTGAGAAGAGGTGAGCCTTATCTCTCGAAACGGAGAAAAGACGATGGTGTAAAGGGCTTTCTTCCTTACCCCATTTGGAACAAAGGAAGTGATTCTAGTGGAATCTCCGGCGGTCTCGATGTCGTGAAGTCGGGGCAGGGATGTAGGCTAAGGTGTGACCGAACCTCGTCAACAACCATCGTGTGTTTATGTTTGATTTTCTCTCTCTCTCTCACTCCCTCTCATATTATGCTTATGATCTGACTTGATATGCTTTTAGTTAAAAATTTGTGAATTAATTTTAAGCTTCCGCGATGATTTTTATAAATTCGATACTTCTATGTTTAGTACCAATTCACCCCCCTCTTGGTACCCTTTGGGATCCAATCATTGGTATCAGAGCGGGTTGTTCTTATTTTAATATCAAATCATTTTAAAACAATCATTTTAAGATTTGATCGCCTGTTTTAGGATTTAACAATCTTTAGAGCTATGGCATCAAGTGGATATAATTTTTTCAAAGGACAATCAATTAGTCGTCCTCCCCTTTTAAATGCATCAATTTTTACATATTGAAAAATTAGAATTTAAGGATACATTTGTTCTATTGATATTGATATGTGGGACATCGTTGAAAAATGTTATTATCTTCATGAAAAATTATCTACAAATTCTAAAGAAAGAAAAGTTTTTTGCAAAACTTGATTGGAAAGTCAAAAACATTTTTTATTGTGCCTTGGATTCAATGGAGTTGAATCGGATTTCAAATTGTGAAACTGCAACCGAGATTTGGGAGAAACTCATCACTACCTATGAAGGAACTAACAAAGTTAAAGAATCTAGATTGAATATTTTAACTCATCAATATGATTCTTTCAAAATGAATAATAATGAGTTCATAAATGATATGGTTGCACGATTTAAATGATATTGTGAATGACTTAGCCTCCTTGGATGAACCATGAACTAACCCCTCAAAAGTGAAAAAGATTATCATGTCTCTCTTCTCGAAATGACATACGAAGATGACTGTGATCGAAGAAAAACAAATTGGATTTCGATGATCTAATTGGTTCACTTCTAACCTATGAGATCTCAATCTAAGAAGATCAAGAAGAAAGAGCCCCCAAGAAGAAAACATTGGCATTGAAAGCAATTACAAAAGAAGAAGACTCAAGTGAAGAGGAAGTGGACGAAAAGAAACTCACACTTTACACAAGAAAACTAGATAAGTATATTAAGTTGGTAAAAATAAAAGACAAGAACGAGAAGCCAACAAGGAGATCATACAAACACCATAAAGAAAAAAAATCTCAGAAAGGTAAAAAGAAAAAAATATGAAGAATCTAGTAAAACAAGTGGTTCATCAAGCTCTTCTAGTGACAAAGCATACATATGCTTGATGGCACATCACGACGAGGTAATTTCTAACTCTTCAAATTCAAATTATGACTCATCAAACTCTTCCGAAAAAAATTCTTTCTTTAGATGTGAATAAAGAACTATCCTCTCTTATAAAAACAAAGTTTTATAAGATTAAAAGGGGGAGATTGTTGGAGCAAAGTTTTAATGATATATAAAATTATATTTTGATGATACAAACCTCGAAAGATTCAATACTAAGAAGTTTAAAGAAAAAGGAATGCCTTTATGCACGACACTTTGATTAAATAATTAACTATGTTACTATTGAATTTTGGGAATCATAAATATCAATGTAGAGAATCATGTTAGCTAAAATCATAAATATCGATTTTAAGCTCCCGCGACGATTTTTGTAAAATCGATACTTTTGTTTTTAACACCAATTCACCCTCCTTCTTGGTGTCCTTTGGGATCCAACACCATATTTGTTGTCGTACACCCGGATCACGCTCTAATAAATTAATATAAAATGTTTCACCAATAGAAATTTTTTGAGTTTTTGTTGGATTGCTATTAGAATCCAAATGATCAATACGAGAGGAAATATTTGATTGCTCAATTGAATTTGATGTCTCAACATTCTTTCTTTTGAAAGAAAACATCAATGGTTGATGTATTTTTCATCTATAAGATATAGAAAATTGTAAAAATTAAACACACACACACACATATATATATATATATATATATATGAAATTATAAAATTATTCAGCAAATTAAAATGAATTTCAATAAAACACCGACCAATATAGTGTATTTACCTTTCCTTTTTGCAATATTCTATTTAGCCGGATACAATCCACAATGTTTTATGCTTTATTAAAAATCTGTAAATGGACAATAAAGATCAAGTAAATGAATAATAAAAATAAAATAAATGTAAAATAAAGATCATGATAGGAAAACTTTAATATGATTTCTTGTTTCATGTCACTTCTTTAAAATAATAGTAGTTTTCTATTAACACAAAAATTAACTCTCTTGTGTGCATAATTGCATAAATCAGGTGAACATGCAAATTACAAAAGATAACTGCACAACTACGAGGTTTGCATGATCTTTGCATCTTGTATCAGCAACATATACCAATAAATCTCATTAGATACAATACGTAATACATATTGAATGCCAATAAATTCTACTAAATGAAGAATATGAGCTTGAATAATGAAAATGGTGAAGTGAATGGGCCCAAAACTTATTAATAAGTGGCAAATCCTCAATGATTTAAATGCTTGAGTGATTTAAATGCCAATAAATTTACTGTTCAAATTCTTTATATTCATTCAAAGATGCAAAGGACAAAAAAAATCTCAGCTCAAAACTTTACTTAATCCAAAAATCCAAAAACAATTTGAAAGATATTACAAAGATAAGGTTCGACATTGAAAATACATAACAGATTACAAAAATAAATAAGTTTAACAAACCTTATTATCTAATCCTTCTCGAGTTGCCTCAATCACTTGTCTTCTTGCTCTGTACTCCTTGCTCCTCCCCAAAATGTTGTCAGCTCTCTGAACTAACACGTAACTTTTTCCAATCTTTTCTTTAAGTTGGGAGGGGCCATATTATTAAAACTTCTATACATATATATTATATTATAATATATAGTAATAAGCTTTCAAAAAGTTGGGGGGAGGGGGCATGGCCTCCTAACATTGAATGAGTCCGTCCCTGTTCTAGGTGTTACATCCAATATTCAAATTTAATATAAAATTATTTTAATTTGGATAATAGTTGAATGATTTTCAAGTTTGTTTAAAACTTTTTATATGTGTCTCCTAGTGTTGTAACGACGAAATATTATGTTGCAAAATTTTTTAATGCATAGGATATGAATATTTTAATATACATATTTATTATTATATTATTTTTTAATATATATATTCTTATAAAAATAATGAGAAATCAAAATTCATTTCAAGAATTAGGGACCCACCCTAGAGATGGGATAGGGTATCCAACCCCAAACAATGATTGGTGCCATCGTTACTTGAGAATGAGTTTCACTCGTTTTGGGAATTTGATTAGACATCATGAGTTTAGCCTATTTTAAAAGTATTTACATAAGGTCCTTAGTAAATAATATACTAAGTTATTTCGTGTAGCACATTCCCATTTAAAAGTTTCTTAACTAACTTTAAATTATAATTTTTGTATATAAAGTTATCTCAATTTGACACTTAAATATCCAAAAAATTATATCAACTTATTATTTTTAAAGAGACTGACTAGTTGGTTTTACCATTACTTCTAGGGTGTTCACCGGGTTGAGTCGACCTGGTGAATACGATGACCCGATACGACCTAGTTTGGGTCGGGTCCAATATTGTCACGACCAGACTGGACAACGAATCGAAAAGGCTTCGTTTCAGATCGGACCGATTAGTAATAAAATATTATTATTTAATATAATCTATCAAATTTAGACATGTACAAAAAAAAATTAGACACAATAAGTTAAAAGATTGTAATGAAATGACATCGTAATATTTTAAATTCTAACAAGTAATACCAAAATAATAGACATTATTAACTAACAACAAGCCAACAAGTAATTTTAACTTGTAAACTTAAGTTCATGTGGCATAACTTCAAAATTCAAATTCAAATTTCATATATCCATAACTTTAATTTCATGTGTCATAATTTCAAAATCAAAGTTCAAAGTTCATAAGTTCACATCTATAACTTCAAGTTCACAATCGCATCCTATAACTTCAAAATCAAAATTCAAGTTCACAATCTCATGCCATAACTTCAAGTTCAAAGATCAATTAAATTCTAACACAACCTACAAGTTCATATATTCATGACTTAAAATTCAAAATACAATTTCAAATATCATTCTCTTCTGAAATAATCTTCATCTTCTTGTGGAAAAGAATTCAAGTTAAAGTTCATATCTTATGATGTGGAGAATTATACCCTATATTTTCATCACTATTTTGCATGCATATAACGCTCATTCTATGTAGTTATTCCCTAACAAGTATGTGTATATACCACCAATTCAATGCATGATGAATATTCTCCGCATGAACTCACACATTACCAGTTGATAGCTCTGTCGACTCATTTTCAAATTGAATCTTATTTTGTTTTTGCAGGAGAGCTGATGAGCTCCAAGGATGAAGTTGAGCGACCGAGCCATGCACTTTTATCTGCACCAAGGATTGATGTTTGTTGCGAGAGTGAGGAAAAAGCCAAGCAACACAACATCAAACACCCTCCACAACATGGGGACCAGTCAAGCTCCTTCATCACCCAGGTGCTAGGGAGCTTTCCCAAGCGGCAGAGAGGACCATTGTGGAGCTGTCGAGCCTTCAGAGGACAGGAGCAGGTGCCAACAAAAAGGATAGAGGTGTAGGACAAAAGGAGAGGAGGAGATATATAAGGAAATGAGGACGTCTTTTAGGGGACAAGGGTTTTTTTTGTGAGAAAGGAGAGATAATCAAGCACAAGGGGAAGTGAAGGAGAGAAAGCAAGTCTGAAAATAATGCCTTTAGCAATTCGGGGAGAAGAGCGTATTCTCCATATATTTTGTAACTAACCAGCCATGCTGAGGCCGGGAGGTATCGATGCGATTTGAATTCGAATGTTCTCTAGCTGCGTTTTATCTGGGTTTTGGTCACGAACAATATCGAGCATTGATGCTTTTCTGAGTTATTGATATTATGCGATAGTTCCTTTGGTTTAACTGTTTAATCCTTTATCTTTTGATTTACATACGGATTTGAGCCTCAAGAACTATCTTCACTTTGCACCCCCACCCGTAGGGACAATACAATTTCCATCACGATCGAACATAGAGAAATCTAGCCTAAGGTGAAGATAGTTCCATGCATGGTTCCTATGCGTTTCGTGTTTGCATCTAATAGGAGAAGTTTTCTGAATTATTTATTGCCTTGCACCCCCGACCATAGGGATAATATAGTCTCTATCACGATCGAACGTGGAGAAATTAAGCCTAAGGCAAGCAGGAGTTCGTGATTTTAGTTTTCGCAAGATCAACGATGGATTCTTAACTTATTTGAGCTTGACGTTGTTCATCCTCTGAATCGCGACCTCAAAAGGTTTCATTCCTTCGAATTCCAAACAATAAACAATCGAATTGAGTCAGGGATTTGGTATTAACTTAAACGATTTCAAAGGATGCCATATGCCTCTATTAATCATCGCTGTGTTCAACGTCTTTATCTTCTCCTTCGAAAATGTCTAGCCATTTTGAAGAGATCGAGACTATGGATTCTGCCCGAGAGGGTGATTCCACATTCCCCTGAGACGAGCGTGAGTCGACTGCAACCCACTTGCCTCAGGCATATTTCTTAGAATGCATAGAATTTGGTGGATTCGAGACTTGAGCTCTAATCCTTAGAAAAGCTCATTTCGTACCATGGCAATCACATGTCCTATTTCTATGTACGAATCCTTCTCTTGCACGCAAACATAGGCTTTTCACCAACTCGAACGTGTTTGTGGGAATCGTGCGTCTCCATCGCGGTGATTCACCGGATATACACGTGAAAAAGGAACTCCGTTACCTTTGCCATAACACTCTAAGCTAAAGAACGTTGAGTTTTATAGCATCGACACCTCCCATAAGTCCTTAGCACGCTTCATTATCATACTGCTTCACATCTCCTTAGTGCACTAATCATTTGATTCTTACAACATTTTCTCTTTACACACAGAAAACCTCAAAAATATACTTTGGTTTACTTTTGTGTTTTGTCGTCATTTTTCTTTACCTCTTCCTTTCAACAGTTATATTTCCAATTAGATTTGCTCTGAAAGATTTCTCTAAGATCTAGTTGACTTCACTTCCCTGTGGATCGAACCTCAAGTACTACAATAATGCACCGTACGCTTGAGGATCACATTTCTATAGTGTAGAGAGATTATAAATTTTTGAAACTTTATTCATATTGTTTTATGTATTCAAGGGTAACACGTCGGAGCATAGGTTAGACTTGTGTCATAGAGGCCTTCACCTCTCCTTATTCGAACGATATTCTCTATACACACTTTATGCGAGTCAGCTTCAATCCTTTCTTCTTGTACATCACCTTGTATAAAAAAGATAAATTCATAATATACAATAATGAACTATAATCAACTACTAGAATGACACATAACGGAAATAATCATTTAAATTTTTACCTTCTTGTGTACCAACTTTTGGAATATCCAAACCATTATAAATCATTTTTCCAATTCATCATAATCAAGTAATGGAGTATCTTCATCTTTGACAATCTAATAATCAATCTCCTCCATGCTCTCATAATCAATGGGATCAAGAAGAGATTTCTCCTTATTAAGAGCCCTATAAAACAAAAAAAACATATATAACCAATCAAATATGAACTATAACTCTTTTAAGTAATAACTTTTTCTTAACACATACCTATTTTTCACACTCAAGGTATAAAGAACATACACAAGATCATTTAATCTCTTGTGCTCTAACTTATTTCTCTTCTTTGAATGTATCCTTTCAAATACACTTCAATTTCTTTCACAACTAGAAGTAGATGAAGTTTGACTTAGTAGTTGAATTGTCAATTGTGATATTATTGGAGCATTAAATTCAAAACTACGTCACCATTGATCTGCCATAAAAAATAATATAAAAATATTAATAACACTTAACAAAGTTAATAATATAAAAAAATTATAAAAATGAGATTGTTACTTGGTCCTAAATCTTTAGCTATTTCAATAGCTAAGTAATTACCAAAACTTAGCATTCGATCATGATATAGCCAACTTTGTTTCAAAACTTTAGTTTTTTATGTGTAACAAGTGTATCCAATACATCAAGCCATCCTTGTTGCACTTCAAGTTTGATACAAAAGTTTTCTTTGCCATAATAAAATGCAGGATTCAAAAAATATGCAGCATAAACCAATGGTGGTTGGCTCAACCGGTTAGCAGGGTTGAACCCCAAGCGCTAGTGCTAATAGCCCTAGGTTCGAGTCTTGGAGTCGCTCCTTGGTTAGAGAATTACCCTTTACTACTCTATCTTCTCGGCTCCAAATTAGTTAAGTCCTAGTAACTTTGGACACCGAAGGCCTCCTGTCACTGGGCCGGCACCCCAAAAAAATGCAACATAATGAATCTTTATACGAAGCTGATTATCCCATCTTAATTGTTTTCTTTGCTCTGTAGATGCCGCCATAGACAACCAAGAGAAGGTCTGTTATCTCCATCAACAATTCTTAGTAATCGAACCAAAGGAGGTACCACTTGCACAATACACCACAAACATGTCAAAATCTATTATCCAAGATAATGTCCATGACAACTCTAGCTTTTTTTTATCCTTGTAGTATTTTGAATTTGAAAAATCTGTACTTGTCACTAAAGTTTGCAAATCAATTTTGTGTTCATAATGCTTTTTCTTAATCAATTTTGTGTTCAATGCAATAAAAGTTATTGCAAAACGAGTTGCTCCAGAACGTAAAATTTCAGTCCAATTTAGCCTTTTTCTTAACCATGCAAGTAAAAATGGATGATTGTGAACAAACTTTGTTACCTTGCTTGCTTTTTCTATCAAGGTAATCACAAGCTTCATTTTGCCAAGATCTCCTAAAATCAAATTCAAACAATGTGCAGCACAAGGAGAGACCAAAAGATAGTAGGAAACTTTTCATTCAACAATCTACGTGCGGCGTTGTAATTTGCAACATTATTTGTAACCAAGTGCATAATATTTTCCACTCCAGCAAATTCAAACAATTCCATAAATAAATTACAAATATTTGTGACATCTTTAACAATGTCAGAAGCATCAAATGATCTAACAAAACAAATTCCTTTTGGAAAATAAATGAGAAAATTGATTAGTTGTCTATTCTTTCGATCCTGCCAACCATCACCCATGATAGTGCAACCGGTTTCTTTCTAAGCACTTCTAAAAGTTTCAACCAATAATCTTACCTCCTTTTTTATATCATACAATAACTTGGTTCTAATAAAATGATAAGAAGGTCCTCTGTATCCCGGACCAATAGCAACAATAGCATTTATCATGGATTGATAATAAACTGAATTTGCATAGTTAAATGAAATACAACAATCATAAAAGAATCTAGCAATAGCCAAATCAGCTCGATATATAGAATCTTTACATATCAAAGCACTTTTAATGCAAGGTTGTGCGCCATGACTTGCCCTTGGAGCAAAAAAACTCGTTGCATTTGTTATTTCCTTCCCTTTCCCTTTTGCTTGACTAGAAATTATTGCGACTTGTTCTTGTGAACATCGTGCATCCATGTGTAGCTGTTGATTAGAATTTTCTTCATCTCTTTGATCAAGTGTTTTTTTTATGCAGATGCAGCTTTCAATTGCTATCCAAGAAGATACTTCACCTCATAGCTAACTTTAGGACATGGCATTACATTTACAAAAAAATTAGTAATCACAACAATATAATTATTACAAAAAATTAGTAATCACATTTACAACAAAGGACAAACCACATTTTACAATATAATCAATAGTCATAGCATTTACAATATCACATTTTACAATATAATCAATAATCAATACCATATCACATTTTACAATATAATCAATAATCACATGCAATATAATAATCACATTTTACAATATTAATCACAACAATATAATAATCACATTAGTAACAATTCAATTAGCAACTCTCTGTCTCGGCCAATTCAATTAGCATTGCATAGTGGCATATTGCATAGTGCACTCTCTCTCGACGACATAATCAGGGGAGATTACAAAGCAACGAGTATGGTGCGCCTATGGTCTACATGACAACGTCGACAAAGGGGAAACAAGAGGAGGAGATCAGTCAGTAGTGCTGCTATGAGCTTGAGTAGTAGATAGAGCTAGCATAGAGACCTCCCAGATCCCCTGTCCATCTCGTTGCTGGCTCAGGCCCTACGAAGCTCAATGGCATCAGCCCTGCGAGGTTGCGGGCATAGAGAACTCCCTCTAGCCATCAGGCTTGAGAGGGTCTCAACAGCGCCATCATGAATGCGGCCAGCTTGCAACGCCGGCGCAGAGACCTCCCTAGTGCCTCGTTGCCGCTCGTGTTGGACCCTGTGAGGCTGCATTCTGATGCTTGTGCATGGCGCTTGCGAGTTGCAGTGGCAGCTTTTGAAGCAACGAAACCCATGCCTTATGGGGACTATGGAGATCGTCGGACGATCGAAGAGCATCAACGAAGACGAGAAGGGACGAAGCAAAATCGAATGGAAATAAAAGCAGGCGAAAACAAATTGATCCTCTTGGTTGGCCGCTGGAGATTGTCGATGGTCGCCAACAGGAGATCATTCGCCAACGCTGAAGTCACGCGCGTTGTGTTGTTTGATTGTCAAAGGGGTCGCCAAATTTATTGTTTAGGTTTAGGGTTTTTTTTTGTGTAGTGGTTGTAGTAGTGTAGTCGTCGTTGTCTGTTTGTGTTTTAACTTTTACCTCTTCATTGGTTTCGGGTTTTGGTTTTTTTTCTTTTCTTTTGAACCGGCCGATCCAATGGAAACACGATTTGATCCGATTTTTTCCAACTTTATCTAATTTTGACCAGTTTTGACCGATCCAATATGGTCTAATGCCCTCCCTGATTTTAGGCTCTACATTAGGCCGTGTTATCGACCAGACGGTCCGAGTGGTCGAACCGGTCGGTCCGATCTGGTCGTGACAACATTGGTCGGGTCGGGTTGGTGGCTAGGTCGGACCCGACCGAACTCGACTGGGGTTAGGTACGGGTTAGATTTTTTCAACCCGAGTCGACCCGACGATCCAATTTTTTACTTTTTTATTTTTTCTTATTTAAAATTAAATTTATATCTAATTTAATAAAATTTTAAATTTTAAATAAATTATTTTATATATAAAAATAATATTTAAATGGTTAGAAAGTTTATTTTATGCTTTAAAATAAATATTAAATAATATTTTTATATTAAATAAATATAAATAAGTAATAATTTTTTTAGGTGGTCGGGTGCTAATGTGTGTGACTTTGTAATGTGTTAATGTGTGCGACTTTGTAATGTGATGCTGTGAGAAATATCGACATATCTACTCATGTAATTAAAGATAAAACTGACGGACGAATTTGATGGACGATGGCATGAAGAAAGAAAACAGTAGATGGTCGGGTTTGTTCACTAATTACTTCCTTACTATAATAAAACTATTAAAATATATAATATATGTGAAAAAAATTATTTTATATTTTACTAAAAAGAGATTAAATTTTTGAATAAATTTTAATGTAATAATTTAAGTGTGAAATTTGAATAAGTTTGAAAGTTTATATGCAAAAAAAGTTATAATTGATAGCCTACATTAAATAACTAATTTTTTTATATTTCTATCCTACATAAAAATTGTTGATAGTGATTTCTTATATATATATATATATATATATATAATCAAATTAAGCATGCATTTAAAGTTAGGGTTTGCTAAGTATACAAAGCTTCTTAATTCTTATAGGCTATAATTAGATGAACAATTAATGTCTTTATTATAAAATGTAAATTTTTTTACCTCAACCATTCCCATTTTGCGAGCGACTCTTCATCTCTCTCTCTCTCGTGGCGAATATCATAAAAGAAGCAAGAAGGGAAAGCCTCTACTCACTCCTCTGAAGGTGCCCCTTTCCCTCCGACATCCCTCTTGCGAAGCCATTTTCGATTGCTAATGAGGGTTTCTGGAATGCCAAGCGCAATGTAACACATCGAAAATTCAAAAGGATATAAACTTTTATTTAATGATGACATCAGACTTTCAGACACCTAAAACTAAAATGGACGTTCATTATCATGACATATTGATGATCTCAACAGATGCTCCATCGATCGAAACACTTTCGGACGTTTGAAAGTTTAACGGACAAAAGCTGGAGAAGATGAGTTTCAATCTTTCTCTCTCCCTCATTGCACCTAATAATGCATGAAGAATTGTAACTCTTTTCCACCATGATCTCAGAAGGTCAAGAGATGAAACCCCCACTTCATAAACCCATTAACTCTCATTTCCTCTCTTTTCTTCTTCTCTCATTCTCATTCTTTTTGCCAATTTTCATGCTCTTGCTCCGTTGTCGCCTCGGCCAGAGAGCTTTGGAGGAATTCTTGCATGTATTGAAGGCGCATGAAACACAGGAGGGAGAGGAGGACGAGGCTAGAGCTTCAGCACTCGAAGATTCAATATCGTCCAATAGATGTCTAATTCGGGATCTGGGTCATGAGATAGTAATCCTGACCATCTACATGTTTTTAGGACTGTTTGGGGCTTTAGGTTCTTAACATCATTGTTAGAAATCATGCTTTATTATTGCCATGCAAAAATTATCAAAAGATTTGTATATGCTTACATGATGTCGGATGATATTGATTTTGATGATATGCTATGTTTGGCATAATGAGGAGTCAGATATTTGATTCACGTTGAGGGAGTAGAAAAAGGATCCTTACAAGCCATATGAGATTGTTTCTAAAAAGATTATGAAATCTATTTTGAAAGTTTTATTTGCTATGATTCATAAATATTGTCCGATAGTTAGATTTTCACATAGTTGTTAAGATGATTTGAAGATGTTATGTTAAGATTCTGCTACTGTATCATGACATGTGTAAAGGATAATGTTAGATAATATTACATCTTTGTTGTGTTGAAACTTGATTGAAAACGTAAGAATTTCGCAATGATCTGCGGCACTGCCGATTTGAACGCATGACCCATTCTCTTTTGAGCGTCCGATTCCTCTCGACAAGAGTATAGCGACTATCATATCGGGCGTCCAAAACTATATTGGACGTCCAATCTGTACTAGAACGAAAGTTCGAAACTCCTTCGGATGACCGAATTGAAAAAATATGAAGACTCGAAAATGGTGACGATGACTAGTCGATCGACCAAAACCATTTTGGATGACCGATCTGAAATATCATGCCAGAAAGGCTTCAAAGGTTGGACGAGAAAATTGGTTCCAGTGAACGATCGGTCGAGTTTTGGCCGATCGAAAGTTCGAGAACTTCCTCATGCTACCATGGATGATCGAACACAATTCGATCGACCGATTCGTATACGACCTCGGAATGGTTAAAGATGAACTTTCGAAGCGGATGACCAAACCATTTCAATCGACCGATGACATAAATAAAATGGGCGTCCGATCCTCTTTCAAACGACTGTTGAATGCTCACCAACCGGACGATCACTCGACCTTTCGGATGTCCGATTTGTTGACAGAAAGAATACGACAATAATCTAAACCACTGATTTGATAATTTTCTATCCACCTGATTGATATTGATTAATATGAACCTAAAGATGATTCAGAGCCACCTTTGCTCCCTACAATCTTGATTGATCCAAGTGATCGAAAGAGAGTTTTATGAATTAATAAAGATAAAAGGTGAGGCTTGTGCCTACCTAGATTTGAAGGTATGATAGTCTTGTGTGAGGCACTTCCTTTGAGGAGTTATTGATAGTCTTGTGTGAGGCAGTCCTATGAATGTTGCCATCTAGTGCAAGGTCATTTCCATCGAGGAATGTTACCGCCTAGTACGAGGTCATCCTCCCCTTGGGATACCTGCCATGGCACTGATCCCCCACTGACCCACCATAGTCTAGGTAGCTACACACTTGGAGAGAGCATTCCCTCAAAGTGGAGAGCTTTTCTAACCCATGGATAAGATGAAAGATTATTAATGGATAAATATGAATGGAAGAACTTTGTCCTTAAGAACATGAACATGAACTATGAACAAGAATCATGAATATGAAAATGAAATGAAAGGATGTGAAAATATGACGATCTACTGATTTATTATCACATCTCCATCTTGTATAATTGTTTCATGTTTATTCTGATGAAACTTTCTCATGACTTATACGAATTCACACTTAGTTTTATGCTAACAGTTGAGATTGCTCCCTTGTGTAATCCTCACATGTACATGATATGGTTTGCGAGTCTGGTTGATATGTGTGCGGAGACTACATCTTGGGTGGTGTGTGTACATGGTTATCGTAGAGTCTAGACGATGTTTCTTTTTCTTTCTTGATCGAGTTGTATTTGAGACAATGTATGAGACATGTATTATGGTATGGACTTTTATATGCCATTTATGATGTACTTTTATTTATCTAACTTCTACATTTTCATTATTCAATTGTTGTATTTTATTGTTCACTCTTTTTGACCATCGGGGTCATCGAAGGAATCAAAGAACTGAAGAAAATAGTGCACAAGAGGAGATCTCGCCATGTGTGGGGTTGAATTTTGAAGCATTACACCCAATGCATCAATCGAGAGACTCTTGAGATGGGCTCAAGGCATGGTCCTCTCAATTGCGTCCCTTGTCTCCAGAGGCTCCTCAAGAAGGTTGGATCTAGCATAATGGACGGAGAGGGAACCAGGGGTGTCATTGCGCGACATAGAGGCTCTCAAGAGCGAAGGGAAGTCAAGGTTGGAGAAGTTCAGGTCAAAGCACTATTGTCACGACTGGACCAAACCGGCTGGTCGGACCATTGACCGATCACTAAAATGACATCTGGCTCACTACAAAACTAGGAGTGACCACTTTGAATCGCTTTGAACCGGTAAAAAATTGGTCAAAATCAGATGAACTGGCCAAAACCGATTTGGATGAATCAATCAAATAAAATTTTTATTTTTTTCACCAATCTAATTACTTTGGCCTACCTCTTCGGCCAAAAGCAGTCATGGCTGTTGGAGGATGACTTTCTTTAGTTAGTCGAGGTGTAGTGACATCGAGTGGCCCCCTCAGACTTAGCAGCCATGATATTAATGGCCGCCTGTCCAGCTTGCGCTCTTTCCTATGTTAGCATCGACGATAGATTGGAGAGGATCGGACGTGTTGCATGATGGATATCCTGGTGACCATTGCTCAGATGGACCACATGAAGGACTCCTACCCCACATCTCAGATTCTGAGGTTACTTAGCACCGACAGGCATAGGAGGCCGTCCAATTGGAGGACCAGATAGTAGAAATCCAGTAGAGGCAGCGATTTCGATAGACCTAGCTTCAGGAGGAAAATGCCAGCGCTAGAT
The DNA here is from genome assembly GCA_030549335.1 of Pontederia crassipes. Classification (NCBI taxonomy): domain Eukaryota; kingdom Viridiplantae; phylum Streptophyta; class Magnoliopsida; order Commelinales; family Pontederiaceae; genus Pontederia; species Pontederia crassipes. Next base: position 74,776,652 of record CM060188.1, on the reverse strand, counting down.
TTTTCCACTTATATGCAAGCTCTCAGTGGAGGGCTAACAAGATCGAGCAAATCGAGGTACAGGGCTAGTGGGTCACTGGCCAACAACGCATTAGGGCCCTCCATCACCTCATACTTTTGAGCCACTTATCGGCGGCGACCACTAGATCCCTGACAGTGGACCCCTTGAGATATTTCCTGACTTACTGATGCACAATCTTAGTTGCTAGTACAACCAATCTCGCTAGATGAGGTCTCCGAAGTCAGGACCTCAATGTGGATGCGGCCCAATTCTTCTTTTATTGAGAGTTTTGTCCTCTTGTGTGAGATGATGTATGCAACAATCGTTCGGGAGTTCACTGAGGGAATCGGTTCCTATTATTCCTACTCTCAAAGTGCACTCCAGATGAGCAAGTTGAGGATTTCAGGATGATCGCCTTATCTAATGCCATCTACCTTCTGGTGACCCGGGTTTTAACAAATCGGCTACAAAGGTGCTACCACATTTGATACATCCTGTCCAATCAATATTTACCCAAGCCAGGACAATCACTGACAGTTATACCATCACATCATATATCATTGCCTATTGGCGAAGGACCAGCTGCCATTTCCTATGGAAGGTTGACTTCGCCAAAGCTTATGATTCACTGTCATGGTCCTTTTTATGACATGCCCTACAGGTCAAAGGCTTCCCAATGACTTGGATCGCATGGATGAAGCAGTGCATCACTTCTGCTTCTTTCTCGGTCTTGGTCAATGGGGCGATGACAGGTGAGTGGGTACAACCACAAAGAGGAGTTCGGTAGGGCTGCTCTCTGGCTCCCATGCTATTTGTGCTAGCCGTTAATGCTCTCGCCAAATGCACATAGGCCTCCTACAAGGCAGGCCTTTTCAATGATTTTCCATGAGCCTTTCCCCCTCCTGCAGTACATGGACGACGCAGTGTTCTTCATCGAGGGCTTAGAGTATGAGGCTCATCGAGTCACGATACTTTTGGATCTATTCAACATGATGATGGACTCTAGATTAAGCCAAATCCTCATTCACCCCCTTTGGCATGGTTCCAGAGGAGGTAGACCGTGGTGCATCCCAGCTTTATACTCTGATTAGAACTCTTCCGATCACCTGCTTGGGACTTCCGCTTTCGGATTGCCACATTACTTCTAGAGGTTGGACGTCGGTCATCAAGCATATGGAGGACAGACTTCACGCTGGAGTGCACACCTATTATCACTTATTCTGTTACGGTTGGTGCTACCACTACTAGCTCAGGTTCTCACGGTTAGACCCACTCAGTAGCAACTTTTTCTCGATCGCCGTGGAGTTCACTTGGTTGACTGGATTAGCATCTATCGACTTACTTCTCAGGGAGGCTTGGGGTCCGTGATTTAGGGCACGCCAATTGGGCTCTTCTAGCCTGTTGACTTAGGCGGATTATGGAGTTCGAGGACAGCCTCAGGCGCTCAGTTTTCGATACCTGCTATGATCGAGATCTGTCGTGGGAGTCGAGATTCATGTTACCCCGAGGGGCCTCATCCTTTTGGCAGGGTGTAGGGCACTGCGAGTCTGCACTCTTATGGTTCCATCCCTTGGCTCGGGAATGGATTTGTCATTCTAGCGGCACACCTAATGGCTCACTGGTAGAGGCATTTCCTCGCCTTTGGGCCCTCTCGACTTTCTTAGAGGCGATGATTGCGAAAACTTGGTCCAAGGAGGGAGAGTTGAGCTTTAGTACCTGCTCTCCCATATTCATAGCACATTTGTCAGATTAGCGCTTCGCAAAGTTACTGTACATCCGGACCGATCCAAGTCAGATGGATGGGTTTGACTGTAAGAGTCATTCTCGATTCACAGTCTCTACATTCGCTTTCTTCCCACCGTTACGCTACCGGAGGATTTAGGACGGACTGTAGACTCATCTGGCGTATCCGAGTATCGCTAAAAGTCATGACTTTTACAACGTTGACGACTCCTTACCAAGACCTATAATGCACAGTGGGCACCACACAGTGACACTTTGTGCGCTCTTTGCAGCGAGTCATATGGCAGCAAACTCTCATTGCGACCATTTTTCCATAAAATCTACAAACCATGTCGCAGACCTTCAACGACATGCTACGAAGCTGGCGAGCGCTATTGACGACCTTTTTGACCGGTGCTTGGACCATTTGACTACAGCGCAATCGGATCAATTTTTGTGGAAAGCAATGTAAGTTTGAGCGTATTGTACACCACATCTCCTTTTTTATCAGGGAGTGAATTTTTGGTTAGCTTCTTTTTGTGACCTTGGTCATTTTGTTTATGCTCTCCTTGAGAACTTATATATACACACTTCTTTCTAGTTGGATGACAATCACAACTCCGATGATCATCTTTTAAAAAAAAAAAAAAACAAGGAGGGCGGCAGGTGTACGTGGACGAAGAGGAAATCGTGTATGCGCTGATGAAATGTTAGATGAATAACTAAGATGAAAATGTAACTTAGAGTGTGATGGAGTCGCAAGTCGCAACATGCTCCTTTATGCCAGAAATTAGTAATAAATTTCTTGTTCATATAATTTGAGTAATATTTTCAATCAGAAAAAAAATTCTTTCAATAATTTCTTTTCCATTTCCAACATACACATAAAGCACCACCATTTATTTTTTTTCCCAATCAATTAATTATCATACCACCGATTTGGTGATCGACATTATTTTCTCCTAAATCAATCACCACCCATTAAAAAAACATTTTTAGAGAAAAAAATAAATGGCGAAACTATAAAAGCAACAATAAATTAATGGACCTTGACCACCACCGGAGTTCTCACGTTATGCTTCCCGTCGGACCAAATCAGTCGCCCGAACGCGTACTCCCCGACCGCGCTGCGCCTCTTGGCCTTCAGAGTCACCTGAAACTTCTTCTCTTCGCCGACGCCGGCGAACGCGAGGCGCTTCGGCTTCACGGTCACCTTGACGCCGGGCGGCGCTTGGACCCGGACGGCGTAGGTGCCCGGCGCGCCCACGTTCTTCAGCGTGCGCGTAATTCGTTTGGACGAGGACGAGGAGAGGCGCGGGACGGCGATCGACGGGTAGTTCAGGTTCTCCAGCTTGATGGGCTTCGAGGGGCACGCGTGCGGCGATGACCCGTTGCTGAACGTCGAGAGCTGAGTGGCGTTGTAGCCGATGGCGCACAGGAAGTCCATGTAGTCGCCGGCCGTCAGGTCGTAGACCAAGCCTGGGTCCATCGCCCTGTTCGGCCACACGTGGCCGGCGCCATAGCCGAACGGCGTGGCCCTCAGGAACGAGGAGTTCGTTATCGGCTTTCCCAAGTTGTCCTGCGTTCGAGCTGCAGGTGCAAGTAATGATCTCAGTACAGAAATATCTCAAAGAAATTAGGAAGCTGATTTCGCCGACGCACCGGTGGTCATGATAGCGGACTTGATGGCCGCAGGGCTCCAGTGAGGATACAGAGACTTGAGGAGTCCGACGACACCGGCCATGTGAGGGCACGACATTGAGGTCCCGGACTCGGAGTTGAAGGCGACGCGACGGGTGTCGGTGTCCAAATCCGTGGGTCCGGCGGCTTCTGTGTAGGCTGCGATGATGCTGACGCCGGGCGCCGTGATGTCAGGCTGCATGCAGCAAGAACAGTCAGCAACGGCAAAACTCTCATGAAGGGGATCGACGAAAAGAGATGTACGGCAACCTTGAGAATCTCCGGGTTGACGACATTGGGCCCCTGCGAGGAGAACGCCGCCATGAACGGAGCTGGTTTTGTGCCGAGTTGAGTCACCGGCCTTGTGATAAAACCAGTTGGCGAACTACATACACACGTCATACAGATATCAAGAAAAACGCCATTAATTACGAACCAACAATGCACGTAGCAAAGCGGGGACTCGCGTGCTCACTTGGTGCTTTTGAGGTACGCAAAGAGCTTGAGGCCGTCGGAGTAGGTGACGTGAGTCGCCGGGAGGATGTGAGCGTCCGCGATGATCTCGTTCCCGGAATTCGGGTCGTTGACGAGGATCATGGCAGCGCCGCCGGCCTGATCGACCACTACACCCTTCGACACCCTCGCGCTGACGCCGCGGACGCACACGACTATCTTCCCTTTCACCTTCGCAGGCTCCAGAGATCCCGCAAAGCACAACTTCCTGCATGCACAGCTTTATCATCCTTTCTTGATCTGAAACAGGAACCAAAGTGGACTTTTTTTTTTGCATGCTTACGCATCGTGCTTTGTTGCATTGGCGTCCTTGGCGTCCTTGGAGCTTATGATCGAGTACCGCTTTTTGCTTGACAAGCTCCTGGTAGAAAGGCTCTCTCCCTGTAATTTTTTTACAGAAAATTAGAGCAACGACAAGTTCCAGTGGGAGATCGACTACTTGATTTGAACTCTGAATAAAACCTTGATGCGGTCTTTGCCGAAGACGGCATACGCAGGAAACTCCCTGTCTATGGTGCTGGCGCCGACAGTGAGCATCCAAGGCGACAGGTTCGACACCGTCGACAGCGCAGGGCCCGAGTTCCCGGCCGAGCACACCACCGGGATCCCCTTCTTGACCGCGTGGAACGACCCGATGGCGAGGCCGTCCTGGGAGTAGTCGACCGGGTCCCCGCCGAGGGACACCGAGAGCACGTCCACGCCGTCTTTGATCGCGGCGTCGAAGGCCGCCAAGATGTCGGCGTCGAAGCACTCGCTGCCGTTGATAGGCGGCCAGCACACCTTGTACGCCGCGACGCGCGCGCGCGGGGAGCCTCCCTTGGCCGTGCCGCTGCCGTAGCCCAACACGCTGGCGCCGGGCACGAAGCCGCCGCCGGCGGTGGAGAGGGTGTGAGTGCCGTGGCCGTCGTTGTCGCGGGGGGAGTCGAAGGAGGCGTTGAGGCTGCCGGCCGCCGACTGGTAGCCTTTGTTGAAGTACCTCGCGCCGATCAACTTCCTGCATTACGCGTGCAATGCGACCCATGCGCAGAAAACAAATAATAGTTAATTAATTCAATGAAAAAAAACAATAATTACTTAATCCAAGTCCTCGTGAAGAAAATCTTAATCTAAATAGTAGTTGACTTTATATTAGTAAGAACTAATTAAAAGATGCAAATATGCAAACTCTCAGCAAAAAGTACGTAAATAGGTAGAAAATAACAATATATTAAACAAATAAAACAATTAAGTACTGCAAAAAAATAAATATAAGCATAACATGGACATATATATTATTGTATACCTCCACCCTCAGTAGATCACAGCACCGGATAAATGCACAACATTACCTAAAACTCTTCATACGCAATGTGCACTTTTTGTTTACTGTTCTCAAAAAACTCAGCACCAACCAAAACCAAATTTCATCGTCCAATGTACATATATGATATATATATGCATGCCAGAGAGCTTGTTTTATTATACATGATGAATCTTCAAGTGAACCGACATTGTGGATCTCAAGGTTAAATCAAGTTGAAATACCTTTTCTTCTTCAACATGTACAGGAATAACTCCACATGGGAGCAGACAGGTGAGCAGTTACAGAAGAATTAATAAGATGATCATTCCTACTGAACAGTATGAGTCAGGGTTTAAATGAACACAAGGTATCTAGATTATGCATATGGCTAGTTAATTATCAGAAGCAAGGGAACTGATCATGCAACTTCTGCTTTCCATAATCATTCCTACAGATCAGAAGGATTTCAGGACTCTAATCAGAACACAGGGTGTGTGGGGGCATGCACAAAGCACAAAGGAAGGGAGAAAAAGGGATTCTGATTTATGTCAAAGAAAAGTAATGCATTACAGTCCACTCTTTCAGAAAGTTGATGTGATCAACACTTTAGTTCCAAAGCCATAAAGGTTTGTTCCTGCAGGACCACCTACCTCAAATGGTCAGAAAAGGAGAACATTATATTTGATTTGCTGCCTAGATGACACCCTGCTCTATTTTTCAATAGCATTTTCTGTATTGAGATCCAACATAATAACAGCATTCTCTATATCATTAGTTAATTCTCCTGTTGTAAGATCAAGAGATCCAAGAAAGAAAAGGATGACTACCCATCATAGTCCTCAATACATTGTTCTGACATTGGCATTATTATCTTTGTCCGCAACTAAATAAATCACACACACATACTGAGCAATCAAACTCATGCATTCAATGATTGGCTGAATAATCAATATTTAACACAGAAATGAGAATTGATTATGATGACAAGTAGTTACACTCGTTAGCAATGGTGTTGTTCTTTTTGCTACATCTAAAAGGCAGGGAACACACAAAAGGAAGTGCATCTATCAGAAACTAAGGATAACAATGCCTTTCTAATCCGGAATATGTTCAAAAGCTGAAGGAAGTAGGGACTGCACTGCATTGCGGGGGGAAAAAAAATAAGACTGACCTGTTACACGAAAATTTCTGATCACTGCCAATCTGACAGACTCCTTTCCACCTCGACGGGATTGGCCCCATGCCCTCATCGTTGAAGCTTTCAGCCTCCGGCCACACACCTACAGATCCATATCCAACAATAAAAGAAGAAGAGGAGCCATGAGAACATGCAGTGTTGCTCGAGTCCTTGAGGACCTTGACCCAGGAACCATATATGCCCATATCATCATTAATAATTAGGTTAGGTAGCTAGTAAATGGAACCCATGAACATGCTGCGAAGTCACCAAACTTCCCACGTCCAGAAGTCGTCCAGAAGTTTAATTTATGGTTGAAACTATCACATTTGTTTAATGTGCAAAGCATGATCTAGTAGTTGTATCTGAAACTGTACTGGTGGAGGAACCGCATTATTAAATTTTGTCAGGAAAAGGAAAGAGAAAAGGCCAAGGCAAAGATGTCCTTTTTTCCAAAAAAAAAAAAAACAATCATCCAAGTGATCCGCATCTGAAATTTATGTGAATGCCAAAAGTCATACAATTCACGAAGAAGAACAAAAGAAATTAAACAGAACCAGCAGCTGCTACAGAAGAGCAGATGATGGCCGCTTCAACTGTCAAAATGCAATTTTGAAAGCCAATATCCCAATAGATTTATAAACCGAACTGTTCATAAGACAAAAAAAAGAGACCAGGAGGAGGAAGAACACAGAGTTATCAACGGTACCAGTGTCAAGGTTGCCGATGATGGTGTCCTGGCCGAATCTGGCTTTAGTCCAGAGCGAGTCCTGGGGAACGATGCCATCTCTTTCGAGGCCGAGAAAACTCCATGAATGGGTGGTGTGGAGTTTATACCCTCTGCTGGGGAACACTGATAAGACCTCAGGACGCTCTACACAAGGCAAAGAAAAAAAAAAGACGTCAAGCAGGGAAGAATAGATGAACAGTATCATGAGAGGCTTCCATCCTTACTCGAGATCTGCAATGCCTCCTCTTCCTCGAGGTTGGCCGCGAACCCATTGATGTAGTTGGTGTACGAGTAAAAGATCGAATCTTGCGCCTTCTCCTTGCTGTTTCGCATTCGGAAAAATTAAAAATAAAACTTCTTAGCAATTATGTCATTTTTTTATGTTCTTTTGCAAGTACGACGAACGGGCACCGGCGGCTTACTTTCCGAACAGGGAGCCCAAGAGGTCGTAGTGCGAATCCGTCACGGCCTTCAAAGCTTCCAGTGGAGAAGCTCCGGCGTCATGGCGGTGCCCTCCGAGGTAGACGATATACGGCTGCACCATGAAGGAAATTGTAAGGAGACAAATGCCATAAGAACTCGGAGCAAAAACAAGGCCAACTCCGAAGTGGAGTGGAGTGGAGTGTACCTTCTTCTCTGCAAGAACGGATCTTTGGAGCAGGAACGAACAGAGAAAGGCGGCGAAAAGCAGCTTGGCGTTCGCCATTGTTGTGCCTACGTCTCAAAAGCAGGAGGAGCTCCCGTCCCCTGTTTTATAGGTTCTCTGCTTCACAAAATTACAAGGAAAAAGATAAGCAACCACAGTTTTTTTTTGTTAATTCACAAAGTTCATTTTAGCATATTAATTAATTAATTAATGGATCCGCTATTTTGAATAATAATATTTAAATATAAGTTTTCTCTTATTTATAGTAAAAGATTGTTAATATGTTATCTTTTTTTATACTTACTCGAGAGAGGCATTATGCTAACAAATCAACCAAACTTTGATGATTTGTTATTTGATTTAATATAAAATATATAATTAATGAGTTCAAATAATTAATTATTGATATATCTAATTTGAATATTTTTTAATTCTCAAATTAGATTGCAATTAGATGTCAATGATTTGGATAGAAACAGACAAAACAAAAAATTGCTTTTTTTAGCATGAGAAGATGCATTAATTTAATCTGATTAAGCTTGGAGTCATTGTTTTTATTTTTTCTCAGTCTAATAAGATTAACTTATAATATTGTATTTTGATATTTACACTTGTAATATTTTATTTTGATACGTGCTTAACTATTTTGGTGTAGAAAGGAAGTTGTAAAAAAAAAAAAATTGGGATTCAAATTTAAGATATCTTTTGAATAACCTTCCAAATTATTGGGAGTTTTGAAAGGCTCAAGTTTAGCAAGAATTGAATTTTGAATTTAAACTGTTGGCATGCATGTTTGTTGGGTTTGTTTATTTTATATTTTTGTTTATTTTTCTTTCTTTTACATTTGATCTCCCATCAATTTTTTACTTTGCAATTATGATCTCCATATAAATACACCACGGGGACAAATCAAATTTGATTGGCACAATTGATTAATAAATGAGGAATCGAAAAAATATAATAAATAATATCAACAAAATAATTATAAATGGCTATAAATCTAGTCACAATTGTTACAACTAGTTAAAATCACAACAGAACTTAATGGGTATGATATTTTGAATAATAATAATATCTAAATATAAGTTTTTTCCTATTTATAGTAAAAGATTGTTAATATGGTACCTTTTTTTATACTTAATCGGTAGAGGCATTATGCTAACAAATCAACCAAACTTTGATTAATTGTTATTTGATTTAATATAAAATATAATTATTGATATATCTAATTTGAATTTTTAATTCTTAAATTAAATTTCAATTAGGTGTCGATAATTTGGATAGAAACAAACAAAACAAAAAATTGCCTTTTTTAGTAGGAGAAGATGCATTAATTTGAGTTGGTTGAGCTATGTTTTTTTTTTCTCAGTTTAATAAGATTAACTTATAATATTGTATTTTGGTATTTATACTTGTAATATTTTATTTCGGTATTTAATTATGACATAACATGTGCCATTGTTAACTATTTTGGGGTAGAAAGGAAGTCGTCAAAAAAATTTTGGGATTCAAATTTAAGATATCTTTTTAATAAATTTCCAATTATTCGGAATTTTGAAAGGCACAAGCTTAGCAAGAATTGAATTTTGAATATTAGCATATCACGTAGAATTTTACAATATATGAAATCTCGTATGAATATAAATTGTTGGCATGCATGCTTGTTGGGTTTGTTTTTTTTTATTTTTTTATTTTTACATTTGATCTCCCATCAATTTTTTACTTTGCAATTATGATCACCATATAAATACACTGCTAGGACAAATCAAATTTGAGTGGCACAAATTGATTAATAAAATTTCAATTAATTGTTAAAGAATTAGTAGTCATAAATTTGATTTCTATAATCATCATTTAGTTAGAAGAATATCATTTTACTCATTCATGTCGACTTCAAATTAAAAATACCAATAAAATAATTATAAAATTAATAAAATAATATCAATAAAATTAACAAAATCTTGACCACATAATTGATAAGAATCATGTTGTGCTTCTCTAGCACACAAAAATAGATAAAAATGTATAAGAAAGCACATTGCCAATGCTCGAAGAAAGATAGAAAAAGATGAGGGTGGAATCGAAAAAAATGTAATAAATAATATCAATAAAATAATTATAAATGACTAGAAATCTAGTCGCAATTGTTACAATGATGTTTCAACTGGTAAAAATCAGGATAGAACTTAATGGTCTTCCTCCTAATTTTCATGTTTGTTGCCAAAATGTCGAAACTTAATGGAATCATAATGTCGATGAGATACTCGGGACCCCAGTTGATAAATAACCAGAAGAAAGCTCGAAACTTTTTAAGTTGGAGAATTCAAAGAGTCATAGGCTAGAAGAAACTTTTTTTTAAAAGTAAAACTCATTATCTATTAGAAAAATCATCAGAAAACTCTTAGTACAAAAAATTGTTGGATCTCACAAGGAAACTCTTTCCAAAAATCATTCAAATTTGAAACGTAGCAAAATTTGCCATAAAGTCTGATGTAGGCATCGCACCTGAGTCTATTCGGACCGAGGACACGTCCCCTCGCGCCGACCCCATCGATTGGCCCCTGCCCCCACACCTAATCCTCAGTGCACGATGAATTTTGTCCCTCGCCTCGATCTCCCGATCCTAACGGGACTCCGATTTCTTAATTTTTTGATCAAAAAGTGAAAAAAAAAGTTTAATATTTAATATTTATATACTATTTACACATTGCCACAAATATATTCCACAATATATCTATGGGTTTAGAATGTAGAATGTTAAGAATAATTTTTTTTGGATTAAATACAAAATAGAACAAACAATAGGGTGAAGAAGTGATTGAATCACCAAAAAAGAACACAATCTGTCTTTGTCCATCATCGCCCCTTCATCACCATCTTCATAATCACCCTGTCCAGGGAGGACAACACTGCCTCATCCTCCTTGGACTCCGTCGCCGACCTCTGACCCACCCTCCGCACCCCAGATCTGACCTTGTCATACTCATCGATCATCCCGAGGTCCTACTCCTGGATCTCTAATCCTGTTATGCTCATCGGCTGTCAAGAAGGACGTCCCCTGCTAAGATAAATGACCGCCGCCCTCTGCCCAGAAGAATGATTGCCACTCTCCGCCGAGACGAACGGTAGTTGGCCTCCTCCGAAATGGAGAACCACCACCCTTCGTGGAGGCCAAAGCGTTTGCATTTGGGGGCCGCCGTCGCTTAGTGCCACCCTCCTCCCACATCCGATCATTGTCGCAAGAGTGACCTCCTCACTGGCGATGAACGAAGAAGGCGCAGCGTCCGTTCATAATTACCTTCACTCCCGGAATCCAAAAACTAAAAAGGGAAAGCCATTATTTGTTGAAATAACTTTCATAATTGAATACTGACCAAACAAGCATAAAACAAATACAAAGAAGATTCAGTATGAAAACCACATAAAACATTGGAAGCATTTATCAAATGACCAAATTTTAGAGTTTCTAGATGAAATGCTAAATTTTAGGAGGAATACACATATCCCACATTATTTTCCATCTAGTAATAGACATATCCCACATTATTTTCCATCCAATCCATCTATTGCTACTAGGTGTAGGGGGAGGCTAATTTATAAGACTAAAAATAGACTTAGGACTAGCAATATTATGAGCATCCTTCACCCATATTCATTGATCATTTTTGGGACATGTAGACAAATAACTTTAAATAATAACATTTGCGAGATATGAGCCAAAGTACTCATACATCAAATCTAAATTCCAACAGTGCTCATGAATCAAATTTGATAATCTATTGAAGCATATACATTAATGAAAATTGGCTTTAGACAAATAGGAATACAAAAGATCTATGGATTAGTAAATATTTTGGTAGACAATCCATTTTCAATGTATTTCTTTAGTACTAAATTAATATCATTTAATACTCTGTCTGCTAGCAAGGAAGACCACAAGTAGTGTGTTTTAGGTATTCCTAAACATCCTTTATAGTGTTTCCTAGTTTACGAGGTGTGCTCCCCTTCTATACTCTATGGACCAAATGAATCTTCTAGAATGTTTTTCAAACACATTTATGTGCAATTAGATATATAGATTGAGCTAAGAGAATAGTTAGGAAAGAAATCTAGAATAGATTTTATTAATGTGATTATCCTTGTTTGGTTTAGCACCTTCAATTTTCGTCCTTCTATATTCTGTGGACCAAATGAATCTTCTAGAATATTTTTCAAACACATTTATGTGCAATTAAATATATAGACTAAGTTAAGAGAATAGTTAGGAAAGAAATCTAGAATAGATTTTATTAATGTGATTATCCCTGTTTGGTTTAGCACCTTCAATTTTCCTCTTGCTAATTTGGTTGATACCTAGTAATTAGGTAAGATTGATCCTTATTATTAAGCATTTATTGGATATAGGAACTCCTAAATAAGCGAAAGGATAACTTCTTTTCTTCATGTTTAACATTTCTTTGATTTGGGATAATCTTCTGCCATTGAGTTAGGTGCTCAAATTTATCACAATTTATTCTCTGATTTGTGAGGATCCCACACATTTCAAAGATGTTCATAAGTTGTTTCTTATGTAACCTACTGGAAGCCATTATTATAAGGAGATCATGTGCAAAGAGTAGATGACTCAATTGAAAGGTATTGATTTTAAAGGGGATGATTCTAAGTATGGACCTGTGATACTAAAATGAATAAGTATGAAGACAAGGAATCTCCTTGGCTAATTCCTTTATGGCTCCTAAATAGTTGAGATGGAATACAACACACAAAAGACGATGAAGTTATACATGTTTCTATCCATTTGATAAATCTAGGGGGGGGAAGTTAATAGATTTAAGAACATTCAAGTGCCTTTTTATATCAACTTGATATCATGTACTTCTTTATCCCTTTTTCATTGAGTGGGCTAGCTCTTGTAATATTAGTATATCATATTGTATGGATCTCTTTGCGACATAGGCTGTTTGGATTGAGGCAATTATAGGAAGGAACAACTTAAGCCTTTTTGCTAGAAGATTTGTAGTTATTCTATAAAACACATTAACAATGATATAGTCTGAAATTTATTATGTATTGTGGATTATTTTTCTTTGAGATGAACATCAGAGAAGTTCTATCCCACTCAAAAGGTAAGTCATTTGATTTGAAGAAAATTATAGTTGTTTTAGTGACCTTATCCATCAGGTCCTGAGGTTTTACCGAAAAGCATTGACCAGAGACACTCTTTGATTTCTATCTCAATATTAGATTGCATAATTGAGGCATGACATGAGTCTTCTAGTCTAGGTAGATGTGGACACTGGTTGATGCTAAGGGGATGGCTGCGGGTTTGGCTTCCACAAGTTTTTATAGTGTTGCACAAAGACACCTCTAATATGAGCTTCATCTGAAGCAATTCCTCCATGAGGATTATGGAGAAATTTAATGTGACTTTTCCTATTATGGATGATTGTGATAAAACAAAAAAATCTTGATTTTTTATCACCATTCTTTAACCAATTAACTCTTGATTTTCTCCACCATTTAATTCAAATTTGCCTAAGGATTGCATCATGATTATATGGAATTTCAAGTGTACCTACTCGGACTCTATTAAGCCAATATGTGTGTCCTTGAGTTATAATAATTGGATGTCTTACTTTAACTTATGTGCTTTATTTTTAAGTTTTCCTAAGTTTTTCCTATTCCAATTAATAGTTTTCTTTCTAATTTCCCTAATGCTTCATGTATTGTGTGTGTTTGGTTGACTCTCGCCCATTCTTGTTGAACAAGTATCCTTGTATGTGGGTATTTGGACAAAAAATGCTCATACTTAAAAGGTCTAAGTTGGTGTCTGAGTTGTTCATTTGTATTCAATGTTATAGGTGCATGATCACAATCACACCTTTGGAGGGTTTCCAATGTTAACTTAGGGTAACATTGTATTTAGAATTGATTAACCAGAACACAGTCTAATCAACATAAGATTTTGGCATTACCAAATCTATTGTTGCACCAAGTGTGGTTCATGTTTATAGGTGGTACATCTAGTAACCCTGATATTGTATCAAGTTTTGAAGAGCTCTAATAGAAATAGTCAAATGGAAGGGAGACCACCCGCCTCTTTTATCTTCAGGGGTTAGTATGCCATTAAGGTTCCCTATTAAGTCTCATGGTACATCATCAATATTTAGATCTTTTAAATCATGCCAAAGTTTGTTATGTTCTAATGGTATAGTATTGTCATATATACATGAGAGAAGAAAATAGAAGTGTCCAACTATAATTAGACTTGGGGTGATGAGGAGCAAAGTAAATGAGCGCCAAGCTGGATAATGCCTCCAGCCACACCCTCACCTTCTTGAAAAATGCCATGTCAACTATGACCTAGACACCTTATAACCTTTTCTAATTTATCTTTGCATGCATGAGATTCCAAAATCACAAAAAAGTTTGGATTACAAGTTCTGGAGAGGTCATGTAGATGGTCTTTCACGTTGCTTCTATAAGTTCCTCTACAACTCCATAATATGATCTTCATAGCACTTGCTTTGGGGGTTTTGGTTGGCAATGTTTGCCCCACTGCACTTGCGAGTTAGATGGACCAATGTCGAAGTTTGTATCCACAAAAGATTTGATACTCACCTCTAGCTGACGTTTGCCCCCTTTTTTCTTAGATTTTAGATTAGAGGAGAAGGAGAGAATCTTTGCATTTCTTTGCGGTTTCCCTTTGTTTCAATACGAGTGAAACAAGTAATATCCAGATTCACCTATTCTTCTTCATAATCATTTTGAGAAAGTCACACATGAGAGGAAACGATTAGCTAGTTTTAAGGTTAGCACTTTGTGATTCCTTTGGTGCTGAGTTTTAGGCTCAATTATTGTTCCGAAGAAACCCCAACCTAGTCTTGAGAATGGGCAGAGCAGTTCTTTAGGGTATTAGTCAAGGTGGAAAAGGAAGAGTCACAATATAAGGATGATATCCGATCAAGTGTACAGTCATCTTCTTACAAGTTTATATATGTCATGTGGTCCTCTTGGCCGCGAAGGCCACATCTTGTACAAGATATTCTTTGTTGTAGCTAGTCATGTCATCAATGACTTCATGCCTTGTTTTAGCAGCCATTGGATGGCTCGCTCTGATTGATAGGTTCTAAGTTTTATGAGCAATTGTTTTCTCTTGGTTCATTAGGTTGAACCAGCTTATACTATTGCCAAGGAGCTTGTTACGTCCAAAGTGTGTACTAAGGAAGAAGAACAAAAATAACAAGATCAAGATAAGAAAGATAGTAATTCATTGACGTAGTAGTGGATCAATTCGGTAGCAACCAACCACATCACCTAGACCAAAGACGATGCAACTAACTTCATAGAGTTAAAGAAGGGACAGAAAATGTACATATACAACAACACTTGCCTCTGGAACAACAAAAGATGGATGGATGTCCTTTACCTTCTTGTATACATAACAATCATAGGAACTTTTGGTGAATTCTTTACTAATTAATCATGACATTATCAAACTTCTTGTACTTTTGGGAGGCTGCTTTAGGCCATACAATGCTGATTTCTTGAATTCAAACTTGATCCTCCTTATTTGGAATGATGAATCTTCAAGTTGACTCATTAATATGTCTTCTTTTAGTTCTCCATGTAAGAGGATATTCTTGTCATCTACTTGCTCAATGTCTAAATCCTTATGTTCTAAAAGGAGGTGTGTCTCATAATAAGTAAGAATATCTCATTCTAATCCACACCTTTTTAACTGTAGCTTTTACTAACTAAGCTTGGTTTTCTTGTGTCTTCAACTTCTAGAGTTTCAAGTTTTTTTTCCTTAAAGATACACGTGTAGCCAACAATCTTTCTATCTTTAGACAACTTAACTAGATCCTACATTTGATTCTTGTGAAAATACCTCATCTCCTCACTCATAACAATAATTCACCAATTATATTTAACACATATGGTGTTCCAGTAAGAAATGGCTCTAGGTATTTTATCTCTTTAGCTACTTGCATCATATAAACAACCATGTCTTCAAAGTCATAACTTAGAAGGATCCACTTGTCTATGAGTAAGTCCAACAACATATGACTCCTCTTCTATTTGCTCGTTGTGCTATTTGATGTGGTCCTTCTGCATTATCCTCGACTAAAGTTCTTTAAATCTCCACATGTTTGTTGACACTATATTTTGTCGTATTAATAGGCTCCACTTTTAACTAAAGCATTGATGCCTTATCAAATGTTATGCTTTTGATGTAAATGACTTTACATTCTAAATCGGATCAAATTCTGTAGCCTTTCACTTCTATGTCATACACTACTAATACTCTTTCCCTAGATCTTGGTTCCAACTTCCCTTGTTGACATGATAATATGTTGAACAACTAAATTTTAATTTAGTATAATCATCTGGATTTTCTAATCATGCCTCCATGGGAGTATCAATCATAGTCGTTGGACATCAATTCGCCAAGTAGCAATATGTTAACAATCTCAACCAGAAAGTCATTTGAATCAACACTAGAAAGCATGCATTTTACTCTCTCCAGAAACATTCTATTCATTCATTTAGCCACTCCATTTTGTTATATAGTATCTTCGATAGTGTGATGGTATCAATGCCTTCATTTTTACATAACTATCACTATTAGTACGAAGATACTTCACTTTCTTCGACATCTGATTTTCCATTAGAACCTTTCATTGTTTCAAGACTTGAAGGACTCACTCATCCTTGAGTGGTAATCAATTACAAAAAGGAAGTATCTTGCACCTCACAATGATGGAATACAAAATGAACTCCATCAATCAGTATGGATATAGTCGACTATCACATTTGTTCTGTGCAATATTGTGCCAAACTAAAGTTTGTATTGTTTGTCAGTTATAGAAACTAATTTTAGATATCTTTTTATCCTCATAAGAAACCTCATTGCTGAGTTCATCTCATTCTAACTCACTTGTCCAAATCGGGGTAAATTACACGAATGGTCCCCCAACTTTGAGTTGATTTCCAACTGGTCCCTCAACTTCAATTTATAATCAGAACGTCCCTCAACTTTTATTTTCTTGCACGATTAGTCCTCTTGACCGATGATCGTGTATTTTCCGGTTGCCTTACATACGTGGCCGACATGTCAGCCATTTCTCTGTCATCCATGTCATTTAAATCATCCACGTCATTTAACGCTCCAAACCAGATAAATTACACGGATCATCCCTCAACTTTGAATCAATTTCTAAATAGTCCTCCAACTTTGATATTATTACACGATTCATCCACTTGCCCAGTAAGAAATAGTCTCCCGATTATCTTGCGATGTGGCATAATAAAATATAATAAAAAAATTTAACTAGCTGACATCACACAATAAAAAATATTATAAAAATTTAAAGACGCGGACGAAATGATGGAGGGGGTGTCGGCCCCCCTCTCTAAGCTCGCCCTTTGGCGAGTTGGCATAAGAGACGTCGACCCCCTTCTCCAAGTTTGTCCACTAACGAGCTTCACACAAGGGGCGCCAACGCCCCCTCGCGAGCTCGTCGACGACACTAAATAATTCAAAGTTGAAGGACTATAAAAAAATAAAAATGATAGGAGCGCTGACGAACTCGTGAGGGGACGTTAGCGCCCCTTGTGCGAAGCTCGCTAGTGGGCGAGCTTGGAGAGGAGGGCCAACACCCCTCCTTTGCCAGCTCGTCTGCGTCCTAAAATTTTATAATATTATTTATTTGTGTGATGTCAGCTAGTTAAAATTTTTTATTATATTTTATTATACCACGTCACAAGATAATCGGAAAACTATTTCTTACCGGTCAAGTGGATGAATCGTGCAATAATATCAAAATTGAGGGACTATTTAGAAATTGATTCAAAGTTGGAGGACGATCCGTGTAATTTACCTAATTTAGAGCGTTAAATGACGTGGATGACTTAAATGACGTGGATGAGAGAGAAATGGCTGATGTGTCGGTCACGTATGCAAGACAACCGGAAAATCCACTATCACCGGTCAAGATGACTGATCATGCAAGAAAATAAAAGATGAGGGATGTTCTGATTATAAATTGAAGTTGGGGGACCAATTGAAAATCGACACAAAGTTGGAGGACTATTCGTGTAATTTACCCGTCCAAATCGTGTGTGACACAACTTGAACTTTTCTAACTCTAATGAAGTAGCCACTACAACAATATTGAACACTATTTTACCTTATATGTACAAGGACTTCTGCCTGAGTTGTTTTAAAAGTGTAGTATCACATTTCATGATTGTGCATTTAACATCATTAATCTAAAACCCTTTAAAGCCAAAGACTCTCAGTGATATTAATTTTTTCTTCAATTTCAAAACATGATGAACTTATGTTAGTGTATTCATCAAATTATCATGAGTCTTGATTTGCATAGAATTGATCCTAACTATCTAATATGATGTATTGTTGCCCATGATAATATTTTCTATGTCAGTTTTTTAATAAGTTGATAATATATTTTTTTATTTCGTTTCATGTGATAGAAAAACTTTGAATCAAGAACTCAATCATCCTTCATATGTATTTGTTTAGTTACTAGAAGAATCAAATCATCTTCAAAGTCTTCATTTTCATGTGCCACCACGACAAGGGGAGCATCTTCTTCATGGGAAAAATTTTCTACTAGTGATCCATTCCATGTAGTAATTTGATGTATGCAAAATACAATATATGTTTAATTTATTATTTTAATTAATTTTTCTATAATTTCATCATGGCATGCATCATTTTATGTCACTTTTTGTCATAATGCTTGATTTATTAATTTTGAATACTAATTTTCTGAATAGTATAATATATGAGCTGATTAACACAATTGTTAATTAATATGCAGGTAAAATGGGAACGCAAACTATTATTAAAGGAGTGAATTTTAAACCATTGGCAAGGGGTGAATAAAAAAAAACCAAATTGGATGAAATGAATTAATCAATGTGCGATTATCAAATGAGAAGCAATTCAATTCAATATGGATTATAGGAGTGAAACAAGCTCTAATCAAACCAAGGCATAATTTTATAAGGATTTAATTCCCATGCTACCAACTTACCAACTTAAGTTGGTAGCATGGTGCTACCAAGATCTGAGCCATCGAATCAATCACGAAAGGCTGAGATCGCATCCGTGTTAACGCTCGTCCGATTCACGATCGACGGCTCCGATACACGCTTTCTTTCCCATTCATTTTCCTCAACCCTAATGCACGCACGCTGCTCTCCTTCACTTACCTCCTATCCTCCTCTCTCCTCACGATGGCGACCTTCGCTCTGATCTCTCACCCTGCGCGATCCGCATGCCGCCGCTGCGAGACCGGGGGCGTGCCCTTTGCTTCGATTTGCACACTGACGCCGCCATCGCGCCCATCCACGACCTTTGCTCGTGATCCACACACTGCCGCCACTACCGCTGCAAGACCGAGGGCAAAACCTTTGCTCCGATCTGCATGTCGATGCCGCCGTTGCACCCGTCTGCGACCTTCGCTAGTGATCCGCACACTATCACCACTGCCGGGAGACCGGGCGCGCGTCCTTCGCTCCGATCTCTCCCCCTTCGTGATCCACACACCTCCGCCGTGCCCCATCTCACGACCTTCATCCCGATCTCCCCCCTTCTCGATCCGCTTGCCAATGCCGCCTTGCAACTCTTCGCCGCTGGATAACCCTTCGCTAACTGCGCTTTCTCTCTCGGCTCGCTGCCGACCTCAGCCGCGACCTCCGCTGACCTCAGCTGCATCCTATGCCGACCTCCGTCGACCTCGCACCACCGCTGTGCATCGACGCCACCGGACCCTCACATGCCGCCGCCGGACCCTCGCACGATCGTTTATTTCTTAATGGTGTTGTAACTAATTATTAATCCATGTGTGATTTTTTTTATTTGTTTAGGATGATTATTGTCATATATCATTGTTGTTGTAATGAATGAATGAAGTTTGCTTGTCATATGATCGCATCGAGAAGCCTTGCCGAGGTGGCCAAGTGTTGTAATTTGGGAATGTTATTGCGACTCATGAAAAATGTAATTTGGGAATATAATTGATTCATGTCGATGTTGTAATGCATTTTAGATAATGGTATGTAATGTGTTCATGAATGTTCATCCTCACAAATACATATTTGATGTAGATCTTGTTAAATTGTAGTTGTGCATTTTCAATGTTTAACTTGGTGTCCACTTTGTCATTGTGCACTGAAGTGTGTTAAGACAATTAAACATTCGTCGAGAACGGCTGATTTGTCTAAGAACGGGTGATACAAACAAGATCACAATTTTTATCGTATTCTTGAATGTGATCGCACCTTCGTATTGTGTCATTCAACAAAAGTAAGATCGTCAATTATCAAAATTGCACAAATAAAATTTTTGAAAACTTAATTAGGATTACAAGTTAAATTTTGATTACACGACTTTGTCGGATTACATCCAAATCATCTACGCGGCAGCGGCGAGTGGGTAGGCCTGAGCAAACTCGGGACCGGTTCCAGGTCTAAGCAGACCCGGTTCCAACCCGAATTATGTCGGGTCAAAATTATTTTGACCCGGTATCGGACCCGAACCCAACCGGGTCTAGTAACGGGTCAGACCTGACAATCCGGGAAATCAACCGGGTCGCGGCTGGGAATCGCTATGGCTGATCGACTGATGTCAAGAGCCAAGGGAGGGTGAGGACCGAGGGGAAGGCGAAAGAGGCCGGAATCGCCGTCGTTGGCCTATCCAACGCCTGGCAGCCGGATCTGGAGCCTGACGGTCGGATCGGCCGCCGGTGGTCAAATTCGGTGCCTGGCGGCCCAGATCCGACGCTTGGTGATCGGATCGACCGCCAGGCATCACGATCGTGGCCGCCAAGGGCATCTGGCACATGGTGGCCGGATCATGGCCGCCAAGCCGGATCGTGGTGCCTGGTGGCCGATTCGGGCCAGATCGTGGCGCCTGGTGGCCGGATGGTGACGCTCCTGGCGACTGAGTAGAGAGAGAGAGAGAGGGAGTCAGGAGAGGGGAGGTCGGCCGGAGTCGTCACCGCTGCCGCTGTCGCTGTCGTCATGCCGTCGCCGTGAGAGAGAGAGGGAGAGGGCGAGAGACGGAGAGAGAGATGGGAGAGAGAAAGTGACATGGTGAAATGAAGAAAATGAGCGGAAGTGAATGTTATACACTAATAACCCGAGTCGGGTTCGGGTCGAGTATTTGGATTGCAAACCCGGTCCTAACCTGAAATCCATTGGGTTTTTGTTATTTGGACTTGATTCCGGCCCGGATTAGATCTGGGCCGAGTTTATTTCCTAGTTTTTCGGGTCGACCCGGACCGTGCTCAGCCCTACGAGTGGGCGAGGTGGCGACGAATGGTCGAGATCGGTGGAGTGGCGGCGAATGGGCTGAGGAGGTGGTCGAGATCGGCGGCGGCGGCGAGTGGCGACAAGTAGGGGAGGCGGCGAAGTGGCAGCAGGGTGCGGGGGCTTCGAGGTCGAGATCGACTGTCAAGGGCGATATTGACCATCGAGGGCAGATCACGAAGGGGGCGGGGCCAGTCGCCGGGCGAGGTCGAGGGTCACGAGCGGTGGGGCGGGCGAGAGCGGTGGTGGTGTGCGAGGTGAGCGGCAGTGGGAGAGGCCAGCAATGGCGGGCGAGGTCGAGGGTCGCGGCGATGGATTATAAGGCGGCGGCGGCAATGGATCGCGAGGCAGCTGCGTCGGCGAGGAGCGAGGTCGAAGCAGATCTATGGATCTGTCAACGGTGAGGAGCGAGGAGGTCGGCGGCATCGCGGATCTGTGCAGATCTGTCGGCGGCATCGCGGATCTGCGCAGAGTTGACAGTAGGTCTCACGAAAGCGAAAGCGGAAGCGACGGAGGTCGAAGTTCGGCGGCGTGCGGAGAGAGAAGAGGAAAGGAGGAGGGCGGATCGAGCACGCAGCGGCAGGGAGAAGATTGGACGGCGGCGACGAGGAAGGTTCGCTCGGAGAAGGAGGGGGGCGATCGAGCGCATGGCGGCGGGGAGAAGGACACTGTCATGGACGAAGAGGAGAGAGAGGAGAGCACAGTGCAGCCGAGGTTATTAGGTAAAAAAAATGTTGGACGTAATCTCAACTGTTGATCGTGAATCGGATGGCCGAGATAGTTGGAATCATCTAAATCGTAGATGATCAGATCGACGGCTCATATTTTGGTAGCACTAAGTTGGTAGCATGGGAATTAAATCCATTTTATAATGATTGGATTATAATTGCAACTTCTAAGGTGCCAATTGCACTTCAATTAGATGAAAAGTAAGCTTATTTGGATTCTTCTTCTCCACAAGGTGCTAAACTCAATTGGATTGATCAATTATAGAGCACATGACAAATCAAGTTGGAGTGTGCAAATCATTATGCCATGAATCTTATCAAAATGAGTTGGATTTAGGTGCAATTTGAAACATCAATTATACTCTGATCAAAAGGCACCAATTGGTTTATCACGATTATCACAATTATACTCTTATCAACTAGATTAGACTTTTATCAAGGCTAATTGGTTATCATAATTGGATTAGACTATTATCAAATGCTCTGACTATAAGGTGTGAAACTCTACCCAACTCGTGAACAAGTCTTATCAAAGTTCACTACAAGAAAATTGTCGATTAACGACGAACTTTAGCGACCGTAAAAGATGCGATGCTAATTCAATGCCACTGGTGTCAAATTAGTGTCATAGTTTGGTCGACAAAATGAGATGCTACTTGCCTCTCAATAGCATTTATTTAGCGTCGCATTCGTGTTACATAGAACTAACATTATGCCACTGGGACTATTATCATGCGTGGAAACAAGATAATACGCGGTAGATTATAGCGTTGTATTGGCGTCGACAACGTACGATGTTAACTTAGCATCACCACCATTGCGATGCTAAATTGGCGCGAACAAAAGAAGCGATATTGGCACGGCGATGTGCATTGTGTTGGTGTCGACTAAGCGTGACACTGAATTAACGTCACAAACCTTCTGACGCTAAGTGAAGAGTCGATACTGGCATCCGCCAGGTACGCTGCATTGGCATCGACACTTGCGATGCTAAGTTGATGCGAATGCGACACTATTTCATTGTGTTGTTATTGCGTCGCCAATGTGACATAAACGTGTTAGAAGAACATATACATTTAACTAGAAATTCACACGTAATGTTAATTTATATAACTATATATGTTACCTATACTATAGTTTAATGAATAAATAGATTAAATATTCCTAATTAAATATATATATCTTACCTATATATGTATTGTATGTTACCTATACTATATGTATACATACATGTCGATAATTCTATGATTTACCAAAAGGATTCATATATATATATATATATATATATATATATACACACACACGTATGCGTATACATATACACATATACATACATAGTGCTTCTTCATTTTCCATGAGATTCAAATGACGATTGTTGGAGATCCGACCATGGGATGTCAGAAGACGACAGAGTTAATAATCTAGGAAAAAAGGCTTCCGACTCACGTGAGTCAAAATGAAAATTACAGACTCGTAGAGATCGACGTGAGCTATCCACCCACACAAGAATCAAGACGATCGGAGGTAATAAGAAATTCAATGAAATGAGCAAAGTTTTAGAATTGAAACGGTTGATTCTCTATGGTCCTCGCTCAGATTGCAATGAAAAAATAGGCATTTCGAAGGGCTCGAGAATGTGGGGTGGCGCAAATATTTAATGTTTCACTTGTTTTTTGTTTCCTTCGGTTCTCAAAATATCTATTTTTCATAATTATAAAAAATCCTCAAAAATTTTACCACCAAGAAATCTAAAAATGCATGTTCTTAAAAATTGGACCTTTCAGGAGCGCTCGGAACTGTCATGTTTAGTCGACATAGAGTTTTCAAATTATTTTTGAGAAATTCTAATTTTCTTAGAATTCTTTTTGTACTCAAACTTAAAGAGTATTCACTACGACATCTCTTTAGTGTCGCAAGAGTTTGAAATGCTATGTGAGAGTCACTACGGTGTCGATTTTGCATCGCCACTATGGGATACTAAATTGGCACCTCAATCAACAGACATCGTGTTGACACGAAGGCGATGCCATATCATTTAGCCACGATGTAGCGTTGAGACAGTGACACATAGTTATATACATATAGACTTATATATATATATATATGTATGTATGTATGTATGTATGTATGTATGTGTAAACTATATATGAATACAAAGTTACATACACATATATGTTAATTAGATATACATATTTATTTATTTATGTACATACAATCATACGTGTAGCGACGCATTAGCGCCACCTTTGTGACGCATTAGCGTCGCAAACGTGTAGTGACACATTGACTTCACAGTAGCGTTGACAGCTCCGTCGTTACTACATTTTAGTGTCACAATAACGTCAGTCGATGTCGTGATTCTAGTTTAGAGTCTTGAAGCGTTGATACCAATGCGACGCTAAATCTAGCTTAGCGCAGCAAACATGGAGTTGCTAACTTGCATCCCGGATGCCGCCGCCACCTCCTTCTCCTCCTCATCCTCCTCCTCCTACTCCTCCTCCTCCTCCTCCTACTATTGTTTCAGCCCCGATGCTGCCGCCACCGCCTCCTCCTCCTCCTCCTACTGTTGCTGCTGCCTCGATGCCGCCTTGATGCCGCCACCTCCTCCTCCTACTACTACTATTGCTACTGCCCAGACACCGCCACCACCTCCGCCTCCCTCCTCCTATTGTTGCTGCTGCCACGACGCTGCTCGAATGCAACGGTCGCCTCCTCCTCCTCCTACTGTTGCTGCTGCCCCGACGCTGCCGCTGCCTCCGCCTCCTCCTCCTACTGTTGTTGTTGCTTCGTTGTTGCCCGAAAGCGGCCGCCTCCTCCTCCTCCTATTGTTGTTGCTGCCCGAGCCCTTGCTTCGCGACTGTCGCGATCGCAGTGGTTGAAGTGCCACCGACTAACGAATGTGAAATGACGTATTTATTTGATATAATGAATCATTTCACGTAATGAAAATATGAAATTTGATGTAATCATTTCATGTATTGAATGAGAAATGTTCCTCTTTATTTGATCATCTCCGCTGTATTTGATCTTTTCCGTGTTTGATCCTTTCCGGGCATTTGTTCATTAGATGAACATATCGTATATAGTGTCACCTTAGTGTCACATTGGCATCGTCAGCATTAGCGACACATTGGAGTCAAAGTAGTGCCCCCTTGAATGATTATTTTAGCTCCCTATTAGCGCTGAGTACCGTCGGCATTTAGCGTCAAATCGACATCTCTATATCGTTGACAATTTCAGCGCCTCTTTAGTGCCGGATTAGCGATGCACATGAGCTCTTCCCAATGACACTTTCTGCATCATCATATCGTCGTGATAGTGTCAACGTGTGACGCTAATAGAGTCATTGTGTCTCTTGGCGCCATTGCGACGCTAATGGTTACCGAATCTAGGCATCCCATTGTTGTGATGCCATGTCGACGCTAATGCATGGCTAACTCTTGTAGCCACGACTTAGCGTCGCTTTAGCGATGCCACACCTGTGTCTCTAATCGATAGATTTCTTATAGTGGTTGAGATAAAATTTATCACAAATGAAGTTTAAGCATAATCACAGTCTTTGGCGCTTATAAATACCAAAAATTAATGCCATCAATTCAAGGTGTGCTCTAGGGTCCAGGTTTTGAGTTGTGTGTTCTAGAGACACGGTTGAGAAAGAGAGAGGTGGAGAGACCCTGATCAAGTCCGAGAAGCCATGAGCTATCTATCAAGAATGAAGCTTCGACTATTATTTTTTCTAGGTGTAATTCTTCTGATCTCATTATTTTTTTGTTATTATCTCTCTACTAATTTTAGTATGAGCTCCATATTTTTATATATTTTATTCTTAGGAGATTCTTATTTGAAGGGAAATTTTGTGAACCCCAATTTTATTATTACATTTCTTTCGATCAGTTTTTAATTATGTTTAATGCTTTTGGTTTAATTATTTGAATTTTTAGACCACAATAATCTAACACCAACACCTCTTCTTGTTGAGAAAAAAATCAACAAGAGTCAATGTCCCAATTTATGGCAAAACCCTTAAAAGTTCCATTTGAAAATATACTACACAATTGAAATTGACATATCATTAAAATAAATTTGATGCTATTAATGATTTGGATATAAATTTTGGTGGAGATATTGATGACAAAAAAAATTCACGTAATCATTTTTTCCTTATAATATTAAGAAACAAAGATGTCTAACGATACAACAAAAAGCTAAATATAGTGCTTGTAGTATGACGACTACTTATGTAGTATGGATCAAACATTTCCTATACAACTATAGTTCAACTTATGCAGTGGACCATTACCAATGTACTGTGATAACTAAATGACGATAAGTTTGATATATAATACAGTGATAAAGTTTGATTGACATAACTAGTTAGTATGGTTGTATCTCAGGACAGCAATTAAATAGAATTTATCATCTATTCTCATTTGAATACCAGATTGCTCATGTGCTAATATCTTTGAACACTAGCGGCCATATATAGATCGAAAAATATATCGAGATTGGATATCATTATATGCATGATGTGAAAAAGAAGTGGCATAATTATATGATTATTAGTAACATGTTAGCTATTTTTTATCAAAAAATTTTCTAATAAAAATATTCATTAAAAATATTGATTTAATGTGAGCAAAAAAATACTTGAATCAAAGTGAAGATTCATGAATGATGAACAATATAAGAAAAATGCCTTTTTCGACGGTCAAAACCGTCGTAAAATAAGAAAAAATTGTCAAAAAATACACTTTGTGATAGACTTTCCGACGGGAACGATCCGTCGTAAAAATGCTAGTCGCAAAAATTTTCCACAGCTAGAGCCATGGGAAAAATATTTCCATGGCCGGAGCCGCGTGTCACACCCCATTCTTCAGCTACGTCCCAGGACGAGCATGGGACGGTGCGCAATCAAAGTTGGGACGCAGGCGGCGCCCACTTTGGCAGAATGCACAGTTTGGCATTCTGCGCACTTTGGCAGGACGTCCAGTTTGGCAGAACGCTCAGTTTGGCAGCGGGGAGGGGCGATATCGTCCCAAGCAAAATTGGCTCGTCCCAAAGTATCCGGAAGGTCGGCAGAAGTCAGGTAGGACAGCTGGCCGCGAGGATCAAACGTTGGTTACTCGCAGGGGAAGTTGGCTTCATATGTTGAAGTTGCACCATATCCGCCAAGATCACGTAGGATCCGGCCAGCCATCTTATCCCAACAAATCAGGAGGATCAGAAGGATCTTTCTAGTTGGAGATCTTGGGGAGAAGATCAGGACTAATCGCGAGGATTATTCCAAGCAACAACCTAATGAGTAGACCAGGGAGAACCTACGGATATCAAGAAGGATAACTACAGGATCTTGGGAAGATTACGAGGATCTTCCCAGGCGGTTTCTAGTGAGAAGATCAGAAGGGACTTGAAGATAAGATCCCAAGCCAACCAGTGGATTTTTGCGGATTGAGGGAATCATGGAGAATTACCCGACGAGATTAGCTAGAGAATCGAGAGGAGATCCCAGATATTAACTGAGAATATTAAGGAGGAAGATCTCAGCATATCAACAGGGAGATCGAGAGGGTTCCTAGAATCTCAGCCATATCAGAGTAAGTTATTGTGATGGCTCTCCTCATACTTGTATAAATAGGCCCCTAGAGTCGGCCTTTGTACTCATCTTTCATTCACTTGACATTCAACATTTGTCGAGAGTTGTCGGCTTTGTTGTTTGGAGTTGAATAGATCCGCTTTCCCCCACAACCTTGAGTGTTCTTCTCCCTTCTGCTTGTCTCAACTTATTTTCTCTTCCGTTGCGTGATAGTATGGTTGTCGTGAGGACGTCCGGTTAGGCTGCTAGGATCTTCGTGCAGAGAAGTTTTCAATGTCGATTGCGCTAAGGTTTCCCAAGTGGAACTTTAGTCCATGACATTTGAGGTATCAAAGCAAATTGATCTTGCACGGTCTCTGATATTGTAGTATCAGAACCGAACTGATTCCCGACCTCTCATACATGAGGTATCAGACGCACATCGACACTCAGATCATGATCTGGAAGTCGGGTACGAGACAATGTTCGGAGAAGACGAAGGTCCCACAACCCGAAGCTTCATAGCAGAGGCCGCCAACGAGGGCGGTCCGAGCACGAGCACGGCGGCCAGGTTCAAGGCGACGACGGCGGGGGTGCGACTACCATAGGAGGTGGCGGCCAAGCTGTGGCGAGAAGGCGCTCGACTCGCGGGAGGTCCAAGGAGCCAGCGGGCTCCCTGGAGAGGCAAGTCGAGGCATTGGGGCAATGGCTTCAGGACATGGACGCGGAGGTCCTCGGCCTAGAAGCTGCGATAGGCCAACATGGCCTTGCGCTAGAAGAGGGCGCAAAAACGCTTCAAGGAATGGAGGTACGACTTCGAGCCATGGAAGAAGCCATGGAGACGAAGATCAAGGCGATGGAGGCCGACCTCCTCTTGATGAAGCGGCAGTTCCTCGATGCAGGAGGAGTGCCTGCGCGCATGTCGATCCCCAAGTTTACGAGTCCCGAACCCCGTAAATATGATGGCGTCTGTGAGGCGACCGCCATCGACGACTTTATCTGGTGCTTGGAGATAGGCTTCAAGACCAATAAGATCTTGGCCGAGAGAGATTAGATCGACATGGTTTTCCGGTACCTGGCGAACGACGCGCTTTTGTGGTGGAGGTGCATGGAGGGTGAGATCATGAAGGGCACAGTCGTCATCGACACGTGGAAGGACTTCACCTGAGAACTGAAGAAGCAGTTCTACCATGGCAACGCCCAAGAGGTTGCCATGATGAAGCTAATGGCGCTACGTCAAACTGGCTTGGTGAAGTACATCGAGCGCTTCCAGCCGATAATGCTAGAAATGCCAGGGACCATGGAGGAGTTCACTTGGCTATACTTTTTCCTGAGCGGCATGAAGCCTTGGGCGGCTCAAGAGGTGAAGAGGCAAAAAGTATCAACCATGAAGGAGGCTCTAGTTGCGCCGGAGGCCCTGGTAGAGTTCTTGGTCAACCGTGATTTTGGCGCGGCAGCTAAGACCACGAAGAAGCAGACGCCTTGCCGACAAAAAGAATGACGGCAAGAGAGGAGATACGAAAGGGACAGCTTCGACCAGAGGCAACCCAAAGAAGCCTGTCCGGTGCTACATCTGCGGAGATCCACACTTCGCGAGGGAGTGCGACAAGAAGGCGATCCTGGTGGCAATGGCGTCAACTTCAAGATGAACGAGGAGGAACCGCCCACATGGGTTCCATTTCCTTATCATCCACAGTAGGCACCATCCCCACCCGGGGAAAGAAGCAAGCCATGAGGGGCCTGATGTTCGCAGAGGTCAGCGTGAAGAGCTCCACGACAATTGCCCTGATTGATACAGGGGCGACACATACCTTCTTGGTGGCATTCCTGGACGTTTCTTACGTCAGGAAGCCGGGTCTTGTGAAGACGGTGAACACTGCATCCCAGCCCATCCTCGACGTAGCCAGAGATGTTCCAGTGTGGATCGAAACATGGGAAGGCGCTCTTGACATAACGGACATCGAGTTGGATGACCACTGTCTAGTTCTCGGCATGGACTTCATTGACACCTTTGAGGAGGTAACACTGACCCGTGAAGGTCTTTGGTTGGTGTTACAGGAAGGGCGACATGAAGTACTGGTGACTAGGGAGGAGCCTCAGTCACACACGTTGGCAACGATCTCGAGGGAGGAGACATGCGGACGTGACTCTATAGTCGAGCGGGTCAAAGAGAAGGTTTCTCTGGAGTATCGAAGAAACATGGACGAGTTGATGGTGCGATTGCTGAGACTCGAAGGGTTCGTCCCAACCATTCGCTCCTGTGAAGTGAAGTTCAGAGGCGCGATGGCCAGAGAAGTGGCACTATCGGAGAAGCGACTCACCGATCGAATCATCTTCGTGGAGGAAGAGATCACCCAGCAGTGTGCTTGCATCGAGGAGCACATCCAGAAGAGTGGCATGACGTGGGACGAACCTGATGATGCAAGTTCGTCGGCCTCGAATGGCGCGAAGGCCAACACTCGGGATGGCAAAGGATGGAAGCACCTGCGATGGATCGAACTCAAGTGTTGGGCGTGCGACGGTCCCCAGCTCCGGTGGGATTGTCCCAACGACCCCAGTGAGAGGCCTGACAACGATGGAGGTTCAAGGGCTTGGCCTAACGATGAGGTGGCCAAGTTGAAGGGACTTCTATAGTCGGATCTAGCATGGGAGGTTCCACTGAGGGATCCGATTCCCTAAGCCCAGGATCGGGTGCAAGGCGGCCAAAGCTAGCGGCGAACGCCCCAAGTGTGGAGACATCGAGAGAATGGTCTTCGCTAAAGTTGGTAGGGAAGCCGAAGACTTCCTGGTGGATGAGGACGAGCAGGCTCTATCCACAATGAGGGTTGTCTACGAAGGCAGGTTTTGGGAAACGGCAGGCGGCCGTGACCCAAGATCGCGCGGGAAGAAGTCAGCACCGAAGGACATGTTCAGGTGAAATATGCTAGCCTAATCGAGTAGCGAGGTGAACGCACTTCTCAGTTCGGCGAAGTTTGGTGGTGGCCGAGACGTCGACCACAAACCAGGCGGAAGGGCGCAGGGACTCGATGTGCGATCTTGTTCCGGGGCGTGCACGAGAGGCGGTGCCCCATGCTTCAAGGAACATCGGCTGATGGTGATGATGGTGACACCTTGGGACAGCAAGGTGCCACGACGAGGAGGTGGTTCGAAAAGGAGCTTCTCTGAGTTATTCCTTCAAACCAAGTGAAGACAGAGGTGGACGTGAGTTGCAACCACACCTAGGAGGTCGCACGTCGCCGAGGACGACGACGTGGTTGGGTGGGGGAGGATGTCATGCCCCATTCTTCAGCTACGTCCCAAGACGAGCGTGGGACAGTGCGTAGGCAAAGTTGGGACGCAGGCGGCGCCCACTTTGGCAAAATGCACAGTTTGGCATTCTGCGCACTTTGGCAGGACGCCCAGTTTAGTAGAACGCTCAGTTTGACAGCGGAGAGGGGTGATATCGTCCCAAGCAAAATTGGCTCATCCCGAAGTGTCCGAAAGGTTGACAGAATTTAGGTAGAATAGCTGGCTATGAGGATCAAGCGTTGGTTACTCGCAAGGAAAGTTGGCAACAAATCAGGAGGATATGTTGAAATTGCACCATATCCGCCACGACGAGATCAGCTAGAGAATCGAGAGGAGATCCCGGATATTAACTGAGAAGATCAAGGAGGAAGATCTCAGCATATCAACAGAGAGATCGAGAGGGTTCCTAGAATCTCGGCCATATCAGAGGAAGTTATTGTGATAGCTCTCCTCATACTTGTATAAATAGGCCCCTAGAGTCAGCCTTTGTACTCATCTTTCATTCACTCGACATTCAGCATTTGTCAAGAGTTGTCGACTTTGTTGTTTGGAGTTAAATAGATCCGCTTTCCCCCACAACCTTGAGTGCTCTTCTCCCTTGTGCTTGTCTCAACTTATTTTCTCTTCTGCTGTGTGATAGTGAGGTCATCGTGAGGACGCCCGGTCAGGCTACTTGGATCTTCGTGTAGAGAAGTTTCCAAGGTCGATCATGCTAAGGTTTCCCAGTGGAACTTTTAGTCCGTGACACGTGGGAATGTTCCTACAGCTTGGGCCACGGGAACATTCCTACGGTTGGAGCCGTGGAAACATTTTCCCACGGCCAGAGCCTCATGAATTTTCCATGGCTCCGACCCTCACAAGTTTGTTTTCTAAAATAAAAAAAATTTGGCCGCGCACAACAAAAAATGGCCCGCACGGCCGGATCTGCCCGTGCGCAGGTCAGATCTGACCGCACGCTCCAGTCGGATCCGCCTACGCACAGGTCGGATCCGATCGGCGTGCAACAGGATTGGCCGGCACGAATTCCAATCCGGTCGTGCGCAAGTCGGATCCGGCCTCGATCGCGCGCAGGCTGAGCTGCGCGAGGCCGATCCGATCGTGCGAGGCTCATCCCCTATGAGAGAGAGAGGGAAGGAAGGCCGGTCATCATCGAAGGTCGTCGC
Organism: Pontederia crassipes; assembly: GCA_030549335.1. Taxonomy (NCBI): domain Eukaryota; kingdom Viridiplantae; phylum Streptophyta; class Magnoliopsida; order Commelinales; family Pontederiaceae; genus Pontederia; species Pontederia crassipes. Next base: position 74,744,807 of record CM060188.1, on the reverse strand, counting down.
CGGAGGTCGCCGCCGGCGGTCGCCTGGAAGGAGCACGCCGGTGAGGGGGAGAGAGGAGAGAGGAGAGTGGGAAAGAGTTTGAGAGAGGATGTGAATATAAAAAAAAAGAAAAAAAGAGAGGCGAGAATAAAAAGAGAAGCGGGAAATGAAAAAAAAATATGCGAGAGAATTTGACAGAATTTTTGACTTTCCGACGATTTAAGCCACGAGAAATGTTTTCCACAATCGAAACCGTGGGAAATTTCCACAGTCGAAGTCGTGAAAAAAATTTCCCACGGCTTAAACCATGAAAATTTTCACAGTCAACACCATGAGAAATTCTCACGGCTTGGGTCGTGGGAAAAGTAAGCCGTAGGAAATTTTTTCCATGACTTGAGTTGTGGGAAACTTTTATTCGAACCGTGGAAAATAGCCGTGAAAAACTTTTTCCACGATTCGAACCGTGAGAAATATTTCTCACAGCTCAAACCATGGAAAAAGTTTTCCACGGCCTGAAACGTGGGAAATTTCCACGGAAAGTAATCCGTCAGAAAATCCATCGCAAATTGTGAAGATTTTCTTATCGTGAAAATTTTTTCGTTAGAAAAAATCTTTTTTCATGTAGTGGAACTTCAAAGTTTGACCTCTTTTTTCATATTACAAGAATAGTGGGAACATATATTGTGGTTAAAATTAAACTACACAAATAGTGAGAGTATTATAATTATATGATTAATATGATCAAACGAGAAATGTTATATAAAATTATCCTATAGGTTATAAACAATGTGGCACTTGGGGGCGTACTCGGATGTTGCACATATGATAAATTGTGAAAGAAGGTCAAAAAGGTATATGGTCAGATAAATAAGTCTCCGATTCAATTCTTACTTTATTTTGCAATATTAGGTTATTAATAAAAATAAAAAAGGTATACACTAATGCCAAACAAATAAGCTTGGTACCATGTTTTGGTTGCTGAACCAGCTTTTGACTAATTCCAAGTATAGAAGTTGTTTGGGTCCAAAATGATTATACCCCATCTAGATAGAATCATATACCTTGTATAAAAAAAAAGAGAGTAATAATTTAATAGAAAAAAATTGAGTCATGATCTCAGTGGCGACAGACCGAGCTTGGCCATGAAGTTCATCATGCAAACATCAAGATTTGCTGCTGCCTGTGTGAATTAAGAAGTTGAATCCAGCAAATGGTGGATGAAAATAATGGATGGGTGCATGCATGCATTAATATCTAACTTGGAATTTAGACTTTGATAAATAAATTGATGATTACAAGTCAAGCAAAGTGCAAACGACAATGAAATCCCCCATGCAAACATATCATGTTCACTCGGTTGTATATATAATGATTCAACCACTGAAATGAAAAATGCCATCAATAATTGATTGGGTCAATATATTTATTAAGACATAATGCATTGAAAATCTCCGGTGAAATAATTAATGAATTGAAAATCAAGTATCCATAATTTTATGTGTGTTTTTATTCATTTCATTCCACTGTACATATTCATTTATGTTTTATATTGTTGGTGGTTTTGATGTGTGTGTGTGGGTGTGTGCCGTAGCACGTACTGTAATAATTAGGTAGGTTGTGTTCCAGTCATGGAAATGGCCAAAAATGGATCAATTTGAGTCAATGTCTGAGATCTGCATTTTTTTTTTCCTCAATATTAGTCAACAAAGAAGGCAGCCTACATCATGTCTTCAAGAACACACACACACATGAGAGAGAGAGAGAGAGAGAGAGAGAGAGAGAGAGAGAGAGAGAGAGAGAGAGAGAGAGAGAGAGAGAGAGAGAGAGAGAGAGAGAGAGAGAGAGAGAGAGAGAGAGAGGGAGGGAGGGAGGGAGGGAACAAAAATGTTTCAACCACCAAATTATGAATCGTCATCATTATATATATGAAGGTAAGCTAAGGATAATTATCACATATATCTCGTAATTCAATAATAAAAGTTGGATATCATATTTTGGCCGAATGATTGATTATATGATCAAATAAATCTCAAGATAACTTAATTAATTAAACCAACAAGTTATTTTTTTATTAAATTCCAATCATCGACTTAATTAATGTGATCATATATATCATTCATCCTCGGTTTTTTAAAGCACTTTGGGAAAAGTGTACTGAAATTAAATCCCCACTACGTACGATGCATGCATGCATATATATTCGTGAACGTGTAGTAGGCTTCACGTAAACTTACTCGCTAGTTGATATATAGTTTTATTAATGGGGATTAATTAGTTAGTGTGTTAAAGGTAGCAAGATTTGACTGCATCACGTGCCACAATACAATTGATTGTTTGGTTTGTCTCTGCATTGTTCTCTTATTTTATTTATTTTTTTATTTTAGAAAGATTATCCTTTCGTCTTATTCAAATTAAATTGAATTTTATCTGGCATAATCAAAAGTGCAACTCCATGATATGACCATGCTACCATGGGAGTTTAAGCATTTAATTGTTGTCCAATATATATTAAGATGACAATGGAAGAAAAGAAATAAGATTTTGTACAAGGACAATTATTTATTTTGATTTTTGTGGGCAAAGTCATGTCTTGTATTAGTCTCACATGCATAAGTCAAGGAAGAGATGCTGAGTATATATGAAAATATGACATTAACTTGATAGGATGCGTTTTAGTAAAATCGTGCGGGTGAAAACTCAAAGCGGACAATATCCTATGCAAGTGTAATAATGTTACTTATAGTATCAAAGTCACTCCGTTGAACCTCGTGCATGGTGGGGTGCGACGAGTGATGTTGAGTCCTTGAAAGGGGAAAGAATGCATAGAGCATGCTTTGAATTAGTTCCATATGCATAAGTCACAAAAGATATGTTGAATCCTCTCCGTGTGGACCTCTGTGCATATAATATCAATCTCCTAATGGGGTAAAAATGTATGAGGCATGTCTGAAATTAGTCACATAGTCTTCTAAGAGGGGAAGGATGTATGAGACATGTATTGCATTAGTCTCACGAGTACAAGTCACATAAGAAATGCTAGGTATATATGGCACTAGTGCCTTCGCGTTTTCTATAATATTAATTTCCTATACTTTATTTGTAATTAATATATATTAATTGTTGTGTTGGCCAATATTAATTGTTGGCTTTTCCCTCATGCAATATTATTTGTAATATATTAATTTCCTAAACTTTATTTCCTATGCAATTACTTTATTTGTACGAGGGCCGATCGATGACTTAAATTATGTTCATGATTAAAGGTCAATAGTTAATACTGATATGTAAATTTTTGAAGTCAAAAGTATTGATCATATATATGGTGGAATATGTATGTTCTTAGTCTCAAAATGCCGCACTACATCTGACAATTAATGATTTCTCCGGATGAAGAAAATGATTATTCTATTAATGCAGTTTGGCCATTCTTCACAATAATTGCTTTCATAATTTTGACGGTATAAATTATTAAAAGTAATTAATTCCTGTCAAAAGTGAAAACTATTAAAGCTCGAGCTAAAGTTGTGATTTTAATAAGGTTCATTCTTAACCATGGTTTAATTTTTTGGGGCAAGAATTAATATATTTGAAGAATTACAAAAAAAACTATTCACTAGTCTTCCGTAGGAATAGTCACTATGGATCCTACTCTTAGATAGAGTATAAAGAGGAATAATAGAAGAATTGAATTATTAACAATCAATTAACTGCATTTAATTCTCTTATTATCCCCACTTTTCATCACTCATGCATTTTGAAATAATAAAAATATGTTTTTCTTTATTATTATTATTATTATTATTATTATTATTATTATTATTTTAAAAAATAAAACTAATTGATTCCCTATTTATTGAATCTAATAAATAAATAAATAATCGCATTACACACTACAATCTTATTTCTAATTCTCTGAACCTTTTATCTTATTGTCCAAGGATTGATTGTAAAGTTTAATCAGCAATTATGCATCCAAAAAAGGGTAGAAAAATAAAATTTATTTAAAATACTTTTTTATATTAAAATGTCTTTCCCTTTAGGCCTCGGAAAATACAAGTTTTATTCCAAATTAGAACTCTAATAGAAATTCGAGTATGATCAAAAGAAGAAATTAAACTTAGACAAAAATAAAAATAAACAGATGATACAAGATCTAACAGCCCTATGGGTCGGTGGATCTGATGTACCGAAAGCTATATCCTAGAGACAGATAGATAGGCGCATAGATTTGCTAGAATCCAATAGGCCTACGTACTGTGCATGCATCCATCATTAGCTGGATTTTATTTGCTACCTTTTCTATATATATATATATATATATATATATATATATATATATCCTTCTTGATGATATTTTTTTTTCATAGTTCATGCATGGTGTTGATAATTTGAGCTGCCATTTAATGTCTTTATTTTTCGACAATCAATCGTTGAATTAATTGATCTCAAGAAAACGAAAAATTTAGGACCATGATCTACTAACACTTTGCATAACATGAAAAGATAAATATAATATCCCAAATTCGTTTAAAAAGTATATGTAATATTAAACGTATATGCATTTAGGATTTTTAATTCATTTGGCATCCATTTATGAAAAGGAAAGTACGCGTTTTTTTACTTACAATAAGTTTTTTTTTCAGAATTACCATCCATTTTTTTTAACTTTTTTTTTCTTTTTGTACCATCATGCATGCATGTTTGCATTTGAAAATAAAAAAATAAAAATATGTGTAAGGGAAATGCAAAAAAAACTAAGGGCCTTTGGCATGAGATAATCTACATACATTACAAAATTATTTTGTTTAAAATTTCTAGGACCACCACATTATCTCATTTGACAACAACTAATTATCAATAATTTAATTACTTTATTAATCTTAATGACCATCTTACCAGATAGCAGTCAGGTCTTTCAAAATTACTAATTAGTTAGGATGTATTTTGACTAAAATATCTATTCAATCAATTTTTTATTTAAATATTTTATTAATAAGTAAATAGCATTCAACTCCAAATTCTTTATATTCTTTATAATATTTTACGAATAACTCTCAATTTTGCTTGATCTTTTTTATCTATATTAAATTTTCTATTATTTATTTTATAATAATATATGAATAAAATCTGAAATAATTTTTTGAAGTATTTTGATAATTTCTTTTCTGACTGTTTTAACTATTATTTATATTATCAGTATTTATCAATCACTATAATATGATATTATGAATAATTTAAGAAGTGATAATTTATTGAAATGATTATCTAAATTACTGATTAATTAAATTAATAATGTACCAAATGGTCCTAAGGAGTTAACATATACAAATATTACAGCTAAAAATCAAGTAACGAAAATAATATATAATATATTTTAACGCCACACTCCTTTCTCTTTAATTAATTGGAACAAAATTCAATTTGTATTAGTTAAGTTTTGGGTATTATTAGCCACACATATACAAATTTATTTTATGTTTATCAGATTTAACTTTGTTATCCGGAAGAACTAAATAATGCATTATTTTTTGTATAGATTGCCCGTACGTGAAGTCAAAGCATTAGTAATTATATGCATCTTCAACTGTTCTTGATTTGAATATATTAAATATGATCAAATATGAGCGACGTTTAGTTTATGATCGATTTGAATCTATTAAATATGACTAACTACGAGTTACATTTAGTGTATGATATACTGTAATGCTTCGAAATTCAGCAAAATCTTATTAATTCGTGACCCTTTCGTTGATCTAGAGGGTAAAAAAATGACACATAAACGGAAGATTTTAAAAATAAATTATTATAATAATTTTATAAGAAAACGTGAAAACTAATAAAATAAAAGTACATCTCATGGTATGAACATTTGTCTTATACATATAGATGTTCATACAACACCACCACGATCGATCTCATATATGATACCTAATGAAAGGAAGACTTAATACAATTCTAAATAATCATGTGCACATCACTTAAGTTGTAGTCATCATATGTGCACACGTCACTCAAGTTGTAGTCATCACACCCACATTAATCTAACTCGCAAGTACATCATGTATGAGATCACATAGGATCATATGTTAGAATAAAGTTAAGTGTGAATTCATAATAAGTTATAAAGGTGACGTGAAGCAAACATAATATAGAGATGTGATAATAAATTAGAAATTAGGAGTGTAAGAAAAATCCGACCAACCCGAAAAAATTCCTCTGACCCAAAAAAATTGAATCGAAAAAATGAAAATTAGGAACTCGAATATGATTTAGGATGATTTTTAATAAATTAAAATCCACCCGTTAAAATTAGGGTCCCACCCAAAAAAATCATAGGGGCCTGTGGAGGCCATTTTTTTATTTATGTTTTTTATTGATATAATTAATACATATGTTATTAATTCTTTTATTATAGATATAATATTTTTGTATAAATTTCGTACTTTTCTATCATTATTATCAAATTCTAATTTAATAACTTTAAAATTTTTAATATAAAATTAAGTATTTTTATATTAATTTTATGTTATTAAATATATTTTGAAAATATAATTATATAAAAGTAGGGTCCCGAAAAAATTGACCCGCTAGAGAGTGATTTATATTTTTTTCAAAATGATTTTAGGGTGACTTTTTTAATTTTAAAAACCGACATAGTTTTAGATCGAAAATCCAACTCGTCCCGAACTACTTTCATCCCTATCGGAAATGGATTATCATCATCATTTTATGTCTTTTCATTTCATTTCATTTTCATATTCATATTCATGTTCGTAAGGACAAAGTTCTTACATTCATCTTTAGCCATTCATAATCTTTCACCTTATCCATGAGTTGGAAGAGCTCTTTACTTTTATGTAGTACCATTGCAAATACTAGACCATGGTGGACAAGATCAGTGCCACGACAAGTACCTCGTCAGGCAAGATGACCTCACACAAAGTGAAACACAAGGCTGTCACAACTTCCATCTATATAAGCAGTGGTAATCATCATCTTTTATCTTATTAATCATGAACGTACGTATCTTTCGATTACTTGAAACAATAAAGGCTATAGGGAGCAATGGTGGATTTGCATCATCTTTAAGTTCATGTAAATTATTACCAATCAAGTGGATAAAGGCTTGTCAAATCGATTACGATCATATTTTTCTCTGTTCACAAATCGAACGTCCAAAAATTTTTTAAGTCAAGCAGTCGTCCATTTGAGATTCATTCAGTGGTCGTCCGAAAGAGAATCAAACATCCGCTTGGTCTATATTCATCGGTCAACCGAAAGTGGTTCGATCATCCATTCTGAGTTCATCTTTCGATCATTCGAAGGCCGCATATGAATCGATGGATCGAAAAGTGTTCGGTCATCCATCATAACATAAAGAAGTTCTCGAACTTTTGGTTGAAGTTTCGATCAAAACTTCACCGATTGTCTGTTGGAACCAATTCCATGATCCTTGGTCGATTTTGTCTATTGTCTGAGCATTTTTTCTATGAGAATAATCCATATCAGTCGTCTGAAATACTTTTTGGTCAATTGATTGGTTATAGTCTTCATTTTTATGTCTTGACATTTTTTAGTTCGATCGTCAGATTGAGTTCTAGAGTTCCATTTTGGTTTAGATCGGTCGTCCCATTTGGTAAGGAATTCGGTCATCCATTTCAGATTGATATAGCCGTAGATCATTGTGGAATCTTAAGTTTTCAATCAAAATTTTCACACAACAAATATCTAAACATATATTAACACTATTCACAATTCAGAAGTAATGGTTTCCACATAGTCCAATATACTTTATCATATATTTTACAGATCGAATAATCATATTCTATTTCAACATTATCATCAATATTCTTCTAAATCTTTTTAATCAAGTAAAAGACTATAATCATGGTAAACAATACCCCTTAGGTCGATCAAACAACATCAATCATGGATCTATAATGTAGCAATCATGACTTCATGCAAATAAATCATAAAAGCCTTCCGAAATAGTCATTTTTCAAGCATAATAGATCATCATTTCGTAACAAAGTCTTAAGGTATGCATACTACCCCCTCTAGCATAGTTCTTATGCCTAACAAAATCCTTAGAACATGCAAATTTGTTTAGAAACAACCCCATGATCAAGATCCCGAAAACACATTTTTTTACGATTCCTTCTATTGTTCCTCGCAGGGTTGACTGCGTCTCCGTCTCCCTCCTTGATCTTGTGCGCATTCAGCACATGTAGAGCACTCACCTTCTGTTTATGACCGAGCCAAAAGGAGGAAGGAACACATAATGAAAAATGGAGGAAAGAATGAGAAGAAGAAGAGTGGAGGAGATGGCTCTAATTAAGTTTTTATGATGTTTAATTTCAAGGTTTCATCTTCTGAAAATCAAAAGAATCATAGTGGAGGGGTTGCAAATCCCCCTTCATTATGTTGGCATAATGAAGGTGAAATATCATATCAAAAGTGATATCTTTGATCTTCTGTTCATTGCGCTTGTCCAAAGGTATTTTGGTCATCTAGTAGAGTGTCAGTTGAAATCGCCGATCGATCGCAATAACAGACGTCCGTTTTAGTTTCGGACATCCGATAATCGGACATCAGCATTAAATAAAAATTTTAAATTCTTTTAATTTTCAATGTATTACACAACATGTACGAGGTAAATGTAATATAATTAATATACAACACCATAGAGATAAACACAATATATTATATTACGAATAGAGAGTACAACTTATACTCTACATAAAAACAATTTATTGAATAAGTTATTTTTTAAATAAGAAAATTGATTTTTTTTTCAAACTAGACTTTAAATAATTAATTATTTATCAACTTAGCCAAACATAATTTAAGCACCCAAAACAAACTAGGAATACGTTGTTACACATTTAAATAATTAAATCAAGCTGAACTACAAACCTAATTTCATGTGATTCCAAAAAAAAAATGATGTGATATTTGGTGGAATCGTCCCAAAACTCGAGTTGAAAACTTGTGGTTAGTTGACTCCAATTTCCACGTGGAAACAAAGCATTATAGCATGTTCTTTTTTTCAATGTTTTATTGACGTGACAACTACTTTTTTAAATTTCATTTTTTTCTTTCCTTATTTTCTCTCTTTCACATTTCCCTCATAAAAAATTATTTATTAAATATAAATTATTTATTATAAAGGATAAATATAATATTATTTATTACTTGTCATTTTAATAAAATTTTATTAAAACATGATTTTTATATATAAGTAATACAGTTTTTAACAATAGTTCTTAATAAAAAAAATTATTTATATTTTATTTTATTTCTTAAAAAAATTATATTTCATATTTACAATACTTATTATTTATTCAAACACTCACTAAAATTAATCTATAACATATTTTTTTATTTTATCAATTCAACATTTACGTGAAACTCGCAACAACCATTAAACTAATATGTTCTACATATAAGTGTTAGAGTTCATTATGAGAAACGAGTCAACTTTGGTTAAAACATTAAACTCAAATTAATTAGAAAGTTAAATGCTCAATAAAATATTAAATTGATGTTTACGTCGTGATAAACTTTTTTATGAAATTTGAATCTTGTACATTCAGACTTATCAAATTAATAATTACTTGATGGTAAATATATAGTTGAAAACTGGGAAAATTAACTAAAATGGTGCCAATTGAAAGCCTAATTTAATTGGTTTGATCAAACTCTTAACACACAATTGATTACGCCACGAGTAATTTTTAAAAAAAAAATTATAGTTTTAAACTATAAATTATTAAAAAACCACAATATAATAATGATAATAATTTTTATTTCTCTGCATAAAATAGTTGTTTAATATAATTAAATATTTTGGGAGATGGGCCGGATTTGTTGACATACCGGGCTTTTAAACTTCATATTTATTCAATGCTTCCCAAATTATATGTCGATTGGGCCGATTTTGAATGGCCATTCTTCTCCATAAAATGGGCTGTGCGCTTATCAGGCCGACTCGTACGGCCCGTTTATCTTTTCCATTGGTTAATGGACGCAGATTACTTTTTAAAAATATTAATAGATAATTAATTTTGAAATAAGAATGAAATAATTAAAATTTTTATAATTTTAGTTTTCAATTTTAACATCCACGCTACTGAATATGCAATAAAATAAAATTTCGAGAGATTTACAGAAAGAAAATTATATTAACATTTTCATTTTGAATTAAATTTGCATAAAACTAAAAAAATCAAATGTAAAATTTTTGTGTTTTTATACTCCGTTTTCATGAATGAAGGAAAAGTAATATATAATAATCTATTAATTTAATGAAAATATAAAAAGAAATATAGCTATGGATTCTAGTTAATAATTGATTTATTTATTAAAATAATATATAATAACTTCTAAATTATAATATTTTAGTAAAAATTAAATGTTACGCGAAATATGAAAAACTTTAACAAATGAAAATTATTATTGAGTATATTTATCAGCTTAGCTCCTGTTTTGATTAGATGTAGAGATAGAATTCAACCCTATTTGAGACATAAGATATCGTCCAAGAAAAATGATCTATTAATAATTTCTTAATTTTGAATTTAATTGTTTATTCACATCAACAAGAAATTATAACTTAATTGGAGAGAATTTTCATTAGATAATATTGTTTTGCTTATTTGTTTTGCAAGCTTCTCTAAGTACTTTCTATTCCTTCATTTGTTTTTATCATTACTTGGTAATTTTATACAAAATGTAACAAATACTGACTCCTTTCCTAGTAATATTTTTAACTATGCATTTATTAAAGTTAATGATAATTATATTTTCCTTATCCATTATATATCTAAGATTTTAGTTTTTTATCAAAATATAATCTATAACTATTATCCAAAATATTTTGATGTTTGAATTATATCTCATCTGTACATATATATTAATAGATTTATCTTGAGACGAAACAGAATTTTTTATTTCAACTTTATATAAGATAATATGCCATACCGGGGATGTTCATGAGTTGGATCCAATCCAACTCCGGCCCTAAAAATCCGCTTCGGATCGAGTAGGGTCGGATGGTCGAGTTATCATATCATCCTTTTTTTATTTTTTAATTTTTTTTTCTTCTTTATTTTTTTCATTTTAATATAAATATATTATATTAAATCGTAAAAATAACATTTTATTGTTTACTATTTTTTCCATATTTTAAGGATTTTATTTTCATATTTTTAAATTATAAATCATATAAAACATCTAAATTAAATAAAAAATAATTAAAATTAAATTAGAAACTAAAAAAGGTCGGATCGTCGGATCGGATTGAATCGACTCGAGTTAAAAAGTTTCAACCAATATTCAATCCGACTCTTAGTTGAGTTGAGTTCGGATCGGGTTCGAACTGACCACAAATTCAATCCGACTCAAATCGGTCGGTTCACGAGTCAGTTTCGGTGAAGACTTCTAATTCATGCAAAGAAAATTATATTAACATTTTCATTTTTCAATTAAGTTTGCATAAGATAAAAAAAATTCAAGTGTAAACTTTTTGTATGTGAACTCGGTTTTCATGAATATTTCGTAGAGGCTTCCTTTGTTAAGAAAAGGAAAAAGTCCAAAACAAACGCCTGTTACTTGTCCTCAGGTGCAGACCACATCACAAGTCAACATGTTGGTAGGACAACAATTAATTAACCTGAATAAAATTATGGATAAAAGTGAGGACTTATCTGATATATACCAGCAAATGTCACACGTGGCTTGAGAGAAATAGTAATGTAGCTATCTTAATGATTACTTTCTTGGTTTAATTAAATTACTATTTCCCACTAATCTTATGAATTAAGCATTGAGTTTAATCGTGATTTAGATCGTGGAGTTGCTATATAATAATAATAATAATATATATTTTTTACTTTTTTTACTCAATTTCTTAACCATTTTATTTATATGTACTATTTCCGAGAGTAGGACACGGCTCATTTATTTAATATGTGTAAACACTTACGACGTAATTGAAATTACTATTATAATTTTCAATTCAGTTATTTAAATTATATGATATATTTATGTATTATTTATATATCGTATTATAATTTTCAATTAGAAAATGAATAAAATTGCTTTATTTGTAAAAAATAATAAATAAGATGGTTTAAATTAATTATAATCGATATTTATAAATTTATGATGTATAAGATATTTTAGTATAATAATTTTTTTTATTAATTCGGTAGGATTACCGGGATGTCGACCTAGTTTTTGTTTCCCCCTATTTACTACACTTGTACTGGAAGAGGAGTAAAATATTTTATATTTATAATAATTTTTGTATGTAATTTAATATTTTCTATGAACTCTAATTGATCATTTTAAAATTTTAATAGTTTATATTATATTTAGTTAAAATTTAAATATTTTAATTAATTTATCTTATCATATATATACATATTTAAAATATAATTACGCAAAAGCAAGGTTTCAAAAACAATATTCGAAAAAATTGACTCAAAAAAGGGCCACCCCCCTACACACAATATCCTAAAAAAGAAAAAAAGAAAGATTTTTAAAAAAACTAATATATATATATATATATATATATGAGAGAAAAATATGAGAAAATTAAAATAGGTTTAACTCGACATGCCTTGGTGCAACTGTTTTCCCCCATTTTATAATTAAATAGAGTTGGAGGCATGTCGCATTTGTATTCTCCGTTCCTCGCTTCTTCGCGTTTCCTTCTTCCTTGTGCCTTCTCCCACTTCCCCCAGAGGAGGTCTTCAGGTCTGCGCTAACGCGGTGCCCACGCGCAGCTCCACATGCTCGTCCGCTTGATGCCCAAAATCGCATCTTTCCCAGGTATTCCCTCGGTGGCTTTCATTTCTTTTGGGGGTAAATTTTGCACCTTTGGCTTGTTTATCTGTCAGTGTGCTGGGAATATTCTTGTTCCTTTTTGTTTCTTGATTCCGTGGGATCGTAGAGACTTTGTTGGAGCAAATTCTCTCTTAAATGTTGAATTTTGATGAGAATTGGACAGTCTTCAGAGGGCTTCCCCAAGAACTTTCTGTCCAAGATTGCACTTGAGGGGATTAATTTGCATTAGGGGATTTTTTTCTACTTTCGGCGTTTCTTTGCATCAAACTGCATGTGTTCCTCCTTTATCCCAGTTTTCTTTGGGTTTCCTGGGGTAATTTTGATCCAGCATCTAATTAGTTAAGAGATTCCTAGTTCAGTAAAAGTATATGCCAACTCTTTAGCGAATTGATGCTATTTCTTTCTCAGTGATATGATTTCAATCATTTGCACATCCTTTAGGAGGCATAGAATCTTTAAAGTTACTGAGACGATGGCTTTTGACTTGCTTTTGTACTATTAGCTGCAGTACTCTGAATTTTTTTCTGATCATTTCATAGCTGTGGAACTTTAAGTTGAAGTGCTCACAAAAAGAAAAACTTATTGTTAATTTTTTCCAGTTATTCCTAATTCGGTTTTCTTGCATGCTGCTTCTGGTAGACTCATCATGCTGTTTCATCAGGTTATCTGAAGGCATATACCGCCTGTGTATTTCTTTTCAGGGAACCTGAAATTTGACAGTTGATATAGGAAAATGGGATCAGGTTCATCCAAATACCGGGGCGAGACCAAGTCTCGCAATGGGTTTCATTCGTATGATTACGGCCATGGCCACACATCTTCAGGATATCCTCCAAGATATGCTTCCTCAAATGTGAATCATGTACCACCTGAAACTGTAGACAGGCTGCAAAAGCGGTACTCAAGGATCGGCGATGACTACAGAACACTCAATCAAGTATGAATTGTTGTATACCTCTTCTGCATTTAAATATAGCTCCATGTACTTTTTTTTTATAAGTGTCTGGCTTCATTTATTTTAGGTTCCTTTGACATTTTAATATTAGACTTCATATAGTCATCTAACAGCTTGAAGAAGTTTGCCAGTTTGAATATATTGGGTTTTCAATACTATGTTATGGTATTTTACTGTGTTTTTTCTTTTTCTCTTGATTTCCTGAGGGCATAATATTTCGTCTATTTGTGTGGTTTTTCATTGATGTAAGCATGAATAGTTTGTAAATCTTGTGCTTTATGGTTATGGTGGTCTGTCTTGTGATCTCGACATATGTTTGAGTGGTACAAGATTGATATATTAGTCTTTTCTCTTTTATTGTTGTTAATTAAATATGTGATTCAGTTATTGTGGTGTAAACCATGACTAAATTGAGAAGTTTCTGTTTGTCTTTTTAGGTCACTGAGGCCCTTGCAAAAGCAGGACTTGAATCCTCAAATATGATTGTGGGAATTGATTTCACCAAGAGCAATGAATGGACAGGTTAGGACTTGAAAGACTTATATTACATTTTTGAATGCATATCTTTAATATGTAATTGCGTGGAGATTAAAATAGCAATTAGCACCAAGATGTTCAAGTTTGCTCACCAAATAGAATTTACTTATTAATTATTTGATTCGTCACATATTACAATCATGCCAATATGGAACCGTTTAAAATTGTAATTCCCATGAAAGACAGTAAAATGATCTTGTGATTTCGATGATTGTTACTAAGTGCCTGTTCTTGTTGTTGGTATCTGCTGATAGGTAAAGTTTCCTTCAACCGCCGGAGTTTGCATGACATTGGAAATACACCAAATCCATATGAGCAAGCAATATCAATCATTGGGAGGACCCTTTCTGCTTTCGATGAAGATAATCTCATTCCTTGCTTTGGATTTGGAGATGGTTAGTCACGTTCCACTTTGTTATTCCATCCCTCAAATAAAAATCTATATTTATTCTTTTTAAAATGAAAATGATTCATTCACAGAACAATTTTCTTAATTTCAGCATCTACCCATGATCAGGAAGTATTCAGCTTTTATCCAGATAACAGACCATGTAATGGCTTCGAAGAAGCGCTGACACGCTACAGAGAAATAGTTCCGAATCTTCGCCTAGCTGGTGAGTTGTTTTTGTCAAACTTTGGCATTTGCAATTCTTTATCTTAATCCCAAATTGTAGTTTTCAGTAAAGCAAATTATGTATGCATTCAGGACCAACATCCTTTGCACCAATCATTGAGACTGCCATTGGCATTGTTGATAGTTCTGGGGGTCAGTACCATGTGCTACTTATAATTGCCGATGGACAGGTTAGCTAATGCTCTTCGAGATGTAACCTTTTAGAAATCCTCTGACTTTCGGATAGTTGCAAACTGCATGCTGGCAGTACTATTTTACATGGTTAATCGTACTCCTATTTGTATTAGGTCAAGCTGCAAGATTGTGATGTTTATTCTCAAAACTGTTTTGTTGGAACATGTTTATACTTATTTCCCTACTTCTTAACTCCTATATAGGTGACACGAAGTGTGGACACACAATATGGGCACTTAAGTCCTCAAGAGAGAGATACTATCAATGCCATTGTCAAAGCTAGGTAATTGATAGGCGCACGTAACACTAAAAACTATATTTCCCTTCTTCTGGTATTGACATTTTGTTATTGTTACTCTAGTGATTATCCCTTGTCAATAGTTCTAGTCGGGGTTGGTGATGGACCCTGGGATATGATGCATGAGTTTGATGATAATATACCCTCCCGAGCATTTGATAATTTCCAAGTGAGCAATTTACTGATTATGTAACATGTTTTGCAATCTTTCTTTCTTTCTTTTTTCTTGAGAGAATGTTTTGCAATCTTTCAACTAAAGAAAACTTCGACTTGGAGTTGAAATAGTTCAAAGTTGTAACATAAATTTGTATGTAATCATGCAGTTCGTGAATTTTACGGAGATCATGTCTAGAAACATCCCTCCCAGCAAGAAGGAAACAGATTTTGCACTTGGTGCTCTTATGGAAATCCCTTCACAATACAAAGCAACACTAGACCTTCAACTTTTGGGGTATTTAGTTTTCCATTTTGAATGGCGTCGTATGATCCATGTAGCCGACCCCACCTAGTGGGATAAGGCTTTGTTGTTGTTGTTGTTGTTGTTGTTGACAATCGTTTAAAATCTTCTGCAGCCGACGACGAGGAACACAAATGAGGGTCTGTCTTCCTCCACCGACTAGGAACTCTTACTCACAATCAAACAGCTTCAACCAACGTAACCCGGTCACTCAAAGTGCTCCCACCGTCTCATCTCAAAGCTTTCAAGAGGACAGACTGGTATGCATAACTTATTTGAGTAGAATTCTGACACCTGTAATTGATCTTTAGCTATGATCTTCCAGTGTGAAGTTTTATATACAGTCAGCTTACAAGCTGGCTACTGGAATCCATTAGTACCTGATCCTCCTAGTTGGAAGTGTCCAAAAAAAAAAACTGATTTATCTACCATGTGTTATGTACATTCTCAAAATAGTTTTCCAATTTCTCATAGAGTACGAAATCCTGAAAATGAAACACATTTTTGCTCACAGACGTGTCCAATTTGCCTATGGAAATCCAAGGATCTTGCATTTGGGTGTGGGCATCAGGTAACAATGGAACTCTATTTTGTTTTACCCAGGGAAGTAATTTTTTTGTTAATTTATTGTTTCTATGAGGCAGATTTTAATATTTTTGTTCCACAGACATGCTACGACTGTGGGAAGGATTTGCAGCGTTGCCCTCTGTGCCAAGGCGAAATAACCACTAGGATAAGGCTCTACTGATGTCCTTGTTCACTTACTCACTCTGAGAGTTACACACTTGGTCACTGAAAATATCTGTATATACAGCTACACTTGTTCGCCGACGACGTCAGAGAGATATACCGAGACATTTAGCGTATACACTTGTCATTCGTTTTCTGTGTTGTTTATTGTTTATTCGAGGAAAGTGCACTTTGATTTGTAACATAACATGTTGTGCTTTCCATATGTACATGTCAAACCTCTATTTGTGGTTATATAAGATTTGAAGATATCTTTGAGGTGCATCACTCGGTAGGTAGAGGCAAGAACTGCTGTCTTGCGTGCCATGAACTTTTGTATATGCGACATGAATCATATAATATTTCCAAGTGTTACGAAAAGAGGGAGAGAGAGATCGCACGAACACAGAAGAACACAAAAATTTACGATGTTCACCTTAAATCGGATTACATCCTCAGGAAACGACGGTTCTTTTTGTTATGAAATAAAGATAATTATAAGGATGTGTCTCTGTCTAGACCCTTAGGGAGTTTATATGGGCATTCTCTTTGATAGATGATAGAAATTATATACGGACTGAGACTTTAAATAAATTTCTTGAAAATAGGACATCTATCTCGTGATAAGGAAATAAATCAAATTCGAATCACATACAGACAACAACAACAAAGCCTTATCCCACTATGTGGGGTCGGCTACATGGATCATACGATGTCATTCCGCATTCGTTGATCCATGTTCATGCGATTCGACAGGGTTTTACGCTGGCTGTCGGGACATAACAGAATCACATATAGAATATCCTAAAAAAATTTTGCTCAGGGGGCTCCGTCCTCTTGCAACCTCCGCAAGGGGGATCCCCCTGGATTTCCCCCTTGATCTCATAGGCTCGCTGATCGAACAACGAGACCCCCGTAAAAAAATTTTGCTGAAGCGCCTGCTTATATAGAGGGACCAATTCGATTCAAATTCAAAACATTATTAACGCCAGGACTATGAAATCTCTCTCCTATGGCTGTGCAGTTTCATCTAATTTCTGCACACATTAATGCCTTAAATTTGAACCTAATCCTAATTCTACTTGGCCTTCTATGTAATTAGACATTTCAAATCTGCCCGTGCTCTGCCTCGTTGTTTCATATTTTGTATTTTCATAACGGCTAAGTTATTTTGCATCCTATATAATAAATTTAAGATGAACCTAGTAAATTTTCGAGATGTTGCTACCTACGGACAAAACATTGTAGTGTTTCAAGAATGCAACCTCCAACAGAAACTTCTCCGGAGATTAAGAAGAGTTGAGGATTCTGAGATAAATCAACACCCACAAGGCGATCAACCATAAAGAACAAAAGATTCCACAACCTACGCATCCACAACTGATGTCGCCTACCTCAGGCCTCAATGGTGTTGTTACTTCGTTGCTCAAAACATGGCAGACAAGACCCTGGTTGAAGTCCCTCGCAGCACTTGGAGCTCCTTCTGTCGGCCATCCCACGGCACCGGTAGCTATTGGCATCTCCCCGAAACCGTTTCTGTTCAGAGCAGCAGTAACAGTGTCATAGTTGCCATCGAAGGCATTGTAGCACGCATTAGAACCATATAATTTACAGCGTAAAAGAACAAGCAATGGAGCTACTACACGAGACCAAAGCTCACTGCCATACCTGTACCTCGTCACGTTCTGACCAACCCACTGGTCGCAAGCAGAGGCACTGGAGGCCAGAGCTCCGAGGAGTTCGTTGGGGATGCCCACCATGACCTGGATGCCGCAGCACATGAGCGCCCGGAGGACGGCCCGGTCGGCTTCGAAGAGCTTCACCTTGGGGATCCTGTTGGTCTCTAGGAGCTCCAACGCCACGGGCACCGGCATCCGGTGGGAGGACAGCGTCCCCCAGTTTATGCCGTCGGCGGAATCCACAAAAAGGAGGCAGCTTTGCAAGCCAAACAGCAATAGCAGAGCTGCCGTACAGCGGGCAGGTAACATTTCGTCCCCAAGATCGGATCTTTTTTGCAGAATTCGATGGCTTTTAGGGTGATCTTGCATGCATGCGAGGTTGGATTCTTAAGATTAGCGAGTATGGTCACAGGATTGAGAGGACGGAAGGAGAGCACTGTTGCTGTCTTTTTTGGAGATCCGGAGAGAGAGAGAGAGAGAGAGAGCAGTCGAAGAGGAGGAATGACAAGTATGAGTGGATAAAGGATTTGATTCGGGGTGATGAAGGAGATGCATGCATTTATTTGGTTAATTAGGATTTAGTGCATGTCATCAAGTGCTTGGCATTCCGAAAAGCACGAGGATATTAATATCTTCACGTGGATTCATGAAGGTTATTGCAATTTACTTAATTTATTCTTTTGTTGCGGTCTCCTCATCTTGTTTTGATGCTTTGATTATCATTGAATTTTGTAGGAAACAATGAGTGATCATCAGAAATAAATACATATACTCTTCGTTTCTCGTATTATTGAGTTTGACCCACAAAAAAGAGAGAGAATTAAATGTCATTAATTATTCTTTCATATCTCTCTCTCTTTCTCTGTGCAATAGTTTCTTCTTCTTATTCCACTGCTTCTACCTTTTATTTTCCTCTGTGCTTGTCATCATCGCAACTTCCTTGTCCCTGTTGGTAAATGTTCCATTTTGATAGTACTATGCGTTATTCATGCATTTGTTTCTTGTTTTCTTCTTTGTGGTGCAAATTAAAAATATTATACTCTTCATAAGTGATTTGTAACAGTTAAGTAGCCAAGATTTGAATGTGTTTCTTGTTTCTGAAACTTGTTGATGATACTTGACAGTGAACATATTTGATATGATGATGCATCAAATGCATGATGTTTTCAATCCTTTTTTTAGCAGAGCAAAGGACTATCTGTTGCAATGGTCACAGACAGTGTCATTTTACATCTTAGTTTTTGCCATTCCTACTACTTCTACGGAGATAACAGATCAGGGGCTCTATGCATGTCAAAATATGTCAATGCTATTGCATAACTAGAAGCCATTCATGCCCAATATCACATACAAAACCCCCATTTTGTTGGCATAATCTAATGTCATTTTGTTCAATTAATCAGCAGTCATGTCATTTCATTTGTTTTGCAGACTGCGTTTGGTGAATTAACCACACGAAGGCTTTCTGTTCGCTGGAAGCACTAGAAAAATAAGATGAAGGTATACTAATTGCATCAGTTCAATTTCCAACAATTTGCTCATTAATTGTGACCCAAATTTGGATTTTACAGAAGATAGTGATGAGGATTAACGTCAAGGGTGACAGCTGCCGCAGCAAGGCCCTGATGTTTGCCTCGTCCATGAAGGGTACTATACTCTAATAGCTTTATACACCATTTTTGCTCTCCCCTTCCCTGTCTCTCTCTCTTTCTCTCTCTCCCACCCCCATATGTTCTGTGACAAATCAAGGCTAAAATCTGATATGTTCGAACTTGTGATCATGGGAAGGGGTTGAATCAGTCGGAATAAGGGGCAAGGACAGGAACCACTTGGTGGTAACCGGAAATGGAGTCGACCCTGTTGATCTGGCCAGAGCTCTGAGGAAGAAGATGGGCTACGCAGAGATCATTGGCGTTGGCAGGACCAACGCTGAAGAACCGACCGGGGAAGAACCGGAGCCAACATACGAGCCATCTGCATCGCAACCTTCTCATCAGGACGATCACCAGTCCATGCAGCAGCATGCAACTGGAGTGGTCGAGAGTTCTCAGATCACTCATGCTAATGGCTTTCTTCCCGGTCCCTGTTACCCCCACTGTGTTGCTTATTCCTCCTCCTGCAACCATCCAGCACAGTACAGTGAGGTCTGCTACCGCTCTGGCCATGGCAATGATTGCTGCATCATGTGATCTCATGCAGCGGGTAGCTCTGACAGACTGTGAGGACATTGGTCATTGATTCCTGTTTCAGAACTTTCAGCAGCCACAGATTTTTAGTAATTGCTGTGCGCTGTCTGATTACAGTAGTTTGCTTTTTTTTTTTCTTCTTTTTGTTCTTATGTTATGCAATGGAGATGGAACTTGTGGATGCCATGCATGGTTGACGTTCCGGTTTCATCTCTGAAAAGTTGTTCTTTCTAAATCAATATTTTGCATGGATATGAAATGAATGCATATGAAGTGAAATCGATGTCCCAATCAATTTTTTTAAAAACTTAAATGGAAACAGCAATACATGGACCAAAATTAAGGAAAGAAAATATTTTTTTTAATAAAATTTAACGATGTTTTTTGAATTCTTGACGTCTCGATCTGATATTTATGTTAAAATTAATATGCTAATTAATTTTCTTAAAATTTAAACCGTTAGAAAAGAACACTTTTTAGCTGCTTGTTGCTTTCGAGTCAATTTCTGTGAGAAAAAATCGTCTCCTTTTTGTTTTTTGGCCTTTCCACTTGGCACTCCAATCATCCAATCTAATTTCTTTAAGCAATATCTCAGTTTTAATTTCTTGTATATAAAAATATTTTTAGTCTCATTCGTTGTGGAATGACTACTTGCAAAAAAAAAATAAGGTTATTTATTTATAGAAAACGATTTATCAAATGTCCAGTTTAAAAAAGAACAAAAAAAAAGTCATGGGTCACTTTTCTTTTTCCTAAACAAATGGACAAAATGTTAAAAATCATGGCCACGAAGTCACTTCACTTTTCTTGTTTCTTTATTGCAATAAAGCGGAATGACGTCGTATAATTCATGTAGCCGACTCCACTTAGTGGGATAAGACTTTGTTGTTGTATTGCGATGGGCCCATTTCCAACAGGCTTTCCTTATTAGTGGGACTTTTTAGCGAAAAAAAAAAAGAACCGAGTCAAGTCTACGTCCACCAAATTCAATCACTTTGGACCATGAACTCCACATTGTCCTTTTCTAATTGCTAGGGGTACAAAATTTAAATTTTTATACTTATTTTAATATTTTGCAAATAATAATAATAATGATAATGATAAAATTCTAGGTCATTTTTTAACTGCAATAACACAAACTCCATAAGCTCGGTGATACCCTACCCAACTAACACGTCAAACACGTTTTACCTTTTTTCTTTTACTTTTGAATGTCTTCCACCACAAACAAGATGACATGAATTCATGCTCACAAGATGATACTGATACATAAAGCATATCATTATTGTCATAGTAAAAAAAAATATTGGTTCTAGAAGATGAAGAACTCTAGGACTCTCCGGATTTTTGGATAGTTTAATTTTTAAAATAATATATTATTTATTCAGGAAAATATGGTTGTTCATGTTATTTTATTACTTAATTTCGAAAATAAAGGAAAGTTGACGAAGAGTTGGGTGATCAGATAAAAGAGGAATTTGAATAAAATTAGATTTGGGGTAAGATTTATTATGAAATTAATTAATTTAAATTTGAAATCAAATAATTACCAAAAAGTTTAGTTGAGCAAAAAATGACTAAATTAACTATGAAACATTGTAAACATGGCTCATTGGACTCCTAGTTGGGTTAAAACACTTTATATGAAAGTCTTTTCTTTTTCTCATATTTTCATGCCAATCGAGACACTGAGAATTCGTGATCCGCTCCAAAGTCTTGACACCAAAGATTATGATGGAAGTTATTCTCATGGGTTTCGAGGAGATATCACGGAGAAAATGTCGATCAAAATTCATTGTTCATGCAAGAGACATGAAACAATTTTTTAAGTTAATTTTTCAACAACTTATGATATGTATGAGGATTCACATATCGATGATTTTCGTCGATGTAGAACCCAGATCTCTTCTCTTTTATAGAAAGAATATTTTGGTATTGTTTTTCAACTGATTTGCATCATTATCTTATAAAATAGATGGCCGAAGCTCGTATTAGAAATATGTTTTCCCGACGATAGTAGAACTCGGCTCAAGTTTTGTTCTGCTTGATCCGAATTCGGACAAAATCGATTAGGAGCAATCCGAACACAGTTCGATGAACTTTGGCCAAGTTCTAATCAGTGTGGCCCAAGTTCCAATAACTTTAGCATGATGCCTATTGAATGTCTTGATTAGGATTGAGTTTCCAACCTACCTGGCCTAGTTTATCAAATCGTAATAGGAGCAAATTGAGATGATTCAGCCTGGTTCTACTTATAGTTGTCCCGAGTTCCACTCGACCGAGGTAAAAAAACATAATAGGGAAATGTTGTCCGAATTTCCTATGACATGGGCTGATTTTGAGAGGTCCAAATCTATTTTTACATTATTATATTATTTATTATTATGATTTGTTCCTAGTTATATTGATTATGTTATTGAATTTATTATCGACCTATTAGACTTTCGAAATTGATCTTGTTAAACCTTATTGAAAAATAATAAAAGTAGATGCCCTAGGTAAATAAGATAAAAATTACAAATTATTGAGTTTCCACGCCTATTGATTGCCTTCAATCTTGAGACTGATCGTTCATTGAATTGAATTAAATGTGATAGATAACATAACTAGAATATTAATGATAAATTGTAACTGTTCTGCATATGACCACTCAATTTTCGTCATGTGTGAATTCATTGAATTATTATTGATTGACTTGTCGTGACACTAGCCCCACTAACTTGGATAAAAATATATAGTATGACGTTTATCTTAGTACACTCCTCTAGTTGGGTCAAATCGAACGTTGGATCAAATTATTAATTGAACTAATCATGATAATTGAATGAAATTGATATTGAATTGACAATTACTATTGAATTGAATCCGATTCATGATTGATTTTGGGCAATGACCTTGGACTATTAAAATGATAATTATTAATTGTTTTTTATTAGGTCATTAATAATTGAGATTGTTAAATTGATATACATAGATCTATTGTTGTCGCTTGATCCAACATTGATCAATTGTTACATTGTTCATTTATTATTGTATTACTTGCATAAGTTATTTTTATTGGGTTATCTTATTTTTTACTTGAACATATTGATTATCTTTTTAAATTCTATATACTAAGTATTTTATACTCATGAATTTTTTTGTATTTGAATTCGTGCAAGTGAAGAAGAACAGTAGAGGATGATCTTTCATGTGACTCGACTCAATAACAAATGACTATTGCACATGACATAGAATTGAGGTCACTAATATTGTAAACTTATGAATATTTTAGTTATCATATTATGCTTATGAATTATTATTATTGAAAAAGAACTTTCGTATCTGTTTTTATATTTGAAAGCAACGACAAAGCTATGTGGCTGCCTATAAAGAGTATAATATGAAGTAGGTTATATTTGTGGCACATAAGTTACACAGTTGAGTGGATTATGCGTTAGACACTCATTTACAATTGACCAAAGATTGATCCTTGTGCCATTCAAAGTGAACCGTTCTTGTCATAATAAAGAATATTGATTCTTGTAGATGAAGAATTCCAAGTTAAAATTTGACATTTTCCCCCTTATTTTACTATTTTTGTTATGTCTCGTGAAGGTCTTATTATAATTTAAAGGTTATTTTATTTAACACTCACTAAATTATAATATTTTGATATATAATTTTAAAGTTTAAATTTGATAGATTTTAGTCTCTAAATTTATCTAAAGTGACACTTAGATCCATCTGTTAAATTTAATTTAAATTTCCCTAATTTTTTTGAATAATTAAGAGTTATATATCATTTTTACCTAAGATTCTTATTACAATAAAGTTATTTTAAGAGCAAAAAACAAGTAATGCTGGTAAAGCTATTAGTTAATTAATCATAACATTTTATGCAATTTTGTGCTATGTTAATAGTTTATTTTTCTAACTGTGTTTTATATTTAAAAAGTAAGGACAAAAATGATATTTCATAATTAAGTGAATTTGATTTAACCATAAAGGAAGCACAATTCTAAATTAAGAAATTAAATTTTATAAATTTATATTTTAAAAGTAGACATGAAAGAAATATAGTTCACTGAATGTTAAATGAAATGAACTTAATTTAAAAAAGAACAGTTCTTTTGGATTAAAAAGTGATATTGTAATCTGATTGATTCACGAGTTAAACTTTTAAGAATAAATCCACAAATTTTAATTAGGTAAAAAAATTGATTTACCTTTAACATCTTTAATAATAAAAAGGGCTATTTCCTTAAACTTTCTTTAACTATCACGATTTTCTGCATCTAATATTAAAGTATGAACTTATCTTATGATATTCCTAAATTTTGTCGCATTGTCCACTCTAATTCTTCCGTCCAATACTATTAACTTTTCCATTTTTTTGTTTTTTTATTTATTAAAAGACTAAAATATCCTTTCACAAAATCTTTTCTCTTTTAATGTTAAAAACTAATAAAAGAAGTTAAAAATATAAAAAAATCCAAATCATTATTATATTTTAATGCCCTCTCTCAAACAAAAATTTCTATATTTTTTAAAATTATTATATTATTTTTCAACATTAAAAGAAAGAAGAGTACATGGAAGGGCATTTTAATTTTTTTCATAAATGAAAAGAAAAACAAAATTAATAAAAATTTAACATAATGATACGAAATAATTAAAGTGGAAAATGCGATAGTTTAGAAATATGGTAAAATAACTTTATACTTTATGGTACTTTAAGGTTAGATGTGAAAAATAGTTTAATGGAAATTTAAGAAAATAATCCTAATAAGAATTGGTAATGAAGGGAAAATAAATAAAGACCAGATGACGCAGAACCGAGTCAATGCATAGCATAACGCGTTCAACAAGTCACGGCCCCTTCTCACCTCGTCCTTCTGCCGGGCACGACGCGTCCCATGTTCTCTTCCTAACATTTAATAACCGCTGAACTCGATTGTAGAGATTAATAATTCCCACATCACCATTAAATAGAAGATAAATTTGACCATTCCAAAGTTCAAATCTTACGAAAATTGACTTTTGGACCCTCTCTCTCCCCTTCTCTCTCTCTCTCCCTTCCCCTATAAAATGAGTGGGAGTCCTGGAGCTTCCAAACCAAAATCCAAGGCAACTATCTGGAACTCTCTCTCTCTCTCTCTCTCTCCCCCTCCCTCCCTCCCTCCCCCCGAGCAAGATGGCGAAGGTGAGTGAAGCATGCAGATTATATATGCAGACATGAGGGTGTTAATATACCTTGAGTTTTAGTATGTACTGATCATATTCATATTTACTTATGGCAGCAAAAGGTGGTGATTGAGCTCTCCATTGGTGACAGCAAGAGGCGAACGAAAGCTCTCCAGACCGCCGTTGGATTGTGTGGTACGTACGTGATCCATTGGTTGACTTTGCGCAGCTCTTCTTGTCGGAGTTCGCAAGGATTCATGGAAAGATTCTGCATGCAGGCGTGACGTCGGCGGCGCTGGAAGGGGACACGAAGCTGGTGGTCGTCGGCGAAGGCGTGGACCCGATCAAGATGACGGTGCTGCTGAGGAAGCGCTTGGGCCATGCCAACATCCTCAGCGTGGGGTCGGCGGAGGAGAAGAAGGAGGAGAAGAAAGAGGAGAAGAAAGAGGAGAAGCCGAAGGCGCCGGAGCCGTGCGCAGTGCCGCCGGCGTGCTGGACGCCGCCCTACCACCACCAGCCCGTCTACTACATCTACGACGGCTGGAGCTGGTGACCTGTTTTGGGGATCATGTGGTTGTGATCCGTATAAATATATTTTATATAATGTTCTCTTCTTCTTTTTTTTAATCTCTTTGTGTTTCTCTTTCTCTCTCTCTCTCTTCTTTATCTTTTGGTGAGAATTTTTCTGATATTGATTTCTTTTCAACTTTGTAAAAATATGATAGCAAATATATCAATCAACTCCTGATATTTTGAGACGTGTTTGACACATTCTTGAATCTTGATGAATAAACATGGAAATTTATGGATCATACATAATCCAATATCATGTTTAATTGCAATTAGGTATGGAAACTATAAATCATTCCGGACTAAAAGAGAAAAGTGATATATTCTCGTTAGCAGCTTAGCCGTCACTTACGAAATATATGGATGAAGTATATATATATATACACACATATATATATATATATATATGTATTTCTAAATCGCCATCATATTTTATAAAAATAATTAATATTTATAAAAAAATAATAAGATGACCTCTTTAAAATTTTAATATATGTATTAAATCATTCAAATATAAATTTTATATATATGTATGAAATATATGGATGAGCTTTTTCAAAAAAATTCATATAAGCATATTTCTAAATCTTCATCATATTTTATAAAATAATTAATATTTATAAAAAAATTTAATAAGATGATCTCTTTAAAATTTTAGTAAAATAATAAACATTTGTATTAGATCATCCAAATACAAATTAACAAAATAATGCAATTATTTCGAAGAGTCACATAAAATAACCTTTCAAAAAATTTTAAAATTATTAAATAATTATGAAAATTTAAATAAATTTTAGGAGAATGTATTTATGTTCCGATCATCAAAGTAATTCACAGGGACATTTTCATTTTCTGCGTAAGCTTCATTTTGTTTTCTTTTTATTATGATTTCTGTATGAGATAAATTATGCACCATAAAAAAAATTTAAAAAATTTATGACATGTAAAGTTTTATTTGATGAAAAATAGAAAAAAGAATTACAAGACATTTCTTTTTGTTCATACCTCTTAAAGAGTTTATATAGACACTCCCTTTACGAATGATAAAAATTTCATAACGATTGAAATTCTGAATTCCATTTATGGTGATAACAGAATACTTATAAAATTTTCACCCAACACTAATTGCATGTGTTGCTTCTAAGTGAAGACAATGCTATTGGGAGTACCACATGTTTAATTGGAATAAAAATAATGTGGTGCACCTAATCCTATATTTAATCTTGATAATGTACATTAAAAACAATAATATATTTTGGGTCTTCCATCATATGGGAAAACGTTTCATGCGGATCTTTTTTTCCACACATAGAGACGTGATCCAAACGAAAAGAAATAAAATTATTGGTAAAATAAAAAAATGTAACAATATTGAGACTTGGAGGCTAAAATTATTGGTAAAATAAAAAAATGTAACAATATTGAGACTTGGAGGCTAAAATTATTGGTAAAATAAAAAAATGTAACAATATTGAGACTTGGAGGCTAAGGAAAATTGTTAATTAAAAAAAACTTAGAACAACAACAACAAAGCCTTATCCCACTATGTGAGGTCGGCTACATGGATCATACGACGTCATTCCGCTCTATTAGTAACACAATATATTCGTTGATCCATGTTCATAAAATTCGACATGATTTTATGCTGGTTGTCGGGGCCTAACACAACCCTCCTCCTTTATCCGGGCTTGGGACCGGCTATAAAATATAGGCGGAGTTAAAAAAAAAAAACTCAGAACACGAGAATAAATTTTCCATCCATTGCTCAACTAATATATATATATATATATGCTCATTGGACATCAGAAAAAAAGGGAAAGAAAATTATAAAGACGATCCATTCATTTCTATTTTCTTCAAAAAAATATGTTTACAGATTTACTCAACTTGTTAAATATTTTATCTTTTCTCGGGATTCAAACTGCTGGATGGTCCTATTAAATAAAGTTACGTGACAAATGAAATAAATAAAAGAGTACCTTTTTTGTTTATGTGACGATAGCAGAGTGACGTCTGCACATTCTGAAAACTGCATTGTGATTTTTTTCTGTCCACGAGGTCTTGCATGTTTGAAACTATTCGGATTTATTTGGTTGGCACAACTTACAACAACAACAAAGCTTTATCCCACTAAATAGGGTCGGCTACATGGATCATACGACGTCATTCCGATATATTCGTTGATCCATGTTCATAAGATTCGATAAGATTTTATGCTGACTGTCAGGCCTAACACAATCCTCCTCCTTTATTCGAACTTAGAACCGACTATAATTAGTTGGCACTACTTGAATTGAACAAATTCTATCAAAGAAATAATGTGATCAAAATTCTCCTCCATGATTTTTAAGAGAACTTCTATGTTTCTTCTTTCAAATTTTTAATTATATTTTAATTAGTAAAATATGTTGGAAATAAGTGATGAAGATGAAACAAAAATCAAATTTTGGAGACATGATGGATCATTATCTCACTACAACAAAAAAGCTTTTTAGGGACAAAAGACATTAAATCCTAAAATTTTAATTTTGGTCTCTAATACTTTTTAGAACCAAAATAATTTTGATCCCTCGTGATCTTTACGAGCTGGTCATTAAAAATTGTTAGTGACTAAAATTTTTTCATTAGTCTTAAAAAGGATGATTTTTTAATGACCAAAACTTTGGTCCTTAAAGTACATACTTTTAAAACTAAACTATTTGGTCCCAAAGCACATGTTTCTACTTACCAACATGCTTAGTTCCTAAACTTGCATACTTTTACACACTAATATTTTGGTCTTAAAATTTTAAATAGAGATCAAAATAATTATCCTTAAAAGATGTATACATGAAGTTTATATTACAAAATGAGGCGTACATCTAATGAGATTTATAAAAGTTAATATCTAAATCATGCAGTGAGTACAAAAATAAAAACTAAATAACAAAAGAACATCAAAGTATTTCACAAACAAATATAATGTATAAACAATTGCAATGAATATAAAAGAAACAATTATAAAATGGTCAAGTATCATGAGTAAAGAAATTCTAACATACTAGCATGAGTAAAATTATTAACCAACATGTTTCTACCATAAAGTCAATTACAAAATTATCTTGAAGTTACTTATAGTCAAATATCAAGCAACACTTTCTTCTACATCATCTGGAGGTTGTTGTCCCTTCATTAAATTCTGGATTAGCAATTCAATTTTTCTATCTTGAAGGGCTAACTAACTTTTTATCCTGAGATGCTAATAACTTCTTGGTGTTAGCTAATTCATTCCTAGTATTAGTTATTTCAACCTTGGTGCAGTTCTTCCTTTGTTACAGTTAGCACCACCTATTAGTTAATTCGTTCCTAGTATTCCTTAGTGATGAGCACAAGTGAATGTGTTCCTTCAACTTCCATATCCATTTGGAGAGATATCATTCTTTCTAACAACCATAAAAATATAATTAAACAATGAACGTAATATGAAAGAAATATAAATGCTATGAAGACAATGTAAGATATTAATTTTCTCGAGTAATTCTCTTTAGCTCCTCGTGCACCCATCCTTTATATCCATGATATGCATATTTGTAAAGTTCAACACGATCACAATTTTGTAATTATAAAATTAAATAAAAAATTATATTAAGAATATATATTATATTTAGACATGCCAAAATAAACTATATTACAAGAGTACCAATTTTTCTTGGGCTGCCACAAATGTCTGACTACCCCTTGTGTGAACAAATTTTAATTTTTTCTTATTTTCAGTCCCTGCCTTTGCTCGTACCTAAAATTACAAATTAAAAAATACATTTTAAATAAAAAATACACGCAAAGTTGACAGACTTCAATATCAGTAGCAATATTCTTTAAGTAAAGGTGCATTAATGGAATGTGCACATTATAAAATAAGTGAATCAGGACAAGATGATATTGATGAAACATGTCTATGTTTTGGGAAAAAAAAAGACTTCAGATTCTATCCAAATTTAGATTGAAGCCACTCCCATAGGTACAATTGTGCCTACATGCTTGAGAAACTTGAAGTGCCAAATTGTGTTGTGGGGGTAGGGGACGTGCACAAAGTTCAACCAAGTTCAAAGTTTTCAACTACAATTAGTGTCTGTGAGGAGATATCAGACACCCTGATTTTTTTAACACAATTCCTTTGTTTGTCGATAGGGATTTACAACATTTATAGAATGGTCACCGGTCATGTTCATGGCTTAGGCTGTCAATTCTAACTAAAAACCAGATTAGACATGTTATGTTTATAAATAATCATACTAGAATGCAGCTATGGCCAATGTTTTAATACCCGATGGCACATTAGATTCAATAAACAATTAGAAAAATAAACTCTGCATTAAGTGTAGCAATACAAAATCAATTGGGTAAAGAAAAATGTCATATATAGAAACTTACTAGAATTTTTTCGCTCACAAAGTAATCACACAGCCAATTGCAATCTTCTACTCTTCCTTCAAGATCTTATGGTACAGCTGCTCGAGCTATTTCTATACTTCCAGCTTGTTTAAGTATTTGATATAGATTGTGTCGAAAAGTCTTATAGCGATCTTGTACAATTTCATGTACACACTTTGCAACATAAGGCAAATCCCATTGCAAATCAAATTTTCCAGTAAAAAAATTGACATGTGAGATAAAGTTTATGCATACTTAAGGAATACTCTTGTAAGTATTAGATATACTTTTACACGATCGAATACGAAGGTTTTATCCTCAATACTTATTTTTGTCCAACCTTTTACCTTTAGGGGTGCACTTTGTCTTACAGCATTGCCAATTTCTCTAGCCAACATTTGACAATTGTCACCCACAGCTCTATTCATTCCTTCAGATATACTAATTTTCACTTTTCCTTATTGATGATATTTTTTATTTAGTACAATCCCTCGATTTTTTCCTTGAACATTCTTATGATGTAATGTAGATGTTGCAAGTTTTAAAACATCAAATAGTGTCAATAAAATTGTATTATGCTTAACAAATGAGACAAAAAAAATTATGCTTAGCAAATTGTATTATGCTTACCCATTTTCAACAAATGGCTGAGATATCCATGCAAACTATAAATGGCTTATATATACAAATGGTTGAAATATCTTTACATGAACTTTCAGTTGATATGCTTGTAGGTGAAATATTAGGAATAACACTGGCTGGAGGAGGGCATGTGATACGTGATCTTCCAGGAGCCATCCACCGTAAAGCCACGATAATGCAGAATATGATTAACACATTAGTGATAAAAAAAATATTAATATATGCATGGAAATAAATCAAGAAGTAAACTTGTATAATATTTTTTCGTTACCTTTAAAAATATATAAGAACAATTCTATAGATCATTTTCGCTATCTAATAACTCCATATCAATGTTAATTTCACCATCATCATTAGATGAATCATCATCAGAATCACAAATAAGGTCATCAATGGAACGAGTGTGTGCAACATTTATTTTATCAATCACCTCTGGGTCAATATCTTGATGATTTAAAAGCCCAATGTCGTAATTATCTATTTGTACTCTCACATTTTTGCATTCCTCTTCTTGATAAGGATAATTTTTTAATTGATTTTCATCATCTTCATGAAATGAATGCAAGAATGCGAGATCATATAAGTGTCGATGATGTATTTTCTGCACAACCCTCCTATCTCCTTTTAGTTTTGTGTCATTAAAGTATAATAATCGATTAAAGTATTTTTATATTATTTTAAATAATAATCGATTATAATATTTTATTTATTAATATATTATCATTCGGCTTATTAAAAAAATTTCTTTAACTTAATATAAATATTTTTCATAAATGATAATATTAATAGCATATTAAAATAATAAATTACAATATTATTATTGGTTGTAAATTATAAATTATAATATTAATATAAAAAAGTTCATAATTATTATTTTAAATAAAATAAATACACAATATTTTTATTCACTATAATTTTATACCTCATAAAGTAATAAAATATATCATTAGTTCTTACTTTTTATTTAAACACCTATTAAAACTTACCTATCAAATAAACTTTTCAAAATCTCATCGTTACATTTTTCATCCAAACATCAAACCTAAATTTTTCTATTAAAATCGATTAGTTCTAAGAAAATTAACGGGAACTAAAAGTTTTCATCCAAACACAATTCTAGCGTCTGACTAATTCAAATTTAAAAATATAAAAAAGTAATCACTTATTTCCTTATCAATAAGATGACTTCAATATTCGAATCGAAGACTACTAACATTTATTAAGCAATTGGCATTCAACCGTGTTGACAACCAAATTATTTTGATTTATTGAAAATTTTAAAAATGGTTAATATAAACTGCTAACATTTTTAATAAGGGTTATATTTCAAGAAAATATTATATTTTTTATAATAAACATAGATCTCCTACATATTGTTGAAGTTTACTTATTAATAAAAAACCAACTCCTACTTCTTTTCAAAGACGTTTACATAAATTAGACTCATAAGTTATAACTTGTTTGTTATTGTATTAAGCAATTGAAGTCCTTATCAATGTTATTAAAATCAGATCGGACCAGTCGGTTCAATCATGAATCGTCGTTTGATCCGGTCCAATTTGAAGCCAAAACCGTAGTGATGATCTGACCGTAAAAAATCGATTGAACCAGTGTAAACGGTGAACTAGCAAACCAAGAAGAACCGGTTCAACTTAGAAAATGAAAAGAAAAATTAAAAAACCAGTAAAAAGGAAAACAAAAGATAGGAAGAAAACAATAAAAGGAAAGTAACTTATTTGAATCATAAAAAAATAGTAAAATTAGGATAATTAACGGAGAGAGAGAACATGAAAGGTAAGAAAAAGGAAAGCAAAATAAAAGAAGAAAGAGAGAAAGGAGTGGAAAAATAAGAATAAGAAGATATGAGTGATTTATGGTAATAATAAATTAATATATTGGTAAGAGCATTCAATGATAAAAATATAGAGAATTAATGAAGAGAGAGAAAGAGAGATTGTTGTGGGGGTGGAGGGGGGGGGGGGGGGGGGGGGGGGGTTAATGAAGAGAAAAAGGATAAAATAAAACATAAGAGTGATTTATGGAGGAAAGAATTTAATATATTATTAATAGCACTTACTGTGTAAATAAAAATTTAATAATAATTAATTAATATTAAAAATTTATGTTAGTATTTCTAACTTTATAGATTACTAATTTTTTGTACGTAATACAATATTCGTTATGCACATATTGTTAAAATTATTATATATAATATTATTTTATGAAAATCTGATCGAACTCGATCGGATTGGTCTAACCACGACCTAGTTGGTCGTTCGATTCGATTGCCGATCCGGTTAATGATAACATTGATCTTTATTTCCGGAAAGAAATATAGTGTATGGATCTTAAATATCATTAAATTAATTCCATACACTAATAAAATATATTTTTGGAAAATACGAATATGATATTTGGTGGGGATAAGTACCAAATACGTTTCAGGAAGACAAAACGAACCATGCCACCTATTTTTTTTCTACTAAAAAAATGAAAACTAAAGGGAGCATCCCGTAATTATTAAATTGAGTATAAAACCTTTTATTATAAGAATATTAAACCATTTTTTTATATTATCTTAATATTTTTATCTTAAAATATTACATTTTTATATGTTTTCCTATTTTATTCGAAAAATTTCTTATTGTTATATATATATATATATATATTGAGTACCGTTGTGACTAAGCATGAATATGCCTTTTAATTTTTTTATTGAGAAATCTCATGCCTTACATGCAATTCAAAAATACTTTATAAAACATAGTAAGGAGTATATGTTATAACATATATATAACATAAAATAGTTCAAATTTCACATACATATATATATATATAGGAATATTATGGTGCTATATGTGGTAGCACATTGTGCCCACACATCCAGGGTCATCCGATTTGAGATGGACGACCCTGATGTGTGTGCGTCAGTTCAGATGGAAAGTTGAAGCAGTTCACGCTGGTTCGAACGGTTCAGTCGGTTGGAGGAGCAACGATTGAATCGATTGGAGGAGCGGTTCAGTCGTATGGAGGAGGGAGGGGGAACGAGGGCGGCGATGGTCGGCTTCCATGCGCGAACATCGATTACATGTCGGCCGAGAGAGATGACACTCCATGTGCAATCACCTTCCATGTCGGTCGAGAGAGACGACCTCTACCCTCTTTGATGTCGTTCGAGAGAGATGAACCCGTGATCGCCTTCTTGATCCGCGAGAGGAGCGATTGGAGGGGAGGGGTTTAGGGGGAGAAGTTTATGCGTCGAATCTATGCATCTTCTCCGGCGTCGACAAGGGAGGGATATGCGGTGTCGACTACTAAAAAGGGGGCGTCGGCCCCCTCTGCGAGCTCGCAATCGTCGGCGCGATAGATAGGGGAGGAGACGTAGAGGGGTTGGAGGAGACGCACATGGAGGAGACCAGCATATCGTCAAACCCTGCACAAGGAATGAATGGAGGAATCGTGCAGGGGACACAAGCCAGAGCCTCTCGAATCAGACAAATGAAACTGAACCGGCATGCATGCATCCATTTCAAATCGGAGGCCAATGAATGTGTGGGCGTAGGGTGCTACCACAAAAGTGTTGTAGCACCTTGATATTTCTCTCTCTCTTTATATATATATATATATATATATATATATGCGTCATTAATTTTTTTAAATCAAAATTAATAAATATTAAATGAATAAATCTAAAAATTAGTCTTCCTTCTATGGAACTGAACTCATTATTGGGCATTAGAAAAAAAGGAAAAAAAGGTATAAAGACGATCCATGTATAAAGTGATCATTTCTATTTTCTCCAAAAAAATATGTTTACAGATTTACTCAACTTATTAAATATTTTCTCTTTTCTCGGGATTCAAACTGCTGGATGGTCCTATTAAATAAGTTACGTGACAAATAAAAAAAGAGTATGACGACGAGCACCTTTTATTCATGTGACGACAGCAGAGTGACGTCTGCACATTCTCAAAATTGGATTACGATTTTTTTTTCGTCCGAATTTATGGGAAGTTTTCGAGGTTTGAAATTACTAGTGTCCGATTAATTCAATTTTAAAAATATAAAATAATGATTTATTTTTTTACCGATATTATCACTTCAAAATTCGAATTGAGCATTTGAAACTCAACTATGTTACAATTAAATTATTTTGATTATCAAAAAATTTAAAAATAGTTAATATAAACTTCTAGCATTTTTAATAAGGGTTATATTGAAGGTAAATTATATATTTTTTTGTTAATAAACATAGGTCTCCTACATATTGTTGAAGTTTACTTATTAATAAAAAAACCAAACTCCTACTTCTTTTCAAAGATGTTTACATAAATTAGATTCATAAGTTATAACTTGTTTGCTGTTTTATTAAGCAATTGGAGTCCTTATTTCCAAGAAAAAAGAATATAGTGTATGGATCTTAAATATCATTAAATTAATTCCATACACTAATAAAAATATTCTTAGAAAATATGAATATGCTCTTTTTGAGTGGGGACTGTTGTGACGTTTTAAATTTTTATGGTGCAAGTCAAAAATATTTTGAATAAATTTCACTAAATATCCTTCAACTTTGATATTTTTTCAACGTTTTCCTTTAATTTCACATTATAACTAGAATATTATCCATCTTTTAACTTATCTCACAAATTATATTTTTGACTTGTGATAGGACATTTTCCGATTGCCCAATCGATGTAGCATACACATGATGATTGTTCCTTCCCTCCACATGAGCAACATCATTAAAAAATAAAAATAATATTAAAAAATAATAAATTTAAAAATGAAAAAAGGGAGCCCGCCCTCTACGACTTTCGATCGTCGGCACGAGGGCGCCTTCTGCCAATGTAGGGCACCCCCTTTTCCCTACGCTGGCATCACCGGGGATGGGGGTCACCGCCGTTGCGACGACTGTTGTGGCTGCTGCGGCTGCTGCTTGTTGACACACAAACTAGTGATGATAGAGATGGAGGAGGAAGAGAGGAGCCCGAAGGAGGGAGGGATGCCAGATGGGGACTTGATAAGGGGGGTTCTCCGGAGCGGAGGCTTTCGGACTCCTGCAGCGGCTGCAACGATGGCGTTGGTGGATGTGATGGAGGAGGACACCATGTTCGCCGCAGGAGGGAGCTCAAAATGCGAAATGGTAGTATCAAGGAAGGGCTCTTGCGAGTGTGGATAGGAGCGTCTAATTATAAGCTTAAGACACCGATTTAGATAGAGGGCAACATGGGAGGTCGCGGAGGGCGCTCCCATACCAGTGTAGGATGGGAGGTAGGAGAGTTGGAGCGAACCCCCTTACATCGGGTGAGGGGCGGCGACGTGGGGTTCCCACCACCCCCCATACACACACACATCAGATGAGGAGCGGCGCCTCATTTTTTCAGCTTTTAATTTATTATTTTTAATATTATATTATTTCTAATGATGCCACGTTGTCTAGTTACTTGCGTGAAGGAAAAAAATCGCCACGTCGATCGGGCAACTAGAAAATGGTCTATCATAAATTAAAAGGGTATTTTGTTAAATAAATTAAAAGATGAAGGACAGTCTGATTAGAAAGTGAAATTAGAAGATAGCATTGAAAAAAGGGTAAAATTTACCTCTAGAGCAGCTCCTCTCAGCATCCCTCCGGAGCAAATCTAGGCGGTCGATCGAAGGATCTATGGTTGATACGAAAATGACAAAAAATAATGACATTGCGTCCGTTCTTTTGGCATCGACGATCCAGATAGAGCAATGCCTTCCCATTGTGATTTATCATTCCCGACAATCACATAGGTGGAAAGTTCGACTTCTTCGCCATCATCCCCTATTTTTCTAGCAATCTTCTTCTTCGCCCAAGTACTAGGCCGACGATCTTCTTTTTCTCTTCTTTGCCACTTTGTCCTTTCCCTTTTCTCCATTCACGAAACAAGGGTCTGTTTGGATTGAGGGATATGAAGAGATGGGGTGAAATATGAGGGAATGAAATTAGTTAAATCATGTTTGATTATATTTTTTATTTAAGTTAAGAAAGGTGGAGTGGAATAGTTAAGCTCTTTAAACACCATATTTTTCATTCTATAAAATTTGTGGAATGAGGAGGGATAGATTATTTTAGACCAAATTAACATCTTTCCCTTTTTTTATTACTAAATTAAATTATTTCTCTTCTTACCAAATTAATCCACCTCTCTCTCTCTATCTCTCTCATTTATTGATATATTATCTTTTTCTAATATGAATACATATTTATATATAATTTTTTATTAAATACTTTTTTAGTAAATATAAAATTTTATTCAAAATAAACATAAATATACTATTTAAAAATAATTTAATATTAATATAATATATTCAACTGGATCGGAACGTAAAATTCGGATTCGGTCCCGACCCGATCCGACCGGGTGTCAAAAAAATGAGACACGATTTTGACCTAATTATCCATCTGGTCGTAAAAAAATTTGAAAAATCCAAGTCGGTGCAGACGAGGGTGACCAAGTCATCTGGTTCATGCTCACCCCTAATTAGTGATTTTAAATACTTTAAATATATAATGAAGGATAAAAATGACTTTTATATAAATAAAATATTTATTGCCCCACCCCATATCTTATATAATTTATTATCCAAACATAAATTTTCTAAAAACACACCACGTCGCTCCACTCCATCACTCACCATACCGCCTTATCCCATCCCTTGGATGAACAAATCCAAGGGCTTCCTTTGGAATTAACCATCGAGATTAAACATGATCAACTCGGCGTTGCCCTTTTTCTTTTTCTTTTTTTTTTTGTAACTCTTGAATCTTAGAATTGGCGCAATGGATTGTCTTGTGCATAGAAGTTTTAAGGAGGGTTTCCTAATCCTCTTGAATTTGCATTCAGAATCTAATATGACATGGCAATCCAATTAAATCATCTAACCACGGCAAGAATTTTATGCTTGATTCATTTGCTTTCTACCATTTGTCATTTGTGCGTCATGCAACATTTTCAAACAACATGGCTTCACCTACAGCCAACAAACATAAAGAAAACTCAGAACTAAACGTGACATTCGGAGTTCAACTTTTGGAATCGGAGATGGCATGGAGCATTGGGGATTGCGCATAACTTATGGAACATAGCCGCCCTCACCGCCCCTGCCACCGACGCCGAGTGTCGAGAGTCCTAGCATTGGGCAGAACTGTAGGCGGGGGCAAAATGACATTTCATGGATGGAGAAAAAGGAAAGTGCAAAGCGGCAAAGAGGGGAAGAAGGAAATTGACGAACTATCAAGTTGGGCAGGGCGAAAACGGTTGCAAGGAGATCGCCGGACTTTCTAGTTGAGTGGCCGTTCGTCGGGAGAGAGTAGGATGCCAAAAGAACCCTACTGTGCTGGAGTTTGATTTGGATCGTCAGTGGGAAGGTGTCGCTCTATCTGGATTGTCGATGCCAAAAGAACGAACGCGATGTAATTATTTTTGTCATTTTCATATCAACCGTAGATCCTTCGATCAACCGCCCAGATTCGCTCCGGAGGGATGCTAAGAGGAGCCGCTTAGGAGGTAAATTTTACTCTTGAAAAATGGTCAAAGTCGGAGGATATTTAGTAAAATTTCTTCAAAATACTTTATAAAACATAGTAAGGAATATAAGTTATAACATATATATAACATAAAATCGTTCGTGAATATATTATTATAAAATTTGAATTTGATTAAAAATCATTTGCACTTTTCTTATTCATTTATGGATAAATGTTTCCTTTTTGTTAATTTTAATTCTATTCTTTAATAGATAATGCATCTTTATACAATAATTATAGTTTTGAGTAAAATTAGCATATGTTTTAAGGAAGATTTTATTTATTGATTAGTTTTGCAAGAAATAACTTTATACAGTATTTCCTTTCTAAATAAGATGTCATAGACACATGAGGAAAGAAAAATATCAAAGTAATATTTAAACTAACAAATGTTAATTTGAAGGTATTTTCCTATGTAGTAAAAACATTGCCTTTTTACCTTACGCAAAATTACAGCTATTAACTCTTATGACAAATGTAAATATATTTTAAATATATTAACATTTCTGTTTAAAAAGTAAACTATTAACTCTTATGACAAAATCTCAGTATTTTATTACAAAATCATGACAATGAGTCTTAACCACTTAAAAAAATATTAAATGGACACAAATTCTCACATATATTTCAATAGTTAAAAATAATAGAGATTACGTAGGAAGTAATATAAGGATGGACATAGGAGTTTTTTTTTACGAGAGTTAGGCCAAATTATTCTATAAAAAATAGAATTATTTTCTCCCCTAAACTATCACAATTTTTTATATCTAACATCAAACTTTTTTTTTGGATCCCTAAACTATTGCGACTTTCCACTTTAGTCTTCTCGTCCACTTCTGTTATGTTTTTCGTTAATTTTACTTTTTTATTTATAAAAATACTAAAGTACCCCTAACAAATATAAAAAATAAAAATTGTTGGAAGGATTAAAATGATAAAAAAATATCATTTATGAAAAAGGCTAAATTACCCTTCTCTCGATTTTTTTATTTTTTATATTTATTATTTGATGTGTTATGAAGGGAGAGGTAATTTAGTCTTTTCATAAATGAAAAAAATAAAAAATAACGAAAAACATAACAGAAGTAAAAGTGAAAAAATTGTGATAGTTTAGTGATACAAAAAAATAAATTCATGATTTGAAATTAGATGCGAAAAATTGTGATAATTTAGGAGATATTTATGAAAATAATCCTAAAAAATAATATATATATATATATCTTTATAATTATTTGATGCAATAATTTTAACTTAATTATCTTGAATACTTACATGTAATATATATATATATATATATATGGACTTAATGGGCGTGTCCCTCCTTTAAAGGAAAAAATTGATTGCAATCCTATAAGTTAATTTAAAGGGATAGAATGTAATGACAACTTTCATTTAATCGTATTTGTTAAAATTTTGAGAAAAAAGAGGCAATAAATCAATGAATATTAACTAAGGGATTAAATGCAATAGCTAATTTATTTATTTATTTATGTAATAATTAATAATTACATAGTCATGCATAAATCATAGTGTTTAACTTAAACAAGTCAAGTAATCAGAGTGGAGGTTCATACATGGGTTCATAAACAAAGATTAAATGAGATGTAATCAATATAATGAAAGTGGAAAAAGGAAAAAAAAAACAACAAGTAAAAGTTAAATGAGTATGGTAAATGATAAAAATGATAAGTTTATTTTAAAACTTACTAATAAAAGTATACTTTTTCTAAATTATTTTTAATAAACCTTCCAAAAATTTTGTGAAAAAACAAATCAGCTAATTATCCTTTCTTCAAAGGCCTTTCCACAAAGACAATTTTAGTCACATCAACTTTTCCAATATGAAATTGAATGCTGTTGTTAGCCAATCTCAATCCTAACTAATATTTACATCTAAAAAATAATATAATGGAAAAATGTTTGCTACAATTCCTTTCTTTATAATTGGTGTAACCAGAAGTAGCAGCATACCATACATAATTATTACTCTTTATATATAATATGTTTATATGTATACATATATAGTATTCCAACTTCTTTTCTTTTACTCTTTGGAATCCAACATTTAGTTTTTCAAATGTGTTTAATAAAGATTTTGCCAAAACTACAAGTTATCATTGTCGGAATATAAAATTCTGAATTTATTTCTTATTAAATATAACTATGAATTCTTTGTGGTTGCATCTTAAATCAAGTTGCATTTATTACTTATATAGTACAAACTTTAACTTTTCACCTTAACATGAGGTATGAAAATTTTATGAGAAGAAAAAAAGTTACACAAGCGATAGTTACAACTTATACAGGGAAGTTCACAAGAACAAAAAAGTGGTGAAAGTTGTAACAAAAAAAGAAAGTGATAGAAGTTTATGAATGTGATTAGTGAATAGCTTTAATAATGTTAGAGAGAGAAAAAGGATAGAGAGAAAATAAAAAAATCACATAAAAGATAATGAGATTTGCATTGAGAAGACTCTTCACAATTGATATTAGGTGCTTTATATATTGCACCTAGGGCGATAAAATGTTATATTAACTTTTTTATAATTAAATATTATCAAAATAAAGTTATAATTGAATTTAACAAGATGAATTTAAAATTATGCTCATTGATCATTTTGAAAAAAATATGAAGCTTTTTTTCAGGTTACTTGATTATAAATAAAAATATTTTTTTCTCTTTATATAATTATAGAAAATTGGAACTTTTCACCTTAACATGAATAATGAAATTTCAGAGAGAAGAAAAAAAATGCAAAATGGAAAGTTACAACTTACAGGCGGAAGTTGACAAGAATAAAAAAAGTGATCAAAGTTTGTGATATGAAAATAAAGTAGTGAAAGTTTATGGATGTGCTTTGGGTATGTGATTATTGTATCATTAATAATGTTAAAGAGATAAAATAAAATTTTAAAAAACATATAAAAGATGAATGGGAATCATATATATATATATATATATATATATATATATATATGCATCTCTTCCTTCCATCGTTTTTAGCGATGCTTTAGTTAACAAAGATATTTTTTTAAAAACAAATACTAAAATTGATTTATGCTAAAATATTTTCATCAATACAAAAGTGACCACCACAATGTGTTTTTTTGTATAATCTAGGATGGAAATTATCACTCAACTCTCCCCCACAAACTAATAATAATCACTCAATGAAATTGTCCAATAATTAATCACCCATGTTGTTGGGAAGGGCAATCTTTCCATTGTAACCTCCAACAATTTTTTTCTTCACAAATTGTGCAAAGGAAAATTTCATCACAATTTGAAAATAATGAAATGTCCTTTGCAATTATCCATCATAAATTGCAAAGGATTATAAAGCTGCCACAAAATATAAGAATAAAAAATAATTTTAAATGTTAAAACGTTAATTAATAAAAAATGGAAAGAACAAGAAATTGTTGGGAGATAGAACAAGAAGAGGGGAGAGCGTTGGAGAGGTTGAGAGAGTGAAAATATTGTGGAGAGAGGGAAGGACTAGGTGTATATAGAAATTTTTGCGATAATTTATGAAGGATAATTACATTGAAGAAATATTATATTTAAAAATTTCACAAATTCTTCCTTCGCAATTTGCGATAGATTTTTTAAAGATGTTGCAAATTTCCCAAGGAGAAATCTATGAAAAAATTACACGATGATCTTGATAATCCGTATGAAATATTAAAAACTATTATTTCTTAATTTTTTATAATTATTTTTTCATAATTTGTGAAAAATTCATCACCAATTTTGAAGGAAGAATCCATCATAAAGTATATTATAATTCAAGTTTTAATTTTATATTGTTTTTAAATCTGTAATGGTTAAATCTTTTGGTCTAACGGATTTTACATGTGAAAACTAGTGGTGTTTTATTCAACCGCTACAATTCAATATAGAGAAGAATAGTTGCTAACATATTTTTGTGGGTGGGAGTGTTCACGAATCGGGTTATGTCACAGTTTGAGATGGAGAAAAACCATCGTTAATTAGGGGTGTTCATGTCACGGGATTGATTTCACTTGTGGTAGATCCTTGCGGCATCTAGATGTGTCAATTTTGTAAACAAGCTATTTTGATTGAATATAGCTAAAGTTTACTTTGTGACTTGCCAAATGTCCCAATTTCTTGTGTGTTTGTCCCAAACAAATGTTTCGAAAGAGGCATTTGTGAACAAACAAGTGCGTAGGCAGAGTGCTTTACCAGAACGCTCTATTGTGTGGGTTGTCACGCATTGAGGCTAATGCGTTAGGTTTATGAAAGCTTCAAAAAATTTTATTGAGCACAAAATGCTTGATTATAAAGGCTTTATGAGAGAAGTATCCCATAGTTGGATGGTAGATTGTTAATGTATGACGTAGAGGATAAGCCCATTCCTACTTTTTAGTGTGAAATTATAATATTGTCAATGACGTGCCTAACTTACAAAAGTGAGCTAAAACTAAAAAAGTAAGAAAACTCGACGGTCAACAAAGTTGCAAGGCGTCCATGAAATTCATAAGGTTATATATATATATAATCTCTTTGAATTGTGCATTTTGTGATGCCTCTTATTGAATGCATGTAATCTCTTTGAATTTACGAAATTGTGCTTTTATGAGCAAAAGAAAGATGTATTGTCTTTTTTCTCTTTCAAAATTACAAAAGAGAAACTAAATCAAACATGCAAGATCATGACTTTCGCTCAGCACCGTGTGAAGCATGATCGTGGCTCAGATGAGATCTAATTCGATGCCATCAAAATCTGATCCAACGACTCATGTTTATCTCACGATACACTCCCCCCTCTCTGTCTCTTCTCTCTCCCCCTTGATCCCTCGCTCGCCCGCCCCCTTCCCATTGGCCATCGTCCGTCGAAGATCGATAGAGAGCACCACCGCCTCACCAGAGATCGCCATCACATCGCCAGAGATCACCCTCGTCGCCTCACCAGATATCGCCTTTATTGTCATGATCAAGAGAGATCGTCGGTGACGTCTACCTTGCAATTTGGATGGCCTCCTTTAGGCTCGATCATCAGTGTCGCGACTTCCAGATCGGCCACCCTTGCCATCAATCGCCAACTCCGCAGCCGCCCTCGCCATCGCCGCGGCCGCCCTTGTCGTAGGGACAAAATGCAATCAATCGGAGAGAGAGGCCGGAGGGAGAGGGAGATCGAGAGAGAGATTGGAGAAAAGGGGAGATCGATAGAGAGATCGAGAGAGGGAGGAGAGGGGGAGATCGAGAGAGAGGCCGGAGGGAGGCCGTCGGTCGTCGAATGCCGGAGCCCTCGCCTGGATTGCCTCGCCAGCCACCTAGATCGCCGACCGCCTACATGGAGAGAGGGAGAGAGAGTAGGGGAGAGATATTCTCGAGTCATTCAATATATCATGAGATGATGTCAAAATCTTGAGTACGATTTTATGGGTCATCCGATTTGGTCTGGATGACTAAGGAGATGCTTCACATGTTCACATGGTGTGAAGCAACACACCTCCATTTTACTATATATATATATATATATATACATATATAACCTTTTTGTACATTTTGTGATGCCT
The DNA here is from genome assembly GCA_030549335.1 of Pontederia crassipes. Classification (NCBI taxonomy): domain Eukaryota; kingdom Viridiplantae; phylum Streptophyta; class Magnoliopsida; order Commelinales; family Pontederiaceae; genus Pontederia; species Pontederia crassipes. The sequence goes on along the minus strand of CM060188.1, from coordinate 74,700,437 downwards.
CTTATTGAATGCATGTAATCTCTTTTGAATTTACAAATTATTGTGCTTGTAAGAGAAAAAAATGATGTGTTGTCTTTTTTTCTCTTTCAAAATTACGAAAAGAGAAACTAAATGAAACTTGCAAGATTACACCCTCTCAATAAGTTATTAGGGGTGTTCATAGATCGAATTGGACTCGACCCGTGAACAAATCCAACTAAATTTGATCGGGTCGGATCGAATCAGGCCAATTTGAGGGCCAAATTCGATCCAACCCGACTTAATTAAGGCCGGATCAGGTGGTCGAGTTACACGACTACCCAATTTTCTTTTTTTAAAAAAATTCTTATTGTTTTACATTTATTTGATATATAAAATATTATTTAATACTTATTTTAAATCATAAAATAAATTTGATAACTATTTAAATATTATTTATGTACTTAAAATATTTTATTTTATTATTAAAATTGTTAAATTAAATATAAACTTAAGTTTAAATAAAAAATAATTAAAAAATATAAAAATCGAATCTTCGGGTCAGGTCAGGTCGACTCAAGTTGAGAAAATTTGACATGTACTATCGAGGGTTCGATCCGACCAAGACCCTAGGTCGAATCCGATTCGGTGAACACCTCTAAATAAGGGTAAGCATAGCTCCAAAAAAAGGTTGTTGTATGTATGCATTGTGACAAACTTTTGGCACTGTTTGATTAGGAATAAAAATCCTTTGGTTGGGAGAAGATGGACATGTGGATGCTAATGGTAGGAAACTATAAAAATAAAAAATAAAAAACAGAACCCTAAAGGGTTGTTGCTAGAGGCAACAAAGAAGAGACTCTTATTTTATTGTTCTATGTATTGTGTTTATCCTTTTTATTTGTCGTTTCTCTATGGTGATGGAGCTTTATATATTTTGATGTGTTTTGTAACCCCAATGAATTAATTGTTCTTAGTCTTAAAGCTAGTGTAGATCAATCACATTACATGAGTCTAGATACTTTGTTAATTTAATAAAAGCACTCATTTATTTATTTATTTCTTATCTCTCATACAATGTTCTCATGTTACTTTTATTCATTAATGTATTGAAAGGTCGAGATCATTATTTCTTACCAATAATTCAAGTTGTCAGCAAATTATCATCTTTAGAGAGGATTAGTTTGTTAAAATTTAAGCCATTACATCATTTTTTTATAACACAGAGAGATTGAGTTTCTAGAATTGTGATTGATCAAGCACATCATCCAAGAGATGTTGGTATATCCATTATTGATATTCAAGCTAGAATCTATGAGAAGGATCTCGAGAGGGATTGCCTCATCTAATGTTGTCTAAACTGCCAAAGTAATTAGATTCACTACAAAAAACGCGTGTTTCCGACGGCCGAGCCATCACAAAATGAGATAAATTTGTCAAAAAATACACTTTACGATGGATTTTTCGACGGGCACAGTCCGTCTTAAAAGTGCTCGTCGTAAATATTTTCTGACGGACCTATTACAGCTGTCAAAATTTCTCACAGCCTGAGCCGTGGGAAAAATATTTCCACGACTGGAGCCATGGGAGGGCAGATCCGGCTACGGACAGCCAGGATTCGGCCGCGCGCGTCGCCTGCGAGAGAGATGGTAGGTCGTCGCGCTGGTCGCCTGGAAGGAGGGAGATGACCATGCCGGTGAGGGAGAGAAAGGAGTGTGGGAAAGAGGTAGAGAGAGGAGAGATGGAGGAGGTGAAAAAAAAAGAGAGGGAGAAGCGGGAGAAGAAAAAAATAAGCGAAAGAGTTTGGCGGGATTTTTTACTTTTCGAGGGTTTAGGCCACGGGAAACGTCTTCCACGGTCAAAGTCATAGGAAATTTCGACGATCGAAGTCGTGAAAAAAGTTTCCCATGGCTCAAGCCGTAGGAAATTCCCACGATCGAAGCCGTGAGAAATTTTTTCACGGCTCAAGCCGTGGGAAATATTTCCCATGACTCGAGCCGTGGAAAAAGTCTCATACGGCTTGAGCTATCGAAAATTCCCACGAAAAATAATTCGTCATTAATTGCGAAAGATTTTCGACAGTGGAAAATTTTCCGTCGGAAAAATACTTTTTCTCGTAGTGATTAACTTTCTTAGTGATGTTACAACGAGAGTTGAGTAGTGGAATAAGAGTGTGAGTACTGAATATTAATATGTAGACCTGTGATGAATAACTAGATTCAATGCATGTGAATGTAGCAGAATTAGTTTAGAGACTATCTTTCTTTATTGATTTATGTTTGCGCTTATATTTATTTTGTTTAATTAGATCATATCGTTTAAAATTCCAAAGACATAATAGTACGACTTTTCTATATAGGTGTAATCTCTTATTACTTTTATCTTTTATTTGTTATTAATATCATTAGTTAGGATATTTGACTCCAATATAGTGGTAACTCTACCTCCCTATTGGTTCACAAATTGTTTTATATTCATTTTCATATGACACACTACATCATATCATATCAAAACATGCTTCACAAATTGTGTCACATATTACTTGTTCTTGTGGCCCACTGGAATCTAAAGTTTCAAAGTTTAAATGTGGAGACTACTCTTGTACATGGAGATGTCAAATAAAATATCCTAATGAGTCAGTCATAGGATTGTTCATTTAGGGCATGGAAGACCAATGTTTATAAATTGAAGAAGTCACTAAATGGATTGAAGTAATATAAGACATAATGGTACAAGAGGACGACTTCATGATTGGACATGGTACATTTTAGTAGAAGCATGCATGATTATCATGCATATAAAAAAAATATGAAGTCTAATTCTATCATTTTTTTTGGGTATGTTTGATTATATGTTCGTTGTTATTAGGAATATATCATATTGTTTCCTATACATCTTAGATGGATGAAGAGATGAAGTCCTTAGCCATCAACCTATAAAGATGACACTATATGTCGGTAAGGATACTAAGTCTCGTTCAAAAAAATTAACCTCGAGACCTTGTCAAGTTATAAAATGGGAGAAAAGTTTTCAAGTGCAAGTGGAGTTTTAAAAAGAAATATTGGAATTCCAAATGTTGAAGCTAGAAGGCAATGTGACATGTCTAGCTGTTAAGTGCTACAATTCTAAAGAGAGTGAGATATGTTTGAGAATTTTATCATGTAATTTCTTTGCTTACCTATATAATTATAATTGTACTATATAGCATCCACCATTAAACACACAATACATACATATATATATAATATTATATATATATATATATATATATATATATATATATATATATATATATATATATCAAGGATGACTAAATCGTGCTAGGTTGACCTAAGTGCGGGCACAAGGGATCCAACCATGCCGGGGCATGGCAAAAAGTGGGTTGACCGGCGTGGCCGGCCTCATAGTTAAATATCCATTTTGGAGACTAATGTGCCCGGCGTACCTCTGCTTTTTCATGCACCAACATCTAAGTTCCTCTTGAGGTCTGCATCAGGTAATCAATTAATATATGTAACCTAGGAAAAGGTGATCAATTGATATATGAACATGTGTACTCTGCCGAGCATATATTTGGCTTAAAAAATATGAACATGTGTACTCTGCCGAGCATATATTTGGCTTAAAAAAAATGAACGTGTGTACTCTATCAGCCATGACAATTAGCTGGCAATCATACATCAATCAACTTTGGAGGTTGGATTAATTTGGTCAATGATCTGTTCATCAGCACACGAATCAATCGCAGCAATGGGAGAATAATGCAGTCCAGGAAATTAAAGATGCACCTGAAATCAAACAGAGGAGGGCCTAATAATCCGTGTTGTCTGCAGCCAGGCAGCAAAAGATTAGTCTGCATGGCTCCCCTGATGCCAACTAACAAAGCATGTCAGCTTGCATTGGACATGGCAATTCTTAGATGGCATTCAGGGAGCCAGGCAGAATGAAACGATCGATCCACCTCCATATCACATTGAGCCATGAATCAATCTGTGAACAGTGGTCACCCCCCATGCACTGCCTGTTGTTAGCACATTCCATACAAAATGCTAAACTTGAAAGCTCTGCAAACTGAAGAAAAAAGAATTATATATTGTTCAACTTACAGCTAACTGTACACTTGCAATGGCTGCTGCTGATCTCTCATCTTTGTCTCGCAGAATTATTAGCTTCGCATGCCTTCTCTCTGGTCTCCATCCCCTTCATATACAACCTATATATTACATGCATGCTTGTCTCGGCACAACCTATAACAATGTCACACAACCAGGGTCCAGCATTCAAGACAAGCATAATGGACGAACTAACTAAATATGCATTGACGTCAGAAGGTGTAGAGGATTTCAATTGCCTGTAGACAAGAAGGATAAGCAAGGACGGGGGAGGACGGCCATGTGAGAAATGCTGCAGTACATATGTGGGGGGCCGGCCGACCACCTCTCTCTCTCTCACACACACACACACTCACAAAAAAACACACTCTCGCTCTCGTTCTCACTCTTACTCTTATACATAATTGATCCGGCAGCAGCACTCATGACTCGGTCAGCTCCATGATTCCACAGGTAGAGCCAAAAGCTGGCTGGCCTGCAGAGTCTTGCAGCTGCAGGAAGACATGTTTGGCTTCATGTCCCCCTGTCCTCGTAAATGGTGCAACGGGATGAAATTATTCATACTGCAGTGCTTAATGGAGTCCATGACCAGACAATGATGTCCTAAACCTGAGTACTTAAGCTAACTGCAGCAACATTTGGCTGCGAATTAAAATGTAATAATATATGTAATGCCAGTGAAACTGGATGTTACGCGCGCTTGAGTTTTGAGATGTGTAGATTTGTAGGTAGGGGTTGAAGCCCTGCTCTGTCCGCCAAATGCCACTCCGGGACAGCTCCACTTAGATCGGACCAGTCTGGCTGGATCGAGTAGAGCTACAATCATCCCATGATGCACCTTCAGATCTACTGGGTAGCTCCTCTTGGTTCATCCTTCCTTGCACCAGGAACGTCCAATCATGTCAAGCTCTACGCCACTGCTGTCAGCCAAGCTGTACGACGGATGGACGGATGGGTGATGCTGCTTCAGCAATGTGATTGGCAAAGCCTGAACCAACTACTGCAAGTTGAATTCAAACTTCAAAGTTCTAACTGTATAATGTGCACAGTGGTTCTATTATCAGAACAGCTCATATTTTTAATTAGTGTTGTTTACTCGCAGCAGTACTCAATTACAGATCGGGTCAATAAACATGTCAGTTTTGTCTCCAGGACGATCACAAGAGATGTGTATTTCTACTGAATTTATCATTTTCCAATCGGCTGTAATGTTTTGGAATCTTTCACTGACATGGAGAATAGTTCCTCTTGTCGTCAGAGGCAATTAAAACAACAAAGATAGATCGGAAACTTTCAGGTAATGCATAAAAAAAATGACCACTTTCATTCTTACCGACTTGTGCATGCGTTTCTTTTTTCTTAAAAAAAAATATCTTGTCATGTTTATCATCCTGCAAACTTGGCGGTGCTTACAATTAACTTGCCAAAAACAAATTCGGCTTTTCAGGACATTAAATGACAACATTGATCATTCTGCAGCTTGAGAAGTTAATCCATATATAGTTCTCCACTGTTCCTTCTGTAAAGCCCATGAGTGACTGCATAACATTGAGCTGTTGTTATGTGGCATTATCCAATCCAAATGAAGCATCTCGACACATATTATCTGCAGATGCATAGCTTTTTACGATCGCAGCATCAGTTGGATACTGCTAATCATGAAAGTTTGTGAAGAAATTTTCACGAGAAAAAGAAGCTTGTGAAGAAACAACCATATAAAACTAATTGTCTGAATTATATTCCAATATGATTCCTTTTTCTGTAGCTAGGAAAGGCCTAATTAACATGCAAAAGCAAGCAGAGAGAGAGAGAGAGTGTGTGAGAGAGAGAGAGAGTGAGTGAGAGAGAGAGAGAGAGAATAAGATTGCTTGATGGTAAAACTTAAGGGGAGAAGGAATAACAACTAGAGAGATATAAATTAATCCAAAAGGATCAAAGTATAGATAACCAGTTAATTAAGGAAGAGAGACATTTAACTCCACTGCAAGAAGCCTTGCATGCACTACATGTGTGTTTCTTCTTCTTCCTCCTTCCTTCGGTTCTTGATTAGATCGATCAATACTTGTATGCTTTGACGTACAAGCTTTCAGACGCCGCGGCGTCGGCGTTGCCGCCGGCATACTTCCCCAGCGTGGCCTCCGAGTTGGCCTTGCACCTCACCAGGAACGCCTCCTGCGCCAGTGCAACGTTCTCCTTCTTCCCCGCCCACTTCTTGATGGTGCTCTGCTGCAGGGCCCTTCCGAAGGAGAAGGACAGGGTCCACGGCTTCAGCACCTCCAGCTTGTTCATGGCGTTTAAGTTCAGCGTCGCCTCCTCCTCGCTCTGGCCCCCGGAGAGAAACACGATGCCCGGCACCGCCGGTGGCACGGTGCGCCGCAGGGCAGCCACTGTGTACTCTGCTATCACCTCAGGAGCAACCTAAACAGCTCAACGATCAGTTCGCAGTTCGAAACACCACCGCGAGGCATTCATTGTCACTGCACGTTAGACTCGAATTCTTTACCTTTGGGCTGTCTGAACCGGGAGTCACCATGTTTGGCTTCAGGAGAGTCCCCTCCAGGAGGACGTGGTGGTCGTTCAGGGCCTTGTAGACTGCGGCGAGCACCGCCTCCGTCACGGCCGCGCACTTCTTGATGTCGTGGCTCCCGTCGGTGAGGATCTCCGGCTCGACGATGGGCACGAGGCCGTTCTCCTGGCATATGATGGCGTAACGCGCCAGGCCCTGCGCGTTCTGCTGGATGGACAGCTCCGACGGCTCCGTCGGTCCAATCTTGAGCACGGCCCTCCACTTGGCGAAGCGCGCGCCGGCCTTGTAGTACTGCGCGCAGCGGGCGCCAAGGGAGTCGAAGCCCTGGGTGGTGGTCTCGCCGTTGGTGCCGGCGAGCTCCACGACGCCCTTGTCGACCTTGATGCCCGGGAGGACCGAGTTCTCGAGGAGGACGTCGACGAAGGGCTTGCCGTCGGCGGTCTTCTGGTAGAGCGTCTCCTCGAAGAGGATGACGCCGGAGAGGTACTGGAGGGCGTCCGGCGCCGTGAACAGGAGCTCGCGGAGGGCCTGCCGGTTGGCCTCGATGTTCTCGACGTTGATGCTGGCGAGGCGCTTGCCGATGGTGCCCGTGCTCTCGTCGGCCGCCAAGATGCCCTTCCCCGGCGTGGCGATGTGCTTCGCAGTCTTGATCAGTTCATCTGCATGCACATGCATCCATGCCTCCGATCATACTATTCAAAGTTAAAATCTCATCCATGCAACAAAGATCTCGACTGAGATATACCACCAAATCTATCGAACAAGTGAAAAAAAATTGGAGATGGACGATCGATCTACCAAATTGGCCGCATGTTCATTGTTTTCTTGCAAATCCATGCATGCAATATGCAACATATGATGTGTGACCTGTGCGTCAATGTACGTAGGGCCACAAGGCGAGAGTAAGACGAGTTCAAAGTGAATGCACATTTGGCTTTACTCTCCAAGTTCTAGCTACACCATGCACTATGTTTTTTTTTTTTTTTTGGTATTTTCGATTGAAGCTACACCATTTACTATGGACCAATTGGAGGATCCATCACCTTATCTGGATAAAAAAAAAACGTGCATATAAAACTATTATGTAAGCCACTAATTATATATATATGCTATTGTCATATTAAATTATCCATCTTCTATTTTTCTTTTTAATATAAAAAGCTTTTCCATCCTCCTCCAGATATCTGAGGTCTTCTCAGGAGAACTAAGAACTGATCTCAGAGGTACATATTTGCTGCATGGGGTGGTTTCTTTGATCTTTTTTTTTTTTCTTGCAGCAATATGCATCCAATCTGCTTAATTTAACATGTCATTTTAATGGATTGAGATATATTAATTTGATCTTTTGACTAGCTGCAACTAACACATCTAACTAGGATTTCTGTGAACAAATATGAGATACATATATTTAATTACTTTTCAAACAAAAACCGTAAGTACTTTCTGAAGGACTAGAACTGACTCTTTCTTTTTCTTCACTCTTAATTTCGATTCATCTTTCCTTTTCTCATCTCTTTGGTACTGTAAAAGACTTGGAATAATAATCAAAACGCAGAAGGAATCGTTCATTCAATCAAGAAATATTTCTGCAGACTCTCTGCAATATTGCCCAAAATTTTCAGTGCATTGAAGTTCAATAAAACGCAAGGAAAAGTTCAGATTGATTGTTTAATCCATGCGACATTGAACTCACATGCGATTCTTCCACACTTGGAGCTCGCAACCATTAATCAAAGAACAAGTGAATGCAAGTTTTTTCCTTGTTAATGCAGGCTCTAGTTGACGTACATGCATGCAAAAAAAAAAGTTGCACCAGAATGGAAGTGTAATTGAGTATATATACGATGAAGGTGAAGAAACAACTGCATGTATTTATTATGCTTTATAATAATCTACCCTGCCAATAGTTAATTAAAGATTAAACAAAAATGAATACATGCCTGTGGTTAATTGCAAAGTTACCTGCATACTTTCCAATGAAGGCAGACATTGTGACTGCTTGGAGTTGAGGTGGATTATGGAATTGGATATATTGTATATAGTCCACTGGCTTGAGCTCGAAAAACAAGCCACTTAGAAGTGGCGCTTTTATAAGCCCCTGAAAAGAGATGATGGAGAGAAGGATCTGTGGCCTACTTCTGATACGAGTCCATGGTTCACAGGCTCTGGGGAGTTGTTCTGTTGGATAGGGAAATGGGTGGTGATACCTCCTTGCAGACTTATCCCTCCTCGCCATTCTGTGGGCGGGGAAATATTTGTGTGGCATTTGTAAATTGCAACACTTTTCTTAATCTTCTTTCTCTGGCTCCAACTTGCATGCATGATTTTCTTGTTTCCTGAATCTTCAAACTAACTATCAGCATACTGTTCAGCAAACCCACCCACCCTCCAAGTCATTCATGGCAGTAAAAATATATAAAAACTCAGTTAATTATTTGTCTCACCAGAGAAGTCAAATTAACATACCAATATTTAGTCCGACTTATCCACGTTAACAAGGATATATACATATAGTTCCAGAGTACTAAGGGCCCAACTATCAAGAACAGTAGGAAAGAGAGGTGAACCTTTCAGAAGAAAATAATCATATGATTTCAGAAGTGTAGAAGTAATTTACCTTCAGAGATCACATAAGAAGAAAACTACATCGAAAATTTGTATTATATGTGGCGTGCAGAAGGACGCATCATGTAGCTGATATTTTTGTAATTTAGGAAACAGATGGTGAAATCAATATGTGGCTGATGCATGCATCATAATCAAGTTGTCCGGGATATCCTCATGAGATTCCACTCAGAGAGAGGAACAGTTCGTCTGTCATTTAACAACAAACTGAAAGGAAAGCAAACCTCATGATATGGTGAACCCGGACACAGAGCACAAAATGAGATGAAGATTCACTTGATGCTAAACAAGAAGACGTATCCACGCAGGGTAGCTGATTGATTGACTTTACAGAATCCAAAGCAGAAGAATCCATCCCTGTTATGACGTTGGACCAATGTCTAATCAGATGTTTTCTCTTAGGTGAATTCCTACTAAATATTGATGGTATCACAGACGACTACAATGTTTCTTGCAGCCGTTGTCTGTTGAATTCTTGCAAAGATCGGCATAAAGCTACAACAAGATGGAATCATGAAATGTGGTGCGTTGGTCATGTTCAGAATGATCTGATGGTTTCAGAAGGTAAACTTAAAACTTGTCGTGGATTTGTCTGCCTCATAATATTTGCCTTATACTTTTGATTCGCAATGACAATATATTTAACAAATTGGAGATCTAGAGCTGTTTGCCAATCAGAATCCATGCAAAAGAATCAGTGCCTCGTAAGATTTTTTAAGTTAAATCATAAACATAATAACTCCGCCTATATTTTATAGCCGGTCCCAAGCCCGGATAAAGGAGGAGGGTTGTGTTAGGCCCCGACAGCCAGCATAAAATCATGTCGAATCTTATGAACATGAATCAACGAATATATTGTGTTAATGCTAGGTCGTTACCCGTAAGTAACGCGCTGTACAGCTCGGGTACAGTGATAAGAGAGCAAGAGTCGCTGCATTCTGGCCTGAATGCAGTGTTAAATGAGCAAGGGCTATCACACTCTAATGGACGGAGGCGGTTAAAGAAGCTAGTTCATGAGACTAAGGTCAGATTAGGTTCTTGGAACATTGGGACGTTGAATGGGAAGCGCCTCGAGGTGGCACAAGTAATGGACCAGCGTAAGATTAGTATCTTATGCTTGCAAGAAACTAGATGGGTAGGAGAGGGAAGTAAAGAGATTAGGTTAAATGGTTCCAAACTTTGGTACACAGGTAAGGTAAATGGAAGGAATGGTGTTGGTATTATCGCGGATGCATAATGGAGGAAGAATGTTGTGGAAGTTAAAAGGATTGAGGATCGAATCATATCCGTGAAAGTAATTATTGGAAAGGAGACTATGAACATTATTAGTGCATATGCACCCCAAGTAGGAGCAGAATCACATCTTAAGGAGAAGTTTTGGATAGATATGGAGGGTTTGATTGAAAGTATACCAACAACCGAGAAAGTTTATATTGGGGGAGACCTTAATGGACATGTTGGTAAAGAGGCAGGACCACATGCAAGGGTTCATGGTGGTTTTGGTTTTGGGGAGTTGAATGAGGAAGGACAAACTATTATTGATTTTTCTTTAGCATACGACCTTAAGATTATCAACACTTGTTTTAGGAAGAGAGAGGAACATTTAATCACATACAAAAGTGAAACTCATAGGTCTCAAATCGATTTTTTCTTGACAAGAAATACTGATAAAAGACGCTGTACTAATTGCAAAGTAATTCCTGGACATGGGGTGACTACACAACATAGATTGTTAGTTCTTGATATGCAAATGAAATGTATAAAATCAAAATCCCGAACAGTTTTTGATCGAAAGATCAAGTGGTGACAGTTAAAGGGGGAGAAGCGAGAGACTTTTAGAAGTAAGTTATTAGAGGAAAGTGTGTGGGAGTTAGAAGGAGATGATAGTATCATGTGGAAGAATGTGGCAAAAAATGTTGAAATAGTTGCTAAAGCCATTTTAGAAGAATCAAAAGGTTTTGGACCACGAGATAAGGAGACTTGGTGGTGGAATGAGGAGGTCCAAGAAAAGGTGCGTAATAAGAAGAATTATTTCAAGGCGATACAATTGGACAATAGTTCTGACAATTGAGAAAAGTATCGTTTGGCGAAAAGGGAGGCTAAGAAGACAGTTAGTGATGCTCGTGCTAAAGCATATGAGGGGTTTTATAAGGAGTTAGGGACAAAGGCTGGTGAACAAAGGATTTACAAGATTGCAAGGAATAAAGAGAAGGAGTCGAGAGATTTGGATCAAGTAAGATGCATAAAAAATGAAGTTGGTAAGGTTTTAGTTACTGAAGGAGATATTAAGAACAGATGGGAAGAGTATTTCTATAAGCTATTTAATGATGGATGTGAAGGTTCCCGTTGTGATTTGGAGGACTTGACAGTTAGCGAATGTGAGCTTAATAGGTCATTTTATCGTAGAATTAGAGTTTCGGAGGTTAGCGAAGCTCTTAAGAAAATGGAGAATGGTAAAGCCGTTGGACCGGATGGTATACCGATTGAAGTTTGGAAATGTTTAGGAGAAAAATGTGTGTTGTGGTTATGTAAACTATTTAATGAGATTTTACGGTTGAAAAAGATGCTTGATGATTGGAGATTAAGTACATTAGTTCCTATTTACAAAAATAAAGGGGATATTCAGAATTGTGCAAATTATAGAGGGATTAAACTTATGAGTCACACAATGAAATTATGGGAAAAAGTGATTGAGCATAGATTGATAATGGAGACTAATATTTCTGAGAGACAATTTGGGTTCATGCCAGGAAGATCCACTACAGAGGCGATTTATTTACTAAGGGGGATGATGTAGAAGTATCGAAGTAGGAGAAGAGACTTACATATGGCTTTCATTGACTTAGAGAAGGCGTATGATCGGGTACCAAGGGATGTACTTTGAAAAGCCTTGCAAAAGAAGAGGGTGAGTGTTGCCTACATTAATGTAATACAAGATATGTACGATGGGGCATTGACTAGGGTTAGGACACCCGGAGGTGAGACAAATGAATTTTCTATAGGAATTGACCTACATCAAGGATCAGCTTTAAGCCCGTATCTATTTAACTTAGTTATCGATGCTATAACCGAGAGTATCACAGAGGAGGTACCTAAGTGCATGCTATTTGCGGATGATATAGTACTTTTAGCGGATTCAAGAGAAGAGATTAATACAAAATTGGAAATATGGAGAAATACGTTGGAGTCAAAGGGTTTTCGTTTAAGTAGGAATAAAACAGAATATATGCATAGCAATTTCACAAATAAACAGCTTAGAGACGATTTGAAAGTTAGGCTAGGGGAGGATATAATTCCTCAAGTGACAAAGTTTAAATATTTAGGATCAATTGTAAGACAAGATGGTGAGATTGATGACGATGTTAATCATAGAATTCAAGCTGGTTGGTGTAAGTGGAGGAAAGCCACTGGAGTTCTTTGTGATAGAAAAGTACCCAATAAAGTTAAAGGAAAATTCTATCGTACTGTTATAAGGCCAACAGTGTTATATGGTAGTGAATGTTGGGCTATGAAGGGACAACATGAACGTAAAGTGGGGGTAGCCGAAATGAGGATGTTGAGATGGATGTGTGGTCATACAAGATTAGATAAGATTAGGAATGACCATATACGTGAACGAGTCGGAGTGGCTCCTATTAGTGAGAAAATGATAGAGAATCGTTTGAGATGGTTTGGTCATGTTCAGAGAAGACCATTAGATGCGCCAGTAAGAAGAGTAGATCAAATAATCTGGAGTCCGATTAAAAGAGGGAGAGGGAGGCCAAGGCGGACACTTGGCGAACTAATAGAGCAAGATCTATTGGTGAATAATATACCGAAAGGTTTGGTTACTAATAGAGCGGAATGACGTCGTATGATCCATGTAGCCGACCCCACCTAGTGGGATAAGGCTTTGTTGTTGTTGTAAATCATAAACATAATGTTGGGAATAGAACACCGAGGATCCATGAACAATCAAAATAACGAAAGAAAGAGAAGATGAACACGAATATTTAACGTGGTAAAACTCTCTCGATCAATATAAACTAGAGAGAATATTCACGGACAAAAGAGGTCGCCGCCAGAGAAAATTTATGATAAAACTCTAACCCTCATATATAAAGTTCCATACCGCGGGGGGGGGGGGGGGGGGGGGGGGCTACGAGTTTGGGCCTAACGGCCTAAGACCTCCGCTTTCGTCACGGATCCTTATTTTTTTTCTTTCATAATTTTGGGTACAAAGTATATAAGTGAAAGCACATCAACACATAAAAGAGATGATTTCTTTATTAATTTTACATTCAAATTTTGTCTAAAAAATTTATGATATCACATGTTTCTTGTAACTAGTGTTGATTGAATTCTCCGTAGGGTCCATTCGATATGAATTTGTTGGAAATACTACATCAAAATCAAGGCAACAAAGAAGAGAAAAGATGAACACAGAGAGATTTAGATTTAACGTGATAAAACTCTCTTTATTAATGTGAACAAAAGAAAAACATTCACGGACAAAGAAGTCGTCGTTAGAAAAAATTTTACTATGAGCAACTGAGAGTACGTCGTGATAAAACTATAACTCCGGTCCATACCATGGGACCTTCGCCCTCCATTTTCATTACAAATATTCATTTTTTTTCTTTTTCTCATTTTTTTCACAATTTTAGGTATATGATACATAATTCAAGGCACATCGATCAACAAATCTTCATCTAGACTTGAATTTTACAAAAAAAAACTCTAAAAACTAAATGCTCAACATGCTCTCCTTTGCCAAATAGTCCACATGGGCCTAGTTTGATCTTTACAGAATGCTTATCAAGTCTGAACAATATTTGAATTTGGCAACAGGTAAGCTCTTTATCATGAGTACTAATTATTTTTTCATAATATCACATTTGACTTTTTGTAAAATGTATTGCACTCTAACTATCACAGTATATAATAGTAACTTTCTTCTTTATAGTGAGCTCCCCAACCAATCCTCTCAATTAGATAGCTTCTTTTCATGATGACAATGTATTTAGCTTTAGTGGTGAATAATACTATTGTATCCTGCAAAATAACTTTTCAATTCATAGCACAATAAATAATAATAAAGACATAATCAATTAGGAACATTCTTCTATCAAGATCTCTTGCCAAATCTGAATCAACATAGCCAATTAGTCCAACTAAATTTCTACCGAATTACAAGCATACATCAGAAGTATCTCTTAAATACCTAAGAAACCACTTAATAGCTTTTCGGTGTTTACTTTAAAAAAATAGCTTTTCAGTTTCTTTCCTAAATTAGGCATATATCTACTAACAACATTGACATCATAATATATATCTAAACGAGTACAAACCATTGCATACATAATGCTACCAACTGCATTACAGTAAAAAACTTTTGACATATACATTTTGTCTTCATGAGATTACGATGAACATAAAGCTGAGAGTTTAAAGTGTGCAGCAATAGGAGTACTAACAGCTTTTGCATTCTGCGTTCCAAAACATTCTAAGATTTTCCTAATATACTTCTGATGAGAGAGAACTAGTCTTCCTGCATTTTTATTTGTAGAAATTTTTATTCTCAAAATTTTCCTTGTTGTTCCAACATCCTTCTTCTCAAATTCAGAACTGAACTTATTTTTAAAATATTAATTTCAGATATGTCTTTTGCTACAATTAACATATTATGTTAGCAACAAATAAATGAATAAACCATTAGCAAGTTGATTCAAATAAACACAACTATCATACTTGCTTCTAACAAAACCAATGTTCAACACGAAAGAATCAAATCTTTTATATCATTGTCGAGGAGATTGTTTAAGTCCATACAAGAACTTTTTCAAATGGCACACTTGGTTTTCTTTACCTTCAACATGAAGAACTCTCTTACTGGTCCATATATATATATATATATATATATATATATATATATATCTTTAAAATCACTATGTAGGAAAGCAGTCTCCACATCTATTTGCTCAAGTCCAAGATTTTGCAAAGCAATAATAGCAAGTAAGGTATGAATAGAAGTATGTTTCACTACAAGAGAGAATACATCATGAAAATCAACATCCTCCGCTTGACTGTAATTTTTTTGCCATCAATCTTGTTTTGTACTTTATATCTTCATTATTAATTTCTTTTTTCTTCTTGAAGACTCATTTGCAATCAATAATTTTCTTATTATTTGTTTTACAAGTTCTTAATTGTCATTCTTTTGTAAGAATTTCATCTCCTCCTGCATTATTATTAACAACTTATTGCAATTAAAACTTCAAATAGCCTTAGAGTAAGAGGAAGGATCATGTGATTCAAAATTCTCAACAACACTTAAAGCACAAATTGCTAGTTCTTCAAAATTAAACCTTTTGAGATGCTTTTATTTTCCTCCTTTGTCTATCAGGGGCTAACATATATTGCTACTGAGCCTAAGGTGGTGTGTGAACTTCAAGAGAATTGATAATATTTGAAGCATCATTTTTTTCATCAAAAGAATTCGAAAGTTCTAACTTCACATTCTCCAAAGTCTTTTATTTTTTTGACAAATCTTTTTTCGAGTGAAACATCGTAAATTCATCAAAAGTAACATTTCTATTAATGATAAATTTCTTGATTTTAGGATACCATAATCTATAATCTTTAAAACCAGATTTATAACCGAGAAATATGCACTTCCTGGCTATAGGTTCATACTTTTCATCATTAACATATGCATATGCAGGACAACCAAGAACCCTTAAACATGAGTAATTATGAGGATTACTTAACCATACTTCTTCAGAAATATTCAGATCTAAAGATCGATGAGGAGACCGATTTACTTAGTGATATGCTAGATTGACAACCTCTGTTCAAAACTCTTTGCCAAGTCCTGCATTTGATAGTATACATCGAGCTCTTTCTAAAAGAGTTATGTTTATTCTTTCTACGACTCTGTTCTGCTATGGAGTCCTTATCATTGTGCAATGCCTTCTTTGTTACAAAATTTATTTAACTTAAAATTACAAAATTCTAGTCAATTATTACTCCTCAGCCTTTTAACAACTTTTCTAATTTGCTTCTCTAACAAAATCGTCCAGAACTTAAATGTTTCAAAAACATCAGAAAATAGACCCATACTTTTCTAAAGAAGTTAGAAAATGTATGTTTCCTCCTTTCGAAGGAACCTGAGAAGGATCCCATAAATCTGAATGAATATAATGTTCCCTTCGTCTTATGAATAGTTGAGCTGAAACTAACTCTCTTTTTCTTTTCGAAAATACAATGCTCGCATAAGTCTAATTTTTTAACTTTTGCACCAGAAAGAAGGCCTCTATTATTGAGAATTTGCATGTCCATCTCACTCATGTGGCTCAAATGCATGTGCCATAATTTTGTACAATCTTCCTTTGTGGTAAATGAAACTATTGCTAAACATATCACAATCGAACTTTAGAGAACACATAAGCTTTTGATTTTGAGGCCTTTCATTAGCACAAGAGCACCACAAAAAATCTTCATTCTATTAGACTCAATAATAACTTTGCAATCATTTGAGTCTAATACATCGAACGAAATGAGATTCATCTTCATATCAGAAATATGTCTAACTTTTGATAATGTTCTAATAGTTCTATCATGCATTTTAATTTAGATGGACTCAATACCAATAGTCTTCTTGGCAACATTGTTTCCCATAAAAAATGGCTCCACCTTCAACAGATATGTACGTGGAAAACTAGTTTCGATTGGGACACATGGTATGAGCATCTAGAATAGAGAATCCATTCATTTGATAATATGAATTTATTTGATGTCGTTACCAACAGAACATGTTCATTCTCACTCTCGACTACATTGACATGCACAACATCATCCTTCTGATTTCTCTTCTCGTTGCTCTCGTTCATTCTTTTATTCTTGTTTTGTAATTTATAACACTCTGGTTTGATATGACCCTTCTTCTTACAGTAATTACGAACTTTGCCTCTTGCGATTCATTAGATTTGTTGCTGGATTCCAATTCATTATATCCAAATTTTCTTTACTCAGCGATCTGCCTTTAACGTCTTTAAAGTAAGTTTGTTCCTACCATAGATCATGATTTCTTTAAAGGTTTATATGAAGATGGCAAATAACACAAAAGTAATAATGTCTGGGTATCTACGTCCTTCAAATCATTGATTAGGGTGGCAAACTCACTGATGTGCAATTTGATCGACGTACCTGTTATTTCAACACAAGTCGATTCACCAAGGTTTTTTTGTCAAATACAGAGTTTCCAACTTCGTCCAAAAATCTCATTCATCATGCACAACTGGATCCCAAACATGGCTCTCTCATTAAGTTCTTCCCAAATGGACGTCTCCATGGTATCAAGCTTTTGATCTGACAATGCCTTGTTCAACCCGTTCTGCACCAGGATGTCAAACATCTGAACTTGCCACAAACTGAAGTTTGTGTTCCTGTTGAACTTCTCGATGTCGAATTTCGTTGTAGTCGTCTTCAGGAAAAACTCAGCTTGGATACCAATTAGTTTGAAATATTGCACTGAGGATCGATGAAGTCAAGACAATGAAGAAGAGAAAAGATTAACACAGAAATTTACTATGGTAAAACTCTCTTGAACGGCGTGAACAAGAGAAAAATATTCACGAGCAAAGGAGGTCGCCGCCAGAAGAAATTTCACTATGAGAAATTAAGAGTACATTATGATAAAATCCTAACGGCGCAAGCCCTTCACTTCTGCCACAGATCCTCTTTTTTTTTTTCTTTTTCTCATTTTTTCTTTCATAAGTTCGGGTACATGGCACATAAGGCAACAACTAGGACAAATTTGTGACAGAGTTCATAATGAGCTACCATGAATTCAATGTATTCATATGATGCATCATCTCTAAGTCCAAATGTAGCATGGTACCATGAATTCAAATTCTTATACTTTTGATTTCACTACAAGAAAATTATCAAATTGTGACAGAAAGTTTTTGACGGACAGGAATCATTCGCATTTTTCGATGGCATTTGTGACGAATACAAAAAACTTTTCGAAACATCGAAGGTCAAAATATTCTTCGCTACTATAGATGGAAAATACTCATCGGTATTGTTACCGACGGGTATATCCTTCGGAATTACCGAAAAATTTAAATCCGTCGATAATTCCAAAGTCTCCGTTAGTAATTATATTTATAATAATATATATATGATATAATATAAGTATATGTTTAATATTTTATAGTTAAAATTACTAACGAATTTAGCCTTCGAAATTACAGAGGGATATTAATTCGTCGCTAATTTAGAAGGCTACGACCATCGATAATTAATTTTTATAATAATATATATGTAATATAGTACTAATATATATTTCATATTTTATTACTCTAATTACCGACGGACCTAGCCTTCAAAATTATCGATGAATCGACATCCCTCGGTAATTTCAAAGGCTAAGCCTGTTGGTAAGTAAATAATAATTTATTAGTAATATTTATAATATAATATAATGCATATTTATTACATTTACTTTTATTCTTTCCTTGATGCATTAATATAATATAATATTATTAAATAAATTATCATTATTTTTCATTTTCTCACAATTGTCTTTAATATTTTATCTTTTTACTCATTTCCTTTAATATATTTATAGGTATAGAATATAGATTATAAATAAATTTAGAATATAAAATAGAAGAGTTTCAATAAAAAAAAATAAAATATGTTAACTTCCTATCCAAGATATATAATTTTAATCACAATATAACAAATCTTGAAATAATATAAATTAATTTTAATTATAAGTATAAATTTATGGCTTACCTCTTACTCATAAAAAATATTGTTTTTTAAATACATTTATAAATTGTGAATGATAAGTATTCTAAGTTCCAAAAATTCACTTATTCTTTACCTAATTATATCTAATTATAATATTAAGATATATAATATGGATAGTATGTGCACATATTGATTAACATTACTACTATATATACATTATCATTATGAAATTAAGATATATGTGTCTTTTCTAATATGCCATTTTGTATACTTTTAAAGGGTCATTTATGTTTATAAAAAACTTCATCATTATTTATAAAATTAGTTATAAATTTAATCTATTAAGTAACTTTTATTAATTGTGAAATGTCAATTTAATCTTTATCATCTTATTACAAGAAATATTCATTAAAAAT
This sequence comes from Pontederia crassipes, assembly GCA_030549335.1. Lineage (NCBI taxonomy): Eukaryota > Viridiplantae > Streptophyta > Magnoliopsida > Commelinales > Pontederiaceae > Pontederia > Pontederia crassipes. The sequence goes on along the minus strand of CM060188.1, from coordinate 74,681,055 downwards.
AAAAAAAACATGGATAAAAGTATTTATAAAAAAACATATTATGTCTTTTTATAATATATCCTTTTATATATTTATAAAGAGTCATATTGTGATTTATATTAAAAATAATCATTATGTTAAAATTTTAGTGCATATTAAAATTTATCAATTTCATATTCTAAATTTATTTATATTCTATATTCTATATTTATAAATATATTAAAAGGAAATTTTATGAGAAATAAAAAATAATGATAACTTATTTAATCATAATATTTATTAATGCATTAAGAAAAGAATATATAAACATGTTGAAAAATAGATATTATTATAAAAAGTGATAATAAATAATATTATTTTAATCATCGACGGATATTTTCTTTAGACGTACCGACGAATTTCAAATCCTTCGGTAATTGCGAAGGAATTACCCATCGATAATTAAATACTAATTTATTATAAATGTTTATAATATAATACATATGTATCTTCCATTTATTTATAATATAATATTATATTATTAATGTTTTTAGTCATGTATATTACAACATATAATATTATTAATGTTAATAATAAGATTTTATATATAAACATTGATAATAAATAATATTATTTTAATTATCGATGGGTATTTCCTTCGAAATTATCGACGGATTTTAAATTCTTCAATAATTCCGTAGGAATTACCCATCGATAATTAAATAATAATTTATTATAAATGTTTATAATATAATACATATCTATCTTCCATTTATTTATAATATTATATTATATTATTAATGTTTTTAGTCATGTATATTAATACATATAATATTATTAACGTTAAATAAGATTATATATATAATCAAAGATTTTTATGAACAATTTAAAAATAATGATAAATTATTTAATCATAATATTTATTAATGCATTAAGAAAATAATATATAAACATGTTGAAAGATAGATATGTATTACAAAAAGTGATGATAAATAATATTATTTTAATCACCGACGGGTATTTCGTTCGAAATTATCGATGGATTTCAAATCCTTTGGTAATTGCGAAGGAATTACCCGTCGGTAATTAAATAATATTTTATTATAAATGTTTATAATATGATACAAATCTATCTTCCATTTATTTGTAATATTTATAATATAATATAATATTATTAATGTTTTTAGTCATGTATATTATTACATATAATATTACCAATGTTAATAATAATATTTAATATATAAACATTGATAATAAATAATATTATTTTAATTACTGACTGGTATTCTCTTTAAAATTACCGACGGATTTCAAATCCTTCGGTCATTCCGTTGGAATTAGCCGTCGATAATTAAATAATAATTTATTATAAATGTTTATAATATAATACATATCTATCTTCCATTTATTTATAATATAATATTATTAATGTTAATAATAAGATTATATATATAAACATTGATAATAAATAATATTATTTTAATTACCGACGGGTATTTTCTTTGAAATTATTGACTGATTTCAAATCGAATTACCCGTAATTAAATAATAATTTATTATAAATATTTATAATATAATACATAACTATCTTTTATTTATCGATGGCTTTATCTTTCGAAATTATCGACGGATATTCCTCCGTCGGTAATATTGAAGGATCTACCCATCGCTAACTTTAATATTTTTTCCGCCGAATGTTCCCTCCCCGATCCCTGCCCCCTCTCTCTCCCCATATCTCTCTCCTCACTAGTTCCCCCTCTCTCACCCGCTATCTCTATCTCTCCTCCTCTCGCTCTCTCTCCCACAGAGGCGGCGACTCCCATGGCTCCGATGACCTGTGACGACTCCAGCGATCCCGGCCGCCCTCCCCTTCTTCCTCTCTCTCGTCTCTAGCCGCCCTCCCCTTCTTCCTCTCTCTCGTCTCTAGCCGCCCTCCCCACTCTCTCTCCTTCTCTCTCGACAGGTGGCCGGATCCAGCGCACATGCTGTCAGATCGGCCGCATGACTACCGGATTTGGCGCTTGCAATCGGGTACAACACTGGTGGTCAAATCAAGCACACCGACGGCTAGTTCGGTCGCATGGCTGATCCATCCGTCGCCCGTCGGCGCCCAGGCAGGGCCGGATCCGACACAGAGGTGGCCAAATTCAGTGCGGGTGGCTGGATCCGATGCACAGGTAGTCAGATCCAGCGCACAGTGGTCGAATCTGACGCAGAGGTGGTCGAATCCGGCGCAAGTGGCTGGATCCGGCGCATGGCTACCTGATCCGGCACAAACGGATAGATCCGACGCATGGCTGTCGGATCCAGCTACGCATGGCTGCCGAATTTGGCGTAGGTGGCCAGATCCGGTGCAGGCTCCTGGAACCGATGCAGGCGGCCGGATCTGATGACCCATCCGGTTCCGACGACCAACGATTTTGGTGGGGCCCACGACCATGACATTCTCCTTCCCCTCTCTTTCTCTCCGCAAGATTGCCCGAATCTGGCCACCGTCAGTGACCACTCTCTTTCGATCAACTTGTGCCAGAAGATCGCATCGTGTGGCGGCCGATCGGGACGTGTGGCGGCCGATCCAGCCGCAGGTTTGATTTTTTATATTTTAAAATAAGTTTGCGATGAGTTCCCCCGTCAGAACCTTTGATGGTAGAGCCCTCCATCGGAACCTGTGGCGGGTGCATCCCCCCCGGAGGTTACAACGGGTGGGTTCCCGCCGAATGTTTCGATAGTATGCTTCCATTGAAAGCTTCCTCAAAAATTTCGACGGTAAGCTTTCGTCGAATGTTCGTCAGAGGAGTGCCCTCGAAAGCTCCAACGGGACTTTCCCATTTGAACCTATGACGGTTCCTGTCGGAAGGTCCTTTGAAACTTCCGACAAATTTTTTTACCCGTCGTAAATTTCTTAGTTACGAGCTATTTTTTGACGACCGTCTTCCCATGGAAAGGCTATTTTCCGATGGATTTCATAATATTTTCGATGGAGTTGGTCGTTGAAAATCATGAAAATTCTTGTAGCGTTTGTAAGTCGAGGAAGAAAAAAAGTCTTTCCCATTTGTGATGAATCCTTGTGGGTAAACAAATAAACCTTCAATTTCCAAAGTAAGACATTACCATAGAATCAAATGCTTACTTTGTTTTATTCATACCTCAAGGAAGAAGACTTGTTCTGACTGGAACGCAGATGCAGAAATGGGACTTATTAGAAATGTGATGCCGTAGAAGAGCAATAAAATGATTTATAATTTAATTACAATATTTGATGAGTTGAAGATGATTAAAGGAAAATTTGAAAATGAATATGAATATAATTAGAAAAGAATGCAATGAACAAGAATACTAATTCTACTTGAAAGAGGAATTTGAGTACCATTAAAATTATTAATGGAAATGATAAAGAAAAAAATAGAAAGATTAATTTTATTGGGAGTAAGAATTGTTATTGGATTTAGAACTAAAAATTTTAATTTGAATTGAGATCCTTGCCTAATGGATAAATGACTCTCAATTAAGATAGAATTGAAAGTGTTATGGCTTGGAAACATTTCAAACATTAAATAATATTAATTATTATTTTAAATTTAAAATTAAATGATAAAGTATTATAGTAATGATTTTTTTTCGAAAATGGAAGATAAAGAAGGAATAAAAGGATAAGATAAAAATATAATTAGGTTGAAAGAAGTTATGAATTATTTCTCCACACAGAACAATATCAAATTTCTGTACAAAATTCTCTCATTCTCTCTTCATTTTCACATAAATTGAGGTACATCCAGGAGCAACTGAGGTTTGTTTCACATCATATATTATTGTTCAAGTGATTTACACATATTTCGAAATGGCATCACGAGGAAATAGTCGAGCAAAGTTTACCAATATTCATGCAAAAAATTAAAGAGTATTCGTAGTTGATTTTTCAATCAATTTGAGAAATGTAGGAGGATCCATACATCATAAAATGATTTTTTTTATCAATACAAGCCATAAGGAAACTTGTCCTGAGCATTGACTATTGAATGAATGAATTGTAAATATAATTGCATCGTTAATTGTGTCATGAATGAATTGTAAATAGAATTGCTTCGTTAATAGTGTCAAAACATGATCAGAAGGTTATATTGAAAACATTGGCTTTAGCAAATCTACAAAACCTAGTCCGGGTTCTCTAGTACCCGGGTAATCAGAATTGTCCAAATCGAGTTTGTCGAACTCTGCCCAAGTTTGAAGACACACTATTCGAGTTTTGTTGAAAGTTCATAAATTAGAAAAAGAAAACATGAATAATTATTTCTTTGAAGAAAAAGGTCTCTTGAATACAAAACTTTGTGCTAATAAAGGAAACTCCAACTAATTGCTATCAAAAGAAAACCCTATAATTTAAATTCAAAATAGCGTATGATTACTCCACGAGTCACTAAATTTATTGCTGAAAATAACCATGACTATTTCCAACATACTCCCCCCAATCCTAACTTATTTAAAAATTACGAACGCCCAACAAGTGACACATGATTGCCAGCAAGGTTATCAAAATCGCGATCTTGATCGTAAGACCGTACGATCTTACGATCCTATCTAGGATCTACGATCTCGATCTCAACTTTGAAATCATTTTTGTACGATCGGTAAGATCCTATCGATCCTACTAATCCAAATTTTTTTTTGAATTTTTTGGTTTGTTTTTAAAATTTTCACCAAGTGCAACATGATTTTTTTTAGAAATAAAATTAAAAAAAAGGCTATTGGTTATAATTACAATTTTAAAAATATTTTTACACAAAATAATTCTATTATAAATGTATATTAAAGTTATTATATAATGTTATTTCATATTCATCATATTATTGCCATTTTTTGTCAATCTATATTAAATTATTATTATATAAATAGTATATATAAGCATTTGTAACGTCTTAATAGGATAGTACTCAAGATAACATTATTTATAATTTAAAATATTAAAATTTTATATAAAAATATTATTTTACATAATTTTATATATTATACTATTATTTTAATATATAGATAAGATCTTACAATCCTCGATCCGATCTTACGGATCCCTTTCGATCTTACATAAGATCTCAATCTTAACTATCTTGATTGCTGTGACCAGTGAACACAGGGATCTTCGTCAAAGCAATGGCAAAACTTATTGTCAACAAACAACTTTAGCTCTTGCCATGCCAATTCTCCCATCAAGTTCCTCAGTCACACTACTTGGTATGCTGCTATTGTGGTTGCCATGAACTTAGATGACAAAATTACTGTCTTCTTGATACATGCAAAATACAACATATTTTAGTTTATTATTTTAATTAATTTTTCTATAATTTGATCATGGCGTGCATCATTTTTAGTCACTTTTAGTCATAATTATGAATTTATTGATTTTAATTGTTAATTATCTGAATATTTTAATTGTGGATGGATTAATTAAAATTTGATAATTCTTTTGCAGGAAAGGCCAAATACACAATTATTCAAGGGATTATATTAAACGAATTATTAAATGTATCGGCCGAAATTCGAATGAGTGTGACGTATCGGCTGGGAAATCCAATGTATCGACCGAGAACTCCAACTACAACTCCAATACAAAGAAGCTTATCGCCCAAGAACTCCGATTGAAATACAAAGAGGTGTTACGGCTGAGAAATCCAATTCAATCATGTTATCGGCCGCAAAATCCAAGAAATTTATCTTTATCGGCCGTAATCATCAACCAAATAGGGTGCAAACGAGTTTTGTGGCCGAGATTCAAATAGTGATATCATTTTATCGGCCGTTAACTCAAATCCTTGGGAGAAGTCATCGTTTTGGCCGATAACTCAAGAAGAAAGATAAAAAGAGTTTATCTTTTTGGGCGTAATAGCAAGATAACTTATAATTTTGGCTGAGATTTAGAGAGGAAAACAAAGTTTATCAGCCGTAATCAACTCAAGTTTTACCTCACAAAATTAAATTCGACCGTACGATGTTACGGCCGAGATCAAATTAAAGGCTGTTCGCACCTATAAATATGTGAAGAAGCCGTCGTTCTAATTCGTGCCTTGAAGTTTGGTTTTCGTCCACAGCAAGTCATGAGCTTCGTGAGTTTCGACCAGAGAGAGATTCGATCGAACGGCTGTTCCAGATGTTCCGACGACATCTGAGGATCTGAATTATTTCTTGGTGTAATTCTTCCGATTATTATTGTTATTTTGTTATTATCTCTCTACAATTCTAGGATGAACTCCATGTTCTTAGTTATTTTATTTTTAGGAGATTATTATTGAAGGGAAATCCTACGAACCCTTATTTCATTATTATTAAATTTCTTTTGATCAATTTTTAATTGTGTTTAGTGTTTTTTATTTAATTATTTAAATTTTCGAGTTAAGTAATTACCAGTTTGTGGACTACTTAATTTCAGATTTTATTTAGTTAAATTAAATGATTTATTGTGAAATTAAAATTTGACATAAGTCTAATAACTAGTGTGTGGAGAATTAGATTTGTGTGGTCTGTTAATTTATACCAGTTTGTGGAGTGATTAATAGTTTAATAATTTTATATTAATGCATCTTAATTTTAATCTCATTTGACAAATACCAATTTATGGGATTTCAAGTTTGATTGAATTTAAGATAGTTTGATTTACCTGATTAAATAGCATAATTACTAGTTTGTGAACTCTGTGATGTTAATCTTTAAATTAATAACTTGAGAAAATTCCTAATCCATCTTAAGAATTTTAATTTATCTTTTCTGATTCACATATTTTTTGTTAATTTATTATCATCCTAAGACCAACTCCAGCACCATTATTTTATCTTTATCTTATTTTTTTATTTTATTTTACAAAACCCTTTTTCCAAAATTCCATGTTTTTCTTCTCTCTTATTCATTTATAAATTCAGATATTTGATTAATAATATTCCTCGTGGGTTCGACACTCTTAATCCTATTTTCTATATTACTTGAGCGACTAGTGCACTTGCTAGCGATTTTATCTTGCTACATCATTTTACGCATCACTTTTGCTTTTGGGAAGTCCATGATAAAAGACTCATTTACATAAAATTTCATATCTTTGATGCTCTTTCGTTCATCTAAATCATTAGCTAAATTGTTGTTACTATATCTCGTGATCACTTATGCTCCTTCTCCCTTCACATGCACAAGGCCATAATGAACCATACCCTTTAAGTACCTTCACCGCCATGACATGCATAATTGTAGGCCCTTCCATGCACTTACTACATACTCCAACGACATATGTAAGATTTGGTCTTATGTTTAGGAGATACGTGAAACAACCAACCATTCGTCAGTGCTTGATTGCGTCTACAAGTTCTCCTTTTGAATCCTAGTGCAATTGGGTCTTTTGTTCCATTCGAGTCTTTGTCGGATTGCATTCAGTCATGCCAAAATGTGACAACATCTTCTTGGCATATGCTGATTGTTTGAGTGTCATTCGTGTTCTTTCTTGTGCTACTTCAATTTCAAGATAAAAAAGTGAGCAATCTTAGATCACTCATTTCATACTCATCCATTGAATGTTGCAATATCCTCCAGGTCCTCTCCTATTACAACAAGGTCATCAACATAAACACCAACAATTATACATGCTTGTCCTTCCTCTCTTTTATACATCGCTTGCTCTTGCACACACCTGGTGAAACCAAGTTGCTTCAAACTCCTAGCAAGTCAAGTATTCCATGCTCGTGGTGCTTGTCATAGTTATATCCCCATAATGTTCTTTTGTCCTTGTTAATATACATTTCAGGTTGATTCACATACACCTCTTCATTGATCTCTCCATATAGGAATGCTTATTTCACGTCTAGGTGATGAACCTACCAAACTTGGTTCACAGCAATTTCAAGAATGACTTGTAGTGCGTCAAGCCTAGTCACCCATGCAAACACCTCGTCAAAGTTAACACCTCGACATTGAACATATCCCTTTGCGACCAACCTTTCCTTGTGCTTGACCACTTCACCATAAGAATTTCTCTTCACCTTATATACCAACTTCAAGCCTATTGGTTTCTTGCTTGGGACAGTTTAGTAAAATTTCATGTTGAATTCTTCTGATGGACTCAATCTCCTTATTCATTGGTTCCTTCCAATTGGTTTGTCTAGCAACCTCTTGATCATTTCCTGCATGAGGTCACCACTATTTTTTAACTAAACTAGCCCATCATTGTTACTGATTTTGGAATGTGATGATGGTATACTCGTGGTAGGCATGATGGCCTCGCCTACGGCTGGTCCTTGCTCCGACATGGTTACAAAAGCTTGGGCGCTATGTGAGGAGGTTAAAGATGAATGTGCCACTGTCGTGGCTGCTACTTAGGTTGCAGTGCACACGCGCATCCTTGTCACCGGTCACAATAGGGCCGCGCATGCCATCAGCGACACTAGTGGAGCCGAGTCATAGTTTTCTTTGGGCACAAAGAAGTCTATTGCAGCACCTACTTAAGATTCCAAAGCTCCCTCCAACTGGACACATCTTTCTTCCACATCAAAGTTCGAAGTTGTGCTTGTGCTAGCATTGCAGCTCCATCCCACATCTTCTTCAAACTTTACATATCTACTAACATGAAGTTTGCCACCTCTCGGGTCATTGAGGCGATGTGCTTTCCAACCATCCTCGACGTCAAGATACACCATCGCTTGGTTTGGATCATCGAGTTTCTTTGGGTAGGGTGTTGTCACCTTCACATGAATTGTGCAGCCAAACTTCAAATGAGCAAGATGTGGCTTTCTACTAGTCCAAACTTCAAATGGTGTGCACTCTCCTAGCACCTTTGTTCGTGTGATGTATGGCCTCCCCTCAAAACTCGCCAGGGACATGCATGCTCTTGAGGAGGGATCTCTCCATTGCCATTACTGTTGCTCCACCACACCATTTTGTTGTAGGATCACTATAAGAAAATCGCGATTTTCCGATGGATAATTTTCAACGGTTCTAAATCCGTCGCAATTTGCGACAGATTTTTCGACGGTTCCATTTCCGACGGATTTTTCGACGGTTATGACCGTCGAAAATAATTTATATTATTATTTAATTTTTCGACGATTAGGAACGTCGATATTTCCGACGGATATCCATCCGTCGCAATTTTCGACGACTTTTCCGACGGTTACGACCGTCGGTAATGATTACAATTACGATTACGACCGCAATTACCGACGGTTTTGACCGTCGGTAACGATTACCGACGGTTCAAATTGTCGGTAAAATAAAAAATAATTATTATATATAACTAAATATATTTTCGACGGTCACAACTGTCGGTAATTATAAAAATATTTAATATTTACGTTTTCGACGGCCGAAACCGTCGGTAATTAAAATTTCGTTATTCCGCTTTTTTTCCCTTTTCCCGCTTTCTTTCTAAATTTTTTCCCTTTATATATATTCATCCTCCCTCTTCTCTCTCTCCCTCCTCCCTCCACTCCTCTCTCTCTCTCCCGGCCACGAGCACGCTCTCCCGCGCCGGACGCCGGCGACCCTCTCCCGCACCGGCGACCCTCTCCCGCGCCGGCATCTCTCTCTCTCTTTCTCTCTCCCGCTCCGCGCCGACGTCTCTCTCTCCGGCCAAAGGCCGCTGTCGGCCGGATCCGACCGTGGTCGTTCGGATCCGGCCCCCAGCGGCCGATCGGCCGCCTGGCGGCGGATCCGGCCCCAGCGGCCTGATCGACCGGCTTGCGGCCGGATCGGCCACGACCGGAGCTGGCCGCGGCCCGCTCGGGCCGCTAATTTTTTTTATATTTAAAAAATTATTTGCGACGGTTGTGACCATTAAAAGATCGACGGTTGCACCGCCCGTCCAAAGTTTCGACAGTTGCGACCGTCGAAAAGTTGCGACGGCTTGAACCGCCGGTCTTTTTCGGCGGTTGCAACCGTCGGAAATTTCGACGGTTCGGACCGCCGGCCTTTTCCGGCGGTTGCAACCGTCGAAAATTTTGACGGTTCGAACCGCCGGGGACTTTTCCGGCTGTTGCAACTGTCAGAAAATTTCGACGGGTCGAACCGCCGGGGACTATTCCGACGGCCAGAATCGTTGGTATTTTCGACGAATTTTTTCAACCGTCGCAAATCCATTTGCGACGAGCATTTTTTCGACGGATCGATTCCGACTGAAAAACCATCGGTAATTGTGTTACCGACGGTTTTTGGGCTGGTTACCGATAGTCCGGACCGTCGGTAATCAGCGTTTTTCTAGTAGTGGATGTATGACATAGTCAAGTGACTTTCTATGCCAACCTCCTTAGTGGAGAGGAATTCGCCACCCTGGTCGATCCTCAAAGTCTTTATTTTGTCGTCACTAGTGTTCTCAACCTGCAGCTTGAATTTCTTGAAAATCATACATGCTTGGTCCTTTGACTTGATTACATGCATCCACATCCACTGAGAATAATAATTGACAACGAGCATGAAATAACTATTTTCAGTGTGTAATAATTCGAGCAGCTCCTTCGCTTGATAATTTGCTACTATTGGGAACGATCGCCTTGCTTTGCAATCAAACATTCTTGGCACAACCTGTTTGGATGCATGATGGGTGGCACTCCCACTGCCATCTTCTTTTTCATTATCATCTTTATGGAATGAAAGTTGACATCTCCGAGTCGAGCATGCCATGACCAGGATTAGAAATATTTGCAAGCAAACAAATAGGTTCACTATTGTCTTTCATCTCTTTGTAAATGTGGTTGGAGGAGCTCTTGATCTTGGTAAGAAATTTGCCATTAAACTCATAAACCAAAAGATGTTCTCCTATCATGATAACCTTGCTACCCCCCGCGAATTGTCCACATCTAATAATATTATTTTGCAAAGCGGGAACAAACTGTACTTCTATAAGTAGTCATTGTTCTACACCCTTAAATTGAAACATAACTGACCCTTTCTCCTTAATATGCATAGTGGAGCCATCACTAAACTTTACCTGACCTTGGGTGGACTCGTCCAAGTCATGGAACTTCTTCCTCTCACCTGTCATGTGATTGCTTGCCCCATTGTCAAAGTACCAAACATTAGTGGTGTGTCGTTATTTGCAATTGGTAACTATGATTCCATTAATGCATGCATTTTTATATGTGTTTCATATAAGCCATTTAGATTATTTTTTGTAGTTTTAATCATTGCATGAATCTATTTTATTTTTTTAAAATTCATTCAATTCAGGAGCTAAAAGCACAAAAAAATGGCGTTCAAAGAATGTGGATAAATTTCACTAAATATCCTCGAACTTTGCCTATTTTCGGAACTATATCATCCAATTTTGCTTTATAACTAAACTGCCCTCCAACTATTAACTTGTTTTATCACAATACCCTCTCGACTGGGCATAGCCCGTTAGTTAGTCATTTGGCTTACTGACAATCGATTGAAAAGTAAAATAATATAAAATATTGAAAGAATATTAAAAATAATATTATATCCATTTATAAAAAAATTAAAAAGTGGCGTCTCCTTCGTCGGCTTTGCCGGTAGTCGGAGGGAGGGGGAGAAATCCCCTACTCGTCGGTGAAGCACAGTGGAGTGTGCGTCGATGGCGACGAGTAGAGGAGGCATTGCCCCCGCTTTTTGCGCCCGTCATTGACATTTGGCGCAAGAGGGGGGGGGAGGGTGATGCCCCTTTGCAGTCTGCGCGTCCCCGACGTAGTTGAAGGGCTAGGAGAAAAATTGGCGACGAGGGAGGAGGAGACGATGAATTTGGTGGAGAGGCTGCTGGTGAGAAGGAGGCGAAGGAGGGGGAGGGGAAGGGGTGAAGTGGGAGCAAGGACGGGTGGCGGCGGCAAAGGATTCACAGGAGGTGGAGGTGAAGGAGACGAGGAGGTGGCGGGGCCTCAGCGGAGGGTTGGGGCGACATGGGAGGCGACAACATTGAGCTCGGTGGGGGAGGCAACAACGTCGAGCTCGACGGGGGCGACATAGTGGACATGGCAACATTTTGATGCAACCAAGCAACGACGTTGCTGTCAACGAGAAATTAAGGACTTGGGGTGGCCTTATGGGCATGCTGGTGACGTGCAGAGGGGCATCACCCCCTTTTCATGCCCATCGCCGATGACTAATGCGAAGGGGAGGTGGTGCCCCTCTGCATGCAAGCACACCAGGGATGCGCCGCTCCCCTCCCCCTCTCCTCTCCGACGTTGGAGAGGAGAAGGGAAGGGGCAGTCATCCCCTCCTCCTCTCCCTCTGGCTGCCAGAAGAAGAGGGGGTGCACCCCCTCTTTTCTTTTTTCTTATTTTTATATTATTTCTATATTTATATAATTTTTATTTTAAAAAATGCCACATTAGTGAAATAATTAGGAAATTGACTATTCCTCGTCGAAAGAGCATTTATTGAAATAAGTTTAAAGATGGAGGATATTATAATTACAAAGTGAAATTAAAGGGTAGCAATGTGAAAGTATCAAAGTTGGAGGGTATATAGTGAAATTTATCTCAAAGAATGCATATGGACAATTTATAGAAGAACTCGAGTAGGGTTGACATCATACCCATGTTGGGTTTTAAAAATCAATTTTGAATCGACTTTTATCCGAAATTAAAATTTGAATTGAACTCGGAATGAGTTTGACCAAACCTAGGTCGAGTTCAATACAATCAGCCAAATTGATTCATCACTTGATTTTTTACCAACTTTCACTCAGATTTGAGCCCCAAATTCAACTCGGAACTCCAGGAGGTTGCCACCCCTATAAATATGGATGTACCATAAATCCAAAGGAGCATACAATCTTAGAGTTTGGAACATAGCTGTATGAAAAAAGAGAGAACAATTTCTAGTGCGCATCATTGCAAATTAACCGATAATTGAAGAATCCAAGGTTCTCAATGATAATTTTTTATGTAGTTTTGGCCAAGGATCATTTTAGAGGCGTTGTATACTACTCGGGAGTTTGATTTACTGATGCATAGAATTCATGCATAATTGTTAGGCCAATTTATTCTAACTTTAAGAGTGTTTCATGATTTAAAGTGGAAAAAGTAGTATAAATATAGAGATATTCCCAAAAGATTGACTTCTATCTAAGCTTAATTGAATTTATGACAGGGAATGGAAGTACGTTGGAATTTGGACGGAAAAGCGGCGGAAAACAAGTTTTTGCATCTAGCACGGCCATGCCAATAGATGTCACGCTCGTGCAATGAAGAGCGGAATTCAATCTTTCTGTCACGGCCGTGCGGATGAATTTCACGGCCGTGCAAATCGGAGGCTTGGAACTTACGTTCTGGCACGCCCGTGCAGAAATGATCACGACCATGCAAATTGAAGGCTGACTGACGTCTGTCACGGCCGTGCGGTATGTCATCACGGTCGTGCTGCGAAAGACTAGAAATTATGTTCTGTCACGGCCGTGCCACTTGATCTTCACGGCCGTGACGACGGTTCTATTAGACAGTTTTAAGTCATTTTTATCCATCTTTTTGATAAGATTTTGAATTGTTGAGCCATGTTACGGGAAAAACTATTTAAGAAGATCACAAATCAATTGGAAGAACATCTTTGGAGGGCATAATTCAGAGGTTGAAGGCTTGGTGAAGGAGATTCAGAGGCTACAACGAAGTTCTACCGAAAACTCGAGAGAGGACGGTAGAATTATGAGTAGTTCTTCTTGTTCTCTTTTCTTTTTCTGAAATAATATTTAGATTGATGTACTCTAGTTTATTAGAGTAGTTCTTTAGGATTTTCTTGATTGTACCCTATTCTTTATGAATTCTTTGTACAATTAGTTAATGGATCAATAGCATGTTTGAAGATTTGATTAATTGTTACCTGAGATTTATTCTTTTGAATCTTTTGATTATCTGAAAAGAAGTTTTTAGATTCTCTAGAGTTTTTCTCTGATTTTTCTCTTACATGTCATAATTGGGAAAATCGCAAGAAATCCAATTGTGTTGTTGTTAAGGTGACTTGAAAAAGCCCTTAACTTTATATTTCAGTTGAATGCGTTTTGAGATTGAATAGATTAGATTAAAAACCGAAAGTATTACTCTCTTTTATTGATCTCAAAATAAGATTTAAAGCCTGAAATATCGGTTAAATCAAATTGGGAGTTTTACTATATTAATTCACCATCTTTTGTCTAGAATTCATATGTGAGTAGCGGTATTAATCAAGATAAGTCCTATTCATCAAATCTATACTTTTAAACTCCATTGATCATATTCTTATATTTTTATTAATTATTCAACTTATTTTCACATTAAACAATTTATTCATCTTTTCTCAAGTTATAAGCAAGAGAAGTTATTAATTATTTCTTGTCATCGTGAGAACGATACTTTATACTCATCATTTTATTACTTGAACGATTAGTGTGCTTGCTAGTGTTTCTAAGTTCGCATCATTTATTCTTTCTACTCATTTTATTATATTTTTCCTCAATAATTTTAACATAAAATCACTTATTTAGGGAGCAATTTCGTTGTTTCGAAAAGGCTGAACATGAACCCAATTTTCTCTTAGTTTATTTTATTTTATTTTATCATAGCTAGATAAGTTCGCATGTTAATAATTAGTGATTTAGCACTAATTACGTGCTATCTTGTGTAAGATAGTTGATCATATACTCGTAGGAATCAATTAACACAAAACCCAAGCTAAGTCCAATCAACTTGAGCTGGTTCTATAGCCAACTCGTGCCAAGCTTGCTGACATGAGTCAAGTAGTCCTACGAAGATTTCTAGGACAGAAATCTGGGTTGGTTTTCCTTGAAATTGGGTCATGTTTAGTTATACCTAGGTCGGTTCTCGATCATCTGTTTGATGCAGTTAGTTGTTAATTATTAATTAACTTATTTAGTAATTAATAGTATATATTTGCATATGAAAGCATTCTAATTAAAGTAGATCGAAGTTGACTTGTTTGGCTTCTTTTATCTATTATTAATTTAGGATAGTTAAGTTGTCTTGATTGAAACCTATATTTTTGACAATCTTTCTAACACTTGAATTCTAAACAAGGCTTTATTGTTAATTAATAGATAAGGTGAAAAACAAGAATTTGAACTTGAGTTTTCTCTCTCCTTAATAGAAGGTCCAAGCACTTGAGATCATCATCTTTATTTTATTATTTTGGATCACAAATCTATTTTTTCTAAATAATTAACTAAGGTTGAAAGATAATTAAATCACAAGTCCTCGTGAGATCGACAACTCTTACTTGCTCTTTATTACTTGATTTGATCTAGTATATTTACTAGAATAATTTCGTTCACAATTTTTGCATCATCTATCTTTTATTCATTTAATTATACGAGATTGGGCATCTCCATGCTTGTTGACAATAAGAATGTGGGTTCCTCCTCAGCATGCATGAAATTTGCCTCCTTAGTGGGCCCCTTGCTCTTGCACTCTGATGCATAATGGTCCATTTTGTGACAATTAAAGCACTTGATTTGGTTCTTGTCATGGCTGCCCCTGCCAAAGCTATCCACTCCGCCTTTGTGTGGCAACCCGCTACGTCTGGCTTATACCATGAGCTTTGGTGCGTCCACGTCGGTCATGTTTCCCATTCTCCGTAGAAGTAGTGTTCCTCCCCTTGTAGCTTAATTATGAGTCTCCACCTCTATTTCTTTTTCTACCTGCCACTTTGTGTGAGTGAGTGGGAGTTGGTCATCACTATTGTCGTTGGGTGCTCATAGATGTGCATGCTCCCCAAAGGTCTTCAAGTTCCCGACCGCTTCTTCGCATGGTCTCAAGTTGCAGAATTGCTCATGTTGGTGATGACTGATTAAAAACAATTTGGTGTGGTGTTGAGTGGCTTCTTCTCCAACTTTGCATCCCACCGAGGTTGATATATCTCACTGACATACTCGCTTAGTTTTCTAGCATATTTATCCAACATCTCCCTACCCTTCATTCTCAGTGCATCAAACTCGCCCTGCACTGGTGATAGGCGGGTTGTTCTAACATGAGTTGCCTCGATGAATCTCATTTTAAGGCAGTCCCAAAGCTCCTTTGCAATCTTTTTCTGTGCAACATATATTAAGATGTCTTCTGGCCACATTTAGAGAAGGTATGCTCTTGTCGCATTATCCTTCTTCATGTCCACGACCGCAACATCCTATAGCTGTACAACCTCCTAGACTCCTTGGGCATTCAATATCGCTTCCACCTTGATTGTTGAGGTGGAATAGTTTGCCGTCGTCAATAGCGGATAGTTGGTCAACACACTGTCATCTTACTACTACAACATAAGGAACAAATGCCTTCGATGCTTTGATGCCAAATGAAAGTTTAAAAAAAACAGAGAAGGGAAATAAGAATTCCCCAAGGGTCGTCATTATTTCTCTAAATTAGAAAAGTCTCTTGAATACAAAACTTCGTGGTAATAAAAGGAAACTCCAACTAATTGCTATAAGAAGAAATCCCTACCATTTAAATACAAAATGGCATCTAATTATTCCATGATTCTCTGAATTTATTGTTGAAAATAACCAAATCAGGATTATTTTCAACATTTGTAACTCGAGAGCAGCATTATTGGATTTTTAAGAAGCCATACTGAATTTCGGCTATGCTCAGTCCGAATTCTATTAATGTCAATGGATACAGATGTTGAATAGAAATTGGATTTGGTTTGACTTGGCTCAACCGTGTTCTAGAGAAGCAAATTGAACAAAAGAACATAGGACAAATCTAAACCGAGTTTTAGACAAGTTCAACTTGAGTTCCATGATGAAATTGAATGTCAATTAACTCGAGTCGAGTTTTGTTAGAAGCTAGGGGTGAGCACGGGCCGGGACGACCTGGTCACCCCAGCCCGGCCGACCCGAATTTTTTGGGAATTTTTCTTGAGACTCGATCGGGACCGGGTCTCATTTCCTTGAGACCCGGCCGGAACCGGGTCGAGACCAGGTCTGGGTTACTAAAACTCGGACCCGGTCCTAACCCAGTTAAATATGTTATATTAATATTAAATTATTATTAAATAGTATATTTATGCTTATTTTAGATAAAAAATTATATTTTATTTGGTATATATTTTAAATTTTTTTATATAATAACATAATAACTATATAATTTAATTAATAGTTATCATATTTATATAATAACATTAATTTTTTTACTATTGTCTTTATTATTTTACCTTTTTTTATGGTCAAATCAGGACAATCGAAAATTCCTAATTTTTATCCCGATTTGACCTGGACGTCCCGATCCCAGACCCGACTGGGACCGGGTCTCCTTTTCTGAAAATCCAGAGCAAATCGGATCAGTCGAGACCCGGTTTTAGATCTGGGTCTTAACAGAAGTGACCCGAGTTCTATGGGATGATTCAACTCGGGTTCCACACCACTCGGCCCTGGATTCCAAAGTAACTGAATTGGAAACTGGATAATAGGAACACAGCATGGGTCGGGTTCCAAAGATAAAAAATTAATTTTTAAGTTATTAAAGTTTGTTTAATTATGATTATTATACTATTGATTATATTTAATCATATTATTATGATATTGATACCATTGCGATGATATTTCATTATATGACTATAATATATTAATTTATGTGTTATGCATTAATATTGTAAAGCAAATTAAATGATGTCAGACATTTAAATTTGGGAGAGCTATCAAAGGAGTCCATATGCTTATCTTATGTCATTTTCTTTTACTTTGGTCTTTTTTATATCCTGACTAGTGGAACCTTATTCCTGAGTAATATGAAGCTGAGTTAAAGAACAGAATTGTAACATCCGAAGTGTTTTAAAAAAGTGAAGATGTTGTCGTCTCCTACTAAGCCCACAGAAAGGCCCACAAGACCACCTCACTTAAACCCTCATATAGTATTACCCTAAAGAAGGACTCTACCTAAGTCATGTCGGCAGCTCCCAAAAACCTCCTGTGAGCTAGAGTAAGAAGACCAAGTTGCAAATAGGAGAGGAAGAGGAGAAAGAAGAGAGAAGAGAGGAAGAAGCTAGGGCTTAGTACACTAATCAAGGTATGTTGAGGGGATCCAAACCCTCTAATCACCCCTAATGATGTTTGAATGTGTGGATTAGGGCATGAAGAATAAGTCATTTGTTCTTGGAATGGATGATTAAGGGATGTCCATGTTTGCATTAGGATGCTTCATGTTCATTAAGATTACTGTCCTATTGCTAATCATGTTTAGAATTAGGATGTTTATTATTTTCCATGTTTAATTCATTATCATGTCTCTTATTTATTTATATAAGTGTGATTAGTAGCTTTTAATGTTCTTTATGTAAAACTCTTCATATGTTCGAGATTATTGTGATACAAATGTTCATGTCTGACTTATGTGATGATTAGAGCAAATGTGTACTTCATTATGAAGGAATGTATGTTTTGAGGAAAAGAAAACATAGCGAAGTTTTGTCCCGTCATTCTAGATCGGAAAATCGAAACCCTTTCGATCGCCCGTTTCTAAAAAGTCCAAAGTCTTGGACTTCTGCAGATGAGGAAATCGAGAGTTTGGTCATCCATAAACCCATGGAATGGTTGTCCGAAACCCTTTCAGACGTTCGATCTAAAAAGTCCATTTTCTCGGACTTTTGCAGATGTTGCATGCCCAGTTCGGACATCGCAACGCCTAGTTCGGACGCCCGTATGACCCATAGCGATCGTCCCAAACACATTTGGTCGTCCGATTTTAATAAGTCCATTTTCTTGGACTTTTGTGGACGTTACAACGTCTAGTTCAGACGTCCGTACGACATGTAGCGATCGATCGAAACATGTTCGATCGCTCAATTTTCGACAAAGCGGTCGTCCAAAAGTGGCCCGGTCCCTCATTTGTCCCTAATGTCTATGTGATGTTGATCGTCTATACTTAAATGATTTGAAGTATGTATGACCTTAAATAGAATTAAAACATGCAACATGTATTGATGAATATAAAGTAAAAGATGGATTGATGGAAGTATCTTGTTGTTGTCATCGTATGTAAGAGGGAGACGGAGACCTCCTTGAGGGAATAAGGTGCAGCTCTCGGGAAAGACCAAGACCCTCTTGAGCATGGACCTATGAGGATCCCCACTTTGCTAGCCTAAGATCGACGAGTCAACATTAACTTCTCAATCACCAAGATAAGAAATTACCTAAGTAAAGATGAAAGATGAAAAGATGAATGGTAAATGTCTTAGGACATAAAGATAAAGATGATGATGAAGCAAGTACCTATGAGGATACAAATGAATGTACACTTGTCATATCATGATATGAATGGAGATAACTTCATTATATCCCTTAGCATAATGATAAAGATGTTATATGTTTATCTTATCTTGCCATGATGATTGTTCTCATGCCATATAGTGTGGATATGTAGCTCATAGCATGCATATGTTTCACATTTATATTATGATGAAATGCATATACCATGACATATAGAGATCTTATATGATCATAGCATGCATGAGCTTTAACATACTCTAACAAAAAAAAATTTCTGCACCCAATGGATCCGTGCAGGTATGAACGATGCTTAGGCTCGGCAGTGAAGACCTCATGACGGAGATATTGCACATGTGATGGTCGGGCTATGACCCAAGTTATATTATTTTATGTTATGATGATGAACTTTTTTAAGAGTCGAGTATGTGTGACTTTATGTCAAAGTCTATATTAGGTCTTTATGTATTATGAACCCTATGTTGGGTCTTTATGAACCCTATGTTGGGTCTTTATGTTAAAGCCTATATAACCCATGAACTTATTTGTTATCTTGGGATTCATTAGTTTATGAAGTCTTCCAATGTTTTATGTTATTATTATGTTTTCGTTGCGATGTTTTATGAAATTAGGTTGAAGAATTTAACTGAAAGTAACGCCGTCTAAGGTCCAATCTCTAAAGTGAGATCGGATTTTGAGGATGTTACATGAGCAATTATTTTCTTAGTGCAACGTGATAATGTCAAGAATCAATCGTAAAATTACTAGCATTCGTTGCACAACCCTACTTACTAATTGCGCTAACCATCATCGATTTCTACTTTATTATTTAATATACGCGTGATTTTTTGCATTTAACTTCTCTGCATCACTTGTGTTGGAAAATGTTTAGTTTCTCGAGATTTCATCGCGTTGTTTGCATGTTCCATATGTTAATTATGAATAATGACAATGATACAGAAGTATTAGTAGATTCATGTATATAGTTTTTGGTCTATAGTTTTATGTATATAGTTCTTCTTTCTCCATTTTGTAAAGTGCTATGTTTTGTCCAGTGTTGCACTGTTTTGAAGTCGTTACATATTTTCATATTGTATATATTAGATGCTTTCGTGCCAGTTTATAGAAACTAATACATATGTAACTATAAAACAAGAAGAGGGTTTGTATTCAAATCAAATGGATGAATAGAAACAACAGATGGTATTCCCTCCCAAATTTTCTTTCTTCTGCTCTCTGTGATTCCTTCATCCGTGGTGATAGGTTCAAATCCAGATCCTAACATGGTAGCAGAGCTAGGTATGAAGGTTACATATCTACATTTTCTCTTTGTGTTCGTTTAGTACTTGCTTGTGTTTTTGCGGAGGATCTTGATCTTTTTTTGGAGCTGAGATCTTGATCTTTTTCTAGAGCTGAATTGTTGATGTTGTGATCTCGTTTCTTCTTTGCCACATTCAAACCCCTTAGTTAGATTTGCATATTCATAAGATGATTAGAGTTTTAGGTTCTGATTCATCTTCTTCTACAACTGAGGGTAATTTGATGTTCAATATTGATATTTTTAGCCCATTATTTCTTAGTCCTTCAGGTTGTCTTGGTATGATGCCTGTTCAAGATCGGTTAGTAGGATTGCTAGCTAAGAACATGTATAATGCATTGCTAGCTAAGAATAAACTTGATTTTATAGATGGCACTTTTCCTTTAAACTCAGTAGATCAATCTCTACGTTTTCAATGAAGAAGATGTAATTCTTTAGTGATTTCCTGGATCACTAGTGCAACATCTAAAGGTCTTGTCAGGAAGGTTCAATCTGCCCAACACATCTGGTCAGATTTGGAAGAACAGTTTGAAAATGGCATGCAAATGTATTCTATTGAAAATAATATTTACAACATGAGATAGGAGAATCAATCAATTTCAAAATACTTTAAGAAACTTAAAAATCTCTGGGAAGAATTTGATCTTATTTCACCTTCACTGCCAGATTTGGAAGTTTTAAAGGAATATAAGGAATTTCAAGCTAACAAAAATCTGCATAGGTTTTTTATGGGTCTAAATGATAACATTAATCATGTTAGGACTCAGATACTTTTGATGGTTCCCATATCTACTATTAATCTGGCATATTCACTACTTGTTGAAGAGGAAGAAAGACAACTGAAATATATACATTCTGGTTCAGATCAAGTGGCTCTTTTTGGATCTAGAAATTTCAAAGTTTTTTATAAGCAGAAAAGGGACTCTAATATAATATGTGATCATTGCAAAAAGTCATGCATAAGAAGGCCTAGTGTTATAGGTTAGTGGGATATCCAACTCATTATAAGTTGAAAGGCAAGAGTCAAAGGGGTTTCTACTACAAATTCTACTCAAATCCAGGAGGCAAATGTTCAGAAATCAATTATCCAAAGTTCATAAGTTGAAAATTCTTCACCATTTACAGAGGAGAAACACAAATTTATATTACAACTTTTAGGAAAAGGACGAGAGACAAATCAGGTTGCTAATATGGCAGGTATAATGCCTAAGCATTCCTTTTCTTCTCAGTATTGGATAATTGATTTGAACTTCAAACCACATGACATCACATTTTTTATTGTCTTAAAAATGTGAAGACACTCCAATTCAAAAATGTTATTTCATTACCAAATGTGAGTACATCACTTGCTACACATTCTGGCTCTGTTCTTTTGGAATCTAAAATGAAATTAGACAACATTCTATATGTTCCAGTTTTTAATTATAGTCTTATTTTTGTTAGTCAGTTGACAAGGGAATCGTTTTCCATAGTCATTTTTACAAAAGAACCTGTTTGTTCAAACTCGGTCGAATGGCAAGGGGAGCTGACTGGTAGCAGAAGAGGTGGTTTGTATTACCTTGTTGAACTTGGACAATTTCCCCAAAGCATTGTTGTTGTTGCTGCAGAAGGGAAGAGTTTGGACATTTGGCATGAGAGATTGGATCATTTACCTTTAGATAGATTGAGATTGTTGTCTTTAGGGATTGGTTGTAATAAATCTATTCTTTCACATTGTCAAATTTGTCCCCTGGCACGACAAACTAGTGTACCTTTTCAGCCGCTGGACTATTGGATGTTATACATGTGGATACTTCGGGACCTTTTAAAATTCTAACTTTAAATGGTCATACTTACTTTGTTACCTTGGTAGATGCTCATTCTAGAATGATATGATTGTATTTCATCAAATACAAATTAGAATGTGTACATATCCTAGCAATTTTTCTGAATATGATACAAACTCAATTTCATAAAGCAGTCAAGTTCACTAGGATTGATAATGGCTCGTAGTATCTTAATTCAGAATGTAAAAAAGATTTTCAGACAAGGGTATTATTCATCAAAGTACATGCACATACACACCTCAGCAAAATGGTTTGGTAGAAAGGAAAACATATCCTTGAGATGGTTAGGAGTCTTTTATTCCAAGCAAATTTGCCAAAAAAATTTTGGGGTGAAATGGTCCAAGCTGCAATCCATATCATTGATAGATTACCTTTGAAGTCACTTAATAATTCTTCACAATATCAGAAGTTGTTTAAGAAATAACCATATCTGTCACACTTAAAGGTGATTGGGCGTTTATGTTACATTACAAATAAAATAGTTATGGATAAATTTGACACAAGAGCATAGGCGTGTGTTTTTTTGGGATATTCATTGGATAAGAAAGGCTATAAAGTTTTTGAGCTAGATTTGGGAAAAGTTTTTGTATCCAAAGATGTAAAATTTGATGAAGATATTTTTTCATTTATGGAATCTTCTTCTGAAAAAATAGTTGATATATCCATGGTTCCTTATACTAATCAACGGTTCAGAACTCAGCAATCCAAGTTTTTTATCCTTTGGAAGACTACACTTGTCAACAATCTAGATTCTTTCCTACTCTTCAATCATCAGATAATTCATCTTATTCTTACTCACCAGCAATTCAAAATTCTCCAATCACAAACTAGATAGTTCCTTTTACTCAAACAGACCAACATTCTCCAACAGTTCACAGAACCTCAGGATCATTTAGTTGCACCAGAAACTAATCCACAACATCATAGAGAAAGGAGGAATATCAAACCACCAGGATGGATAAAGGATTATATAGTTTCCTCTGCTATTTCTATTCTTGGCACTGTCCCATATCCAATCAGCAATTGCATTAGTTATAGAGGTTGCACAACTTATTATATGGAATTTCTTTCAAACATATCGAAATTTGAAGAGCTTAATTCTTACAAGGAAGCTACTGAAGAACCAAGATGAGTTCATGTCATGAATGAAGAGCTATCAGCTTAGAAAGGAATCAAACATGGCTATTGGTAGATCTTCCAACAAAGAAGAAACCAGTTGGATGCAAATGGATTTATAAAGTTAAAGTGATAGCTACTAGGACTTAGAGAGGTTCAAGGCTCAGCTAATTGCAAAAGGATACAATAAAAAAGTTGACATCAACTTCAAAGAAACTTTTTCTCCAATTGCTAAACCAATCACAATTCGAGCTTTTCTTACTTCAATTTCACAACACAATTGGATTTTGCAACATTAGGATGTAAATAATGCCTTTTTAAATGGTGATTTTTATGAGGAGGTATATATGGATGTTCTTGAAGGCTTTTGTAATGAGGGGGAGAATAAGGGGAAAGTTTGCAAATTACTAAAATCATTTTATGATTTAAAACATGCATCAAGGCAATGGAACATCAAACTCATTGAAATCCTTGACTTCTAGTTTCATTCAGAGCAAGAATGATTATTCTTTATTTACAAAATCTCAAGATTCAAATTTTATTGCACTATTGGTTTATGTGGACCACATTATGGTTGCTGCCAACAACTCAACTTTAGTATAACTAACTAAAGATGCTTTGGAGGAAGGATTTAGGAGAATTAAGATACTTCTTAGACATGGAAGTATTGAGATCCTCCTCTAGCATTTTCTTAACTCAGCGCAAATACACTCTTAATTTGTTATCAGATATTGGTCTAACTGCTAGTAAGCCTGCCATAACGTCTTTAGAACAAAACCAAAAATTAACTTCTCTGGAATATGATTCTGTGGTCTCCAAGGATACAAATCATGGAGATAAACCTCTTACTTCTCTAGCACAATTTCAATAATTGATTGGCAGGTTGATTTACATCATTCATATTCGACCAGATATTGCTTTTGCTGTGAGACAAATCAGTATCGACTTATTGCATAAAGATAGGTACCTTGGAAATCAAAGAAATTTCTTGTTCGTCGGCAGAATCAAAGTATAGGAGCATTGGTTTGGTGGTGGCAGAGCTTCTTTGGCTTGATCACATTTTCACTGAGTTACAACTACCCCTCAATCATCTTATCACAATTTTTTTAGATAGTAAATCTACAATACAGATGGCTGAGAATCTAATTTTTCATGAAAGAACAAAACACATAGACATTAACTGTCATTTCAATTCGATTACAATTTGTTCCTTCTTCTGAACAGGTAGCTGATCTGCTTACAAACCTTCTCGACAAAATTCAACGCACTTATTTAACTGGCAAGTTGGGGTTTTTCGATCCCTTCGAACCTCCAACTTGAGGGGGAGTAGCAGATTCATGTATATAGTTTTATGTATATAGTTCTTCTTTCTCTGTTTTGTAAAGTGCTCTCTTTTGTACAATGTTGCACTGAAAGTCGTAACATATTTCTATATTGTATATATCAGATGCTTTCGTGCCGGTTTATAGAAACTAATACATATATAACTATAAAACAAGAAGAGGTTTTGTATTTAAATGAAATGGATGAACAAAAACAATCGATGGTATTCCCTCCCAAATTTTCCTTCTTCTACTCTCCGTGATTCCTTCATGGCAGGTTTAGATCCAAATCTTAACAAAAAGTTAATAAAGTTAACTTTTCTTTCTCCCTCAAAGAGGATGAAAGATCCTCTCCTTACTGGTTGATGAAGTTAGAAGAAAATGTGTACACACAAACAAAGTTTTCTTACATTTTTATTCGACAGGAAAAACAACAAATAAAAAACATATATTGATATTGATCAAATTTAAAAGAACATATATGGAGAAAATACTTCCTTCTAAAAGAAACAAACACAACTAATCCGCATTTTATTTGTTTTCATAAATTTATATTATTCATGAACATAGACATAAAGAAGACAAAATTATCAGTTCAAAAATTTTGGAACCTTATTTCTTATTTCTTATTTAATTTGCGAGACGTCCACAATCAAACATGGAAAAAATATTGCTGAATTTCCCTCGGCTTCTTGAAAGGAACGAGCAGCAGCAGCAGTCTTTTCTGCATAGAATTATTTGGGCATTTGAAAAAATAAATGATTAATTCCATAATCCTTCCACTATAATATTTTTTAGACACAACGTCTCTAAATTTTATCATAATTTTCACTTAAATTATTTCATTAACTTTTATATATATTTTTATTTATTTGAAAACTAAAATGCCTGAAATAAATGTCTTTCTTTTTTACTTCACTCAAACCATAAAAATTCAAAATCATGAAAGGATATTTTAATCTTTTAATTAATAGACAAAATAAAAAATAAAAAAAATAACAATGACAAAGGGACCTAAATGAAAATTGCGATGAAATTTAAAAAATGTCATATAGTAAATTCATAAATGTAAAAAATCGCTATAGTTTACGTAGAAAGACATATATGATAATAACTTTTCTCAAGGGTTGTATCTACGTAACATTTCCAAAAATAAAATTGTACTTCGTTCGGCACGCATATTGCACGTGGTGAGAAATTTCTCTGGTCCCTTTTTTTTGCCTTTGATGGACGCTGACCTCGATAGAGGTATGGAGATATACAAGAAACACTGCATCTGCTATATAAAAACAATTAAGACATCATTTAATGGCAATAATTCGTTCTCTTGTGCCACCACCCATAACAATTGACATTGTCCACAGAAGTATGGACGCTAAGGGGAGGAAGAAAGTACTAGGAAAAAGAAAAAAACAATTGCTGCAGTATCAGACACCAACTCACCGCTGTGCACCTTCTTCTCTGGCACCATTATCTTGAACCTGGAGAAAGAAGCAACCTCAGATACTTAAGAAATATGATTAATAGAGGATACAAAAACTTTAAGAGATAAAGTGCCTCAATTTTTAACACTTAGCATACCTACTGGGGTGCATATTTTTTTGTTAAAATATACCCAGTGGTGTTAAAATATACCCAGTGGTGTTAAAATATTTTTTTGTTAGCAAAATATTTTTTTGTTAACTCCGCCTATATTTTATAGCCGGTCCCAAGCCCGGATAAAGGAGGAGGGTTGTGTTAGGTCCCGACAGCCAGCATAAAATCTTGTCGAATCTTATGAACATGGATCAACGAATATGGCGTCGTATGATCTATGTAGCCGACCCCACCTAGTGGAATAAGGCTTTGTTGTTGTTGTTGTTGTAGTATACCCAGTGGTGTGTGCTATAGCATGTTTATCAAGTGAATCGATCAAATCCTGAAATATTTGCATCGAAAGAGCAAGCAAGAGGCATTTTTTCTTGAGAAAAAAATGCTTGCCTCATTACATCGCCATCTCAGCCTGTAGAGCTGTAAGTTCATCTTCTTCAGCAGTGTTTGTGCGAGGTGTGGGGCGATTCTGCTGTTTGGCAGGAATATGGACTGGAGCAGGAGCCATTGTAGCCGGCTGAAGAAGTTCATCTTCAAGTTCTTGACTCTCCAGTTCTTCAAGTTCTGCTTCCAATTCATCCTGCAAAGCAAAATAATATTATATATCAGTCGACAAATCAATAAAAAATAATTCAATTATCTATAAGGACCCATACTTCATCAAAGTCGGCTAGTGCTCCAATTGGAGTAGCTAATGCTTCTTGAATTTGTTTCATGTTTTCCGTCTGCTCATTTATTTCATCCATGGTTTTGTCAACATCATCAATGTTGCTGCATGCAAGTAGTAGTACTAGTTAGTTTGAGATATCTAAAACAAACAACCACCAAGACAAATTAAAAGACAACCGAAAAGGCAAACACTTTTTCCAAAAGCCTATTTCAAGCAACAGATATCAGATGATAATTAAATATAAAATCCATGTTACGTTTGTGCTTAATGACTCACGTTTCTTTTTGCATAGCCTTCATTGCTGCAGCTCCAGTTCTCAATGCATCAACAGTCTCTGTTGTAGCTTTTGCACCTTCTAACATTATCATCTAACAAAATGAAAGATAACTTTGTTCAGGAAACAAATGATGAAAGTCACATGATTCTAGCCTCCTTGAAAGAAGTAAATACCTGATCATGAATCCTCAATTGGAAGTTCCCAAGTTGTTCGATTTGTTGCTCATAAATCTTCTTCCTCTTCAAACATTGTATGGCAGCTAAAATAGAATTACCGGAAAAACTGTTACAACTCTAAAATTTGGTATGGCATGAACAGCTAATAAAAAGAAAATGTAGAACAACTTTTTGGAACACTAATGGATACATCACATGACTGCATAAATCAACCAACAATTAAATACAAAATCATATTCATAAGCATCCCCTCCGACCAACCAAATATCCTCATTTGATGTATGCTTAATTGAAATGGAAAGTTCAAAACTTGTGTGTTGAAATTTTCGATTCATTCTTTTGACATTCAAATTTTCTGGTCATTAATGATGCAATTTAATTTAGCATTGCTAACTAATCTCTGAATTTAATTTTATCTATTGTACGTTAAGCACTTACTCCAATTCATTAACCTATAAAAGTTTAACTGATTTCTACTCTGACATGGTAGAAGATCCTTTCTTTTCCTCAAACACCACCTTTTACACTTTTTTAGAGGGACATTTTACCTTATGTAACAGGAATCTTACTAACAAAAGTACTCCTTCAGAGACACAAAGGTCCCAGTGTTTATTTCAACAGGATGTTAACTTTCCATATCATTTAGACAATCAAGTTGCTAACCTATCATTTTCCATGATAATAAAGGATAATCACATATGTACATCTCCAAGCTGATGGAAGGAACAGTACATTCAGATCAATGTACTGGGAAGCAATAAAAAGACTATATGGTTTATTCTTTTATTCTAAAAATGAAGACATAACGTGCACTTACTTTTGTACAAAACTAATTTAGGAACTATTTCCTTAAAAGATAACAGATTTCATTAAGTAAACAAGATATGCAATAAACAGTGTATGACATTTACAACAAGAGAATGGTCCATACCTCTTTTGTTATTTGCTCTAGTGAACTCTTTGGCTTTCTCAACCTCTCCAGCAACCTTCTTAAGAAGAAGGTTCTCCTTTTTTTCTAGCATGTCAAGAGTCTACAATGTATACAAGTATAACAATAACTTAGCATTAATCACGTAGATAATGCAATAACTTCGAGGCTGATATAAAAGAAGAAGCTTTTTAGTCTAATAACTATCATAGCAATGAATCTCTCAAAAAAAATCCTAGCAATGAAAGTAAAATAGTCAATGCATAATCATTTGTTATGCCACACAACACAAGTTCAATAGAAATATAGCTCAAGATATTTCCAGTGAAACAACTGACATAGTGGAAGTCATTGCTCTAAGACTCGAACAGCATTGCACCTTTTCCATCTTATACACCAATATATAGCCCTAGACACAGCTATGTCATGACCTCACTACAACCACAGTAGCATAATATACAAAGGAGTATAATTGATAAGAAATTCGCTCAGATAAGCAATAAAATATAAAGTGATGGGTACAAAAATACCAGTAATCCAAATATAACATTTAAAAAAGTTTGAGATAGAAAAAACGCCTAGCAAACAATGGAAATTGACTTCGAAGCAAGATTGAAGATATGCCATGGAAATAATGTCTAGCTGTCATGATTGATCCTCAATTAAAGCATCAGATTTGCTGCTGATCTGGAGTTCTATTTCAGCATGTAAGAAAGTTGGTTGGAGAGCCAACTCTTTCTATGCGGCTTTGTATATTTTTCTGTTGTAGAAGAGATTGACCAAGTATTCCAGAAATAGAAAGATAAGAAAAACAGGGAGTTTTCTTTTTGGTATCGTTTGACAAGTAGTATCAAGTTCCTCTAATCTTGATGGAAAATTGAATCGATAGATTGGTGTGTTTGGATGGAGTTAATAGCAATGATGAGAATTAAAAAGTTGGTTTAATAAATTGGTTCTAGCTTTTAGTTCCATCTCATTTTTCGTCATTTGTTTGTTCCAGCTGGTTCTTTTTGGTTCCTCCCTGTTTTATTGATGTTATCATTTATTTTCTTCACAAAAGCAACTCACTGCTACGAAGCGACTATCCATGCCGCCGTGTAGACACATGATCATCCAGAAGAATAACGATTTGACGACTGAAATGCGCTTAACAATACAAAAAAAAGGAAGAGTACCTCATTCAATTTGTCGAGCGTGGACAATGCACTGGTCTGCTCCTTGGGTTTCCCGAACAGCCAACTAAACATCTTCTCGCAGGAATGTGGCCAGAAAAAGGAAATATCCGGAAAATCTGCAACCAAAGAGACAGCAATTGAGTCCTCAAATCCTCCAACCCAAATCAAAGCCCATACACTAACTATTCGAGTGATCAACCAGATAAATCAACAGAGTGCAAGAAATCCTTCCTCCTTTCAAGTACGAGTCCCCTTGAACTACAACGAGAGACAGGCAAAAAAAAAAACAATCTGGATACCTAGAAAGAGCCCAACGAGAGAAAAAAAAGAATGCACACCGGATTAGTGACCCTCGTCGGATATTAGGATTCCGGCGCCAGACAAAAAGCGTCGACGGCGATTTCAATGCCGTAGGAGACGACGACGACCCCAGCACAAAGCAATAAACCCGCGGCCGCTAATGGAGGGCGAGGCAAATATTTCTACCAACTAGATTTGATAATATTACTCCATACTCTGAAAACGCAACGCTCAAAATTTCAACCGCCATGTCGGCCAGTGGCGCATATATCTTATCCAAGAGAGTGCGATTATCGAGCCCATAACGGAGACTTCGTCTCTAATTAACCGCGACGCGGTCGCGGTGACGTTGACGGGAATCTTATCGAAGACTGGTATGCACAATACAACGGCATTGATTGCCGTTACGTTATATAGCCTACCGAAACCGCTACATTCTTTTTAATATTTTCTATTTTTTGCTTCGACCTCTCGCTCTCTTCTCTTCTGCTCTTTTTCGTTTCCCCCCAAAACCCTAATCCTACCACTGAGCTCCCGGATTTCGCATCCGCCATGGACGACAGCCTCTACGACGAGTTCGGCAACTACATCGGCCCGGAGGTCGACTCCGACGGCGACTCTGACGCCTCCGGAGATGTCTCGGGCGACGACGGGTCCGACGGCGAGGACAGGTCTTCGGCTGGGGGCGCACGCTCAGACGAGGATGACGACCGCGGACGATCTCCGGGCCCCTTCGCCGGGGCCCTCACCGGTCCTGACGACATGGACACCGACGGCGCTGCAGCCAACCAGATCGTCCTGGCGGAGGACAAGAAGTACTATCCGACCGCCGAGGAGGTGTACGGGGAGGGCGTCGAGACACTCGTCATGGACGAGGACGAGCAGCCGCTGGAGCAGCCGATCATCCAGCCCGTCCGTGCCGTCAAATTCGAGGTCGGCGTCAAGGACTCGTCCACCTACGTCTCCACCGACTTCCTCCTCGGCCTCGCCTCGAACCCGTCGTTGGTCCGTAACGTCGCCCTCGTTGGTCATCTTCATCACGGCAAAACCGTCTTCATGGACATGCTCATCGAGCAGACTCACCAAATCTCCACGTTCGACACCGAGAACGAGCGCCATATGCGCTACACGGACACCAGGATCGACGAGCAGGAGCGCAGGATCTCCATCAAGGCAGTGCCCATGTCTCTCGTGCTCGAGGACAGCAACTCCAAGTCGTATCTCTGCAATATCATGGACACGCCTGGCCACGTCAATTTCTCTGATGAGATGACTGCGTCTCTTCGACTCGCAGATGGTGCTGTGCTGGTGGTGGATGCTGCTGAGGGCGTTATGGTGCGTACTAACAAGCATTTATGCCTTCTTTGTTATTTGAGTCTGTGGTTTGTCTACAAACCGTTTGCTGGAATGTTTGTTTGGCTCATTTAAACTTAAACCCACAAGTCAGACTGATATCATAAAGTTGAAATCTTAAGGACGCTAGTAATGCTAAAGTTTGAAATCTCGATCTTCCTGTATATTGTGAACACATAGCAGCAAGCAAAAGTCATAAAGCCTTCTGTATAATGTTAATTGTACGTGAAACGTGGGCAATGGTAACTTATATTTATGAAATCCTTATTTGTAGAGGAGAAAACATATACATCTATATGTGTCATATCTGATGTTTTATGTGATATATGCTTATAGACATTCCAAAAACAAAATGTATGCTTAGTCTTTAGGGTTGCACTTATCACTAACTGAAATCATTTCTCTTAGATTCTAATTTATGTTCGTTCTGTATACTGTTAACTGTGCAGGTAAATACTGAAAGGGCGATAAAACATGCAGTACTTGAAAGATTGCCAATAGTAGTAGTAATAAATAAGGTAACAGTGTCTTCTTATTTCGTTAAAAAAAACAGTGTCTTCTTATTAGGACCTTGGTCACGTGTAAAAATATGTTCATGTTCTAAAGATTAATGTACATTTGTTTCCATTTCTCCTTTTTACATTTAAGGTTGACAGACTTATAACAGAGCTGAAGTTACCACCAACTGATGCTTATTTCAAGTTAAGACATACATTGGAAGCTATCAACGAGCTGATATCTTCCTGCTCAACTGTAGCAGGAGGCACCCAGACAGTTGATCCTGTCGCAGGGAACGTCTGTTTTGCAAGTGCTAGTGCCGGTTGGTCATTTACATTACAGTCCTTTGCTAAGTTATATGTAAAGCTCCACGGCATACCTTTTGACGCTACGAAGTTTGCATCCCGATTGTGGGGAGACATGTACTATCATCCTGACCAAAGGGCATTTCGGAAAAAGCCTCCTATGGCAGGAGGAGAAAGATCCTTTGTGCAATTTGTTCTTAACCCCTTGTACAAAATTTACAGCCAAGTGATTGGGGAGCATAAAAAGAGTGTTGAAACAACTCTTGCAGAACTTGGCGTCACATTGAGCAATGCAGCCTACAAGTTGAATGTCAGACCTTTATTGAGGTTGGCTTGCAGCTCTGTGTTTGGATCTGCTACTGGCTTTACTGATATGATTGTTCAGCATATTCCCTCAGCCAAGGATGCTGCAGTAAGGAAGGTAGAACACATATATACAGGCCCTCAAGATTCGTCAATTTCTTTAGGAATGAAAAGTTGTGATCCTTCTGGTCCCCTTATGGTTAATGTTACAAAACTTTACCCAAAATCTGATTGTAGTGTCTTCGATGCTTTTGGAAGAGTTTACAGTGGCACTTTACAGACTGGTCAAACCCTGCGTGTACTTGGAGAGGGTTATTCACCGGATGATGAAGAAGACATGACAATTAAAGATGTCACCAAGCTATGGGTTTATCAGGCTAGGTACAGGATTCCAATTAGTAAAGCTCCAGCTGGTTCTTGGGTGCTGATTGAAGGTGTTGATGCCTCAATAATGAAAACTGCGACCTTATGTCCTAAAAATATAGATGAAGATGTTTACATCTTTAGACCACTCCGCTTCAACACACTGCCGGTTGTGAAAACGGCAACTGAGCCATTGAACCCTAGTGAGCTACCTAAGATGGTAGAAGGCCTGAGGAAGATTAGCAAAAGTTATCCTTTGGCTGTTACTAAGGTTGAAGAGTCGGGTGAACATGTGATCCTGGGTACGGGTGAACTGTATCTAGATTCAATCATGAAAGACTTGAGAGAGCTTTACTCGGAGGTTGAAGTTAAGGTATGTTACTGGCCTTTCATTCTCCTCTTCCCATTAAACTTTTTCGATTTATTTTTCCAAATCATTAAATATGGATTCATACATAGGTTGCAGATCCTGTTGTAACATTCTGTGAAACAGTTATTGAGACCTCTTCGATGAAGTGCTTTGCTGAAACCCCGAACAAAAGAAACAAAATTACGATGGTATGACTGAAATGTGAAGAACCATCTTATTTGTTTGAAGCTGCTGTATTTTTCAATTTATGAGATATTGATGTGTCTACATTTTTCATCTTGTAGATTGCTGAGCCATTGGAGAATGGTTTAGCTGCAGATATTGAAAATAGTGCGGTTAGTATAGATGCACGCCAAAGGGATATCAGTGATTTTTTCCAGAGACGTTATGATTGGGATTTGCTATCAGCAAGGTCCATATGGGCATTTGGACCAGATAAGCAGGTTAATATTAGCCCCTAGTTATTTTAGCCCAAGGGATATATAATATGCAACCTTTATCTATCCTTTTTTTTGTATTTTTAGTTTTTATCCTATGCATTTCCCCATAGATAAAATGTCTTATTTTTTCGAGTGGGTCCTGTCAATAAATTCTTATTCCCTGCTTTCATGAGGAATTGTGAATGTTGCTCCACTTATAATTTTCTGGGCAATGTTTGCAGGGACCCAACATTCTTTTAGATGATACTCTTCCAAGTGAAGTTGACAAGCACTTACTGAGTTCTGTCAAAGATTCCATTGTTCAGGGGTAAAAAAACATTCTAAAATGTAGTGGCTAGAGAATATTTTCAGCAGGTTACTTAGTTTTATTTGTATGTTGTTTGACTGCATAGGTTCCAGTGGGGTGCACGAGAAGGGCCTCTCTGTGATGAGCCTATCCGGAATGTGAAATTTAAAATATTAAACGCCTCCATTGCTCCAGAGCCCTTGCATAGAGGTGGTGGACAGATTATTCCCACTGCTCGACGGGTGGTATATTCAGCATTCTTGTTGGCCAATCCCCGACTTATGGAGCCTGTTTACTATGTTGAGGTAGTGTGCTTGCAAAGTCATGTCAAAAAGTATGATTCTCTCTATTATGCTACTTACACATATAATTTTATACTCTTGCTTGGTGTTATTTCAGATTCAAACACCAATTGATTGTGTATCAGCAATTTACACTGTGCTGTATCGAAGACGTGGACATGTTATAGCTGATGTACCCACACCTGGAACTCCTGTGTATATTGTAAAGGTTTGGTCTACCACATGAATTTGTTTTCGGCTTTCCATGATTTTTACATTGCCATTAACATTCCCATTTGCAATGTGATAATTCTGTCCCTAACACTGTTGCCTTTTCCCAATGATGCAGGCATATTTGCCTGTCATTGAGTCGTTTGGCTTTGAGACAGACTTGAGATACCATACTCAGGGGCAAGCTTTTTGTCTTTCGGCTTTTGATCACTGGGCTATAGTTCCTGGCGATCCGTTGGATAAGAGTATAGTTCTCCGACCACTTGAACCAGCACCTGCACAACACCTTGCACGTGAGTTCATGGTCAAGACACGGAGGAGAAAGGTTTGTGCATATACTTTAGCAATGCGTCTAAGTTTGTTGCTAGCAAATTGGGGGTTATGTTCTGTGTGGTATATTCTGACTGCCCATGTTCCTTCTAGGGTATGAGCGAGGATGTGAGCATTAACAAGTTCTTTGATGAGGCCATGGTTATGGAGCTTGCGCAGCAGGCTGGAGATGGTCGCCTACAGATTGGGTAGGTTCATCACAGCTGTATGGAAAGGGGCTGCTTTCCGCCTGCATGTAAAACAACATGATGCAAATAGCTTGTGTGGATGTAACATGCGCTGCCTTACGTGCTTTCACCTCCTTTGAGACCTGGAGGCAGTTTCAGAACCCTGAGAAGAAGATAACGTTGCACTAGTGTTAGAGCCAGAGAAGTTTTGTTTTATTTTATTTATTTCCAGACATTGCATTTGGATTCTTTTATGCTGGAGGTGTTATTGGGGAGTGAAGGAATCAGGATGAGACGATGGTATCTGCGGGATCTGACTTTTACACTGCTATCTGCGGCGGTCCTGTTAACTTGTAGTGTCATGTTATTCTATATGGTTGATCCGCAAATATTTTCATGCACTGCCTAAAGGGATTAGTAATTGTAGTGATCATTAGAAACCTTTGTACTGTATGACCATCTGAAAGTCACTTGTACCATCCAGCCATGAGTATCATGGGCTGTGTATGATTTTTTTTTTCACTGAACATGTGGGGCGCTTAGCTTTCTCTTTCTCAGATGCTAAATCATTCTTAGACCGCTGCAAGGCTGAAGCACTTTGAAATGTCATTGCCCAATTAGGAAACGTCCTCAGAATTAAGAAACGCCAAGGAAAGTTCCACTTTTATTGCTTACAAGATTACAAGGTTGTTTGTCCATCTAATGTTGCATTTGATCAATATTGCACGCTTGCGTTGGTCATGTTGTGTTTCCATTGACGTGATTTGATCTGTATTTTCGTGCTCCTGCTTGATCGACATCTGCCTTATGTGCTCATGCATGCCATGAAGGGGCAAAGCCATTGTTGTCTCGAACAATGCCCTTCATTTGCAGCCGATAGTCTTAGCTGATCTTGAAGTGAAAAACTAAAAAACCTTGGTCGACACCGTTGAAAGAGCCTCGTTGTTTTCTAAACTTTTGCTTTCAAACATAATGATACACTGAAAGCAAGCTTATCATTCTTGACACATTTAAGTTGTTGAATGCCCCCTTGCTATCCGAAGGCATTGTCCCAATCCCCAACTGAAGTTGGTGTCCAAAGGTCTCCGCTCTGCTAAAGACACCGGGACATATTGTATCAACATCCAGATTTCTGTATATATTTTTTGTATATATAAAAAGTTGATAGCAAGTTGAGGCTCCATTTTATGAAATTCTACTTAGATTGTATGAAAACTATTCACTTTTTCAACTATCTTCTACCTCCGCGCCACGCACCGATCTGCCAAAGACCATAGGGTTAGCAGTATGTTCCTAGTAACAAGATGTCACAATAGCAAATGTCGCCAACAGTTGTTGATGTTCATGGTCTTTTTTTTTTTTTTTGGTGCCGGCCCGAGTCCACGGAAGGTCTCCGGTTTCCGAAGCTATTAGTATTCGATTAATCCGGAGTCGAAAAGATGGAACAGTAAAAGCTTATTCCCTGATCAAGGTGACGACTCCGAGATTTGAATCTGAAATTACTAACACCCAGCGAGCGCTCGAAATTTAACTCTGCTACTAGTTGAACTAATCACCGTTAGTTGATGTTCATGGTGATCCTAATGATTTTGTACCCTGAGGTTCGGCGGTGCCAAATGCCTCTGCGTGCACGCACTAAAAATATGAAATAAGTAGATTCTACTAGTAAAATCTAACATTTGTTAAGTTGGTAGGTTGATCATAGCGTGCAGCTGCCTGTCAAATAACCAACGTTCGAAGTTTGTTGGTGACACCACTCAATTTTTTACTGGCTCTGCCTTTGGATAAGAGGAATGGTCTTGAACATAACTCAGACACCATGTATCATGCATTGCATTTTTTCTCATTAGAAAGTCGCCAGCGACACTTGATTTAAATCGTTTCAAAACTCAAAACGTGTTTGACTAAGCTTATAAGTAAGATAAAATAACTTATAAATAGTTTTGAATTTTTTTCATCTTTGGTAAGTAAAACAAAGAGCCGATAAATACTCATTTTATCAGAAAAAAAGTCTATAGACTTCGGTTTATTTTATGTGAGGAAAAATTTGATCAATAATTGTACTATTTTATTTTTAAAATATACGTAATTTTCATCACATATTTTATTTATTATAATATTAAATTTTTTTATCATTTGACTAAAATAATAATTTATAATTTTTTATTATCAAATACATAACTATAGAAATTGGGTCTCATTCTTCTACCATTTTTTGACACTTCAACTTCTCACTATTTTACATCAACTAAGTCATACGGACCCTGAAGCATCTCATAATTCACCGTGCAATTAAGAAATGCTCCAAGAATTAAGCAATATCGCAAGACATCAAGCAAAATAATGTACACTTAGAATGTACGGGGAAACCACTTTTATTACTCACAATTGTTTGCAAAATTGCAAGTTTATCCATCTACTCATGAACATTGAGTTTAAGTGGGGCCTTCTCACAAGGGGAGTTGTAATGATCAGTTTTGGGTGACAAATAAAATAAAATAAATTATTTTCTTCAAATATGTTACATAATAAAAGTATTTTTCATTGATATCACTTGACTCAGTTGTTTTCTGAACACATAAATAATAATAAAAAAAATCATTTCCCTTCATAACAACAGAATTAATAGGCCAATAAAGAAAGAAAAAAATAATGGCCTTTTATAATCATTTGGGCCAATGGGCTAAAACTAAAGAGGGATCAGCCCATCTCGAATTGTCCAACGACCATGCAAAAAAAAAAAAGTTTCATTTTATTTTCTCATTCAAATTTGTTGCCGATGAAACCCTAATTTTCCCTCCAAAAGCACCGAACCTTCCCAAAACCTAGCATCGATTTCGGTCGATTCCGCCATGGACACCAGGGAAGGGAGGGAGCTCCCGAGCGCAGGCGAGCTCGACGAGGAGACAATCGCGAGGAAGAGGACGCGAAGGGTGAGCTTCGCGGAGATCACGGCCGTCCACGTC
Organism: Pontederia crassipes; assembly: GCA_030549335.1. NCBI lineage: Eukaryota > Viridiplantae > Streptophyta > Magnoliopsida > Commelinales > Pontederiaceae > Pontederia > Pontederia crassipes. The sequence continues at coordinate 74,643,353 of CM060188.1, read as the reverse complement.
TTCGACCGCGACGAGGATGACGAGACTCCGCCGAGCACCGGAGGAGGATCTAGAGGCGAGGCCGAGGCAGGGTTGCAGGGAGGAGACCATTCCGACAGCGAGGACTCGAGGTGCTCGACGCGCGAGGAGGATGATGAGGACGACGACGACGACGAGCAGGAGAGGTTCATCAGGGACATGGATTCCTCGTCGCCTGGGAGCGCCGTTGGCTCCGTCACCTCAAATGATGGTCGTACTCATACCTTTCTTGGTTTAGGTTGAATTGTCAATCTTGATAACGTGGTAAACTCTCGTCTGCAAGGGACGTTTTGCTGCCGTTTTGTGTTCTGTACATGTAATTGAGGAGTTCCAATCTTTCGTTAGCTTGACAGACCTTTTGTTTTGAGCCACAGATTCATAATGTTGTTAGCATGCTTTTTGCTATCAATTATTGCAGCATTTTGATGTAAACAGAGAAAGTATGCATATCTTCCTCCTTTTTGACGCAATTTGTAATTTTCCTCTTGTTCAGATGACAACTTTTTTGGACCAGTATCGACAAGCTTTATTAGATCAGGGAGGCTGTCAGAGGCGGGAATGTCGGATGATAACAATCATGATATTACTTTGGATTCAACGGCATTTTCGTTGCATTTTCGTAATATTGCTCCGCTAGATGAATTGTCTGCCTCTTCAGCTGGAACTATGATGACACCGACTGGAGAATCAATTCACTACAATAAGGAAAAGTTCATTCTGCCAACAGGATCTAAGAAGTCATTGCTGACCAACAAGTTTTTTAATGGGAGTCCAAGTGTGAATGGTGGTGACTCTAACAGCATGATCTTGGTATTAGATAACAGTAGCAAGTATGATTATGGGAAATTATCACCCACCTTAGAAAAGTTGCTGGATGAAGTGAACAAGAGTATGCTGCCCAACTCTTCAGATAGCAATGGTGGGGTTGTAAATTCTGTCATTCATTCAGGTGAAGCTTCAAATGGAAAGAACACTGGCAAGCAGGAGAAGATAACACATGATGCGGCATCAGCAGATAGTGAAATCTGTGTGGACTTACATTCCTCAAATGGTTCTCTTATAAATGGAATTACCAACAAGATTGGCTATAATATACCTTCTCCAATTACAAAATCAGGTCTAGCACTGGAATCAATCGTTGAACAAACTCAGGCAGGTGTTCCTTTGCTTTCTGTGACTGAATCATGCATTGACACTGAACTGATATCTTGGTTTTTAACTTTGTGTTGAATATAATCAAGCAATTATCCATAAGCTCCTTCTCAAAAAAAAAAAAAAATTTCCATAAGCATATGCCCTTTGAAATATGAATATTTTCTCTCAAAAATTTGCACAGAAAAATGCTGTGGGTTCATGTGAATGACACTCATATTGCTCATAGTAGTACTTTTGAGTTTTTTTCCCAAATTGAGTATCTTATATCAAGATAATGATTACTGAAGAAATCATATTATTTTAATTTTTTATTTGGTACATAACTCTATGCATGTCTGTCAAAGATCATGATTCTTTTGGACAATATGGCTTTAATTTATGTTTAAACTGATTTTGAAACATATCACCACTCAAACATGCTTGAATTAACAAGTTTGTTTTCTTTGTGAACCAAATGTGAAGATATGCTTACTTTCTTAATAATATCTCAACATAATATGATTGATTTATTTTATCATATTCTTAGCTTTAAATGGTTAATATGTGGTATCACTGAATCAAACCTATTTGACCCAGACTTACATGAATGAAGAGACTGAGGTAATGATGTGCATACTCATTTTTCTTTGTATAAGTGCTAAAATATACATGCAGTTCTATTTTGACAGGTACATGCAATTTTATTGTCTTTCACTAGATCACATTTTTTATTTCATTTGTTGGCTTCATACTGACAGATCTCTGAACTGTGACTAATCTTTAATAGGAGACAAATTGCTCTGCGTTAAAGGACTTTCACGGAGATACTATTGAAGGGAACCAGTCATATTTAGGGGTAGCTCGCATTCCAAATGCTGATAGGAGCTTGCCTCTCGTTGGATCTATGATCAGTGACCAGTCAAACGCTATGGATGTGCAACAGGTTCTTTCTAAGGATCAGCTGAGTGGAAATAAACATTATCCAAATATGTCCCCTCAGCATCTTATGGAGAGGCAGACTCTGGCCACATTGAATAATGAAAACCGAATTTTGGAAACTGAACATGACATTCATACCCCAAAAACTTTTCCACAACCCTTTCAATTGCGATTACAAGGTTCCGTGTCCTCGTTACGTGATAAGAGGACAAAAAAAATAGTGGACACTGCAGTGATATCTCATACAAAATTACTTGGCAGTGATTCTACGGATCATCATCCTTCGCCCCTGGAACTGGAACTTAAGAAAAATGTTGAGAAATTTTCAGCTATTACAGATCACATATTATCCAAATCTCTCGATACACCAAAAAGAAATGAGTCAACCTTAGACATATCTTCGATGAATCATGTCTCACTTGAAAGTGAAGGTGCGCCAAAGAACAGAGATGTTTCAAACATTGAATATGGGTGTCTTCCTTTAATGGGTATGGAAACTGATTTATTTGGTACTGTCAAAAAGGATAGAGAAGCTGGACTCACTGTTGAATCAGGTCAGTCAGGAATTTTGGATCCAAATGGTATCGACGGATTATTACTAACTGAGGAACACGTAAGCAAAAGTGCAAAAGCTACTTATCTTAGTTCAGAAACAGATAAGCTGAGTTCGTTGATCTCTAACAACATCATTGAAGGGGTCATCATGCATCATGGTCATTCCCAAATAGCAAAATCTGCTGAACATTGTGAAGTTATTCAGAATTTGAATACTTCAAACAGGGTTGAAGATCAGGAACAATGTTCTTTTCTAGAATCCCCTGTTCAAGGTGATTCAAGTAGAAAAAGAAGAACAAGACTTAATCCTGTACTGGAGTCAAATCATGCCAGTAAAATTAGCAGGACAGAGGACGTACAAATTTCAAGTGAGCGTGCTAATGTTGGGCCCAAGTCATCTCCAGAGTGCATTGATGCATCTCACGATGTCAGCCAGCAACCCATGAAAGACTGGAGTGATGTATGTTATAGATTTTTTTTCCATTGTTTCATAGTATGTGCCCTCGTCAAACAAAAAATATTCCATGATGTACGAGCTGCAGGCAGTTTTTTTATGGGATTGCTCAGCAGTCGCATAGTTTTTTTTGTTGATTCATAAATCCTGATGTTCTCATGTTTTATTTCATATTTTTCTTTTTGCAGATACTCGCCAAAGCATTGGAGACAACAACATTGGTATTTTCACCTAATATCATCAAGCTCAGTCTTCATGAGGTATTTAGAGATATCATTATATATGCCAAAAGAATATGATTACAATTCATTATTCAGCACAAATGCAGAGATTTACAAGTACTATTTCAAAAAGTTTTTGGAAGAAAATTTCATTTAGTTTGTGGATATTATTGATTATCCACATTATTATGCATTAATTATGCTTGGGCCTGTTTGCTATTAGTTGTGAGCTTATCAAGGCAGGTGGTAACATACAAAACTTCCAAGATGTATAATAATAAGAGATACCTGGTTGCAAATTGTTATATTTTGGGTTTGCACCTATTAGCATCCTATAAAAGTGTAACCGAATAATTGATAGAAGCTACTTGGAACAATTTGAATTCATCTTGATGAAACTGTTCACAAAATAAGACTTGTAATTTGGGGTGTTTATCTTCTGAATGAGATACTCTTGATTTAATCTAACTTGTGTCTTTTAGTTCCCTCTCACAATAGTTTCTTTCAATCATTTGCCAATAACGTACTAGTTTCTTCAGTTTAACGTGTTTTCTTTTTCTTTCAAAAAGGTTGAAGTACTGGAGAATAGTTTGGATAAACTGCAAATGTGTGGAAAGTATAGGAGGCTTTCTTCGTCATTGGTACACTCCATTGAGCAAGTTCACTTCACAAGAATTTTAGTTGTTTCCTTTTATGACCTTGTGCTATCGTTTTTAGAGATTATGGTATTTTTGCCTACTTATCAATGATGAACTAGTATATTCTTATTGCAGAAAAGTAATGACAATTTTGCTGACATTCACCATAAGAGGTAATAATGTTTAGTTGTCTGGATTATGTACTTGACATATATCTTCATACTGAAGGCAAAAGCTTACCTGAGCTATGCAATTACAAGCTGATTTTTTTTTGAAACAGAGTAGCTGAGGCAAAATTATTGCAAGATAAACTTCTGTTCGAAAAGGCGAAAATGCAGCTAAAGCGCATCAAACTGGAGCAATTACACGTTAGGCGCCTCATTCCTTTTTCTCTCTCTGCTTCTAGCTTGCCTTTAGCCCTTAATTTCGAAATTTTTTGCAGGGCTGTATACAACGTGCTCAAGCTGGAGCGCTTGAGTGTCATAAAATTAAATCAATGTTTTCACATATTTGTCTTCAGAGTACAAGGACTTCACATGTGAAGAATCTTTTTCACCAGGTAAATTCTATATGTTGTTGCAAGTCAGAATTTGTAGCCTTTGCTGTAATTATGCTTTTGTTGGGCATTGTTCATGACTTGTGTACCTTCAAAGACTTCATAATTTCTTCTAAAAACAAATTTCATAATCTTGTATATTTTGAATTTCACATGTATTTCAAATCTTTTGATGGAACTTCGTCTTTTACAAATATTTCTTGTAAAGTTTCTTTACTAGTTTTTTTATGCTCTTGATTCGATGGTACCTACTCCTCTTGATATTTTTTCAAGAGATCATCGAGGTTTCTTAAGATATGGTACATCACATTTTAATGTGCTGGTTCTTGGTAAGCGGAACAGAGGGCAAAAAATGTCTACAACAATTTCTTATTGTCTGATTAACTTGTATTTTTCTTCTTCCTTACACACTATGTAGAACTCTTTATAGGATTCCTTTCCGTGGATGAATAAACTTTGATGACCGTTACTTTAAAAAAAGACTTATATGACCATTAGCTCTTGCTAATCATCCTTTCAGCACTTACCTCCAAGGTCTCTTGTTTGGAACTTGAATAAACATGGGACTATGACGACACTGAAAATGTTTAGCTTGTGCCATGCAACTATACCTGCCCCAGAACATTGGTCCTTGTTTATTGACCATCACATTTTCTTTGGCTTAGTTTTTCTATGATAATGTTTCACTTGATCTTGACTGGTTCTTGTGTAGAATGCATGTACTCATGAATTTTGCCTCTGTTGTTTTGTACAAATTACATATATCATAGGATAACATTTGTCATATGCATAAAGGCTGTTACTGCACCTCCTCTGGTCCTGATTTTGTAGGAGGAAAATCATGCGATGAAACAAAGGAAACAAGAATTAAAATTGCTGGAACAGAAAGTGGACCACTTGTTGAAGTCCTTTGAAGTCCATTGCAAGATACAAGAGAACATGGATTACAATGGGATCGTTGAAGTTGTGAATAAATATTTACAAAAGAAAAACTGTTTAAGGAGTATTCACCAAGACTTAAGGGTAAAACCTCATTTCTTCCTCTTTCATGTTATTGATATGCTGATCAACTTGTGAAAGATTTTGGTGGTGTTCTAGCTTTGGGAGTTGATTAACATTGTTAGAAGGGATGGTGAGCATGAGATTGTTCTTAACTACAGCAACTGGCTTTTCCAAAGGTGCCTATTTTTCTCTTGCAATAGAGAATGACACTTGGTTTTTTTTTAGTCTTTATATTCCTCTTCCTGGATTAATAGGTTCGTACTAAAAGGCGGCCAGGCTCCAAGTGTAGTTGTTGGTCATCAGCTGAACAATGCAATCATTGGAAAGGTAATAGGCTTGCCCATTTACCTAAACTGGTAGTGAGTTGTTTTTCATCGTGCATGCCCATTTGTGTATGATTTATGTCTCTGAAAATTGCCTTGTAATATCTAAGAATTGTTGTGCAGATTTTCCCAAACATGAATGCATGCACAGCTTTTGACTTTGTTTTCAAAGCTAATGGTGTAAGCAGACTTGCCAGTTTGAAATGTTTCCAACAGAAGACACTGGTAAGTATACCTCAAATTTTGCATGCAATATCTTCAAAATTTCCTTCTCTGAGTTTGATTTAAATTATTGAAATGAATCTTTCATTGAAATACATGTTAAAGCAACTCCACATGACTTGGATAGCATGTTTTTGGTTCTTTGTCAAGCATGCCTAGAGATTCTGTGACTATGTTCAAATAAAAAAGACATGCATTTTTACTGCTAGACATGATATGAAGATTCTCATGCTGACCAATTGTTTCATGCAGGAAACCAGCTTGATTCTTGGTAACCTAGTTGATGTTCTTGAAGAGGTTCAAATTGCAGCAATGGAGATTGTCAATTTGACTTGTTCATCTTTCTCCTGCAAACCATGTAAGGAATGCCTTCCAAATTTTCAGTTCTCAGTGACAATTTACTGTACATTTATAAGGTGGAAACCAAGCCACACCACACGGACTGATTTTCTTTTATGGCCCAATCCCATTTAGTCTGGTCATGGTCCTACCCACTTCATGTATGGGCTGGGAAATTTGGTTGGTCAAGCCCTTTGGGGCAAAAGTTCTGACCTAGATAGCTCGATGCCCGACCTTTGAACAGGTTGAGGCCTAATGACTTGGCTTATCCAGAGGTAAAAGAAATGGTGAGAAATTTGGTTTATTTGTTGATTTGAATGCTCTTCCATTGGCGAGTGGCCTATATTTTTCTTAACTAGCCCAGCTGTCATCCACCGGCTCGATCATAAGATGTTTGACCAGGCCTAACCCATTTCTCATGACTAGGCGTTTCAATTTTATTGGTTTATCAGTCAACTCTAGTGCAAATTTTGATTGTTTCATATTTTCAGCTGGGGATCTAGAATTGCGTCTATGCTTCATTAACTTCAGGAGCAGCCAGAAAGTTACTTTGAGCATTAGCATGTCCAACTTAGCTTGGTAAGTAGGGAACTTCATCAATTAACAATATATTTTTAAAATTGTCATTTGTCTTGCTTATCTTCTCCTTTTTTTTCTCGTGGTCACAGTGCCGTTTATCCCTCCGAACCATCGGAATTGAACTACACAATATGTGAGCCAGAGACGACACTACCATCATTGGTCATGGACAACATAACAGCTGCAATTAAGAGCCTCAAAGGTGGACAGCTTGTGATGTTGAGAATTTGTCGGTCAATTTCAAAGGTAGTTCAGGCTTCAACAAGCTGACGAACGACAATACACAGCACGCTCATTCAAACTGCATCGCTTATACAACTGCCTCTGTTGTTGAGTGCTAAAGAGGAGCTCGGTGAGAAATTTGGCTTTCAAGCAGCTCTTTTTATGTTAATTATTATTCAAACTTACGGCCTGCTTGGTGTGTATTCTCGAAGTAACTGAACCTTAAGAAACAGACGTATCAATCTCTGGTTTATAACAAGAATCAAGGTTTATTGTAAGTAGGCTTCCTAACATCTCTGAGTAATACTTGTTACAGCAATCTTTTCCATGCCCTCGCTTTTGTTGTCCGTGATTTCTAGAAATGCAAGATCGAAGTAAAAACCACTGGATCCATTATAGCCCCTCTAACACTGCCATCTGCGAAGAAAGCTCGTGCCCGTCATCTCCTTCGGTTAATTGACTCCGTTTCATGAGCAAGTTTTTTTGTTTTTTGTTTACTTGTGAGTTCTTAATGTTACGGGGAATTAGATGTTCCAGTGTTGGATTGTCTTTAATTCAGTACGGAGGAAAGAGATAATTTCGATGATTCAACTTGATTAATCTGATTTGAAGCTGAATTCAGTCAGTCCTAATTTTGATCGGGTATCGAGTTGAAAGTATTTTAACTTGATAGGTTCATATTGATCTATTTAATTAAAAATTATTAACAATTATTTATATGGAATCATTTAAGTATTGGATAATTTAATAGTTATTATTCTTTTAACTTATTTATTTGAAGAACCCAACTCAAAATACTTATTTCATGGGGTGAAAGTGGTTCCGATTGATTTCATGGTAAAAGAAAACTATTTTTTGGATCGATTTTATAAATTACAAAAAATCATTTAGGAAAAAGAAAATCATTTACAGAAAAGAACAATCACTCTTTAGACTACGGGTGAATGTAGTTTGAGGTGGGTTAGATTTTTGGTTAAAAAATTAATTGTTATTTTTTGGATTGGCTTTTAAAATTTTAAAAATTATCTTAAAAGTATTTTGAAAAAATAAAAAAATACTCCTACTTTTATGAAATTATATTTTAAAATGTATATATAATAAATTAAAATGAATATTAAAATATTTGATTTTATATTAAATATAAAATATACTGCAAATTTAAAAATTATTAAATTAGATATGATAATATGATAGAAAATTTTATAAAAAATATTATATCTATAATAAAAGAATTGACAACATATGAATTAACTATATAAATAAAAATAAAAAAATAGGCTCCACGATCCTTATGATTTTTTCGGGTGAGATCATAATTTTAGTGAATGAATTTTAATTTATTAAAAATCACCATAAATCATATTCAGAATTTTAATTACCGATTTTTTAGATTTGATTTTTTCGGGTTGGTAAGTTTTTCGAATTGTTAGGTTTCTCTTACATCCTTACTTTAGCGGATTGATTCTTAGCTTTTGGGATCATTATTTTGGTAGAATAATATTTTTTAAAAGATATATAATATGATTAAAATAATATAAATATATTTAATTTTATAAGTAAATATAGTACGCAGTACTAGAATTATTAAATTAAAGTTCTATAATGTGATAAGAATATATTAAATTATATAAAAATTGTTATACTAATGATAGAAATTAATTACTTCTGTATTAATTATACAAATAAAAATGAATAAATAGAAAATGACTTCACGTGTCTATGGTTTTTTCACGTCGAGCCTTAATTTTAGCGGATCAAATTTGTTCTATTTAAAAATTCATCTAAATTTTCAATTTTTTTCGGATGGTCCAATTTTTCTTACCTGCAGCTGCAAAGGTGAAATCAATGTATAACCACTTTTCTGGGCTTATCGACTTACGGGGACAAGCCACTCGAAAATTATGAGATATTCGTTAGTTTGATTTTCATCAATAAAAATTTTACGTATCCTTGCAGTGAAAGCTTTAAACAAGAATTTTTTAAGTTTACAAAATACGAACTCGAAATCTTACTTAAATGAAAAGTACTATTGTGTTGAAACTCTTTTGTCAACCGATAATTTATTTTGTGATGTTTGGTAAATATTTTAAATGATGGAAAACGAAGTAATGGACTTTAACCATTACAAATTTATTCTTTGATAATATTTTAAATATTTGTAAGTGCAGACATCTCTAAATGCGCATTCAAACAGTACACAATTTATTTATGGTAACTAAAAAATATATATGCGAATAATGTAAAGTACTAATTCATTTATTAAATTAATAAAATAATTATATATTAATTAAATATATATATTTAATAGTAAATATGCTTAAAATTAAGATCATGGAATCATGAATTCAACAGTTATAATTTATTTAGTCTTAAAAGATACATTTTTATCATCAAATTATTTAAATAAATAAGTATTATTTTATCTAAAAAATAATTAATTTAATAATAAATTATAATCATTAAGTTAATTAAATAATAAAAAAAATAAACGTTTTGGGTAGAGCGGGGACGCATACTCATTAACTTTTTTTAACAAAAGATTTAAATGGAGTTCTCCCAACTCGAGTTCAAAGCTCGATTTGGGCCTTAGTGGGTTTGGCCCAATGACTATTCGTATTCGCACCAATTGGGCCAAGCGAATTGTACTAATTTGATTTATTAGTGGGTTCGGCCTAGTAACAAATTCATACGTACACAGCTTGGCCCAAATCAAACATTTTTCTAATTTTTAAATATTTGGTTCGAAAATGGTGACTCCGTCTTCTAAAACCTCCGAAGCACCTCCGCGACGGATTAAACCCATAACCCTAGTAGATCTCCGATTCCGGCGCCGCCACCACCGTCGTCGGCGATGAGGAACGCGTGGAAGGCGCTCTCGTCACTCCGAAGCCTCACCGGCGCCGCCGTGGCGTCCCCCTGCGGCTCGCGGATCCAGCATCCCAATCTCCGCTTCCGCCTTTCCTCGCACCAAGATTCGAAGCTTCTCCTCCCACTCGGCGGCCGCAACTCTGGAATGCGGTGTCTATCTTCAGCCGCGACAATCGATCCCAAGGGCGGCGGCGAGGCCTCGCCGAAGCCGATCGGATCCGATGCGATCGAACACGAGTTGGGTTCCCTGGGCCTCCCGTTGGATAAGAAGGCGGCGGATGTGTTGCTGAAGGAGCTCAAAAGCACGCATTTCGCTGCCGACGGAGAACGCTTTCGATTCAACTCGCTGGGCTACAACCAGATGCTTCGAATCCTCTGCGCGACCGGCAATTCGGAAGCTCTCCGGCGTTTGATCGAGATCATGAGGAAGAACGGGTTTGGAATATCGAAGGACACAGTTTCAGAGGTGTCCAAGATCGCAGGGGTGTCCAAGAAAGACGTGGACTTGCTGCAAGAATCGTATTCTCTGGGTGCTGATGGGAATGAGGACGGAAGGAGGTGTCGGGAAATCTGTAAGATTTTCAAGGAAGGAGAATCCACTGAGGCCATTCGAAGCAAACTCCGTGAATTAGATGCCAACTTTTCTTCTGATTTGATTGCAAACATTATTGAAAGGATCTCCAAACAACCCAAGAGCCCCAAATTCCCACAAAATGCCAAGAAGGCTTTGCTTTTTCTGCAATGGGTCGAGGAAGGCCAATCTCTTAAGATTGACTGCAGTGTTTACAATGTGATGGCGGGTATTCTTAGTCAACCGGATTGTGCCGACGACTTCAGAGATCATCTTCGCAAGATGAAAGCATTGGGTTGCAAATTGGAAAAGGAGATTTTTGTCCAGACGTCCAACCGGTTTCTCAAATTGGGCATGGTCGATGTAGCAGTGGATCTCTATGAGCTTGCAATGAGTGGCTTCTGTTCAGAGAAGCCTCCATCTCAGGGTTTCTTATTGCTATTGAAAAAAGTTGTAGTAAATAAAAGTTTGGATACTGATTTGGTTACTAGAGTTGTTCGCACTTTCATAAATGATGGTAATTCTATTAAGGCATCAGTTTTTGTTGGGATTCTCAAATCGTTGAGGAGCGTCAGTAGACTCGAGAAGTGTGCTGAGGTTTTGCGGGCAATGGAAAAGGGGGGATTTGCACCTGACAGTTCCATACATGATGCAATTGTCATTGGTCTCTGTGATTCAGGGCACTTGAATGAAGCGCTTGAATATCTTGATAACATCGAGAAAGAAGGATATAATTTGAATCCGAATACATGGGCTTACTTAGTACAAAAGCATTGTAAAGTTGGAGAATTAGATAAAGCAGTGAAGTGTCTTCATAAGATGATCGAAAGGAGGGGTGGAGCAAAAGTTGGCTGTGCTTTGGACGTGCTGGTTAAGGGGTTTTGCCACAAGGATAGAGGTAAAGATGCAAACAAGATTCTGAGAGATGTGGTAACAAAGAGAAATGCGCAGCCTTGGCATAGTACATACAAGTTTCTAATCGAAAAGCTGGTGAATCAAGGATGCATCAAAGAAGCTTCAAGTATCTTTGGACTAATGAAGAGTAATGGTTTTCCTCCTTTCATTGAGCCGTTCATTGGGTATGTTTCCAAGTCCGGGAGTGCTGATGATGCTTTGTGTTTTCTGAAAGCTATGACTGTCAAGGAATTTCCATCAAAGACAGTGTATCTTCGGTTATTTGAAACTCTGCTCAAGGCTGGGAGGCATGATGTGGCACATGGTGTGCTTTCTAAATCTCCAGGATGTGTCCGTAACCATGCAGATGTGTTGGACCTTTTCTATTCGATGAAAAATGAGCAAGCTACTGCAGTGATTGCGTAGGTCACCTTCAGCATTTGCTATTGTCATGCTCCACGGATTTAGATCTCTACTTCAGTACTAAGATCACATCTCATGTATGATGAGTTTATGTTGAATGGCTTTAGCTATTTCTTAATGTGTTATGCTTGCGATTTTACAAGCTCATAAGTTGGGAAACAAAGTTCCCATGAACGGTCTAACATAGACCCGCAGATCTTCTGATACTGATATTTAACCTTTATTTCCTGAATTACTTGCCCAGCCGCTGTTGCCCATTGATGATTCCGAAGCAATGATTTGTGTTTAAGTTACACTTTTTTAGTGGACAGATATCTTGTATTTCCAATTAGTTTCCAATGGCAACTTATTACATGTTTCCTTCTTTTTCTTGTAATTTTTACTTTGTGCTATTTTTCTTATTCATGTATAAACTTTGTAGTTGGGAGCACCGGCAAAACATGTTTCTCCCTTGCTAGCCCGTTTTATGAGCTGAACTGCTGCATCAATTCCCTTTCTCTTGGAAATGTTTTAGTTGGAGGATTCAAATTTGCGTTTCCAATTGAACATATTGGACAAGTTGCAAGGGCCCTGAATCGATTATTTTTTTCTTTGTGGCCTGGTAATGCATGCAATTTTCCTTAAATTAGGAACTTCGTGATTTGTAGGTCTTGAGCCATTATCTGTCTCCTACAAGTCTTGTTTCATTTGTCTCGGGTAGGATTTTATTTTAGATGGTAGTAATTTTGGACATTGTTTTTTCACCATCCAGATTTATACGTTCTAGTCGCAGTCCGACTAATCTTGTTTTTTTCACCAAGACAATTGGCTATGATGGATGAGATACTCAACGAATGAAATTTTTTACGTTCACGAAATTTTGAAAATAGCTGTTATTTGGGACATTGAAATATAGAAATAAACTGTTATATCAAACTTGAAAAATCAATGTTATAAGACCCGACTCGGCCTTCGATCCGGATTGCTCAACGAGTTCGATTGGATCTGGTTGGATCGAATGATCGGATCGGATTATAATAAATTAATAGAATTAATAAAAATATGTATAAAATTAATATATATTGTATCACTAATAATAATGACATAACAAAATTTTTAATCAACTCAACACAATTAATAATTTAAATTTAATACTAATTCACAAAATAATTTAAATCTAGTTACAAATTTTAAATGTTCTCCAAGTGGATACTTGATTTCATAACTAACTTTAGGACAAGATAGTGCCTCTCCTTTTTTTTCTCCATTAAATTTTTTTCACAATACAAGCATTTCAATGATATTGCATCAAAACAAATTTGACAATGATTTCATGCAAGATCCGTCTTCAATCTTAATGTAGTGCTATCAGTTGTTGATTGTGTTTGAGATTGTCTAATAGGTGTTTGAATTTCACCACAATTACTTCCTCCTGATGCTATTTCCTAAAAAATAACAAATAAATATAATTATATATGTAGCTTTTGCACCTTCTAACATTATCATCTAACAAAATGAAAGATAACTTTGTTCAGGAAACAAATGATGAAAGTCACATGATTCTAGCCTCCTTGAAAGAAGTAAATACCTGATCATGAATCCTCAATTGGAAGTTCCCAAGTTGTTCGATTTGTTGCTCATAAATCTTCTTCCTCTTCAAACATTGTATGGCAGCTAAAATAGAATTACCGAAAAAACTGTTACAACTCTAAAATTTGGTATGGCATGGACAGCTAATAAAAAGAAAATGTAGAACAACTTTTCGGAGCACTAATGGATACATCACATGATTGCATAAATCAACCAACAATTAAATGCAAAATCATATTCATAAGCATCCCCTCCAACCAACCAAATATCCTCATTTGATGTATGCTTAATTGAAATGGAAAGTTCAAAACTTGTGTGTTGAAATTTTCCATTCATTCTTTTGATGATCAAATTTTCTGGTCATTAATGATGCAATTTAATTTAGCATTGCTAACTAATCTCTGAATTTAATTTTATCTATTGTATGTTAAGCACTTACTCCAATTCATTAATCTATAAGGATGCATTTGTTTGCGGAACGGGCGGGAACCACGACCTTATTCCACCCGGTTCCGCCACTATGTTTCGAGGTGAAAATAAGATTGGTGAAAACTTTTTTTTGTGAAACCGGGAGCCACACCCTTTTTTTTTTTTTGCCTTTTAATTTTGACGTGACGTTTTCTCTTTTTTTCTCAAAATTCATTTTCTTTTTTTTCTTTTTCTTTTTTCTCACCCAATATCTTTTCTAAAATAAATTATTTAATAAATATAAAATAATTTTAATGAGCAATTAATATAATATTATTTATTACTTATTTTTCCATTAAGGAATTTTAATATTTCATTAAATATAATTAATTTAAAAAATGATTTTTTATATTTAAATAATATAATTTTTAACAAAATTTTTTCATAAAATTTTTTATTTTATAATTTTATTTTAATTAATAATAAAATTACACTTCATAATTATAATAATCATTTTTAATTCAAAACCCACCCAAAATTTATTCATCACATTTACTTTTTCCTATCACATCAACCACCTTATTCTCCATCATCAAATTTCATTCCAACTAAATACATCCCGAACTAATCTGTCAATTCAACTATGCACTGAGAACTTAGAAAGAATCACGATTTTGTTTTCGAACGACCCCTAAAAGTTTAACTGATTTCTATTGTCTGACATGGTAGAAGATCCTCTCTTTTCCTCAAACACCACCTTTTAGACTTTTTAGAGGGACATTTTACTTTATGAAACAAGAATCTTATTAACAAAAGTACTCCTTCAGAGACACAAAGGTCCCAGTGTTCATTTCCATGATGTTAATTTTCCATCTCATTTAGACAATCAAGTTGCTAACCTATCATTTTCCATGATAATAAAGGATAATCACATATGTACATCTCCAAGCTGATGGAAGGAACAGTACATTCATATCAATGTACTGGAAAGCAATAAAAAGACTATATGGTTTATTCTTTTATTCCAAACAATGATGACATAACATGCACTTACTTTTGTACAAAGCTAATTTAGGAACTATTTCCTTAAAAAATAACAGATTTCATTAAGTAAACAAGATATGCAATAAACAGTGTATGACATTTACATACAAGAGAATGGCCCATACCTCTTTTGTTATTTGCTCTAATGAACTCTTTGGCTTTCTCAACTTCTCCAGCAACCTTCTTAAGAAGAAGGTTCTCCTTTTTTCTAGCATGTCAAGAGTCTACAATGTATACAAGTATAACAATAACTTAGCATTAATCACGTAGATAATGCAATAACTTCGAGGCTGATATAAAAGAAGAAGCTTTTTAGTCTAATATCTATTATAGCAATGAATCTCTAAAAAATATCCTAGCAATGAAACCGCCAGGGCACGCCCTGGCCGGCCAAGCGTGGCCGAAGGCTTGCCCTGGCCTGGCCAGGGCGTGCCCATGGCCGGCCAAAGTGCCCCTGGTCGGCCGAGGGAGGTGTATCCTGACCAAAATGTGCCCTAGGCTGGCCATGG
This sequence comes from Pontederia crassipes, assembly GCA_030549335.1. Classification (NCBI taxonomy): domain Eukaryota; kingdom Viridiplantae; phylum Streptophyta; class Magnoliopsida; order Commelinales; family Pontederiaceae; genus Pontederia; species Pontederia crassipes. Next base: position 74,627,865 of record CM060188.1, on the reverse strand, counting down.
GACAAGACCGACGACCGTGATGTGGGGGCGGGCCGGCGTCGCCTTCTATGGCCAAATCTTCGAGTCATCGACTCATTGATCGCCGAAGCCGAACTAACAATGCTTGATCGACGAACTAACAATTCAGAAGGGAAGAAACTCACTGGTCATCGCAGGATCGAATGCAGCGGTCGCTTGATCGTGTGCACGTCGCCGGATTGAAGGTAATGGTCGCTTGCGCGTCGCCGGATTGTACGTGTTGCCGGATTGGATCATTGGATTGTGTGCACGTCGCCGAACGAAGGAAACACCGAAACAGTCGTCGAAGGAGAAGGATGAGCGCATTGTATCATGAGCCAGCCCTAACTTGAGAAATTTGTTTTTTAAAATTGTGAACCAGCCGGGTCATAGAAAGCCGGGGGTCTACCGGTCAAACCCAAATTTTAATTGGATTTGACCGATTCAACGCAGGTCAAAGATCAATCCGGGTCTAAACCGACCCGAGACCCCTTTTAATGGTCGAACATCGGTCCGACCGGCCGGACTGAGTTTTAAATCACTATTTGAAACCACGTGCCGCTGAATACTCACTTGCTTTTTGTGTCGCAAACTTTACGATAGAATTTTGTTTGCATTGCAAACGCGTTGTATTCTTTTCTAGTTTCCTTTTTCATTCTGGAGTCCTTTGTTCTTAAACTTATAAATTTGGTATCTCGTGCGGCTCTTTCTTTACTTTTACTTGTAGGTTTTCCTGAGTCACTTAAAAGAAGAAGAACGAGTTTAAAAAGAATCTTTGAATGCCTGTGCATCAAATATGAACTCGAAGAAGAGAACGAGAGAAACGATATTATCAAACTTTGGAGCCTCTCAACCTTTCACGCTTCTCCCCCCACAGGCTCTTATTTCTCCTTCTTTGCCGCCTTAGGCTCCGGCGCCGGGCGTCGTGCAGCTCTTGTTCTCTCCGGTTTAGGATTCTGACTCCTTGCGCCTTCGTCCACTTCGACCACCCGGGCGTCCGAGACCGCGGCTCGCATTTGATCGTGCACGCCGCCGTGACCCCCGCTGCTGCCAGCTCCGCCGCTGGTCTTCTCTTGCTCCACGAACAGGAGCTGCACTACGGTGCGCAGCGGGAGCCGGTCGTTGGCTATCGCCCTCGCGCGCGCCGCGTGCGACAGCTTCCGGCAGTCGATCATCTGGCACAGCTGCTTCCGCTCTGCCTTGCTCAGCTCGTGCTCCTGAACGCGATCAGTTTTGGATTTCCATTAAACTCGTTTCGATCGCGTACCGTCTTTATTGATATAGAAATCCAACTACTTACTTTGAGATAAGTGTCGATGGCTTCGTAGAGGCCGTCGTGCTCCTCCCGTGCCACATCCGGAAAGGACTCTGCGAGGTCGATGAACTTTGACACCGGGAGGTCTGCGCCCTGCGCTATGATCTGCAGGTAGGCGTCGAAGGTCCTGCCCACCCTCTCCAACGATCTGACCAGCCCTTCTGTGCCGTCTCGTTGTCGGCACTGCGCCAGGAAGTTGGCCAGCAGTGCCTCCACCACGCCGAGATCGTAGGATTCCGGGTTGGAGGCAGAGGGGATGAGCAAGTCATTGGTGCCGACCTCGTCCAGCTGGCGCCCCGAGCGCCGGACGAGCTCAGCCTTGGTGGACGACGACGCTCCCACGTAGTTGGCCACCTTGAGCAGCCGCAGCAAGAACGCCCCGGAGACCGAACCCGGCTCCGCCGGGATCATGCTCACGATTGACTCGAGCACGCGCCGGTGCTTGCTCAGGGTGTCGTCGCTCCGAGCTGAGGAGCTCTGCGCAGGGGAGCGGGCGTCCGCTGGGTTCGGCAGGTGCTTGCACGCGTACACGTGGAGCGCTTCACCGATGAGCGCCGGGGGAAGCTTCTTGGTCGACCGGACGGTGGACATTATCGACCTGAAGAGGTCGAGGTCGAGGTCTGACACGTCCTCGGTCCACCAGTCTCTGGGCACGGATTGGCGCTGCTTCTTGCTGTAGCCGGGTCTCGTGTAGGTGTACGACCATGCGACCTGCTCAAGAAGGTTGTCAGTCACTCGCAATTCTAAAGCATTCGTCTTAGGAATCTGCATTCAAAAGAGTACCATTCGCAGGCGACCATGGCAGAGTTGCCTAACCTTCGATGGATTCACGAGGATTTTCTCGATGATGGCGTCCATGCATGGCTGCAGGATCCTGTGGTCGTCGGACCACCCGACGGAGACGCGCCAGATGGACTGGAGCGTGACGATGACGTCCTTCCAGCCCTGGAGGATGCAGGTCTCGAAGAACAGCTCGAGCTTGGAGATGAAGTTCCCCTTGGCCACCGTCTCCGACATCCGCAGGAACTTGGCCGCACAGAACGCCGGCACGAAGTTGTGCGCGCTGAGGCTGATGCTGATCCCGTAGCAGAACTTGGCGCAGAGCTCGAACGCCTCTTCCCCTCCTGGAGTGTCATGGAGGGCCACCGGGATCGGATGGCCGGAGTCCTCGTCCGTGTCCGAGCAGAGGCGTTGAATCAGGCCGCACTTGAGAATGAGCGGAAACTACAGTTTTACAAAGCCCTGAAATCAAAAGCTTTGAAAAACTAGTACATATGATGATATGAACATACTTAAATACATCTGCAAACAAAGTTGCTCATATCATTATCTGAATAGATGTCTGTTCATTTCAGCTCTTAGACCATTGCATTATCATCCATAGTATCTGCAATTCTTCGATATGCCGGGAATGAATTCAAATTATAATCAAAGTGATCAGGTACCTTGTGCAACTGATATTTGGTGTTTTTGACATGTATGATAAGGTCCGGTGGCACATCTGACAAAACTGACCTGCAGCATTGCAGAAACTTCATAAGCAATTAAATCGAACTCCTATTAAAGAACAGCAATGTGCATGAAACATTTCTTCTTTTTCTTTCCTCGAAATGACGATCAGAAAGGGAGCAACTTAACATAAATTTCCATTTTTTTTTTCCAATTCAAGGGAAACAGATATTGATCAGTGAAGTCTAACAGGACCACATACCGCACTGCCGCCTCTGTGTAAAATGTATCCGGCTTGGTTCCAAGTTTCATGTACTTCATCTTTGTTTTCTGTGTTTTCTCATGCAAATAAAATCGAGAAGTTTAGCTTATGATCCCTCCACCTGTACAAAATAAAGAACAAACATGTCATCGACTCTGTTCTCCTCCCCCGGTGCAGAAACTGGAACTTAGCACACATCAATCAGCACTGTTCTTTTCTCATAAATGATTGAATGTTATATATAATTGAAGATGATCTGCCACTGGTAATTTCATTCTATCATTTCCATTTTTTTAACCAAAAACTTTTCAGAAATGGGTAACAGTATCCATCTTTGGAACCGGACATTAATGCTCTGCAAAGCTGACTTTTAATTCGGCCCTGGCCTCCACCACTGGGAGGGGACAAGGAGGGGCACAACTGGACTGGCCACCAACCTTCATGTTGATGAGCCATTTGGTACCTCCGGGTCCAGCAACATAACAATCCACTTCCACCACAGCACGAGAGTCTACTTACTCTACTCTGTGACACCTCCACATTGTGACATACTCCCTAGGGAGACAGCATATCCAATGGTTAAGATTCTTGGCAATACTTAGGATCCACCCCAGCAGACTGGTCTCTGCAGTCAGTGCTATGCGATATCTGATGGGAGAATTCCGCGATATCTGATGGGAGAATTCGAGAACAAGAGTAGAAAATCGTAAAAAAATTACAGAAAATTAGAAAAGACATGATATACTTAAATTTATCTTTGAGATTAGAGCTATGTCCTATAAAAATATTTCATTATATTTTTTTTGTTACCGTCATCACATAGATTATATTTGAAAATAAGCTATAAATATGTCTTTCCCAAACGGAACCGCCGTCGGAGGACGGTGCTCTCCGAACCTCCCCCTTTGTCAATACACCAGCAGCACAAGTAATTGAATAATATTTAAATTCTCCTAAACTTACGTGGACGAATTCGATGTATTCGATGTGAGAAACAAGAGGTCTGAAGTATTCTCAACTGGAACAATATTCATCTTCCAAAGATCCTAAAATCCGCAAATTAAAACCAATATATATATGTTATGGAAAAGTTTTGCAATGATTCACTCGGGTAAGAAAAAAAGAAGAAGAAAGATTAGTGCTTTGCTGCAGGTCACTACTTCAGGCCACACATTTTAATTAACCAAACAGAGAGAGAAGAAGGAAAAAAAATCCACATCAGATTGGACTCGCAAAAGCTTGAACAGACATGAGAAGATATAAAAGTTGGAGCATTATGTAAAGGAGTATAAACTGGTGAATTAGTTGGTGGTCTGGTCCTATTGCAAACATCATGTCACCATACATCTATGAGAGGCTCCAGAGATTGCATTCCTCAACAGGCATCATCATAATTTCCTGCTATTAGTTCTTCTCTCTAATCATGGTTTTTTATGCTCTATGATAGCTGCAAATTATAGTGTGTCAAATTCTTGTTTCCAGTTGTGTTTGGATTTGAGATTTTAAGTTCCGTTAGTTCTCGAGAAAAGTATAATGATGAAAATTTAAAAAGTTGATTTGATAGATAAATTTTAATAAGTGTTTGGATAAAAAATAAGAATTAAGAATATAATTTATTATTTTATAATGTATAAAATTATAGTAAATTAAAATATTATTTATTTAGTTAGTTAAAATCATTACAATAATATAAAAATATTATACATAATTATTAATTTAAAATGTATTTAAAAATAAGTTATGTCATACTATATTAATATTAATTTTGATTACTTTTTATATGTTATTAATATTATAATTTACGTAAATAATATAATTTATTATTTTATGAGGTATAAAATTATAAGTAAATAAAAATATTATGTATTTATATAATATTTATTTAATGATATTTTACTATATCACAATGCTAATTATATATATAACACACAATAAATATTAGTACGTAAAAAAAAAAAGAGTTCTTGCCTTGGCAAGAATTTTGTAAGTTCTTGCCAATGGTCTTTTTTTTGGAAACTAGGAGTCACTTGCGTTTAAAATTCTGGTTGAACTTTTTTTTTTTTTATCTCGTGTTTGAAAGAACAAAGCAGCCCTTTGTTCTTCATCCAAACACAGCCTTGGGGTGGATGAGTAAATGGATTCGTAATAAGATGCGTGAAGGTGACATTGCATGGCCATCAACGTGATCTGGTTGTCATTGCCTCCGATCTCTGGTACGCTTCTTAATTACAAGGTTTGTGACTTCGATTTGACAACTAATTAATGGAGACTACATTTATCGTCCCCGGCCTCAGGGAAGAGACATGGAAGCCTACACACTTCTGAACAAGATAATTTTTATTTTTCAGGAGGGAATCATCTGGAAAAGTCTGATTTTTATAAGATAAGCATTAAACAGTTCAGACGTTTTTTTTTTTTTGGGCGCAAGCTGAAAGATAGAACAGTGGTGGTTCAGACTTTAACAGGAAAGAAATGCTGCTACGGTTTGCAAACAGCCAATCAATTATCAGACCACAAAAATGATAACTTTTGTAGCTTTGTTTCTGACTCTGTGCTATCAAGTCTTGCAACAAAGACGATGATCGGTAGATAAGTTTTTATTTTTCAGAGAATTAGAACTTATACTTGCAGATATTGTGGTAACTAAGGGCCATCAGATTGACAGAGACGTAGCAGGAAGCAAGCTGATAAATTTTGTAACAAGTAAAGCAAAACAATATTTGTCTGTATAATCACAATGATCACAATATATAGTTTTGTGATATTTGACATGACTTCCGCTAACATGTGCTGATTATCACAGTAGTTTTGTGGAAAAATAATGCTAACTAGCAACAAATTGCATGATCAAAATATGGATCATGATGCAGATTGAGTGCAGACGTACCCAGTCGAAGGAACATTTAAGCAGCATACAACACATGAGGAGAAGGGTACTCCTTTGTTTTATCTCTATGCCTCGTTCTCTCTCTCTCTCTATCTCTCATCTAAGAGATTGTCCTTCGATCAGTATGTGGAAGAAGTCGAAGTCGGCACCGGACTATAAGAGGCGGGAGAGAGAAAGAGGATGGGAGAGATGGATTCCACCAGCATCAAGGGCAAAGCATAGTGGTTTGTCTGTCGCCTGTAGTAGTACTGCCAAGGGAGAGATCCACTGCGATTTCATCATGACATGGGGTCTTAGATTCCCTCGAATTCTGCAGCTTCAGATACTGAATCACTCACATATAGACCAACCAGAGAGAGAAGAGAGAGATGCTGCTGGTGAGGTAAAATGGACGGAGTGGAATGTGCTTTGGTTGAACTGTCGAAGCATGCTTTTGTTTTGCAAGAGTCAACATGGTAATATGGGAATTTGGTATCAGAAAAAGCAGGCATCATTAGCTTCTTGAACCAATGGGAAATTAAAGGAAGAATCTTATGGTGGCAGGTTTGATTTAAATGGATGGCCACCAAGCACGGTCGCTCGCCACTGTTCAGGGCATGTCTCCTTCGATTTGTTCTGGACTGCAGCAGAGCACCACGCACACAGCCATCCGCATCATATGCTCATTGAAAGGGCCCGAACGAGCATGCATGCATGATCCCACCCCTCTCTCTCTCTCTCTCTCTCTCTCCATGATTGAACCTTCACAGCGTGGGCGAAGGCACAGGAGCTAGCGGTTGAGGTCTGCTCTGTCATCACCTATCATTGTCCTCCCACAGCCCCGCCACCACTGAGCCACAAGTGTGTTTTTGCCAACGTGCGACCTGACCACGCCCCTCGCTCGCGATCTCGCTGTCGGGCCATCTCTCTCTCTCTCTCTCTCTCTCTCTCTCTCTCTCTCTCTCTCTCTCTCTCTCTCTCTCTCTCTCTCTCTCTCTCTCTCTCTGATATCTACAGGGGGACAGATGGGGTACTGATTGGATCTCCTTCCAACGACCCGCTCATGACGCCCGCCGACGACATCTCGGATTCTCTCAGTCAAGGTTGTCCAGTGGTTGCTGGCAGCTTGCGGCGCCCCCTCTCCCCACGTCCGAGCTAAGTGGTCGTCGATCTGACGAGTGCCTCCCTCGTTGTCTCGCTCTTCTTGCACGCTTATGTCAACTTGTGCGCTGCATGCACTCGATTCCCCGCCAGGCTTTTTGCGTCAGCACGATTTAGCTCCTCCTCCGTCTCCCCTGTAATCGATCCAAACTAGGAAAAAGGAAATCGTATAATTGCGTGCTTCTGGATTCCTTTTGCTTTGTGGTTTAAGTTTCAGGGAAAAAGATACAGTCGATTCCTGTGTTAATGGATACAGCTGATTGATGTATCCATTGATGAACCGAGATTTCTTCACAGAAAAAAGAGATCTGACAAAAAAAAAACTCATCTTTTGATTAAGTTGCAGCTAATTGGCGTCTCTGTATACCACAGATGAGGATTGCGTACTTAATCTTTGATAAAATAGATCACAGTATAGTTACACATAAATTTTATTCCATGACCAAAGGCAGAGAGGTCACAGCCACAACTTTTGCACAGTTAGCTGACAAGGAAAGATCTGCAATTACACGTCTTTGTGCTTTAATTAAGTCATCAGCTTCGTGAGAGGGTAAGATCGCCACGATGAGCCTGCTGCGCGCCATGGCGGTTGGCTTTGTCTGCTAATTCGGACAGGCGAGAGCCGACCGAGGCGCCGGACGGCTGGAGAGAGCTCCTGTGCAGCCTGCAGCGGAAAGAACCGGCGTGGGTGGTCGGCGAGCACAAGCAGCTCGCCCTCTGGCTCCTCTGCTTGGATAATGCCGGTCCGGGAGCAGCCCCCCGAGGGGACCTGGCAGCAAACGTAGGACTTTTCTCCTGCTCTGCAGCTCCTTCCTGAATCACAACCTTCCGAAGTTTCATCGGTTCAATTGTTCTTGATGTGCTTCTGCACCAACGCATCGCCGTCAGAAATATGCACAGCATGCAGCAGCAACACAAAAAAAAAAAAAGACAGATTACCGGAAGGATTTGCTGAGCTGGGGATCGATCGACATCCAATCTGACAGGAGAAGAAATGAGCAGGGGGGCCTCTGCGTGTCAATGCACGACTCTGCCAAAATCTGCTGATTTATTTCGGAGAAAAGATGGAATGAAAATTAAGGAAACAGTTTTTCTGTTAATCGATCTGTTCTGTTTTCTGGTTATGGGACGAGCTGCCAGTTTGCGTTAAGAAACGTCGCCAGAGAAACGTAACGAATCCAGCCGTGTTCCGTCCTCTGAGCTGCCATTGCCGAGTGAACCGGAGCTCCTCCTAAAGCGGCGGGAGAACGGGGAAGCCACCTGATCAGGAAGAGGAATTCAACTGCATGAGTTCGACCAGAAATCACACCACAAAAAAAGAAAAAAGAAAAAGAAAAACTGATTTGAATGTTCACTGATGCAATGCAAGAAGATTATTAGAACTGTTGGGAGATCAATAAAGAAAAAAAATTATCAGAAAGGAGAGATCTTTGTCCAAAAAAAAAAAAAAACAAGAGTACATCGAAATAAAATTTAATCCTTAATTATAAGAGTTTAGCCCTTTGCTACCATCACGTATTTTTCTTTTCTTTTTTCATCTTGATCTTTCACAATTTTGAATAAAAGGAATGATCAGCTTTATGTAACATAAAGAATGAAAGATTTGAATTTATACACAGACAAATTTAGTAGTAATAGTATTTTTTATGATTCTAGCTGCTATCTGCATGAAATTAATTCCCTCCATATGAGAACCATTTCTCTCTTCTTCTTTTTTTGTTGGTGCTAATGAGATAAGAAAAATGTGAACTTACACAACAACTTAATATACTATATATATATATATATATATATATATATATATATATATATATATGCTTTAAAAAATAATATCAAACTAATCTTATTATAAAATTTTGTGCATGATTCTTGTATTTGTATTTAAAAAATTATAATATTTGTAACTAAAAAAAATCCGTATTTCATTTATATTCCAAGAAACAAATAATAATATGAATTTGCTTTGATATAGAACTAACATTTTGGCTTATTTAGATTAACTAATAACTTGAGTTTAACTTATTTAAATTAATAATAAATCTGAATCGATAGATGGTCGTTATATGGTTGAAATTAATTCTAACAAATCAACCTTAAAATCAATGGAGGTTGGATCTCAACTTTATAACCATAGTCCAATGATGTAATTGTGAAATAATTGGTTGCATACTGTTTGATCTCTTAATAACTTAACTAAACCAAAAAGGTTATCTAACTTATGTGTTAGAGTTTCATATTATTCCATAAATTTGCAATTTATTTAAGTAGATAGTTTTGTGGTTAATTAGTTTATTCATTACTTTTTTAAAAAAAATATGAATACTCTCTATGTAAAGAAATAATACAAAAAATAGTGTCAAATTGTTTTTTATAAACTTTTGTGTGACAAATGATACATATATTAATACAAAATTATTATATAGAATAAATAAATATGACACCTTTATTGAGATAAATGAATATGATGCATTCAGAATATTGAGATACAAAATTACTATATAGAATAAATAAATATGACACATTGATAGTGTCAAATATAAACTTGACTATTCTATATATTTGCATATTATAGTTGTTTTAATTAATTACTGAATTAAATCTAATAATATAATTGCATACAATGTTAAAATAATTGAAAAACACACACACATAAAAGTTTTTAGCCATTGAATACAATCAAAAAGGAAAAATGATACTATTTGAGATTGATCCAAAATGGAGATTTTATTTTTTGGCATCCACTCAATGCCCCTAGCGTTTACACTATTAACATCTATCTAATCGAATAAACTCATACTTTTTGTTTAAGTAGTGATTTCAAAAATTGAACTATTAGCTCCCATCAATTTTGAAATACAATGTTGCTAACCAGTTGTGTTAATGAAACTTAGTGACTGTTTGATTTAACTGATAAGTTAAAATGTCAATAAATATTTTAATAATTAAATATTATTTTGAAAAAAATAAATAGTTACATGTTTGAACAAATTATTAAAAATAATTATAAGTGCTTTGAATGTTTAGGAATAAAAGAGATTATAAGTTATTATTTTACTCAAATAATGAAAATGTCCTTAATATTATAACAAAGGGAATAGGTGGAAAAAAGTTATATGTATCCTATGTAAATATTTAGAAATATAAAATACAAAATAATACATTCTTGAAAAATGATAAGAGGTGGAAAAAGTTATATGTATCCTATTATAACCAAGGGAAGAGGTGGAAATAGTTATATGTAATAGTTATATGTAATAATTTATTTGATTTTGACAATAGTGTGTTTGGAAGAAGCATTATTATTCATGAAATGAGAATCATTATTCAAGTAGATTTAGTATTCATTGCTGTATTCAAAAAGGAAAAAAAATAGATGTGTTAGGATGAGGAGGTAAAAAAGGTGATGGGTTAAGTAAAAAATGGAGACAATAATTATTCATCATGTTACATAGATAGTTTTTCCTAAGAGTTTGCTCAATTGTTATGACCACTACATGAATTTGATCAATTAGCTACGGAGCTATCGGTGGCAAATATGTAGGTAACTCTATCACAAATCATAGTAGCGTCGATTTTGCTGTGGACTTGGGACAACACACATATGTCGCTAATAACTCGTCGCTGATAGCTACTAAAATTTCTGTTCCTATTTTCATAGCTAATTATGTGTTTTGGAGTCGCTAATCTGTCCCTATGTTGTGGCAACTCTCAACTATTATAACACAAAATCAGTAGCTAATTTGTCACTAATTTGTAATTATAATGTTATAAAGGTAAAACAATTATAGTTTTTTATGATTAATGTCCTTATATTGTAATTAAATTTATCACAATTGATCTCCATAGTTTGCAATTTGTCATAAAATTGTCCCAAATCGGTCACAGAATAGCAATCTTAGGGAAAGACTTGATTTTTGTTATCTCATGTCTGCTTTTCGTGAAAAAAGACCAATTGAAAGTGGAGGTTTCTTCAAACAACTATTCCATCAAATGATATTGAGCATGTTTCCCATCTCTTCTCGAGAAACAAGTGGGGTATTTCTTTGCAAAATTGTGTTCAATTTCATATGTGGCAATTCCAATAATATTTATTTATATCAAATTATAAATTGTACAATAATATAAATAATACGTATAGAGTAACCAATATAACAAAAACCTTTATATATCATAATTAACATTTCCAAATAGTCCAAAATAGAAATGACATGCTTCATCACAAAAGTACCAAAACACTTACATAGTGTTTTTTCAACTTAATAAGTCCAGCTTAATAAAATAACAAACATAACAAGTCTCAAATATAGATCCAAATAGTTCAATATAGTTCAACATGTCTCAAAACACAAGTTTAGCAACAGGTAACTCTAATTGTCAATCATTTCTTATATTAGACGACGAAGTGCTCGGTCTAGCATCATCCGTTGAATTGCTCAAAAGTTGCTTGAGCATTTTTTCAATTGCTCCTCCTGGCTAACAATAACTATCCATCAATGATCCGAATGCATTCTTCATGCGATCATCCACAACATCACTGACAACGTCCTTAAAACTATCACTCATATCATCATGTACAAATGATGAAAAAAATGAGTCGTTGCTAGATGAGACCGATGTACCCAATCTATGAAGAGATCCTTCTCTAGTTGTAACACTCCATGACTTTATCAAGGGTAATATAGTAATTTTATAATTCAATTAGGGTGTTTGATGGATTGAAGGAAAATTAAGTCCTATTGGAAGTAGGAATTATAATTAGATTGAGATTAGGAATTTCAATTGGATTTGAGATCCAAAAGAAAGTGTAATGGCTTTGAAGTATTTTAGTCATTTAATCCAAAAATTAGATGATAAAATATTATAGAATTAAATAATTCTAAAAATTAGAGAAAAGGAAGAAATAAAAGGAAAAGGTGAAAGTAGAGTTTGATTGAAAGAAGTAATGAAAGAGATAAAAAGGAATTTGAGTAGAGATGGATTTTTGATAAGTATGGTTATGGAATAATTAGTAAAATTCGGATTTAATTAAATCTAAATATTTAAGAGATGATAACTAATGATGGATGATCAAGATTGATGAAGAAATAGCTCAAGGCCCAATAGGAGTCAAAAACTCTAGTCGAGAGCTATAAATAAGGTCTAAAGAGTGGTAAAAAAGTATGATTTACCTCTACAGAATTTTTGTACGAGAGTCCTCTCTTTCTCCTTCAATATTTTCTCACAAACCGAGGCACCTAAGAGCATGGGCGATATATCATTTCTAAGCCCTGACAGAGGAGAACAAAATTCAAGAGTTAGCCGAAGGTTTTTGGACGTCAATAGGGAGGAATCATCGGCCAAAGTTGTGACGTTCGTGCAATCCTCAGACAACAGGAATATAGTTAGTTTTTCAACCAACTTAAGGTACGTAGGGAGATCCCCATGACATCAGTTTTTCACAACATGAACCCTGGACTCTTCTCCATTATACAGAGATTACCTTGACATATTGTTAGCATCGATTAGATATCATATGACAGAGATAGGATGACCGAAAAGTCGCATCAAAATGCCACTTCCGACGATGGCAAAACCCGACCCTACACTGCCGGCCTGAGTTCTTACGAACCCGATGTGAATAGGAGAGAAATCGGAACGAGTTCAATGAACTCGGCCCAGGTTCGATAGGTAACGCGGCCCAGGTTCCCTTACCCGAGTGTGATGTAGAGTTGGATCAACTGAAGTAGACGGGGTTCTGGCTTACCCTGCTTGGGTTTTGAAGACCCGACTGAGATGATCCGGTCTAGATTCCACCCAACCTAGCCCGGGTTATGACACAGAGATGGAAATTTTGAATTATTGGACCGGGTTTTGACTTGCTCGCCTCGAGTTCCTTTGATAGTAATGGATGAACGAAAAGTCCATAGGATCCAATTCGACATTTGATTCATTGAACTAAATTTATCTGATTCGCTAGTTTTTGGAGACCAAATTTATTGGAAAGGAAGAACTAAAGGAAAAAAATTGACACGAAGTAGCATGTTCTAGATGAACCATTGTGATTGATATTTTGACTTGTTAGAATTGTGTCAAGCATCCATTATAAAAGAATTAATACCTATAATTAATTTTGGTTGACATAATTATTTGATTATTGTAGCTGTTAAATCTTTTTCACACCTCTCACAAGCATGAGTGGATCCGTAACAAAAAAGAAAAAAAAATACAGTGACTTGTTACTATTACAACATAAGAACTTAGCAATGTATAAAGTTTGTGATATTAGCGAAAGATTTCAATTGCAATAAATGTTATAATAGTAGAAGCATTCTATACAATATTAGGTCTTTATCAATGTTCATATTTATGTGCTTGTCAATCATTAGAGGAGTCATCATCCATCTCGCACCATCAAATTCATCCTACACACAATATGATAAAGTATCATTGATAAATTATGATACTTATATGATAAAAAATAATTAAAATAATAATTATCATAATTCACTATAACAATACTATAAAAATAATCATCTATTAACCAAACTTAGGTCGAGTCCCCTCGAACTCGGGCTACGTACTACTAAACCCGAGTTGAGTTTTGTAGTTTTGTTTTTTATTTTGTAGTTTTGTTTTTTACTTAACTTTTCTCCTACTTTTGTTATGATTAATATTATAATTCTATTCACAATGAATTCATACAATGCAAGGATGCACCATATAGAGGACAAGAGTTATAGGGTTTATATTGACAAAGATCGTTGATATAAGAATTCCTCTCTGTACCTTAAGTTCATCGAAAAGACATTCAATTCCCTGCTCTATTTGCTAAATGTCAGGGCTTTGAAATGGTTCATTGGTTGCTCTTTATATGCCTTGATTTATGTGAAAATGAGGAGAGAAGGATATTACATTATGCAAAAATAATGCTTTTGTGTGTGAATAAAAATTCAACACTTTGGATCATATTATAGTCTTTTAATGTGGAGTTTGATGTTGATTGGATTCTCCACAAAATCCTAAGTAAATATATATCTTTTTCACTCAATTAGTCTATCATAATAATTTTTTATTAATTGATTTTGAATTTAATCTTTATTTAATATCTTAATATCAATCTCACTCTAATTCTTTCTCTAACTCTTATCACAAATCCATGACTTACTTCAATAAATTTTTTTTTGTTTTCTTATTTTTATTTTTGAATTAATTAATATAACAATATTTATCACCAATCTTTTTTGTATTCAAATAATAAATAGTATTATTTTATTGAGCTAAATATTTTAACATCTTAAAACTCTTAATCCTATCGTAATTGAATGTTATTTATCTATTAAAATTTTCTTTTAATTAAAATTGTTAATTCCAATATACTTATAATTTCTATTCCAATAGAATTTAACCTTTTTCCCTTTATTTTTTCTAACCATACTTCCAAATTTTCAATCCTTCTCAAAATTTTCTTTTAAATCTATTAAAATTCTATTTCAATTAATAAATTATTTTATTGTCCCTTTTAGTTAGGGGTGTTCACCAAGTGGTCCCTAGTGAACAACCGACCCGACCTAGTTTGAGTCAAGGGTCAGGTTGGTGGTAGGGTTGGACCCGACCCGATGACCGAACTTTTTTATTTTTAATTATTTTTAGTTTTATATTTGATTTAAAAATTTTAAAAAATAAAATAAAGCATTTTAACTATGAATATTATTTCAATACCCAAAAAAATTATTTTGTTTCTTAAAATGAATATTAAATAATATTTTTGCATTATAAAGAAAAGTCATAAAAAATAGAAAAAAGAGTGATCGGGTGATCCGACCACCCGATCCAGGTTGGATTTGATCAAATTTCCTGTCCCTAAGGACTGTGACTCGACTCGACCTGCCCAAATTTGGTCAGGTCAGATCAGGTCGAGTCGAATTTATTTAGGGTCCAACCTGACTCGTGAACACACCACTTTTAGTAGATCTTGGTACGATTAATGTTAACTCATCTTTTGTATAAAGTACATTTTAGTTAAGGACTAATGATTTTTTGTGTAGAATTTTAAATTTAAATTATTTTAAATAAAATTTGATAGTCTTACCATTTAGAAGTCGATAGTATTTGTTTTAAACTTGAATATAATTATTTTTTGGGTTAATATAATTGCTTTGTGGATTACGACCCTAAACGTATCTAGGTTTGACATCTAAAACCTTCAATCTCAGCCCTTCTAATTCTGTATTAATTGTTGTATGAAGTTTTACCAAGAAATAAGGATTATTTCCTTAGACCTCCATTATAACTATCGTCATTTTTCACACCTAACTCAAAAGTATAAACTTACCTTATGATATCCCTAAATTTTACCGCATTTTTAACTTTAGCCCTTCCATCTAATTCTATTATTTTTTCATTTTTCATTTGTGAAAAGACTAAGTTACCCCTTCTAGCCTTGATGTGTGCCTCTACCTCTCGGTCGATCTCTCGATGATAAGTTGTCGGTCCTCGTTTATTACCATGGCGGCAATTTCATCATCGAGTTCCCCTTCTCCTCCACGTACCACAACCACCTCAACGCCCTCACGGCCAGATCGGGGATCCTCGTTGTTCCAGTGGACTACCGTTAGGCATCGGAGCACCCGTTCCCTACGGCCTACGATGACTCATGGGAGGCACGCCTCTGGGTGGCCTCGCATAGGACTGACAGAGAGGCTTGGTTGTCTGAGTGCAGGGACTTCGGGTGCATCTTCTTGGCCAGGGACAGCGACAACATCAACATCGCACACGACGCGGCTGTGTGCACAGCGACGGCGGCGACCCACTTGGGTCGGGCGCCAGCATCGAAGGGCTGATATTCTGGGCATCAACAGAGGTTAGGATCATGGAGGCCATTTGGAAGTTGTGGAGCTTTGTGAGTCCGGGGGAGAAGAGCTTCGACGACTCATGGATGAACCTGATGATGGAGGAGTCGGTGTTGCGCCTGAGGGCATTGCCCTGCCAGCACATGCTGGTGATGGTGGCAAAGATGATGTGTTGAGGGGAGGGGTGCTCAAGGGGTGCGGATGGGATGGGGAGATGGAGGGCAAGGAGCATTGTCTTCCACCTCAAGAAACCTATCGGTGACAGAATAACATTTTGTTTTTCGTTCGTTTTCCTTGTATTTTTTTTTAAAATGTTGGAGCTCCTACATTTTGGATTTTTTGGAGGGAGGGACAACTTAGTCTTTTCACAAATGAAAAAAATGCAAAAATAATAGAAAAAGGTAATAGAATCAGACGGAATAACTAAAATGAAAAATGTGGTAAAATTTAGGATATCGAAAGGTAAGTTCATACTTTGTGGTTACATGCAAAAAATCTCGATGGTTTAGGAGAGGTCTAAGGAAAAATAATACATTTTAATTAAAAATTAAAAAATAACATGGTATATTTTGTCCATTGAGAGGTGTGTGGAGGGGGATATGAAAATCGAGCAATCCTAATGTAAAACATCTTGAAAAAAATAATCCTATTTTAGAATAGATCCTGATTATTATATTGATATATGTAAAGGTAGCTTTATATATTTAATTTCCCTTAATTATATATAGTTATATACTTTATCATTATTAGAATATTTCAATGGATAGTTCTTTAAAACTCTCTTGAATTATAGTGATTTTTCAAGTCTATATCATACCACAATTTTCACTTTAATTCATCATTCTAATTCTATTACTTTTCTATTTTTCAAGATTTTTTCTATTTATTAAAAGACTATACCCTTCTAATGTTTAAAGTTTAAAATAATATATAATAAAAAATAAAAAAAAATAAAGGGGGTGGGGGGGCTACCCCCTCCCCCTCGTCGGTGCCGAAGGGAAGGGCGGTGTCCCCCTATTCGCATCCCGACGACAGACAAAGGGGGTTGCCTCCCACTCCACCATCTTGGCGAGCTCATAAGGGGGAGACGCTCCCACTTTTTCGTTTAATGTCATTGGCGATCCGAAGTGAAAAAATGTAGAGGCCCCGATCGCTCTCCATGTTGCTGGTGTGGACAGGGAATGTCGCCCCCTCCCTCCAGTGCCAACGAGGGGGAAGAGCAGCATTCCCTCTTTTTATATTTTTTAATTATTTATTATTATATATTATTTTAAACTTTTAAACATTAAAAGAGAGAACAAAAATGGTAGTTTAGTTTTTTAATAGAGAAGAGTGAAAAAATGGAGAAGTTAACATAATTAGACAAATGGACTAAAGTGAATCACAATATAATTTAGGAATGTCTTACGGAAAGTTCATATATTAAGGTTAAACGCAAAAATTTATTATAATTCAGAGGAGATCTAACCCTACAAGAAATGACGTATTTTCGATGGTCAATTTTCGATGGGTGGGTCAAAATTCTTGACATTCTTTATGGCATTTGGAACGAAAAGAAATATCCTTCTGAAATACTGGCGAACAAAACACTCGTTGCTAGTACCAACGGCAAAAATCCGTCAGTATTGTATCAATAGTCGAAGCCTTTGGTGTTACCAAAAGTCAGGACCATCGATAATTTATATTATAATAAAATATATTATAAAATTATATAATAAAATATTGGCATAATATTAATATTTTAATATTAAGCTTCTAATGGTTGTAGCCTTCAGTAGTACCATTCATCTCGTTGGTAATTTAAATTATAATAAAATATATTATAACATTATGTAATAGAGTTAAATAAGGGTCTGCGATTGCACCATGCAACCCATAGTTCTGACTGTCAGATTGGGATTATTTTGATCTGACACTTCAAAACACAAACAATTAGAGTCATTGGATCAAAATGATATCAATCTAACTACCCAGAGCTATGGGTTGCACGGTGCAATCACAAATCATAAAGTGTGATTGCACCCTAATGCACCTCTATATAATAAAATATTAGCGTAATATTAATATTGTAATATTAAGTTTTTGACGATCATAGCCTTCAATCATTCGTCTGTAATATCAAAGGTCAAGATTGTCGGTAATTTAATTATAATAAAATATATTATAACATTATATAATAAAATATTGGCAAATATTAATATTTTAATATTAAGCTTCTAACGGTCGTAGCATTTGGTATTACCGCTGAATTTCATCTGTTGGTAATTTTAGTTATAATAAAATATATTATAATATTATATAATTAAATATTGGCATAATATTAATATTTATATTAATCTTCTTATGGTCGTAACCTTGGTATTACTCACGAATTCATCTGTTGATAATACCGAAGGCTAGGACCATGGATAGTTTAAATTATAATAAATACCCCCTCTCCTTCTCTCCCTCTCCCTCTCCCTCTCCCCTTCTTTCTGGCTCACTCTCTACCTCCTCTCACTCCCTCTCTCCCACCTCTCCATATCTCTCTCCATCTCTCCCCTCCCTCTTTCTCTCTCACTCTCTTGACTCTAATGATCCTGTGGCTACCCCCATCTCTGGAGAACACTCTCTCTCTCATCTCCCTATCCCTCTCTCTCGATCGCCTTGGGGCCGAGTCCGACTGCAGGCGGCTAGATCCAGCCACAGGATATTGCGGCCCGATTTGGCTGCCGGTCATCGGGCCACAAGCGACTGATTCTTTTTTTTTTAGTAAACATGTCAAAAATTTCAAAGGATGAGCTCCCTTCAGAAGTTCCGACCGGTAACTCTTGTGAGAACTTTCAAAGGTCGTCCATCCTTTTGAACTTCCGATGGGTTAGTCCCGCTAGAAGTTTCGAAGGGCATGTTTGCGACGGATTATTCTTGCCCGAAGTTTCAAAGGGTGTATTTGCGACGACGTTATCCGTAAGAACTTTCGACGATTTTTATACATCCATTGAAAATCGTTCGAGGAGCATTTTTTCAATGACGTCGTTCTATCAAAAAATCGATAAGAAAATAAATTATTTGATGGATTACATGAGATTTCTGACGGATTTGATCATCAGAAATTCGTAAAAATGTTGTAGTGTAAGATTGAGAAATTAATCCTATATTTTAAATGAAATTGGGATGTTCGGAAATTGGGACTAGACTAATACCAAGATTATTTATTATTAGTTATCACCTTTTTCTTTCTAATCTTCAATTATAAACGTATTGTTTTAAAATATATTCTAAAGTTACATATATGTAACAATTAAGTTCTTCAGTCTCAAATCAGACATTTGTTTTATTAAATCATGTTATGTTTTAATAAATTATTATGTTAGATAATTTATATTTCTTTTGGGTTGCCAACTTTGATATTTGCGAAGTGGAGCCAAACCTCTAACTCACTCAGCTTCCCACATATTTCTTTTGGGTTGGCTTTTTTCTATTTTTGCATTAAAGAAAATGTCAAATTGGAATTTGAATGATAGAATAAAATAAGGAAGGAAAGGAAATAAATTAATTGTTAAAAGGAGAAAAGGAAGGTGATGGTGTATAAATATAGTGAGAAATTTAAGGAGAAGAATGAAGGGAGAAATTTAAGGAGGAAAAGTGGAGGTGAGAGAAAAAAATAAAAATGAAAATAATTGAATGAAAAAATAGAAAGGAGAAATCATTTAATAGAAAGATATGAAAAAAGCAAAGTTATTAATAGAAAAAGAAAAATAAATCATACTAATGGGACAAAAATAAAAGAATAAAAATATTGTTAAATAAAAAGTTGAGGTCAATGTGACTCATAAGTTTTTCTTTATACATTTTGTTAAATAAAGTATTCAAATTTTCTATAATATTTACATTAAAATAGTAAATTTAAATAAAATTAAATCATTAAACTTTATACCTTTTAAATATAAAGAACATGAAGTTCAAGAATTAACATAATTTTTTCATATTATTTTAAGATAATGAGCCTACAGTTTCTTTTTATATTAAATTTATACAAAATTAGAATATATTTTGGATAATTTTTTTAAAAAAATTTGTGCAAATATGGTTTAGAAAATAAGATATTTAAATTAATGTTCGATTAGAAAAATATGTATGTGGTAAGTATTCTATATATTCTCTTTAGAGTATTATTTATAATATATCTTTGAAATTATAGAAAATAATATTTTAATAAAAATTTGATTCAATTGGTTGAAACTGATTAAACTAAAATATTGCTCTAGCAGCCTCATCGACGGCCAGAGGAAGAGGGAGAGGATCACTTGCATTGCCTTCATGGAGCACAAAAGTCTTGTGCCATTGTTGCCAACGACTTCAACTGACCCTCAATTCCTCGGTCTCTCCAAAAGCATCGATGTCCCAAACGATGATTAACCATGTTGTAACGTCCCAAAAATTTTGCCCTAATATAGTTGTCGAACCCTAGGCGGCATTACCTTCATGACCTAATTACATAAAACATTGTAGCGGAAAACACAATATAATATAAAGCATCAATATCATAAAACAACGGAAAACTTTTAACATATGAATGCCATGATAAATATCTAGTCCATAGGCCACATAGACTCTAACATAATACTCAACATAAGGTTCATGACACATAAATGAGTTCATACAAAGCACATAACTCAAAAGGCCCATAGGTCATACATAATTCACTCTTACAAGAGTTCATCATGATGACATGATATAATAAAAAGTAAAATAACTTGGATCATAGCCCCACCAATCCATATGCAATGTCTCTTGCCGTTGAACCTAAGCCTCGTCCATACCTGCACGGATCCATGGGGTACAGAGAATTTCTCCATAATATGTTGAGACTCATGCATGCTATGAATTTATAACATACTTTCTATATGTCATGACACATGCATTGAATCATAATAGAACATAACTTATATACATGTTATGAGCTATTTATGCACACTATATGACATATGAGAAAAATCATTATGGTAAGATAAGATAAACATATAACATTTTCATACTATGCTAAAGCATATCATGGACTTGTCTTACACAACTTCCATCTTTGTTCATATCATGATGTGATAAGTGAACATTTATTATCCTTAGAAGCGCTTACTTCATCTTTATCATCTTTGTCTTTATGTCACAAGTCATTCATCATTAATCGTTTCATCTTTCATCTTTACTTTGGTAATTTCTTATCTTGTCGATTGAGAAGTACTGTTGGTTCATAGGTCATAACCCTCACCCATAGATGAGGTCTTAATCAGGGATGGCAATATTCCCCGCCCCCTGCGGGCCCCCACGGGGAATCCCCATCGGGGCCTCGAACTCGGAGAATTTTTTTCCCGTGGGGTCGGGGATGAGGGAAAATTATCCCCGAACCCTCCTTCGGGGATCGGGGCGGGAAGAGTTGTCCCCGCCCCGCCACCCTGCGGGCCCCGAATCATCACATCCAAAGAAAAAATGAGTGTACAACAATAGTCCCACATTGATAGTAGTAGGAAAGTGAGGGTAAATAGACAAGTATAAATGAATGAGGAGACTAATGGGTCAATATTGAATGTTTATGGAGAAAGTTCACCTTGGATATTTTTCAAATTTATAATAATAATTTTCATCAAATTATCTCTTAGTAAAAAATTAATAAAAAATTTTTACTGAACCAAAAAATACGATTCAACCCGATTTTTTTATTTTTTATTGGTTCGATTTAGTTTAATCCGATCCAAACTAGGATTGGGCCACGAGGTTCGGGGTCCCCGCGGGGATCAGGATGGGGGATAAAATTTCTTCCGGACCGGTGATTCGAGGCGGGGTCGGGGGCAGGGGTGGGTCGTCAGGGTCGGAGCGGGGGTGGTGTTCCCCGCCCCGAACAGGGTCGGGTGCCATCCTTAGTCTTAATCATTTTCCGTAGGCGAGGTCTTAACCCTCATTCGTCAAGAAGGTCTTTCTCCACTCGTCGGTAAAGTCTTAGGTAGGGTACAGGTTGGTCCCAAGAGAAATGTCACACCTTCATCAATCAGTCTTTTAATTACTTTCATCAATGCATATAATTATTTAATACATGTTGCATATTTTAACCTTATTTAAGGTCATACAAACTTCAAATCATGCTAAGTGTAGGCAAACAAACATCACATAGACCTTTGGGACTATTCATGACTGTGCCACTTTAGGTCACGGTCGTGTCCACACATGGGCACATGCGTGCTTAGATCGGCACGGCCGAACATTTGGAGGATTTTCCAAGTCCAGCATATGGTCATGGTCGTTCTCACATATGTTACGGTCGTGCCAGGGTGGCATGCATTCATGGGTTGGTAATTTTTTAGCACAATTGAATTTTCCCTTTCCGTACTTGCACGTCTGTGACCAAATGATTGTTTTCGCTCATTCTTTGCAAATCGTCTAAGGCACGGGACTTTATCTGTTGGGTTATGAGTACTGGTAGGTATTTTACTAGAGGTTTCTATCAATCTACGCTTGTGTGATTCCTCTTGAATCATATACTTGGAGGGTGGGTGCAGGGCGAACGATTTCCAAACGGACTCCTCATTAATTAGATAGAGAAGATCGCCAAGATTTCGTGATCCCCTGTCGAACCTATTCCAATTCCAACAGCTCGCACTCAGATTGTGGGGATTGCCGGAATACTTCGTATCAACAAATAAGATATTCGGTATATCAATATTGATTAGATCCGAAATCTATTATTGAATTGCTCATCGAATGACGTTCGAGACGTCACGACTGTGCGACCACAAAGTCACGGTCGTAACAGAATGCCCAAATTCATTCTTTGGACATTTAAACGCTAAGGCAAGAAATTCACTATACGTCACGGCAGTGACATCTTTCGTCATGGTCGTGCCCAAGCAGTTGAGAGTTTCCCATGTTTTCTCATTTTCTCCCCATTTTTACACATATATGAACATTTCAGGAGGTAATCACCATCTTCACATGAAAATTGAATTGTCCAATAATCATCACAGGGTTACAACAATAATACATATCTAAGATATTAAAACATGAAGATTAGTAGAGGATTTGACAAAAATGATTAAAGTCTACACTACCATTTAAGATTTAAAGAAGCTTGCAATATCAACATGAATCAATCATGGAAACCTGGAATATCATGCATTAGGGCCATGTTATCAATGCAACAATAATTTAGATGTCAAAAGTGTCATCGATCCATAATAAACATGCATATTTCCTAATCATACTATAAGAAGATCCTAGTTAGATCTTCCAACCCTTAATCCACACAAATACACATCATTAAGGTAGTGATTAGGGTTAAGGATCCCCTCAAACATACCTTTAAAATTTAGGGTAAAACCATAATAATCCTAATCTTAATCATTCTTCTTTCTTCTTCTTCCTTGATGTGGTAGCTTGATGGAGATTAAATGGGTGAAGATGAAGTGATATGGAGGTCTTTTAAAATTTCAAGAAAGAAGACATTAAATGTCATGAAGAGTTGCTAAGATTTTAAAGAGTTATATGTTTAAATAACATTTAATATTATGCAGAAGTTTAGAAGATACATTGAGAGATGAAACATCATGCAACTTAAAGAATATTGAAAAAATCGAGAAGACAACTTGAAAAAATGAATAATCATCTTGAAAAGTGAAGAATTATCTTGAGGAGTGAAGTGTCATCTTGAAAAGTGAAGTGTCATTTTGGAAAGTGAAAAATCATCTTGAGAAGTGAAGGAACATCTTGAGAGCCAAAGAGTCTTTTCATTTATTATGTTCTTTAATTAGAACTAGTATAAATAGGGATGAATGTAAGGTGAGTCATGTTATGTTTTGTTGAATTATGAATTTTAAGTTCTTATCTTTGACTACGTGTGTCTTGATGAATTCCTTGATATACTTAGTTTTGTTCTTATCTTTTGACTATGTATGTCTTGGTGGATTCCTTAATATACTTAGTTATCTTTCTTGTTATTTTTGGAGGCTTCATTCTCCTCTATTAATACATCCGTCATCACAACTCCTCTTTCTTCTTCTTTGTGTTCCCAACTGTTGGCCCTAGCTCCTTCATGCTTCTCTTTGTTGTTGCTGCCGATTTGATGCAAGGGAAGAGAAATGAATGAGGGAGATTTCTCTTGGTGTGGGGTCTTGGAGCTGGACAAGAGGGACTGTGAGGAGGAGAGAAAGTAATGGAGGTCACATTGGTGCCTTGACGTGGGTTACTGCCGAGGGTGGGTGGAGAGAAAATGAGATTGAGAAATTGAGAGAATGGGTGGTCTTCTTAGTGTTGTTGCCATGAGATGAAGGGGGAGAGGAGAGAGGGTGAGTGGGTAGGTGAGGGATTTGAGGGTGCTACCGGTTGGAGAGAAAAAGAAAGAGAGATAGAGAGTTATGTGGCTTAAGGGCATATGGGAGTACTTATAGGTTGGATTTTGGGCTTATTACACTAGTGGCTTCTAATTGAGCCTTAATTAGTTATAGTTTATTTATTTATTTATTCTTTTTTTCCTTTTTTATAATATTACAATATAGTCCTCTTAAAAAAAATTCGTCCTCAAATTTCGTAGAATTTTATACAATAGATCTCTTCATCCTCGTTGCTCCACTTATCTTTTGATTCTCGTATACACCAGCATGACCTCTCCCTTCATGACCTCCAATGCGCATTCCTCGGTAGTCTCACTTTCATGGTCTTTGCATTTCGTTTCCACTAGGCGATTACCATAACTTGCTATTTGAAGATTTCCATATGAATTTTAGATCACTAATCAATTCAACAGAATTGAGATTGTTCTTGAGCCACATTTTTGTTATGCAACTCTAATCATTAACTTACCTTACACGAAAATCCTTCCATTCTCGTCGCTTCATCTATCTACAGTCTTTCGTGTGCATCCACGTGGCCTTCCTCATGCGTCTTCAATAGCAACACTTAATAGTCTCGTGCTAGCGATTCTTGGTAATGGTCCTAACTATGCCATCATATTATCTTGTATTTCCAATATTCTAGTGTGAATCTTAATTCCTTACTCCGTTGTATGGAATGGAGAGCATCCGTGTGCCACGCTTCTGTTGCACTACTCTATTTCTTAACTCAATCCAAGTTATCAAATTATCTAACTCAACACTTGACCATTTCTTGTCATCGTTTAGGTTATGTATACCAAAGTAAAACAATCCTAATTCCTTCACATATTAACCACCATTCTTATGATTTTGGTAGCCTTTCTTAACTTTCTTTATTTTTAAGAACCATGATTGGTTTCTTATTCTTAGAATATTCCTTTTTTATATTCTAAGTGATATCTATGTCTATCATGCATACACATTATAATAAGTATGATTAATTACCGTTAAGTGACGGTTACCTTGAATCACATTCGGAACTTGGTGAGCTTCTTCAACTTGCATGGCGTGAATTTGTCCCGACATTTTTGAAGAGTTGACATCTTGCTTCTCTGGGCAATTCTTTATATAGTGGCCAACCTTGCCACATTGCAAGCATGTACCAGCCTTGAGACGACATTCCCCGGGGTGATTCTTTCCACATTGATGGAATACACTCCTAGTTCGTCCCACCTTCTTTGGAGAATGGTAAGGTAATCTCCTTGGGTCCTCCCCTTTTGCTCGCTTGGTCCTCTTTATTGATGTGTTACCATTAGAG
The DNA here is from genome assembly GCA_030549335.1 of Pontederia crassipes. Classification (NCBI taxonomy): domain Eukaryota; kingdom Viridiplantae; phylum Streptophyta; class Magnoliopsida; order Commelinales; family Pontederiaceae; genus Pontederia; species Pontederia crassipes. Next base: position 74,602,333 of record CM060188.1, on the reverse strand, counting down.
CCTACAAGTCCGTACTTGAATTTCTTTTTTAGTTCGACAAATAGCTCAATAGCCTCGCTCATCGTCTTAGGAGCTTCACACATCATTCTAGCCTTCAATTCAGACTTAAGTCCCTTCACAAAGCAATTCACTCGCATTTTTTCCGTCTTTACTAATGTGCAATACCTTTCGAGTTGGAAGTACTTAATTGCATAGTCGTCCACTGACATGTCACCTTGTTGGAGGTTAAGAAACTCCTCTAGCTTTTGCTCCCTCATACTTTGAGAAAAGTATTGATCCTTGAAATCCATCAAGAATTTTCACCATGCCGGATTTTCTTCATTGATGTACTTAGACGCGAGATTAGAATTCAACCATTGTCTTGCTTTTCCCGTCAAGCAATATGTGGCACACTTCACTTTGCTTTCTTTGGGACATTTCATCACTTCAAAAATATCCGTTACGCTATCCAACCATGCTTTGACTTCCTCCGGATCGTCAATCCCGTTAAACTTAGGAGAATTCAGGCCTAAAAACCTCATCAAAGGTTCTTGATATGAATCTTCATCACATTCCATAGCTTGAGTCGTGTCTTGGTTTGTTGGTCAACTCATATCCATCTATCATTATACAATAACTATGCATCAATGTCTAGCGTTATCCAATTAAAGTAAAACACGTTCTTTTAGGCTCGGTGGCATCTCATGATGATTGCACATGAACTTTACACTTAGACATTTTAGCCAATCTATGACTTATACATCCTAAAACTTAATACATACGAGTCAAAACTACGATTCTGATACCAACTGTAACGTCCCCAAAATTCGGTCCCAATATAATTGTCAAACCCTAGATGGCTTTACCTTCATGACCTAATTACATAAAATATTGTAGAGAAAAACACAATATAATATAAAGCATCAATATGATAATAGTGGAAGACTTCTAACATATAAATCTCATAATACATATCTAGCTCATGGACCACATAGGTTCTAACATAATACCCAACATAGGGTTCATGACACTTAAACGAGTTCATACAAAGCACATGACTCAAAGGGCCCATAGGTCATACATAGTTCACTATTACAAGAGTTCATCTGTTGGAGCAAAGTTTTAATGCCCTATAAAATTATATTTTGATTATACAAACCTCGAAAGATTAAAAGTTAAATGCTGAAAAAGTTTAAATAAAAATAGATAATTTTATTCACTAAATTTTGTTTAAATAATTGATTATGATCTTATTAGATTATGGGTGAATGATGAATATTAAAGTTATAGAGAATCATGTCAAAAATAATCAATGCAACAGTAATTTAGATGTCAAAAATGTCATCAATCCATAATAAACATGCACATATTCTAATCATACTCTAAGAAGATCCTAGTTAGGTCTTCCAACCCTTAATCCACACAAACACACATTATTAAGAAAGTCATTAAGATTTAGAATCCCCTCAAATATATTTTTAAAATTTAGATTAAAACTTTATTAATCCGAATCTTAATCCTTCTTCTTTCTCCTTCTTCTTTGTGTTCCCCAGGTCGGCCCTAGCTAGGAATGAGCTAGAGAAATTTCCCTTGGTGTGGGGTCTTATAGCTGGCCGAGAGGGACTGTGAGGAGGAGAGAGAGTGAGAGAAAGTGATGAGGTCACTTTGGTGCCTTGGTGTGGGTTGCTGCCGAGGGTGGGTGGAGAGAAAATGAGAGAGCGGGTGATGAAGGGGGAGAGGAGAGAAAAGAAGGTGAGTGGGTAGGTGAGGGATTTGAAGGGGTTGTTTGATAATTGAAATCAGGCATTTAGTTTCGCCTGGTTTCAGTCGGTTCCATCAAATGATATGACGTTTGACGAAATTGAAGGCAGAATCCGGTTCCAAAAAAGGGGTCACGTGATCCCTTTTTCTCTGCCATGATTCCACCAAAATGGTGAAATCAGGTACTGTAGCAACCGTCATTCTTTTTTTTTTTTTACTTCACGTGTTAGTTTTTTTTTCAATTTTCTTATTCTTTTTTTTCTTTCTTTATTCTCTCTCACACACATATATGTTATAAAATAATTTATTTATTAAATAAAAATTATTTATTATAACATATTAATATAATATTATTTCTTAAAAAATTTAATATTTTACTACATATAATTATTAAAAATGAGATTTTTTAATTTAAATAAATTATTTTTTAACGAAATTTTTTTAAACAATTTTTTAAATTTTTACTTTTATTTTTATTTACTAACAACATTATTTATAATATCAATTTTTATTCCAAAACCCACTAAAAATTAATCCACCACATCTACTTTTTCATATCACATCAACTACCTTATTCCTCATTATCAAATTTCACTCCATCCAAACACAACTAGAATTACGGAAACTTGATGGAACACCTGGTTTCCGTTGCCAAACGTCCCCGGAGAGAAAAAGAAAAGAGAGAGAGTCACGTGGATCAGGGCATATGAGAATATTTATAGGTTAGATTTTGGACTTGTTAAATTAGTGGCTTGGGCCTTAATTAGTTATAATTTTTTTATTCATTTTTTTCTTTTTTCTTTTATTTTATTTTTTTGAGGATATTACACACGTCGTCTCCTCCCCGACCACAGCTTCTTCGTCATCCATTCCCGCGCCCTCCTTGGCTCCAACGCTGGCACCTTCCGTCACGTCAAGTCTGCACTCCTCTCTTGGAGGTATGTGCGCGATTCTTCTCCTTCAACACCAACTAACTCCTTCAACGACAGGCACTCTTCCACCAGTCAACGACGATGGGGTGGGGTCGTCACCCTCTCCTCCTATTTGGCCGTCGGCGATGTCACGATCCCGATTTAAATCGTGATTTAAATCGAAGTTTGCGACTCATTACGGACGATCAAATAAAATTGGGAAAGACTGCGGAAACGTGATGTAATTTTTCTTTTTTTTATAACATACATAAGAATGAAAATATCATAAAATAAACTACACAATTTATGATGATCTTTCGGAGCAAATCAATAATCCTTAAGTTTTACATCTCATAAAATGATTTTGCCTTCTTACAACATATAAAATATTATATATGCATTACGCATAACTAAACCTCTCGACATCCTAATAAAAGGATACGAGGGACTCAAATCTTCTCATCTTACCACGAACCCTTCAAATACTATCACCTCGCATGATTCTCAAGAATTATCTGAAAAATATTAGAAACAACAGAGTGAGCTAAAATAGATCAATAAGTTGATAACTCATAGCCTATGTGTTACCAACTAATCAATTCAAAGGGACATGCAAAGATATAAAAGAATAATAATATCGCAATAAATGTTTTCATATATTTGAAAATAATAAATACAATATCCTAATCAAAATCATCACACTCCAATTGCATCAATATCACTCAAATCATATCAAACAGATGTATGCAAATGCAACACTCTCATATGAATGCACGAATCACCAACTGGCCAGTGATCGATAGGTGGACTCTAGAGGTGGCTCCCATCGTGATTAGCGATGTAGCACTTAGCTCCATCCTACCTCATCCCTTTCGGAGAACAAATCATATAGCAATATGTGGACTCTAAAAGTGGCCCCTACGGATTCTAGAGGTGGCCCCCATCGCGACTACTCACGATGTGGCACTTAACTCCGCATGGCACTTAGCTTCAGCCTATCTCATCCCATTATTGGGGAACAAAATGATGGATTGGACTTTAAAGGTGGCTCCCATCGTGATCAGCGATGTAGCACTTAGCTACAGCCATCAAACATGCAATGCAGGCAGATGCAGATTCATAATCCATCATATAACAATTATATCTCGAATATCAGAAGATGAATCATGTCAAATACCATTTCAAACCTAACAAGATTGCACTTCTCATAACTCATTCATATCATATCACATATGCTTTTCAAATGTGCAATCATATAATCATTCAAATATACTTTTCATAATTGCATTTCTCAAAATCAATTCATAACATTTCAAAATATATTCAATACATATAATAATCGATGTCACACCGAATTCAAAAGAGGTGAAAACATAGAGTAGGAGAAACCAACTTACCTGACATAAGCGATTAGTGTTTCCTCTTTTCTTTTTGTTATCATTCATCTAACCCTGACATAAGCGATTAGTGTTTCCTCTTTTGTTTTTGCTATCATTCATCTAACCCTATAACAATATTATAAGTCCATATTACTCTTACAACCATAGCAACATAGAAATTTTATATCATTTACACAATCCATCTAGCTCAATCAATTCAATTTGCCCACCTAGTTAAGAAATATCATAACTTTGAATATAAATAATAAAACGTAGCGATTCCAATTTTACTTCACTCCATATTCCATTAAATTTGTTTCTAAGGAAAATCATCGTTCACCCTAAATTTTATGTTGACGGATTAAGTAACCGTACTTTTATTATTTTTAAGCAATTAGTACACAACTCATTTTTCTAATAATTTTCAATTTCCATAGACGTAACTTTTAGAGCCGTAACTTATAAAATTCCTAATTCTTTTTTTTCTTATATCCTTCTAAAAAGAGTACAACAAATTTCACAAGTGTCAACATAATTTGCTCTAAGTTTTCTTATGGCAGACTCAGAGGATTTGATTAATCCTTTATAATTTTAACTAGACATATATTTTCAAATAATTTCAATTGTAATTGAATCCTAACATCAGTATCTATCTCTTTCTAAATCATCAAATAATTTCATGTCATATTTGATTTAATATCTGATTTATAAAATTGGATAGCAATTTTTGTTGGCAGAATGACCGTACCTTAAGGATGAAGGCGTATATTTTTCTACATACATCTGATTAACTTAATTTCAAAATTTGACAAAACTAGGCATCAGAAGTGCAACATATATTAATTACCAAGTTGTACTCATCATAATTTATGTACAAAAATGTTCGTGTTCACGGACATCACATTAGTTTATTCACACTTCTAGAACTCGAGAAGTACCACTTATTCATCTCAAATCTCCTTCTCAGCAAATTATTTTGGAATAACTCAACACTTGCATTAGAACTCTCGCTCAGCTAGCTATAAGTTATGTAAATTTTATATTTTAATTCTAGGCATATTATTTATAGCATGAGCCGGAATCCACTCTACTAATTCTGTGAGGCAACAACATCTATGCTTATCAATTTACATATTACTTTCTAAATACATAAGATTTGATGATTATTCTTTATTCTCTTATATACTTCTAAGTTATCATGTGATCCAACTTTCAGAAAATTTGAATCACAATACAATATTTTGTAAATCAACTCAACATTCGGCTTCTACATTTTAATTGAAACAATTGAAACGTGGTATGTTTCTTTAATAGGTTTCATGTTTCTAACAAATAGTAAAATTTCTCCTATCAATTCAATCCGTTGATAAAGATGAATTTTACTCTAAACATGCATAAGCCTACATTATGAATATTATCAACAAATATTAATTAGATCCAACTCTTACATATCTTTAATTCGTTAACTTCTTCTCTTCTTTTTTTCCTCTAAGTCTCCTCTCCTCCCATTCTCATCTATCTCCCCTGACTCGATCAGAGACTAACAGGAGCTCCTTTCATTTGTTTTTTTTCTTTTTTCTTTTTTCTCTCCCCACTCGGCCGGCAAGATTTATTTTCTCTCTCTCTCTCTCTTTTTTTTTGTTTTTTTGTTGTCATCGTCCCCATCTGCAACCGCCAAAGATGGATAAAAGGGTGAGTAAAGCACCTGAGCTGTTTGATTTGCCTGAATTTAGAAAGCATGAGGTGTCATAAAGGGGAGAAATTAGAGGATGAGGTGGAGGGCTGCTGGGGTGGGCTTGAGAGGCAAGATCCAAGGTGTCATGTATCAGGCGTACATGGTTAAAAAAAATGCAATTATAATTTATTTGCATATAGTGGTGGAAGCAGACTTGACAAATAATTAAATTAACCATTTATTAATTTCTATTTAACTATTTTGGTTTTGTTCTTTAGCTAGTATCCACCTGAAAAAATAACGCAGTATATTTTCAATTACATTAACAATTAATCAAATAAACATAATAATAGGTTATTTAACTATTAATTACATCAAGTAACCTCAATTATGTTAGTACTTCATGTTTATGCATGATATTGGCTCCTTGTCATAATTTTAATCACTAGACCATTTATCTCACAATAAGATAATAATTAACTTAAGGAATGTTTTTAGTGTAATTTCTTAAGATAAAATTATATATCATTACAGGCGAGACCTCCGTGGGAGAAGGAGAGGGGGTGGACGCTCTCCTCTTTTTTTTCTTTTTAAATTTTTTGTATTATTTATTATATTATTATTTTAATAATTTATATTTATTATATTATTATATTAAAATGGATTTAATGGGGGTCATATGCCTGCTCAAGCGTATGACCCCCATACGCTTACCCTTCACCGTCCGATTAAATCGGACGGTGGGCCTCCCTCCGACGCTCTCTCCCCCGGTGATGATTTCTCCGGCCACGCTCTTCCTCTCACTCTCCCTCTCCAAACATTGCCGCCCCTCTTCCTCTCCCTCTCCCTCTCCCGGCCATGCAATGTGGTCACCCATGATCTGATCGGTTGGCAGGTGATCTGGGCCAGCCGCGGCCTGATCTGGTCACCAAGCAGCGGATCAGGTGGCAGCCGGCCGGATCCATCGCAAGGAGGCCTTTTTCGGCCTCCAGGTGGCGGATCTGCCGCTATCGGACGGGAGGCGACGGCTACGGCAACGATGGCAGCTGCGACGCGAAGCAGCGAGGCGACGGCGGCAATGAGGCGCGAGCGGCTAGGCGGCGATGACTGCTAGATTTGATATATCCCCCTTTCTCTCTGTTCACCGACGACGAGAGGCGGCATCGGGATCCGGCGAGGCGAGGGACGCGGTCTTCTCTCCCCCTTTCTCTTCGATTGACGGCGAGGCGACGGCGAATCTCTTGTCCTCCTCCCGCAACCCTGCCCTCAGCCTCCTCCTTCTCTTCCTCCCGGCCGTCCGTCTCCCTCGCGGCCAGCGTCCTAGCCGACGAAGACTCCTCCTAGTGTAATGCCCCCAAAATCACCCCTTCTGCCACGTAGGCAGTCAGGTTGACCCCGAGAGTGCTACACTGTCTACTACACTATTGACCATGACCATTAAATAAAATAGCATACGTGGCACACTAATATAATAAGAAAATATAATAAAGGACTTTAATGCGGAAGTTCAACAGTCAAGATATTATAACAAAGGACTTTAATGCGAAAGTTCAATAATCAAAATATCAAATAAATAGTTCACCCACACATGAGATAACTAGATGATAAGAGATCATAGATCTCAAGAAGTTCAATAAGCGAAAGGAATCTGATAAGCGGAATAGCATGATGTCTATGGATAATATGAAATTCATAACGCTGAGTTCAACTAAAATAAGCTTGATGATAAAATAGTCATGTGCAGCAATCTCCAAGTTCTGTGCCCTCCAACACCTCATCAATTAGCGTTCTCACCTTCAAAATCCCATTACAGAGGAATCGAATACCCGTGAGCAATAAGCCCAGTACAATAGCAAATAGACGATGAAATAAGAATATAATCATGTAAACAATATATAAGTGATAAACAATATTGTATTCTAATTCCTATGCATTGGCTATGATAGGTCAATACATTATTCTTTAGCAATATCAATATCTGTGCTTTATTCTTTACAGTGACTATACTTTGTCTTTGCTCTACATTATCTTTATCATACTATAATCCATACTTTACTGTACTATATTCTTTATTGTACCATGCTTTACTTTACAATATTCTCTGCTTTACTTTACAGTACTCTACTTTACATTGCTTTATTGTGAGTTGCACTGCGTCTTTTACATTACTATAATATCATTAAAGTTAGTTGTCCTATGCGAGCTCGACTTTATTAGATTGGGACGTCAGAGGTGTCTCTCTGAATCTCTGAAGCCAGTAAGCCCATAAAGGAAAAAATGGGTGGGTGTTAATACGTCACCCAATTCGGAAGGTAGATGGAAGAAATCCTACAATTCAGGAACAGTTGTCAATTAAGAAACTTATAGGTTCATTGTCTCCTCAGCTAGCTACCTGTCCCTCTGGCACAATACAATAATCTATGGGGGAAGGACTGTGGCCATTGCATCACCCTTCATTCGAGATACAGGTGGGAGAAGACCTGAAATCTCAGGAATAGTGGTCATTGAAGACCAATAGCTTCGCTGTCTCCTCAGCTAACTACATATCCCTCATTTGCTTTAACTCTGATCTTTGCTTTAAACTTTGGGGGCGGCACATAATAATCTCGTGTCTTTGTCTTTACTTATTTATCTTTAGTCATCATGAAATCTATGATTTAGGATCCAACAGGGTAGCAATCTCTGGACAATAGAACTCAGCCAATATAGGTGGACTGATAGAGTCATGATTATGGTTCGATGGGTCAATCTGATTAGATCAGACGGATGGATCTGGCTATCGGACCGGTCGACCGTTCTTGATGTATCGGTCGACCGTTCTCTAGTACCGGTCGACCGGTCCTCATGGATCGGTCGATCGTGTTCTTTATGGGGTATTTGTGGATCGACCGGCCGTACACATAAGGTCGGTCGGCCGGTTACTCTGAGATCGATCGACTGTTCTGATGGTCGGTCGACCGGTAATAGTGTCATGAGGATACGCAAAGCGCGTCGGATCGGTGGACCGATCAAAAGTCCGGTCGGCCGATCAAAAGTCCGGTCGGCCAATTTCATAAGCGGATTTGTCCGTTGACAGATAGATCGGTCGACCGCCATGATGAGGCCGGTCGATCGATTAATACGAACTCGCGAGAGTTCTGTGCGTGGACCGATCGACCGTTGATGATATGGGTCGACCGATCTAAACGATAAAAATAGAGCCACCAGAGTTCTTCTGTGATTCCGGCGGTCTTCCGGCCATCAAATCGCCATGACATGAATAGGAAAAACGTAGATAACAATCTCAGGATCATAATAAACTATTCATGCATATCAAACGATCGCTATTTCTTCGTCTAGGGATTTAAAACACTAAGGTACCTCTGTTCGTCAATTTTCGGGTTCGCCGATCGCTGTTCTCCGTCCGGTCGTGAGTGCGTCGATCGCCGGATCGGTGGAAGAAGAAGTAGAAACGGAGAGGCGGCGGTCGGCTAAAATCCAAGGGGGCGCGAGGTCGCCCTCGCGTCCTCCCTTTATAGGATCGGGTGGCCGGCCGATTCTGAGCGGAATCATGAGAGGAAAATCCTCCCCTGTCTGTCGTTTCATCCCTTTTTTATTTCCGAATTCGATTCAAATTCTGTCATTAATGGCATTGATCACCATAAATTTTGGATTTGAATTCTGTCATTGATTTCCTTTGATCTCTTGTTTTGAATTTTGTTTCCATATTTTCGAATTGCAGGCGTTACCCCTAGCCCTTTCGTCGGTGCGCTGCGACTACCGTCGTTCCGCATAAAAAATGATGAAAAAAAAGTGAGCAGCGCCTACCGTCGGTTAGATCCAATGGTGGGCGCTCCCATTAAATCCTATTAAAATTTTAGAGAGAAGGTGTTTTGTTACATTAGTGAGGAAGGTAAGAGAAATGGCTAGTGTGGTTGTCACATGGATCGCATTAGAAAGGATAGATGATGAAATAGGTTAATAGAAGAATATAATATAATTATAAAATAAAGTTTAAAAATAGAATTAAAAAAAAGAAAAAAATTTAAAGAATATTTAGTGAAATATATTCTAATGATATAAAAAAAAGTTGAACCAGGAATTTCCGATAAAATCATGTCAGTAATTAATTCACACAACTCCTAATAACAGTTCCAACATAAGACGTTTTGCATGCATGCGCTGCCTCATGCTCATGCACGCACATACGCACGTGGTGTTCGTGGGTTTGTCTTTCTCTCTCCCCCTCCCACTCCCACTCTCTCTCTCTCTCTCTCTCTCTCTCTCTCTCTCTCTCTCAAATGCGTCCTCTCGTTGAATACTTGCATGCATGCAAATATGCAATCCTCCATGCGTGCGAATTGAACGAACGATAAAAAATTGTAAGACATGCATGGCCTTTGTCAAAACTCGAAACTCGTGTCGTAGCGCAAATCCTTGTTGTTGACGTCGAGCTTGGAGTCCGGCGACAGGTTGTCGACGACCGTCGAGGCGGCGAAGATGACCACAACCTCGAGCGCGTCCACGCCCATGATCCGCACCGTTGTGGGCGCCCGAAGGTAGACGGTCAGGGGGACGCGCCCCGCGGCATGGTCCGCCTTGAGCTTCTCCTGGATCCCGGCGCCGAACCCCCGCCGGCCCTCCATCGCCACCACCACCGTCGTCGTGTTGGCGTACCCCATGTAGAAGCTCGGCAGCTCGCCCTGGCACAGCTGCGTCTGCCGGTACACCACGGAGATCCGCGACCCCCTGCGGAAGACGAAGCCGATGTTCCCGTTCCGGTTCGCGGCGTTCACCGTGGCGGTCATCTTGGCGTGGAGCGTGAGGTCCGAGGAGTTGACGTCGAGGGCCGCGACGGAGATGCTGTCGACGACGAAGGCCGGGAGCTGCGGCGTGAAGTGGAGGAGGAAGACGGCGATGCCGCCCGCGACCACTACGGCGACGAGGAAGAGGGAGCAGAGGGACCACAAGAGGCAGCTGCAGCAGGTGCGCCTGCGGCGGTAGGAGTGTTCGCGCAGGGGCGCCTTGGCGGGACGCTGCGTGTCGCCGTGCGTCGGGTCCCCGCCGTTGAGCATCGAATAGCGCGTCGGTGGCAGGTCCGGCCTCTGCCCGTACTCATCCATCGTTCACAGCTAGACAGCTAGCTACAGAAGAAATTAAGTCTCAGAGAGAGAGAGAGAGAGAGAGAGAGAGAGAGAGAGAGAGAGAGAGAGAGAGAGAGAGAGAGAGAGAGAGATGGATGGGAGTCGTGAGGCGATTGGAACTTTGTGTTATTTATTTTACCGGGAGGGAGCTCATCAAAGGGAGGGGGAGACGGAAGGCAGCTCGGCGGCGAAGTGGATTTGGTTTGGCATTGCCTAAAAATATGCAACTGTCTGGTTTTTGGCCGTTGTGCAATTCGACGTTTACAGGGGAGGCACAAAATCTATAGATACTTCTCGGCAAAATCAAAAGAAAAAAAAAAAAGTTGCCCGAAAAAAATAGGATGCCTTTGTTTAGGAAAAGAATTTAATTTTCTTTTCTTCCGTGCCTGATTAGTTGTTTTCTTTGGATATTTAATTATATATATATATATGATATCGGTGAGCAATTTTTATGTGACGAGGAATATTTCTTTTTCAAATTATAAAACCAATAAAATGTCGAATGTCGTAAATCCGGTACGCATTCCGGACAATCCTTTTCTCCTCACGACTCAATTTTGACTACAGAAACGAATTTGGACTCAAAATTGTACACTGTAATTGAGTTTATATATATATATTGATAACTTTTTACGTTATAAAATCTTTTTTAGTTGCCATCAACGATCATCTAAATTATTTATGAAGAAAGATATCGGAAAAAATAAAATAAGTTATGCGTAAAATCACTTAACACGCGCTTCACACGTAAAGCGCTCAACACCTACGTTAAACTCTATATATATATATATATATATATATATATGAGAAATATTAATGTGATACCACACAAATTGAATGCACTATGCAACCGTGCAACCTGGGCGTCAGATCCACTTAGGCGCACATCAATGGACACGATTTGCCCATCAGGTGCTGCATCTCCTGCATCCTCTCATGGTGCCCTTGATGCCATCCTCATCGTTCACTCCACTGGCCGCCGTGTCGAGTAGAAGAGAAGCACTCTGCCCAGCCGAATAGCACCCCATCGCGGCCTCCCGATGGCTCCTTCCTCTTCCGCTTCCTTCTCATCTTCCTCTTCTTCTCAGTCTACTTTTCCCGCCAACATCTCCTCCCTCATCTTCCCCAGCTCCCATTCTACCCCTATCCACCACCACCATTCCAATCCTCCCCGTTGTCCTCCTCCCCCTCCTCGCTGCTGCACCCCTCTTCCTCGTCCTCCGCCGTTGCTTCTCTCACCTTTTCGACAAGATTGATGCCAACTCAAACTCCCACCATCTCGTCCCACGGAAGCCACCAACTTCAATGCCAATGCCCCTGGACTTCCTCTACGTCGGCATTTTCGCCAACTCCCGCCTCGTCGGCAGTGGGAGAGAAGACTGCCCGAGTGCAGATTCCGCATCCAGCCATGTATGGTAGTACCAGAAGCTGAGGTCACTGGAGTTTCGACCGCTCCCACCATTGTCCCTCCAGCCACCATGTAGAGGAGAAGAACGACACCTCGCCGTGAGGAGAAGAGCAGTAGATCGCGTGAGGGGGAAAAGTTGAAGGATCGTCATTGATGCACAATCGGACGGCCCAGATGTGTAGTCGCATAGTGCACTCATTTTTTGTAGTGTCACGTTAATATATATATATATATATATATATATATATATATATATATATATATGTCGATACGTTTTGAATAGCCTAATTGCCACCCAATTTTGTTGGGATTTTCAAAATGTTATACTGATCTTGGCATGGATGCAATGTGGGCAAGGACAAAAATCGATGTTCTAGATATATATATATATATATATATATATATATATATATATATATATATATGTCGATACGTTTTGAATAACCTAATTGCCACCCAATTTTGTTGGGATTTTCAAAATGTTATACTGATCTTGGCATGGATGCAATGTGGGCAAGGACAAAAATCGATGTTCTAGATCGACGCGAGCCAACTTTAAGATTTAGCGTCATATATGAAATAAGCATATTAATGTAGAATAATAGAAAATATATATAATTAAATACCATTTTTTATATTTGTCAATATCTTTGTTTTACAAAAGGAGCGCATTCATCTTTATGTTATATAAGAATACGTACTAACAAAACGCTACTCTCGTGGCATTTTAAATGAGAACAACGTTTACGACTTCAAGAAAGAGGGGAAATATTTTTTTATCAGTTGGACGCTTTTCGTTAAGAATTTTTTTTATTAATTACCAAACATATAAAATGGGAATCTTTTTTCCAGAAAATATATTCTTGTAGAAACAATCACATTTCCGGCAAAATTGGTACGAAACTCCAACTTAAGTTATCATAATGCAAAAGTATTACAAATTGAATGGATTCGACAATCTACATGTCGAAATACTCTGAATCACCCTGAACATTGTTAACATAGAAGTAGAGTTTTCTTTGAGTGGATATTAGCAACAACTTGCTATCAGATGATCCATCCGATGAATTTGCACAGCCAAACTTCTTTTCCCTGACAGCAGCATTGAGCGAGGAGCTCGGTATGAGTTTCTCATGTGAAGAGACCCATCAGCACTGTCAAACATGTCGCTCTGGAAAGAACATGATAAAACCATCTAAGAAAATGTCTGGAATTCCATACATGATAAATATCCACCGACGAAATGGCAGTAGTGTTGTATCAAAAGTAACTTGCAGCTTGTAGACTTTTCTGCCATATTTGATGATACTTGCACAAGTGATTTGTGTAAAACTCATTTCTTTTTGTAATGTTTGCTTCCACAAATGAAATAAGCCAAAGTGGACTTCAATGCCTTGTCAAGAATCACCAAACAGATCATCACTGTCATCCGCTGAGGTATCAGTTTGCTTCTCACTGGATGACAGAGGTGGCTTTTCCTCAATCTCTTTGGTAAATCCTGCCTGTCCATCCACCTTTAGAGCCCATGAACTCACCTTGCCAGAAACCGGATCCCCAAAGAGGTCATCGTAGATCCCAGATTTTGGGGCACCCTTAACTTTGTTTAAGACTTCTTGCAGCTTATCAGTGATACCCTTAGGTGGTGGGTTGTCATCTTTTGTGGCCACGTGGTCCTTTCCTTTTGGAATAACTGTAACGTGTACAAGAGATTCGTACTTTCCGACGAGGCTGCCTTCTTTTACACCAAGGGGGCCAGGCTCAGTTTCAACGTCAGCACCATCTGATATGCCAACTACCTGAACCAGTTCTCCCCCTATTTGATCTCTAAATACTACTCGTGCCTTCCTACTTCTCTTGGGAGGTCTTCCTTGTGGATGGTTATCATCACGTCTAGTAGACATACCGGCAGAAGAATTTTTCGATTGGGAAGACATATCTGATTTATTGATTCCATAACGGTTGAGTATTGTGTTATATGCCACAACAGCATCTTCATCAGAAGGATCTGGTGGAGAAGGTAGTTCAACTCCTGCTGGAAGGGTAGGTGCAGGGAAGAGGGCAGCCATGTTCTTTCTTAAGATGTAACTTCTTGTTGATGCGGCGAACCGAAGTGACTGCCCAACTTCAAGCTCTACTGGGCTATCCTTAGTCAGCCTCTCATTTGCTACAAAAGTTCCATGGACTGACCCTAGATCGATCACAAATATGCTGCAGGCAAAGGACAAAAATGAAATGCGTTTTTACAAAGACGCAAGCAAATTGAACTAGCTCTAAGGTGAGAACTGAACTATATGAGCATAATGCAAAACAAGTTACACAATATGATAATCAGTTATACAAATTAAATGTGCTTTTTAAAGTATCACAAACAAATTGTACTAGCAAAGAGCCAAGACAAGGATATTGAATTCTTGAAACAGTTGGTAGTTTCACGAGTATCAAAAGACCAAAACACTGTGCTGAAACCAATGGATTAAGAAGTCATGAATTCTTTGGTGAGAATTGAGCTTTATTAGTGTAATACAAACCAATGTTGTAAAATATATGAATAAGTGATTTACTGGACAAGTTCTCCATGACTGATTTCAAGGCAAATTCAGATTAAAAAAGAACAATAATCAGTGAATGACAATCAGGTAACTCAAGTAGCAGATCAAAGGTCTAACCTCCCATTCCTGTGTGGAACTACAGCAGCATGTTGGCGTGACACAGACTGGTGATCTAGCACAAAATCACAAGTTGGAAACTGTCTTCCAAATATGTGTCTCCGCTTATCTAAGTTTATACGATCAATAACCTCACCATCCTTTAAGACCTCAAGATAATAAACCCCAGGGCGTGGTTCTATTGCCCACTCTGGAGGCAGCCAAGTTGACTCTCCACCGCCAATCTGAGTTGTATGTGTAGAAGGAACAACTGCATCCTTCCCCAAAGATTTTGATGCAGCATGTTGTTGTTGCTGCTGCTGGACATGACTTAGTCCTGAATTCTGAGGTTGGGATGACTGTGCTGTAGCTTGGATTGTTTTAGCAGGGGTAGACTTGGAATCTGAATTGAGGGTCACTGCAAATGGCTCCGAAGATTGGGCCTTTTTGAAACGATCAAGGCCACCTCTGTACATTCTTCTTTTGTCCTCTTATGCTGGCATCAAGGCTATCAAAGGTGCCTCTGATTTCGCAATGGAAACATCTTAAGATCTGTCCACGGACATTTCCTCAAACCTTCCATAAATACACAGATTACACATGTTAGATGTAGTAATTAAAATTCATCCCCACTATCCGAGATGGAGCTAGAGCCCAGAATTAAATTACTAAAAGTTCTCTGATAAGATGTTCCAATGATGTCATTAAATAGGTACACCTAAAGTTCTGATGGGAGATTGGCAACCACTATATTGTTCTTTGATTTTGTTTTGTTTGAGATATATATTGTTCTTTGATAAGATAACAACTACACCATTTATGGCATCAGAGATCCAGAGTCTCTAAGACCAAACCTTTCTTCCAGAAACCAAGTGAAAAATGAATTGTTTACAAATTTTCCAAGCAATAACTTTTTTTTTGAAACGATCCAAGTAATAACATTATATATAGTGCTTGCATGGAAGTTTCATAATATTATTTTTGCCAAAATCGGAAGCACAATTTTGCCATTATGTATAACCTCCAATCAGATTATTTTTTTTAAGATAAAGGATGTCAGCCAGGTACTCACATCCATTTTTTATTCATTATAAAAACTTGTATCTATTACAACATATCTTACATTCTCACCCACTCACTCGCCAAGTTTCTAACTGCTATTAGAATGTTATCAACATAACACTTTTCTCCCTTGAAAATGCAATCATTGGGTTGTCGCCATATCGCCCATAAAACTGCAATTGTTCTGATTTGTTGTTAACAATCAATTAGTATGAAGACACAGCAATATGTCACTAAAGTCACTTTATCAATTTAAGTTGGCCCCAAAACAACTATAGACAACAAGAACTTGAGCCTTTTGAGATATTATTCACAAAATGATTATGAACTTCACGCCCAACAAGTATTCAGTTTGATATGTGACGCAGCGGTAAGGAATTCGGTATAGAAATTTAAATATAGCCAAGAGCAAACCCTAGGTCCGATGAACGGTGTTCTATTATACCGTGCAAGTATGCCTCTGTTACGCTTGAAAGATCTGCAGAAAAGAAACGTCGATGTCTCCGGTTCAAGCGGACGATAATCGACAAATAAACTAACAGGAATCCACCTGCACCTTAGAAGAAATCCAAGGCTAAGATCGTGCGCACACGAACTCAAGAATTCAGAAAACTCTGAACTGGAACTTTAATTAAAGAGATGATAATGTCTTTAACTCTTACAAGTCAGGCCAATATATAAGGATTCCCAACTAGCAATACTATTAGCACTAAGACTCCTATAACAAAAGGAAAACAGAATCCCACCAGCATTAGGACTTTTAAACCTAACAAAATAGGAAATAAACTAATAGGAAATAACAATCCTAATAGCATTAGGACTCTTAAGAAAAATAAACTAAAAAGGAAATAACAATCCTATCAGCATTAGGACTCCTAAAAAAATAAACTAAAAAGGAAATAACAATCCTATCAGCATTAGGACTCCTAACAGATTCTTCATATTTGAATCAAACTAAGTTGATGACCACTAGAATTCTGTACAACAGCAGAATTCTCTCTTTTCTTCTCAACAAGATCTACATCAGGCTCCCCTGCTTGAAAAGAGCTCGACCCCGAGCTTGGTAGTAGCAAACTTGACGGATGGTACATAAAGAGATCTGGAACATTGAAGGTAGATGAAATTCCCAAGTCTGCTGGCAGGTCGATGATATAAGCATTATCATTGATACGCTTCAAACCTTTGCAAGGACCAAACTTCTTGTTCATTAATTTATGATAAGAATCCTTGTCAGCACACTCCTTATACTTAGCATTAGATTCTTCCAACTTCTTCTTGGTTTCTTCATGGATATGTTGGATACGCTCAGCCATATTGTCAACAGCAATACTTTTGCGCAAAGTTTCAGATAAATTGATGAGGTCTACGACCTGGCGAGGCATTCTACCATAAACAATTTCAAACAGTAACATGTCATCCAATCTAGAAATTGGAAATCTATACTTGATTGTGATCTTGTTTATAGCTCTACTATCAACACACATTCTCCATGTGCCATCCTTTTTCGGTACAAGGAGTGCTGGTACTGCGCATGGACTCATGCTTTCTCGAACAAATCCTTTTTTTATTAATTCATCCACTTGATCTTGTAAAATCTGATTTTCTTTTGGACTTAATCGGTAGAGGGGAAGGTTTGAAAGACTTGAACCTAGTATTAGATCAATATGATGTCGAATGTCTCGCATGGGAGGTAATCCATCTGGCAATTCTTCAGGAGTAATGTCTTTGAATTCTGAAATTAAATTTCGGATTGCCTCTGTAGTGTGTTCTTGATCTGGAGGAGCCTCCCCTATGCACATAAGTGTATAAGCCTTTCCACGGTTTTTTACCTCAGAAATGAATTCATCTGCCCGTTCAATCAAGTAGCCATTCTTCAAGATATTTTCTTTAATTACTGATTTATGATGTAATGGTAATAAAGAGATGCATTTTCCGTCTTTAGAAAACTTGTAGATGTTGTCTCATCCTAAATGGGTTGCATTAATATCAAATTGCCAAGGTCGACCCAAGATGATGTGGCTTGCATCCATATCCAATACATCACATGTGACCACATCCTTATAACTCTTGCCAATTGATAAAGATACCTTACACAATTGTGTAACTTCTTTGTTAGTGCCTTTACTAATCCAACTAACTCTATATGGTGAAGGATGAGGTTCTGTTTTCAATTCGAATATGTTCACCATTTTTTTTGAAACTATGTTTTCAGAGCTCCCATTATCACTAATGACTTTACAAAGTTTACCTTTCACTGTGCAACGAGTTTGGAATATTTCATGTCGCCGAGGGTCATCTTCTTTCTTAGGCATTAATAATAGGCGTTGCACGACACTCGAGAGATGTTCTCCATCTTCATCAGCACAAATTTCTTCTTCAATATCATATTCATCATTAGCCTCTTGATCATTAGTTTTTTCTTCATCCTTTATTATTCGTGCTGAATGGAGTGCTGGACGTTGTGGGCACTCATTGGATCGGTGACCTAATTGTCTACAACGATAGCAAACAATAGAATTGGACTTCCCATATGAGTTAGAAGTCCTCTTAGCATTATCAGCACCCGCAGGTTTTGATTTAGAGCTGGCTAGTAAGCTTTTGTCAGCACTTTCAACCTCTTCAATTGCAGGAAGTTTAGATGAATTGCATGCACTTGCCATCTTACTAGTCTCAGCATAATGAAATTGTGCCTTGGCTCCTCGTTCTAGTTGACGTTCAACAATTTCTGCCAAGATGATTGCAGTGGCCATGGTGCTTGGAGTCTGCATCTCTACTTTGTCTCTGATGTTAGACCTCAAACCATTTAAGTATCGAGCCACCTGTTGTGGTTCTAGTTCAACCAGGCTGTTGCGAGATGTCAGACGATCGAATTCCGTTGTATAGTCTCGCACTAGCCTTCCGCCCTGCCTACAATTCTGTAACTGTTGGTATAGAATCTGTTGATAGTTTGTTGGAAGATATCGATCCCACAACATTTGCTTCATTTTCCTCCAACTCCGTATTGGTTGTTTATTTTTTTGCACTCGCAAAGACTGAATTTGCTCCCATCATGCAGATGCTCCTCCTTTTAAGCGATATGCCACCAATTTTGCTTGCTTATGTTCTGGGATTTCCATGTACTCAAAGAATCGTTCGACCTCCGAAATCCAATCCAAAAAATCTTCAATGGGTAGATGACCATTGAAGTGGGGTAATTCCATCTTCATCCTAAAATCAAGTTGTCGGTGTGCAAAATTTGTTCTTGGTTCAACAACTAACTCTTCTTCACTATCGCTGTCTACCGAAGAAGTGGCTGTTCGTTGTTGTCGATTTGCTTCTGGTTGGACACGTGTGTGAATAGGACCTTGATTCGTAAGCAATTTTTCGATGGCAGCAGTAAGTAGATCTATCTTTGTTTCTAATCCTTCAAACTCTTTTCTAGTTGGAATATCAGCCATGATCTCTTCCTCGCTCTGATACCACTTGACGCAGCGGTAAGGAATTCGGTATAGAAATTTAAATATAGCCAAGAGCAAACCCTAGGCCCGATGAACGGTGTTCTATTACACCGTGCAAGTATGCCTCTGTTACGCTTGAAAGATCTGCATAAAAGAAACGTCGATGTCTCCGGTTCAAGCGGACGATAATCGACAAATAAACTAGCATGAATCCACCTGCACCTTAGAAGAAATCCAAGGCTAAGATCGTGCGCACACGAACTCAAGAATTCAGAAAACTCTGAACTGGAACTTTAATTAAAGAGATGATAATGTCTTTAACTCTTACAAGTCAGGCCAATATATAGGGATTCCCAACTAGCAATACTATTAGCACTAAGACTCCTATAACAAAAGGAAAACAGAATCCCACCAGCATTAGGACTTTTATAACCTAACAAAATAGGAAATAAACTAATAGGAAATAACAATCCTAATAGCATTAGGACTCTTAAGAAAAATAAACTAAAAAGGAAATAACAATCCTATCAGCATTAGGACTCCTAAAAAAATAAACTAAAAAGGAAATAACAATCCTATCAGCATTAGGACTCCTAACAGATTCTTCAAATTTGAATCAAACTAAGTTGATGACCAGTAGAATTCTGTACAACAGCAGAATTCTCTCTTTTCTTCTCAACAAGAACTACATCAATATGCCAAATAAATTATGTTCTGCAGGAGCATAAGGTTCCTTTTCGACACACAAATTAGGAAACATGCAATAACATGATGAAATAGGGCTGCAGACTGTGATATAAAACGAACAGATGCACTAATATAGTACATTCGGAAAGCCTCCTAAATAAAATAGTAGATTCGTAAAAGATGATAACAAGAACAAAATTAAGTAAACAAGAATACCTACTAAATGAATATACTGAACTTGTGAAATTTGTAAATTTGACAAAACGCATGCATCTGACAAGAACTAGGAGAAGCTAAAAAGATATATGCAAAGCATCGAACGCTACATCAACATGACATTGTCAATACCATGTTGGACCAAGGCCTAATTCAGAAAACTAGCTACTAAATCAATTTATGCCCTAAAGATATATTTTCCAGAAGAAGAATATTTTTTTTATGACAAGAAGATATTGTTCTTAACTCATTTACGAAAAGCATATGACATAGACAATCTCATATTGTATTTGGAACATTAGCAAGTAATCCTCATATTTCTTGAGGACAGAAAGCCAACATATTATCATTTTCTACCGCCAAACATATATGCACCTTTTTTTTCAGGAGACATATAACTCCGTCTATGTTTTATAGTCGGTCCCAAGCCCGGATAAAGGAGGAGGGTTGTGTTAGGCCCCGACAGCCAGCGTAAAATCCTGTCGAATCTCATGAACATGGATCAACGAATAGTAAAGCGGAATGGCGTCGTATGATCCATATAGCCGACCCCACCTAGTGGGATAAGGCTTTGTTGTTCTTGTTGTTGTTGTTGTATATATGCAGCTTTACATCTATTTCGGTACCACAATAACAATACTAAGAGGTACAACAATGTTGTCTATGCTTCTTACTCCTTTTTTGTCACAAGTGCAACAATTTTGCGCATCCATTCAACACAAAAATTGTAAAAGATGCATGAAATGGAAGCCTATTGGATGCAATGGTTAAGGAGATGGATTAGGTGTAAAAATAAATGAGAGTCGTGTATTCCCTTGGAAGTGGGCCAAGGATAAAAGGAAAAAGGAAAGAAGAGGTGCACATCTTCTTGCATTTCAGCTCATATAAAAGGAGTTATGAAATGTTGCAAGTTCTCATTTGACCATTGAAAAGATATAAGATGCATAAGGTTCTACAGATGCAGTGCAAATTTCTAACCATTAAAAAAGGAAGAGATTTATGATAATCTTCATGTAATCAGTTTTTTTCTTGTTCTTACCATCCATTTGCAAAATGAATTCGTACACCTATACATACCAATTCACATTTACTGAGGAATTTTATCATTTAGCACACAAAAGCCGAGCTAATACAAGAGGTAGAATACAGTCCTATCTCAGTCCAACGAGGAAGAAAGATCCAATAACCTTTAGCCACAAAGTTCCACATGAATCGAATCTAGAAAGTATAAAGGGGACTACGTACACTAGAAACGGTGCGAATTGTTTACCCTAGAAAGGGAAGCCTGCTGGTAGAACGGGAGATCGGAAGATTTGGCGCTATTCTCACAGAAACCATGAAATTAATGAGACTAACAGCTCATCTTGTCTGATTTAGTTAACATTTCAAGCATTTATTCTAGTACTCTTTGAAATTACCCGATTGACACAAATATTTTAGTATAAATTACGCAGCAGGCAAGGGGAAATAGAAGCAGAACTATGGGCAAGAGCTGCTAGATGGACCTGGCCAAGGGACGCGCGCCCTGGAGGCGGGAAGCTACCGCTGGCAGGAGACTTCTTGCTCGCGGCAACGGGACAACAGCTGCGGCAGGGACCAAGAACGGCTGCTGGCGACGGCAGGGACCTCGCCGGCGGCGGCAAAGGCGAGGAGTGGCGCACACGCGGGAAGGGCACGCGGTCGGCGCCACCCGCTGGCACGGGCAAGGAGACGGCGGAGGAGGTTGCAGAGGAGAGGAGGAGCCGCGGGGCCGCGATCACCTGCGCCGAGGGCAGTCGCGTTCTGTTTTATTTGTCTTCCTTTTGTTTTTTTTCTCATTCTAGGGTTTGGCCTCCTGTTATATCACACTCTTTTATTTTCTTTATCACATAATTCGACATTTTTTTCCATAAAGTGATAATTCGGCATTTTTCCATAAAGTTTGAGGAGGAGTAAAACTTTAAATATTTTTTAAAAAAACAATCAACTTTATAAAATTAATTAAAAGACACTTTTATTCTGTTGGGGTGAAAGAGAAAAAAATATTCTCTTATTTGGTTGAGTTTAAATTATAAGGAAAAGGATGATAAAGAAAGAGAGATTTTTTTTTTCCATTATTTCATTTTTTTAACCTTTCAAATAAAGTGAAAAGAAGGATTATGATCATGTCTAATTTAAATATAATTTTATATATGAAAAATATAATTATTTAAATAAAATATTACTAAAATTTTATTCTCTTTCTTTTCCTTAAATACTTCACTATCATTTTTTTCTTCCCCTAATTTTTTTCCTTCTTTTTTCTTTAATGAAATTTGAATCGAACATACCCTAAGTTCTTTTAATTACACGAATCATTTAGCCAAATATATCTTTGTATATTTTTTTCCTACAATTTGCTTTTCTTCAAAGATCTTGGAGTTTCAAAAGGACATTAATGTGTGTTACCATTTACATTTAAAAACAAAATACACTAGAATTAGAAATTTTGTTGATTTATATTCATAATAGAGTGCCTGATTGCAAAATTTTGAAATAATACTAGTCATTGTTCACTCTTTATCTAATGTAAATAAAAAAATTGAAATTTGAAAAATAAATGGAGGGAGACAATGGAGGTGTGTCCTTCTCTACTTTCTACATTTTAAAAATAAATTTAGTTAGTTTCTTAGAGTTGGTATGATAACATAGACTAAAAAGGTTTAATATGAAAAAAGAGGGAGGAAAATAAAGGAAGAGAACATAAAGAAATGGACAAAAAAACCACTTTTGCATACTCCTAAGAACAATGGAAAAAATGAAGGTGAAAATGAGGACAATTACTGCAATAATAAGAGGAGAGAAGGAAATGGTAGAAGAGAATTAGTGCTCCGGTGAACTCCCAATACCATAGTTGTTTCATCCATGTCAAAGAAATTTTATATGTATTCCTCGTCACATTTCCTCTTCCACCATTAATATTCATTGATTGTCGAACCATGTTCAATTAATCATCAGAATCCAATCTTCGATTTGTGTGCTTGTCAACTCTTCGGCCATTAATGATTTTCATGACTTTGCAATCTGTGGGTTCTTGATCGTCACATTTCTCCAATCGCTCTTCTCATGTTTGTGTCACATGCATGATCACAAAGATCGTCTGTTAATATTTTTACTTGACCAATGTGATCATAGTATCCAATGTTCTCATGCTTCGTATAATGCAAATTCCAAACTCCACTATATGTGAACCATCATTTTTAACTCAATTGTTGTTGAGCCCCATCAAATCAACATTTTTTATGAATGATCTAGCTAGGATTCCTTTTATAGATAAAAATCAACCAACATATTTTTAATAGGTATAAATGTTATGTCCGCTTATTTCCTTTTCACTATTTCACCTGTATAGTGATGTTCTATCTCAATGTGTACCTTTGAAACTATTTGCATCATGGTATATCAAAATTATTATGATTTGATTATCATAGTATATTAGAAGTGAACTTGATATCAAATTGAGCCATAGTTACATAAGAAAATATTTGAGACCAACTTCATGGGTGGTTGTCATTCTATATGCAATATAGCTTCATATGTATGTTTAATCGCACAATCTTATTCATGTTGTTTCAAAGAATCTCTGCACTAACAACAAACCGAAATAGATTTTCAAGATCCATAGTTGAATATCATACATCTTTCTAATAAGTTTATTTGACATGCCAATCTAAAATGTATTGCATTTATCTTTTTTAATTACTTCTTTATGTGTATTTATAAAATTACTTTGATATCTACTAATCATTATAGGGAAAGCTAAATCAACTCTCATATAGAGCATCACAAAAATGGTGGTGTTGTGAATTATATTCATGGAGGAAATGAGTTATTCTACTTCCTTCAAGGGTATCCCATATCATAATGTATTTATTATTATTGGGTCTTTGTCCATTTTGTCATAATCGAAGTTATTTTCATTATCCTTGAGAATAATCAAAGGTTTGAAGCCCATGATTCCATACTCATTTTCATTCTTTACAAAAGTTGCATCTCGAATTTTGGTTATACCACCATTATGTAAAAAAATCTATAGCCTTTGGTTATTTCATTGAATTAGAAATCTACACATTTTCGTTATTAAGTTCAACTGATCTAACTAATATCCCCATTTATAGACTTATTTGAAATTATATTTTGTATGTAGCTTGTAGTTAATATTATTTCTCATTAAATTCTTTTGTAATGTTAGGTGTTCTATTTTTTATCTTTCCAGTACATCATCTTATTGTAGCGGCATGTGTTTGGTTTCTTGAATGGAATGCTTTGCAAATTCTTAGAAGGGTTATTTTCCTCCTCTGTATGTCCTTAGAAACTTAATTAGTTTTGCTAGTTTTTTCTCTTATATTTATTAAATAAGTCAAATACTTTTGCTTTTCATTTTAAGATATAGATATATGAGAACTTGGAGTAATGTTGCTATACTGAACGGTCAAAAAATATTTGTGTAACGTCCTCAAAATCCGCCCTTCCGTCACGCTGGCAGTCAAACTAACCAAGGGAGCGCTACACTACCTACGACTACTTTGACCTTGACTTTGACTTTGACCGGTCAACATATGACCCACGTGACAATAGAATGACAGAGAAATAACAATAAAATGAGAATGCGGAAGAAATATCATTTGGGAAATCAAAACGTGTCGCATTTAAGGAATAGTCCAAGAAAAGGGAAATGCAGATAGATCAAATTGTTCAAGCAAATATTTACATAAGCAGGGTTAAAAACGGAATTACAGATGTCTTTGGAGTACAAGATTAGAAATAAACTATTAAGGAAATAACAAAGCGGAAAGTCGTAGCGTCTTGTAAGTCATGCGTTGCTATCCTCGAGCTCTACATCTTCCATAACCTCCTTAAGCAGGGTTCTCACCTGTCAAATCCCGAGGCAGGGGTATAAAATGCCTGTGAGCTAACGCCCAGTACACATAGAGTCATAGACGATGAAATGATAATCAATAATCGGTTACTTTATTCATTGGTTCCAATACCTTTATCTCTATAGGTTATGGACCATGCATATACAGTTTCATACTTTATTCTTTACTTTAACAATACCTTGTACAATATCATACTTTACAATACTTTACTCTGTTCGTTATCATACTTTGTTATTCAATACTATACTTTGTTATGCTATGTGTGATACTACGTCTTTTACATTACTATAAGATTCTTGATGTTCGTTATCCTATGCGAGCTCGACTTTAGTTAGTTGGGAAGCTAGATGTGTCTCTACACTGTATGTTCTCAGGGTGCCCATGAAAGGAAAGGTGTATGCTCAGGCATAACCTTTTCGGAATACAGGCGGGAGAGGACCTGCATCTCAAGAACAGTGGTCGTTACGGATCTGTAGGTTCACTGTCTCTTCAGCTAAGCTACATGTACCTTTGGCATAAAGCAATATAATCCATATATATCCCCGTGGGGAAAGAGTGTGTTCGATCCGTCACGCTTATTCGGAGCACAGATGGGACAGGGCCTATGGTGCAGGAGTAGTGGTAGTTAATACTAGTAGGTGCACTGTCTTATCAGTGTAGCTATCTGCCCTTTCACTATACAATACTTTAATCTATACTCTGAACAACACATAGCTATCACATTCTTTTATCTTTACTTTATTTGTCTTATTTATCTTCTTTGAAAATCATAGCTAGAAAAAGACTAAGGTCACGTCCCTTTTCTTGAGGGAGAAAAGTCACATCCATTCTTTACTTTATTTGATATGGTCTCAAGTGGGCATATCGGATGTGGGGTCCAATTATAGAGGATCAAGGCCCAAACAATGACAATGTGTCATTCTGCTCGATAAGACCCGGGCCGAGTTGAAGATGACTCAGACCGGATCGTTGTCGAGCGAACTATGATGCCGGGCTCGGGCCGAGTCGGCATCTGACTCGGGCCGAGTTACGGCGGTCGTTCCGTGCGTCATCCCGGCCGATCTGGTGCTCGGTCCGATCGACTGATTGTTACGACCCGGGCCAAGTCGGGGTTTGACTTGGTCGGGTGAACAGCCATCTCGCGACGTCGTCAACGAGAGAACTCAGGCCGGGTATAGTGATACCCGGACCGTGCACTATCGTGACCCAGGCCGAGTTGTTCATGATCTGGGCCGGATTACTAGTGCACCGAATTGCGCCACTCATCTTCTTTCTCTCCGGCCGATCTCTGACCATCCATTCTCAATACATGCAATATGAAAAATGCCTCTATGGTTCTCTATATCATAATAGAAACTAAATGCGCGACAAATGATCTATATTTCTTCATATAGGGGATTTTACACCTACGATTGCTTTTTCGTTCGAATTTCGTTCGTCGGAACTGTTGTCATTGATTGGTCGATCGCCGGACATCCTCGGTTGCAGGGAGCGTGCGCCTAGTCCTCGCGAAGGTGTCGAGGGAGGCTGGATCATCCGGTCGCCTCGTTTGTTCGTTCGTCCGCCCGCGGTTCGCCGGTCGCTCGTCGTGTGCGGTTCGCCGGAGAAGCAGCAGACGAAGAAGAAGAGGGAGCGGGTTTTGCGACTGTGGCGGCAGATGGCGAAAGGGGGAGGGAGTCCACCTTACTCCCTCCCTTATACCCCCTGACAGCACTCTTTCATGAGGGAGAGAGTCATGGGGGGAGTGGGGTGAGAGGGAGGGACCGATTCTCTCGTCCCATTTCTTTTTTTATTTCAAATTTTAAATTTTAATTAGAGAGAGAGAAAGAGGGGTAATGAGGGTTATTACATTACTACCCCCTTAAAAAGACGTGCTCAAATTTAGATAAAAGCCAAGGCTTACCGAATAGTCTAGGAAACTTCTTTCGCATCTCTTACTCTAATTCTCACGTGGCCTCTTTACATTGATGGTGCTTCCACGCCACCTTGACCAATGTCACTGTCATCTTTCCTTTTTGGATCTCTTGGTACTCTAATATCTCTATGGGCTGCTCCTCGTACGTTAAATCCTCCTTGAGGTTCGGCTTCTCAATTTGGATTACGTTGGCGTAGTCGTACTTGTATTTTCGAATCAACGAGACGTGGAAGACGTTATGCACTCTGGCGTATGCCGAGGGCAACGCCAACCTGCATGCGGAATCACCAACCATATCTAAAATTTCAAAGGGACTCACGTACCTTGGACTCAATTTCCCTTTCTTGCTAAATCTCATCACGCTCTTAGTTGGTGAGACTTTGAGTATGACTTGTTCATCGGCTTTGAACGTGTGCTCTCGTCTTTTCTTGTCGGCGTAGGCTTTTTGCTAATCTTGAGCAGACTTTATTCTTTTCTTTATTAGTTCAATTCGATCGGTGTACTCTTGTGTCTGCTTGCAGAGCTCCGTGCTCAGTAGCTTTCTTTCGCCGACTTCTCCCCAGCATGCCGAGGAACGACATGGTCTGCCATACAGAGCTTCAAACGGGGACACCTCTATGCTTGCATGGTAACTATTGTTGAATAAAAACTCAATAAGAGGTAGATAGTTGTCCCAATTACCATGCCAGTCCAAGGCACATGCTCGAAGCATGTCCTCTAGTGTCTGGATAGTCCTTTCGATTGACAGTCCATCTATGGATGAATGTTGTACTATATCATAGCCTGGTGCCGAAAGCATTATGCAAACTTTTCCAAAACCTAGCAATGAACCTTGGATCCCGATCGGACACGATGACTGAGGGGATTCCATGGAGTCTGACTATCTGCACATACAAATCCATTAAGCTATCTAATGACTGCATCACCTTGATGGGCAAGAAATGGGCCGATTTAGTAAGTCGATCCACTATTACCCAAATAGCATCGTGTTCCTTCTGAGTTCGAGGGAGGCCTGTGATGAAGTCCATGGTGATTTCCTCCCACTTCCACTGTGGTATCCCGAGGCTCTTTAGCATACCTTGAAGTTTTTGGTGCTCTATCTTTACTTGCTAGCAGATTATACACTTAGATACATATTCTGCTATTTCCTTCTTCATATCTGGTCACCAAAAGTTTCGCTGTGCATCCTTGTACATCTTCGTACTCTCAAGATGGATCACGAATTCGGACTTGTGACATTCATCCAAAACTTTCCGTCGCAGAGCTGAGCTGTTGGATACCCATAACCGGTCACGGTACCGAATGCCACCATCTGATGAAACCTTAAAATCATTCCCTTCCAAACTTGTTTTGATCATCATGGTCTGATAGTCACAGTCTTCAACTTGCGCCGCGATAATCCTTCCAATAAGATCGGGCTTGATCCGTTGCATCATTATGAGCGAGCCATTTAGGTGTTACCTATGGAGTCCACTCAAAGAGTTCTTCCATCATTTCATATTGTCGGAGACGCATGAAGGCCACTGAGCTTTCCCACTTCCGACTGAGGGCATCCGCTACTGAGTTCGCCTTCCTTGAATGATAATTGATGGCGAACTCGTAGTCCTTCAGAAATTTCATCCATCATCTCTAGCGCATGTTTAGATCTCTCTGTATGAACACATACTTCAAACTTTTATGATCTGTGTACACTACGAACTGTTCCCCATACAGATAATGTCGCCAGAGCTTGAAAACAAAAACTACAACTGCTAGCTCAAGGTCATGTGTAGGGTAGTTGACCTCATGTTTCTTCAGCTGTCTGGGTACATAGGCTACCACATTTCGGTGTTGCATCAAGACACATCCTAGTCCTGTGCCGCTAGCATCACTGTAGATTACATATCCACCACTGTCTGATGGTAATGTGAGTATAAATGCGAAAGTTAGCCGCTTCTTTAGCTCCTGGAAGTTTTCTTCACACTTTGTGGACCAAATAAATTTTTTGTCTTTCCTGATGAACTTGGTCAATGGTAGTGCTAATCTGGAAAAATCTTTAATAAATCTTCAATAATACCCTGCCAGACCAAGGAAACTTTCGATTTCTGAAACATTTTTCGACTGAGTCCAATTTGACGCTGTCTCGATCTTAGCCGGATCCACTGATATCACATCTTTGGAAACAATATACCCAAGAAACATCATTTGGTCCATCCAAAATTCACATTTGGAGAACTTCGCATATAATTTCTTCTCACGCAATGTTCCAAAACAATCCTTAAATGTTCCTTGTGTTGTTCCACACTGGATGAATAGATGAGAATGTCATCCACAAAGACGCACGAACTTGTCGAGATATTCGTTGAACGTTCGGTTCATCAGATCCATAAATGCTGCTAGGGTGTTAATCAAACCAAACGGCATAACCAGAAATTCGTAATGCCCATACGTGATCTGAAAGTCGCCTTCGAAATGTCCTCCTCTGTTACTCTGAGCTGATGGTAACCGCTCCGCATATCGATTTTGGAGAATACTTTAGCATTGGCGAGCTGATCAAACAAGTCGTCAATGCGAGAAAGGGGATACTTGTTCTTTACCGTGACCTAGTTGAGCATCCGATAATCTATGCACAGTCTCATTGATCCGTCCTTCTTTTTAACAAAGAGGACCGGAGCGCCTCATGGCGGGATGCTGAGTCTAATAAAGTCTTTATCCAATAACTCTTGAATTTGAGTCTTTAGTTCCTTCATCTCTGTAGGGGCCATACGGTACGGAGCCTAGGAAATTGAAGATGTACTTGGTACTAGCTCGATGTGAAAGTCAACATCTCTCTTCGGCGGTAGACCGCTGACATCTTCAGGGAACACGTCTGAAAATTCCTTCACGACGTCTATGTCTTGCAGGGTTTTGGTAGGAACTTCCACCTTTGTCACACTTGTCAGAAATCCTCTACAATCTTGCTTAAGCAGTTTCTGAGTCTTCATTGCTGACACTATAACATTAGGTTCCTTCCGGTGTATACTTCTAACTATGACTTTTTCTTTAATATTTGCTCCTATCACCACTTTCTTTTGTTTGCACATAATGGAAGCAACGTGACGAGTTAGCCAGTCCATGCCTAGTATGACGTCATAATTCCTCAAGGGTATTATGATCAAGTAAGCAGGAAAGTTCTTTTTATTAATTTCTATTGATATCTCAGGTAAGTATCTAGTAGTTCGTAGTGTTCCTTGTGAGGTAAGAACAATCATGCTAGGTTCTAGATTCATAGCAGGTAACCCCAAAGTTATAGCACACTCTTTCGATATAAAAGAATGAGTGGCTCCAAAATCAAATAAAACGATAGTAGGTAGCTTGGCAATACAAATCGTACCTCGAATGACGTCAGCATCATTCTGTGGAGTATCTCTTCCAGATTGAAGAGTATTCCTTGCACTAGGGACTTGCGCTGCGGACAGTCCCTAGAGATGTGGCCCACCACACCACAATAATAGCATGCGCCGGTGTTCATGCGACATTCCCCAGCATGAGTCCTGTCGCAAGTATTACACAAGACCTTCTCACCTTGAGCAGGTTACGCCTGAGGAGCTCTGGGTTGCTGGGGTCTCTGTTATGCTGATTGTCTCATCGACTGTTGGGGTTACCTCTGCTGAGGTTGTTGTTGTACTAGTGTTTGCTGAGGCTCACGAGGTGGTGGTAGAGGTGGTCGAGATTGTTGTTCATAATGAGACCGATCAGATTGTTGCGGGGTAGGATACGGTCGGGGATGGTTATCCCATCGCTGTTTCCGCCGCTGGTGGTGGTGATTGTTCCTTCTGAACTGTTATGGTTGGGACCCTGTCCCACTTCCTGTTGCCCCCTTCGAGTTCGTTGTAGCTCTAGCCGGTCTCTTTCCATCAGAGTGGCCAATTGAACCACATCCACGAACGTCTTACAATTGTTGGGTCGTGTTTGAGCTCTCAAGCCCGGGCTCAATCCTTCGATGAAGCAATTGGTTTTCTCTAGCTCATCTATAGGCAGTTTTGAGTACTTCTGGAGACGGACATACTTGGTTTGGTACTGGGACACCATCATTGTCCCTTGGTCAGGTTGAGAAACTCCTGTTGTTTCATCCTCCTCTGGAAGGCAGGGAAGAAGCGGACTTCAAACAACCGTCGGAAGTCATCCCATGGCACCACCTTGACACTCGCGAATTCGGTCACCTTGGTTACCTTCTATCAGTCTTTCACGTCCTTGGTGAGAGTGTCAGTGGCAAATATCACTTGTTTGTGGTCCAAGTAGTCCATAAGTTCGAATTTGTCTTCAATGGTATCGATCCACTGCTCGGCCACATTTATATCTCCTTCGCCGCTATAGGTAGGCGGCTTTAACCTCCAGAACTCTTGTATGGTGCACTGGGGAGACGATTGCCATTCCTAATATCATGGTTGAGGTGGGGGATTCTGGACCCCTTCGTCGGTACAACCCTCGACCTCATCAATTGGTCGTTGCATCTTGCTTGAAGGAAGGATCTCTGAGAGACAACACAATTGATGATAAGTTTTAATGAAAGTTGTTCTTTAAATCCAAATAACCTTCATTCCTTTATTGCATTTGCTAAACAAGTGAACAACGTGCTTCACACAATGATAGACCCATTGTAGTGAAGTCTTATTTCAGAAGAAGAAAAACAAAAGGAAACATCTAAAAACAAATGCCCTTGATCCCATACTACTCATCGCGTCGAAAAGTCTCCCCAGATTTATCCTTGGAGATTTTTCTATACTCAGCTAGATCTGGGCAATCCCCGGAGTAATGCCCGGATTGTATACAGATTATGCAATATGGAGAAATTGGAGGGCTGTCCGGACGTACTATCGCATCATTCTATTCCTGACTTTGCAATTCCCTGTCAGGTTCATTGCCTTCAGATGTTTCAGATGAGGGAGGAGACATCACTGGGTAGTTGCTACCCACGCTCTCCAAATCGGATTGCTCTTGTGCCTCTAGAGTTGATGATGGTGGGGTCGAGCTGCCATGGCTACGTTTACGGCCCTGTGCTCGTGCTTGCACCTGCTCTGGAGTCAATGGAGTTGGGGGTGCATAATGGATTCGGCCATCCAGAAGACTCTGTTTCCGCCACGTACTACTCTAGAAGTTATGCGACGGGGAGGCATCTATAAAAGCAAGTTATCTCGATATAAAATAATCCATATGAATAATTCAACCATTACTTACTTAAGGAGTGAAGTCGCAGTTGCTCAAGAAGCTTGCACATGACTTTACTCTGATTATGAGACCAATGGACAATGAGGACAATGCAATGATATCAAACTGGGAACCAAGAACTTAGGCTATGATTGACAATGACATTGATCTATACTCTACTATGAACACTGAGAACTAAGAACTTAGGCTCTGATATCAAACTGTAACGCCCTCAAAATTCGTCCTTCCGCCATGCTGGCAGTCAAACTGACCAAGGGAGCGCTACACTGCCTACAACTACTTTGACCTTGACTTTGACTTTGACCGGTCAACATATGACCCACGTGACAATAGAATGACAGAGAAATAACAATGAAATGGGAATGCGAAAGAAATATCATTTGGGAAATCAAAACGTGTCGCATTTAAGGAATAGTCCAAGAAAAGGTAAATGTAGATAGATCAAATTGTTCAAGTAAATATTTACATAAGCAGGGTTAAAAGTGGAATTACAAATGTCTTTGTAGTACAAGTACAAGATTAGAAATAAACTATTAAGGAAATAACAAAGCGGAAAGTCGTGACGTCTTGTAAGTCATGTGCTGCTATCCTCGAGCTCTCCATCTTCAACAACCTCCCTAAGCAGGGTTCTCATCTGTCAAATCCCAAAATAGGGGCATAAAATGCCCGTGAGCTAACGCACAGTACACATAGAGTCATAGACGATGAAATGATAATCAATAATCGGTTACTTTATTCATTGGTTCCAATACCTTTATCTCTATAGATTATGGACCGTACATATACAGTTCTGTACTTTATTCTTTACTTTAACAATACCTTGTACAATACCATACTTTACAATACTTCACTCTATTCGTTACCATACTTTGTTATTCAATACTATACTCTGTTATGCTCTGTGTGGTACTACGTTTTTTACATTACTATAAGATCCTTGATGTTCGTTATCCTATGCGAGCTCGACTTTAGTTAGTTGGGAAGCTAGATGTGTCTCTACACTATATGTTGCCAGGATGCTCATGAAAGGAAAGGTGTATGCTCAGGCATAACCTTTTCGGAATACAGACGAGAGATGGCCTGCATCCGAGGAACAGTGGTCGTTACGGATCTGTAGGTTCACTGTCTCCTCAGCTAAGCTACATGTCCCTTTGGCATAAAGCAATATAATCCATATATACCTCCGTGGGGGAAGAGTGAGTTTGATGCGTCATGCTTATTCGGAGCACAAGTGGGAGAGGGTCTGTGGTGCAGGAGCAGTGGTAGTTAATACCAGTGGGTACACTGTCTCCTCAGTGTAGCTACCTACCCCTTCACTATACAACACTTTAATTTGTACTCTGAACAACACATAGCTATCTCATTATTTTATCTTTACTTTATTTATCTTATTTATCTTCTTTGAAAATCATAGTCAGAAAAAGAGTAAGGTCACGTCCCTTTTTCCGAGGGAGGAAAGTCCCATCAATTCTTTACTTTATTGGATATGGTCTCAAGTGGGCCTATCAGATGTGGGGTCCAATTATAGAGGATCAGGGCCCAAACAACGAAAATGCGTCATTCTGCCCGACAGGACTCGGGCCGGGTTGAAGATGACTCGGGTCGGATCGCTGTCGAGCAAACTATGATGTCGGGCCCGGGCCGAGTCGACATCTGACTCGGGCCGAGTTACGACGGTCGTTCCGTACGTCATCCCGGCCGATCTGGTGCTCGGTCCGATCGACCGATTGTTACAGCCCGGGCCAAGTCAGGGTTCGACTCGGTCGGGTCATTGAACAGTCATCTCGCGACGTCGTCAACGAGAGAACTCGGGCCGGGTATAGTGATACCCGGATCGTGCACTCTCGTGACTCGGGCCGGGTTGTTCATTACTCGGGCTGGATTACTGGTGCGCCGAATTGCGCCACTCATCTTCTTTCTCTCTGGCCGATCTCCGGCCATCCATTCTCAATACATGCAATATGAAAAATGCCTCGATGGTTCTCTATATCATAATAGAAATGAAATGCGCGACAAATGATCTACATTTCCTCATCTAGGGGATTTTACACCTATGATACCTTTTCCGTTCGAATTTCGTTCGCCGAAACTATTGTCGTTGATTGGTCGGTCGTCGGACGTCCTCGGTTGCAGGGAGCGTGCGCCTAGTCCTCGCGAATGTGTTGAGGGAGGCTGGATCGTCCGGGTCATCTTGTTCATTCGTTCGTCTGCCCGTGATTCACCGGTCGCTCATCGTGTGCGATTCGCCGAAGAAGCAACAGACGAAGAAGAAGAGGGAGCGGGGTTTTGCGACTGTGGCTGCAGATGGCGAAAGGGGGAGGGAGTCCACCTTACTCCCTCCCTTATACCCCCTGACAGCACTCTCTCATGAGGGAGAGAGTCATTGGGGGGGAGTGGGGTGAGAGGGAAGGAGAATCGATCGTGAGAATGATTCTCTCGTCCCATTTCTTTTTTTATTCCAAATTTTGAATTTTAATTAGAGAGAGAGAGGGGTAATGAGGGTCATTACAATTTGAATGAAATTAACTCTAACAATTTGATTGACCTTCTTCCGATCAAAAAAGTATTTATCTTTTCTGTCAAACAATGTTCCCAGAATGAATTTTTTGTCCATATATGTTAGGTACTAAGTTTATTTTAACTTTTGTTCTTGTGGTAGTATTTTGTAGATATCATAATCTTTGATGTTAAAGATTATATTCAGTCAAATATCACATAGAGTGATCAAAATTTCATTTGATTCAGATGCAATTTTTTTTTTGTTGAAATGATCTTTCTATCCTTCCCTATGATTAAATGATCACTATAAAATTGAACTTCAAAGTCTTTTTTCAAAATGAGGGGCTAGATATCATTTTTCTAAATTCTAAATGCATATGAGATATGACCATAAAGTTATGCCTACATTTAGCATGACCTTTTACATATAGTTAAATATTATTTCCTATGTAAAACTCTCATTTTCCCTTTTTTTAGAATAGTAATTCAATAACTCCACCGATTTTGATAATGTGGCGGCTTACTCCAAAATTGATTTATCGTCCATCATTGCGTTATCATATTTGACTATTCCAAAGAAATTTAACTTAGTGGATCCCCTTCTGATCGTTATTTTGTACTCGTTGCAAGTTCTTGTTATTTTCCTATTTCCTTCATGTGGACAATTGGTCCTAAAGTAATCAAAATCTTTACATGATTAATGAGTTCGTCCAGTGCCCTACCAAACTTTCCTTTGAACTATTTCTCTGGACCCTCAAGATTTTTTTTATGATGAAAACCATGAGTATCCCCTTGTGTTTCACAATTGTTTAATTTCTTTTTTTCCTTTGACCATGTCTGTTCAATAGCAAACATAGGTGACAAGTTTGTGACATTTGTTTATATTTTCATCAATTCAAACATCAATGGTAATTGATATGTGATTACATATTGTGTGTGAAGGGAGATCTATTTAGTGGTTACATTGAGATCTATTTTTATCTCAATGTAACCACTAGATATTAATATATGTAATTCAAATGATCAACAAACAAAAATTTTGGAAACTAAGGGGAAAAAATAAAAAATTTGCACTTAGATATCAAATTTTTTTCCAAATATGAAAAATCTATCTCTAAATGAGAAAATGCTAATAATGATTTAAAATTTACAAACTTAAACATAAAACTATAACCGTAAGCACACAATTATCATTATAGTGTTTTGAGTCGAATTCAAATAGAGGAAAATGGTTATTATCTACTACTTTTCAAAAGGTTGAATTGATTGGGGATAAATTTTTTTGTTTATATCTAACATGAAATTAAGTTTCAACAAGTCACTTATAATAAATTTGAAGGTTTTAAAGAAATTGGCTCAAATTTAGAGTAATAAAAATGATGAATAACTAGCATTGCTTGATAATGAAGAAAATGTTAGTGCACAGAAAATACTTTTCGACATGTTTATCTTCACCAATCAATTCAAAACCATAAATTTTGATTAGAAATCACTTAAATTATGAAAATGTATTTTCATATACTTTTCTTCTTAAATTTTCAATTATTATGTGGTTATAAGAGTATTAGTCAGTGGCAAATTTAATTACCTTCAAATCTTGGGTGATTTAAAATCACTTGAATTAGGAAAAATATATTCTTTTAAAATCCGCTTAGCTTATCCTTGATCATTCATGATCTCAAGACTCAAGAATTTAATATAATTAGATTTGAATTTCTAAGAGAATTATCAAGCTACTCTAATGGTGGAGATAATACTCATGTAAGTTGCTCACTTAAGACCAATTGCCAACAACCTCTCAAGTTCTCCCAAATTTTAATAGAAGGACTTCAACTCTCACAAGTAATTTCAAAACAATCATTGTAATTATGTAATTCTCTAAAAAAATATAACCATTTTCTTGGATAGTGATAAAAGAGTTACAAATCACTAGTAGTTCAGGAGAGAGATCTAGCCTACAAAGCACCTAATAGATCTCACCCATAGGTGAAGAAAATCCTACATCCTATTCTCTTGACTCCGGAAAGGTCTTCTTCTGGCACTAGTTACCCAAAAGGCTCATTATTAGCTTCATTCCCTTGGCTATAGACCTTGGTTGCATGCTCGGACACATCGATTGTGGATATATGGTTGAAAGTTGGTGGACCGCGTAAATGCATTTCAAAGCTTCTGAAACGCATCAACAAATCATACATTTTCGATCGGACCCCTCCAAGACGGATGGATGAGTTTGACTTTTAAACCCCTTCTCAGCTCAGAACTTCTACCTCTATTTTCTTCCCTCCATCCTATCCTTAGTTACATTTAGAACGGAACAATCCCACATGCAGCTCAAAGTTTAAGATTTTGCTTGACTCATACGTCGTGACAAGATTTTTACTATAGTTTACAAACCGAACTAAATTCACTACAGAGGCATGGTTGGACTCGTCCGATCGAGTTGAATCAAATTTTATTAAAATAATATTATTTATAATAATTCTAAAGATATAATATAAGTTATATGATATAATATGAATATTGTACTAATAACTTATTAATAAGATTAAAAATTCCTATAATAAATTGTATTTATTAAAATTTTTAATAATGATAAATAATAATTGTTAACATATAAATATAAATAGATTATTATTGATTTAGTATCTATTATTTAATTATGATAGATACTATATTAATAAAATTTATTTGAAATTATTCTTATTTCTTTTTTTCTTTAACACTTTCCTTTATTTTTGCCCTTTGATAATTTTTTATTTTAATGTTATTCAATTTTAAATACTTGTTTTTTTTATTTCAATTCATATTTAATTTTATACATATCAATTTTCCTCCTCTTTAACCTTTTTTATATTCCTTTCTTCTTTTCCTTTTTTAACTTTATTATTTTTGTCATTTTCTTTTTTTTTTAAATTTGAATTGAACCGGGTTGAACCGATTCAATCAATTGGCCAATTTTTCCAATTGAATTGGATTTTTTAGATTCAATGTCCAAATAGATTTTGTCATACAACCGGATTGGATCATCGGTCAGTTCGCAATTGAACCGGTCGGTCCGATCCAATTTTGATAACATAGGACAAGAAGAACGCCCAACATCATTGTGTGGTGCGAATGAGGAGGATGTTGCTCGCCCTATTCTTCAAGTGTGCCATGGTCCGAGAGGTTTGGACGCAGACAAGCACTATAGGCGAGACCTTTGGAGGGCACCATTAGTGACCTTTCAAACAAGTGCCTGAGTGCTACATCTCATATTAACAATGTTTTTCAGTTGTAGACCATATTATTTTTCTTCTTCCAGTGGGAATTTGATTAGAAATTGTACATTTCTCTTTTTGCTTTTGTCAATTTTTTCTTAAGAGCATATATTTGTACATCATGATCATTTCAATATATATTAACATAAACACATAAAACTTGGTAGTCATTATTTTTCTCTTACAAATTTTCTTCAATTTTTTTATAGGGGCAATTTTCTTTCATAAAATAAAAAAGATATGCTTATTTGTTGCAAACATGGTAAAAACGATCTAATTATACATTTCAAAAGTGATGTGGGACAAGTTGCATACCATCATTAATGTTACACGCATTTGATGAACTACTCAACCTATAAATCATTTATATTTACAATTACTCTTCCATTTCTATTTACAATGCTCATTGAGTGTTGTTGTGGACTCTATGCTATGCTAACTTATCAACAAACCTACAAACACATAACTTCCAAAATGTCTACAAATGGACCCCCCCTTGAGTAGAACTCATCTACACCATAGTGCCACAATGCAATACACTTGAGGGCAGTTTAAAAACACCCACAATAATAAAATATCATATGAGAAAACTTACCACTTCTAAGAATCCTCTATTTCTGAAAATGATGCATTTTCTTCTGTGATTGCACTTCTCATTGCGATTTCATTTTCAGTAGATAGCATTTTCCATTCTGGATTCAATGATCTTTCTTTCCATAGTGCCACCGTCGTCCTATTATTAGTGATAAAATAAAATACGGGTCATCTTTTTGTCTTCAAGAGACAAATATTAACATATGCACTTATGTAATTTGGCTAGGTATTTGAAAGCATGAAACCACGACAGTAGTAGCCAGCCAAATCTTAGAGATAAACAATATGATGCCAAATCATCTTAACAAACAAAGATAAGATGTTTTTATGGTACAAATAACCAAGATATATAAATCAAGTGAAGAATGGTTTTGCTATAGACTATATCATATATCTAAGAAAACAAGATAAATTGATTTTCGTGACTACTAATTAATACACTTAGAAAAAATCTAGCACATGTATATACTATGTAGAATAATAAATAGCCACTACCTTAAAAAAAATCATTACCTGCTAGCTACATGGAATGAAACAAATGAGTGGAAATGAAATTTTAATCTTCCATCTTGATCCATTGCCTTTGCTCCGTGCTTTGCATCCATACCTCTACCTTTGCGTAGAGTGACTACCAAAGAAGGGCTACCAACAGATGCTAAGGAAGGTGGACAAATTTGAATATCATCAATATCTTCCCAAACAAAGAAGAACTTGATCTTCTGTCCGAATATATTAGCATGAAAACCCATAATTCTTGGGGATATAAACAATCTACCCTGTATAAAACCTTTTAATTAGAAAGTTCCAAATATATAGATGCAAAAATGAACCTTATATAAGTCAACAACAACAACAACAACAAAGCCTTATCCCACTAGGTGGGGTCGGCTACATGGTCATATGACGTCATTCCGTTCTATTAGTAACCAAACCTTTCGGTATATTATTCACCAATAGATCTTGCTCTATTAGTTCGCCAAGTGTCCGCCTTGGCCTCCCTCTTCCTCTTTTAATCGGACTCCAGATTATTTGATCTACTCTTCTTACTGGCGCATCTAATGGTCTTCTCTGAACATGACCAAACCATCTCAAACGATTCTCTACCATTTTTTCACTAATAGGAGTTACTCCGACTCGTTCACGTATATGATCATTCCTAATCTTATCTAATCTTGTATGACCACACATCCATCTCAACATCCTCATTTCGGCTACCCCCACATTACGTTCATGTTGTCCCTTCATAACCCAACATTTACTACCATATAACACTGCTGGCCTTATAGCAGTACGATAGAATTTTCCTTTAACTTTATTGGGTACTTTTCTATCACAAAGAACTCCGATGACTTTCCTCCACTTACACCAACCAGCTTGAATTCTATGATTAACATCGTCATCAATCTCACCATCTTGTCTTACAATTGATCCTAAATATTTAAACTTTGTCACTTGAGGAATTATATCCTCCCCTAACCTAACTTTCAAATCGTCTCTAAGTGGTTTATTTGTGAAATTGCTATGCATATATTCTGTTTTATTCCTACTTAAACGAAAACCCTTTGACTCCAACGTATTTCTCCATATTTCCAATTTTATATTAATCTCTTCTCTTGAATCCGCTAAAAGTACTATATCATCCGCAAATAGCATACACTTAGGTACCTCCTCTGTGATACTCTCGGTTATAGCATCGATAACTAAGTTAAATAGATACGGACTTAAAGCTGATCCTTGATGTAGGCCAATTCCTATAGGAAATTCATTTGTCTCACCTCCGGGTGTCCTAACCCTAGTCAATACCCCATCGTACATATCTTGTATTACCTTAATGTAGGCAACATTCACCCTCTTCTTTTGCAAAGCTTTCCAAAGTACATCCCTTGGTACCCGATCATACGCCTTCTCTAAGTCAATGAAAGCCATATGTAAGTCTCTTCTCCTACTTCGATACTTCTCCATCATTCCCCTTAGTAAATAAATCGCCTCTGTAGTGGATCTTCCTGGCATGAACCCAAATTATCTCTCAGAAATACTAGTCTCCATTTTCAATCTATGCTCAATCACTTTTTCCCATAATTTCATAGTGTGACTCATAAGTTTAATCCCTCTATAATTTGCACAATTCTGAATATCCCCTTTATTTTTGTAAATAGGAACTAATGTACTTAATCTCCAATCATCAGGCATTAAATAGTTTACATAACCACAACACACATTTTTCTCCTAAACATTTCCAAACTTCAATCGGTATACTACCTTATATAAGTCAACACGAAAAATATTAATTATATAGATGGCTTGATCCTTAATTATATAAATGTTAATCATTTCACATTTTCATTTATTTATGCCATATCTAAAATATGATATTTTAACCATTTATTAGAATAATAGTGTAATTTGTTATCGTCAATACTCAAGAAAAAGAACATAATCAATTGAATATAAGTTTGACATGAATGCATTACGCACATGGACTCAATGTTGTTTCCATAAAAATAACTTTTACTTACTTGGAGTTCACTATTAGCAACTAAGAGAAGAAATAAGTAAAAAAAAATCATTTTATAGAAAATGTATATGCTACCTGCAAAGGCATTTTGCGCTTCAAGTGGCAAGAAAAATCATTGATAAGAAATTCTTCGGGTGAAAGGTCAAAGAGCTTTTGAAAGGTGGAGTTTGTCTGAGGCGATCTAATGTTTATCTGCATTCTCCAAAGAATCAACATAATTTAGTTGTCTGAATCACAAAAGATAAAGCAAGCAGTAAAGTTAAATAAATATAAAATAATATACCTTTTTGCCAATCTTTTTCTCCATCTTCGATAGGTAATCCACAATAGTTTTATTGCCTTTTGTGTTGTTCAAGAAAATTCTTAGGTGCAACTTCGATTGACATGTCTGACCAATTTTTCCTTCGAGAGGAACCCAAATGTCAGCTAATGCTGATGGAGAATTTTTCACAAAGTTTACTTCAGCATGACCAAGAGATATGTCTCCATGAACATCATAAACAATCACATGCATTATAGATGGAACATTATCCATTGCATCAAACTCGAAAATTTCTACAAAGTAAAAATGATAAATATGGTGATATAGCATATAATGGATAAATGCAATTATTGATACCAATAGAAGTCTGATAAGCAAAAAGTAATTTCATTTTGTTACCATTCCACTGAGGATCAT
Source organism: Pontederia crassipes (assembly GCA_030549335.1). Taxonomy (NCBI): domain Eukaryota; kingdom Viridiplantae; phylum Streptophyta; class Magnoliopsida; order Commelinales; family Pontederiaceae; genus Pontederia; species Pontederia crassipes. The sequence goes on along the minus strand of CM060188.1, from coordinate 74,560,506 downwards.
TTATTTTATACTTGATAGAGCTTGTTTTTGTTTGGCCATTGCAAGTAAATGTAACATATGGGTTAGAGTAGCCGGCAGAATGCATAGTCGCTATATTTGCTCCTTCAATCAAGGCAACTGTAAGCATCCAACCATCTCCATGGCCTTTAACATTGTAGTAGTTACCTATAAATATGCAGTATACACAATTGTGACATCAACTACTCTATTAACAATCTAACAAAAGAGTTATGGAAGCTCCCAAAATCGACATTGAAGCAAAGAAAAAAAGAATAATAGAGACCCAATATTTGAGTTATTTTTTATGTAAAACATAAGATGCTCATCTAGTCATACAACCTTATCCAAACGAAAATTTAAGCTATAATATTACTTCAAATGTTAAAACTAATTTATGTTATGAGACCTATTAGTACTAGTCAATTTGCAAATTGAGACTAAAATTAACTTTATTAAAATGACTTAAATTGTAGTAAAAAAGCATATAATATTTTCAAATATCGACATTAACATTAAATAATGGCAAAGGAATGAAAAGTGAAAATAATAAACATAATATTGAGTGCAATTTATACCATTTTGCCTAATCGAATGCAAGAAGCGTCCTATGGAATGTATAGTGTGTCTTCCTAGTAGAACTAAAGCTGTTGAAAATAGAATCTCCCCAATTGAATCTGGCAAATCTAGGCCAATAAATTCAATGCCCTGAATGATGTAGGTGTTGACCAAGAAAATATGAAAAAGGACATACAACCAGATAACAATTGATATTACAATAGTAATATTACTAAGGAGTCGAATTATCAACTTTAATTTGGATCCTTTCTTTATATCCGGTGAAGGTAATATTTGTTCCTTCTCATAGCTAAAGCTTTCCAAAGAAACTGGTTTAACACGCTTAGAAAGCATCTCGGCAACTTGTGTATAACTTTCCATCAGACCTTGTCTTGCTCCATTTTCAATCATGCCCTTCATTATGGTACTATGAACAAAATTTATGCGCCATGATATTTGCAAATTAGATGATTTTTCTTGCGACGAGCATTGTAGATCCGGTCTTATACAGTAAAGAACTTCTGTCTTGAAGTAACTTCCGCAGGGAACGTCAGGAATACTTACACTTGCTAAAACTGCGAAAGACGTGCCATCAACCTTTAAATATGTTTGTTCTTCTACAGCTTTCACAGCCTTAATCAACTTAGAAGCAGCTTTAGTGTAAGTTATCACTCTTTTCAATCTATTTTCTTTGCCATCTAATCTCCATGACTCACTTTGCAGACCTGTAGTTCCTTGGAGTTCTGCAATTGATTGCCAGAAGTTTGAAGTTGGCGAGAACAGAAGCAAGTTAAGATCAGCCGGTGCGATCACATAGGATTGGTCAAGCAATATTCCACCTAGTAAAGTCTCAGGCATATCATCTCCTTCATCTTTTGCCATCAAAATTGACATCAATTCATCAAACGTCTTATCAGCACCATCCATTGTGTTATGATAGTATTTAGTTTCCATAATTATCTTCTCCTCTTCTAGGGAATCCAGATCATTGGTGGCTAATGTTGGCACATCTTGTGTGTCTTTGAAAAGGAAAAACTGAGATAAAACATCAACAAATGGTGCATTCATCTTAGCAACCTTGGCAAGTTTTGTTTCTTCGAGCTCCAGTTCAGAGGATGATTCCATATTGCTATCAGAAGTAGATAAAAATGTTTCTTTTGTCTGCTCGTTACATGTATCCGAGTTCGATGCAACAGAAGATGTTCGTGAGACAACAACATTTTCCCCATAGAACAAATTCTTTTGAAATAATGTAATATTGAGATATATTTCACCTACAAACACAAAACAAAATGTTTCTTAATATGACAATTACTTCCATAATAAAATTTATAGTTTTGAATCAAGATAAGTCCATCAAACTTTCAGAGAATGCAAAACAAAGACAAAAATTCAGGCAGGCAATACTACTATAAAGTAATAAACAAAGAAGATTGAATTACGGAACACTTGAAAAAAAATTACCTCGTTCTTTGTTCTTAGATTTCTTGTTCTTAGGCTGTAATGGATGCCAAAGCTTCCCCAGGGACATGTTATCAGCGCTGAAAACCTTGGACAATGGCATCCTAACCTGCCCTAGGAAGTCATCGTTGAAGTACTTATCTTGATTGAACACTGCCAGCACGAGCTCCTCAGCAAGCTCGCCGGCCAAAAATTTGAATTCTTCGTCCCAAGAGGGATTCATGTCCTTCTTCACGACCTTGGTCTTAAATCGGCACTTCCCCAACTTTAATCGCACGTAGGAATTGTTCGAACCACCGCGGCGTGATGCGAGAAGACCGCGCGCCTCAATCACATGGACTGATAGCTCCATCTGCCAATAACCTAAATCTTGCCCTTGGGGATGCAACAATCAAGAAAAGAACCCAACTTTAAAGAATACAAAGGACAACAAAAAAAATCACTTATGAAATTTCACAGAGACGAGTTAGAACAAAGAAGAAGGATCACAAATGAAACTTATAATATGTTTATGAATTAATGAGACATTCAGGTCGTAAGAACATTAACTAATGAAATATAGATTTGCCGAGAAGAAAGAAAAAAGTATAAAAAAGAGTAATTTTTTCTGATAGTTCAAAGAAAAAAAAAAGAACTTAGAATAGGTACAACTAAAATAGCAAACAACCTAAAAATTTTCACCCGTCCTAAAAAAAGGTAAAGCATTTATACTTTGTTTGATAAAAATAGCACAAACGAGTTGTCCTAAAGTTGAAGAACAAATTGTAGAAATCCTTAACTCTCAACTTGAAATTACAAATCAAAATGAAAAGAAAATAGCTCCAAGAAAGTAATCCACAAATTCTTCTATTTGTTTGTCCCATTTATTTTTTAGTTAATTTTTTATTTGATAAAAAAATATGATGGAATTTTTTTAGTTAATTTGTTCTTGATGGGCTGGAGGTCTACATGAATGTTACTGGGCCCAGACAAACTAGTGACGGCCCATATACCTCACGGCTACGCGATAAACTATTACTTTTTTATTCCGCGCGTACCGTTTATATCTCTTATCCTTCTTCTTCTACCTCACGCGCCTCTCGACCAAAACCTCGAACCAAAAACCTCCTCATCTCCTTCTTCCTCCCACCCGTAGACTGTTCGACGGAATGCCACTTCTGCACTTGGTGGACGCCGCCTCCGCTTTCGATGGCTTCCTCCTCTTCTCCGGTCGCCCCTCCTAACTCCGCGCGTGGCCTCCGCGGGGGTGGCATCGGAAGTGGCGCTTCGATGGAGCTTTGCTACGCTTGCCATATCTCGCCTCTGGGCAGCCGTCTTGGGTTCTTTAGGAACCCCAAATTTCGTATTCCAAGAAGATGTCTCCCCTCGTGAGTTGCTTTTTTTCTCTTGTTTGGCGAATTTTACTGTTTGCTCGTTGATCTTTAGAAGCCCGTGTGTGTTAACGCGAGCTAGCCTCTTTTCGATGATTTCACTTGGATTTTATTTGTTTTAAATTCATAAAAAATTCATTTTTCATGACTTTCGTTTCTTGATGCATGCTCAAAGGCGAATTACACGATTGCTTGAAACTATTAAGAATTCTGTGTGGTTTCTTCCGCAGGTACAGTTGGCAATGGGCGAAATGGCAGGATCGCATCAAGGTCTCCTTGCATCCCGGAGTAGTTTCACAAACGCCCCAAAGGGATGGTAAAGCCTTTGATCCTCGAAGTTTTGTAGGATTGGCGGATTTGTAACGGAAGAGAACAAATAGGGTACCTCTAGATAATGCTCAAACTTTTATCCGGTTCAACTTTCACTTTGTAATTGAAATTATACTTTTGGTTATTGACATTTTTATTGCTTTACAACTTATTTGTATTTCCAAAGTGTCTCATCATTAATGTAGTCCTTTCTTGTAATTTTCTTTGTAAGTGACATTAGTTGAAAAAGAATCTCATATGATTTTTTCTTATATTCATTAGTTCAGAATCTATTTATTTCTTTAATGGCTCTTACTACTTAACCTTATTTTTATCTGAAATTAAATCACGATGATCTTTAGTTGACTCATCTACTGCCATTCTGAATAAAAAAAAAACTTGTCTACTTCCAGCTTTTTCTTTTTCATGGATTGGCCTATCGTCATGACAATATGATGGTTGAGGATTCGGATCAAATTGTTCCTTCTGAAAACTATGTGTATTTCAGGTGACTCAATTATAACATGTAGAGGGTTGTGTAAGGTACTTTGGAGTATTGAAGCCGATATAGGAGATGGATACATCATTTTCTTGACAGGGGATCCAGTCACTTTGGGTTGCTGGGAACCAAGGATGGCTATTCTTTTGTCTCCCTGCAAAGGACAAGCCAACACTTGGGCGGTTGAAATGAAGGTAGGTTAACACACTGAAAGTATCAGTCAGTATCTCTGAAGCTGAGAATATTTATGATGCTCCCAAACAACACTTCATATTATTGCAAGTGTGCGCCATGTACAACATTTGGTTATAATTTCTGTCGGTGGAACTTTTGAGTATGATTTAATTAAGCTAGTGCAGGACATTACTACATTAACAGGTTGGATGCACCTTTCTTTGGTCAGTCATTTGTGACGAGTTAATTTTCTCCATGGAACATGACATACGTGTGGAATCTCTGGTAGCTTCAGACACTAAATTTGATAGACACCGAACCTACTCAACTTCTTATTCGCTCTATGTAGGTTGCCGACACTGATCACTTATAAACAACAATACCACCATATGATATATTGTCTTTTTGTTCGAAATTTTATTTAATTTAATGCAGGGACTTATTATTTTCTCCATTTACTAGCATCAATCTGTGAATCAAAAGAAGTATGTCCTTTAGAACTTTTTTATTATGATAATGTTGTAGCATATTGTATTATGACTTATAAAGGAGCAATTTACTGTAGTTAATAATTTTCCAACATTAGCTGCTCAGAGAAGCCATTTTTTATTTATATTTATTCCAATTCTCTGGTACCAAAACATCTACCATACTTGTTTCTAGGCATGCACTTGTTGAAGTATTAGAATTCTAAATCTAACATGGTCATTTTTACGAAAACAAACTCAAGGGTAGGCATACTTGTTATCATTCCGATATGCATTGGAATTCTAAATCTAGCATGGTCATTTTTAAGAAAATAAAGTCAAGGGTCCTCAGAAGTATTTTCAAATAGTACTTCTTCACTGGGAATATGAGCTTTCCTTTTTTTATTTATAAGTATCTAGAATTCTCTTCTGCTTTAAAATATAACAAAGACTCAGTTTCAATTTCTCTCTGCTGGTAGGCATTCTGCCCCTTGAACTTTACTGGAATGCTCAATTATTCATTTTTGCCTAACATTATTACAAATTTATGAACATATGTATACTTTTGCTGAAGTTTTACTAGTCCCTTGTACCATTTGAACTTCAATGAAATGCTCAGTTATTCATGTTTGCATGAATTATTCAATATCATATATGTGTATATTAGCAATATTTTTGCTTATGTTGTCATGTCATGTTATATTTCCAGGTTCCATGTGGAATCCATTTCAAATATAATTACTTCATAAAGGACCAGAATAAACCTTCAACTGATCCTATTTGGAGACCTGGCCCTGAATTTTCCCTTTCAATACCTTCGATTGGTCTGGAAAATGGAGCCATTGTTGTGAGAGATTCTTGGATCAGGAACACTGCACGGGGTCCGCCCATTCCTTCATGGGGATCATGGATGATGGACAAAGAACCTTCTGTTAAACAACTTAAAGGCAGAGATCAATTTCAATCTTCAGGTAATTGAACATCTGGGTGTAATGATAGCTTCGTTGAAGATTTTTTCTGGCACTGAATACTTAAATGCTTCCAGTGAATTGACAGGTGAGCTTGACACACTACAAGGTCTTAATGGTGCCCCCCTCCCAGCGAAGCATTTGTCAATCAATGACATGCCTGAAGAAGATAAGAAATCAGTAGGCAATCATATTCGAATAAATTTTGATCCAGATGACAAGATTCTGGAAAGGGATCAACCTGTTGAAGAACCCTGGTTGCTTAGATCTACTCTACTTACACTTGCAGATGTGAGTGAAGTTGACATAGTATCTGATCAAGATGATGAACACGACAAAGAGTATCTGCGAAAGTTGCCTGAAACAGAAAAGCAAGAAGATGATCACAAGGTGGTCCGGTTCGAGGAGCCTGTTTCAACAGTAATCCTAATAAATGCCTCTGTATGTACCATGCAAAGAATTGCTGTTTTGGAAGATGATAAACTTGTTGAGCTACTACTAGAACCAGTTAAAAATAATGTACAGTGTGATAGTATCTATTTAGGCGTAGTTACAAAGCTTGTTCCCCATATGGGTGGAGCGTTTGTGGATATTGGAATTTCACGACCTTCTCTCATGGACATTAAGCAGAACAGAGAACCATTTATCTATCCTCCATTCAAGCATGAGGTTGAAGGTGGCCTGAATAATGATTCTCCTAGTTCATGGACAAAAGAATATTTTAATAGCCATGAGCAGGATGGTACTTTTGAGGATGATGATGCAGCTGATGAATTACTGGAGGGGGAGAACCAAGATGATTCACTACAGATAATGGACCAAGATGTTGTTGAACGTGAACCGACAGATGAAATTGATGATCCTGACTCTGCTTCAATGATCTCAAGCAGTGACACAATTGAACTTGATGACATTGAAATTCATTCAAAAGTAAATGGTGAGAGAAGTGATAATTTTGAAGATGATTATACTGAAGATTTCCTCCCTTTTGAATCAGGAAGCTCAGAAAACTCAAATCTTCCACTGCTGATACAACAAAGCTTGAAGGATTCAGATGACACTAGTAGCAACAGAAACAAATGGGCTCATGTTCGTGAAGGCACAAAAGTAATTGTTCAAGTGGTTAAAGAGGGGTTGGGTACAAAAGGTCCTGCACTGACAGCTCATCCAAATTTAAGAAGCCGGTTCTGGGTACACATACTGTCTGATCATAGATTCTATATGGTGTTGATTACTGTAGTTATTATGATGGTTAATTTTCTTCTTCTATTCTTGTAATGTTGTATATACTTTCAAATGAAATCCTCAAGAAAATTCTGTGTAGGCTTTAATTGCCATTTCATTGGCTTTAGGATTCACGATCAGTATGTTCTATGTTACCAACCCTTGCCTGCAAATATTAAACTGGTTGTCCTAGGGTTGGAGTTGAACACCATTTCTTCCATGTTTGAACCTAGGTTTTACTGCTGTTCTGAAGTACCTAGTGCCATACTAATGTCCGAACTTGGAAGACATGTATGTTGGATTACTGTGCAGTGTTGAAGCAACATCTACTTTCTTCTAAAAAAAAGCGACATCTACTTTGCTGTTGCTCTGTAGCCAGTGTTCACTTGGACATGTAACAGACATGTTTAAGAAGAATAATTTCTAGATTTCTAGCATCAGTAGAGGATTCAAAATCATAGAACACTTTGGTGGTTTATTGTCGTGTTAAAAATTGATTAACTGTACTCAAATTCCTAGGAGATCACAAAATTGATGATGTTTTTCACAGTTTCCTGGTATCATTGCCCAATAATCATGGCTTCTTTCCTGCTTTGCATGAGCTAGAGTTATTTAGTTGATATTTATCTTAGTAGATAGAAAAATGATTCTTTTTCTTTTGAGGGAGAAAGACATTCTTGTTATTGTAGTTTTTCCGCATGAATATATTTTGTTGGTCAAGATTTTGAATTTTCCATGAGTTGCCTGATTAATATATGAATGGACCTGGAAAGTGACTTCGATGCTTGTTTCATAACCTTTTGTTTTGCAAACCCTGATGGTGGAAAAGTAAATTATACATTTACGTCCAAAATTCCTATTTATTTGACCAGGCTTCACATTCAGGATTTATAATCATATATTGTATTTGTTTACACAGGAGAGTTTGTGTTCCATCTAGAAAATCTGTATGACGATTTCATGCATGAATTAGATTGAGTTTACAATGTCTTTTATTTGTTGGACCATCAATTGATGCTCTGCTATCTGGGGCTCTTATGGTGGTTTTATGTGGAACGGAAGAAAAAACTCAGTTTCATTGCTCCAACCACATTTATTCTTTAATTCTGCAGATACTTATAACCAGATGCAACAGAGTTGGAGTGTCAAAGAAGATTACAGGAGCAGAACGTACTCGGTTGAAGGTTATAGCAAAGGAACTCCAGCCTCCAGGTTTTGGTTTAACTGTGCGAACAGTTGCTGCAGGACATTCTCTGGATGAATTGAAGAAGGACCTTGATGGTCTGCTCTCAACCTGGAAAGCCATTGTTGAGCATGCAAAATCTGCGGCTCTTGCAGCTGACGAGGGTGTAGAAGGTGCAGTTCCTGTAATGTTGCATAGGGCAATGGGCCAAACTTTGTCTGTAGTGCAAGATTACTTTAATGAAAAGGTGATCCTCCTCAATGTTATCTGCTAGAGTTTTGTGTCCTTTCCTTACTCTCCCATCCAAATGATCGAACTTCCTCACTTAGTTTGGTTCTTCATGAAAAGGTTAAAAGCATGGTAGTTGATTCGCCCCGAACTTATCATGAGGTAAGGCATCCAAGTTGTTTACTAATTTCCATGCTATTATGAGTAATACCAATATTTAACAAGTGGCACCACCAGCATATTTCGATCGCGAAAAATCCTGAAACCTAGGACGCCCATTATACAACAGTGTTCATCTTATCATCCTTTGTGAATGAAAGTGTTTTTCTTGTTCATAGATAAATCTTGTCAGTGGGTTCCAAGCTACATACATAATAGAATAAAATATATTACACAAAGATAACCTAGCAACTATATGAATAATCATCTGTAGCATTAAGTTTTAAAATTGCCTACAAATAAGTGTATAACTATATATTCTTAAAAGGATATCATATAAGCCAATGCATGTATTTTTTAAGGGGGTAGATTACTTGTATTAAATTGATAATATTTTTAAACAGTTATAAATTTACTAAAAATATTGAGAAACATTCAATTATTGTAAAGAGAAAGAAACAAGTTATTTACATTTGAAGTAAAAGAGCAAACACACATGATATAAATGGAAATTAAAACAATTACATGATCATTATATTTGCAATTTTTTTCTTAAAATACAACTTAGAGTGATATATTCCATCATCCAATTATGTATACAAAAGATATGATATTAATAAACAAAAAGAAAATTTGCACATATATGATTGAATTAAATAAATTGAAACTATTGATTTCACAAGAGAAATAAAAATTTTGTACTAGAAACTGCAAGAAAGTTTTGTTTTGTCAAATGGATCAATTCATAATTTGTGAATGAAATGAAGTCAAAGTTTCTTTTTTTTTTTTTTGAAACTGAAAGTCAGTTTCTTATAACCACAAACTCAACTAACACTTTTTTTTATTCAGAATGTGAAGTGTCAACATCTATATTATATATGAGAAAATGTAGTGTGCAGACCAAAGTTTTGACTCACACCATTTGGACAGACTCAGTCACTTATGTGGGAGCCATTTGTTATGTCATGTGATTTTCATATGATCCAGTTGTTTAGTCTATCTATATATATATTTTTAGAACTGTATAGATGACTACAAAGCTTGGGTAGACATCCGCTTTTATTAAGTACTGTGAAACCAGGTGGAAATTTACAAATATTGGGAGAGGCAGGAAAAGAGATGAGAAACAAAAAGAAATCAAGAGGATGTGTGTATATAAATGTTATTTTATATTATATAAATTGCACTAAATTAGAACTATATAATTGAAAATATTGGAATGAACTAAAATTACTATTGGTTTGAAAAGAAGGGAGAATAATGAACTAAACCATCTAAAAAAGTTGTGAGCAGGTAGATTCGAACTTTCATAACCAAGTTAAAGCTGACCACTTAGATCAACATGGCATAACTAGACATTGCTAAATATATGCACGTAATTTATATATTTTAGTGCATGCATGTGCAGGCTTGGATACACACCTGCCTTCACCACCACAGTCTATTCATAATTAAAGTATTCCTTTCTTTTCTTGATGTGACTAGATCCACTGATTATTATGTGTTTTTATTATTCAGGTTACCAGTTATCTTCAAGAAATTGCACCGGACTTATGTAATCGGGTTATTTTGTATGAAAAACAAACTCCCATTTTTGATGAATATAACATTGAAGAAGAAATCGATACTATTCTTAGCAAAAGGTAATATTCAGTGTTTCCTAATGTTATCAATATATGGATGATAGATCTCACTGGTTACTTTATTATTTCAACAATAATAACATATCTTGTTTGTTTAAAAAAATTGTACATATTTACTATGTTCATCGCTTTACTTTCAAGAACAAGTATCATGCTAGCGTCCACATATTGCTTTAAGCAATCTTCAGGATTTAGGAAGCAGATAAACACAAGGGGAAACAAGGAGTCAGTACTACCACAAGTGGCACTGGTGACCTTGACGAAGTCGATGCTATCAGCATATCACATTGGCAGATCTTTTTTTTGAGGGGCAAAAGGATGACAAGCAGTTTGGTTGTCATCCATATATATATATCACTATAAGAAAAAAGTCATGTACAAGCGGTTGCTCTCTAGAGGAGAGTGACAAAAAAAGGAGAGTACAGACGCTAAACAATACCCCACTCCCGAAGAAGACAAAACATGTGTACAATGCGCTCTGCCAGACAACTCTCTCCATCAAAAATGATCCGGTTGCGCTGGAGCCAAATGGCCCAGGCACCGGCTAAAAAGGTCGCTAGTGGAGTCCTCCAGCTCAATCTCCGTCTGCCAAGTCCCCTCGTGGACTGCCAAAAATCTGTGTGTGGTAGGGAAACGTCGCCCACAATGCTCGTCCGAGACCATACTTCACGAGCCACCCGGCATGTGAAGAATAGGTGAGTGACATCCTCCTCCATCTCCCCACACAACACACATGATATATCTGCATGGGGTGCCCACCGTGCCCTGTAAACCCGAGTGAGGGGCCGCTCGCGCCTGAGAAGCCAAGCAAAAATCTTGACTTTCAGTGGAATCCTGGATCGCCATATGAGTCTGCAATTTGCCATCAGATCCACCGTATTTGTAAGTGCAGGGAGGAAACTAAGGTACAAGCTGCGCGCTGAGAAAGAGCCTGAAATCCAAACCTCTGACGCAACGCCAGCAGCTCCACATAGCATTGGTCAGATAAAGGAGAGCTGAAAGTGGGGGTCCAGGATCCGGTGCCCGGGAAAGCACTCTCAGTCTAGCACTCAGCCACCGAAGCATCCGGCTGCACCGCTAAGGCCCACAATCGGGGGAAAGAGTCGGCAAGTGTGCCCCCGGGAATCCAATCATGCTGTCAAAATGAGAATACCTCTCCGGAGCCAAGTAATGGGCTCAGAAACGGTCGCACACGGGGGAATATAGCCGCCACCCCTCTCCACACTGACGAAGCACCACGAGGTAGAATGGACCTGGATGCCCAAGATAGATCTCGCCCGTAGCAGAAGAAGAAGACCTTCTTCCACAAGCACTCCTCGGGCCCCATAATGCGTCCCACCCACCGAGCGAGGAGCGCCCAGTTAGTGCGACGGAGATCCCGAATACCCAGACCACCCTGTGAAGTAGGCATGCAGATACTGTGCCATGCTACAAGATGAACACGGCGGGCCGGATTGCATCCCTGCCAAAAGAACCTGCGTCTCAAAGAGTCAATCCGAGATAAGACCGGGGCTGGCATCTGAAGCACGGACATAAAATATATCGGCAATGAAGATAGAACAAATCTGAGTAGAATAAGACGTCCACCGCTAGAAAGGAGCCTAGAGCTCCATCCTTGGAGGCGATGCTCCATCCGCTCGACAACCGGAGTCCACCCCCGAGTGACACCGATCAATTCATACATGTTAATTTTTTCCTTGGTGATGGGGCATTCTTGTCCTTAAGATGGATGATTGAGATGTATATTAAGCATGTAAACTAAAACTAGAGTTGCTTGCCAGGACCTGTAAATAAGTATGGCCTCACGCCTTATCATACTTTTCATGTCCTGAGGTGCAAAAAGAACAAAAATGTCTTATTTCCTACATATATCCCTTGTACTGTTTCAAACACTGTGACAATATTCATCTTTGACCAAGATGAGGACATCCTGGATTCGAAGTGAGGAATTTATGCCCATATTTGATATCCTTCTCTCTCAAAATTTCCTGATATGGATTGTTGTCTAACATGGGCATTATATTCCAAGCTGGAGCATAAATTTGATATGGAGATTGGAGGGACACATGCACTTCTTTGAGGTTAAAGATATCCTATGGCTATGATTGCATCATAACTGCTTCCATTATCATGATAAATGTAAAAAGAATGGTTTCCTCTTCCTCGATGGGATAAAAAAAGCTTTCCTTTCTTCAACAACAATAACAACAACAACAAAGCCTTATCCCACTAGGTGGGGTCAGCTACATGGATAAAAAAAGCCTTTCCTTTCTTCATATATTTAAATAGCATATTCATGATCAAAATTTTAAGTATTTTACATATAATTTTAAGATGTCATCACCTAGATGATGTTTAAATTGTCTCATGTTGACTAGTCACTTTTTTTTTCTCGAAAGCAGTACTAGTTGCTTTTGTGGTCCTAATAAACAAAATAAAAAAAGAAAATGATTTTTTATTCGGATCATCCCTGTAGTGTCCATTTTAGCATCTGGGTTAACTAGTTGCTTCTCAACGTTGTATCTTTGTTAAAGCATTTTGTGTTAATTACTATTCTTATCACAGGATTCCGCTATCTAATGGAGGTTATCTAGTGATTGAGCAAACTGAAGCTTTAGTTTCAATTGATGTTAATGGAGGGCAATGTGTGCTAGGAGAGGGGACGTCTCAAGAGAAAGCTGTTCTTGAGGTTAATCTTGCAGCTGCAAAACAAGTATGTTAAGATTCTGTTTGCTGCTTGACATATATTGTACTGAATTTTGATTAACGCAATATTTGACTTCAATAAAATGGATTATTACAAATTTTAACTATCCTTTGCCCTCTCAAAAAAGAAAATGTTAGCATGCATATTTGCTTGCTATTTACATGAAAGACAAAGAAAGAAAGGCAATGCGATCAAAAGTGCGTGTGTTGGAATAAACATTGTACTATTATCTGAGGCAAAACATTTCATGCTTATCTACATTTTTCTCCTAAAGGGCACTTTATTGAGAGGCAACGATTGGTATTTCCAGTGTTGCAATTCTATGACATCCCTCTGTGTGTAACCAATTTGGTAGGTTTCTAGTAACAGTCCTTGCACCTGCATATTTTTTTTATATATCACCCTGTTGAGTAACCATCCTAGTACTAGGTTGTCTTTATAATTGAATCTTGTAGATCATTAGAAGTCAAAGCAGAACCTTTTGTCATTAAACATTTTGATTTATAGGTGGCTTTTATATATGCTTGATAGAGCACTGCTAATTTATTCCAGATTGCACGGGAATTACGTCTTAGGGACATTGGTGGCATCATAGTGGTGGACTTCATTGACATGGCTGATGAGTGTAAGTATAACCAATTTAGGAGACCAGTGGTAATTTTATATTTGCGCCTTTAGTGGTACTGCATATCTGACTATACTGTTATATGTGGTCAGAATTATGTTAATTCATTTTGCTTCCTCCTCCAGCAAATAGAAGGCTAGTGTATGAAGAAATGAAAAAGGCAGTCGAGAGGGACAGGTCAACTGTGCGAGTTTCTGAACTATCTAAGCTTGGGTTGATGGAAATTACCAGGAAAAGGGTGTGATGTCATATTGCAGATTGAAATTTACTTCTATGCATTATATACTAACTAGAAAAGAGATATCATCCATAAAAAAAAGAAAGGAGATATAAATATATTTTAAGATTACAAATATAATGCTGAGTAAATCAGATTGTTGTGAATAGTATCTTGTAGTTTGATATGGAGAATGTTTGACTATTCCAGTGGTAACCAGGATAAATCATCTTTTTTCCTCAATTGTTTTTTGTAAATTAACTAGGTTTGTAATCTTAGCAATGTCATCTGCAGGTTCGTCCTAGTGTGACATTCATGATTAGTGAACCCTGTTCATGCTGCCATGCTACAGGACGCGTCGAAGCCTTGGAAACATCATTCTCAAAGATTGAACATGAAATTTGCCGCTTACTTGTATGTCCCTTTTCTTCAGTATCTGTGAAACTTAGGTCCTTGTCAAGGTGCAGTAATGTTTTTGTGCGACTAATCCATATTTATTGGAGAATAGCTGAAGCAGTGAAGTTTGAACTGATATTAGGCATCTTCTTTTGCTTTTCTATGTACTCCGTAATAAGAGGAAATCTAGGTCGTTCATAGTGATTGCTATGTAGCTATTTTGATGTGAATTTTTCTTTCTTCAGGTAGCATGCCAACGTAAGCTTTTCAATCACATATTAGTTTACTATTCCTTTTTATGTCTTTTTTAAAGCAAATGTCTTTCATGATTAAGTGTTCAAAACAAAATTCCCATATTTAGGCAATTGTTTTGCTTGTAAATTAAGCGCTGCTTAGCCATTTGTTCCTTCTCCTTTTGTTCATTGTGCTTTGTAAATATTTAAGTACCTTAATATCATGGATCTTGTGTCATTCTGAATGTTGTAGCTGGATCCATAACAGGTTCTTGAATTTTGTAGGCTGTCTCAGATGAGAAGCCAGAGCCTGAGAATGCAAAATCTTGGCCACGATTTGTGTTGAAAGTAGATCGCTACATGTGCAACTATTTGACATCAGGAAAGAAAACAAGATTGGCGGTGTTAAGTAGTTCTCTTAAAGTGTGGATCCTATTAAAGGTATGGGTCATATTGATACCTCTCCCATTCATTCTAAAGGAAAAATAAAAAAGGAAATGTATAGAATGTATCCGATAAAAACTGAAAATAAAACTACAAATATGACTGAAACTAAAAGTAGGACAAGCATTATTAGTAGTAAAAATAGAAGAATCTTAAAATAATTACTACTAATAATTTATCAATTCGAGATGACAAATCTCCATAATAAAATAGTCCGTATGGAGTGGACCAAACTCCAATTACATAATTGATTAACACATTTTCAAGGCTGCCCTAAATATAAAATCTATGCATGTATTTATAACATGCAAAGATAATTACAATAACTATAACTAAAGTACAAATAAAACTATTCACTACTTTTTTAATTAACCCATTAACTAATACAAAGTGGTGGTATTTTATCCGTATCTGTATTTCAGCCTGCCCTTTACCTTTGCATTGCCTTGCTAGAGCTTGCCCTGCTTTACCAATAAATGTAGGCTGTGCCCTCTCACAAAAAAAGAAATGTAGGCTGTGAAACGCTTGTTGGTCACGACTAATTTGATTGATCTGTTCTTAACAGGTCGCTCGAGGGTTTTCCCGAGGATCATTTGAGGTGAAGCCATTTGCCAACGGAAAGACGAAGGACGACCAAGAAGTTGCTATTTCTAGATTGCGGCCGACGGCAGGTAGAACATACATTCCGAGCACCAAGCTCACACTCTTCCCTGTTAAAAAATGGAAGAGTCGAGGGAAATGACCGCAAAGAGGCCAAGTTCTTTTCAGTTCCCTGCGCCGCCCCCATCATGATAGTACCAAGTTTTGCCAAGCTTTGTTGTCGCTGCTAGCGTAGTGTATGATTCTTGATTCTTAGCATGATATGCTGTTTATAATGGAACAGTACACAAGTTGTTCCAGGCGACCATTGTATTATACGTGCCATGGTAAGTTTTATAGCCATTTTTTCTTCCATCCTAAAAGAAGGCCCCGTTAACGTAAAAGGAAATAAATATGTGCCATGTGTGGGAATACAGGATGTGGCATAAACGTTATGTGAGCAGTTCTACGCATTTACCTTATTTTCGGATAATCTAGTTAGATACTAGACTTCTAAGACACCCTTATCATATCATGAATACTGCACATGATACGATGCGCCGATATATATTTAATTATTTATGTTGGGAACTCGGGTTGTAGTTTGAATCTTGATCTCCTCTTACAATTGATGATTTGATTCAACGGAGTGTTGTGACGGTGATACAGTAATTAATAAGTGTGTTTAATCCCTTTCACTTCATTCCATTTGTAATAGCAGAGATAAAAAGTGCAGATCACCTAATACAATTCATAAACACAGGTTTATGCAGCAGTGATAAATCATGAGCTGGTAATCCAATGAGACATGGGAGCAAATTTGTATTGATAAAAATGGCTGTTTAGTACAAATATAAGTTTGTGAATAAATCAGTACTTAGTACGTGAATACAGAGAGGCATGATGTCAAGTACTGGCCAAAGTGCATGAACAAATGGATTGATATCATAGAACCATGTAAACAACTAATTAGTTGGACCCGTACAACATAAGATTTATGTGAATACGGAATAAATGGAGCAATAGAACTTGCAGCATGTAGGCAACATGAATCTACAGGTAATTTTAAAATTTAAATAGCTACATCAATATATTAAACAACCAAAATAACTATAAATATAGTCAAAATGAAACCATAATGTCTTCCTAATCTATTACAACAGTACAACAGTTGCAATACATTTCTTACCACCAAAATTTACTTTACAGGTAAGGAAGCGGATGGAAGGAAAATCCATCTTTAAATACCTTCCAAAGTTTCTTTTTATGACGAAAACAGGAATATGTAGAAAGACAACTACGCTTTTCACCACCTGGAGTACCTTAAAGGATAGAGAATGCTAGGTGAATAACAAGAGAAAACAAGCAAAAGAAACACCTGAGCAGACCTCTCCGCCAAATTAAGAATGGTCAGTATCAGTCATAAGTATATCCTGAACTATTAATCTCTAGCAACCACAAATCCGAACTCTTTCCATAGAAGATGGCACTGCTAAAGATTGTATATACACTCTTTTCCTGGTCAATTAATGCTGGAGATCCAGAATACCTCTCACATGAACCTCTAAGTAGACTTCAGGTAATATGAAGAGTTAACTTGTTTTCTTCAATAATTACTCGACCAATTCATTTGTGCGCGTTGTGGCTGTTGATAAGCACCAGCAGGAGGGGACAACATTTCGACGGCTCCAGCGACAGTCTGGGACTGCTGGAGAAGTGGATGAACAGCAGCTGCAGGGACAGTTTGTGTAGGGTGGTAAACCCCACTGAAGGAACCATGCCCAGATTGTGCAGGAGCAAAGGTCATGTGCTGTCCCTGAGGTGGAATGTTATAGAAAGAGCTTGCCTGAAGGTTTGATGCGTCCCGTCCAGTTGTCGAAATCCAGACAGCCGAACCTTCGCTCTGCTAATCAGCAGCAGCCAACAAATTGAAATCAATAATGAAAGTTGTAAACAAGCGAAGACATCCCAAGCAAATAAAGCTGAAAAATACTGGAGTTCGCAGACATGAAACCAAAATGACAAAGTATTTTGTTGTAAACCATGTGTCACCAACATAACACAAAGAGCTAAAAAAATATTTTGAATTAGCCATCGTGTAACTAAGAAAGTTTAAGAATATCATCTCGCTATAACGCATGTATGTCAAGTGCAAAAACAAAACAAAAAAATGTTTTTCCTATATGCTGACTTCCAATAACCAGTGTTATTCAGCTCCCAGTCATTTAATCAAATTTCTAGGCTACAATGTGGGATCACACAATACACACATCTAAGATGCCTATCCATTCAGATAACCATTTAGACTTGTAGGATAAGCAATGAATATATGTTAGGAATTCCTAAAGTATATCATTGAGCATCTTTGTTATAAATTTCTGATGTTCATGCGACAGAGAAATGCAAACATGGTCTTAGGTCACTTTATATTTTCATACGGAGGGAAGTGGCAGTCATTTATTAAGGAATTCGTCAAGCACAAAATGAACATAATGTATCAAAGCTAGTTAAAAAGTGAGAAATTCAACTACCTGCTGTCCAGAGATGTAGACATTATTCTCTTTGAACTGAGACGAATTGATATCATCATTTCCATTAGAATTGCTGCTGCCAACAGCAGGACTCGAGGAATAACCAACTTGATTAGAGTTGTAGGTTTCATAACCAGTTGTCATCCCAGCAAGTGTTGAACTACCAATGTTAGTACCAGGTTTGTATTGGGAAACAGGGTACTTCACAGAAGTGGAACCAGCTGCAGCTGCAGGGGGTGCATAGACACTGCCACTGGGAGGTTGCTGAGGAAATGCAGCACTACTCAGGAAATGGTGAAGAGCAGGGGGTGGCATATAGAATGGGGAGTAATATTGGTTATATGGAAAATAATTGGGGGGATAATGTGATATGTGCACTCCTGCAGCTTGACGAAAGACAGGAACTGGTTGCTGAGGAACAGCAATAGAACTCTGCATAACACCAACAGTTTGAGTTGTAAGTGTTGGCCCAGTTATGGACAGGACAACCGAGTTCCCACTCTGTGGCAGGACATAAAAGCATAATTTTCTTTTTGAGAGAGATAAAAGCATAAATTTTAATGAGGAAATAAACAAAGAGAAAACATATGGGAGAGGGTGATGTGACTGAGCTAAGACACAAAAAGAATTCATAGGTAATAAGAAAACGGCAACACTGCCACATGTGTTTTAGGAAACAGAAGTCTTCACAAAAACTGTAATAGATATACAATTTGTAGTCTAGGTTTAACATCTGACAGTAGCTTCAGAAAACATAAAAAGAATGTTAATGTTACATATAATGTGTACAGATGCCTTTCCCAAAATAAGGCACAAAGGAAGAAAAAATCATTCTATAACTTGATAACTAACCTCTTGGGTAGCCTGTCCAGTCTGGGAAGGCAACATTGCAATGCTTCCATTGTACTTGGAAGATCCACCACCAGGTGCAAGAAATGGAGAGAAACGACCATCAGCATCAGCAGTTGGACGATAGAATTGGGTGTAATAGCTCGTTGATGGATCAAAGGGTTGCTGGACCTAACAATGGAACAATAAATAATCACAACAAAATATTTTAGAAGAAAAAAATTACGGGCAGAATTTTCATTTGTCATAAACCCCAACATAATATGTTTCGAAAATTCAAAGAATATACCAAGTGCTCAGGAGGGATATGATAATAACCATGTTATGCAGAGATATCAATGACGCTGTTAAAATAAAATGGTTTGGTGTTACTTAATGCATGTTGACAGTTGCAGAATATTAAACTTTGGAAGAAATGAAAAAGAAAAAAGCTGAAAACACACCATGAAGCCTGGAACACGAGTGCTATCACGTGCCTGAGGGTCTGAACTTTCAAATTGCGTAAATTGGCTACCTAACATTTGTGGTGCCGCCCCAAAAGTTGAATATGAAGCTGTTTGAACAACAGAATATTGAGGTCCATCTGGTGCCACGATAGGCTCTGGTTTTGCATCGCCATATTCTTGCAATGCAGATATGCTTGGTATAATGGTTTCCCTCGACGAATAATTTTCTTCGATCTGGGTTGGTGATGGTGGATGGTCTCGGTAATCTGCTTCTTGCATAGCTGGCAGTGTAATATTATTGCTGCAAATGGTAATGGAATAAATAACGATACATAACATATTAAGAAATTGAGAAACAGTGAGAAAAATTAAACCTTAAAGATGGCTGATCAGCATTTTCCTCAATATCCTGAGATAACTCAGATTGTGATGTCTCACTCTTGTCAACTCCTGGGCCATCTGCAACATTAACATTCAACTTGAAGCCCGCATCAAAGCTACCAAAACTCAGGCCATATTTCTCTGATTCTTGAACTTGGAGATGGTGGGGAATGATGACATGTTGTCTGTCCAAATGTAGTTCATCCAGCTTCTTATCCAGCTTTGTAGTTTCTTCCAGAGCCGAGGAATGTGAAACATTTAATGGTTGACCAACAGCTTCCACAGTTGTTGGTACATTAGGCGTACCCATTATGCTAGATGCTTGAACAGGATTCACCAGTGTTGACTTTGGCTTCCATTCTTTATTATGCACTACTGTTAATGAGAAAATAAAACTACCGTAAGTCCCTAAGTGCACCCTTTATTATACGTAGAAAGTACAAGTGTGAAATATGCATACAAACAATTGATAAAAAGATTGGCCTAAGGTGACATCAACCATTCTTCTTAAGAAGTGTTACATAGCTGAGAATCCATGCAATGTTAGCAAAAAAGAAGAATTAATCACTATCTCACATGAATCCATGCAATGTTGGCAAAAAAGAAGAATTAATCATTATTTCACATGGGTTTCAAAGATAAGGCCCTTGATAAAAAACAAGAAGGAATACACATACACAATCATGATAAAAGGTGAAGACAATCAATCAAAGTATGTAATCAGGTGGTACCGCACATATAAGAGGTTCCATGATAAATACACTACCTTTTTGTGAGCTATGTATCTGCTGTGAGCGATTGCTGTAGTTTGATGATGGCCTACTGGCTGAAGATCCGGAGAAAGAAGATGAAGATGCATTGTGAGATGCTTCCACAGGCTGATTTGTTTCAGAGCCTTGAGATTTTATAAGTTTTCCATGCACATTAGTATCAGAAGACCTTTTTGTTGATGATAATTCAGCGGCCGAAACTTCATGACCTGATAACTTACAGGATGATGTTTCAGCAGAAGTGCGATGACTTCCTATTACCCGTTTGATAGTTCCCACTTCGGCAGAGTTGTGAGCATCAGGAGAAGGCACAAGAACAGCATCAGAAGCTGATGCACAGACCCCTGGTGCAGATGACGGTTTGGCTGGCATGAAAACTGCTGAACCTGGTACAGGATATGAAGGTGCAGACCCATCCTTAAGACCACTTTGTGTAAACTTGACATCTCCTTTCTTGCCAACTTCAGCATTGGAAATTTCTTTCCTTGAAGCAAAATCACTACTGCCAGACACTTGTGCTGCTGTGTTGTCCATGCTGCTGGAATCACTTGCCATATCAGAGCTGAAAAATATGATGGTATTATGGAATACAAGTATTAAAGAAGAAAGAATATGAAATGGAATGACACACAAGTGAAAGTTTCAAAACCAAGGCAAGAACATGCACAATGATATACAAGCAAAAATTATGAAAATGAAAGCAAGCTCTAGACCATCATATGCACAAATTCATAAACTGCAATAGAATTGTAGAAAGTTATCATGAAAAGGTGAAAATAACAGGTTATGTAATTATATTAATTGAAATTTCTTATCAACAAATCAGACTTAATATAATTTGAAACTGTGCTGTCAATTAGCACAACACACGGAACATTGAAGTGGTAGGAACATCAAACATGTTTGCTGAAATTGCACAAGCACAGAGCTTCATAACCATATAAACACATCACAGAAAGATGACCTCACGAAATCACATGAACTTTAGCCTGTTGTCGAGACAAGCAAAATAGAATGACACCAAAAAGATGTACCTCGTAGTGGGGTTTGTAGACTTGTTCTCTGTGTCCAAAGTAATGGGTGGTGAAGATAAATTTTCTCTGTCTGGACCTTGGTTCATGTTATTTTCCTTTCCAGAAATTGTGTTTCTTGAACCAGCATCTAAGAAAAAAATAAGAGTTTCTTGTTATGCAGATGTAAGATAGAACAAAAATGCATCAATATACTACGGAATCCTCCTAACAAGCAAATCAATTCCGTCATGACAAAGGACAATAGGCTCAATCAGGGAGCATTTCAAAACCAAAAAGAAATGCTGCTAGATTTCAAAATATAGAAGTTAATCCAATTAATGCACATAAAAAAAGAATCATGCATCTTACGTTAGCAATTTAGGAGAAACAAAAGAAAATAATGAAAAGAATAGCATGGGCTGATGTAATATGAATACATTTTTTTTAGGGCACCACTATTGCCACTTGATCATGTGAGTGCTGAAATTTTTTACCTTGTGAGATAAAATGGAGTGGCAATAGTGTGTTTTGGAGTGGCAATGATGCCACCCTTCCTTTTAAAGGTTGTAACATGGAATACATGGGCACCAATGAGGAAGAGCGATGGAGGATCTAGGAGTGGATCTTATAATCACGTCACAGAATTGGTGAAGAAAGAGTACAATGGACATGGATGTGGGATACTGACTGAAATGCTAGGACACACGGCTCCAAAGTTGTTACATTGGAATTAATGTAACCACATCCATGTTTTTCTACTAGAGAGCGAAGAGACTTGTTCACTCCATCTATACTTTTTCTTTTCTTTTTGTCGCACATGTACATCATTTTGGACAATTCATACCAATGAAATATGGATGGCTAACTCCTCCTTGCAATTCTTTTACTCAAAAGAAAGAATAGCATGAGTTGACGTAACAATGCAATAAAGTAAATGACTTTTATGTTAAAAGTTGCAGCTCAAGCCTAAAGATGAGGCAAAGAAATGACAGAACATATTCAGAGGAGACGGGGGCTAATAACAAATTATATTCAGAGAAGAGCGGGGCTATGTGAGAATGGGGTACTCATGGTGTGCATATGACAAACTACAGGGGAGAGTAAGCTTAAATAAAGCAAACAGTATCCTTGTCATGTCTCTGGTGGTCATCCTTTTCCTTCTCAAAAACAAAAAAGTATCCTTGCCATGTATTATAACTTCCAACAATAAAGCTGGATGATTGCAAGTTATGGCAATCATCATTTCCACTGAGTTTAAATTAGTTATGTGGATCAGTGGATGCAGAATAGTACTATTAGATACTTTATTAAGTACATAATAAGATCACATTGAAGGCCATTTTATGAAGAACTGAACACACACCATTAGCAATGTAGCGAGAAAAACCACGACTTCCTCGACCTCCACGTCCTTGAGCCCCTGACCTCCATCTAGGATCTGCTGTCTCCCTTACACTCTGCAAAAATAGTATAACATTATAAATGCAATTGCCTTAGTTAAGCAGCAGACATCATATATTACAATGCAACCATTCAAGAAAACATATTAAAATGCAGAAGAAATAAGCCAGAAAAGAAAGGCAGAAATCAAATTATCTCATTTTGGTCTATGATTCAACAAATACTTGTCTCCTGATGTTACTTATGAATGTATATATCAATGGAAGTTGGCATACAGAAGGTGGAGTATAGATATAGAAAAAATGGAGACCGCAATGACAACGTGAGAGAAGAATGAAAAAAAAGAAAGACAGTGAAATCTGAAACAAATGTACCCAAAAGGAATCAAATGGGTGCATGAAAAACTTAAAACAACTACCACTAATTCATAGGGAGTTTATCTAATCATCAGTTGCAGTTGCAGCATTAACACACATGGACTGAACCCTTGGTCGAATGAAGACAGGAAGATAATCACAGTGGAAAAAGAATAAAGGATTATACAATTAATTACTTATGAAAATTCGATTGTAAAAACCACTCCAAGGTTCATAACTAACTAGTTGCAAACATGTAATGATAGTCTTATAACAAAAAATTTAAGATCTTTGTTCTTCCATGGCATAAAGCTATGCATCTTTGGAGAAACCACAGAAGTCTAGATTGTGATAACCTAAGAACACTGAATTAACAATTGGCACAAAAATATGTATTGCGGGCATATTCCCTTCGTTTTGAAATGCGCACAAAAGTCAAAATACTGTAACATCCATTGAAGGAAAGTATGTTCTATATCATGAGTTATTTCTAATAAGATCAATATCAATTGCAAAACTCTCCTAAAAAAATATGAATTGCAAAAACTTCTGTCTTGAAATGCAAATCTTCTTATCCAATGACAGGAATGTTTTCATCTTACAGAATGATAGCAAACAAACAATTCCATAACAAAATTGTTATGATACAAGTAAAACTTATTTTTCATATTGGGTGACAATTTTTTCTTAACAAAGCCTGTGAATTGTTAATGGAGATGACCAGCATGTTTCTTCAGAAAACACAAGGCCAGACAAATGATAGAAGGTGCAAGGCTGTCATGAAAAGGACAAAAAAGAAGACTCTACCTCCTTTCTCTTGTCACGCTTTCTTTTAACCTCATGAAAGGTGTCTGCAAAAGACAAAGCAAGAATGAATCACTGGTTGTACTTGATCAATTTAGCAGAGAATAGCCAAAAGATGTGCTAAGCAAACAAAACATATGAAAGTTGTGCATCTATGTATATTACGAGAGGCAAAGCATAATTAAGCCCTTTCGAGTTAAAGATGACTACTCAAAAAATAAAGTCAAATGAATCTAAACAAATAAACAAATACGAAAGTGGAACGGAGGATAAAAGGAGAACCAAGTATAAATTGCATGAGACAAATGAAAGGCAGTAGGAAGACTCCAAAGTCCAAACAAGGCAAATAGACACTTGGATGGATCTCAGAAGCTCACTGCCGTCTTGGCGTGCTACACCCAAAGAACAAAACAGAGTACGCATGTAACACACATGATTTTAAGATATCAAATACAAATATTCAGTGCATACAATGTCATAGTCACATGAGTTGTAACAAACTGTTGAGCTACAGATGAAAATTTTAAGTTTTAACTCACTGCGTATTTAAGCATATAAATGTGCTATAACTTTTTTAGAAAGAAAATGTACTATGACTACATTATATGCAGCCAACATCGAATTGCCTTGGTATTCTATAAGATGATAAAGAAACGGATCCGACATGACAGCAAGATACATGGTTTGAGTGAGCTCACTGAACTCTAAGAATCAGGTAACAGAGCAGAATAAATTAAACAACATATGAAAACTTTTACTTCGCACTAAACGCAATAAAGACACCATCTTTCTTCCAAAAACAAGTTATTGAACCGCAAATCGACCGAAAATTTCAACTTTACACCAGAACCCAAAACAAAATAAACGCATCAAACCGGTTTCACATCCCAAATAACCAAATCTCGCGCCAATAACCTGAAAACGGACAACGAAAGATTTTGCCGAAAGGCCAGGTGAACACAATCGGAAAGAAGCGCAGCTCCCGCATACCCACGACCAGTAACCAGCCGGAAAACACAAACTAATCGAGCGAGAGAAGGCAAACAAAGGATCATGGATTGGGAGAGCAGGGGGGGAGGCAAAGGAGATACCTTGGAGGAGGAGCTTCTGGGCGGTCTCGTTGGGATCCATGGCGCACTCCTTTAGCATTGCGTAAATCTCTTCATCGGAGTGGTTGCTAGCGATCTCCTTAAGGTTCTGGATCATCTTGCGCGTGCCGGCCGGGATCGGAACCCTATCAACGCCGCCGCCGCTGCTCATCTTTGCAGACGCAGAGAGAGAAGAGAGAAGAGGCGAAGCGAAGCGAAGCAAAGAGGGGAGAAAACTAAAAGAAGAAGAAGAAGAAGGAGAAGAAGGATGAAGAAAAAATAGAACACAGGAAACAAATGGGGGGTTTAAACTTTCATAGTAATATATACACAAGGGCGCAAAAAAGAGAAAAAAAAAAAGCTTGAGAATAATTCTAATAATTTCATATAAAAAATATATGTTTTTTTCAAAGGTTAAAATATATGTATTATTACAAAAATAATACCTTTCTCTTTTTTGAAGTCTTTCTTCTTCTCTCTTTTTCCTCCTCGCCTTATATTTATAAATTATTTTTAAAAAAAATTAATAAAAATTAATATTTTAATCATTATATTTTTCATTCATATTTCTTTTATCTTTTTCGCATTTATATATTTTTGGCAATTTTGCATTAAAGGAGATACCATGCATGCGTTAGAAAAAGGATAAAAATTATGAAAAAGTTGAAAGGCTATGTCACCACGTGTTAGGTAAACGTGGATGGCATGCTACACGTCTAATTATGTCAGAATAAAACGACGGTTACATAATGTCATTTTTACTTTTCATTTAATAACACTTTAGTGATTAACTTTTCATACAATGTATTTAAAGTTTAATATATTAATAAAGTTAGAAGATTTTATGCAAATAGAAATATTGAAAAGAATATAAGAAATTGAGCATACAATGAGTTATATATGTATCTACATTGTTGGGTGGAACAAGATATCAATCCTTCTTTGGATTTAACCAACTCAAATCATTGTGAAAATCCATCATTAGCCACATTTATAAGAGTAACATAAGAGCCAAATCAAAAGTAAAAAAGGGCAAAAATATCACCATTCATCTTTAGCAAGCTTTAAACAATGACAAATTAAACATTTTAATCAAATAAATTACTTAAATTTATTTTAATTACTATTTAAGTGATTGCGCCTACTAGCAATCATAACTTTCAATATGATATATCATTTAATATATCATATAGTTTTTTCATTCAATTATATGAGTTTTGTCATTCAATTATATGATATTAGATAGCATTGAGTTATGCATGCTTTTACTTTCTTGAATTTCTAAGCACTAGTACTAACATGTTACTAAAATATGGATATTTAAATATCTTTTCATTAATTATGTCAATTCACCATAAGATTTTTTCAAGTGTAAACATAACTTTGTTTCTATTTCATATTAATGTTGACTTTTTTTCATATGGAATGGACATGTTTGATGGCATGTTTATAATATAAGTTCTACTAAATCATAATTGAAACTAGTTACTTTCATTCTTAACCGAAGTCCATAGTGGTATTTACTTCTAAACTCTGAATTAATATTTTTTTCATCACTTTATGTACTATATTTGATTATTTCAAAGAGGCTCAATTTTTATCATAGAAAGTCATATATGATTTTAAGGGTTTGATGTGAGAATTGATAATAATAAATACTAATAACACTAATCACTAGGTAATGAAGTGTAAGTGTAAAAGACTAGCTATTTGATATAAGAGATGGCATTAAGATAGATCTAGGTGTATAAATTAATAGCAAAGTAAATGATAATATAATGTAAATTATTGATACAAAAATACTTAGGATATGGTAATGTGATAAAAAATATACTGACTTTGTCACAAGAATAATAAATTGATTTTTAACAACAAATCAAGGATTATTCGATGTATTGATCTCCTACTAAATTGCTTACACTCATACAAGAATAATAATCTAACAAAACCATATATTAATATGTATCTTTTATAATATTTTCACTCATATCATGGTAATGATCGATATATCACAAAACGAGCACTTCATCAAGATCACTCATGTAAGATGCCATATGTGAACATAAGAATCAAGACTCAATTCCATAAAAAATCATGAAATCAAAAGAAGCTACTCATATCAGAATAATAATTAATTAATATATGAAAAATATTAATAACAATATTAATAATCAGCTAAACTTCCATTGATTAAAAAAAGGTCCAACACTTTTGGCTTATCAATTAAAACAATTAACAGATTCTAGATAAATAAATAGAATTGAAACAAAATCATCCAAATTATAGAGATAAAAAAAATAACATCTCAACAATATGTAGAGTAGAAAGTACTCTCGAGAATCATTGATTAATCGTTGTTCGATGTCAGCTATGCAAAATTTTCTTATGACCATTCAAGATGCTCATGCCATCAACTTGTAGGCTCACATTGCATACTTCTACATATTTCAAGTTATAGAGACCTTCTATACACAGGGGGTCAAGGTCTTAAGGTTTACATGAAGTTTTAGAGTCTTTAGGAACTTTTTAATACCAAAACAAGAATATTTTTAATTTGAAATAAATCCAAAGTTCAAACCTATTAAACTCTTTGATTTCTCTTTTTTTCAATCAATCATTGTGATATATGGTAAGTACATGAGTGATTATGCAAGAAAAAGTTTTTCAAAAGATTTTCAACATTTTAATATAGGTGATTGTTATGACTCGTGAAATATGATCATGGGAGTCAGAATTAAATTCGAACTAGAAGTTGTTTTCACACTCATGACAAGGCAGACAATATCCAATGAATGAGAAAATTTAGGTTAAAATTGACAACCTAAGTGTGTCATGATTCATTACACGTATGTGACGACTTGAATCATGTTGAATATACTACCTCGGTCGTTACATTGTCATCATGATTCATTACTTCTTGATATTTGATGACAAAGAATTTCATGAATGTTTTCATATGTTGAAAAGTTTTTTTATTGGAACTCCTATGCAATATTGTGTTCCTTTTAACTCTCATTATGCATTTTTTTACTTTTAAATATAAAATACTTGCATTATTTCTTTTAGTCTCTTTTTACTGAAAAGCTAATGTAAAAACTTTCTTACTTACCCTAATTCTATATTTCGGGTTTGAGAAGAGATACCTTGTCTTGCAAAGTTTTTCGCTCTCGTGGGGGTACCTGAAAATGAATTGAGATACCAAATTGCAACTAGGGACACTTGAGTGTTAGAAAAGCAACACTATAAAACATGATAAAACAATATTTTTTCTCCCAGAAAGATTTCATTCAGGATCATTGGGAGAAGCTTCTATTTCTGAGTGGAGGATACAAGTAAGAAATTTGAGTAGAAGAATAAATCCTAGATTTTAAAAGAGGAGGATTCACACCATTTGAAAGAGGATGGCCTTCATTTTTTTAGAAGAAAGACCATTCGTTCTTGGGATGAGCTAGAAGCAAGATTGACAATTGTTGATGTGCTTTGAATTATGTACCATGTACCCAAAATTATGAAAGAAAAAAATGAAAAAAAAGGAAAAATGAGGATTTAGCGGAAGCGGAAGGCTTGGGCCTACTACTGATTCTCGTGGGGTGCGGGAGGCGAAGCCCCCTGCAGTATGGACCTTCATATTTGAGGGTTAAAGCTTTATTATCACGTACTCTCTTTTGCTCATAGTGAATTTCTTCTGGTGCTGACCTCCTTTGCTCGATGGTTGTTTTTCTCTTATTCACATTGATCAAAGAGAGTTTTACTATGTTAAATACTTGTATTCATCTTCTTCTTTATTTCTCTACTTTGTTACCTTGATTATTCATTGATTCTCGGTGTTCAATTCCCAAGCAATCGGTATCATAGTCGAATTTTTCCGCGAAGATGACTACAATGAAGTTTTGACATCAAGAAGTTCGATGGGAATACAAATTTTAGTTTATGGCAATTGTTGTCCTGGTTCAGAACAGGTTGAAGAATGCATTGTTGGATCAAAAATCTAACTCTATGGAGACGTCCACCTGAGAGGAACTTGATGAGAGAGTCATGTTTGCGATTCAGTTGTGCATGACGAACAATGTTCTTCAAGAAGTTCTCATAGAGAAGACGATGACTCGTCTCTGGATGAAGTTGAAAACTCTCTATTTGACAAATACCCTAGCGAATCGATAGTGGTTATACACTTTTCGTATGATTGAAGATACGTCGATCAAATCGCACATCAGTGTGTTTGTTGCCCTAATCAATGATTTGAAGAGTGTAGATGCCAAAGTTGATGATGAAGATCAGACATTATTACTTCTGTGTTCTCTGTCATCCTCATATAAGAGCTTTAAAGAAACTATGATCTACATTAGGGACAAATTGATTTTTGAAGATGTTAAAGGCAGACTTCTGATCAAAGAAAAATTGGATAATGAATTATGATCCAACAACAAATCTAATGATCAAGCCTTATGTCTGACCACAAGAGGTATACATCAAGCGAGAAATCAAATTCAAAATAAATCTAGATCCAAGTCGAAGAACAGAGATAAAGTATGCAATTATTATAAGAAGAAGGGTCATATTAAGGTAGAGTGTTACAAATTATAGAATATGAATAAAAGGATCAACGAGAGCAACGAAAAGGGAAATAAGAAGATTGATTGATGTTGCAAATGCCAGTGTAGCCAAGAGTGAAAATGAAGATGTTATGTTGGTATCGACATCGAACAAATCCAAATCATCAAGTGAATGGATTCTCGATACTGGATGCTCGTATCATGTGTCCCAATTGAAATTGATTCTTCACATATAAATCTGTTGAAGATGGAGTCATTCTTATGGGCAACAATACTGCCTGTAAAACTGTTAGTATTAGGTCTATCTAGATTAAGATGCATGATGAAATTGTTAGAATCTTATCTGCAGGCATGTTCCTGATATGAAGAAGAATCTCATCTTATAGGGCAGAGCAAACTCAGAACCGGGTCCGAGTATGAGCGGATCCGGTCCCGACTCGGATTATGTCGGGTCAAAAAAATTTCGACCCGGTACCAGACCCGGACTCGACCGGATCCGGTTCCGGGTCGGTCCCGGCCATCCGGAATGCGACCGGGTTTGCGGCCGGGAATCGATCGCGCCGTCGCGCGCGATTGGCGGCCACGATCCGACGCGGCCACCCGACGAGTCGATCCGCTGCCTGGCGAGCACCAGGCGGCCGGAGTAGAGAGGGAGTTAGGAGAAGGGGAGGGCCGCCGGAGTCGTCGATGCCGCCGTCGTCGTGAGAGAGAGGGAGAGGGCGCCGGAGTCATCGATGCCGCCACCACCGTCGTGAGAGAGAGGGAGAGGACGAGAGAGAGAGGGGGAGAGAGAGGGAGAGGGCGAGAGAGAGAGAGGTCGGAGAGAGATTGAAATGAGAGGATAGGGTAGAGAGTGGATTTATATAGTGGGTTTATATCGGGTTGGGTATCTGCATTGCAGATCCGGTCCTGACTCGATACCCGACGAGTTTTCCAGTCAAGAGACCCGGTCCCAGCCCGGATCTAATCCAAGCCGGGTTATTTTCCCGATTTTTCAGGTCGGGCCGGGCCGGGTCGATCGGGTCGACCCGGCCCTTGCTCAGCCCTATCTCATCTCATTCGGTGTATTAGACTCAAATGGTTGCAAAGTTGTTATTGTGTCGAATGGAATGAAGGTTTTTCGTGGTGCTCTTATACTGATGAAGGGCCTCAAAATCGATAGCTTGTATGTTCGATTGTGATAGGTTCAGCAGCAACCTCATCTATCTCAGAGGAAGATTGCACAAAGTTATGGCACATGCGTTTGGACCTTATGAGTGAGAAGGACAGGGTCTTCTTCCTGGTGCAAAAGTTGAAAAATTAGAGCTATGTAAGCATTATATCTTCGAGAATAGAAGAGAGTCACTTTTAGTTCAGCCATTAATAAGAAGGGAACCCTTGATTATATTCATTATTCATTAAGATTTAAATGGGGTCTTTCTTAGATTTCTTTAAAAGGGGAAACAAAAATTTACTAACATTTATTGATGACTTCTCTAGAAAAGTCTGGGTCTACTTTTTGAAGCATAAAGATGATGTATTTAAAACATTCAAGTCTTGGAAGACTTTGCTAGATAAGCAATTTGAAAAAGTTGTTAAGACGCTAGGACTGAAAATGAACTAAAATTCTGCAATTTTAAGTTGAATGAGTTTTGTGATAAAGAAGGTATCGTGAGACATCACATAGTTATGTCAAATGCAAGACTTGGCAATGAGTTTTGGATAGAGGCTATCAACCTGACATGTCACTTAGTGAATCAATCTCTTTAATGGTTTTTGGACTTGAAGATTCATGAAGAAGTGTGGTCAGGCAATCCTCCTAATTACTCACATTTGATAGTTTTCGGTTGTCCTGCATATGCACATGTTAATGATGAAAAGCTTGAATATAAAACTAGGACGTATATAGTTCTTGATTATAAATCTGGTGTTAAATGTTATAAATTATGGTGCTCTGAAATTAAGAAATTTATTATTAATAGAGATGTTACTTTTGATGAATTTGTAATGCTTCACTCGAGAAATGATTTGTTTGTCATTGACGATATAGAAAAACAAACAGCTTTGGAGAATGTGGAGTTGGAAGTTTTGAGTTTTTCCGATGAAAAGAATGATGGTCCAAATACTCCTAAAGTTCGCACATCAGCTCAGCCTCAGCAACAATACATTCTAGTTCGACACCTCAAAGTCTTGGATTTAAAGAACTCATGGCATATGCATTAAGTGTTGCTGAATATATTTAGTTTCCTGATCCTTCCTCTTATTTTGAAACTATTTGAAGTTCTGATTGTAATAAATAGTTAATAGCAATGCAGGAGATAGAATCTCTACAAAAGAATGGCACTTGAGAGCTTGTAAAACAATCAGTGAATAAGAAGATTGTTAGCTGCAAATGAGTGTTCAAGGAAAAAAAAAGAAGGAATCAATAATGAAGATACAAAGTACAAGCAAGATTGATGGTGAAAAGCTATAGTTAAGTGGAGGGTGCTAATTTTCATGATGTGTTCTCTCTTGTTATAAAACATACTTCTATTCATATTTTGTTTATTTTGCTTACTATTGTTGCTTTGCAGAATTTTCAATTGGAGTAGTCAGATGTTAAGATTACATTTTTACATGACGATCTAGAAGAGAATATATATATATATATGGAGTAGTGTAATGTCTTGTAGTTTTAAAAAAATAATAAATAAAAAAGGTGTAATACTTTTAAAATGAGGGAACATTTTGGCCTTTCTACGATTAGAAAAAAAAAGAAAAAGCCACCGTGGACAAAAAGAGGAGAGAGAAGATCACCTTCTTTTCCTCTCTCTCTCATTCTCATTCCCCCGACTCCTACAGTGCCTAGACGAGCCTTAGTCGCTGCCACTTTCGGTGGCTTGATCTCCGTCATCTGACCTCCATTTTTTACTGTGAGATACCGTTGGAAAGAGTACGACGAGACGAACATTTTGATATGGAGTAGGAGATGATCAATCCACTGCGCGAGATGCAACAAGTTTAGAACTTGAGGGAAGGGAGAAGTTCGTCGGCGATGATTTCAGTTTCGATTCGCGCCAATCTTTTTCTTGGTGAGTTGTGCATCATCCTCAGGTCGATTAGGTTCATTTTAAGGGATCGAAAATGTGCTTGTGCTCTCAATCTTCTAGATGGCCGAGATTGGGGCATTTTCGGTAACTTTTCAACGACATTTTTTATGAGTTCGACGAGAGGTTTTGGCCGAGTTCACTATGACGTTCTAGTAGGTGTACACATGAGAGAGAGACGTATTGGGTTGTTGTCCATAAAAAAATTAATCACAAATTACTTATAGGTTCATCGATTTTGGATTTTGATCGTCGGGCAATATTTTCGAGAACTCGTCCTCAACGTGTATTGGTAAGCGAATGAAAATGAACAGTAAGTTTGATTTCAGATATGAAACTGATTTTTAATTAATTTTATTATGTTACTAATGAAGAAGACGACATTGGGCGGGTGTAATCTCGATTTAGAGAGTTGGGAACTTCATTCATTGTGGTAAAAATATGATTGGTCACTCAAACTATTCATAAGACTTAATTTTATAAATTGATAAGAATTAGTTATAGTGTCTAATTCGAATTATTATATGCTTAATTTGGATATAATAGGTGGATGTCCGTTGAGGTTTGAGTAAGGAGCTATTAGTTGGCGATTTCTTTTTCCATATTGGTAAGCACTCTAAAAATATATAGTGATGATCAATTTATGAAAATTAGTTTATATGATAATTATAATTCATTAATTATGAACTTAGGTAAGAAAATTATAAATTTTACTTCTAGGCATCAAAATGTCATTAAATGACTATTATAAAATGATTAATGAACTAAAAGACAAATGGCACCTAGAAGTGATAAATGTCTTAGGTGATAAGCTCATATTTCTAAATAAGGTTTAAATGATGTAATAGGTATTTCTTTCTTTTGAGCGAATTCGGACAGAAGGTAATTGAGACTTGAGGAATCCACGATGAGAGAACTTACCTCAAATGATATTAATTACTTAATTCTTTAGAGTGGTGACATTGTCTCATTCGATGTGGGACGAATTTTTGAGATCATTTTTCTTCATGCATAATCATACTTATTTGCGTGCTTCATATATGAGCCATCATATGAACTATGATATTTTATTATGAATTTTGGAAGCCTATCGATTTTGATAAAAGTTTCTCTTGATCTCTTAAATAAAAGATTTAGTTTTGAAATGAAATATTTTAGTGTGATGACTACAAGCTCCAAACCTCCATCTTGAATATGCATCATGTGCACTTCATATAAAAACCCGCATAAGACGGAGTATTTTCACATCAGAGGATTGGCCAACTCCGGGTAGACCGATTGGAGTTTGGTTTGTTCTATATCGATATAGTGACATGAGAAGCAAGTTCAACACCCTATGTCAATATAGTGACACGAAGGGTGGAATTTGAATAACCATCCTGTGACGATATAGTGACATGAGGGATGGAACAAAAAAAGAAAAAAATAACAAATTCTGTGTCAATGGGATACGATGAGCGGTTCAACGTCTTGTGTTAGTGAGATACGAGGGACGAAATTAGAACAACCACCTTGTGTCAATGGGATACGAGGGGTGTGATTGAGTACTCTATTGAGGAGATTGGATATTCATATTTGATGATGATTCTCCAACTTTTATATATATATATATATATATATATATTATTTCACCATGCATGTGCACTCGTGATATTCATTTTGTATAATCATTATGTGAATGAATTCCTTTTGAAGAAGAAATGATTTTAAATATTTCTTGAAAATAAAGATATTGATTTTCACAATGATTTTAATACTTGAGGTAATCGTTTTAACTCACTGAGCTTAATCCATGCTCACCCCTTTTTCTTTTAATGCTTATAGAAAAGGAATACATATACTATATGTTTGATTATGGGTATTGATTCAAAAAGGGATAGTGTGTGAGATTCTGCGAGACGCGTATCTGACTCAATGTTCTTCTTTTGATACTTATCATTTTTTTAAAATGATTATTATGATTTTATTTATCTTGACACCGCATGATTTTGGGTTGTGGCCCATGATTTATTGTGAATATAAATTGATTGACGAGAGTTGAGACTTCATAATTTATGGATGAGATGATATGGGCGAGTCCCTATCATGAAATTGGATAAGGGCTTGGAACCCTTAATGGATTTTGGCAAGTATTTGATATGTTTTGTTTGTGTAATAGTTTTAAGGCGAAACTTATATGTTCATATAATTCGGAATTTTTTTGCTTGAGCCCCATATTATTTGGTAATTATAGTCTGTCAGTGATGTACATTAAAATTTTATAAATTGCTTGTGAAGTAAAGAAATATAGATAAATGTTGTATTTGACACATGAACAAATTTACGATACGTCATGTCAAAATTTCTAAAAATTTTCAGAGTTAGATTATTTTGAACGTTGGATTTTTCGTTAAATGTTTGAATTCGAATTTAAGTAAATGATTTTACGGTTTCACCCCTTATGACACCAAAACGAGTAGTTGGGCGTCACAAGCAGCTAGAGAGTTTTCATGTTGAAGGTAGAGAAGGTCAACTTTGCAATCTGATGAAGTTCTTGTATGAACTTAAACAATCTCCTCGATAGTGGTATAAAATGTTTGATTCATTAATGTTGAGCATTGATTTTGTCAGAAACAAGTATGATAGTTGTGTTTACTTGTATTAATTTGTTGATGGTTGATTCATCTATTTGTTGCTTTATGTTGATGATATGTTAATTGCAGCAAAAGATATATTTGAAATTAATATTTTGAAAAATAAGTTAAGTTCTAAATTTGAGATGAATGATCGCAGCAAAGAAGATTTGAGAATGGAAATTTCTAGAGATAGAAATGCATGAAGATTATTTCCGTCTCAATAGAAGCATATTGAGAAAGTCTTGGAATGTTTTGGAATGCAGAATGCTTAGTATACTGATTGCTGCATATTTTAAACTCTCAGCTTCATGTTCACCATGATCTGATGAAGACAAAAAGTATATGTCAAAAGTTTCTTATTGTAGTGCAATTGATAGCATTATATATGCAATGATTTACACTCGTCCAAATATATCTCATGCTATCAGTGTTGTTAGTAGATATGTATCTAATTTAGGAAAGAAATACTGGAAAGTTGTTAAGTGAATACTGTGGTATTTAAGATGTACTTCTAATGTATGCTTGAAATTTGGTGAAAATTCAGTTGGATTAGTTGGCTATGTCGATTCAAATTTTGCAAGAGATCTCGAAAATAGAAGGTCCCTAACTTATTATGTCTTTACTATTAAAACTGATTGTGTTATGAGTTGAAAAGCTATTTTGCACAATACAGTAATATTATCCATCACTGAAGTTGAATACATAGTCATCACTAAAGTTGTAAAGGAAGCTATTTGGTTGAGCGGATTAGTTAGGGAGCTCACTATGAAGGAGGAAGTTATTGTTATAAATTGTAATAGTCAGAGTGCAATACATCTTATAAAAGATCAAATGCATCATGAAAAAATAAAGCATATTGATGTGAGATATTATTTTGTTCATGATATTGTGGAAAAGCGAGATGTTCAAGTTAAGATTATCACTCATGACAATCCAATTGATATGATGACAAAGAGCTTACATATTCTTAAGTTCAAATATTGTTTAGATTTGACAAACATTCTGTAAAGATCAAGCTAGGTCCATGTGGGTCATTGGGCAAAGGAGAGTATGTTGAGCATTTAGTTTTTTGAGATTTTTGTAAAATTCAAGTCAATGTGAAGATTTATTGATGTGCCTTGAATCATGTACCATGTACCCAAAATTAGGAAAGAAAAAAATGAAAAAAATAAAAAATGAGGATATGTGATGAAAGTGGAGGCCCAAGCTTGTAGCCCGTCATTGATTCTCATGGGAGTACAGGGGGCGTCGTCCCCCCGTGATATGGACCTTTATATGTGAGGGTTAGAGTTTTATCATCATGTACTCTCTTTTACTCATAGTGAGTTTCTTCTAACGACGACCTCCTTTGTTTGTGGATGTTTATCTCTTGTTCACATTAATCAAGAGGGTTTTATCATGTTAAATCACTATGTTCATTTTCTCCACTATTTCTCTACTTCGTCGCTTTAATTATTAATCAATCATCGGTGTTCTATTCCCAACAATGAGTTGTATTTTATCAATTTTATTTCTACATTTTATATTCTAGTTAGTTTTGAATGTTTAATTTCGTTTAGTTCTTTATGATTTATAACTAATGTAGTTGTTGGGATTGCGAACTACTTTTGTATATTAAGTTGTTGTAATTCCTATTTTGCACTTTTAATTTTTAAAGACTATATGTGCCTATATGAATATGTATTATGAACATTTGTATTCTTAGATGTTCAAGTGTTTGATAATCTTTGGCATTGAACATTTCATTTTTTTCTTGCAATACTCTTTAAAGAGTGTAAGTGTGGTTCTCAATCTTGTAAGGAGCCAAAAGATTAGAAGAGCCACAAAGAACAAATATGTTCTTGTTTTTATCTATCGATGAGTGTTATTAGTTGAAAGGTTATTTCTTAATTGTTGATTGTGTGCCAATGAATAGAACAAGTTTAGGGAGGATCCTTAGTGCATCGAGCGAAGCTTATGGATCTTCGATTGCTTTTAATTAGAACCTTAATTCCTAATTAACAAGAGTACAAGGAATTTAAATAGATTGGAGTTGCTATATTTACAATGATATTGAAGAAATTGAAGTCTCGTTCATTTTCTTTCATTAGAGTCTCAAGTTTCAAGCCATGAGAGTGAGAAGAAATTGAAGGAGTTTATCTTACAAGAGTATATTTGCCTATATTCTTATTTCTTTTAGCCAAGTTCAATTATATTAATTGATGAATGACATGGTTCCTTTCTAAAGTAGCTCTAAATAATAGCCACATTCTCTATTGGATTATCCTTATCTCTTTTTACTTTAACTTTTTTTTCTATGTTTTGTAGTTTCTTTGAATAAAAAAGAAAAGCACAAAAATATTTCTCTTTATGTTTCTAAATGTCAGTTTATTTTTTCATTAACTGTTGGATTTATAACATATATAAATCACAAAAGTTGCGGAATACCTCTTGCAGTGGAAGAGAATCGTCGAGGTTTTTTCACGAACACTAGATGGATGCACTTGTACCTCAAGATCAGAAAATAAATCTCGAGGGAACATAACTCTTTGCCACAGCACCTCTAGATGAACCTACACAAAAGCATATCTTGAACCTTTGGTAAGGCGAGGGAGACTTGTGGGAGAAGGCATATTACTCGTGTCATTAATGTTGATTGTGCATCACACGATATGCGTGATTAGGCATATCACGTACCATTAATTCTGATTGCGCATCATGCGATGAAGCAGCCACCTGCTGCCCCAGTGGGCCTGCACATGGCACCAATGTCCAAACGTGGGCTTTTTCCAACATTAATACTTGAACCTCATTTTTTATAATTTCATTTTGCTCACTTGAAGTTTATCAGGTTTAGCAATCAAAACATTTTTTTGTGGTTTGATCTTAAATGTACTATAAGGAATGTTGTATTCTTTGAGTAAAGTTGTATAATTGGACTATAAATTTTAAAACTTGTCTAAGAAAAGTTCAAGTGAAGGTACATGTCCATTTTTTTTTTTTTTTTTGAAATAGGGGTACTGAATCATTTTCACACATTCTCATTTGAACAAAGTTTTTATCTGAATTTGAACTGAGTCCACATTGACTTGAAAATGTTATTGAGAGTTCAGATCCAATGTTTTTAATTATTCTAAAAAAATCTAAATTCTATTCTCTAATTTCAAGACCTACTACATAACATACAACTCTCAAGTTCTATTATAATTTGCATCAATATTCAATTATAAACTTTTTTTGTAGTAATAAATTTACGAGAAACTCATTTTAAAAAAGTGTTTATGATTATAATTGATTTATGAATCAATGACTTGTTCACATATGTGGATTTATTTTGGGTTCACATATTTCTTAAATCCTTTAATACAATACAGCTAGGATCTTATGTTTATTTTTTGTATTATGATTTTAAATCAAAATAAATTAGTGTTATTATTAATTTAAATATTAAATTACAGCATAAATGCATAATGTCTTCTCCAATATTTTGATCAATCCATTGATGACTTTGACTATGATGATAATTAATCTGATCATTATCTAATTGATCAGATTAGAAAAAAAACTATAATAAGGAAACTCATAAGTAAACATTAGACAAAAACTAATCTATCTTATGAAATTATAATAAAAAAATGGAAATTAAGAATTCTAATCAAATTCAAATAACATAAAATAATTATTTATGAAATTTATTGATAAATCAGAAACTAAGAATCCTAATCAAACTCAAATAAGAGAAAAATATACATATCAACTAAATAACAATAACTATTATTATAATTTATAATTTTAGTAAATTAAAAATCATAATTGTAATCAAACTCAAATAGATTAGGATACGAAACAAATTATATTTATCTTATTAATTTTTAGTCCTATATTCTGTTACTTTATTTAACAAACTTTGTAATTTAAATTTTTAAAATTAATTAAATCCTATTGTTTGACACATGTCATTGTAATTTGGATTAGAATTAGAAAATAACATGACACACAAAGTCTAAAATAATATATTAAACATAGATATTTCTTGCTAACAAATATTTTACTATAAGATAGTTTTATTTTTTAATATAATACGAAAACAACAACAAAATGCATTCTATTATATTTTATATTCTGAATATTAACCGCAATTTGAATTATCTTCATTCTACCTCCTTAATTGGCATTGCACACTTCTCTCTTGTATCATATATTATTAATATTTTGTATATGTTGTTACCTTATATAACAAATTTGTAGGAATAGTTTTATCATTTAAATTTAACAAAATATATGCTCATAAATTGAAATTCCCTTTATTTTTATTATTTTATATAACGAACTATTATAAGATAATTTTTATTTCATAAAAAAATTAAATTAGATTTAGTATATATATTAACTTATATAAAAATTTGACATGTGTCGTCCTCTTATGATGCCACATGTTTTTACATCTCCGTGTCTATATATATATATATATAAACAAGTAAACAAAAAAAATCCTATCAAAATATTGACATCATACTAATATGCATAAAATAATAATATAAATATTATGCATTTCACATCATGAGAGTGGGCATGGATAAACAATTTGCTTAGTTCATGCATTACTTTGCTGTGTTTTTAAAAAGAAAGTAAAAAACACTCATTCAAGCATCACATCATGCGACCACAAACTAGAAAGAGTAATCACACCCCTAAAATAATCAATCAAAACAGCAACATACCCAATAGAGAATTATGCATAGACAGAAATGTACATCACTTCAATAATAATGATAATAAAAACAGCAGCTACACATGCACAGCACAACAATAGTTTTCAGGACACGCCAAGACCGTTCAGAAGTTAACTTAAACTAGTAAGGACAATATATACTTGATTCATCTATTTTAGAAAAATTAAAAAAAAAAACTATTTTGGAAAAAGTGCTAACATTAACAGAATTAAAATCAGAACATTAAATACTATAGATCTGTACATATAAACATACAGCAACCCTATTAAAATCGGACCAATCGATTCAATCATGAATCGACACCGGATCCAGTCCAATTTCACTTCAAAATCAGTGTGAACGTCGAACCAGCAAAAATCCGATTGAACTAAAAAAACCGGCCAATTGGTGAACAAGTCGAAAATCAGGTCAACGTCCATTTGAGAAAAAAAGACAAGTTAAAATAGAAAGTATGTTGAATATCATGGAAAGAAAAAGAATTAAAGAAGACATGAATCAAGGGATACACTAAGCAAAACTAAATGAAGGAATATAATTAATAGGTAGAAGAAAACAAATTTGGAAGTGAGAAAACAAAGAAGGCATGAATTACGGGTATATGCAAAAATAAACATAGGAAGACAATTAATAGGTAGAAAGAAAATAAATTTGAATGTGAAAATTTTTAAGCATATGAAAATATTTAATAACAATAAAATAGTTGAGCAAGCATTATTTTTTTAATATAATAAATAAAATAGAAAAATAAAAAAAATCAACTATAATTTTGAAAAAAAAAGGGAAAAGAAGAAATAATGGGAAAACTGGAAATAAAGTTGACCAAGAAATGACATGGTGGGATTTGGAAGGAAATTTGAAGGATTAATCCCCATGATTAGAAATTAGTATCCCCATAATATTCCCGGTAATGTCGCTCGAAAATTAAAAGCTATGATTTTTGGAATCCTGGCATTCATATCCCTGTGGCAGTTTTATTACTATTTTTTTTATTTTAGTTTATTTTTTTATATGGTTGTTACTATGTATGGTCAATTTAATTAGGCAGTTAATTAACTTGAAAACAAAATGGTTAACTTGCAAAGTCTCTGGAACACTAAGAATGGAATATGAAGAATTAGCTGGCCAGCTTTCGGCTGCTAGTACGTATCCTAAAATAGCAAACGCTTCTTAATTTAGTCCACACGCTGCGGAAGGAGAAGGCAAGGCACATGCATGAGTTATATATGTAGCTCTCTCTCCGGTGGTGCATGTCAATTGTAGACGTGTCCCAGGGTTCAGGCGCGGTGAGGACGGAGAGAGAAGGAAGGCCAAAGGAAGTCGCTTCTTTTGCAGGAGGGAGAGAGGTCACGGCTTCTTCATGGGTTCTTTTCAGCAGCAGTACCACGGCGACCCAGGTCTGTCGGCTGCAGTGGAGGAGGATGTGGACGACTGCCCCATCGAGGAAGTGCGGCTGACGGTTTCGACCAAGGACGACCCGACCCTGCCATGCCTGACCTTCCGGACGTGGTCGCTGGGCATCGTCTCCTGCGTGCTGCTCTCCTTCGCCAACCAGTTCTTCGGGTACCGGCAGAACCAGTTGTCCATCGGCTCCGTCTGCGTGCAGATCCTGGCGCTCCCCGTCGGGAAGTTCATGGCGGCCACCCTCCCCTCCAGGCCCATCCGGGTCCCCCTCACCCCCTGGAGCTTCTCCCTGAACCCCGGGCCCTTCAACCTCAAGGAGCACGTCCTCATCACCATATTCGCCAACGCCGGCGCCGGAGGAGTCTACGGCCTCAACATCGTCACCATCGTTAAGGCGTTCTACCGACGGAGCATCAACTTCATGGCGGCTTTCTTGCTGTGCCACACGACTCAGGTGTTGTTTCATGCCAGTCCATGCAAAAAGAATTAGGGGAATATTCATATGAATGCAAGCATGCATCTACATGACAAATTAACTTGATAGAATTATTTGATACCAATTTGTCTTGTCAAATTCTACGTCCGTAGTTGCTGGGATATGGATGGGCAGGACTGTTCAGGACGTACCTAGTGGACTCGCCTTACATGTGGTGGCCTTCGACCCTTGTGCAAGTCTCTCTCTTCGGGTAAATGTATATGTATTATTATTATATAAGATATATATAGTTGCTGAGTCGCAAAATTATTATATATATGATCGCGTATAAAAATTGTGCATGCATGCATGCAGGGCTCTGCACGAGGAGGAAAAGAGGTCCAAGGGATCAATGTCGAGGTTTCAGTTCTTCATCGTGTGCCTGATGTGCAGCTTCGCCTACTTCGTCATCCCAAACTTCTTCTTCCCATCCATCACCGCGCTCTCCGTGGCCTGCTGGATATGGAAGAGCTCCATCACCGCGCAGCAGATCGGGTCGGGACTCAGAGGCCTCGGCGTCGGCTCGATCGGCATCGACTGGTCGACGGTCTCCGGATTCCTCGGGAGCCCGCTAGCGACGCCTGCGTTCGCCATCGTCAACATCATGATCGGCTTCATTCTGTTCGCCTACGTGCTGGTGCCCATCAGCTACTGGACCAACATATTCAACGCCAAGATCTTCCCCATCTTCTCCTCCCACGTCTTCGACTCCACCGGCAAGACTTACGACATCAAACGCATCCTCGACGACAAGACCTTCTCTCTAAACATCAAAGAATACGACTCTTACAGCAAGATCCATCTCAGCATCCTCTTCACCTACTCCTATGGATTCGGATTCGCCACTCTCACAGCCACCATCGCCCACGTCGCCCTCTTCCACGGAGGGTACACATATGATCAATAGCTACAAACTTTTAATCTTCTAGTTTGGTGTCTATATATCAACTCATTTTTTTTGTTTCCATTCTACTATCAGCACGATTCTGCAACTATGGCGGCAAACTGCGTCGACGACGCGCGAGAAACTCGGAGACGTTCACACGAGGATTATGCAGAGGAACTACAAAGCCGTGCCGCAGTGGTGGTTCTACCTCCTCCTCGTCATTGTCTTGGGGCTCTCGTTCCTCACCTGTGAAGGATTCGGCGGGCAGCTGCAGCTTCCCTACTGGGGGATCTTGCTTGCATGCGCCATGGCCTTCTTTTTTACACTGCCAATTGGAGTCATCACAGCAACCACGAATCAGGTCATTTACAGATCAGCGGAATTAACAGCGATTCGTACAATCGTACCTTTCTAGATATATATCTCTATATATAAACATGCATTTAATGCACTGGTCCCTTTGTGCAGACTCCTGGTCTAAATATTATCACGGAGATGGTGATAGGATTCCTGTACCCGGGGAAGCCTCTGGCCAATGTGGTGTTCAAGACCTACGGCTATATTAGCATGGCCCAGGCCGTCACCTTCCTTTCTGATTTCAAGCTGGGGCACTATATGAAGATCCCTCCAAGGTCCATGTTTGTTGCACAGGTAATTAACTCGATCGTTGTCTGATTCACAAATTTAAACGCAAGTTTCATGTTTATATATATTGACAATGCAAACTTAATTGCAGTTGGTTGGGACGCTGGTGGCGAACACTGTGTACTTTGGGACGGGGTGGTGGCTCCTCACGTCGGTGACCGGCATATGCGACGTGGAAAACCTGCCGCCGGGGAGCCCCTGGACGTGCCCCGGCGACGAGGTCTTCTACAACGCGTCCATCATCTGGGGCGTCGTCGGGCCGCTGCGAATGTTCGGCAGGCTCGGCAACTACGAGGTCCTCAACTACTTCTTCCTCTTCGGGCTGCTCGCGCCCGTGCCGGTGTGGCTGTGCGCCCGAGCTTTCCCGGAGAAGAAGTGGATCAAGTACATCAACTTCCCGGTCCTCCTGGGGGCGACGGCCAGCATGCCGCCGGCGAAGGCCGTCAACTACACGTCATGGATCATCGTGGGCTTGATCTTTAACGTGTGGGTGTACAGGAGGTACAAGGGGTGGTGGGCGAAACACAACTACGTGCTGTCTGCCGGCCTGGACGCCGGAACTGCCTTCATGGCCATTCTCGCCTTCTTCACTCTGGGCAACTACAACATCTACTCCGTCACCTGGTGGGGAGGCGACCCGGATGACCACTGCCCGCTAGCTATCTGCCCGACGGCTCCCGGAGGGTACCTTCCCCCCGGATGTCCTGCGGTCAATTGAACGCCGGCGGCCGTGCATGTGCATTAGTACATGGCATCTGTGAACTAATTCTATCTTGTAATTTGCTCGAGTGTGCAGAACCTGGATCAGTACTCTTTGTGTGATAACATGACTCTCCCAAATTCTCAACTGAAATTTGATTTCTTATCTGATATATATTTTTTAACGATTGATAAGACCAGGTAACGATTTTTTTTTTAAAAAACTCTACTGCCATTAATCCCTTGTAGCATGAATCTCGGGATATTAATCCATTATAGGGGGTGTTATGACATTTAAAAGCCTGATTTCCTGGCATTAATTCATTTCCTTTTTCCCTTCCACCGTTCTTCCCTTATGAGTCGATCC
The DNA here is from genome assembly GCA_030549335.1 of Pontederia crassipes. NCBI lineage: Eukaryota > Viridiplantae > Streptophyta > Magnoliopsida > Commelinales > Pontederiaceae > Pontederia > Pontederia crassipes. The sequence goes on along the minus strand of CM060188.1, from coordinate 74,516,008 downwards.
CTGCTTTTCATTTTCCCTGCACACGCTTCTTCAGAAGCAAATCGAAGCTGACTTCTTATGGGGTTATGATTGGACTAGTTGGACCGAATTCGATCAGAAAATCAAATTCTATTAAAATAATATTATTTATAATCATTATAAGGATATAATATAAGTGATATGATATAGTATATGAATATTATACTAATAATTTATTAATAAAATTAAAAATTAATATAACATATTTTTTATTTATTAAAAATTTTAATAATGATTAACATATAAATAAATAATTATTAATTTAATATTTATTATTTATTGACGATAGATGCTATATTAATAAATTTGATCTTAAGTTATTCTTATTTTTTTAACACTTTCCTTTTTATTTCCTTTATTTATGCTCTTTAATAACTTTCCATTTTAATGTTATTCAATTTTAAATACTTACTTTTTTATTTTAATTCTTATTTAATTTTATACATGTCATATTTCCTCCTTTTTTTATCTTTCTTATATTATTTTCCTTTTTACCTTTTTTAACTTTCCTATTTTAACTATTTTTTAAATATTAGTTTTCAAAATTCAACTTGAATCGAGTTTAACCGATTTTTCTCGGTTCAATATCAAAATTAGTTTTGTTATCAAATCAAATCGGATTTCCCTGTGCGCTGAGGCCAGGAGCAGGGACAGCGTAAAATATCTTTTCATGAGAACGAAAAAATAAGGAAATATTTCTATATTGACATATCAGTTGGAAAAATCATAGGCAAATTCCTGCTGATCAGAATGTGGAGAAGAGAGATCAGTTCGAATCATGCATGCTCATTCGTTTAGAAACACGATTCATGATAGAGATCCCGAATCCACACACCTTTTTGCCTACGCTGCTGTCGGGAAGTCGTTCGCGGTTTGTCCGTGTCCTACTCTGCTCCCTAGGTCGCCGAAAATAGTCGTCGACATCCGTTCTCGCTCGATGATGTCCACTCGCCGAAGAAGAAGAGTTGAGGAGCGAGTTTAGAGCGAATCAAACATAGGGAAGCAGGGGAAAGAGAGAGGAGGAAGGTCACCGGCGCCGTTCGCTCGCCCTCTACTGTCCGCGCACCGGAGAAGAAAACAAGAATGGTGAAATGAAGCTCGAGTCAGAAAAAATGAAAGAGCAGAGGGGAAAAAGGAAAGGGATCGGGCGCCTCTTATAGAGAAGTGGAGGAGGTCGACCGTTGCTCCTCCCACAACAATCCGGCGGCCGGATTTCGTCTGCCAAGTGGCCGTCATGGGGTTGGGCGGCAGACTCGGCCATTGGCTCGACTGGCAAGGGAGAGAAACAGAGAGAGAGAGTCATGGAGAGAGTGTGAGTAGGGAGAAAGAGAGACAAGGGAAAAGGACAATAACGAAGGATAATTAGAAGATGGCCAACAGGAAAAAGACAAGAAGAAAGTTTGGAAGAGAGGATTTTGTCTCACGTTTTCATCATTTGTCATCATCTCTCCCCTTTTTTTCTTTTTTTCTTTTTTTTTTGATGATGAAGACCGTGTTGTTACATTATAATACCCATAAAAAAGGATTCATCCCCGAATCCGGTAAGGTATGGGGCTTACCAAATAGGTGCGAAAACTCTTTGCGCATCTCGGACTCAAGTTCCCACGTCACTTCTCTCCCGTGATGATACTTCCATGCGACTTTAACCAATGGTACCTCTTTGTCCTTCCGATATTGGATCTTACGCTCCATGATCTTGGTTGGGTACTCGGCGTAAGTCAGATCTTCCTTCAGGTTTGGCTCTTCGATCCTTGAGACGTTGGTGTCGTCGTGCTTGTACTTCCGGAGCATGGACACGTGGAACACGTTATGAACTCTTCCATAAGAGGGTGGTAGAACCAACCTGCAAGCTGCATCGCCAACCAAATCGAGTACCTTAAAAGGACCAACAAAGCAAGGGTTGAGCTTCCCTCATTTGCTGAATTGCATTACGCCCTTCATCGGAGACATCTTCAGCAGGACTTGGTCTCCGACTCTAAAAATCTGCTCTTTCCGCTTCCTGTCAGCGTAGCTCTTTTGTCATGATTGTGCCGCTTTAATTCTCTTTCGTATAACATCCATTGCGTCTGCATACTCCTGAGCTCGGATCGCTAGTTCCTCGCTCATGACTATCCTCTCGCCGACTTCGCTTTCCAGTGAGCGGGCGATCGGCAAGGTCTCCCGTACATCGCCTCAAAAGGCGCCATGCCTATGCTGGAGTGAAAATTATTATTGTACGAGAACTCAATCAGTGGAAGATGCATGTCCCAGCTGCCGTGTCAATCCAACGCACAGGCTCGGAGCATGTCCTCTAATGTCCGAATCGTCCTCTCCGACTGTCCGTCCGTCTGAGGGTGAAAAGTTGTACTATAACTCAATCTGGTGCCAAAAGCCTTCTAAAAACTCTTCTAGAATCTCGATGTAAACCGAGGATCACGATCGGATACAATCGAGACCAGAATATCATGCAGTCAGATGATCTCTCGTACATATATCTCGAGTAAACTCTCCACAGACTATTTCCACTTGATCAGAATGAAGTGGGTTGCCTTCGTCAATTTGTCGACCACCACCCAAATGGCATCATGACATTTCTGTGTCTTGGGCAATCATGATATGAAATCCATGGTGATGTTCTCCCACTTCCATTCCGGTACTCCTAGCGACTTTATGAGTCCATAAGGTCGCTAGTGCTCGACCTTTACCTGCTGGCACACTAGGCATCTGGACACGTAGTCAGCTATCTCCCTCTTCATGTCATTCCATCAAAAATTGTACTTGATGTCCTTGTACATCTTCATACTACCTGAGTGGATGGCGAACTCAGACTTGTGTCCCTCGTCGAGCACCTCTCGCTGGACCACAGAATCACTCAAAACCCAGAGGCGGTTCCGATATCTGATTCCTTCATCGTTGTCGATCTTAAAGTCTTCTGGCTCATTCTGACTCCTCTTGATCATTTTCGTGTACTCTTCATTTGCCATCTGTGCCGTCATAATCCTGCTAATGAGACTCAGTTGTAATTGATGCATCATCAGAATTGCTTTGTGCCCTGTAGCTCGAGGGTTCCACTGGTTTAATTCCTCGATCATCTCATATCTGCGTAACTTGAGGAATGCCAGTGAAGCCTCCCATTGTCGACTAAGAGCGTCGACTACCGAGTTTGTCTTATTGGGATGATAGTTAATTGCAAACTCGTAATCCTTGAGGAACTCCATCCATCTTCGATGTCGCATGTTGAGTTCCTTCTGTATGAAGACATATTTCAGGCTCTTGTGATCAGTGAACACCTGAAACTCTTCACCGTATAGGTAGTGCCTCCAAATCTTAAGTGTGAACACAATCGTTGCCAGCTCCAAGTCATGTGTCGGATAATTCACTTCATGCTTCTTCAACTGCCTAAAGTCATATGTGACTACCTTTCCGTGCTGCATTAGGACACATCCAAGGCCAGTGCCGCAAGCATCAATGTAAATAGTATATCCTCCGCTCCCCGATGACAAGGTGAGAATCAGAACGGTGGTTAACCGATTCTTCAATCCTGAAAACTATTCTCGCATCTCTCTGTCCATACAAACTTTTCATTCTTCTTTGTCGGGTGAGTGAGTGGAGCTGCTACCCTCGGATAAAACATCGGTAATAGCCCGCTAACTTGAGGAAGCTACGAATCTCCGTTGCATTCTTAGGCCTGACCCAGTTGGACACTGCCTCGACCTTCGCTGGGTCCATCCAGAATTCGCACTTGAAAAAACTTTGCATAGAGGTGGCGCTGACACAAAATTTCTAAGACAATCCATAGGTGTTCCCGGTGCTGCTCTGGGCTGGAGGAGTAAATCAGAATGTCGTCTACAAAGATGATCACAAACTGATCTAGATGCTGCTTGAATACCATGTTCATCAGATCCATGAACGCTGTTGGGGCATTCGTCAGTCCGAAAGGCATGACCGTGAACTCATAGTGACCATACCGCGATCCAAAAGTAATCTTCGGCACATCCTCTTAGGCTATCCTCAACTGATGATAACCGCTCCTCAGATCTATCTTCAAAAATACTGAAGCCCTGGACAGTTGGTCAAACAAGTCGTCGATGCTAGGCATTGGGTACTTATTCTTGATCGTGATCTTATTCAACATCCGGTAGTCGATGTAGAGGCGTAGTGATCCGTCCTTCTTCTTCACAAACAGAACCGGAGCACCCCAAGAGGAGACGCTAGGCCGGATGAATCCCTTGTCGAGTAACTCCTAAATCTGTTTTTTTAGCTCTAGCATTTTCGCCGGGGCCATACGATAGGGTGCCTTGGAGATCGGTGCTGTCCCTGGTGCTAACTCAATCCTGAACTCGATCTCCCTCTTCGGCGGTAGTCCGGAGATGTCATCCGGGAAGATGTCCGAAAAATCTCGTACCACATCTATTTGCTGTAGAGCTGGGGTAGGAGCATCGGCTACCGTCACATTAGCCAGGTATCTTCTACAACCTTTCTGCAATAGCTTATGTGCTTTTATGGCTGACAATATAATCCCACTGTCTGACTTCGATGTGCCTCTGATCATCGTCTTTTTTCCTTCTTTGGCGTCGATGATAACCTTCTTCTGTTTACATATTACTGACGCATCATGGTATGATAATCAATTCATACTTAAGATGACATCATAGTCCACCATGAGAATTACAATTAAATCAGCAGAAAATATCCTTCCCATTCACTACAACTGGTACCTCAAGGAGGTACTTTGTTGTGCGGAGGGTCCCTATTGGTGTCTTTACATTCTCCATCCCTTTTATAGGTACAGAAAGGGTGGAAGCACATGCCTCAGAGATAAATGAGTGTGAAGCATCCAAATCAAATAGCACTAACATAGGTAAGCCTGTGATAGAAAGAGTATCTCGGATAACCTCGTTATCCTATGGCGTCATATCTGCTTGGACGTTGTAGAGACGTCCTGGTACTCCTCCTGGGCCTCGTTGGTTCTTGATCGGGCAATCTCGAATGTAATGTCTGACTTTTCCGCATCCTATGCAGGCATCATTCTTCTGGAAACACTCCCTCGAATGACTCCTGCCACAAAAAACGCACTCATGCCTGACGTGCTGGGGGGTGCCGACAGCTGTAGGAGAGGTGGATGTGCCGGTGCTTGCCTTTGGGGCTGATGCTACATTCATGCTCACTATCGGTTAGCATCATATCTATCATATCACTATGCCACAGTGTTAATTTACCTGAGGCGGACGACGTGCTGGTTGGCGGGGAGCCTTATGGCGTGGCCATTGATAGGGCTGGTGACGACGATCCTGGCGTGTGTCCCATCTCGGCTTAGCCGACTCTGCAGCTCGGGTCGGCTCCTTCTTTAGTTCGTTACGTCGCATCTGGATCTCGCGCTCAATCATGTACGCCATTTGAACGGCTCCATATACGTCGATCTCCGCGTCGTAAGTCGCTCTCTCGCGAATGGTGTGGTGGAGTCCGTCTATAAATTGTCCAGCGCGGTCCGCTTCATCCATCTTGTCTTTTCTATAGCGCGCCAATTGGATGAAACGTGCATGGTACTCTGCCACCGTCATATTACCTTGGCGCAATTCTTTGAACTCCTTAAACTTCTCCTTTTTGCGATAAGCTGGAGCGTACTGTGATTCAAATAGCTCCTTGAAGCTTTCCCAAGAAATAGTCTCCTAACTCGGGAATCTCGTGGCACGCGCCATCTCCCACCAATCGTTGGTCCGACCAGTGAGCATATGGACTGCGTAGTGAACCTTACTATCTTTGCCGCATCTTCCGGTGAAAAATAAGTTCTCCATCCGAGTAAGCCATTGAACGGCTTCCTCGTAATTCACTGCCCCTCGGAAGTATGGCGGGTGTAGTTTTAGGAACTCCTGAATCGTATCCTCCCAATGAAGAGCCATCATTAGTGCTAGGGGAGGGTACGGTGCTAGGTACATTAGTGCTGAATACATGAGCTGCTGGGATGGTAGCGGAAGCTCATTTGGCTGTACAAGAGGTAGCGCCTGCTGTAAATCATTCCCGACTTAACTCTCAGGGACGGAGTCAGGTCCGTGTCCGGGGTGGTCGTCGCACGATCACCACCCCGTCCACGCCCACGGCTTCTGCCTCGTCAGGCCGTGAAGCGTGTCGTAGGAGCCATATATAATATCAAAATAATTCATTTCAATAAAACAATCATACTTTTGAAACATGAATATCATACTTACCGGGGGTGGCGTAGCGTGGCGGCGGATCGGGGGTTTGCATATGGACCATGCCTAGACCTTAACTTCTATACTAGAACATCAAGAGAGTCCTAACGTTAAGCTCTGATACCATGAAATATGTAGCGCCCCGAGGGACTCGGCCCCGCCACGCGACACGACTTCCTCCCTCGGGAGCGCCAATAGTACCTTCTTCTTTATTTCTACTTTGACCTTTTTGACTATTTCATTGATCGGACGGTCAACACAAAGGAGAATGTGAAGCGGAAGACTAAACGGATATAATAATACAGTGGAAGACTTAATTAGTATAGTGGAAGACTTAAAGAGATAGAATAATACAGCAGAAGACTAAATGACAAGAAGAATACGACAATATAAAGGAAAATGCGAAAGCTTAATATATCAAAGCCAACAATGCAAGAGCCACATACGTCCAAAAAGTGACCAAAATATATCTAAAAAAGGTGTCTTAGTATGAGGAAATAATCTCATTACTAAGTACGGTGCGGGAAGCAAAAAGGTGTACTCGTCCGCCCAAAAAGATAATGGCTCATGGATGCAAGACTAGTCTAGATAAAGTAACGACTCCGGTCCATAAGGACATAGTAGGTTCCATCACCATACACAACCCAACACATACAATGATAATACAAATAACTACTACTCCTCTCCATAAGAACCATATGCAGTAGTACGCCACCCCACCAAGACCTCTGTACACGTAGCACCACCTACCGGATGACCATTATGTGCCTGTGGGGATCACACAGGGGAGCAAGCTCAACCGTTAGCATAAAACTAAGTGCAAGTTCATATAAATCATAAATCAGTTCTATCCAAACATAGCATGAAAAGAGTATGTAATCAACATAATAAAAGGATTAAGTCATCACGGATAGAATTCATCAGTCATGACATGGATAGAGATCATAATATCAATAGCATATAAGCAGATCAAGATGATAAGAGAGAAACCCATTTTCATATTCATTTGCCATGCTTAACTTTCATACATTCATACTTGCTTATTTTCATGCTTTCATTTCATTCATTCTTCATTCATTCATGCCTTTACATCTTTACATCTTTGCATCTTTACATCTTTACATCTTTATATTCATCTTTTGAAGAGCTCTTCATCTTTAAGGGAATATCATTGCATAAACTCGTGATATAGCTATCTAGACATCATATGCACGTAGGAGATCAGTGCCACGACGAACCCTGTCGGGCTTGGATGACCTCTCCACCGGCGAAAAGAAACTCCTGCCTAGATAGAGCAAATGGTAATCCGTGAGAGGGCATGTTACGAGGCTAGAACATCATTCCTCATCGTGCCTGTGCTTGTCTTTCGATTCGTAGATCGATCGAGGCAACGACATGTCTTCATCTTACGATGGATCTTTGTTTGCTTAGAAAATACAGTGGATGAAAGTTTATTTAGAAATCAGGTTTAAGATAACAAGGGTCATGTCTTCCAATCCACACGAGGATGCCCAAAGGTCACGGGTCATTTGTTGAAAACATTTCGATCGATCGAAGGAGTGTGGTCGCCGCTTTTCATTATTCTTATTCATCATGTCATAGTTCATAATCATTCATCATCATGTTCATGAAAGTCATCATTACTTCAGAATCATAGTCATAATCGTACATTGGGAAGTTCCAGGAAGATTATTATCGTTCTTGGCGTAACTAGCATAATCATACTTGGTTCATTTTTGTGAGGAGAGATCGATATTCATATTGAAGTGGAAGGCATGGTTTCATACAAAATCAGGGAAAACAATATTCATAGGATTAATGTGGAAATAGATCAAAGGTTTCACATTAGTTATTCACATTAGTTCAAAAGTCGGAAATCGCAAGTATCAAAATCAGGGGCCAAAACCCGGGCCGAGGGAAAGGAAACCCAGGCCGAGTTGGCCTGGATCGAACTCGGTCTGTCAAGGTGAAAAAATGAGAAGAACCCGGGCCGAGTTAGGATTACACCCGAGCCGAGTTTGTAGGACGATCGAGTCGGCAGGGTTGACCCTCTCGATCGTCTTATCCGCACAAAAACCCGGGCCAAGTCGTGGGTGACCGGTCCGGTCACATGGTTTGCCTCGAGCTTGAGTTCGGCGTCCATGGGGGACCCGAGTCATGCTCGGGGTGAACCCGGTGCGGTCGGACAGAGCCCGAGCCGGGTTCGGTCGAGTCGTAAAACAAATTTAAAGTTCCATTCTTCTCCGGCGATCGCCGGCACAATACATCTACGTAGCTAAGTTAAAAGCATCATGAGCAAGAGTTTAACGTCTACATTACATAGCAGAATCGCCCTAAGCATGCATCTAGGAATGAAAAGCATCATTAACATGTCAAACGTTCATTTTATTTCAAATCGATTCGGTCATACACGAAAGTCATTTCGATACATACTTTTCTTCATTCTTAGCATCAATGTCAGCATGTTATCGTTCTATAGAGCATGATACATTCAGAGTCGAAAGTTCAGTTCATAGGTGTTCGAATCAGGCATGCTCGTTCATTTAAAAGTACGATTCATGATAGAGATCCCGAATCCACACACCTTTTCGCCTACGCTGCTGTTGAGAAGTCATTGGTGGTTTGTCCGTGCCCTACTCTGCTCCCTAGGTCGTCGGAAATGGTCGTCGACGTCCGTTCTCGCTCGCTGTTGTCCACTCGTCGAAGAAGAAGAGTTGAGGAGTGAGTTTAGAGCGAATCAAACAGAGGGAAGCAAGGTGAAAAGATAGGAGGAAGGATCCTTACTGTGTTGGTGTCCCCTTCGAGTCTCACGTCGCCCTCGTCGGAGAAGGTCACCGGCACCGTTCGCTCACCCTCTGTTGTCTGCGCACCGGAGAAGAAAATGAGAACGGTGAAATGAAGCTCGAGTCAGGAAAAATGAAAGAGCAGAGGGGGAAAAAGGAAAGGGATCGGGCGCCTCTTATAGAGAAGTGGAGGAGGTCGACCGTTGCTCCTCCCACAGCAATCCGGCAACCGAATTTCGTCTGCTATGTGGCCGTCATGGGGCTGGACGGCAGACTCGGCCATTGGCTCGGCCGACAGGGGAGAGAAACAAGGAGAGAGAGTTATGAAGAGAGTGAGTAGGGAGAAAGAGAGACAAGGGAAAAGGACAATAACGAAGGATAATTAGAAGATGGCCAACAGGAAAAAGACAAAAAGAAAGTTTGGAAGAGAGGATTCTGTCTCACGTTTTCATCATTTGTCATCATCTCTTCCCTTTTTTTTATGAAGAAGACCGTGTTGTTACACAATGGCTACTATTGTCTACTCAAGGGAAGGACCGAAAAAAGCATCGGAAAAAGAAGGATCGGAGCTAGGTCAATCAAAGCCAAATGCAATATAGCATCTGCGCTCTTCCAACTTCGCATTCTAGAGCTCCTTGAACTGAATGAGTGTAGCAAATGACAAAGACAAGCAACAAACATCCTGATGTGATGGCGGCAAAGCGATTCATAATGCCGCATAGATGAGGGCGAGGAAACAGGGGAGCGAAGATTAGTGTGTAATTCTGATTGAGCAAAAACGAAAAAAAAAACACCAGCATAATATAACATTTTGAAAAAATTGCAGGCATAACCCTAAATCGAAAAGGAAAACAAGAAGGCAACGATCTCAGTAGTCCGGCGAAGGCGAGAAAATGTCACCGGGGTGGCTTTAGATGCGACGAAGGTGAGAGGCAGCGACGCAGTTTCGAGAGGCGAGAAGGCGGAGACGAGAGGCAGCGTCCTACTCCGGTGATCGATGAATGGCGAACTAGGTCTCTCAAATAGCAGGATTGGAAAAAAAAGTCGAATCAAATGCGGCTAAATCAACCTCATACTTCATTAAGAACATAAAAAGTATTCATATTTTTTTCTTTAAAATATTCGACAATGCAATTTATTTTGCATTGAATATTTGGGAACAAAATAAATAAGTAAAGTGTTTTATTTGTTAGAAAATTTGAAAACGAAATATTACCCAAACCAAATAAGCCTTCTTATTGGTTAAATGTTTTTTATTCTACGTTTCAGCATGAACTTTACAAGTTCATAAAATGATTTTTTATATCTTAATGATAATGATTATGTATATAAGTATGATAGTTTTCTTTTATTATGCCGTACACCTGTACGTTTAAACGATGCAAATATATATATATATATATATATATATATATATATATACTGTCAAGTATGATGCATGTAATATATTTTTCTCATATTATTGGCTTATTTTCAGAAATTGATAAGGTTAACTCTACATCATGATTCTTTTTTTAAAAATATAATATATCTTTTATATATATATATATATATATATTTACTGTCAAGTATGATGCATGTAATATATTTTGTCTCATATTATTGGCTTATTTTCAGAAATTGATAAGGTTAACTCTACATCATGATTCTTTTTTTAAAAATATAATATATCTTTTCAATCAAAGGGGGAGATGCCTTCACTTGTTTGCAACACAAGCACCCAGGTATAGAAACCTACTAAACATGATATTGTAAGAAAAATATTACATTTTATCTATTTTTTTATTAAGTTCAGTTTAATAAATGTTTTTTTATTCATATACATAAATTATAATTTCTTTCCTTGTTCTCTATTATATTTAAAATCATGATTAAATATTTTGAAGATTCATAATTAATTATTTTAATTATTGCAATTACATGATAAAGATGTTTCTTTCTATTTATCATTATCTATTTAATTTGAATATAATCAAATGATCTTGAAACCATATCTTAATATTGTCAATTGTATAAATTTGTAAATTTTAAATTGATATAAAATTAATTTTAACAATCCAGATAAATTATTATTGATATTTACAAATAACAACTGCAATTAATTGCATGAAAATAAATAATTTGTGTTGCATGATTTTATTAAAATGCGAAACCCAGATTTTAGTAGTATATTTTGTTACATTTTTAAATACTATTTTTTATTTATCTATAAAAATAATTACACTTGTCTTTTTTTAATTCACTTCAGTATTTGTTTTAATTGAAAATTTTTTTTCATTCCCTTCTTCTTTTTCCCATCGCGATCATTATATTGTTCTGATTAGGGGTGTAAGAAAAACCCGACCAATCCGAAAAATTCATTCAATCCGAAAAAATTAAAAATTAGAAATCCGAATATGATTTAGAGTGATTTTTAATAAATTAAAAACCACTCGCTAAAATTAGTGCCCACCCAAAAAAATTATAGGAGCTTATGAGTTTTTATCTATATAATTAATACATATGTTATTAATTATTTTATTATAGATATAATATTTTTTTTATAAAATTTCATATTTTTTCTATCACATTATCAAACTCTAACTCAATAACTTTAAAATTTAGTAGTATATTTTATATTTAATTTTAATATTAATTTTAAGTTATTAAATATATTTTAAAATATAATTATATAAAAGTAAGATTATGAAAAAATCATTTGAAAAAATTGACCCGTTAGAAAGTGATTTTTATTTTTTCAAAATAATTTTAAAATAATTTTAAAAATTTTAAAAATTTTAAAAATTGACCTGAAAAATAAGGGTTATTTGTTTTAGATCCAAAACCTGACCGAACCTAACTACTAGTTCTAATAGAAAAGAAAGTAAAATAGATTAATACTCGAGTGCCACCGGCCAGGCACCCCGAGTTGATCAATACCATCATGTCCCAATTCGACTTGGTCATCCAAAAAATTTAAAAATCTAAGCCTTGATGAAAGCAAGATTGCAAAGTCTCCCTTTAAGTTGGACCAAGACAAGGATACGATTTAAAATCCAGGGCCTCGCTATCCGGCTATCCCCACCTCAAATTTAATTGTATATATTTACAATTTTCCTCGGATATTATTCCTCATAAATCAATTTAAATCATGTAATTTTTCTTATGATAGTAAACTGTTATTCAGTGACACAATGAATGTTCTATTAGTGTAATAATAATTATTTCTTGTACATTTCATTAATATTTTTTTCATAATTGTATGCAGTTGTATATATAAATAAAAAAAACAAGAACCATAAATCCGGTTTAAATCAAAGCACTTTTTTTTTCATGCGACCATGTAAAGATATAAAAAAAATTGGCATTTCATGTTGGCACTTCCAAGTAAAAAGGTTATGTTTCCTTTTCTCGTCTATTACAAGGCATGATAATAATGAAGCCTTTTCCCTCATATAAAAAAAAACAAAAAGAAAAGGCTGAGTGAGCCGGTTAAGATGAGTTTGTTCCATCACATGCTATAAGAACACTATTTCCCAGGGAAAATAATAGAAGGTTTAAATAATTATCTTGTTTTCTGAGAAGAAATAATTATCTTGTTTCTCAGTGAAACGCAACGTGCTTCCCGAAAGCATCGCAAGCCGGAGAGCATCAAGTTCTTGATAGGTCAACGAGATCACGTACACTGGCGGTGTAAAAATCAGGATGAATTCCGTTCTTAGTATCCTGAAGATCTGATAAAGTAGTTACACCTGCATGAATATGTATTCTTTTTCAATAAATATGAATCAACAACATATATTAGACATTGAGAACATAATGTATATATATATATATATATATATATATGAATTAATGTACCTACAAAGCACCTTCCGCTTTGTAGGGATGCACTCATCAATGGATCTGATCAAAAGTGATTAAACCTCATAATTTAAAAATATTAATTATCTCAACCGTTAATCAATGGATCAACGATTGAGATGCGCTCAGCATCCCTACAAAGTGGAAGATGCTTTGTAAAACACCTTCCGCTTTGTAGGAATGTTAAGTGCATCTCAACGGTTGATTTACTCATTAATGGATTTGATAAAAAATTATTAAACTTCATAATTTAAAAATATCAATTATCTCAATCGTTGATCAATGAATTAATAGTTGAGATGTGCTCAACATCTCTACAAAGCGGAAAGTGTATATATATATATATCGAGTGGCAAATAGGTATCTATAGAACTTTGGATGACCTGAGAGAACAAGAAGAGTCTTGCAACCAGCATTCTGCCCAAAAAGTATATCCGTATCGAGTCTATCACCTACCATGCACATCCTTGAAGTAGCAATCTGAAACCTGTCACAAATGAAACCTACCAAGCCAACGTTACTCTTGGACATGCATAATATCACATTTTTACCCCTCCACCCCACACACACACCCTTCATGATATTGCATTTAACCGCATATATAAATATAAATGTCTGCTATGGAATCCAATTACTAGATGATTTTCAAGACCAAAACCAGCTCAACAATTTGTTTCTTCTTAAGGAGAAAGAAACTTGTCATACATAACAAGGTTGGTTTCTCTAGCTTGGGTAAAGCAAAGTGTTCTTCGCTTCAACCTCTATAACTAAAAGCAGAATAATTCAAGATCCTAGGTAATATTTCCCAAAGATGCAGAGATTGGCTCACTTCTCTAACAAAAAATCCATCATAAAAGTTGATGGCTTTCCAACTACAACAGGTTCCTTTTGAGTTGATCCACATACTGCTGCAATCATGCATCCTGCACCTGCATACATAATTTAAAGGGATATCCATATAAAATTTCGGACTGGCTTCTAATATAAGTAGACGAATGATTAAGTTGAGAGTGCACCTGGCCACTCTTGTAAATCGGTTAGATGCCCAACAGCATCTCGGTTAGTGGCAATGAAAAGGCATCCTGGATTTTCACGGATACAAAGGGTTGCATATCTGACAGAAAATTATTCTTATTGGTTATTTTTTAGCAACACAACACTGCTTAATCAAGGGAATATTAATTATACAGAAAGCCAGGTTATGTTGAAATACTTAGAAATCCAGGTTATGAAAGAAAATTTCTATATTTCACATCCATAAATTATTCACAGCGCTCAAAAGCTGAATTTAAAAGTACCGATGCAGTTACTATTTAGTGTCCCTTTTCTTTAAATACAAATTAGATGAAAAATAAAATTCAGTAGAGAATACTATTGGCTGCAAGGGACTGCCTTTATCTGACAAACACAGCACTTGTCGAGATTGGAACCCAGTAGTAGAGCGAGTGGAAAGTAGACTGCAATGGTATCACACGTTGGCAGATTAATCTTGCTCAATTCTGTGTTGTCTGCTTACCCATATACTACATGTCTGTGTTCCAGATATCTTCTTCAGTGGAACAACGTATTGACTCCCTTCGACGCTGATTCTTGTGGCAGCATTCAGTGGACCAACTGGCAATTCATTTAGTATCAAGGGATGATGTATGCCAACCACGAAGGCAAGGGGGCTTGGGTGTTCTTGTGCTGCAAAGAATGAACGATGCACTTCTTGCAAAGCGGGTTGTATGTATCATGGGTTCAACTATTGACTTGTGTACTACTGTCATCTTTCCGTGCTATGGACACACTTTATCATGGGCATTTTGGGCCAGGAATCACACAAAGATTTCTGCTTTTTGGAAGGGAATTACTTTGCTTATCTCTCGGGTTCAATGATTCTTCACCACCATGTTTGGGTCTGGCTCAGACTTTAGCTTTTGGCTGGATAGAACTTGTTCAGGTATCTTTGCGTTCATATATCCGAGGTTGTTTGCATCTGCGAAGGACCAATTTTACTCCGTTGCTGCTGCAAGAAATGAAGATGGATGGCTGCCCATATTTTGAACTCCCTACCAGAAAGGCGAGTTGAGGAGTTTTGATCTTTATTAGTGAGTCTTGGGCCACATAATCTAGTCAACAATGCCAGGGACGGTTGGATGGTTCAGAGTGAAGGAATCATACTCTCTTCTGAATGAGGAATCTCCCAGGTGGATGTTGATTTCCGGATGGATTGTAAATGGATATGGAGTTGTCGAGCCCCATTACGAATAATTTTTTTTTTTTGCTTGGGTACTTCAAAGAGAACCTTGAGCAGACGCCAGTTATGGGTTATGTGGTTTGCATGATGAAACAAAATCGCATCTGTTTTTAATTGCTCAGTTGCGAGGGAGGTGTGGTGTGCAGCCATGTGTTTTTGGTTAGACACAAGCTCAAGGAATGATTTTTGGAAGTCTATTAGACACTGGGGTATGATGCAAGGTCTCTGCACATATGTCCCACAGCGAGAGACAATGTTACCACTAGCATTTGTACGGGAAATTTAAAATCAATGAAAAGGGTGTGACTTCAAAGGGGAGCGATGTTATGCAAATAATATTGTTTTGCATGCGCCCTCTCTTCTGCTTGACTGGCTATAGTCTTGTTAGAACTTAGAACAACATAAATATGCTTTTTCTTCAGGAATAACACTGGATGATTGTGCTCTCAAAAAAACTGGATGATTGTCATCCAGGCAATCATACTTTTTTCTCTCAAAAAATATTATTGGGTGCCATTTACAGAGGCAAAAAATATGATGCAGTATTTCATTGCAAGAAATAATATGATTAAGGTTTCTGCATGACCACTTCACTAGCAAATTGAAAAGATCCACATCATGGAATCGAGATCAGCTTGGAGAGAACATTTAGCATTTGATGGATAAACGAAAGGGAAGAAAACCTTACTGTAGCTTATAGAAATTAATATATTGGTCAAGCCCAACAATGACAGCTCCAACCTAAAAGAAGAAATCCACGAGAGATTTTAGCATATCTGCTCTGGAGAAATTGATTATTATAGGCAGTAGAATGAAATCATAAAGGACAATGGCAATTGAATTACTGTTTTATCATGTTCAAACAAAAAGTTTGTCTTGAGCTCTATGCACTTTTTCCCATCTTCCTGCAGGAGAAAAAAACAATGAATAAGGAGAAAGGCGAGTTAGATCAATGTTATCAAGTTCTAGAGTTTAAGTAAACTCGGTTTTTTTTGTCCAGTAAACTCGTATCGTAAAATCAACTCATAAATTCAGAGTCTATGTGCCAAATAAGTTTAATTATTTAGGTAATTTTTATGCACTTACAAACACATATATATATATATAATATATATATATATATATGACCCATAAATTACAAATAACTAACATATTTTACTCATGAAATAATTACGAAAGTAATCAAAATAAGTACTATCACTTACAACTAATAAATACTAATATTAATTATGTAAGTAAAATGATTGCATTAAAATTTTAATCATGATACTAATTTCATTCTAAATCACAAATACATTAATAAAATAAAATATTTAATATTTTACAAACTTTTTTATTGTACAAAATAAATTGTTGTATATAATTGTATAAAATCATACAGAATCATATAAACTCGTGTAAAATCATACAGACTCTATAAGAGTTTATAAGATTCTACAAAAAAATTTAAATTATTTTTTATGTAGAATATAAGAGTCTAAGTTATTTAAGAGTTTACATCGATTTGATTCATTTTACTTACCCAACTTGACTCGAGAGTTTAACAACATTGAGTTAGATACAACTTTTATGATTATTTGTCACCAGATGAAACACCCACTTTGTATACCAGTAAAAGAGAGCATTATTACTTGTCATTTCTCAAAGAAATGCAAGAACTCTCAAACATAGACACGATGATTCTGTGAAGCAAACATATAAGAGTCTAAGTTATTTAAGAGTTTACATCGATTTGATTCATTTTATTTACCCAAACTCTTAAGTTTGACTCGAGAGTTTAACAACATTGAGTTAGATACAACTTTTATGATTATTTGTCACCAGATGAAACACTCACTTTGTATACCAGTAAAAGAGAGCATTATTACTTGTCATTTCTCAAAGAAATGGACGAACTCTCAAACAATGACACGATGATTCTGCGAAGCAAACATATAAGAGTCTAAGTTACTTAAGAGTTTACATCGATTTGATTCGTTTTACTTACCCAAACTTTTAAGTTTGACTTGAGAGTTTAACAACATTGAGTTAGATACAACTTTTTATGATTATTTGTCACCAGATGAAACATCCACTTTGTATACCAGTAAAAGAGAGCATTATTACTTGTCATTTCTCAAAGAAATGCAAGAACTCTCAAACATAGACACGATGATTCTGTGAAGCAACAAATGGAATATATTTGGATAAATTAGTTCAAATTAATTTTAAAATTATTTCAGATTAATTTATTTAATAATTACAATGGTTGAATTGTAGAGAAAAGATCCCCTAAAAGTTATGGGTATGAACATATGAACATAAGATTCAGTAAATGGTGTTTGTCCTCATGATTAATACTTCGACACTTAGATATATATCATTAGATATTTTGAAGAAACCAAAGCAAACATCCATAGTGAGCAGACTGTGCCTTACAGGACCACCTAAGCATGAAAAACCAGCAAGCTGGAGTTCTTCCAATATGCCTTCCTCACCCACGACATAAATCTGAGAAGGATGGAACACAATGCTAAGATGATATTGGAAGCTAAGAAAAAAACATACACATTTACATGAGTTTTAACTGTAGTAAAGAACAAATTTAAAGCCTGCAGGTAAAATTAATGCATGATAAAGGAAAATTCCTACCTTTTTCTCTTTGGGGAAGTTGTTCAACTTCAAAAACATGGCGGCTGCAAAGGAAGACGAGAAAATCTCTTCCTGCAACAAAACAGTTTAAGTTTCATTTTAACATATCCCATATGTTAGGCCACTTCAATTCGGCTTTAGTATTTTGACAGTTTATTTCAATACCTCGTTAACATCAAGCCCAAGTGTTATGAACTTGCAAGCATACTGCTTCCTTGACTTGGTGGAATTGTTGGTTACAAAGACCAGCTTCTTCCCCTGCCACATACAACAACCAAGTGCAAGAGTTAGTAGACTCATTTTTCCTTTTACAGATTCGTATACAAAATCATATTGTGCCAGATAAATTTAATTATAAAATATTTATATACATCAAGACTTATGTACCTTTTTGAGATCCAAAAATGTTAAACAACAAATCCACTTCATTGTATGAAAATATACGAAGTATAAATATAAGTATTGTTAGTAAGTACTACCTACTAACACCAGTTGCAACTTATCAAATTTGAAAAAAAGATATAAAGGCACATGTTAACTTCACTAAAGAGAAAAATATTTATTCATAAACTTCATACTTTCGAGATAAAAGTGGTTTAGGTGGGTTGGTTTTCAATCTAGAAAAACCATTTACTTATTTTGGGATGGTTTAAAAGAATTAAAAAACTACCCTCTGGCCAGAACAATTTTTTTTGCGTGGTTTTTTCTGGTCATTATTTTATCACGATAATACAACAACAACAACAAAGCCTTATCCCACTAGGTGGGGTCGGCTACATGGATCATACGACGTCATTCCGCTCTATTAGTAACCAAACCTTTCGGTATATTATTCACCAATAGATCTTGCTCTATTAGTTCGCCAAGTGTCCGCCTTGGCCTCCCTCTCCCTCTTTTAATCGGACTTCAGATTATTTGATCTACTCTTCTTACTGGCGCATCTAATGGTCTTCTCTGAACATGACCAAACCATCTCAAACGATTCTCTACTATTTTCTCACTAATAGGAGCCACTCCGACTCGTTCACGTATATGATCATTCCTAATCTTATCTAATCTTGTATGACCACACATCCATCTCAACATCCTCATTTCGGCTACCCCCACTTTACGTTAATGTTGTCCCTTCATAGCCCAACATTCACTACCATATAACACTGCTGGCCTTATAGCAGTACGATAGAATTTTCCTTTAACTTTATTGGGTACTTTTCTATCACAAAGAACTCCAGTGGCTTTCCTCCACTTACACCAACCAGCTTGAATTCTATGATTAACATCGTCATCAGTCTCACCATCTTGTCTTACAATTGATCCTAAATATTTAAACTTTGTCACTTGAGGAATTATATCCTCTCCTAGCCTAACTTTCAAATTGTCTCTAAGTTGTTTATTTGTGAAATTGCTATGCATATATTCTGTTTTATTCCTACTTAAACGAAAACCCTTTGACTCCAACGTATTTCTCAATATTTCCAATTTTGTATTAATCTCTTCTCTTGAATCCGCTAAAGGTACTATATCATCCGCAAATAGCATGCACTTAGGTACCTCCTCTGTGATACTCTCGGTTATAGCATCGATAACTAAGTTAAATAGATACAGGCTTAAAGCTGATCCTTGATGTAGGCCAATTCCTATAGGAAATTCATTTGTCTCACCTCCAGGTGTCCTAACCCTAGTCAATGCCCCATCGTACATATCTTGTATTACCTTAATGTAGGCAACACTCACCCTCTTCTTTTGCAAGGCTTTCCAAAGTACATCCCTTGCTACCCGATCATACGCCTTCTCTAAGTCAATGAAAGTCATATGTAAGTCTCTTCTCCTACTTTGATACTTCTCCATCATCCCCCTTAGTAAATAAATCGTCTTTGTAGTGGATCTTACTGGCATGAACCCAAATTGTCTCTCAGAAATACTAGTCTCCATTCTCAATCTATGCTCAATCACTTTTTCCCATAATTTCATTGTGTGACTCATAAGTTTAATTCCTCTATAATTTACACAATTCTGAATATCCCCTTTATTTTTGTAAATAGGAACTAATGTACTTAATCTCCAATCATCTGGCATCTTTTTCGATCGTAAAATCTCATTAAATAGTTTACATAACCACAACACACATTTTTCTCCTAAATATTTCCAAACTTCAATCGGTATACCATCCGGTCCAACGGCTTTACCATTCTCCATTTTCTTAAGAGCTTCGCTAACCTCCGAGACTCTAATTCTACGATAAAATGATCTATTAAGCTCACATTCGCTAACTGTCAAGTCCTCCAAATCACAACGGGAACCTTCTCATCCATCATTAAATAGCTTATAGAAATACTGTTAGAATTTCTGCACGAGAGAAATTATGCACGGCGAGAAAACCCGAAAAATTTAAGGCGACGCAGAATTGTATTAGATGGAAGAAACAAAAGAGTATTACAAGATCAGATTGATCCAGGATGGTCTTACAAGCCTTGATTACAAGTCCTTTTATAGGGCCTTGGAGAAACAACTCATACTCTAACTTAAGGACCTAATCCTACTAGGCATGTAAGTCCCTTCTCTAAAAAAACCTCCTTGGACTAGGAGTAGAAATCTGACTTCCTGAAGACCCTTGAAGATCTCGACCAACTTGAATTCCTCCCTGGAATCAAATTGGGCCAGGCGCCCACCTGGCGCCCGCCACGCCCGGGCGCGCCCTGGCTGTCCAGTCCGAGTCCCACTCGGACTGGGACTCCTCCAGGCGCCCCTACTGTCTTCAAGTCTTCCTCCACGTCCAGACTCCATATCCAAGTGCTCTTCGGTCCAGAAGGGAGCTCGGCCCTCCAAGAATCCGCCATATCCTTCTCGACATCGAAAACCGACCGACTCATATTCCTACTAGAAGTAGGAATCCTTCCGACCTTGCACTTCTCGTCCAAGCATCTCTCGAAGTCTCTCTATTACTTCTTTGGATCCAAACAGATTTCCAATTAAAGTAGGATTCAAGGCATTATTTAACAAATCTACACCTTGAATTGAATCCTACAATCAGATATCTAACACTCTCTGCCGTCGCCAATCCCTGTTCTGATTTTTCACAGCCTTGCCAGACGCCCTATGACGAAGTTCACGAGTATGTAGACTCGATCTTCTTCCAGAGTAATTGTGTCTCTTCCGATGATAACAGATTGTACGAAATTTCCGTACGACAGAGACAGAGACACCAACAGAAGTAGGGCAGCATCTTCATCCTCAATCTTCACATCTATATTTCGGAATTCCATCAACAGAGTATTATCTGATCAAGATGATCTTTCAGAGGGGTACCTTCTTGCATGCGGAGGGTGAAAAGACGTTGCTTCAACAACTTGTTGGTCAGAGACTTGGTCATGTAGTGACTCTCAAATTTCGACCACAGACCGGTCGCCGTTTCTTGATCAGCGACTTCGATAATCACCTCGTCCGCCAGACACAACAGGATCATAGAGTACGCCTTCTCTTCTTGTGCCGTCAAACTTGCGAGGTCGGACTCCGTTTCTTTGCCCTTCGAGTCTCCCTTCGGTTTGTTCTTCGACACGTTTACGAACGGCGCCCATACTCCCTATTGTTTCAAAAAAGTGCCCGCATCTTGATCTGCCAGAGACTGAAACTATTTCGTCTTATAAATTTCTCGACGTTGAAGTTGTGTAATGTCATCTCTACGCCTGACGGAGGATCGATGATGAAGCCTCGCTCTGATACCAGTTTGTTAGGATTTCTGCACGAGAGAAATTATGCACCGCGAGAAAACCCGAAAAATTTAAGGCGACGCAGAATTGTATTATATGGAAGAAACAAAAGAGGATGACCTAATCCTACTAGGCATGTAAGTCCCTTCTCTAAAAAAACCTCCTTGGACTAGGAGTAGAAATCTGACTTCCTGAAGACCCTTGAAGATCTCGACCAACTTGAATTCCTCCCTGGAATCAAATTGGGCCAGGCGCCCACCTGGCGCCCGCCACGCCCGGGCGCGCCCTGGCTGTCCAGTCCGAGTCCCACTCGGACTGGGACTCCTCCAGGCGCCCCTACTGTCTTCAAGTCTTCCTCCACGTCCAGACTCCATATCCAAGTGCTCTTCGGTCCAGAAGGGAGCTCGGCCCTCCAAGAATCCGCGATATCCTTCTCGATATCGAAAACTGACCGACTCCTATTCCTACTAGAAGTAGGAATCCTTCCGACCTTGCACTTCTCGTCCAAGCATCTCTCGAAGTCTCTCTATTACTTCTTTGGATCCAAACAGATTTCCAATTAAAGTAGGATTCAAGGCATTATTTAACAAATACTCTTCCCATCTGTTCTTAATATCTCCTTCAGTAACTAAAACCTTGCCAACTTCATTTTTTATGCATCTTACTTGATCCAAATCTCTCGACTCCTTCTCTTTATTCCTTGCAATCTTGTAAATCCTTTGTTCACCAGCCTTTATCCCTAACTCCTTATAAAACCCCTCATATGCTTTAGCACGAGCATCACTAACTGCCTTCTTAGCCTCCCTTTTCGCCAAACGATACTTTTCCCAATTGTCAGAACTATTGTCCAAGTGTATCGCCTTGAAACAATTCTTCTTATTACGCACCTTTTCTTGGACCTCCTCATTCCACCACCAAGTCTCCTTATCTCGTGGTTCAAAACCTTTTGATTCTCCTAAAATGACTTTAGCAACCATTTCAACCTTTTTTGTCACATTCTCCCACATGATACTAGCATCTCCTTCTAACTCCCACACACTTTCCTCTAATAACTTACTTCTAAAAATCTCTCGCTTCTCCCCCTTTAACTGCCACTACTTGATCTTTCGATCAAAAACTGTTCGAGATTTTGGTTTTATACATTTCATTTGCATATCAAGAACTAACAATCTATGTTGTGTAGTCACCCCATGCCCAGGAATTACTTTGCAATTAGTACAACGTCTTTTATGAGTATTTCTTGTCAAGAAAAAATCGATTTGAGACCTATGAGTTTCACTTTTGTATGTGATTAAATATTCATCTCTCTTCCTAAAATAAGTGTTGATAATTTTAAGGTCGTATGCTAAAGAAAAATCAATAATAGTTTGTCCTTCCTCATTCAACTCCCCAAAACCAAAACCACCATGCACCCTTGCATGTGGTCCTGCCTCTTTACCAACATGTCCATTAAGGTCTCCCCCAATATAAACTTTCTCGATTGTTGGTATACTTTCAAACAAACCCTCCATATCTGTCCAAAACTTTTCCTTGAGATGTGATTCTACTCCTACTTGGGGTGCATATGCACTAATAATGTTCATAGTCTCCTTTCCAACAATTACTTTCACGGATATGATTCGATCCTCAATCCTTTTAACTTCCACAACATTCTTCCTCCATTCTGCATCCGCGATAATACCAACACCGTTCCTTCCATTTACCTTACCTGTGTACCAAAGTTTGGAACCATTTAACCTAATCTCTTTACTTCCCTCTCCTACCCATCTAGTTTCTTACTAATCTTACGCTGGTTCATTACTTGTGCCACCTCGAGGCGCTTCACATTCAACGTCCCAATGTTCCAAGAACCTAATCTGACCTTAGTCTCATGAACTAGCTTCTTTAACCGCCTCCGTCCATTAAATATTTTTAAAATTCAAATAATAAATAATATTTAATATACATGAGTTTAATATTATAAGTAAAATATAGACTATGACACTGAACTTCGATATGTCAAATAAAAGTTCCAAATGTAATAGAAGGATATTAAACAAAACTATTTTGTGCATGATAGAAAAATGATGAGTCATGAATTAAAAATATAGACAGAAAACCAATAAATATGACATGGGTCCCAAGTTCTCATGATTTATTGGAAAACTACCCCAAGTTCTAATAGTGCTTCTAACTTTCGATTTGTTTTATTCGAGTAAATTTTTCGGGTTGATCATTTTTTTTTTCATTCTACCATACTCAACCTTTAATTCACTAAAAGAATCTTTACTGTTTTATAATTTTTTTTATCAAAATAGAATATTTGTGTTTTCTCCATAAAGTCATGCAAAATCGAATAAAATCATAAATTCATATAAAATCGATAAGATACAAATTTTAAAATAAATTTATAAGTAAATTAAGATCCTACACCGATTTATATCGCTCTATATGCCTACTCCATGTTTTCTTCCCTAACCGGCATTCAATCGAACAGAATGTGATGATGATAAGTGATACCATAGAACGTAGGGAATGCAGCATCTGGGAAACACCTTCGATGAGCTTATCTCCTTTCCATATGACCCCTGATCAGAAAAAAATCAACTTCTTATTCAAACACCAGATCTGAATGAATTCGAAAGAGAAACACGAGGAGGAAGATACTGAACCATCGCAGTCGAATAGGAAAGCGTCGACAGATTCGACGAGAGTCCTCGCGGTCTCAGGGGAGAGGCACTTCTGTTGTGGCGTCGGCGGCAACGACGATGACGTATCGTTTGCCGATGCGACTCCTCCATGAGCCGACATCCTCTCGTGCGAGATGTCGAAACGGAGAGGGAGAAAAAAACGGCATCAGGCACCGGCATCATTTCACTTATGTAACGGAAGGAAAGGAACATAAAAAGGGTCCGTGACGTAACGGAAGCGGAAAAAAAGTTAAAAACATAGTGAGGGGGGGGGGGGGCGTCCGTGGCTTTTTTACGGGAGGCGAAAAAATTAAAAAATAAATTTAGAAAGTGCAGGGTGAAAAAAATTACACCAAATGTTTTTAAAAAATACTCTTCAACTTTACTTTATAATACGAATATCTTCTATCTTTTAAATTATTTCACCTGATGTCATTTTTATCTACTATCACTCGTCTTTAGATTACAGAACTGACGTGGCGCTCATACGACACCTTCCGACAATATTAAAAATAATAATTAAAAAAATAAAAAAATGCCATGAGGAAGCACCCCTCCCTCTGCGATCACTGGGCAACCATCCTTCTTTATCCACGCCCAGGAGAGGAGGGTCGTTCTCTACGAGCTCTGGCGAGGTCGCTAAATGGGGGAGAATGTCTTCGGAAGCTTTTTCGTGGACCGTCGAGTTATCTTATTTATATTTTTCTTTTTAGTTCACTTTTGTACTTAGTTTTATTTTCAAATGTAATATTGATAGTTCTGTAATATGCACTTCAAAAAAGTGCACCATCTATTTTGTTCTTCACATCACACATTGTAAAGCTATATCACGAGCCTAAGATATAGTAAGGAGAGTTCACTAGAGTTCCACTCAAAGCTTTTGTAATCATTCTTTTTTATTCTAGCACAATGTCTCAAGTGTGGGATGACAACCCACAAAACGTCACAAATAATCGAGCATTTTGATTAGGTGTCTATTTATTCACAAATACCTCCATCGAAAAGTCAGCTTGGGACCAGGTGTCCCAAAAATTGTGACATTGAGAAAGTGACATAAGCAAACTTTCGCAAGACGACACCGACGTTTGTGCTTGAGGTGTCATGTGCGCTTGTGGTGCCGCTTGCATCAGTGCCAGCTGTGCTCGCGGCAAGGACTACAACCTTGTTGAGTTGCTTCACTGATTGGCCAAGAAGGAGGTGTTGGTGGGTGGTGAGGCATCGACTGATCATTGCGTAGGTTTAAGGTAGATTTGATGGCTGTGATGAGTTGGCTCGGGGTCTCGTAATGTCAATATTATTTTTTTCTAATTAATAACTATATTGATGTGATTACTTATTATTAATTATATTGCTACAAGCAATATTGTCAAAATCGTGTCCCAGCACGTAAAAATCGTACATTTTTACAATACTAAGTGCAAAAATCGTGCTTGATCCCACTCTAGATTATTTTCGACTAGCACGTGATAGAATCACACATGTTGGATCGGGCTTATACGCCAGCCCTCCGAGTTTTTTTTTTTGCCGCCCAACTAATGGCTCATGTGGTGTGACCGCGTAAATGTAAAGGCAATAAAGAAAACATAACTCGACGCTAGGATCTGATTGACAATTAACTAATGAAGGAGAGATGGAGTGTGTAGGAAGAGATGGAATGGTCGATGTGGTGTATCGTTAGAAAATTTATATTTGAATGTAAGTTGTAAAATGATATGAATAATAAGAGTTTTATTTATTAAAATATCATTTTTATCCTTTATTATATATAAATTATTTATAATATCTAATGAGTAATAAATATTTATTACTTTACCACTTAATTTTTTATTTTTTATTTTATCTATTTTTATTATATTCTTTATTTTTTTCATTCTCATTTCACCAATTTTGAAAGGCACCTCTCTTAACATAAATAAAAAAGTTTCATTGTTGCATATTCCACCCCTCCCCTTAAAAAAAACCCTCGAACGGACCCAAACCCCTTCAAAACCCTCAAACGGACCATAGTTTACCTCCACCAGACGCCGCCGGTTGCTGCCGCCTCCTGCCGCCTCCTGCCGCCTGTCGCCTGTCGCCGGTTGTTGACGCCTGCCGCCGTGTGTTGCAGCCGCCGCAGCTGTGTTTTCCAGCCGCCGCCGCCGGTACTCCTCGTCTCCTCCCTCCCTCAATCTCTCTCAAGCTGTCGCCGTTCTTTCTCTCTCTCGCGGTCTGCTCCTGCTCGCTCGACTCGCCGCCTCTCGGCGCCTCCCTGCTCACGAGCACGGAACGCCGAGGTCTTCCTGCTCGTGAGCAGGGAGGCCTCACCGAGGGAGGTGCTGCTCGTGAGCAGGGAGCGACTCGTCCAAGATGATGAGCATTATGATTCGGAATTAGGATTTAAAACTTAAATTAGGAATTAGGGTTATATAGGTGCATGTTTAGTTAGATTTTAATTACTGTATGCTTGTATTGTTACTATTGTATGTATAGATAATACATTTAGTGTTACAGTCACAGATTTAGGTGAAGAAAAATAGCATATGGTTAAAACTTCTTTTAGTTTTGGTAATTTGGAATTTGCTTGATGTTTTGGTAACTTGATGAAATTATAATATTATATTCAGTTTTGTGTTAACTAATATATTAAAAAAAAAATCTGGTAGAATCGGCCGAGCCTTACATGTTCACGAGTCTTGTTGGTTTTATGAGTTTGACAACATTGGCTGTAAGTATGGTATAGTTGTGTCCTGAAATGTGTGTAATTTTTTTGTACATGTTTGTTATGTAGATAATTTGATGCTTTATATTAAACTATAATATTTTATTACTAACCAGTCCGATTTGACCGGTTTGACCTGAAACAGAGATCTTTCCGGTTCGTCATCAAGTCCGGTCATGATAACATTGGCACATGCCGATCTTTTCCTCCCTCCCTCAATTCATGAGCAGGGAGCCCTGCGCTGTGGTCTCCCTGCTCATGACCTCGGCGAGCAGGGAGCAGTGCAGGCTCCCTGCTTGCGAGCAGCCCAAGGCTCACGCAGGTTGCTAGGAGACCTGCACGAGCAGGGATGAACAGGGAGGGAGCGGACTTGTGGGGTTCAACCAGGCAAATTAACTGCGCTTCATTGCTTGTTTAATTAGGTTTAAGTTATGTTTTTGAATATTCGATAACTTTATGAAAATTTGCTTTGTTATGAAGAAATTACAATATTATATTTAGGTTCGTGCTACTGAATATAAAAAAAACATTTCTGGTAGGATCGACAGTGTGGTCGTGTTAAGTGTTCATGATTTATGTGTTTTCTGGCTGTTTTACCTGTTTGACAACATTGGTAGGTGTGGAGGAGAATGCCGAAGGTTTCTGCTTCTGTGATGAATATGCCAGACGTCCCGATGGGGCAGCTCCCTGAGCACCTTCAAATCCAGCGCACCCGTGTTATCTGCAACGCGGACGCCCCCATCCATGTATGCTACTTTCTTTTTCTCTTTTTCCTCTTACATGCATGAGTTTTTATTCATATCGCGGGTTCATGTTCTTTTCCGCTTATTTATTTATTTCGCAATGTGACGACTGGTCTTGTTGCAGAGGAAAACAAATTTTAGTCATGTATTTAATTAGTTTGATGAAATGTTTAACTCAATTAGTCATGTGTCTTTCTCTGTGAAGACGGAAGCTATCCAATACTCTGGTGCCTATGCAGCAATGGGAGTCGACAACAGTTTGCAGTTGGGCAGTTTCTCCAAGAACTTCAATGTTCAAATCCGAAGGCTTACTAAGGATGAAATGGAATTTGACATGGTCGGAATTGATGCCTCATTGGCTAATGCGTTCAGGAGGATCCTTATCGCTGAGGTATATTACTTTGTCTTTCATCATCCTCGTGGGCATAGAAAGCAAAATTGCAGACTGGGAAGCCCTAGATGCCATGAGCCTTGACTCTTGGTTAGCTTAATCTTTAATTGCATAGAGGGAATTACATAAACATGATTTTGATTCTCACCATTATCTGTTTATAGTGGAATATGAAAATGAGTTGTCACATATACTCACAGACATGACAGATAGATTACTGTGCTTGACCTCCCTTTACAGGTTCCAACAATGGCAATTGAGAAGGTTCTTGTTGTTAATAATACATCAGTTATAGCAGACGAGGTCCTTGCTCACAGGATTGGGCTAATTCCGCTTGATGCAGACCCAAAGTTATTTGAATATCTGTCAGGTATCAGGAATTTTCAGACCTTCCCTCCTCATACTTCATTGCCACTCTCTTATTTTTTATCTGATTATTTAAATTGCAGAAAATGATGTCCCAAATGAGCGAAATACTATAGTGTTTAAATTGCATGTATCATGTAAACGTGGAAGTCCTCGCATGACAGGTATGTTGGTGCCCTTAATATGAAAATCCTTGTAGATTCTTACAATCCAGCATATAGTTGTCCAACATGGTTACACTTATTTTTCACTTATGATATTTTTTTTCTTCCGAAGGGGTGAAATGGATTGTTAGAGAGCCAGTCATATTAAAAAAAAATATGATTAAACATACACAAAGAGTTTGTGATATCCTTCTGATTCTTTCAAAACAATGAAAAGGATGATTAACCGGGGATTGTTAATCATCCAGTTCCATTAAGTGAAAGGATCCAGTACATAAAATGGAAAGGATCATTAGTACATCAAAAATGGAAAAACAGCAGATCTAGAAGCACCATTTAAAGGCATACAATTATCTCAGCAGCCTGTATTCCCCAATAAGTCTGTGAGCATGCGAGAGGATATTATCCACATAGCATCATCCATTTCAAAAAATTGTGTGGTTCCTCTGTAGCCATATAGTCCACAGGACAGCAAGGATCCTAGTTCGTTCAAACCTGGATCTACACGAGACTCATAGGCCCTAATGATTATCTTCCTGCACCGAACTAACCATAGGAAGATCTTTATCTTAAGGGGAATGCATCTGATCTAAGGATCAAGCTAGAGAAGGCCAAGATAAGATAAGGATAATGATCCTGATGGAGTCTGCAGCTTGATGGCATTGCTGAGTGCCTACCGCGTTTGTTGTCTTCTTCGAATTTTGCCTTTTTCTCATCCCTACTTATGTTGTCTTCCTTTATGTAGTAGCAATTTATTCAAGCCTTTCAGTTTACTTCTTTGTCTCCTGCTTTCTTTTCATGATTTTCACCGGTAAACTCTAGATGTTGCAGTGTGAATGTAATTTTGTTCTGCAGTGAGGTCAGATCAACTTAAGTGGTTGCCAAATGGCAGTGAATTGCACCTGGAAAGTCCTGATGGAACTGCGCAAGCAAAAAGTTATACTTCATTTAGCTGTAGTCAAGAAAGCTTGCCAGAATTCTCCAAGAAACCTATTGCTGCAACACTTGATGATATCATAATAGCTAAACTTGGGCCAGGACAGGTAATGCAACTTTAGCAGATGAGAACAGACATTGTTGTTTTGTTCATTGTGTTTTTATGCCATTGGAATGTTCTGATAAGAAATATGCCATTAGCATATATGGATTCTTGTGTGAAAAACGTCAATAGTATACATGGATTCTTGTTAACAATTTTTTTTTAAAAAAACTGTTTTGAGCTTTGGAATTTCTTCCTTAAAAAAGGTCACTTTAGAACCATGATCTTCTCCCAAAACAAAAAAAAAACACTTTA
The DNA here is from genome assembly GCA_030549335.1 of Pontederia crassipes. Lineage (NCBI taxonomy): Eukaryota > Viridiplantae > Streptophyta > Magnoliopsida > Commelinales > Pontederiaceae > Pontederia > Pontederia crassipes. The sequence continues at coordinate 74,486,292 of CM060188.1, read as the reverse complement.
GAACCATGCTATTTAATCAATTCTTTTTTTTCATAGTATGCATATTCCTTTTGTTTTTTTGCATCCTAAATTCGTCTTATCATCCTTGTTATAATTTCTTTTGGCTTTCAACAAATGGTCTTGTGAGCTTAAGTTTTTATTCATTGAGATATGGCAAATATGGAATTGTTCTCTTTAATATCATATATTTTGCAGGAGATTGAACTTGAGGCACATGCGATCAAAGGCATTGGAAAAATTCATGCTAAGTGGTCACCTGTGGCCACTGCATGGTACAGAATGTTGCCTGAGGTAATTGAGATGCCTTATGTTGAATGCTATTTTTTCTAGAGAAATTGTAAGGTGATGTTACCTTATTCAACAGTGCATGAAATATAATTTCATTTTGTAGGTTGTACTGCTAAAAGAAGTCAAAAATAAGGAAGCAGAAAAACTTGTGAAAACTTGTCCTGTTGGAGTTTTTGATATCGAAAACTTTGGGAATGGTCAGTGTTCTTTCTTTAATATTTTTTCTTGGTGGATTTAGCTCTTTTCTTTTTCAATCAGAAGGATAAGTTCTGTGACAATATTGAAACGACGACTTAAAACTATTTGGTCAAGTGCTCTTTCTTTAGTAGTTTTTTGTTCTTGGTGGTTGTAGCTCTTTTCTTTTTCAATCAGAAGGATAAGTTCTGTGACAATATTGAAACAACAACAACAACAACAAAGCCTTATCCCACTAGGTGGGGTCGGCTACATGGATCATACGACGCCATTCATATTCGTTGATCCATGTTCATGCGATTTGACAGGGTTTTATACTGGCTGTCGGGGCCTAACACAACCCTCCTCCTTTATCCGGGCTTGGGACCGACTATAAAACATAGGCGGAGTTCCTTTTTCTCCTCAAAAAAAAAAAAAAACAAAAACAAATTCTTGCACCTTTCAGAAAAATCCAAGAAACATCAACAACCTCAGTTGCAATCAGCATCTTTATGTGCAAAAAAATTTAAAATGCAAGTGTAACTCAAATTACAAGACCATTAAGATAGTATGGAGATGTTATACTCAATAATAATGACATGAGTTTGATGTATTAGAAAGGGGTAAGCTACTATGTTCCTGTTATGGAAGGAAATAAACCAGGATTCTTAGTGAACATGGATAAAGTTCAACTGCTATGCACAAACATTTTCAGTCTTAAGCAGGAACGTAATAGTAACATTCATCTAAAAGGCATCGCCAATATAAACACCGAGTAAAGGATTAAAAAACAAGGCATTTTATCGTTTTTGTCCTTTTTTTCTGCTTGTCACAATCAAAATTAACATTGATGAACTTTTTTTTTTTACATTTTTCCACAACCACTAAAAAAGCCTTAGGTGTGGGGAGTTGAAATGAATTTTAACACATAATTGCTTACCCAGATGACTCATCATAAACATAATCAGAACCTGCCGTGCCATCAGCAACTTCTAAACCAGGTTGTTCAATATTGAAACATCGACTTAATATTATTAGCTTTGCGTAATACCTTCAAACTATCATACGTTAATGTTTATACTTAGCAATATCAGTTTCAAGTATATTTAAAGGAAAAATATCATTGCAATTGCTGATTCTATCATAATATTTTGCAAAATATTACAGTGTTAGTTATCTTCATTATTTCATTAAGTGTGGATGATTTACCATAAATATATATATATATGTATATATGAATAACTATACATGTTTTTCTTCATTTTGGTCTTCTATTTAACCAATCATAGAAAGTACAAACAATGTTGACTAAATATATATATGAACATTTTTTTTTCATTGTGGAACTGGAGCAGAGAAGAAGGCGATTGTATGCAATCCACGAGCATGTACACTATGCAGAGAATGTGTCCGTGGATCAAAGGAGGATGTTGTAGAAGTAAGAAGGGTTAAAGATCATTTCATCTGTAAGTAGTATCTCTATCCTCAAATAGAAGTGCTGGTCATTATTTTTCACCCTTGTTTTGTTTCCTTGTGACAACTGGAGTGCATATGCATTCTATTTTTTGCTTTATAATCAAGATTGTTGCCTTCACTGGAGGCCTTCTTATTATTCTAGTGGATATTACATTTTCCATCATCTTTTGGCTCTCGTTCCAAAACGAAGAAGAATTCACTTTTTGAGCTTGGTACTCAGTTTTGCATTTGATTTGCAGTCACTATTGAAACAACCGGAGCTGTATCTCCAGAAGTACTATTCACTGAAGCTGTTAAAATTTTGGAAGACAAGTGCGACCGCGTGATATCCGAGCTCTCATAGTGCGGGTCATTGTGTTCCAGAGCTCAACTTCTTGGACATTTAGCGTTATATATGGACCAAGCCATACAATTTTATGATTCTTAAATGTAGAAACATTTTTGTTATTGGAAGCACAATAGTGTTTTATATATCTATAGACATGAAAGAGGAGTGCTGGGAAATCATGTATACTAACCAACATGATTCTCAATTTTCACTTGGATGCTGTTTCTTTTTTTTTTTTTTTTGAGGAAATGTTTTTAGTGTGCTTCTGCTGGTCAACGAATGGGGTTTATCAGTGGTTATAAATTGCCTAGGACTATGCCATTGTGTTCACAATGAATGTGAATTTTAAGTTCTCATTTAGTTCTCGAAAATTAATCTAATTAGATGAAAAGTTTTAGTGGCTTTTTGTAAGGATGGACTTACATATAGGGTGAGAGGGGCTTGGGAAATTACATATATATTACTCTTTTTTCTTTCTTTTCAATCTTTATCATTTAAAGTATTTTACCAAAGATACCAATTACTTTCTATTATTATTATTATTGTTATTAGTACTATTATTATTATTATTTTATTATTATTATTGTCGTCGTCGTTGTTATTATTATATGTATTTCTATTTCTCACCTCTGTGAAATTTGTTAACCTGAATTATGTAAATATTGGAAATCTTAAACTCAAGCCAAAAAGTGTTAGGCATATGTAAGATAATTGATTATTTAAAGTATAATAAATATCATATATAATGATTTTGTTAACAAAAAAAATTATATTTTAGTACTTCTTTCTGTAGCTTATTCAATGATTTTGATAATTGATTATTTAAAGTACTTCTTTGGTTACCTGATATCTGTGACCATTGTAGATCTTTATATAGCTTATTCAATGTTTTCTTTCTACTTTTCTTTCTTTTAAGTTCAGAGGGCTTTCTGAGCTTACATGTTCTGTATATTTTATGTAGATCCGAATATTTTGATCATGGAACTTTCCTTACCACAACCACATTATTGGGTCTTTGTTTTAAAGAGAACTGGTTATTGTCTTCATAACCAAACAAAAGACAAGTTGTAGTTGTAGCAAGGTTACGTTTACAGATACTGTCAAATTGGTAGTTCCAAGTAGTAAAGTAATTCGAACACACCTGTAAAATATGACTTAAAAATGGAATGCAATGTTGGAAGAAGACATAAATTAATATAAATGTTCCTAGGTGTCGCTTCTACAATCGAAATTTTTTTTAATTATTGCATTAGGTGAAGATTTAATTTTGTTTCATTAATGCGTTATCTGCTTCTCTCTTTCTTGACACGACAATGATAGTTTTTTCAGGGACGTGTAGATAATAGACCTTTTTTTCTGTGTAAATTTTTGCTTTGAACGTATAGAGCAATCTTTCATCTGTATTTTCACTATTATATTGTTATTTCGTCATAATTTGAAGGTTAACATTTTTTTTTTGAATTTTTGTCTTTGATATATTGTTACCTTTTTTATTATAATTATAGTTTTATTTATTTTATTATTATCATCCGGTTATCTGTTTCAATAACTCAAGATATTATTATCTGAATTAATTACTTAATTAAATTACTCCTTGCGAGGGAAAAAGTAGAAAAAAAAGGTCATAGTCGGGTAAAGTTATCGACCTTTTGGGCCGTCTGGTTCGTGCGATTGTGGCCTCACACGTTCGGCTGGCTAACTTCTCAGACGCGAGCTTCTTTTTTAAAATTAAAATAGCATATTTATATAGTTAATTGAATTTTGGGTTCAATATTATGTTTGGATTTAATATTGGTCTTCCCTACCCCACCTTGTTATCTATCTTTTACACCATCAAATCTTCATCCAATGGTTCATGAGTATCGGGGGATGCAGCTTTTTGCTCCGATCTCATTTTGGTTCTTTCATTTTTGTAGGAGCTGGGTTTAATATTGGACGCTTTTTCAAGGGATCCTCACGTGCGCTGCTCACAACACTATTCATGTCAGAATTCACACGGATTCGAAGGTTTTGGTTCATCTGCTCACTAAAGCCCGTCCTTGCCTGTGGCATCTTCGAAATCTTCTTCATGATGTTTTTGATAATCTTAACAAGATAGCACCCACTTCTATTATTTTTTGTCCTAGAGTTAGCAACTCTGTCGCAGACCACTTAACTAATTTTGACCATTAAAATGACGAGTATTTTTGAGTGGATGGTCCTCCTCTTGGCCTCCATCAATTTTTGTACAATGACTCTAGTAGTCATATTTCGCATTAATGGAATTTCTTACTTTCTTAAAAAAAGAAGGTGAGGTAGGGAACACCTACATTTTTTCTATTATGTTTGGGCTCAATGTTGGTGTTCCCTGCTTCACCTTATTCCCTATCTTTTATGCCATCAAATTTTCATCCAATGGTTCATGATTAAATCCCTACCTAACTTTGAAGTAAAGAAAAAAGTTCAATCAACCCTAAACTTAGATACTTTTTTACATTTCAATTGTTCCATCTATATTTGTTCTTTTTGCAAAGCTTTGTTTTTCTTTTTGCAAAGCTAATAGTTTTTTTTTGTTTGAATTATGGATTTATTGCAAAAGGGAGATGGACCCTCCTTTGAAAAAAAAAGGAATATTACAATCAAGATAACAAGTATTATAACATATCATGCATGTTTTCTTAAAATGTCAGTGCATGGGTGTCACCACATTTTGTGGTGCCACCTTGCGCCCACTTCATTTTGTCCGTCCGTTGAGATCGTGCGTGCATCGACGACTGATGACAATCATTTTCAAGTCGTGCGATTCTTTCTCCATTTCACGAGCGGCTTGCACGGTTATTCCCCCATTTCACGAGCGGGGTTGGGGTTGATTTGGTCCAACACAAATCGCCTTAAAGACCTATTGTCATCCCCTTTTTGTTAGACCTGTGTTTGAATTGAGAATTTTAAGTTTCCCTAAGTTCTCGGGAGTTAATTGATTTGATAAAAAAGTTTAGGTGTGGTATTTGGATGAAAAGTGTAATGATGAGAATTTGAAAAGTTGATTTGATAGATAAGTTTTAGTAGGTGTTTGGATAAAAAATAAGAACTAAAGATATAATTTATTATTTTATGAAGTATAAAATTATAATAAATTAAAATATTATATATTTAATTAATTAAAATAATAATTTATGAAAATACTTATATTAATATTATAATTTATGAAAATATTTATGTTAATATTATGATTTATTGTTTGCAAAGAATACTATTATTATATTGTATTATTTCATATGTCATTAATATTATAATTTACAAAAAATATTTATGTTATGTTAAAGTTATTATTTTATAAAATAAATGATAATATATTAATAAATAAAATTTTAATTTATTATTATTTAAGATAATATTAAAATAGTTTAATGAATAATATTAAAATTAATAATATTTTACTAATTAAAATATAATGAAGAATCGAAATAAAAAAAGCAAAAAAAAAGTTCTCGGTGGACGGAAACTTTGGTCATGTAACGGAAATTCTCGTTGGCCGTTTGGCTCGAGTTCCGCAATGTCACAGGTACTCTCACCATGGTGCTGCTCAAATTTACTTCTGTTGCTACTGTAAAACTATTACTCTCATGGGAAAGCAAATGGTCGCCACTGTGCCGCCTTCCGAGCCGTCTTCGTCGGAAGAGGATGACTTGCTAGTCAGAGAAGAAGGTTCGGCTCCGAACGGCAATCCCGCTTCCTGCGACTCCCCGATGTTGGCGAAGGATGGAGGCGCCAGAGAGGATCTCCTGGTGCCGCCACTCAACTTCTCGATGGTGAACTGCGGGGTGTACCGCTCGGGGTTCCCGGACACGGCCAACTTCGAGTTCTTGAGCACTCTTAAGCTTCGCGCCATCCTGTGAGTTTTCCTTGTTTTGTTTTCTATTAGCCGATCGATTTCGTTCTTCTGTGGTCTTTGGATCGGAGTTGCTGGATTTTTGGTGTGTATTTGGCGTAAAGGTGACACCTTTCTTGACGGTTTTGGATTGCGCCCTCGCTTGTTTAGGCGCCTCTGTCCAGAGCCGTACCCGGAGACGAACATGGAGTTCTTGAAGGCGAATGGTATCAGTCTCTTCCAATTTGGGATTGATGGATGTAAGGTATCGTATGATTCCTGCCCTAAAGTTGCACGACTCTAACATTGAGTCACCTTCCTACATCTAACTTGAGACTGGAGTACTCGTCGCAAACCCTAAGTACGGTCCATTTGAAAAAAAATGGAAATCAGATGATTCGTGCATATCTTAGTGCTTGATTTACGATCCAAAGGCTGAGAAAATGCGTGCTCCCAATTATGCATGTTCGAAGAAAAAGAAAGGAAAACGTGTGTAATCCGAGTGAGACCGACAGTAATGCGAGAGAAGAAAGAAACTTTCTGCAGTCGAGCGCAATTCAATCGAGAGTAGAGAAAGAACTTTGGGTTTTCCATTCGGGATGAGCCATTCTTGACCAAACTTTAGGCCCTTCTATCTTTAAGTTCGGAGAGAGATTGATTCTCGAAATTGTGATTGTATTTATTGTTTGCTCCAGCACATAACATAACATACTCATGGTGGAACGGGTGGAACAAAGGAGTCACTCGCATAACATAACATACTCAAGCACATAACATAACATACTGAGAGAGATAACATACTTAGGGACATAAAATACTCAGGGTGGAACAGGTGGACCAAAGGAGTCGCTCACAGTAGTTGCTCGCTCGTCCAGATGAAGTCTCCATGGAAGATTCAATGGCAGACTTCAATTTTCCCCGGGACAGAATGCAAGGACATGAAGGCGGCGTGGTCCGAGCTCCAGTTTGAGGTGTCGAGATGACAAATGGCCATCCCTTTGCTCTCTTCTTTGTCCGCAGCCAAGATTGCCTAGTAGATCCTCACCCCGGAGAGTGAGTGGCAATAGTACACCAAGTATGGGAATGCCATCTGGTGGCAGGTCACGGCAAGGTCGTCGCCTTTGAGCCTCTTCACCTCTGCTATCACAGTGGGACCATTGGTGCCCTTCGTGGTCATGCTACGCACCACTGCGTCACCCCCTACCACGGAAACAATGAAGTTGATGACGTCCTCCGCCGACCTGACACATCGCTTAATTTTGCCTTGGTTGGGTGCCCAGGAGCACGCCGCCACCGTGCTCATAATTTGCTTGCCCATTGGCATTTCCTTGGATGTATTGAAGAGGCTTTGGACTTGGGCAGAGGTGAAGGGAATTTTCCTTGAGTTGGACGGGGTAGCACGACCACGAAGGGCGCCAACGGTTCCACTGTGATAGCAGAGGTGAAGAGGCTTAAAGGCGACAGACCTTGCTGTGTCCTGCCACCAGATGGCATTCCCATACTTGGTGTACTATTGCCACTCACTCTCCGGGGTGAGGATCTACTAGGCAATCTTGGCCGCAGACAAAGAAGAGAGCAAGGGAATGGCCATTTGTCATCTCGACACCTCGAACTGGAGCTCGGACCACGCCGCCTTCGTGTCTTGCATTTTATCTCGGGGAAAATTGAAGTCTGCCATTGGATCTTCCATGGAGACTTCATCTGGACGAGCAAGCGACTATTGTGAGCGACTCCTTTGTTCCACCCGTTCCACCCTGAGTATGTTATGTTATGTGAGCGACTGCCCTATCCGTTGTTATGTTATGCGTCATAGTATGTTATGTTATTCGAGTGACTCCTTTGTTCCACCCTGAATATGTTATGTTATGTGCTTGGAGCAAACAATAAATAGAATTACAATTTCAAGAATCAATCTCTCTCCGTAACTTAATGATAGAAGGGACCTAAAGTTTGGTCAAGAACAGCTTGTGCCGAATGGAAAACCCAAAGTTCTCTCTCTACTCTCGATGGAAGTGCGCACGACTGCAAAAAGTTTCTTTCTTCTCTCGGATTACTGTTCGTCTCGCTCGGATTACACACGTTTTCCTTCCTTTTTCTTCGGACATGCATAATTGGGAGCACGCATTTTCTCAGCTTTTGGATCGTAAATCAAGCATTGAGATACGCACGAATCCACGATCCAATGGTTGAGATTGACTCTTTTTTCTTTCCTTAGTGAAGGCGTTTTCTGCCCTAGCGCGCGCAAATCTCACTTTTCCTCCTCTCGCCTTCTCTCTCCTTGCACGCTGCCCGACCCGCCGATCTCATCTCCTCTTGCGGGATCTCTCTCCTCTCACCGGAGATCTGCGCGTTCTCTCACCGGCGATGTTCCTCGCGCTCAGATCCGCGCGTCGCTGACCAGGTCTACGTTCATCGCCGACCTCGGGCACCCCCGCCGACCCCCCTCTGGCCGCGACCTTCTTTCTCATTCGCACGGCGACCTCCCCTTCGCCAAGCACGCCTTCCTCCGTGCGTTGTGTCGACGGCCACGAGCACGACTCCGAGCATCACCTTCGCCGAGTACGGCGGCCACGGCTCTGGATTTGTCGACGCCAACCTCTTTGGGTGTGCTTGCCCCTCGTATCAATTTTACTCACATATTTAATTAGTTGGCCTTTACAAAGGCCATAATTTGATGAAATGTGTAACTTAATTAGTCATGTGTCTTTCTATGTGAAGACGGAAGCTATCCAATACTCTGGTGCCTATGCAACAATGGGAGTCAACAACAGTTTGCAGTTGGGCAGTTTCTCCAAGAACTTCAATGTTCAAATCCGAAGGCTTACTAAGGATGAAATGGAATTTGACATTGTCGGAATTGATGCGTCATTGGCTAATGTGTTCAGGAGGATCCGTAGCGCTGAGGTATATTACTCTGTCCTTAATCATCCTGGGGGGCATAGAAAGCAAAAATGCAGACTGAGAAGCCCTAGATGCCATGAGCCTTGACTCTTGGTTAGCTTAATCTTTAATTGCATAGACAGTTTTCTTAAAGGAAATTACATAAACATGATTTTGATTCTCACCAGTATCTGTTTATAATTGAATATGAAAATGAGTTGTCACATATACTCACAGACATGACAGATAGATTACTGTGCTTGACCTCCCTTTACAGGTTCCAACAATGGCAATTGAGAAGGTTCTTGTTGTTAATAATACATCAGTTATAGCAGATGAGGTCCTCGCTCACAGGCTTGGGCTAATTCCTCTTGATGCAGACCCAAAGTTATTTGAATATCTGTCAGGTATCAGGAATTTTCAGACCTTCCCTCTTCATACTTCATTGCCACTCTCTTATTTTTTATCTGATTATTTAAATTGCAGAAAATGGTGTCCCAAGTGAGCGAAATACTATAGTGTTTAAATTGCATGTATCATGTAAACGTGGAAGTCCTCGCATGACAGGTATGTTGGTGCCCTTAATATGAAAATCCTTGTAGATTCTTACAATCCAGCATATAGTTGTCCAACATGGTTACACTTATTTTTCACTTATGATATTTTTTTTCTTCCGAAGGGGTGAAATGGATTGTTAGAGAGCCAGTCATATTAAAAAAATTATATGATTAAACATACACAATGAGTTTGTGATATCCTACTGATTCTTTCAAAACAACGAAAAGGATGATTAACCGGGGATTGTTAATCATCCAGTTCCATTAAGTGAAAGGATCCAGTACATAAAATGGAATGGATCATTGGTACATCAAAAACGGAAAACCAGCAGATCTAGAAGCACCATTTAAAGACATACAATCTCAGCAGCCTGTATTCCCCAATAAGTCTGTGAGCATGCGAGAGGATATTATCCACATAGCATCATCCATTTCAAAAAATTGTGTGGTTCCTCTGTAGCCATATAGTCCACAGGACAGCAAGGATCCTAGTTCGTTCAAACCTGGATCTACACGAGACTCATAGGCCCTAATGATTATCTTGCTGCACCGAACTAACCATAGGAAAATCTTTATCTTAAGGGGAATGCATCTGATCTGCGGATAAATATAATATAATATTACACTATAAATCTTTTCATATATAATCATAAATATAATATATATATTATATTTATGTAGATTTCATAAGATTAGGAGGGCCTATTAATATATCTTTCTAGGAAAAATATATAGTATATTAATATATATAGTATACTTCAAAAAATCAAGGGGGGCCAATCATAATTTCTTTAAAGAATCATATATAGTATTCATTATATATATAGTACAATAAAAAAAAGTTAGGGGGGCCTAAACCTTATTTAGCTCCGTCCCTGCCTGAAGGTGCCTACTTATTGCAGCTTGAGGATTCCTTGAAATGGAGGATAGAGAATGACATCGACCACGTTCTGTCTGTAAGTTTCTCAGTACTTTTAATTTGTTATAGCCCTTGTTTCTTTGTTTTCTTCTGATTGGAAACATCGATGCATGGCACATCAAGAACGTATCACTATTTAGTTAGATGATACTGAGATGTCTGCTTAATCCTTAATGGTATATGTTTGCTTATCATTTATAAACATTTTTTTTTCATCTGAAGTAGAAGAAAACCAAAAATGGAAAAAATATGTCCAAGTATAGAAAGATCGAACAAGAATAATGAACTCGGAGCATTACACTAGTAGACCCTTGTATGACGATCACTTTCTTATGTGTAGATCTGTCATACTCCGAGTACAATTACATATGTTTGTTTGTATTAAGTAAAAATCAAGTCCATACAGATTATGAATTTTTTTGACATAACTTGTTTCAAATTAATGCAGAATCATATACTTCCAGAAGATTCGTATAGACGGATTCGTGAGTCACAACTCTAGGATTGTCAGGGTACACAAAGGAGGTAGCGATCTCACTTAATCTTTCCTGTGCTGCTGAATCTTGTTATGATTTTTTGAGTTTATCGTATGAAAATAATTTATTTCAAATTTAGTGATATATGAGGTTTTTGTGCATTTGCCTATTTTTCTTCTTGCACCTTTATAACGTCTCTTCTTTCCTCTCGTTCTATAGGGCCTCCCTGTTATTGCAATAGGTGCTGGGCTCAGTACATTTGATGAAGCATCTGTAAGTTTTACAATTTGCTGTGTGGTTTCCACAGAACTTGTCTGTCTGCATCCCTGTTGTTGTTGTCTGGGAAGTCTGAATCATTCATCTGTGAGACCAGTCCGGAGTATGGATCAAATGCCTTCCTTTCATGAATCCTCAAACAATTTTTACAGTTATATATATATATATATTGCAATCAATGCAACCAAATATTTTTTTGGGAAAGTTGTTTCTCAAATATCTCATTAATTTGACCATGTTGTTCATCATCAAATATAACTAATCTTTTTGTGCCCTAGAATGCCACCCTTGGTGTGGAATAAGTATCATAACAAAATTGAATCTTATCTAAAAAAACAAATATTTCAACTTGAGCTTGTAAGCTGTTTAATTTGCACACTGTTTTTTTGATAAAGATGTAATTGCATATCTCTACTATTCGTTAATGTGAGTAAATCAATCATGGTGTGGAAATCCAAGAAGATTGTCACATTTAAATTCCAGCCTTTCATGCAAGGTAGACTATCTCTGAATTATTTGGCAAGGTATTGAATCCTTTACTTGTTTTGATGAACACCTATGTCCTTGGTCATGGTGTAGCTACATAAAGAAGATCTGACAGCCATTGTTTTTCCACTTTCTGGCATTTTTTTTGTTGTTCACTGCCTAATTCTATCATGTTATCACTTCAATATAGGATGAGTACTATCTTCTGTGACATATTGAGATCAACGAGTACCGAGATTGTGTGATCTTAGTAAGTACATGCGCGGATTGCATCTTCACGTGGTTGCAAATTTTTTATTTTTATTTTTTTGGTTTGATTTACATTTTCTTTCTTTCTTGGACGGGTGAAATTTTATCTTTCTGTTTTTCTTGTAGCCTGCTGCAAGTAGAAAGTATGGCAGACATATCAGCACATGTGTGAAGGTTTTGGATATGACTGGTCTCCGTCTTTCAACATTAATGAACCATTTCAAGGTGCGTACGTCTTTTGCGGATTTTCAATATAACATGAAATGTATTCATGTTCATGAAGCATTTTAATGAGGCATTCTTGTTTGCAGTTACTGGCCAAAATGTCAAGTGTCGATAATCTGAATTATCCAGAAAAGACCGAGGAGTACTATGTAGTTAATCTTCCTCATGCATTCGCAGCTTGTTGGAAGGTAATGTACGTTTGTGATTTTTCAATGGAAGTTAACTTTTGCCAGATATATGCTGAGTATTCGTTTGTGACGTTGCTCTCTCATCTCATGCACAAAATTACACACAGGTCGTGAAGCCATTCCTGCATGAGAGTACGAGATCGAAAATAAAAGTACTGAGTGGCTCTGGCAGAGAGGAGCTTTTAAAGGTATAATATGAAACAATCTCATTCGTGTATATATTATCTTACAGATGGCGCCGCTATAAATAAATTTGAATCATGACCACTTTCACTTCTCTTCTGTTTGTTCTTTAAGTTTCATCAGAGGGGTTATTACTGCCTTCAGAATTAATTATCAGTACAGTAGCTATCACTATGACGATATATATATATATATATACAGTGTTAATGGTTATGATTTCTTTATCTGAATACAAGCATTAATTAGTTTAACCACATATATTTATGCATGCTTACGATCGACTTGTGTTCCTTGTTCCTGTAGATAATGGATTATGCATCCCTTCCCCATTTCTGCAGAAGTACTAGAGAGTGTTATGGCTACGATGACTGCTTCTCCTTCAACCACCCCTTCCACCAGGGACTCTACAGCTACATGAAGAGGCATGCACGCCGCCACTAGGGGCAAAAACTCTCCAGGAGTACTACTTTACCCTGTGCTGCATAGTCATGTGTATACTGCCAGTACCAGGGAAAGGGAACAGATCATGTGTGTATTACAAATGAGGAATACAATTTTATCCTCCTCCTAATAAGTTTAGCCTCCTAAGAACTTGGAGGATGCATGGTTTGTCATAATAAGTTTATCCTGTTTTAGCCCTCCTAAGAACTTGGAGGATGACAAATGTGAGCATGGATACTTTTAATAAATTTAAGTGTTGTTTCTTAATTTTTGGATAAATTTTACCAAATATTTTTCAACTTTGGCTACTTTCTCGACGCTATCCTCAAATTTCACTTTGTAATAAGATTGTCATTCATTTCATAACTTATTTCACCAAAATGTCCTTTTCATTGGTGTTCGACCGTTCCCGATCTCGCTACTGACATGGCGTCCACACGACGATATTCTCTCTCCTTCACGCAATTAACAATTTATCGATGAAGCAATATTAAAAATAAAACAATAATAAATAATAATTTAAAAGATGATGAAAATAGGGCGCAGCTCTCGCGGGGAGGTGCAGCGCCCCACTGCTGATGTGGGTGGGGACGTCGCTCGATGAAGGGAAGGGAGGGGGTGATGTCCTCTTCTACACGTCCTCCCCCCCCCACAAACGACGCGGGCGAAAAGGGGGGCCCCTCTCCCCTCCTTCGTCGGGCGATGTCCTCACTCACACCAGCCCCCCCTTCGCCGGGAAACGTAACCGTCAACACCGGCAGCGGGGCGCCATCCTTCCCTGACAAGAGTGGCACCCCATTTTTTATTTTTTTATTTTTTTTATTTTTTAATGTTGCCACATCTGCAAATTACTTGCGTGGAGGAGAGAGAACATCACCGCATGGATGCCACGCTGATAGCGATCGGAAAACGGTCGATCATCGATGAAAATGATATTTGATGAAATAAGTTAAAAAATAAAAAAATAATTTTATTACAAAGTAAAGTTTGAGAATAATATTGAGAAAGCGTCAAAGTTGAAAGGTATTTAATGAAATTTAAATCATACATCCAATTATTGCTTAGTACTATAGCTGTTCTATTATGTCTCATTCGGTTACATCTCTGTTTTTTATCTACGACCACATAGATAATAATTCTAATAGTTTTATGTTTTTTTTCTTCAACTAGTGGCAAATTTTAAATTTTGTTCTAGCATAAGGAGAAAAGTGACCTTTGATATTACAAAAAAATTATATCATGAAAAATTCTAGATCATAGTGTGTGTGTGAGGAAGAGGAGCAACTGCTGTGGAGACCCGAGAACCTAAATTTGGTCGGACTCGCATGTGGTTCCTCGGATACTGGGCTGTGCGTCACAAACTTTTTGTCCTTTTTGAAAGAATTAGAAATTTTAAAAGAATAACAATTTAAAATTTTACGATGTTATAAAAAGATAAATGTGCATTTTTTCTTTGAGTTTTTTTTTCTTGCAAATTTTAAATGTTAGTGAAATTTAATTCTATTAAACTGATCAAACGTTCGTTTTAGAAAGCCACAGCATGTGAACTCTCGTAGTGTGAGTTTGTGTTCCATAGCTCAATATCTTGGACATTTAACATTACACATGAAGCAAGATTTACAATTTCTGTGTAAGTCTTAAATGTGGAAACATTTTTTTATTAGAAAGCATAGTGGTACTTTACATATGAATTTAATTGGTGTCCCCTAGATCGGATACTATCTAATCTAGATCGGGCGGATGCCATCGGAGTGCGCTGCTCGGGTGGGATAAAAAAGGAAAAAACCGAAGGTTGATCGGCGGAGTTCATGATTGGCGAGCGAGGTCGGCACATCTAGCGAGTGATGATCTAGGTCGGCGGGGGTGAGGAATATCCTTGTCGATAGCATCCAAGCTGTAACATCTCAAAATTTCGTAAAATTAAAAAAAACTTTCATTAAATCCTATCTTCGACTCATCGATCGATCGAAATATTTTTGGGCGCCCGGTGCAGAACCACTGGATTTAAAAAAAAAAGAGAAGTTAAATCAAACTTTGACTCATCTTTCTTCACTCCAACTCATGGAAACTTGTGTGCCCCTTCATGTTCATGACTCTTGAGGTTATGTGGGCACAAAGTTCTATCTTCACTTTCTTTATAAGCCAAGTCACCTCTCATTTGCACCCTTTCACTTCATCTTCTCATCATTTTCTCTTCTACCATTTTCTTGTGTCGACTCCATTCTTGGGCTTTGCTTTTGGTGAGGATCCACAAGTGCTGATCGTGAAGAAGGACAAGGAGGAAGGATTAGCATTTGATCCACTGAAGAAACAACAAAAAAATTTGGACAAAAGGTGTGTTAACAAAATATGGGTTATAAGGGTTTTTCATGAAGTTTACCATGCTGTTCTAGGGATGTTTTAGGCTTAGAATCATGTTAGTAAGAGAATAGTTTAATGCCTTAGATAGCTATGTTGATATGAGTGTCAAGTACTAGTTTATGATGCTTAAATTTGATATTAGCATGCTGAAATGTTTGTTGTCCATGAATGTTTGAAGTGGTGAATACTATGAGATGATTTTTGTACTTGATGCTATGCATGCTTAGGGTCTTAAGTGTGCAGATTTTTCAGATCTTAATGATGACATGCTTAGGGATGGTTATGTTAAGGATTGATAGCATGTATTACTTGCATTATGGGATTGATATGAATGGACTTGTTTTGTTATTACTCGTGAAATGATAATTATGGAAATGTTTATCAAAGTTGCTGAATTGTTGAGTATGATCATATGAAAAAGTATTAGTGCATGATACAGAGACGAGAATGAATATAACACCTTCATGCTTATTATGATGCTTGTGATGAAGTTATCGATTATGAATCATGCTCACATGCTCTCTGTTTGTATAGTTAATGTTAGACATAGTTTGTATTGATTGTAGAATGCTATGTTTCGAAAATTGGTTGAAAATGTAAGGACCCCGCAATGACCTATGGTTTTGCCTAGTAGGAGCGATCGATCGATCCTAGATCGGACGCCCGTTATCAACTCGATAGAAGCTAGCGGACTATTGGAACAGATGATCGAACTTCTTTCGGACGTCCGCACTGACAGTCTGATATTGACATCTATCAATCGAATGACTCAACCTATCGACCGATGAATGATTCTATGCAACTTGGGTAAAATCGGATAGTTGGTGGACTTTCGGGAGGTCGTAAGTTCCCGGTCGAGAGCTCACATTTTTACCCAAGGAAGAATCGGATGACTCTCGACCTTTTGGACGCCCGATTCGTGCCCGGCCTTGGAATGGCCGAGAGACATGTTATGATCAGGAGATCGTTTGACCTTCGAGCGCTCGATGAACCTATGGATTGAAAGACCGCTCGACTTACAGATGTTCGAAAGTGGACAAAGAATGATATGACTTTAATTATAAGAATATGCTATGATTTGCTCATGTCCTCATGATTACTCTCACACCCATGATTATGAGTATCAACTTGGAGCTGACCTTTCTCCTGAAAGCCTTGATTGATCCGTGTGATCACAAGATAGATTAATAGGTTAATAAAGATAAAAATTGAAATGGAGGAATTGTATGATCCCAAGAGACACCAGAGAGGGGGGGGGGGGGGGGTGAATTGGTGTTCAATCCAAAAATATCTATTTCACGAAAATAATTGCGGAAGCTTAAAATTGATTCTTAAAATCTTTTAAATCAATGCAATTCAAATTGCATCAAAATACAATTTGAGAGGGGAAGAGAGAAATCAAACACGATAACACAGGTGGTTGTTGACGAGTTTGACCACACCTTGACCTATCGCTCCGACTTCTCGACTTCGAGACTGTCGGATTCCACTAGAATCGCTTTCTTTATTCCAAATGGGGCAAGAAAGAAAGCCCTTTACATAATCACATTTTCTCTACTTCGAGAGGCAATGCAAACCTCTCATATTAGGAAGCTAATCTTTTCTCTCGATCAAAAAGTAAAATTTGGAACCTCTTTCACATAGGAGCTCTCACAATCTTTCTAAAAATGATTTCTCTCTTTTACAATAGAATGCTCACAATAGAAGAAGAGAGAAAGAAAATAGAACTTAAAATGATAACTTCAAGAAAAAAAATCCTTTTGATTTCTTGAAGTTTTGCTTCAATACTTGAATGAATGCCTTTGCTTAAGGCCTTGACACTCATTTTATATGATTCAATGTGAAAAAAATTTGTCCAGAATTTATTTCACAATTTTGTCCTTCAAAATAGACTGTTACTGTTCATTTGACCCGTAGGTCGGTCGACCGGTCTATGTGACTGTTGCGCTTATTTTCTTCACTGACCGCAACTGGTTGGTCGATCGGTATAGACTCGACGTCGACGGGTATAGTCTCATCATGAACCTGAGCAGCGTATGCATTGATCGGTCAACCGGTATACTGAATCGGTCGATCGGTGTTGTCTCGACCAGCTTTCATTCTGTCGATTGATAGGTTGACCGATATGTACTATTTTGAGCATAATTTTTTGAATAGTTATTCAAATTAGATAATCTTTAATTCTACGGATAGCTAACATGATTCTCTACAAATTTGATATTTATCATTCGTACATAATCTAATAAAAATCATAGCCATTTATTTAATCAAAGTTAGTGCATAAAGTTATCCCTTTTTCTTTAAACTTTTCAGCATTTAACTTTAATCTTTCGAGGTTTGTATCATAAAAATATAATTTTATATGGTATTAAAATTTTGCTCCAACAATCTCCCCTTTTTTATGAAGACAAATTGAGAAATATGAAAAAATATATAAGTTGTGAAAAAGTAGTAAAATCCTGTAAAATTAATTTTACTCTCCCTAACACTTAGCTTTCCTTACAATAATAGATATTCACATAAATCTTAATTATAAGAAACTCTTCATATAAAATGATATTCAGATCATATTTCTCCCCCTTTTGTTTCATCAAAAAGAATAATTTGTATATAAAACATATAAGAAATCATACGTATATCCTCCTTAATCATGTTGTCTTTAAAAAATTTATTCTTCCCCTTTTGTCATATAATAATCATGTAAAATGTTGCATCATAACGAGTTAGTATATAAAAAATAACTTCCCCTAAATTTATGACTATTTTATAATGACAAAATGGAAACAATTTGATGAAAGCAAAAAAAATATATTAAGGATCAAAATATTGCATAAAACTTTAATATAACAATGATATCCATGATATGTAAAAATAAAGTTTAACATGCTTTGCTCTTTTCATTGTTACAAATTTTCATTTATATGTTTCCTCTTTTCAAAGAAATAGTAATTTTGAATTTTTTAGTAGAATAAAAAAATAAATGATATTTTTATCATAATCTTCATGTCTTCACATTTTCAAATCCACTTGTCCTTTGCTTTGCATGTGAAGCACACCTGAAAAATAATTATGTGACATTTGATATCCAAATTTCTTTGGGTCCTATTTTGTTAGACACTGTTCCTTTTGAAACTCAAATTATGCCATGTTGAAATGTTTTTCCCTACTTTGCTTTGATAAGCATAATAGTCATGAAATTCGTATGCAAAACATGTAATATGTGATTTTCTATTATAAGAATAATTTAATTTTCAATAAGAGTTTTTATGTTCAAAATGATTACTAAGATTATTTTTCGTTACATGAAATATGATTTTATTTTGCATATCTTTTAAAGAAGTATTTTTCAAAAAAGTATTTTCTTGTTTTACTTTTTCTAACACACATGCTAGTTTTACAATTTCATATGTATATGTAATTTTTAAAGTTTCAATTTCATTTTTTCAGATTTTCATTTTTCATAGAATATGTATTCTTTTCTTCTTTTAATTTTTTAAGCTCATGTAACAATTTTTCATTTTC
Organism: Pontederia crassipes; assembly: GCA_030549335.1. Taxonomy (NCBI): domain Eukaryota; kingdom Viridiplantae; phylum Streptophyta; class Magnoliopsida; order Commelinales; family Pontederiaceae; genus Pontederia; species Pontederia crassipes. The sequence continues at coordinate 74,467,416 of CM060188.1, read as the reverse complement.
CTTTTTAAATGAAAAGTATCTTTTTATAAGTGAAGAAAGTTCTTTATTCATATCTAAAGAAAGATTTTTTTTGGAAAAACTCGATGAGTCATTATTTGAGTTTGAAGGATTACAACTTACCTCATCATTGTGTGCTATTAGGCATAGGTATATTTCGTCATTACAAGAACTTGATGAGTCATTTGACTCTTCATATTTTTTTCCTTTCTGAGTTGTCTATTATTTGTGTTGTTTGTATGATCTTCTTGTTGGCTTCTCATTTTTCTTTACCAACTTGAGATATTTATCTAATTTTCTTGTGTAGCGTGCGGGTTTCTTTTCATCCATTTCCTTTTCACTTGAGTTTTTTTTATTTGCTTTCAGTGCCAATGTTTTCTTCTTGGGAGCTTTTTCTTCTTGATATTCTTGAATTGAGATATCATAAGTTAGAAGTGAATCAATTAGATCATCAAAATCTAATTTGTTCAAATATTTTTCTTCAATTACGGTTCTCTTCGTATGACTTTTGGAGGAGAGACACCTGAGAATCTTTTTCACTTTTTGGGAGTTAGTTTTGCTCGTCCAAGAGGCTAAATCATTAAACTGAGCAACCATATCATTTATGAATTTATTATTATGCATTTTAAAAAAAATCATATTGATGATTTAAAATATTCAATTTAGATTCTTTAACATTATCAATTCCTTCATAAGTAATAATAAATTTCTCCCAAATTTTGGTTGCAGTTTCACAACTTGAAATCTGATTAAACTCCGTTAATTCCAAAGCATAATAAAAAATATTTTTGACTTTCCAATCAAATTTTGCAAAAATATTTTCTCTTTCGTTAGAATCTATAGGTAATTTTTCATGGAAATAATAACCTTTTTCAATAATGCCCCACATGTCGATATCAATAAAACAAATGTACGCTTGAATTCTAATTTTTCAATATGCAAAATTTGATGCATTTGAAAGAGAAGGATGCCTAATTGATTGTCTTTTGACAAAACTAAATCCACTTGATGTCATAGTTCTTAAGATGGTTAAATTTTTTTTAAAAAAATGATTAAATATTAAAATGATTAGATTTTCAAACAAGGGTTACCCACTTTGATACCAATTGTAGGATCCCAAAGGGCACCAAGATGGGGGGGGAGTGAATTGGTGTTCAATCCAAAAATATCGATTTCACAAAAAATATTGTTGAAGCTTAAAATGAATCCTTAAAAACTTTTAAATCAATGCAATTTAGATCACATCAAAACAGAATATGAGAGGAGAGAGAGATCAAACACGATAGCACATGTAGTTGTTGACGAGGTTCGGCCACACCTTGGCTTACGTCCCCGCTCCGACTTCTTGATCTCGTGACCACTGAAGATTTCACTAGAATTTCTTCCTTTGTTTCAAATGGGGCAAAGAAGGAAGCCCTTTACATAACCACCTTTTCTTCACTTCGAGAGGCAAGACAAGCCTCTAATTATAGGAAGCTAATCTTCGAGAAGAAAAAAAGAAAAGATAACTTAAAACGATAACTTCAAGAAAAAAGATATTCTTTTGATTCTTAAAGTTTTGCTTCAATGATTGGATAGATATCTTTGCTTCAAGCATTGGCACTCCTTTATAGGCTTCAACGTGGAGAAAATTCATCCATAATTTATTCCACAATTTTCTTCTTCAAAATTGACCGTTACTGTTCATTTGATCTGGAGGTCAGTCGACCGCTCATATGGACCGATCAACCAGTCTATGTGACCGTTGCGCTTATTTTCTTCACTGAACGTAGCTAATTGGTCGATCGGACTGTCGATCGGTATAATCTTGGTGTTGACCGGTATAGTCTCGTCATGAATCTGTGTAGTGCATGCATTGATCGGTCGACCGATATACTGAATCGGTCGACCAATGTTATCTCGATCGGCTTTCATTATGTCGATTGACAGATTGACTTACCTGTACTATTTTGAGCATAACTTTTTGTACAATTATTTAAATTAGATAATGTTTGATTCTATAGATAGTTAACATGACTCTCTACAAAAAAAATTCTTGAAAGTTGCAGATTGATCCTAGAAACACTTTGATATTTATCATTCATTTAGAATATAATAAAATCATAATCAATTATTTAATCAAAGTTAGTGTATAAAGTTATCCCTTTTTCTTTAAACTTTTTCAGCATTTAATTTTAATCTTTCGAGGTTTGTATCATCAAAATATAATTTTATATGACATTAAAACTTTGCTCTAATAGGAATGTCATATTTACCTATATGGAAAGTCTATTATTCGTCGTACTTCCCTTGAGAAGACCTTTGCCTTTGGGTAAGGCCCCTTCTCCGATATTTTACGAATGTTACCACCTCGTGCGAGGTTATTGCTGAGAATGTTTCTGTCTTGATTGTGGTCATTCATATGGATGTTGCCCCTTAGTGCGATGTCGGCTCCATTGAGGGGTGTTACCGCATATGGTGAGGTCATCCCCATCCTTACGGGTGTTGTTGCCTTCGTGAGGTCACCCATCCTCTTTTAGGGGCATTGTTGTGGCACTAATCCTTCACTGGCTCATGTTATGACTAGGTAATTACACCTTATGTGTGCATGACATATCCTAACAAAGTGGAGAGCTCTTTCAACCAATGAAAGATGAATGAACGGACTATGTCCACATGAACATGAATATGAATATGAATATGAACATGATATTGAATGAAAGGAAAATGAAACAAACAATGCTATGCCTTTCCAATGGAATGATAAATGCTCACATGGGCTATGTTATTAACCATTGATGATGACCATTTTTCATCATGATCTATGAATGAAAAGAAACCATTGCTCCATACATGATGAACACCATGATTTCATATGATATTGTTTATGAATTGCTATCATGCTCGTACTTTCTGAATCATCTTTATGACTCATATGTTATCACATTTAGCCGTGTTAATGGAAGGGTCCCCCTTCCTTGTGTTGATTCTCATATGTACTTGATTTATCTATCATGCTCGGTTGCTGTGTGTGCGGAGCCCCCTACTTGGATGGTGTGTGTGCACGTGAATATAGTAGTTAGTCTTTACCATTTTATGTCATTAAGTTCTACGTGAGACCTATGTGTATTTTGTATTATGGCATGGTCCATGGACGCCTTATTATGTTTTGTGATGTACTTATGTTACCAAGCTTCCACACTTATTTATGGGCTATTATCTATTTAGCTTTCACATTTAGGTTTTAAAAGTTGTATACTTTATTTTCTAAGTCTTCCACCTATGTGACACCCTTCTTGACTGCCCTAGTCAACCAAAGCGTCAAGATGACTAAAGGAAAGAAGAACACCGTCGTACCGCTCTGAAGAAGATTTCGTCACATGGCGGGATTGAATTTTGGTGTGTTACACAAGCACCCTCATTGCTCCTTAGGCGTTGGAGATCGACGATCTCTTGTTCTCGCCTGCAACCTTGCAAACAATGTTGGTTGCCTCACCTCTTCCCTCCTTGAGCTCCGCCATCTTTGACACTTGCCATCGCCACCTCTTGCTTAGAACTCATTCAGACCTCGCCGCCTTGCCCGCCTAACTCTGCCTGATCTCGCCCCCTTCATCTTGTCTCCAAAAAAACTCTTTGCAAATTGATCTTCAGCACAAATCTCAGCTCAGCTCACCTTTGTCATTGCTCGACCTTGCCACAAAAGTCACACCGCCTGAACTCGACCTTGCATCTCATTGTGATTTTCTACAGATGTCGTGACGACTCATCTCGCCGCTGCTTGAGGTCGCATATTTCATCGCAAACCCCGTCGACCATTGCTTGACCTTGCTGTAGAAGTGGACTCGACTTCGTCGCCACAGCTCAAGGTTGCATCATGTTCACCACAGATCCTGCCGACATCATTACACTTGGTGGTTCTTATCGACATCTTTGGAATTTTTTATCGATCTTGTTGCAGATCAAGCAACGAACACTACAAGAAAATTAGGATTTTTCGACGGATAGAAATTCGTCGTAATTTGCGACGGATAGCGATCCGTCAGAATTTTCGACGGCCACAACCGTCGAAAATGAAAATAATAAATTATGTAAGTTTTTATATTATTATTTTATTTTTTGACGATTTGGAACATCAAATTTTTCGACGGATATCTATCCGTCGTAATTTTCGATGGATATCTATCCGTCATAATTTCTGACGGTCCTGATCGTCGGTAAATGTAAAACAATATAATATAAGGAGTATTTTATTAATATAATTAGCGACAGTTTAGATTGCCATAATTTTCAACGGTTCCGACCGTCGGTAAATGAAAAGTAATATGATGTAAGGAGTATTTTGTTAATATAATTAGCGACAGTCCGAATCGTCACAATTTTCGATAATTTCGACTGTCGGTAATAATTAGCGACAGTTCAAATCATCGATAAACTAAAAAATAATATTATATATAACTAAATATAGTATTTTATTTTTATAATTAAATAAATTTTGACGGTCACGGCTGTCGGTAACTTTAAAAATAATTAATATCATATTCATATATATATATATCATGATAATATATATTATTAATATTTGCTAAGTTTTCGATGGTCAGAGTTGTCGGTAATTAAAATTTTACTATCCCGCTACTTTTTTTTTATTTTCCCGCTTTCTCATCTTTTCACCTATATATATATAATCTTTTCCCAATATATAATCTTTTCCCAATCCCACTCTCTATTTCTTTCCCCCTCTCCTCTCCCTCTCCCTCTCCCTGCCGGCGAGCTTCTCCCGATCGGACGACAAGCATCGACCGCCGGTGACCCTCTCCCTCCTGGACGAACCTCTCTCACCGGCGACCCTCTCCCCCCTCTCTCTCTCCAGCCTGAACCGCTAGGCGGCCGGATCCAGTCGCCTGATTCAACCATTGGCGGCCGGATCCGACCGCCATGGTCGGATCCGGCCGCTGGATGCTTGATCGGCTGCTGGCCGCCTGGCGGCTGTTCTGGTCGTTGGTCGTCGGATCTGGCTAATTTTTTTATATTATAAAAGTTCTTTGCGACGGTTGCTACCATCGAAAGTTTCGACAGTCGTCTCGACCGTCAAAAGTTTCGGCTTGACGGTTTCATTGACCATCGAAAATATCGATCGTGACCGTCGAAACTTTCGATAGTTCGCGACCACCGAAAGTTTCGACGGTCGCGACCGTTGGACTTCCGTCCGAACTTTGACATTTTTTTTCAACCATCGAAAATCGATTTGCGACGACCATTTTTTCGACAGATCAATTCCGTTGAAAAATCCGTCGAAAATCGTCATTTCCGATGGTTTTTAAAAAATTACGGACGATTTCGACCGTCTGTAATTGTCATCTTTCTTGTAGTGGAAGGAGGTGAACCGCCCGTGAACTGTGTATATTTTCTTAGTCGTTGAATTTTCATTCAAAGGCTCTCTGAATAGGGGGACGCCCATTAAGTCCTTTATGTATATTACAAACCATGAAAGATGAGCGTTACTAGGTAATCATGTATACCGACCAATATTATTCTCAACTTTCGCTTGGATGCGGTGTTCAATTTACTCCTTCTGGCTTCTCTTACATATTCTTTCGGACATTGTGTATATTTAAAACATATGGGGGTTTCGAATTCGTATCATTCTTAATTTTGTGTTGACTGAAAGAACAAGGAAAAAAAAAAAGAATAATGCAACTCCTTTTGCAATGATCTCAAAAAGTTTGAAGTGTAAAGTCTCCCCATCACAAATGCTTAAAGTTAAAAGGTGTTCAAAGAATCGACTAAGTACGATAAGTTTGGCAACTCCAAAAAAAAGTGACGATATGATACCATTTCTACGTGTACATTACGTGGCTTCTGGTTCAAGATTCCAGTTTGCCTCGTCAGGTGCATGCATGCATGCAAGTTATTCATCACCATATGATTCATTGTTTCTTGCTTTTTGGTTGGCGATGGAACACATTTTTTTGCCTTTCGGCCATGGAACGGCGTTCTCAGTCTTCTATAGGAATCTCCAAACTTTGAGGCTACCAACTCTTAAAAAGGGGGGAGAGAGAGAGAGAGAGAGAGAGGTCTCCTTCAGTTCTATGACCATTTGAATAAGCTTTGAATTTTCCTCTTAATTAATTGTACTAATTAAAGTTAATTAGTTTTTTTGTGCATTTACATTACAACGTAGTTGTGTTTATTTGACCGACCACTCGCACATGCTTATCGTATAACCCAAATAATTAATGATGGGCGAACCAATTTGAATCCGGTCCGGATTTTATTGGCCTAAAAAATGGATCGATCATAATTCCATAGCTGACTCGTTTAGTCCGTTTACAATATTAAACATTTTGATGTAAATAATTACTAGTTAATATTTATATAGCATTGCTAATGACTTTAATTCTAACCCAACTAAAAGACACCACTACTCTCATGAACAACATTATTCATTATTTATAGAATTGCAACTTCGATCTGTCTCATGAACTTTATACTTTTATAGTGAAAAAAAATATTTTTGATCAACTCGAAACTAAATTTGTTTAAGATATATAAACAATGACTACGACAACCAATGTGTTCATGGCATGGAGGCTGCTTTCAACCAACGTGCATGCCATGTGTTCATGCTGCAAAGTTGTATTCTTCTTCATGATTTCACTCCATATCCTCCTCCTCCTCCTGCTCTGGCCATCATCACATGCCAACAAGCCCGGGTCAAATGCCTCTCTCTCTCTCTCTCTCTCTCTCTCTCTCTCTCTCTCTCTCTCTCTCTCTCTCTCTCAATTGGTCAAAAGATCAATAGATTCCTCTATTATGGCAGCCACAACTCATCCTTGATGGCCCCTAGACTACAATGTTTCCAGGTGCTTATCCAAGTTTGGTCTAACCTTTGAATTCAATTATCCAATCCCGTCGGATTACTTTTTTTATAATTATACATTTATATTTAATCTCGAATTCATATTTAATCTAATTAAAATATAAAAAAATGTTAAAATAAAATGTCGAAAATTAGAAATAATATTTGAACATTTGGAAAACTTTGAATTAAATATTTTTTTAATGTTAAGTATATAGAAAACATAGAAACAAAAGTAGACAAAATTTCAACTGTAATAAGTAATATAATGTAATTGATTCCAATAACACTTTTGATTGACAATGTAACTGTATCAAGAATTCAATTTTTTTTATTATTACGACAAATTAATTAACTTTTTTATTACTAGAGGGAGCATCCATATGCATATTTTCACCGAGAATAGTGATTGTTACTTCACCGGTTTACTTCCTTCCGGAAATGATAATAACCTATGAGTTTTGTAGCTCAATAAGTAAATAATAAATTAATGAATGAATTATCAATAATAAAAAAACATGAGGTTAATATAAAGAACAATGTATAAATCTTTGAATTACTAATGAAGAGGAGTTCAATGGTGATGATAAGATTAATGATAATGACTATGATCATAATCCATGATGAGTATCAATAAAAAAATCAATGCTATGCTATGAATAAAGATCAATAAGGCAAATTTAATGTAATGTACCTTATATTTTGATACTCTAAATCAAGGATTCATTTATGCAATATCATCCATGAATAATTTGATTACAATGACACGTCATGTACTTTATGAATGACAATCATTGTGCACACCACGACAATTTCGTTATTTGATAACTACTCATTTCGTTATGTACTAAAAGGTTATTTCATTATATGATGGGAAAAATTGTGCAATTCAGATGTGTCTGAACCTATGCCCCAACAATGCTTGTATCTTTAATTAATTTAATTACTTCTTATATTTGCTCAAATCGTGGCTTTCAATCAAATTATGCTATCAATAAAATTAGAGGTATGATAAAACACGTAGCATTAACTATATAATAATAACATAAAAAACATAAAATAACACTTTATGCAAATAGGACTTGGGCTAGGTTCTACGATGGTAGAGGTCCTTCACGATTGGACCTAAGTGCAATCCGTGATTTAGCCAGTTTTATGTTCATAACTCTTCATTATGAGAATTGATCAGGCCGGGTTTGAGAGAACTTAGGCTGAGTTTCGATCGACTATTCCAACCCATGACGGACATGACCTAGATTGGCGGGAATCCGGTCCGAGTTTCAACATTGCATGATGGGTCTACAATGAGTTTGGTATTTTTTTGACCAACCGAGGTACATTCAACCCGAATTATATGAAAATTAGTTTGGGTACTATAATTCTAGCAAAAATGTGTCGATAGCTGCTAAATTTTTGAATTGATTTCATAGGAATAAACTTCTTAGGATCAATGTCATCATATGAGGTGAATCATGGATAATAATAGACAATAATCTAACTTCGATTTGGACCTTAGAAACATGCAATTCTATTGTTAAAAAATCAATTCACGATTGATCCAATGATTCACTTACCTTTTTGCATTCTCTACATAAATCCTCTTTGGTAAGGTCTTCTCCTTGTCATTTTCTCTTGCTTGTAACACTTGAAGGTCCTCCAACTTCAAAGACAACTCGTCCACGACCCTTGTACCTGTTGGATTGACATGAGGAAAAAGTAAAAGAAAGCAAGACTAGAAAACAAGGAGTAAGAAAGGGTTGAAAAGCCTTAGCAATGACCATAGTTTATCAACTTGATTGTTTCTTGGTGCTCCTCGGTATTGATCATCCTTGATGTGTAGCAGCATTTTCATATCCCGGGAGGTCTAGTTGTTGTCCGGCTATGAGGAAAAATGAGAAGGAATTGTGATGGGTGAAACATGTGGAGAGAATGAGGTATAAGTAGTTAAATAAAATAAGGAGTTATATGGATGGTTGGTTATAACTTTGTTTATAAGATTTAATATTTCAGAATTTTTGATAACTAATAAAAGATCATTCCAGAGCTTTTTCTATTATATTTGTGGGTGTTAGATGTTTAACGCCCCATTAAACTTGGGTTAATTCTAGTTATTAAGAAAGTTTATATGCCATGATGAGTATTCAAAATAGGAGATTAAATTCGGCTTCTAGGATTATTGTTATGAAAAGACATGTGCATATTGCTTATGAATATTTACAACTACCCGCATACTTTTAAATATGACTATGAAGACTTTAAATATGCTTAGATCCTCACCTCATTATTATTAGCTTGTTATTTTGATTATAGTTGTCTTGAACAAAGAAGATAGGTTTATCTTGACTTTGTTAATGTTTATGATAAAATGATCTTTGAATTCACATGTTATTTGAATTGAGTGAGGTTTACATTGCTCTCCAAGATCGTATGTTATTATTTTGATTTTGACCCATATATGCCTATATGAAATGTTTGAGATTTAATGAACAATGGTTTGACCGGACTTTATGATAAGGTGATTTACAATGGTTTAAATGTTACCCTTGTTAATATCTTTATTGAAATTACTTGCCATAAAATTAGATGTTCTCTGAAAATTTGATTGTACTCAGCCTTATATTTGAATCATTAAATATTAGAGCTACAAATGATAGAATTATGATCTTTTAACCTACTTGTCATCCTAGGGAATATTATTATTATGAATTGTTTTGTTATATATGTCACTGATCAATGTCAAGTTTCTTTCCATGATTTTTTATATATGTTATTGTGGAATAGTTCATGTGAGAGTACTAAATGATGCTCAACATGACTAAGCGAATGTATGACAAATGAGATGCAAACCTTTAGGATTGTTTGGTTGAAGAATAAATTCGTATGGAATAAAACAATATAAGATCATATTATTAAAAATGAAGACATTCATATTTTACTTCGTGCTTGGTTGAAAGATAATAATATTTTATACATAAAATATTTTATTATCAATAGTTGATGTTTGTTATATTAATATATAGATACATTATATGAAATAAAATATGGTTGAAAAGAATAAAAAAATATGAGAATACAAAATATTTTTGTGTTATGAAAGAATATTTGTATTGTTATTATGGAGATAAAAACGATGGTTTCAAAAATTTTCATGTGATTCTAAGAAAATGAGCTTTGACCAAGTTGTTTTTATTCTATATCATGTTGGACTAGATTATCAAAATATCTCTTTATTACATCATTTATTCATAAAACAAATGACAGATATTTAGGAATTTAAAATGATGAATATGATATTTGAACTATTGAAAATATATGGTCAAATGCTTATATAATACAATGTTCTTGCTCCCTTTATTTTTAAATATTTGAGTTTTAAGAACTTATTGAAAATGTTAAAATTTTCCAATGATCTATTGAACAGCTTGGACAATCAAATTAAGGTTCAAACATTTAAACATATCACCAGAGAAACTCTAGAAATACTTAACGTCTGAACCCTTTTGTTCGAACATTCAAATATCTAAAATCCTTACACCCCAATAAGATTTGAATGATAAAAAACCTAAACCCTTATCACTATGATTGAACATCTTTATCAAATTACATCAGTTCGGACATCAAATGTTCGAAACTCATATTAGTCTGGAAATTCGAATAAACTCAATTAATTCGGAAGAGGGACTTTGAACATCTATTCATAGAGTTTGATGCTTGAAAATATTTTAGAGGTTGCACCTTATTTTATGTATTATATTTAAATTATTCAAACTCTTGTCGATTTTAAATTTCTATTGTTTTATACTACTGATTGGAGTATCTTGGATTGTTGATAAACTATAAAGAAGTAATAAATAATAAGATAAAATTCACAAAAATAAATGTTGTCATTGTCTAATATCTATGCATTGAGCAATTTAATAATGATGATTAATTGAGAGCGGGGCGCATAACAAAATACAAATATGATAAAAAACAAAGGATTTAAAGGGGGTGGTCCCAACTTAAGTTGGGAGTACCCTACTCCCAAATTCTGGACCACAGGATCTTCGATCGACGGCTGGATGTAGATTGCCCATTGGTTTCGTCTTCACGAGATTAATCGGCAACCACGAGTGGTCGCGAAGGGGCCGGTGAGGGAGCAAGGGTTCCTGGGCGACGGCAACTGCGAGTGGTCACGAAGGGGTCAGTGAGTGCGCGAGGGTTCTCGGGCGACGGTGGCGGCAACAAGTGGTCGCGAAGGGGCCGGTGAGGGTTGCGAGGGTTCCCGGGCAGCAACAACGGCCACGAGTAGTCACGAAGGGGCCAGTGAGTGAGCTAGGGTTCCCGGGCGACGATGACGAGGGGTCGGGTGGCGAAGGGTCGCGAGGCGGCGGCGAGAGATCGCGAGGTTGAAGCGACGATGAGGGTTCTCGAGTGAGGTCGAAGCGGAAGCAACGGCGTGCGTAACGAGCGACGGTGAGGGTTATCGACTATCGAGTGAGGTCAAAGCAGGAGCAGCGGTTGTCGAAGCGTGGTGGCGTGTGGTCGTAGCGACGAGATCGACTTGTGGATCTCATGAAGGGGAAGCAACGAAAGGAGTGAGAACGTGAACATGCGACGGCGAATCTCGTGAAGACTGAACGCGAAGGGCAGGAGAATTAGACTGCATCTCCACCATCATGTGTGAATCCAATGATCATCGTGGGTACGCGCGCATCCAGTCGTCGATTGAAGATCTTGCGGTTCAAAACCCATTAAATCCAAAAACAAAATACAAGTGTCCACTACTTATAATTTTTCACATTAAAAAATGAAAAAGATTCCACCATCCATCCTTAAGAAAAAAAAAGATATTCATTATGACATTGATCCATCACTTACCTTATGGCATATGATTGTATGATTTTTCAATGTCACACCCTATAAAATAAAGTTTTTTTCTAATGTAAAAAGGAATGCAAATAAAGATTAAGTCAAAGTAGAAAGAATAACTTTCATGGATATTGCTATCTGAGAAAAAATAATAACTTATTAATCATTGCTATAAAAAAATAATTATCAATCTAAAAGAACATAGATTCATTTATTATTATTATTATCGAAAAGGGCAGTCCCACGTAATTATTATTATCACTAAAATGATATTTAGGATTTATGAAGCACCATTAAATGTTTTACTGATCATTAAATTATTTTCTTCTATTTTACAAATCAGAGTGATCCACATCATTTTCACTAAGCCTTGTTCATCCATAGGATCAAGACTTATGATTATATTGCTTATCTATTTAACCTTGTGTTAATATTTTGATTCTATTATTATTATTATTATTATTATTATTATTATTATTATTATTATTATTATTATGTCGTTGCTCTCAAATTAATTCTTATGAATTATACAACGATCATTCATGATTATACCATTCACTGTAAACCTCATGATTATTGAATCGACTCAAAAGACTGATTTTTATTCTAAAAAAGAAGTTTATTCCATAATTTATATTTATTGTATTATTACATTGGAATTCAACGCTCAGACAAAAAAGAAAATTACCTTTTTTAGTAGGTGATTGATTCCAAGTCGCTTGGCGATATGTGTGACGACATAGATCGAGTTACTCTTTTGCACGTGATGTCATGTTTTAATTTTTAATAATGTTATGTCGGTGTTCATTCAATAATTATGTTCTTCCTTTTGTTAATATTTTATATATGCCTTCTACCCACGTGCCAATATTCTTTGATTGGCCTTGCTTATAAAATTGATATGTAGGTACATTTTGGTAAGTTACAATTATATATTTTTTATGTGGTTGATATTTTTTTTCTTTCGCTCGTTCCGAAAGGGTGTTCATTGGGTCAAGTTGATCCGTGAATGATCTGAATCAATTTGGTTGGGTTGATGGTCGGATTTGATCTGACCTCAACTCGACTCGATCAAGAATTAGATCGGGTACGAGTTAAAAAATTTCAACCAGAGTCGACTCGATTCGACTCAACGACTCGACCTATTATTTTATTTAAATTAATTTGGTTTTTATTTAATTTGGAGGTTTTATATTATTAAAATTTTAAAAAATATGAAATAAATAATTTAAAATATAGAAACAAATAGTAAATAAAAAATTATATTTTTATATTAAAAATATTTAAAAAGAAGAAAAAATTAAATAACTTGACCCCATCGACCTGATCAGTCGAGTCTGCTGCTCAATAGGCCATCAACTCGACTTAACTTGACTTGATCAAAATATCAGGTCAACCCTAATCCTTCTAATACGATAATTACCTGGTTGTAAATTTGTTCATATTTTCTAGCGCCAATTTGTAGCTCACGTCTCTTGTGTGAAAAACCAATTAGAGAGTCGTAATATATATATATATATATATATATATACGGGATTAATATACTTTTGCTTTGTAGAGATGTTGAGCGCATCTCAATCGTTGATTCACTTATCAATGAATCTGATAAAAAATGATTAAACCTCATTATTTAAAAATATTAATTATCTCAACCGTTGATCAATGGATCAACGATTGAGATGTGCTCAATATCTTTACAAAGCGGAAGATGTTTTGTAGGTATATGTATATGTGTGTGAAATATTGACTTGACTGAAACAATACATGACTTTTTTTTTCTCTTGTAAAAAACGAATTATTTTGCCGTAAAAATAATTCAATCTTTTTTTTTTCTTTTGGTTTCGTGTGGTCTCGAGTCACTTGGCACTTACGGAATGACTTGTTTTCCTTTTTATTATTATTTAAAAGTTGAGGTAAATCAACCCATACGGCAACTCACTAATATACGAGTAAAAATTATTCGGGTGGAATCAACTTTTAGATTTTAAAAAAATATTAATGATTTTTTGAGTTAATTTTTCAAATAACAAAAATCACCTAACCTCCCTCTAAGTCTTTAACAGATTTTTTGAGCACCTATTAATAACATTTTTAAAAAATATATATATAATAAATAAAAATTAATATGAATATATTTAATTTTGTAACTAAATAGAGAATATAGTACTCGAACTATTAAATTAAAGTTTGATAAAACATTTTAAATTATATAAAAAATTAGTATACTAATAATAAAATATATTTACTTATGAATTAATTATATAAATAAAATTAATAAATAAAAATGGACTAAATCTTAATTTTAACGGATCGATTTTGCTTTAGTTAAAAGATTGGCTTAAATCGTATTCGGTCTTTTAATTTTTTAATTTTTTTGATTAAATAAATTTTGCACCCTTGTTATACTTAGGAACCATCAAATTTATATATTCCACTATAGGAAATCAATGCATAATTATTATTAGACTAATTTGAAAATAACATGATTAACTCACAAACGGTCTTGGACTTAGAAGACATTATAAAATAGTTGATAAGTTGAAATACTAATAAGTAATTTAATGATTAAAATTAATTTTAAAAATAAAAAGTTAAATGCTTAATAATAATAAAATTTATAAATTATTGTTTTAGTCAAATAATAAAGAAAATTTTAATATTATGATAAATGAAATATGTGAAGAAAAATTATATATATTCTAAGAATAAAATAATTCATTTATGGATGAAAATGATCAATTTTTTTTCACATAAAATAAGTTGAGGTTCTAATTTATTTCAGTTACCAAATATAAGAAAAAATTAAAACTATTTATAAGTTATTTTAATTGAGTTACAAACTTAGTAGAAGAAATAATTTATGACCAACAAAAATTGAGATGAAATGATAGTGACTGTTTTCATTTAAGTAGAGGTTTCGAGTATTTGTGAATATAAAATTTTTTTATTAGGAGTCTTATTTATCACTGTCAGACACGCGACTCGGAACGATCTTGTCAGATTAGTTGAGCTTGATGATAGATCGATCTTTCAACATGTGGTTAGTTTGATCAGTAGCTCCGCGTGAGTTAGACAATCGACACCGTTTTTCAAATAAATTGGCTACCAAAAAAAAACAATTTATGTCAAATAAGCAAACGATCAAAATTTGTGATGGGCCAACACATTAATTGAACTTATATTTTTATACATAGGCGTGATGTTATGGATTTTGTGTGGATAAGACATAATACCGGTACGTGATTTAATGCGAGATGTTAGTAATAAATCACACCACCGTATTATTTACGTTAATTATGGAATTAATTATCTTTGTACCAAACTAATGACAGCGAGGTATCAACGAAGATATCAGCGGGGTCCAAATCAAACAACATTATAATAAATAATAATATTAGGACGCAGATTAAGTCGTTTGGCAAATTGCATGTGGAAAATTAATATTTATGTAAGGTAGGGAGACCTGCCTCCCTTAATTGTTATTTGACTAAAAAAAATAATGATCATAATTAATTTTGGACGAGTTGTTTTATTTGAAATGTGTAAAATGTTAAGAAAAGTCAATTGTGTTAGGAGTACGGGTTCATATATATATATATATGATGCAAATTTTGTATAAAACTTTTTAATAATAAATCATATTTTAATATTTCATTATTAGCATTAATTCAATATATGGTATTAATAAACAATTTTTAATATAAATTATCTTATTGGATAATACTTTCCGTTAATTACTTACACATTTATGAGAGTTTTTAAGTATATGTATAAAGAACACATGGTATTTTTATTTACGTATCATTCCTTCAAACAGTGAGTTAATTATGCTATAGCACACAGTTTTACTCGTGATAATTTTTTTAATAATAATTATTTGTGTTTTCCATAATTTTAAAAGAAAAACGATTATCTAATTGACAAGAATATTAAAATTCTTAAATTACTTTGGCTAGAAAAAACACTACATTTTATGAAGTCTCATTTTTTTTATTTGTATGTTTTTTCAACATAATGCAATTTTATAATGAATCTAGTATTATATTTTCTTAAAGTTGGAATAAATAATTTTTTTTTAAAAAGCGCTTTTTGACATGTAAAATCGCAGCCGTCGGTATATACCTTAGTCCTTCTCAAGCCGCCGAGTCAAACATGTAAAAAAGAGATTACAGACAACACACAACAGCAAATTCACCCACTCATCTCCTGACACTTGTCAGCCGCTAAGAACTTTACGCTGTTGCGTGTTACAGATCCCGCTCGCGATCCGCTGCCCATTAGGTGAAATATCTCACTAAACACATGTGGGCAGTAACTAAATCGGGTTGTTAAGTAAATTAGTAAACAATTTTGACTATTTTACCATATATAAATTATTTATTTAAAAGAGGGAGAGAGGGATCGCACAAGAACGCGAAGAGGAAAAACGGCGGCGGCTTTTTGTTATGAAATAACGATGATTACGAAGATAAGTTTCTGTGTAGACCCCTAGAAAGTTTATATAGGTACTTTCTTTGACAGATGATATGAATTATATACGGATCGAGACTCTAAATAAATTTTCTGAAAATAGGACACCTATTTCGTGATACGGAGCGAGATCTCGTAGAAAAATTTTGTTAAAGCGTCTGAGTATGTAAAGTGACTAATTGAGTTCAAATTCGAGTCATTATTAATAATTTTCTTTTGCTTTTTTTTTCTATCCGGTAATAAAAGGGTCCCATTAATAATGCTGCTCTTTTTGTTCATAATAATTGCCGTAATCCCTGACCATATAAATAAGATTGCGCGGATAGTAAACAAAAAGAACAGTAGAGAGAGAGAGAGGAAGAGAGCTGTTAGCAGTAGAAGACGGCGAAGACGAGCTCCCCTCTCTCTCTCCCCCTCCCTCCCTCCTTAGCGAACGCATTCTTGGAGATCGGCGAGAGCGATCGACTTCGTCGGGAGGGCGATTGGGGGCTCTATCTAATTAAGTTCGACCGTTCCCTCGGTGTGGAGCGGATGGCGACTGCGTCGCAGGAAGCGGTCAAGCAGCTGGCCGCGCTCATGGAACAAGGTTTTCCTTTCTCTTCGCAGCAGCATTTCGTTTGAGTTTTCGGGGCTTGGAGTTAGTTTTTTTTTAAAGTTGCGATTTCTTTTGAGTTTTGCGGTGCTCTTTATTGATCTCTTGGGTTGTTTTGCAGTGGATGAGCCGCTGAAGAGGACATTCCAGGTTCGATTGCCAGATAACTCCCTAGATCTATGTTGGATCGCGGTTCCGATAGCTTTTTGAGTGGCGGATCTGTTGAATTGCTTTGACTTTGGTGTTTTGACTTGGAAGTTGCTGAATTTGTATTTGTATCTCGTTTGCTTTTGGTTGAATTCTTGCTTGAGTTGTTGCTGTGTGATGGTTCGTGTAAAATGTAGTTCAAATTTCGCTTGCTATTATTTGGTCTTCAATCAGATGCAAATCTTGTATTCCCTGGGACATTTTGCTAGCAAATTTGCAAATTTTTTTTGGACTCTTTGAAAAAGGGGCTTTCCAGTTTGTTCAAATCAGAATTATTTGAAACTAAGGGCTTATTACAATTAGTAATGATTTGTGTAAAAAAGATATCATAAAATGTTTAATGGCATTTTTTGACATCCATTGCACTTATGATTTCTGTGCCAATCTGGCAAGTCCTCGTCAATGTTGAGTTATTTCATTCATATTAAATAATTTAAATGATGTAAGTTCAAGCTGAGCTTGGTAAGTCATTATCAATCTTCTATTCATATTCTCAAGCGAAGTTAAAATTTGGCTGCTGCCTTTGTTTCAGTAGAACTCCTTTAACATGCTACATGTCCTTTTGAAAGTTTGGTAAAACTCAGTCACTCATCTGTTGAAGTACCATATTTTTTGTTGTTTGGATAGTTCAACTGATCCCATGTTGCACAAGAATCATAGTTGTTGATCCTATGCTGACTTATGCAGCATTTGTCGTAGTTGGATAACCAATTTCGAATGGTCAATGAGATCACTTTGTATACCAATCATTGATTTGTGTTTTCGTTTACAAAGAAATGATTACATGGCACGTGTATCTCTTTCCAAGCACTTGCTGAACTATAACCTGTCTCTTTCTGAATTCCGACTCTGTGGTCTCTTGGCACGTAATGTTCCAGGACTTTTCAGTCTTCAGAGATCTTTTAATGGCTTAATTATGACTTTCAAACTATTTCTCATTTTCTACATATATTTTTTTGCGTCATTTTACAGAATGTTCACCAGGGTAGTCCAAATGATGCGTATATGCGCTTTCTGAAGGCTAGAGAGTGGAATGTTCCTAAAGCACATAAGATGGTATTTTTCCATGAGTTCTGCATACATTTTTTTCGGAAAAAAAGCATGCACATCAAATTCATGTGAAGTTGCCTTCTTATTTCAGCTTCTGGACTCCTTGAACTGGAGGATACAGAATCACATCGATGGCATTCTGTCTGTGAGTATCTCGCTTAGTTGTAGCCCTTGTTTTTCTATTTTCTTCTCTGCTACATCATTAAATTGCCAAATACAGTGCATACATCAAGAAACTTGTCATTTTTTAGTTAGATTATACTGTCATGTTTATTTATTTATTTTTCAATAGCATGCATATGTTTATTATTTAAATAACATTTGTTATCTGAACTAGCATAAAGTAAAAAATGGTAAAAATGTGTCAATGTATAGAAAGAGCAATAACACATTGCATTAATAGCCGCTTGAACAACGACTTTATTATGCATGGATCTGTGAGTGTGAGCATATAGTATTTAGTAGATGGGTCCTTTAATCACATGAACATGTTTATTTATTAAGGAAAAAAATCCATATTTTCTTAATAGAATTATGCCATTTTTAACAAAATCTAGTTTCAAGTGCAGAAGCCTATAGTTCCAGCCGAATTATATCGAGGAATTCGTGAGACACAACTCATAGGATTGTCAGGTTACTCAAAACAGGTAGAAATCTCCCTAGTCACTTTGTTGTGCTGCTGAATTTTATTATGATTTTTTGATCACCATACGAGTATTCTTTATTTTAATTTAATGTTAGATGAGGTTTTTGTGCATTTGCCTATTTTTTTTCTGCCTGACTATGTTCTCATCTTTCCTCATTCTATAGGGCCTTCCTGTTATTGCTATAGGTGCTGGGCTCAGTACATTCGATAAAGCATCTGTAAGTTTTACAATTCTTGTCTGGTTTTCCCAGAACTATTATCTGCTTTATCCCTGCTGTCGTCTCTGTGGTCTGCATCATTCGTTGATGAGACTAATCTGGAGTATGGATCAAATGCCTTTTTTTCATGGATCATCAATAATCACTATATGTTGCATTTAGTGCAACCATTGTTGGAAAATTGTTGCTCAAATTTGGTATGGAATAAGTATCATATCAAGTTTTCATCTTGTCTTTAAAATCGAAGATTGCAACTTGCACTTGTAAGTTGCTTTTACATAGAGATAAAGATGTAATTTCATATGCCTTTATTATTCGTAATGTAAGTAAATCAATAAGGTGGAAATAAAGAGAATTAGCATTTTTAGATATCAATGTTTTATGCGAGGTCTACTAACCTTAAATTAGTTGGTAATGATATATAATATACAACAACAACAACAACAACAACAACAAAGCCTTATCCCACTAGGTAGCTACATGAAAGATACATGATATATAATATGATACTTCAAATTGTTTTTTATACGAAACCTATGTCCTTCACTCTGAAGTAGCTACATGAAAGATACATCACTTGTTAGTTTTAATTCAATTTTATAATTACTAGACAGGAATTGCTCTTCCACTTTCTGGCAAACATGAGCTGTATTTTCTGTTTAGTGATTGCAGATGCATATACTGTGAAGCTCTTGAGTTATGCAATAATGGACATTTCTGTTGCCATTCACTGTATAACTACCATGTTATCACTTGTATACAGGCTAACTACTATGTGCAGTCACATATTCAAATTAACGAGTACCGAGATCGTGTAATCTTGGTAAGTGCATATATTGCCTCTTCATTTTTTCTAATTACCTTTTCTTTTTTGTGAGTAGAAAATTTACCTTTTGTTTTTCATGAAGCCTGCAACAAGTCAGAAGTTTGGCCGGCATATCAGTACATGTGTGAAGGTTTTGGATATGACTGGGCTTAAATTTTCAGCATTGAACCAACTGAAGGTACATCTCTTATGGATTTTCAATATAACAAGAAAACTTTGGTTTCATTAATTATGGGCTTCACATCTTTCTGTAGCTTTCAAGCTTAATTTCCGAGTAATCTATATAATTGAATGGTATTCTTCGAGTTTTATGTTGTTGTGTGTTGGAGATGAAAACTATAAGTAGTTGGAATTGCATGATGTCCTTTTCTCAGTCCTTTCTAGTTTTCTCATGATAGAAATTTCCGAGTCCATGCAAAATTAGTTTTTAGGTTTTGTTTATGATCATAATTATTTTGTTGTTTATGTGTCCACAAGGAAAAAGTGAGGCCTGTGATTCTATGAGTTGATTAATACAATATTTGTAGGCTTTCCTTGCTCCATAAGTTGAACAGCTCCAATGTTGTTTCTAACACTTCATTATTAAGTCTTTTTGACTTAGCAATGGAGAATCTGTTCTAACAAATATAGCAATATTTGTTGACAGACAACACATGGAGGCAAAACTAGTGAATGCACTACTTTACCTTTTTTGTTTTGGGAAGTTTACTTTTCTATTCTGTCTCACTTTAGGCCAGTCATCCATCCATCTTTGTTCATAAGATGTGCTTGATTCAGCCAAGAATATGTTCACCCGAATTGATTGTGTGACCCAATGTGTTATTATCTTAAAGCATCCTCCAGCTGAAGTCAATCTGCTGCTCTTAGATAACACACCCTGAAGTTTCTGCTGCTTTTAGATAATGGTAGACAACACGCCCTGTAGTTTGTTCCTTGATTACTGTATCTAGTAGAGCCAATGGTCATGAAAAAGAACTTAAAAATGACTTTGTTGTGTTACTAATTTTTCAAAATCTATGATACACCTTTGGAGGTAGGCTGTTACATGCTCAGGAAACTGAAGTTCTCCTGGTTGAGCCATAATCAACATCCGTATCTCTTAGTCACACAGCATTTCTTGCATGTTTCTCTGATTGAAATTTAGGAGTCAGACTCAAGATTGTAAGTTGGATGTTGACACAATAATTTTAAATAATACGAGCCTTGATGATACATCATCCATTTTGCATGTCAGGAGCAAGGTTGTACTGTGATTTTGTGTATTCAACAACAACAACAATAACAAAGCCTTATCCCACTAGGTGGGGTCGGCTACGTGGATCATACGATGCCTCGTTGATCCATGTTCATGTGATTTTGTGTATTCAATTGGATTTAATATTCTATCTTACACATTTCCATTGGTCTTACGCAAGTGTTCCCTACATTTGAATGTGTTGGGTCCTTTCTTTAATCAAGCACTACTTGTCACTATTTCACTATAACTTGTGTTACTGTGTGCAGTTACTGACAATAATATCAACTGTTGATGATCTAAATTATCCAGAAAAGACAGAAACTTACTATATAGTTAATGCGCCTTATGTCTTTTCAGCTTGTTGGAAGGTAATGTTGATTATTTTTTGTCGTAGCTTTTATCAGATGTTAAGTATTTGTTGTGATATAGATTTTCTGGAATTCTTTCTGTCATGCACACACACAGGTAGTGAAGCCACTTCTGCAAGAAAGAACGAGAAAGAAAATACAAGTATTGAGTGGCTGTGGCAGAGATGAGTTGTTGAAGGTATGGAAACTTCAATTGACTATTATGCTGGTTCCAAAATCTACTGGTGGCACTGTTACGTATAAGTTTAAGCTGTCATACTTAGATACCTGCTTTTCCTTCTTTTCTTTTTGTTCATGTTTCAGAGGATTCTTTTAGTCAGAATGAGTAAGCTTGCAATTAATTTATTACCTTCTTGCTTTCCCAAGATTTATATTGCATACACTTGGTGCTTACTTGCCATGTGCGGTTCACCATAAGTATTCTTTTTTTTGTGAAGATACAAATGTTAATGTTATGCCTTCTTCTGAGTAAAAAGCATTAGTCTATAATGCGGAAGTGGCTATTATGAATTTTGTAACTATTTATATACACTTACGACTTGTGTTACTTGTTCCTGTAGATAATGGATTACTCCTCCCTTCCCCCATTCTGCAGAAGAGAAGGCTCTGGTTCATCTCGTCATTTGGCTTCCGGTCCCGATGACTGCTTCTCCTTGGACCACCCCTTCCATCAGCAACACTACAGCTACATGAAGCAGCAAGCACTAAAGCAGGAATCCTTAGCACTCCTGAAGCAGGGGTCCTTCCATGTAGATGTGCCCGAGCCAGACCTGGAGGGAACAAAGATGGTCAAGACTATAGAATCCGAGCTCCATAAAATGGCGGACAGGAACTGTCTCACCCATTCAATGAGCGATCTCAATATCAACATTACATGACTGTCGCAAGAGGAATTCCACAAGGTCCTAGTGTTTAATGCCACAGGCAGTATGGTGGCACAGAATGCTCAGTGCCTCAGCTTTACCTTCTCCAGGTATTCTCGACTCTGCCGTTACAAGTTTTCATAGAGCGAACTTTAAATAGAAGAAAAAACTAGTGGTTATCCCTGTAAGGGGGGGCCTTTGAAATGTAAGGTTATATGCTACATTTATCCCACAAAATTATGGATATAGTTCAGCAATAGATGCTACTCACCTCAAGTAACTTAAATTTGCTAGTGGCATCCGGCATCTCTCATGCCAAAAGCCGTACTTTGTATGTGGGAACGCCTGTTCGCAATGAAAACTAAATAAATTCTTTTAGCTTTCATCTAAAATTCATGCCTTGAAACTTTGTAATACATGATTGACATGCTGTATACTTAAGGCTTTGCTTCTCTTCTCTGTAGGTACACAAATACATGATATTATCGTAAATTTTTTTCATAGAATTTTTTTTACATTCACATAAATTCGAATTCAAGACTTTGCTTAAGCGAGAACGAGTCGCTTATCACGGTACTCCAACTCATGTTAGTTGCGTACTTATGAATAAAGGAAATATATAATCAAGATTATAACAAAATGAGAAAAGACCTAATATTATCTCGACAATCTTAAGTTTGTGAGAATCACATTCACAAGTTTTCTAATGATATTCATGCAAGACATCAAGAAGATTTGCATCATCACAACACATTTAGTGAAGAAAGATGAGGAAGATCACTATGAAAGAATTCTTAGCTTTGTGAAGAAAGATGAGGAGGAAGATCACTATGAAAGACTTCTTAGCTTTCAACCTACAGAATTTGTAACGACA
The DNA here is from genome assembly GCA_030549335.1 of Pontederia crassipes. NCBI lineage: Eukaryota > Viridiplantae > Streptophyta > Magnoliopsida > Commelinales > Pontederiaceae > Pontederia > Pontederia crassipes. The sequence goes on along the minus strand of CM060188.1, from coordinate 74,444,379 downwards.
CGAGGTTTAACATAATCTCATTGAATAGTCCTACATAGATAAATCACGAAGGTGGTCATGAACTTATATGTAGTTGCTCTCTTCACTTTTCAAAACACGTTTTAAATTCGTGCGAGTTTGATCCAAAGCAAATAATATTTCGATTGGACGGGGGTGTTATAGAATTAGTATATGCGTCGGAGATTCTCGTAACTCCTCATTCATTATCTTTGCATAATAATGAGTAGAATAACGAGGATTAATTGGGAGGTTGAACCGACCGATTGAATCGGTTCAATTCGATTCTATTTAAATTTTGAAAAAAATGAAAAGAAAATGATAAAAATAGGAAAGTTTCAAAAGGGAAAAAAATAAAGAAATATAAGGAAGGTTAAAGAGGGGGAAATGATATGTATAAAATTAATTGGAAATAGAAATAGAAAAGGAGAGTATAATAATATTAAAATGAAAAATTATCAAAGAGTATAAATAAAGGAAATAAAAAGGAAAGTATTAAAGAAAAAAAAGTAAGAATTAATTTAAGATAAAAATTATTAATATAGCATCTATCATCATTAAGTAATAGATTCTAAATCAACAATAATCTATTTATATTTATTTTTTAACCATTATTATTTATAATTATTAAAACTTTTAATAAATAAAAATTATATTATATTAATTTTATATTATTAATAGGTTATTAGTATAATATTCATATAACTTATATTACATCTTCATAATTATTACAAATAATATTATTTTGATAAAATTTGATTCAATCCGGTTGAAATTGATCGAACTGATCCAACCACGATTCGGTAATGAGTCCGATTCGATTATGAAAACATTGGTTTTTGGTACATGATGCAAAATCAATTAACTGTTACATGACCAACTTTGTTCAAAAAAAAAAACTTTAGTCCTGATATTATACCATGGATCGTCCCCAACTTAGGGTCATATCTAAACATTCTTCCAACTTTAATTTATAACTAGATTATTCTCGAAGTTTATTTTTTTTGTACAAGTGGTCGTCTTGACCGTCAATAGCCAATCTCTGATTATGCTGCTGCCATTGTGCAAAAAAAAAATATAAATATATAATAAAAATATTAATAAGTAGTAAAAAAATGAAAAGAGGCGATAGTCGTGAACAGCATCGCAGCTATCGTCCCTCGTCGAAACCAAATTAAGGAGGCGTTAGCCCTTTCCTCAGAGGAAGGGTGCTAGCCTCCTCTGCACGTGCGAGAGAGCGACGAGCATGCGAGAGAGGAAAAGAGGGGCGTCGACCCCAACGAGTTCGTACAAAAGAGGCCAATGCACGAGAGAGAAGGAGGGGGGGGGGGGGGGGGGGCAGTTTTGTTCTAGAGCAATTTCACCCATTCCCTTTTTGGATTTATGAATAATGGAATATCAAATTTAACAAGTGTAAATTTATTTGACTATTTTTTTTTATATTCACTCGGGCCACTATCTATCAAGAGTTACTAGCAATTGGAATAAAAAGAAGAACGATATTAACTTCAGAAATTAAATTTGGAACTACTACTTCAAACACAATTCTTCTAATCAATTGTGCATTTACAGGACCATTAATACTAAATGAAGAAAAAAGGCTTCCTCATCCCCTGCCCTGCAACCAGCCAGCGTTTAATTCGCATATGATATGGACCCCTAGATGTTGCCTTCGGCAGCCCTCGTTCTCAACTGAACTCACCTGGCACCACCTAAAATGAAAATGACCATGGAGGGAGAAAGAATCATGTCAATCAGGCAATGAGGAAAGATGAAAGAATCATGTATTTTTCCCGTCAAAATAAAATTCAGAAATTAATATATGACTAATTTAATATTCACAATAAGAAAAAATTCAATTGATTCCGAAATTATTAGCATATATTAATCTTGAATCTTGATCACATCTTGCCAACCAACCTTAGTTTGTACAGCAGTATTATTTGCCAATCAACCATAACTTTAAATTACTAATTTACAAATATATTTATCAATCGAATTATTGTTAAGTAGTGTTTCCCCCTTCTTGAATATTGGCAGAAATAAAAACATAAAATGTGAATAACAACTGTTTCTGAATAACAAGAGGAGTCGGAAAGATTTTCAATCATATTGAAAAAAGAAAGATAAGATGATATTTATAATTATATAGAAAAAGTTAAAGACCTCGTTTAAAGAATTTGAATGAGCTTGTAACTCAAATTTATCCACTTTCTACTTTAAATTTAGGCATGAAAAAAAATGAATATAATCTTGATTGAAACAAGCATTTAAAGCAATGAACTTGTACTCACTGCATCATACTTCACCAAAATGGTGCATTTGTAAAACGATTATAAAACAAATTAACGATATAATCTCCGGTTCTGAAAACATCCAACCCTAGCACTGATGTCCCAAATTGCGTGTATCCATTTCACAAGCGTATACAGTTTTATGAACTACAGTAAAAAAATCCAAATCTATGATGATTCAAAATAAACCTGGTCTCCGACCGGTATATTCTTATTTCTGCCACTTTGATGACTGATTAGCCATCGGATGATTAATAAAACATCACAACAAAACCATCAGATATCTCTAGCACAAAAGCACCAAACTTATAGCATGCATCCATCATCTTCATCTCAGCTGCCTATAATAACTATAAGCAACAGCTACAGAAGCAATTGCCGCAACAGTTGCGAGAGCCGCATAGGTATCCTCTCGTTCCCAAGTTTCAAACCATGTGGGCATTGGACAGATCTTGCGTTTGCTGGATCCTTTGTTGCTGGCAGCATCGCTATCCTTGGCGTTGCTGTTCTGTGCAACATCCTGGACCTCCTGATCACGAGCACTGAGATTTTCCTCACCTTCCTTCTTTGGCATGACTTGGCAACAACCAGAATTGCCAGCACCCTGACAACATCCAGCTGCTCCAGGCGCACAAGTATCCGTCTTAGTGGTTTCAATGGGTTCTAATGAAGTATTATGATCTGTTTCCCCATTAAGCTGGAGTCTGCGATCCTGTGCAGCTTTCTGGTCCTCCTCAGATAGACCCATCTGACCCCTGATAAAAAAAAACAAAGCAAAATTTCAATCAAATTTTTTTTCCTTTGTTCTGTGACTTGGATCAATAATTAAGATTGCCAGATACTCCAAGAGCCCGTTTATTGAATATTTCCCAAAGCAATATGATCTGGTTCTCATTATGTTGATAAATGGACCTCACGTCAAAGCCCGATTAAACAAGCTGTCAATCAGCCTGCTTAGCATACAGCTGTTGCGGCAGGTAGTCCTCAAAATCAGGATCTTTCATTTTTGAGGGAATCAAGATCAGGATCTTGATGGCCCCTAGATAATAAAATTGACAGTCGGATGGTGACTGCATCAGAAAAGTAGTCTTTGCTGTTTCAATGGTTAATACCATCAAAGCACTTATGTTTGCAACTGAAATAATGTTTGAACACATGAATGTATCAAACATAAATACTAAAAGAAAGCCTAGTTTGAGGAAAGGTACCTCCATAAACGATCTACAATCTTTCCTTTGCCAATGTGTTGGTCAAGCAATACAGGCACATCATCTGGAGCTACATATCCATACCTTAATAAGATGATAAGACAAAAACTATTTAGAGATATTCTGTGATTTTTGAATAAAAACACATAAACATGTTCATAAAAATGAAATTCTATTTGTAGGATTTCTAAAAGATAGTAAACCGTTCAGCTAATATTTTCACAATACCAGTGTCCAATAACTTCTCCATTTGAATTCGGGCTGAATATTATAACATTTCCTGCATATTTGTGTCCACCAATGTGGGAACAAGCACTAACAAATATTTGACCCTGAAGACTGTGGGCCTCTATCTCTTCTTTGAATCTTTTGATTAGAGCAGGGCCACAAACACCGCATCTCTTATCTCGGCTTCCATGAGCACACACAAAAACATAAGAGCCCGTAAGTTTCTGAGGTCCGCCAGCAAGCCATTCACCATTATTGATAAGCACCTCTTCAACAAAATTTTGAACATCAAAGTGGGTCATTCTCCTGTTACCAAAGATGTAAGTAAGAAATGAGTCCTACAATGGTATGACGTGTGCATAGTGATGGAAAGCCAACAATTAATTCCACGTCATAACCTGTATCTCATCATATCTGGAAAGATTAAAACATCTCCATTTGATGAGTCGGTACCATCCTCTCCTTCACAAATGGTTAGACGGGTCTGACGAAGAGAAACATAATAAGAATAGATAATATTACGGAATTTTTGAGGCATAACTGAATCTGATGGAAATCTGAAAGTTATTGTCATCAGTTAGAAAACTAAAAAATTATCATTGGATGCTCATAAAATGGTGGCATTCATCCATCTTTTAGTCCTCTTTGTGATTACAAGAATCTATGACGACGTCAGCACTAAGGAGAATTCTATGCAAGAAGTTAATCGTGGATAAGTTCCAATTTACCTAGATTGCAGATAGTAAGAGATGGTTAAATCAGACATTGAGACTGATAAACTAACTCTCCATGAAAAAAAACAGTCAACAGCACATGGCAGTCATCTAAATAGTCCAGAAGCTCTTGGAAACTAAATATTACCAACAGAATGCCAACATAATCGAAATTTCATTTTACTTAAACACTGAGCTTGAGATCTTATGCTAACATGAACGTGCTTATCTAAGATAAATTACCAAATGAATCAGCCATAAATTATAAAAAAAACATTTTGAATACAATGAACTGAATCTAATATCTCAAAAAAAAAAAGGATCAACCTTGGTAGCTATCCTTTCACTTCTCAGAAATAAATCTTATATCTGGTACCTCCCTCGTGCAGTCGTTGAATCAAAACTAGCAATATGTACAACAGCATGACAGTCTAAAGAAAAAAAAAGATTGGACTACAGAAATCCAAAATCAACTTGACCATGAATAGGGTCATTCAATTTCCACCTTTATAAGCATAACCCCCCAAAAATAGACGCAAAAACCGCACCTTTCGACTCATGGAGCGCTGATGGGCCTTGATCTCGGCGGCGAGGAGCCTCGGCAGCCGGTCGGACTCGGCGCCCTCGACGTGCGTCGGCCACGCCGCCGGCGACTTGTAGCAGAGGAAGACGTGGCGCTCGTAGATCTGGACCGTCCCGGCCAGCGGATCCCTCCCGAACTCGGGGCGCTGGAACCCGAACTCGGCGTCCTCCCCGCCTCCGGAGGCCGGGGCCGAGAGCACGCCGTCGGCCCCCTGGAGGCTCCCGGCGGCGCTCCCCCCCGGCGCGCTCGGATCGGTGACCAGCCCCGTATCTTCGCCGCCGGAGAGGATGCTGCCTGGGCCGGAGAAGGAGATCGGGGACGAGCGCGAGGGCGATTCCATCGGAGACGAGATGACGGAGGAGGAGCAGAAACGAAGGCGCGGGAAACGAGCGGCGGCGGCGGAGGAAGTGGGCAAGAAAAAGGAGGGCCGCGGTGGAAGTAGCGGCGAAGAGGAGGAGGGGGAAACGAGACGTCGGGGAACCGAGGAGCGAAACGGGATGGTGGGGGCGTTTCCGCATGCTTCGGAGTGGAGAGGGACGCACGCGACGCGAGCGGCGTATTTAATTTCCAAGGGCTCGTTTTTGAACGGCAGATTGCCTAACGATCTTTGTCTCCTTTGGGGGTCATCTTTTTGGAAGAATTTTTTTTTTACACCTTAAGCCAAATGTCCTAATGGAGAGGTGATACAAATTTTTTTAGTTCAGCCAAAATTATATTATTCATAAATTAAAAATCGATCATGACTAACTAATCTGACCACTTCACCCAACTTTTTGTTGTTGATAGAGGTGATATAATTTTAGACATTATTGAGTTTACACTGCGAAAAAATAAAACGATTAATGTGATATCACATATGCTTGCAGCATTTGAATTGAATTATTTTTTTAAGATATTATGTAAATGATAATAAAAGAGAACCCAAATAATATGGAGATTAGTCAGATGATGGTGACGTTGTCGATGTGATGTTTGCGTTGGTTTTGGTTAATTTAATCAAGCTCGAATCAAATTAAATCAAGAGGAGAGAGAGACCTCAATGACAGTTGACTGAGGCATCATGAAGCCACAGGAGAGAGAAAAAATCTATGGCTTTCTGTGACGTGACGTGATGCGAGTAATAAACTTCTAGATGGTGTTTGACCCTTGGCGGATCCATCTTTTGGACAGTACAACAGAAAAAAAGACAACTTGGACAAATCTACTCTGTTGGCTTGTAATTACAGTCTTGTCTCCTACTTTTGCAGAATTCTCATGTAGCGAATAACAGAGCAAGGACAGGGATCAAAATGGCCGTAGAAAATACATGTACATGTAGCAAGCGAAGGAGAAAAGTGAGAGGTAATAAGAAAGAACACATGGTAATGCAACTTTGATGCTACCTGTTTCTAACACCTGCAAGTCAGATTATCTCATGAGTTGTACCGCTCATCCTTTATACAATTTTACCAGTAACATATAGCAGGAAATAATAACGCCACAAATCACAAAAATATATTTTTGGATATGTTGAACTTTGTAGGTGTTGTAACTGTACCTCCAACGAGTGTTGCAATAAATGGGATCTGCCGACATATTACAGTGTACTTGACTGGTTCACATTGTCTTCACCTCATAACTTGATTGAGCTTTCATTAATTTTGACTATCAAAAGTATAGATCATAGATTAAGGAGATCGCCAAGTAGCAGGCTCAGCAGCTTTCAATTTTGTTTAGACCTGACAGCGCCAAATTTGCATCCAGGCTTCTCTTGATTTGACTTTTAGTTTACAATCAAAGCCATGCTTATCATCTGGCCTTTAGTGAGGAAGGATTAGAACATCAGCTACATTACTCAGCGTCAGCTGTCGTTGTTGTGTTCGTGAGCAAAGACGATAATGGTGGACGTAAAAGAAGGTACACTGCTGGTCCCAGGAGTGGAATCACAGAAACTGGCAGAAGCCAAGAACCTTTGTTAATCCTGTCAGGGAACCAAAAAGTAGTTTGTCATTTTTTTCGACAAAATTTTTTATCTGCAGGACTACAGATCTAACATGTGATATGTAGTTCAATTGTGCTACAATGGTGCTTACCATCTCCTCGCAGTCATGTCATTGTACACCCAAAAGGGTGAGAATGCTGATAGCAATGAGAAGTCTAGGCATGTGATATGAATCTGCAATAATTGAAATTTATATGCACACAATCAATTAAATCAAGATTTCTTAAAGAAGTCTACAATTTTAGTTATTTTAATGTTTCACATTAGATTGATTCACGAAAGCTGCAAGTAGAGATGTCCAAGACACCTTGACATTTGGAATAAGCATCTTGTTTGCATTTCATGGCAAATTGTCGATAAGCACAATTAGATATTGCAGGACTTACAAACTTGCTTTCTCTAAAGTACTGAAAGAATTCCTTCCACACACTTCCTTCTGCCAAACCAGCATATGCAATTAGGCCCAGACCTGCAGCAACTGAAATCTGATTTGCATAGGAATTAATACATCAGGATGATATTTTATCTTAACTGCACCATTACTATTAAACTTGCTAAGCTTTCATAACTATCTCAAATCATACTTTAGAAAGACAAACAATAGGTCTGCATCTGCTTGCTATGCAAAAGAAACATTGTGATAAAAAATAATCAATAAATTGGCTAGTGATCCAACAAGGGCATTTCATGTATCAATTTACTGATCAGACAATTTCAAGAATGAATTATTTAACAACTGAGCGCCTTTAATGTACTTTAGATTAATGTGAGAACTGATTAGATAGACAAATTTGTAAGGTACAATAATCTGAAGACCAAATTCAGTTTAGAAGGCCATATAGCTGCTTACCCCGGCGGTTAGTTTTGACTCCAGAAAATTTAAGGGCCATTTCTTGAGCTCTTCTTCTTCAACAGCTGGTGGAGGTGGCTTCCATAGGACGAAATAAGGAATGAGCGCGAATGCACCACCAAAGAACGAAAGTACTACGAATGGCCAGACAGGAAACTTGCTTCTTGAACTGCATAAGCAAATTTGAGATATCAGATTTCTACAAGTTTATCATCATCCTATGAGGGAAATGTATTTTAGCGTATCCACTTTGCCATTTTGAACACAAAAAATGCATGGTAATTTCGATTTCCCAAGATTTTGAATCTATTTTTTTCTCCAACATAAATGAATCTCATTGCATATATTTAACCATAGCATGATCATTGTGCTCAAATTAGTTGGCACTCTGTTCAATAGGCAGGCAACAAAATTCGATGGAGGAAAAGGAAAATAAAAACTAAAATATCTGAGCATTAGTTATCACCTTCTACCAGTGGGAAGCAGTAGCATGCTGTATACAAGAGGCCACAGACCCATGACATACCACAAAGCCACCAACACTTCATTCATTCTGAATCCATCGTCGCCTCTCAGATTTAACAGTTTTTGCAGAAAATAGGTATCCCTGTACTGAAATGTTAACAGCATAACATATGAGGAAAAGAAATGCATCAACGCAAATGCAAACCGCAAAACTATTTTAACCAACTTAGTAAAAATATCCCAGCGGTAATAAATTTTCATGATATTGATTACTAGAGTTTAAGAGCAGGTATCTTCGTTTCTTGCTTAAAAAAAGTTCTATCTTTGACTTGAGTGCATAAAAGTATAGAACACTTGGACTCTATTCCATGTGAAACATTCATGAATACTCCCAAAAGTAAAGGCATTACCGGGGTCTGGTTTGGCGCGAGCTGGAAGACATAGTACATCAACCCCGCCCAGAGGCCAAAGAGCAGAATGGAAGCGCTCCAATCGGTCCAACTCCCTGCGCCGTCGCCGCCGCCGCCGCCACCATCGGGCAAAGGTATCTCTTTTTCTTGGATTCTACCTTCAAAATTCCCTCTTTCTCCGGAGTCCCTGCAGATATGGAGCCGATCCCTTCTCGCCAACAACGAAGTTGGGAGTTTCGGTGCAAGGAACCCTGCACTTCTCGAGCTCAGCAAAGGTGCGGATGGAAGTGCAGAACTGTTCGACATCCTGGAGATTGGAGATTGGCATTGGGGTTTAGAGTTTTGGGTCTTGGTGAAGGAAAGGAAGGGGGAAGGGTACTGGATGGCGACGGGAAAGGATCCGCAGAGCGGCATCCCTACGGCGACGGCCGGACGTGTGCTGCTGGCGGTGGTGGGAATTCTGAGCGGCCGGAGAGTTTTGTGCAATGGCTAAGATTAGCACGTGAGCTGCATGCGACTGGGCGTCCGGAGGATGAAATATCCGAAACAAAAAGAAAATTAAAAAATAAAGTAAATTGAGACAATTTCATATATGTATATCATAATTATTAAGGGATGTGTAAAATTCAAATGATTTTTTCTTTCTAAAATATTTTTCTAAAAAATAAAATCATTATAAATATTTTGATGGTTATTCTTATTTTTAATTATATATATTATATTATTTTTCTCGTTTTATACTAGGTTTAATAAGCACGCGTAGGATCCCAAATCAACGGTTGGATGTAGGCGTGATGGTTCAGGCGTGCCGATTCAACAATGCTAACAAATTTTGCCCTAGACCAAATACCTCTCAAGTTTTTCGCCGCCGGCCGCCCTCTCGTCGCCGTCCCCTTCGAACGCGTCGCCGTCGTCCACCCTCACCGCCCTCACCGTCGTCCACCCTCGCCGGCATCCACATTCGCCTACACCGTTGTCGACACTCGGCCACCGTCGCCCTCGCGTGCTCGCTCGCAGCTGCCCACCCTCGCAAGCCTACCCTCATCACACGTTGAACCATCGCCGGTGTGGCTTGCCGGGACAGAAGATCACCTTCTGGAGACTTGATCCCCTAGTGGACGTATCATCCTTCTTGTCCGCAGTTGAAACGGTGGCCAGCCAGAGGAAACGCCATGGCGTCGCACACGCCTGTGCCCCGAGTATCTGAACAGAAGAAGCGGGCTCTCGAGGCACTCGATCGGCGGCTCGCCGTCGAGACCGAGCGCCGTGAGGAACAGCAGCGCCGTCAGGACCAGGACGAGGCCCTCAAGAAGAGTAAGCTAAATCCGAAAGAAGGAGTCCGAGCCAAGCGCGAGGAGCCCAGTGGAGACGATCTCGTCGGCATCTCTTCCTGCCGGGTCACTGCCCCTTCCGTTCCTTCGAAGAAAGGTCTAATTCCTCTATTATATTTTTGACTCGTTGAATCATAATTTTTGCATCCTTAAAAGTTTCTTTTGCATGACACAATGTGATGTATTTCATATTTTTCTATAGAAATATTAATCTTTTTCAAATTGTACAAACCTAGGAGATACAAAAGTTTAGAGTTCTAAGTCAATTCTGTTGGTGTATTAGGTGGAGATGTTCATCCAGTCTACTCTGAGATCTCTGAAACTGCCATTCATGGGAATTTGTTAAAATTTGATGGCTTGGAGGTAATTATAGCAGAATGGAGAACTTTCATATATGTTTGAAAAGGCATATTATAATATTCACTTTTGAATTGCAGATGATGAGTCGTCAGGATGCCATAAAGAACATTGTCAATGAGATGGTTCAGAAGGGTGATGAAGGCATTAAGTTTGCAAGAGGGAGAAGCTTAAAAATTGACAACTGGATTCTACTTGACAATTTTGTTCCCAAGGATAATACATTAAAAGATGCCCGATTGAATGCACTAAGAAATAACTCTAAACGTTCAAAGATACATATGTCAAAGAGACAACATAAGAAGTGTGGACCTTTTGAACTGCCCAAGGATTTCTGCAAGTGAGTTGGATATTATGGAAAGTTCTTTATCTGTTTTTTATTACTAATCATTAGATTAATGTCATGGTTAAGAATTCTGCGTTCTACCTTGAGCATGATAACTCTTAAATTTTTTTAAGGTCCTCTAACAATACATGTTTTTTTAGAAGGCTCTAACAATACATGTAACTTTACAACAAACTTATTATTGAACTATTTCCATGTGGATATGGAGTCTAAACTTAAGTTACCTTTGTCTTAGTCTCACCTGAAAAATACATTCTTCCCTTCCATTTGTTTTGGTTCTCTTTGTGAATGCTATAATTATAATGATTGGTTACCTTTCATTTTTCTTTGTTTTCCGGAGGAAGATCTGACACCATGGTTAAAGATCATTGCTTTATTTACCAAAAATACAATGCTTTACATGTGGATTAAAGTTTTGTATATATGAACAGATTAAAACATCCTATTTTGTTGTGATTAGTTAAAATATAAATAGACAACCCCATGGAAGCATACCACTTATGCACATGAACCCTGAATTTTCTTTTTCTGATAAAAGTTGAAGTCTCTTTTTGGTCATATTTTATATTTGGGTTATTTCAAATACATGAAGCATGATTGCATGATATAATTCTAAATATGAAAAGTAGGTGGAAAAATTCACTTAATTCTGCAGCAAATTGCTGCATTTCTTTCATGCTTGATTAGACATGCTAGTTTTTGTTAAGGCATAATGCTGATGAGCTTCTGGTTTATATCATTCTTTATGCCATAAAGTTATATCTCTTTTTCTTGATTAATGAATGTGAACTGATAATGTTTCAACATATTTTTTGTTGAGAAAGGTCTTAGAGATGTTGATCTTCAACAACATCATTTTAACTTTATTGATAGTATGCTCAGCATCGAAATTATTTAAGCTCGGTAGTTTCCATTCAGTGCTGGCACTTACGAAGCGAACTTGTTACAGATTTGAGCTCTTCGAACCAATGCACCAAATGTGGAAGGAATATATAATGGAGCTTCTGAATGATCATGGGTTTGTTTTTTTTTCACTTTGTTGATTTTATAGTTCAATGAATTTTGATTTTTGTTCATTTATTTTATCTCTTGGTGTGTTCATCATTCTTGTCCCTTCCTAATATTCCTTGGATATATGACAATGCTGATAGTCATTATATTTACAGGAAAAAGAAATTGGTTGATTGCCTTCTCTTGGCCGACCTGCATGGTGCCTTTGTTTTAGGTAAGCCTTCTTTTTCTTAATGGCATGGTGTGCTTTTGCAGATTCATTTATTTGATGGTGATTGTAGCCCAGATTTCTAGATGGCATCTTGCTCTGTTCTTGTTTATCAGTGAAGGTTACTGTGTTTCAGTTGTTGAATGTAAAATTATGGCCTTCAAGGGTGTCAGTGGGATTATGATTCGAGAGACTGCTGAAACATTTGGATTAATTACACAAGACAATCACTTTCGAGGTAGCCATTAACTCTTTCTGAAACTACTTGTCCTTGATGGAATTGCATTACACCATGACCTGTGCTGAGTATTATATACCAACTTACTATTTTTTATTTTTACTTTTCATATCTTCTTATTATTAACTCCGCCTATATTTTATAGCCGGTCCCAAGCCCGGATAAAGGAGGAGGGTTGTGTTAGGTCCCGACAGCCAACATAAAATCATGTCGAATCTTATGAACATGGATCAACGAATAGGCGTCGTATGATCCATGTAGCCGACCCCACCTAGTGGGATAAGGCTTTGTTGTTGTTGTTGTTGTTGTATATCTTCTTATTATTGTCAATCTGGTAGATGACAAAATCAAGAAATTAATAGAACTGATACCACCAAAACCAGGGACGGGATTTGGGTTTCTTTTCTGAGAGAAAAAGTTGGGTAAGATCTTCCTATGGTGGGAAGCCTTAACCATGATGTGTAACAGGAAAGCCTGAGGGTGTTCCCCTATCCTGTCAGGGGAGATGCCACTCATCTCTCCTTTATTACAAACATCGGAGTTTGGGTTTCTTCTCAGGCTAATAGGCTGTTTTAACAATGAGGTTCTCTCCTCAAAATAAAAAAGAAGAGGTTCTCTCCTCTAAATAAAAGAAGAGGTTCTCTTGTGATTGGAACCTTCTTAGTGATAGACAAATCCTTTGAAGGTCAAATATTGTCCATGTACTTGTTTACTAAATGGCAAACTTCATTTTCAAATCTGCAAAGTCTTCTTTTGTTTTCCTTTTACATATTAACAAACAACAACAACAACAAAGCCTTATCCCACTAGGTGAGGTCGGCTACATGGATCATACGACGCCATTCCATTCGTTCATCCATGTTCATGAGATTCCACAGATTAAGAAAAAGAAGGCTTAAACACTGAGTACTTGTTTACTTGGTATGAAAGTTTAAAGACAGATTAAATTTTAAACTCATAACATACTTAGTTGCTAGTGATATAAACACTGAGTACTTGTTTACTTGGTATGAAAGTTTTTAGTTCTGTGCCTTTACTATCAACAACAACAAAGCCTTATCCCACTAGGTGGGGTCGGCTAAACTTATCCCACTAGGTGCCTTTACTATCATGAATTAGAAAATTATTATTTCATTAACTATGGCTTTTGTTTTCTGGGTCCGAATGCAGTTGTGCCTAAAGTGGGTTCCATTTTCATATTTCAAGCTGGCAGCTGGAAGGTTATTTTGCGTGGGGATGAAGTTTCAGAGCGTATGCTAAATCAAAATATTCAGCAAAAAAATCAAAACTTGTTAACAAGATGATATCTATTGGATTTATTAATGGATGGCACCGATATATAGCATCTGTAGCTGCCCATGACTCACTTATAGAGAGATATTGCTTTTTCCACGTTCCATACAAAATTGTAGTTTGATGCTCCACACACTTTTTTTAACCCATGGGAACTTCATTAGATGCTGAATGAGCAAAACACACTTTTTTTAACCCATGGGAACTTCATTAGATGCTGAATGAGCAAAACACACTTTTTTTAACCCATGGGAATTTCAATAGATGCTGAATGAGCAAAGTTTGACTTTGGAAGAACATCAAGGCTGCAGACAGCATATTTAAAAGTGAAATGTGACAGTGAACTGCTTATTCCAGCAGTACTGGAAGTTTATGAGCTCAACGAATCTAAGGGGATTTGCTACTTTTTGTTCGAAGTGCCCGTTCTTAGCCTATTGGCTAGCTACTTGTAGGTTGTCTTTATGCGTTTCATTTTTCTCTCTGTTTGAGTATTTCCATTTGCATATTTAAGTACTCTTGCTCGTCAAATTTGTGTGAGACACTTAGATCTGAAGCTATTGACAATGTTGTTTACATGGTTTTGTTTCATAGTTAGAAGTACTCGATGGGACGTTTAGGTAATGGAACTAGGTGGAATGTTCTATCTAGAGATGACGATTTTTGATATGGAACTACACCACCTGTTTCCATTTTTTTGTTTTACGTATTTTTTTTCGTGATTTGACGTTTTTTTATTTCTTTTTCAATTTTCTTTTATCATTTTCTCTTTCTTTAGCTTTCCTATATAAAATATTATTATAAGGGATTAATATAATATTATTTATTATTATATTAAAAATTTTAATATTTTATTAGATATAATTTATTTAAAAGTGATTTTGGTATTTAAATAACATATTTTAACAATTTTTTTTAATCCAATTACGATTGTCCAAATAAAATACCTTTTTTTTATTTCTACCTGGTTTTTTGATACAATTTTTTTTTAAAAAAAACTTGCATATCAGTCAAATGTTTTCCTTGGCTTCAGCTGGTCCTCTCGGATCCAGCTTGAGTTGCTTTCACCATATTACTTTCTCTCCGGTGCACCACGACGAGAACAGCCAGATTTAGGATTTGCTTCATGAAATTCATCATCCACCTTTTTGCATTTTAAAGAAGCCACGTCAGTTCTCAACAGGTGGAATTTATCGAACTACCATCATATGAATATTGGAGAGAGAGAGAGAGCGAGAGAGAGAGAGAGAGAGAGAGAGAGGTCATCCTAATTACGCGATTTACATTCGCAGCAACCCCACGTTAGTTTACATCTCTCTGTCAGAGAGAGAGAGAGAGAGAGAGAGAGAGAGAGAGAGAGAGAGAGAGAGAGAGAGAGAGAGAGAGAGAGAGAGAGAGAGAGGTCATCCTAATTACGCGATTTACATTCGCAGCAACCCCACGTTAGTTTACATCTCTCTGTCCTCCAATTATGTCCGTCAATCATGTTAGTGATTAACATCATTAATAATTGCTTTTAGTTAATATGAATAATCACGCATTAACTTTATCACCTTAATTAATATTTAGAGTATGATTTGAAAATCTCAAGATCATTTTCTTACGAATATATGATTTTATATTAGATGAAATATTTCTTAATTATTGGTAGCAAAATTCTAATATATTTCTGTAACTCAAATGCATTAATGTAAAAGAATAATTATTCTAACGTTATGAGAAAAAATAATATTTTTATAGTTCTCTTAAATATTTTAAAATATGAACTTAATAAATATTTTTCTTAGTTCAAATTGTAAGATATTTATAGGTATATTGAATGTTAAAATAGTACTTATATATTATAAATCATAAATAAAATATAAAATTATATTTTAATTTATATTTTAAAATATATTTAAATTGCGGAAAAGCGCGAGTAAGTTACCTAATTTTCCATACAACTTTTTATCAATTAAGTAAAATATCGTAGAATTAAGAATAATTCCCTTGGTTGAGAGATAACTTTTAAAAAGATGAATGACGACTTTTAACTAGCTATGTAATGAAAATGTAATCATAAATAAAAAAATGGAAATAAAAATTTATGATTAGATGAGCAGGTAGATGTACAAAAAATAAAAATAAAAATATATATGATGTCCGTGAGCAATCAAGGTGATAATAACTCCATGAGCAATCAAGGTAAGTTATGCATGCAATGGCATGATGGATAGAGTGTGATGCACCGGAAGAAGCGAAAAAACCTAATTGCCGAATAGTTAATTGTCACTGGTGAAGTAACAAATGAAGAATTGAGGGAACTGGACGGGGGACATGAATTAATTGACTACTCATTAATTTGACAAAGACAAAGAATCAACTTTAAGTCTTCGTATAGCCATTTTTTTTTATGTCCGTTTAGAAAATTATTTATAATGTCTTAAATATGAATCTTGTTGTAATTCTATATATGACCCCGTCTCGCTGTGTAGACAACAAATCTGAGGGAGATCTCCCTGCAGGGGCTTGGGGGCGGAGCCCTCGCCCCCAGAATCTAGACGATTTTAAGATTTTTATTGTATTGGAGTTCCCTATATAAATTCCACGACCGATAGAGTTATTTAGTATCCTATTTATTTATTCTATGATAAATTTGATGAATGTTTGATTTTATATTTTTTTCACAATAAGATGTTACACTAATCCATTGTCAAATGGCTCCTTATTAAATAAAGTTGGTGGAGTAAATTTGATAAAAGGAGTGGCGTCCTTTTTTCTAGCAAGTAGATATAATATAATAAAATTAATAACATAGGAAATTTGTAATTACTCAAAATTTAACATCATTTTTACCATTTTTAACTTTTAGTGTTTTATCACACTTCCTTTGCTAATTACTAAACATCAAAGATGGAGGTGATATCAAATATGGATTAGTTGCATTAACACAACTCATAATTTCAAATGATGAAAATAACCTAAAAGAAAAGGTGAGGATAGTTAATTTCAAATATTTAATTGCTCTATTAATTATTCACTAAGTTATAGGAAGAAGCGTTACATTAACATAAACTTTTCTATTATAGGAAAGGGAAAAAAAGGAACCTAAAATCAAATATTGCACGAGTTAGCACACTTATCTTTTATCACGTCTTTCATGTGAGTTTGGTGGACGTAACGTAAAAAATTCAAATGGAAAAAAAAGTTTTATAATAAAACGATAAATAAACATAAAAAAATTTGTTTTCTTTAACACTCCTTAACTATAATTTTTTTCGCATATAATTTTAAATTATAAATTTACAAAATTTAGTCCTTAAACTTATATAAATTTAGTGGAGTTAAAATTTAATAGAAGGATTTAAGTGTCAAATTTAGATAAATTTAGAGACTAAAATTTATAAGTTTATAATTTAGGAGTAGACTTGAAAAAAATTATAGGTAGAAGGTGTTAAAAGAAATAATCTTTTATGTTTCTAAGGAGTAAAAAATCCCACCAAACAAATAAAAAAAAAGGAAAGAAATAAATGTTTTGGGCCGGACCGAGAGAACTGCTCGAGCGGACAGCCCAATGGAGGAGGGCAGAATAGTAATTTAGTGGCGAAGGCTTTTCCCAAGAAGGCATACGATACGACGTTGGTCTTCCCCTCCACTGCGACGGAGAACGTGTGAGCACCAAAAAGAGGCAGCGTTGTCTTTTGTTGCGCGCGATGGGTGGTGCGAAGCGCAGCCGGGACTCGGTCCCCGGGGCGGCGACGGCGAAGGCGCCGGAGGTCATGGAGTTCCGGGCGCCGTCCACCGACGCCTGGTACGACGTGCGGCTGGTGGTGGACCGGGAGGGACGGATTCGGGAGTGAGAGGGAGCTGGAGGAGTTCAGGTGCCGCTTCCGGCTGGCGTCCGCGCAGCTCCAGGACGGGGAGTGCGGGGACTTGGCCGTGGGCGCTGCGGTTTGCGCCTCCAATGACTTCGGCGAGGATGGGCTGCGTTTCTACGACGCCATCGTCGAATCAGTGAGTGAAGGCTTTGTTCTCTTCTCTGGAGCTTCATCTCATCTGATTCTCGTTCTTGAGTTGGATGATGCCTGCCGTTTTCGCTGTTCATCTCGTCAGTCTCTCTCTTATTTTTGTTTTGTTTGCTTTTTAGGTTTATTTTTGCTTTGTCCTGTTCTAGAAATTTTACAGATAAAAAGCCATATTTTGGTTCCCAGTTACAGAGCTATATAAGTCGAAATCACATAAACTTATGTTCACCTACAACCTTTTAGCTGCCAATTCCACATCTAATTGCAGATTATGGAGTAAAAATCTCTTAGGCAGAAATATAAAATATCATCCATCTGAAAAAGCTGTAGAGATATAATTAGCCGAACTTGTTATATATGTTTTTATATCCATTGATTGAAATCATTTGAAAATTCACTGAACTTAATAGTAGAGTTGAGGAGTTCAGAATGGTATATTCACATGCCTATGCAAAACTCTGTTGAATTAAATGCAGTTTAGTATTTAAAAGAAAATGCAGCTGAGGACGCTGCATGCAGTGGGAAAGACATACTGGATCTGTAGCTTCCATTAAGAAATATGAATTCTGATTACTCAGCATAAAAATCTAAAGTAATAACAACATCAATTAAAATGAAGGAAGCTAGGCATAGTATCAACTATTTGAGATGAAAGACATGTTGCAGCACATATCTTTTTCCGACTGGTTGGGTCGTCTTAAAAACTAGGGAAGGGTTGTATTGAATAGAACCGTTTAAACCCACTAAAATACTGGTCATTTGGCAGTTGAGCTGATCAAATCGGCTAGTTTTATTTTGCTAGACTGTCCGGTTGAACTGAAAGGAAAAAAAAATAAAATGGAAAGTCTGGGAATTTGATGGTTACATGCCTTTCAGGGTTTCTTTTATTTTTTTAAGTTTAAATTATAAATTCAGTTCTTTCAATTTACATTTGTATTTGAGAAAGTAAACATGTAAAATGCATGTTAATTAATATTTCTTTATGTCACTTAGTACTAGTAAAGCATTAATGTATATAACTAATATGCTTTGAGACTAAATTTTAAAATTCTCATTTAATCATGTTATTTCTCCACATTATGTGCTATATTCTATTTTCATGTTGTTTTATTATTATCCAATTCTAACACCTGGTTTAGCCGGTTCAATTGGTCCAACTTGAAGTGAAACCTTTCTGACAACCTTTCTTTATAGAGAAGTGTGCCTGTTACCCCTTTAGAAAACAGTGGTGTGTCTATGTTTGATGTTCGGATTTCAGCTGGCAAATGCAAAGCTTTGTTGACAGAATCTGATCCACGGATTGAGAAATAAGAACAGAGGAAAAAATAAGTTATGTGATGTTGCTAAAGTCTTGTCCGATTGAATTTGTTTTGTATGCCTTGTTGTTATGTGCTGAAAAGTTCACTCTATAACAACTTATAATTCTGCTTTTCTTACTTTATTAATCGAACAATGAACTTCATTTGTTTTTTTGGGTTAACTTTGATGGGAAAATTCGAGAACAAGGAGAGAAGATCGCAGAGAGATTGCAGAAAAATAGAGGAGAAACACGAAATTTACCCAGGTTCACCCTTGAGATGAGGGCTACGTCCTGCAAAGAGGTTCCACTATATGTTTAGGTTTACAGCCGCCACACAAATTATATCAGAAATTAGGCTATTAATAGCCTCTCCAAACCGGGTTTAAAACCCAAACAAACAGAGAAAAAACCTAATCCGAACCACACGGGCTGGCTAAACAAAAGCCCAAAACCCGTCTAGGTTTCGGGGGCGCTGCCCCCGAACCCCCGCCCGCTCACCGGCGAGCGGGACCGCCGTCGGGGGGCGGGGCCTCCCGAACCCCCCATTTCGTTCGTACGCCAGCAATACTGTTAATTGGGTAATACTCAGATTCCCTTAAGCTCACGTGGGCGAACCCGGTGTGAGAAACAAGGGGCCCTGAAGTATTCACCAACTCTAACAAACTTGTCCCATGAGTTATGTATGATCATAAGCAAAATATTGTTATTTTTTTGTCATATTATCAATAGAAATGGTTGATAGTCTTTTTATTGATGATTTATCCTGAGAACTATTAAGAGAGGTGCAATGTCTACTAAAATGACAGATCGAATCTTCAAAGGGCCAACCTAAGGGATGCAGATCGGTCTGCTCTTGTGCATTTACAATTATCTGGCAGCATGGCCCCCTAATCGGAAAGTTGTCCACTAAGAGTATTCAAGATATATGCATCTGGCAACCCAGATGCCAACAGGATGAAGCTTTGAATTATTTTATGGAAATAGCCAGGAAGAGAATAGATGCAAGAAGCATGCCAGCGGAAGTTGACCTTGGGCACAAAAGTTTTAATGCCATTGCAAGTGCAACGGTCGAATTTCTGAGCAGCTCAAATGATGCTGCAACGTCAAACTCGGAGGCTCCTGCAAATGGCAACTCAGATGACGCACCAAAGGGCAAGTCCAAATTTCGGCAAGGAAGAAACTCACGAAAAGTTGCTTACCAGGTAGTTCAATGGAAACAAATCACAGAGTGAGTGAAAGCAGGGAATTCATTGAAAGACGTACTCTTTTTGAGGAAGCAGGTCACACTTTTGAAGATCCAAGTATGTCTATCACTTCAAGGAAGAAGAAGACTGATATAAGTGCCACAATGATGAACTGGGGGGATTCTGTCACCGAGGCATTCTCAGCCACATTTTCATTACGACTTCTGCTGATTGTTCCACATTTTCAATTTTGATAGTGTAGTAATCTCCACTTGAGGCTCTTTGTATATGTTGATAGCCCGGTGACTTGGATTCTTTCAAATGAGTCCTTTCAATATTGTTGCTTTTTGCATTTAGCATGATGTTCTTTGCATGGTTTATTTTCCCTGCTGTCCGCTGAGAATGCCTCGTGACAAAATCCTCACAGTTCATCTTTGTGGCATTTATATCAGTCTTCTTCTTCCTTGAAGTGATAGACATACTTGGATCTTCAAAAGTGTGGAAAGTAAAATGCAAAAAGCAACAGCTCTTCAAAAGTGTGGAAAGCAAAATGCAAAAAACAACAGTATTGGAAGGATTCATTTGAAAGAATCCAAGTCATCGGGCTATCAGCGTATACAAAGAGCCTCAAGTGGAGATTACTACACTATCAAAATCGAAAATGTGGAACAAGATGTAGCAGCAGAAGTCGTAATGAATTTCCTTCATGAACAAATATCTGTATGATCTCAAGTGTGAGTTCTCAAGGAGTTTCCTAACAAACAAACTTTTTTGTTTTACATATTTTTTTTCATGATTTGACGTTTTTTTATTTCTTTTTCAATTTTCTTTTAACATTTTCTCTTTCTTTAGCTTTCCTATATGAAATAAATTATTTATTATATATAAAATATTATTATAAAGGATTAATGTAATATTATTTATTATTATATTAAAATTTTTAATATTTTATTAGATATAGTTTATTTAAAAGTGATTTTTATATTTAAATAATATATTTTAACAAATTTTTTAATAATAGAATTAATTTATACTTATTTTATTTTTTGTCAAAATTATATTTTATATTTATAATATTTATTTTTATTCAAATATTCATTAAGATTAATTCATCACATCTATTTTGTTTATCACATCAATTTTTCACTAGATCCAAATATATTTCGAATTAATTTGTTAATTCAAGTATTCACTTGCAACTCGAAAGAATTGCGATTCTCCGAAGAAAATACCCTTTTTTATTTCTACCTGGTTTTTTTATACAATTTTTTTTAAAAAAAAACTTGCATATCAGTCAAATGTTTTCCTTGGCTTCAGATCCTCTCGAATCTGGCTTGAGTTGCTTTCACCGTATTACTTTCTCTCCGGTGCACCATGACGAGAACAACCAGATTTAGGATTTGCTTCATGAAATTCATCTTCCACCCTTTTGCATTTTAACGGTTGTTAGACGTGACTGGGAAAATATGCCATGTCAGTTCTCAACGGCTGCGTTTGGCACCGCGAGAACTTTGGATTTGAAGTTCTCGCGAACTCCTAGATTTGACGTCGAAGTCCACTTTACCCATTTGGCGAAGTTCTGCATGGATCGGAGAACTTCTACTTTGATTTGATCGGATAATTCAAAAGTGTTCCAGGGGGTGTTTGGTTAAAGTTCTAGTATTTAAGCGCGCGAGTAAAAAATGCCCAACCGCTCTGAAAAAGTTCTGCGCGGAGATAATTTCGATAGCGGGTAAGGACTATATTTAGGACTGAAGCAATACTCGTTGCCTCATGAAAAAAAATGCCACGAATGGCTGGACAGGAATGTGCGTATAGATAAAGACCAACAATGGTTATGCACAGTAAAATAGAACTACATACACATAACGCGGCAGGTAAGATACAACCAACTTCCAAAGAAAAGAAATAACATTGGGAAAGTAGTTCTAAGTTACAACGAACATCAGAAAACAGACTTGTTAATAGACAAATAACATTAGGCAAGTACTACTAATAAGCAACATTGCAAGATGAATACTACATTGTCCCAAACACACACATAACAAGAGGAAAGTCTTTTAACAGAGTCCCACATCACACAGAGGACTTCACATCAACATCATCAAACAGAAGTATCACAAGTACAACTTGTTCAGTCGCTCAAGCACCCCTACAACACTTACCAACTACGAAACACAATACGTATGACATTGCGGCACTAAGCGCTAGCAGCAACACATTAACTCTACACTTGCATATGTAGTTGACATAAGACACGATGCCCTCGATTTCAATAATCCCGGGCTCTGCAGACTTCATAGACATATCAGAATATGATTCAGAACAACGCATACTAATTCTGCAATGAAGATGAGGCGGCATCATAGTTATCAAATTTCTTATACGTACAACCACGATAACCTAGCACTTGTACTTGACAATCTGCCCACGTGTCAAATACTTCGGTATTGTGACCTGCGTAGACAACGTAATATTTTCTTATTGACATGCTAACTCTCGATGTCTTCAAATCCTGCAATTTCAATAGTATTTTCTTGATAAGTAAATCGCAAATAGTTACCAATGTAAGAAAATGAAGCGTTCTGAAATGTCGTCCAAAGAAATGTTAACATGTCATCTAAGGTATGATATTAGTAAATATGGAGAAACAAACATAAGAGAAAGTTGGTAATACATCAACTTCACTACATCAATTGAGATGTCACAACGTGCAAATGTAATATTAGTACTTGAAACTAAACAAAATTCTTACTTCTACGCATGCGATGATCAGCCTAAATCCTAGAAGCTATCCCGTCCTGCATCATGTCGTGTTTGGTTTTTTCAGTCGTAGAGGCATGCATAGAAGGCAGCAGGTCACCCGCACGTACCGCTTTGGGTTCTGGCAAAATAGTCATGTTGAAGTATTTGTCGTCTCCGGTATGACGCCTGACGAAATTGTGTATGACGCAATAAGCAATGCCGATATACTTCTGTAGCTTCAATGGATATTGAATAGGGCTACGAAGCAACCTAAACCTTTTTTCTGAAATTCCGAATGACTTTTCTACACAGTTTTGCAGCTGCGCATGTCTATGAATAAAAATATCCTTTGTATCGCGATATTGGCCTGCTAGGGTGTTTTATGTAAAGGTCCTCATATGATACCTCCCACCTCGATATGGTGCTATGAACTTATCGGAGTTTGCATAACCGAAATCCACAAGATAGTATGAAAGTCCGTAACTCCTTGTCTTCCTTCAATACATCAACGACAACGAGCTTGACATGTGAAGGAAGGTTGGACATTCTGTCCTCCAATTTCGCCCAACATGCATCTACAATTGCATGCTTTTTATTTTGTAGCACAATCATTTCCTGCATGAGACGCAACTTCTTCATGGCAATCTCCTGTGCAACCCAATCCACGTCCCTAACAGATTTCTTCTTCTTCTTCGATGACACTAGAGAGGAACCGGATCTCGTTCTCTTTCTGGAAGATGGGGTTCCATACGAAGCTGGTTGCGCCCGTAAATTTTTCCATGGGTTAGGCTCATTGTTCTATGGTCCTTCAGTTTCGGAATAATGTTATCGTCGGAGCTATCATGTTCCTCTTCTAGATCTACTAGCTTCGTGGTCGTACACACCTTCTTTTCTGTGGCAGTGTTCTTTGCGAACAAGAAGACGAAGTCGTCATAATGTGGAAATCGTTTAATTTTCACCCTTGCATAGTCTTTGTTCCCCTAGTGCAGCAAAACAGAGGTGTTAGTACATGTTGAAAGCAAAGGATTGTGTGTGCATCTTTTATGAATTAGTACTCACCGCAATGACCTCATCCCACATTTCCTCTTCCGGTGGTTCGGGCATGTATTTCTCTAGATCTCATCCCCATCCACTTTTGTTTGCTAGAGTTTTACACAATTCAAAATTCCGTTTCATCATTTTTAGATGATTTTTCATGTGCTCAACGATCATTCTCTTATGAAAGTGTTCATTGAACCTGTTACACATTCTTTTACATGCTTCCGGTGCGAAGGTATTACTCCGAAAAAAACTATCGACATTCTCTTGCATCATCATCCCTACAAAGTAGGAATTCATATTTGACGACCAATGGCTAGATCTTGCCTTCTCCGCAAAGGAGACCATCTTCTTTTTTCCTTTAGTGGAACTTATTGCTCTCTATGGAAGAGCAATGAAAGAGAATTGTAAAAAGTGGTTGTACGAGTAGTCGCACGCTAAAATTTATTATCATCGTAAGACGAAGATAATGTCTAAAAAGAAAGCATGTTGTGCTTCACTTCCTACGCAGAGATAATTGTTTGTTATGTTTATTTCTACAGGTTGGAGGTTGCAGTCAATTGGCTTCGTGGTGAAATTCCAAGATAAACTACCTTGCCATGAAATAAACTACCTAAGAGTGTTTAAAGCATGCTTGGACAGGTTAATAATAATTGAAACATGATTAAAACATGCCATCCATAATTAGATCGAAATGAAAACACAATACAAACATGTCATGGCCATAAGAAGAAATTTGTAACATCTTTCGATACATTATCACTATCACAGAACCCATGAATAAAGGGAATGAGCTTTGACCATATTGTCTTACCTCGGGGGACGTTGATGGCAAGGATGTCGTCGTGGAAGGGGACCGCGGGAACACTCGACCGTCTCGCGTTATCTGAAGAAATGTATCACAAAATAAGTTTACAATATGTAGCCGAGGCATAAATCTTTCGATTTGTAAAGAAGAAAAATGCGGGTTCAAGGATGGGAATTACTTGACGTTGGATGACCGAAAAACTTGCGAGCTCTTGGCGAGCGAAATTCGTGAGCGGTGGCCGGAGATAATCCGGTTGTACCTTTGGCCGACAAAGAGGAAGTGTTAAATAAGAAAAATTGCATAGACTTTTAGAAATGCCCATTTGGGAGACGATGAAAGAATTCACAAACTTTCAAATTGGTTAAGTACTTAGTAAACGAAGAAAGAAAAATTATGTCATAGGCGAGACAACATATGAAGGCCCTCCTGAGATCCCTTCACCTACAAACCCTAATTCTTAGGTCGAACCCTAAACCCTACAGACTAGATCGAGAAACAGAGGTCGCAAATCGCGCATCCAATGACCGATCCAAAAAACCCTAGGAAGTCGGCGGCCCAAGTTTTCAAGCGGATCGTGAAACATTAGCCGGCGGCGAGCAAAAACTCAGATCTGACACCGAAAAGTCGAGCTGATGTCACGAAACTTAGACAAACTTCATAAATGTCGGACGACGAAAAAAGTGCTCAAGAAATCATTTGTCGGCAGAGAAAGATCGGACGACGCAGAAAACTTTTGAGAGCAAATAGAAAAATGGAAGCTGCGACTCCACGAAACATGCCAGTGAGTAGAGTTACCTGCAAGAAGACCTTCGCTGAAACACCTTGTCATCCAGGGTCACAGATCGGACTAATAGCACCGAACGGGAAGTGTCGCATTTGTCGAAGGAGAGCGAAGTCAGAAGCAGATGAGAGCGAAGCAGACGACTCGAGTGAAATGGGAACGACATTGGCTTTTTCCCAACTTGGGCGTGGGATTTGAGATAGTTCTCGTGCGATCGAGAACATTCCGAAGTTCTTGCCACAGGCAAGAACTTTGGTTCACAAATATTTGTCGTTGACCGGAACAAAAAAACCTGCGGGCCCCACCAGAACTTTCGGACGTGTTTGGCAGAACATTGGCTTGTTCTAGTGTTTCGTTCCCAACCAAACACAGCCAACAGGTGGAATTTATCGAACTACCATCATATGAATATTGATGAGAGAGAGTTCGCGAATATTTATCGTTGACCGGAACAAAAAAATCTACGGGCCCCACCAAAACTTTCGAACGTATTTGACAGCTAGTGCTTCGTTCTCAACCAAACACAGCCAACAGGTGGAATCTATCGAACTACCATCATATGAATATTGAAGAGAGAGAGAGAGTAGTCATTCTAATTAAGCGATTTACATTCGCAGCAACCCCACGTTAGTTTACATCTCTCTGTCCTCCAATTATGTCCGTCAATCATGTTAGTGATTAACATCATTAATAATTGTCAATTCTAGCAAATCGACTTATATATAATTAGTTACTCACCACCTTGACCCATGCGACCATGAACTCTTCTTATAGTACCACCTATAGTTCAGCGAGAATTCAATTTTAAATATATTTTTTTTAAAAAAACAAAATTTAAATATATAAATAAAATATATTTTTTATAAATATAATACAAGTACTATTTTTTGTAACGTAAATTATATTTATAAATCCTAGTTAAGTTTACATTTTAAAACATTAAAGGTGATTATAAAAAAAATATTAGAGATAATATTCGAATTAAAAGAGACGAATAAGAAAAGAAAAAAGTCCTGATTAAGATCAAATATTTTTTTTTCTTTTTTCCGATAATATTCGAATCCCCATCCTTCTCAAAGAAGAAAAAAAGAGAAATCGTCAGGGGATGATGAATTCTGGGGTTAATAAATGGTCGTCGGCTCCGCGCCGGATCCATCCAACTCCCGCAACCGCCGTAGTTGGGGGCTGCGCCCCCACCGTCACTGCCTGCCATCGAAGTCCCACCGCGTCCGCTTCTCCCACGTCGCCGGCGCCCGCCGGATCCATCTCCGTCGGCGGCCGAACCCGAGGCAAGTGTATTTAAACTAAAAGCGCCCAGTTGCGTGAATCTTTGAATTTTAATTTTTGTTCTGGAGTTTGATTTTTTTTAATTAAATAAATTTGCTTAAAAGCGTCCCAATTTTTATTCTGGTGTTTTTTTTCTTTATTCTAGGAATCCTAAACGCAAGTATATTTAAACTAAAAGTGATAATTATTGCGTGTGCTAAGGGTGTAAATAGTTAATATTTTATGTATTATAAAGATTTTATGTAAATAGTTATAGGATGAAAAGACGTTTTATGTATTATAAAGATTTTTTCCAAAATAGGCCACACTGATAGTAAACACATTTGACGGCAGCCTTATTATATCGGCCTCCTTCGGCCCATTTAATTAAAAAGGCATCTGATTGGACCGTTAGTTAGTTAATTAATCAAGTTAAGTATTTAAATTTATTTAATAATTACTTACATAGTGTATGTAAATAATATAAACTTGTAAGCTTACATAATAATATATTCTTAATAAATAAAGAATAAATGTTTTGTTCTACAATTAATGGGAAATTTTAAACAAATGATGGAAAATATGTAAAATAACAAAGAAGTTGCATGGAAATTAATGGTAAAAACTGATGTCCAATTATTGTATTATTATATTAATGAAATAAGATTACAATAATATTGCGGTCTCATGCACTTGCACTAGGATTCTAAACGCTTTTTTTTATGAAAAAAAGTTGTTCGAATATTTGAATTTGAAACAAAAACTATATGATTGAAATAAATATGAAAATTTTAGTTATGGAGTTTGTTTTTTTATTCACTAGCCAAATTAATTGTAATGATAATAAGTGGATCAATTTTATTAAATATCCTTCAACTTTAATATTTTTTTGAACTCTATCCTCCCAACTTTATTTTGTAATTATATTACTTTTGAGAAATTACTACTTGATCGAAAGGATACATAGTTTGATTATAAAATAAAGTTGAAAGATAGAATTGGCAAATAGGCTAAAGTTAGAAGATATTTAGTGAAATTTATCGAATGATAAGTGGATGTTACCTCCTAAAAATGTATTATTAAACTCAAAACTTTATTAACTTCCAAAGAAAATTAAATAAATTTAGTTTCTTCATTTTTTTCCATATGTAATAGTGTAATAATTTTATACTTAAATGTCATACGAATCTTTTTGTAAACATTAAATTTCCAAGATTGAATGAAATTTTGTATATAGCAATATTAACATGGACTTTACTTAAATGTCATAGTCATCCTTTTTGGAACATATTATATTTTTAAGATCACATGAAACTTTCTAAATAACAATATTAATATGGACATGATATATATTCTCTGGATATCCTTAATTTATTTTTCATCCATGTGACTGGTACATACTAGGAAGAAGAGATTTGAAATTTGTGATGATGGAAATAACACTCGGTGTTCGATTTACCCCGACCTACTTGGATCTCATCCACTTTCTAAAAAGAAAGGTGAAAGGAAAAGTGTTAGAGAATGAAATTATAAAAGATGTTGATATATATACTTGTCATCCACAACATAGGTAAATATCTTTCTTATTGTTTTGTTATTTTTTCTTTATTAGAATTGTTCCCTAATTCATTATTAAATATTATTTTGATGGAAGAGCCAACTATGAAGGGAACAAGAGGAAGAATCACTTTTATTTCTTCAGCCCCTGATGACGCAAGTGGCAATCAACCGAATCGTGTTGCAGGGCAAGGGATATGGAAGAAGTGCTCGGCTGACAAATCCATCCATGATCGGCGGGGAAGAGTCGTTGGATACAGGAGTTCCTTGACTTTTTTTAATCAAGACGTCAAGACAGATTGGAGGATGAAGGAGTATTGAGTCGAAGAATCCCATATCAAAATAAACGATGGCCCAAATCCTATGTTAGTGAGCAACCCCTACTTTGACTTTCATGCAAATTTTTACTTCCTCTTTTTTGTGGTATGAACTTTTACCTCATTTTGTGCTTACATGCATGTAGTTGTATACTTGGGTGCTATGCCAAATATATCAGTCGCGCAATAACAATGACCAAGGTGACATTGAGGAAGAAGGCGAAGAGGAAGGAGACATGGATGATCGATACAACGCTGAACTCCAAGCTCATGCGTTTAATGGAATTGAAGGAAATGATGTTGACCAACAATTTGATATTGAATTTCAGGATGAAGGTGAACTTGTAACATTAGGAACTAGTCAATATGCTCATCCACGGTGGCCCTCTTAATTTAGTGATCATGACTCTTTTACGATATGATTCGTCATGGTTCCAATATGAATTCATTTGACGAGATGAGCTACAACAAACATTTGCGCATAACAAATGGGGAGAGTGCTAAACAAAATCATGAATTACTAGTTTATCATCAACAAGGATATGCAAATGACGAGCTTGTAATGTCAGGATCTGCATCTCTTCATGCACCAATACAAGGCTACCAACAAAGGACATTGCCCCCTTCATCCTTTTACGATACATTCTACTATGCTTCCGACATAAATCCATTATGTGAGATGATTAGCATACAAAATGATGTATTAACAAATGGGGAGAGTTTTAATCAACATCACTAAGGATTGCCAACTCTTCTTCCATCATCGATTGTCAATCCTTTGAATCTTCAAGTAAGTGATGTAACCTTCACTAAATCTTGCATGCCTTCTAATTCTTCGAAGCTTCGTGGTTCTATTAATAATAATGAGCTGCTAGTTGAGTCACCTCCATTATTTCCGCTTGAATTTGACAAGGGGACTTCCAAGATTCTTGATAATTTTGTTGATGATAATAATCAGGTGTCTATTGAGTCACCGACATTGTTGCCCTATGAACTTGACAAGGGGTCTTCCGATTGCAATCCTCAAGATGGTGCATCGATTGGCCTTGACACAAATTTTATACGATTAATCAATGGTAATATTGGTTGTTTGGATAAAGTATTGGACTCTGACTTTTTATCCTCTATCAATGAAGATCAACTTCCTCTGTCTGATCAAGATGAGAAATGATGGAGTTCATGTTGAACATAATAGGAAAATGCATGTGTGCTGCTTCCATTTGACTCTAAGCTTGCACTTTGTTCATTGACCTGCACAAAGAATTTATTGGTGTAACAAATCATTGTGTGTTAAAAAGATTGTCTTAACCATTACAAGCTATGGGTATATACAATTATTATGATGTGAAATAATGATGTTTAACTTTTACATTGATATTCTCAGTGATTTCGTTGACAACAATGCTTATGTTCTTTTTAATATTGTCATTAAACAATAATGTTGAAATAGATAATCTTAGATGTTTCATTTTCAAATTTACAATTCAAACTTTGTGATTGATTTATACATGTTAACAAATTCTTGTTGGTATTATATTTTGAACCAGATCAAGTCCTCTTTTTTATGTTTTTCCTCTTTAATTCCTTAATTAATTTTAGTGCTTTCTCGATCAAATTATTGGATAATCTAATATCTATAATCTACGGATATTTTGTGAAACTTATTATTATAGTCAAACTACTCAATTAACATATAAATTAAGGAGATATGTGTTAGAAAAAAAATATAAGATATGCCCATTGATATTTATGCATGTCAAGTGTATTTATCGTGGGTGCATGTGCACTCATTTGATTTGCATAAATATATCAATATGATGTAGGAGTATGCCATTCATCGAGGTGGCCTTTGCTCCAAATTTGAGTCTTCTCTCTTGAAAGTTTTTTTTTTAATTTTAATGCTCTAATTTAGGAACATAGTTTCATAACAATAAAATTTTCCATTTGACATGTTAAACACACACACACACATACATACATACATACATACATACATACATACACATATATATATATATATATATATATATATATATATATAACTTTAAAATGATAAAATATTGTATAGACAAGTATAACAACATATTGTATACTTTATTCTTAAAATTTTCTTTTAAACTTATATTTATTATTTTATAGAATCTAATGTATTAGGATTCTAATGTCATAGAAGTTTTTTTTTAATTTTCTTTTTATGAATTTAGTACATTCCACTTTATAGTAAAATTGTCTTATTTTTCTTTAAGGTAGTATACCAAAATATATTATTGCAGCAATTTGTAAGAAAATAATAAAAAAGGTAAAAAAATGAAAAAGAATGAAAAAGCATAATTTGTAAGGGACTATTGTTATCACTCGAGATGGAGGGAGACGCTAATGTCCTTCCTTTCTCTCTCCCTTAATAAAATTGTAGGACCGATCTAAACTACTTTCATCTTAATAAAATGGATTGAATTTTTTGAAACACAAATATGCTAACTTTTAACTTTGAACACTAATGGCATAAATATTTTTTGAACATTCCATTCGTAACAAAATTAGTTGAGCAATATTTAAACATGTTTTTGTAATTAAAAATTATACACATTTATTCCCCAAAACAAAGGCACAACAGTAACAAAATACAGGGAAAATGCAATTATAAGGAAATCCAACTCTACTAAATTTCCTGCCAATCTTATTCACATAATGTAGACATTGGTACTAATATTTTGGGCATAAAAATAATTATATACTCTTAATCTCAAATAGCCCTATTAAGTATTTAATTATTTATTGACTTATATCTAATTGATCTAATAAGAAAATTTTAAATTTATGATTTTTAAATTTGCTCTTTTTTGGAAATTAAATTCTTGAATTTTTTTAATTCTTTAAAGTTAAAGTTTTAAATTACAATTTCAAACTTATTTCTTGAACTCTAAACATATTTGCTTGACATTTTAGATAAAAATATGTCAAAATTTGTTACTGCTGAATTGGTCAGGTTGACACGCTTTAATGGCACCAATTATGATATGCGGAGCCGAAGAATTTGATATGAGATAGTTCATGATAATTTGTATAAATATATTGACAATGTTGCCAAATGTTTCTAGAAGGGGTCACGAATGAACAAAACTTAGTTGATACAAAAGCTATAGAACAATGGAACCTGAATGATGAGAAAGCAAGAGTCTTATACTAATGTATATGGAGGACAATCTCATCAGAATGTTTGAAACATATAAAATTGCGAATGACTTGAAGGACAAGTATGCATTCAAAAGAGATGAATTTAATGCTCCTGTTACATAAATATACTACGTGTAAAATGATTGCAGATGACAATGTGTCAGATGATGTCAATCAAATTGTGATGGTCAAAGACTTGAAAATAACAACTCCTGCAATAGTCTTAAATAGTGTGTCACCTACATTGCGTGAATGAGCATATCAAGCAAGTAGCACAATTGCCTTCTATCTTGGCCATTGAGCAAGACATTGCTAAGGGAAAGAAGAAAATAGAAATCTTCTATGTTGAGAAAAAGAAGAAGGATAAGAAGATGAGGCTTTGCCATTCATCACAAAAAGAATCTCAGTCCAAATAGAAGACCATTCAAGTCCAAACCTAAAAAGACTCAATGTGAAGCATGTTATGGTTGCAAAAGTTTTGATCATTTTAGATCGCATCTAGACATAGCCAAGACAAGGGTCCATAATGCGGACAAGGCGGCGAACAGGAAAGCAAAGGAGCAAGTTCAAGAAAGATGACATATCTCGGTGCCGTTGAGTGCAATGCTGCAATTGTTAGAATAAAGTTTTTATAGCATATATACTTATATTTTAACGATACAAACTTTGAAAGATTTAAAATTTCAAAAAATTCTAAATAAGAATGAGTTGCTTCATGTGCTAAATTTTTAATTAATATTTGTCTATGTTTCCAAGAAATTTACATTAAGAGATAAATATAAAATTATAGACAATTCACTTATCTTTCTTAAGAATCAATAATAATCTCATTTGGATAGTTACATAAAAAAATATGTTTAAAGAAGTAAAGTTCGAAAAGTTCAATTTGAAGTTGATATTTTTATGTACTAAACTTGCACTTAATATTTGAGTATTTTATTAATAAATTTGGGATAATAGATAAACATGAAAGTTTTAGATAATGTTGTTATAGTTCTAATCAAACATCATTTCATTTGAATATTCATATGAAAGTTATGAACTGGACTTTGAATTAATATTTGATTATGATCCCATTAAATTTTGGATGAATAATGTAAAAATCTCTGTTATCTTTTCATTAAATTAAATATTATTTTGTTTGAATAACTGTACAAAAGATTGTGTATAAAAAAGTGCAAATTTATCATGTTGAGAAATGAATGTCAGCCAAAGGATAAAACAGACACCTTGTTTTTGTAATGATTATATTTTAACAGTTAGTTCAAAATGGACAGTCGCTAGAAGAAACATACGTCCATTTCAGTGCAGAAAAGTACATAACAACTAGTTTTACATATCAACGATTATGTGAAAGATTGGAAACAATAAAAGAAATCCAAAACATGTCAAGAAAACCAAAATTTCTAAAAAAAAATAGGCGAACATTTAGTATTCATTTAAAAAGTCATATTGAACTCAAAGTTGCAAACATGAGTTTCAAATTATAAAAGAGAGATTGAGAGTATTTTATTATAATAATTGTTTAACTCCTAAGTGAAAATGATTGTGACTTATCTCTTGAGTAGAGAGGAGACTATTGAATGTACCTTATCTCTTGAAGTGAAGGAAACACAAGAATTGTAAATGAT
Organism: Pontederia crassipes; assembly: GCA_030549335.1. Taxonomy (NCBI): domain Eukaryota; kingdom Viridiplantae; phylum Streptophyta; class Magnoliopsida; order Commelinales; family Pontederiaceae; genus Pontederia; species Pontederia crassipes. The sequence goes on along the minus strand of CM060188.1, from coordinate 74,411,064 downwards.
TTTTTTCTTTTCCCCATTTGAAATCATTGACGATCTCGAAATCGAGAAATCGAAACGGGAACGTAAGTCAAGGTACGACCAAACTTCGTCAACAAACTATCGTACATCTTGTGTTTGTCCTTCTATCTCCTTCTCCTTCATACTCTATTATGTATGTGATTTGATCATTATTGTGCTAATTTAAACTTTACTAAATTGGTTTTGTGCTTCCGTAATGATTTTCGTAAAATTGATATTTTCAATTTAACACCAATTCACCATCTCTTATCCAACATCAACAACAAACATAAAAAGGTGATGGATTGATGAGTGATCTGTCAGGAAACCAAAAGGTTATTTGCCATTTTTTTCATAAAAAAAATTATCTGCACAATTACAGAACTAACATGTGATATGTAGTTCAATTGTGTCACAATAGTGCTTACCATCTCCACGCAGTCATGTCATTGTACACTCAAAAGGGTGAGAATGCTGGTAGCAAAGAGATATGAATCTGCAACAATTGAAATTTATATGCACACAAGCAATTAAATCAAGATTTCTTAAAGAAGTCTACAATTTTAGTTAGTTTCATGTTTCACAATAGAGTGATTCAAGAAAGCTGCAAGTAGAGATGTCTAAGAAACCTTGACATTTGAAATAACCATCTTGTTTGTATTTCATGGCAAATGGTTGACTTGCAAATTTGTTATATCTAAAGTACTGAAAGAATTCCTTCCACACACACACTTCTGCCAAACCAGCATATGCAATTAGGCCCAGACCTGCAGCAACTGAAATCTGATTTGCAAACAAATTAATACAGCAGGAGCGCCATTACTATTAAACTTGCTAAGTTTTTCTTTTTCTGAAATCCTAATTTAGAAAGAAAAACAATAGGTCTGCATTTCTGAATACACTACATATTAGGCTGTTTGCTATACAAAGGAAACATTGTGATAACCATTGCTATACATATTGCCATTTCTTGAGCTCATCTTCTTCAACAGCTGGTGGAGGTGGCTTCCATAGGACGAAATAAGGAATGAGCGCGAATGCACCACCAAAGAATGAAAGTACTACGAATGGCCAGACAGGAAACTTGCTTCTTGAACTGCATAAGCAAATTTGAGATATCAGATTTCTACAAGTGTATCATCATCCTAGGGGGGCAAATATATCTTAGCATATCCAATTTGCCATTTTGAACACACACACACACAAAAAAACATGGTAATTTTGATTTCCAAGGATTTTCAATCTATTTTTTTCTCCAACATAAATGAATCTCACATCATATATATAATGATAGCATGATTAGTGCACTCGACTTAGTTGGTAGTCTGTTCAATATGCAGGCAACAAAATTTATACAGAAAATAGGTATAGATCGATGACATACCACAAAGCCACTAACACTACATTCATTCTGAATCCATCGTCTCCCCAAAGATTTAGCAGTTCTTTTTGCAGAAAATAGGTATCACTGTACTGAGATGTTAACAGCACAACATATGAGGAAAAGAAATGCATCAACGCATAATGCAAACGGCAAAACTATATTAACCAACTTAATAAAAATACCCCAGCGGTAATAAATGTTCATGATATTGATTACTAGCGTTTCAGGGTTGGTATCTTGCTTAATAATAATATCTTCGGCTCTTGCTCAAAAAAAGTTCTATCCTTGAGTGCATAAAAATTTAGAACACTTGAGCTCTACCCTTGACCTCGCCGCGTCTCTTCCTCCGCCGGACGAGATCCGACCCCGCCGCCATGGCCTCCGCCTGCGTCTCTTCCTCCGACGCGACACCTGCAGCTCCCGCCACCCCAGCCATCGCCGGACCAACCTCCCCCTGCCTTCCTCCGCCTCCGCCACCCTCTCCCTCTACCGGATATCAGCCTCGAGAAATCTGGACCGTCCGATCCCCATCGGACGGTCCAGATAATTGGGAGCGCTCCCACCGGGAGCACCCCCATCAAAACCCATAAAAAAAAAACTAACGATGCCCAAATTTGCATCAAAAGTTTCTGGAAGATACGTGAAATATTTTTCTTGATGAGAGAGATCAAATATTTTTCCTTTCTCCGATAATATTCGAATCCCAATCCTTGTCAAAGAAAACAAAAATCCAGTTCGAGTTGCTCCATAAATCCTGGTGGTAATAAATAAGCCAAAAAACCATCAGGTCAAAGATAAAAAAAAAAACCGAAAAGGGCCGCAGGTGCCGGGAATCCTTCCTCTCACGTCGTCGCCGGCGCCGCACCGAATCCATCGAAGTCCCGCCACCGCCGCCACCGCCGTAGTGGGGGCTGCGCCGTCACCGCTGCTGCCATCGAACTGCCGCTTCCGCTTCTCCCGCATCGCCGGCGCCCGCCGGATCCATCTACGCCGTAGTGGGGGCTGCGCCGTCACCGCTGCTGCCATCGAACTGCCGTTTCCGCTTCTCCCGCATCGCCGGCGCCCGCCGGATCCATCTACGCCGTAGTGGGAGCTGCACCGTCACCGCTGCTGCCATCGAACTGCCGCTTCCGCTTCTCCCGCATCGCCGGCGCCCGCCGGATCCATCTTCGCCGTAGTGGGGGCTGCGCCGTCACCGCTGCTGCCATCGAACTGCCGCTTCCGTTTCTCCCGCATCGCCGGCGCCCGCCGGATCCATCTTCGCCGTAGTTGGGGCTGCCCCATCCCGTCCGCTGCCATCTTCTCCAGGCAAGTGCCCAGTCGCGTCAATCTTTGAATTTTAATTCTGGAGTTGGAGTTTGATATATATATATATATATGCAGTTTTAGTTAATTTATTCTATTGATATGCCCTTTTACGTATTACAAAGATTTTGCAAACCGCCGATTAGTAAAAAATTTCACGGCTGCTTTATCATATCGGCCTCTTAATATGGGCCTCCTTCGGCCCATTTAATTAATAAGTTTAGTTGGTTAATCAAGTTAAGTATTTAAATTTAATGAATAATTACTTTTATTTAGTGTAAATAAATCATATAAACTAGTAGATTACATAATAATACACTTAATAATTAAAAATTAAATTGTTTGTTTCACTATTAATGAGAAATTACAGCTAAACAAATTATGGAAAATTATATAGAATAACAAAGAAATTGCATGAAAATTAATGGTAAAAAATAATGTCCAATTATTATATTAAATAATATAATAAAAAATCATAAAATAATGGTACTAAATTTAAAAATAATAAATTATTTTATGTCCACAGAAATTAAACGGTATGATAATACTCAATTAAATAATTGGGTTATATTTGCCAAAATATATTAAAAGTCATCTGGGATTTGGCCCTTGGCCGTTATCTATTTGCCACACTGCCACCTTGATCTTTCATTTAGATAATATAGTCAAGATTTTTTGCGTTTATTTGGCAAAATATATATATGCAAAGTTCTTGGAAAAGAAGTATAAATGCAATCATCCTTTTTGTTGTTATAAATAACATCTAAACTTAATTTATTTTTCGCAATATTATCAAAATCGAACCAGACCGATCGGTTCAACTGTGAGTTGGCCGGTAATCCGATTCGGTTTGTTATTAAAATTGTTTTTTTATGTTGAACCGATTCAACTCGGTTCAATTCAAGTTTTGAAAAATAAAATTAAAAAAAATGATAAAAATAGGAAAGTTAAAAAAGAAAAAAAGAAAAAAGAAAAAGAATATAAGAAAGGTAAAAAAAAGGAGGGAGTATGATATGTATAAAATTAAATAGGAATTGAAATAAAAAAGGTAAGTATTCAAAATTGATTAACATTAAAATAGAAAATTATTAAAGAGCATAAATAAAGAATATAAAAAGGAAAGTATTAAAGAAAAAAAGAAATAAGAATAATTTAGGATATAATTTATTAATATAGCATCTATCATTAATAAATAATAGATACTAAATTAATTATAATCTATTTATATTTTTGTTAATCATTATTATTTATCATTATTAAAAATTTTAATAAAAAAATTATGTTAAATCAGCTTTTAATATTTTTAATAGATAATTAGTACAATATTCATATATTATATCATATAACTTATGTTATATCCTTATAATTATTATAAATAATATTATTTTAATAAAATCCGGTTCAATCCGATCAAACCTGATTGGACCGGTCCAATCGGGACCTAGTAAGAAGTCTGGTCCGGTCATCGGTCCGATTCTGAAACATTAATTTTTTGTCCATGTGATTTACATATTAGGAAGGAGAGATTTGAAATTTGCGATGACGGAAATAACACACGGTGTTCGATTTACCCCGACCGACTTGGATCTCATCCGTTATTTAAAAAGAAAGGTGGAAGGAAAAGTGCTGGAGTATGGAGTTATAAAAGATGCTGATATATATACTTCACATCCACATGATCTCATAGGTAAATATCTTTCTTGTTGTTTTGTTATTTTTCTTATTTATTAGAATTGTTCCCTAATCCATTATAAATATTATTTTGATACCAAAGCTAACTATGGAGGGAACCAAAGGGAAAAAAGCTTTTATTTCTTTAGCCCTCGACATCGCAAGTACTCGAAGGGCAATAGACCAATTCGCGCTGCAGGGCAAGGGATTTGGAAGAAGTGCTCGGCAGATGAATCCATCCACGATCGACGGGGAAGACTACTTGGATACAAGAGCTCCTTGACTTTTTTTAGTCTAAGCGTCAAGACAGATTGGAGGATGAAGGAGTATCGAGTCGAAGAATCCCATATCAAAATCAACGATGGCCCAAATCCTATGTTGGTGAGCAACCTTTACATTGACTTTCATGCAAATTTTTACCTCTTCTTCTTTGTGGCATGAACTTTTACCTCATTTTGTGCTTACATGCGTGCAGTTGGATACTTGGGTGCTATGCAAAATATATCGGTCGCGCAACAACAATGACCAAGGTGACATTGAGGAGGAAAGTGATGAGGAAGGAGACATCGATGATCGATACATCGCTGAATTCCAAGCTCTGGCGCTTAATGGTATTGAAGGAAACAATGTTGACCAACAATTTAATATTGAATTCCAGGATGAAGGTGAGCTTGCAACATTAGGAACTGGTCAGTATCATCATCCACCGTGCCCCCCTCAATTTAGTGATCACGACATTTCGTTCTTTTATGATATGATCCACCACGGTTCCAATATGAATTCATTGGGTGAGGTGAGCTACGATAGACATTTGCAGATAACAAATGGGGAGAGTTCTAAACAAGACCATGAATTACCGGTTCATCGTCAACAAGGATATGTTGGTCAACAATTTAACCTTGAACTCCAAATAAATGAAGATCTCATAAGACTGGGATATGCATCTCTTCATGCACCAGTACAAGGCTACCAACAACAACCATTGCCCACTTCGTCCTTTTATGATACAGCCTACTATGCTTCCGACATGAATCCATCACATGAGATGATTAGCGACGATAGACAAAGCCTTACGTTCGTAACAGGTGGGGAGAATTTTAATCAACATCAGCAAAAGCAAGGATTTCTGACTCCTCCAACATTGGATGTCAATCCTTTGAATCCTCAAGTAAGTGATGAAACTTTCGTAAAGTCTTGCATGCCTTCTAATTCTTCAAAGATTCCTAGTTCTGATGATAATAATGAGTTGCTGGTTGAGTCACCTCCACGATTGCCACTTGAACTTGACAAGGAGACTTCCATGATTATTGGTAATTCCGTTGATGATAATGTTCAGTTGCCTGACAAGGGGTCTTATACTCAAGATGGTGCATCAATTGACCTTGACATGGATTTTATACTATCAATTAATGGTAATATTGGTTGGCTTGATGAAGTATTGGACGTTGACTTTTTATCCTCTATCGACGAAGACCAACTCCCTTTGTCTGATCAAGATGAGAAGTGATAGAGTTCGTCTTGCAGTGTAATTGGCAAATGCATGTGTGCTGCTTCCATCTGGCTCTAAGCTTGCACTTTGTTCATTGACCTGCACAAATAATTTAATTGGTATAGCAAATCATTGTGTGTTAAAAACATTGTCTTAACCATTACAAACTATGGGTATCTACAATTATTGTGAGGTGAAATAATGATTTTTAACTTTAACATTCTCATTTATGTTATTTTAAATACTGTCATTAATCAATAATGTTGAAATATATAATCTTGAATGCTTCATTTTTAAATTTACAATTCAAACTTTGTGATGATTTATACATGTTAACAAATTCTTTTTGGTATTTTATTCCGAACAATATTTAGTCCTTTTTTCTATGTTTTAACTCTTCAATTCCTTAACTGATTTTAGTGATTTCTCGATCAAAATATTAGATATCTAATATTTATAATCTATGGATTTTTTGTGAAATACACTTTAATATCCTGACTTTAGTGATCCATATCTAATTAGTTGTTTTATAAAAGTTATTATTATTATTATTATTATTATTATTATTATTATTATTATTATTATTATTATTATAGTCAAACTACCCAATTAACATATAAATTAAGGAACTACGTGTTCGTAAAATTTATATAAGATATGCTCATTGATATTTATAGGTGTCACATGCATTTTTCTCCTGGGTGCATGTGCACCCATTTCATTTGTATAAATCTATTATTATAATGTAGGAGAATGTGATTCATCGAGGTGGCCTTTGCTCTAAGTTTGAGTCTCCTCTCCTCATTTTTTTTATTTTAATGCTCTAATTTAGGAAAATAGTTTGAGAATAATAAAATTTTCCATTTGACATGATAAGTACACACATATATATAACTTTAAAATTATAAAATATTATATAGATAAGTATAATATTTTATAGTTTATTCTCAAAATTTTCTTTTACAACTTATATTTATTATTTACATAATTTAATGGATGCAGATTCTATTGTGGTAGAAGTTTGTTTTAATTTCTTTTTAGGAATTTAGTACATTCCATTTTATAGTAAAACTTTTTAAATGATTTCATCATGATTAATTAATTATTTTTTAAATATAACTATTTTATTATTTTTATTTTTATTTTTCATACGGAAATATTAATTTTCATTGGACTCATTGAATTCCTTATTTTAAATTATTTTTTAATTTTTGAAATAAGACAATATCTTGGGAAAATGAAATAATATAATATTTTATTTTTTAAAAATAAAATATTTTTTACTTGCACATTATCTTTTAGAAAGAAAATACTATTATTTTAATCTACTCAAATTGGTAAAAAGGAAATATCAATTATAGACTCAAATTGAATTCTTTATTTTTAAATTCTGATAATAACAAATAATCGTTTTGAAAATTAATTATTATTTATTTTGACATTGCTTTTTAGAAAAAAAAATATTACTTATCTTAATCATAATCAAATTTGTAAAAAGAAAAGATTAATCTTAATTTGACTCAAATTGAATTGTTTATTTTATTTTATTTTTATTCCAAAAATAATGAATTGTCTTTTAAAAAGGATTTTCACATTATATTTAAGAAAAATATTATTTATTTTAATCATACTCAAATTGATAAAAAAATGAAAGATTGATCTTACTTTGACAGAAATTGAAATATTCATTTTAAATTACAGTATGAATATTTTCTACAAATCTGAATTTCAAAATAAAATGTAAGAAATGTTTAAAAGGGAATATTATTAATTTTATTATATTTATGCATTATCAAGAATGAAATAGTGTTCTTAATTGAACTCAAATTGAATGTATTTTTACAAATGGTGCTTTATTTCGAAAATAGTGCATTATCTTTTAGAAAAAAAAGATTATTCTTAATGAACTCAAATTTAATTTATTACTTCAAATTATTTTTATTTTAAAAAATAATAAATTTTCTTTTAGAAAGAAAATATTTTTTATTTTATCGTACTCGTATTTAATCCAGACTAAAAAATCTACTTATACATATATTGATATGGTATAAAATATTTATTTAAAAATAACAAAAATATAAAAAGAATAGTTTTTGAAAAACAAAAAATCTTAAATTTTTTTATCATCTCATGCACCATGTATTATCACAACTTTTTATTTACTTGATTTAATTCAACTCAATCTCTTCAAATTTAATTAACTCTTTTTTATTTAATATCATTTTTTATTATTATGCACATTTTATGGCATGACTTTTTAATCTATTTAGAATAAAAGTTGTTTCTTTTTATAATTCACACAAAAAATATTTTTTTAAAGTAATCCGGCTAAAACCACTGCTTAGTCATATATTAGTATATTTTATATTCTATATTTATTATTATCTTTTTTTAAAAATGAAAATAATAAAAAATACATAAATATTACTATCGATGGAAATGTTGAAAGTGATTAAGGGTCTGTTTGGCTTAGCTGATATAGAATAATTAATAAGTTGAAGTGTTTATAATATTTTATTGGCTGAAACTTATTTTTAAAAATAAACAGTTACATGTTTGAATTAAACTACTTATATTAATAACAACTAATTAGTTATGATACAATTAATTATCTTATTTTTTAGTAAGCACGTATTTTTAAGTTATCAAACATTGAGTTTTTTTTAAACAAACTTATAAGAGACTTATAAGCTTAGTCAAACAGTCCCTAAAATATTTATTTATTTAACTAAACAACGAAAAAGTGGTTGTTTATGCATATATTATTACATTTCGTATTGTATAATTATTATTGTTTCTTACAAAATGGAAAATAAAAAATATAAATCTTATTATCGAATGAAATTTTATAAGTGATTAGAATATTTATTTGTTTTTAAAAAGGAAGATTCTACTTATAATCAAAATAAATTTACCATTTGGATTTAATCTTCTTTTTATTTTTAGTCTTATGGATATTATTACTTATATAACAAACTTTTAATAATAATATATTTCTTATTTCAAGAAAAAATTCTTAATATTATAATAAATCAGATTATATATATAGTAATAATTTGATATGCCTTTGAATCTTGTTGATACATTAGGAGTATTAATAGCTAACAAATAATAACTATGCATATCACAATCTAAGAGATAGATTGAGTTTTGATATATAATAACTATGTATGCAACCAAATTTTGTACAATCAATATACAACCAATAAATCAGGATAATGTTAAATTATTAAATTTAATATCAACCATATAATCATCATCCAACGGTTTAAATTCACTAGATGTATATTAGTTATACAACTTTTGATTACATATTACTTAAACCAACTTTTGGATCAGATATGCCATTGTTATAAAATATTAAGATAAAACTAACATATGAATTCACAGTATATAATAAATTTTTTAATTATGATAATAATAATAATAATATTATTAACAAACTTTTATTATAAAATATTTTTAATGTATGATAAAATAATACATTAATGTTAAATTTTAATATTATAAGTATTAAATATTAAGATATGTCTTCGGATGTAATTAAAAAGTTAGCATTATTTATAGTTATCACATAACTATGGGTAAGAGATGGATTACGAGTTTTAGTTATGAGATTATAATAAAAATGGAAATTAAGAATTATAATCAAGTTCAAATAACATAATAAATCAGAAACCAAGAATCCTAAACAAACTCAAATAAGAGAAAAAGATACATATCAACTAAATAACAATTATTATTATTATTATTATAATTTCTATAATAAATTAAATTTTCATAATTATAATCATACTCAAATATATTAGGATACGAAACAAATTATATTTATCTTATTAATTTTTTGTCCTATATTCTGTTACCTTATTTAAAAACTTGGTAATTTAAATTTTAAAAAACAATTAAATCATATTATTTGACACATGTCGTAATTTGAATTTGAACTTGAAAAAAAGAACATGACACACAAAGTCTAAAATAATATATTAACCATAGATATTTCTTATTAACAAATCTTTTATTATAAAATATATTTTATTTTTTATTAATAAAATACGAAAATAATAACAAAAATGCATTATATTATATTTTATATTCTGTATATTAACCGTAATTTGGATTATCTCTATTCTAACTCTTAATTCGCATTGAGCATGTAATCTCTCTCTCTCTCATATATTATTAATATTTAGTCGTATATACTCTTACCTTATTTAGCAAATTTTGTAGAATCAGTTTTATCTTTTACATTTAACAAAATATATGCTCATAAATTGAAATTTTCTTTATTTTTGTTACTTTATATAACAAGTTATTATAAGATAAATCTTATTTCCTAAAATTATATTTCTATATATATATTAATTTATATAAATATTTGACATACCGTCCTCTAATGATGCCACTTGTCCCCTTCTTGTGCATTTACCTCTCCATATATATATATATATATATATATATATATATATATATAATGTCCCCCTCTTGTGCATTTACCTCTCCATATATATATATAATATATATATATATATATATATATATATATGCACGTTGGAATTTGTTACTACTAAACTGACCAAGTTGTCACGACGCCAACTATGATATGCAAAGCCGAAGAATTCGGTATGAACTAATTTAAGATAATTTATATAAATATATTGACAATGTTGCCCCCAACGCTATGAGAAGGGGTCACATATGAACAAACAATGGAACATGAATGATGCATATAGAGGACAATCACATAAGAGTGTTTAAAACACATAAAACTGCACATGAACTTTGGATTGCTTCGAAGGACAAGTATGCATCCAAAAGCGATGAATTTAATTATCCTATTACATAAATAACACTACATGTAAAATGAAAAGTAGATGCAATGTGACAGATTATGTCAATCAAATAATTGTGATGAACAAGGACTTGGAAATTGAAGGATGCCCTTTACCTGGACCCCTTCAGATAACATCGGTCCTAAATAGTTTGTCATTTGATATGGTTGTGATCGTAGTTCGCATGAATGAGTATCAAGAAAGTAGCACAATTATCTTCTATTTTTGCCATCGAGCAAGACATGGTTAAAGGAAAGAAGAAAATAGAAATCTTCGATGCTGAGAAAAATGATACATTAGGACAAGAAGATCAGGTTCACCATATTCATCACTAAAAGAATCTCGGCCCAAATAGAAGGTCGCCCAAAGTCAAGAAGACTCAATGTGGAACTTGTTATGGTTGTGGACAAGGTGTCGGACAACATATAGGATTTACATTTAAAGTTATATTTAAAATATAAAAAAATTATAAATAAAAAATGAGTTGTTTCATGCACTAAACTTTCGATTAATATTTGTCTACATTACCATAAAATTTATATTAAGAATTATAAATAATTATCTTATATTTTTTACAGAATCAAGAATCACCTCATTTAGACAACCACATAAAAAATTATGTTTAAATAAGTGAAGGTCAAAAAGTTCAATTTGAAGTTGATATTTTTATGCACTGAACTTGCTTTTATCAATAGACTTAGGATAAGAGATAAACATTTTAGATAATGTTGTTACCTTTTCATAGAATCAAGCATCATCTCATTTGAATACTCGTATGAAAAGTTATATATAAGAGAGTAAATGTCTAAAAAGTTTAACTTGAAATGACAACTTTACGCACTGAATTTTGAATTAATATTTGACTATGATCGCATTAGATTTTAGATCAATGATAAATATCAATGTTGTAGAAATTTATGTAGAATTGAAGACCATCTCACTTGTATAACTGTACAAAAAGTTATGTATAAAAGAGTGCGAGTCCATCGGGTTGTCATTGGAGTAGCAAACGCCCGTTCGAGAAAAGGACGTCCGCTGAAGGATAAAACGAACATTTGAAACATGAAACAGACGCCTAATTATTTCTATAATGTCTATATGCCAATGGTTACTTCTAGAACGATTAATTTTGAATACCAATGACTATGGAAAAGATTGGAGACTATAAAAGAGATCCAAAGCACATTAAGAAGACCAAGACTTCTAAGAAAGATAGGCAAACACTTGTGTTCACTCAAGAAGTCGTATTGAGCTCAAAGTTGTAAATCTTTCATTTTTTTCTCTCTTACTCTTTGTGAGGTTCCAAATTGTAAGAGAGATTGATGAGTGTTCTTGTGGGAAATCTTTCGTTTCTTTCTCTTTTACTCTTGTGAGGTTTTAAATCATAAAAGATAGATTGTGAAGTGTTATTGTGATATTCTAATAGTTGTTTAGTTCTTGAGTGAAAAGAAATTGTGCCTTATCTTGAGCGAAGAAAAGATGGGTGAAAATTTCGGAGTTAAAATGTGTGCCTTACCTCTTGAAACGAGGAAAGGCAAAGTTGTAAAGAGTTTCTCTTTTTGGAACAAAGGAAGGATGTTAGTGAAATCTCCGATAGTCTCGAGTTTGAGAAGTCGAAGCGGAGACGTAGGCCAACAAACCATCATGCATCTTGTGTTTGTCCTTCTATCTCTCGTTCCTTCCTACTCTATTATGCATGTGATTTGATCATTATTGTGCTAGTTTAAAGTTTACTAAATCAATTTTGTGTTTCTGCGGTGTTTTTCATAAAATTGGTATTTTCGCTTTAACACTAAATCACCCGCCTCTTGGTGCCTTGTGATCAAACATTAACAACAAATATAAAAGGGTGATGGATTGATTCTGGAGTGACCTGCCACATTGCTAAGACAACAGTGTGTAATAAAATTCAAAGAATCGTAGAAAGGGGTGCGGAGAGTCTACATGGGAAACAACATCTATTTGGTTGTTGAACGTATTGGAAAGAACAAGCTTGGCATTGGAGATAGCTTCATGATATTCTAAGAAGTTTTGTATGCGCCAGGGATTTGGTAAAACTTAATCTGCATACCAAACCTACCATAGAATAATCTAAAAGTTAGATTCTATAATGGTAGTGTGATAATTGGCAAAGATAAAATATTTATGCCATGGAAAAATTTGTACCTGAATACAACTTATTTTGCCTGCCTATAATAAATAATAATGAATTAATGGATGATTCTTCTGAGTACACTATGTGTTATATGTCTAATTTTGATCTTAGGCATGAGAGGCTAGGACACTCAGGAAACTCTAAAATGGATCAAATGATAAAATTGAACGTAGTGCCTAACATATATGGTACAAAAACAATTTCATGTGAGAATTGCTTGACCAGTAAGATCGTACAACTTTTCCAATTGGAACAAGGTCGACGAAATTGTTGGTACTAGTTCATTCTGATATTTGTGGACCATTGAGTATTCATAAATATAGAGGTAAAGAATATTCATTAATGATTATTCTAAGTATTGTTATATTTATCTCAAAGAAAATTTGAATCTTTTGAAACTTTCAAGAGATATAAGATAGATGTTGAAAAAAAATTGGAAAGACCAATCAAGTGTCTAATGATAGATAGAGGAGGAGAGTATACCTCCTAGGAATTTAAAAGTTACTGCATTGTAGAAGGCATACCTAGGCAAAGTGGCAAACTACGATACTATATACGTCACAAGAAAATAGAGTGGCAGAAAGAAAAAGTAGGACATTAATAAATGCATTAAGATGTATGTTGTTCCACTTGGGTGTACCCAAAGAATTTTGGGGAGAGGTAATGTTGACCGCGAGTTACATATAAATAAAATTCTCAAAAATTCCGTAGAATTGATGCCATACGAGTATGGAATGACAGGAAACTCGAGCTGGGCTATTTTAGAAAATGAGATTTAAAACGCATGTATTAGTTCCTAATAAATTTAGAACAAAATGAAATTTAGGACGAAAACATGAAGGTCCAGATACAGTCAATATTTCAAAGGTGTAAATTCTTCCACTCAAATAGAGGACTTATAGAGATTCTATGCTATTTTTCTAGACAATGAAAAGCAATGCATTCAAGAGGATGATGATCATTTGATGAATTTAGGAGATGGTGGAATCAACTCTAAACACATACCGAATTATCCAATAGTGAGAGTTGTAGGATCCCAAAGGACACCAAGAGGGGGGGGGGGTGTGTGTGAATTAGTGTTCAAACAAAAATATCGAATTCACAATAATCGTTGCGGAAGCTTGAAATCGAATCTTAAAATTTTTTAAATCAATGCAATTCAGATCACATCAAAACCAATATGAGAGGGACAGAAAGAGAGAAAGCAATCACAAAGCACGCGGTAGTTATTGACGAGGTTCAGCTACACCTTGGCCTACGTCCCCGCTCCGACTTTTTGATCCCGAGATCATGAAAGATTTCACGAGAATCTCTTCTTGGGCAAGGAAGAAAGCCCTTTACACCACCGCCTTTTCTCCGCTTTGAAAGGTAATGACATCTCTCCTCCTATAAAGCTAATATTTTCTCTTGCTCAAGAGGTAAGATTTGGAACCTTTTTTACACAGAAGCTCTCTCAGTATTTTTTTAAATAAAATGCTTCTATATTTTATAATGCTAAGCTCACAAGAGGAGAAGAGAGAAAGAAGAAAAAACTTAAAATGAAAACTTCAAGAAATAATATTCTTTTGATAACTAGAAGTTTTTCTTCAAGGCTTGAATTGATGCTTTTGCTTTTAGTTTGACGCTCCTTTTATAGGCTCTAGTATGTGAAAAATTCGTCCGAAAATTATTCCACAAATTTTTCCTTCAAATTTGATCGTTACTATTCATTTGACTCGGAGGCCAGTCGACTGCACATATGGACCGGTTGACCGGTACACTTTCTTTTATGAAACATATGACCGTTGGTGAATTCTGCACTGTCCGGTCGACCGATTGGTTGACCGGTACCTCGCAGTCTCATCATTCTATTTGTGAACATTGGGCATTTTCTACACTAACCGATCGACCGGTGTGCCTGACCGGTCGACCGGTGTTCTATCCGACAGGTCAACCGTCCTGCACTATTTTAAGCATAACATTTTGCACAGTTATCCAAATGAGATGATTTTTTATTTTAAGCTAACAGAATTCTCTACAACTTTTATAGTTTATAATTCATAAAAAATCTAATATGATCATAGTTAATTATTTAATCAAAGTGTAGTGCATAAAGTTATCCCTTTTTCTTTAAACTTTTTTCAAGATTTTAACTTTAACCTTTTGAGGTTTGTATCATCAAAATATAATTTTATATGTCATTAAAACTTAGATCCAACAAGAGTTGATGATATACATAATATTATACCTTTGGACGAAGTGGAGAAACTCACACTTTCCACGAGTATAATCGACAATAAGAGACCATAAATGAAACTTGCACATTTGAATGATTATGTGTCGTACGAGCGTGAGGCTTTATGTTAGTCCGTCGATGTTAACATATAGGATAGTACAAATTCTATTATTTATAAATAAGCAATGACTTCTAATGCGCCAGAATCATGGTCGAATTGAAATGGAGTATAAACACTATGTCACTTGCCGGAAGGTAGACAATCCATAGGGTGCAAACGAGTATTTAAGAGAAATTGATAGGCATAAAGTTAGAATAGTTACCAAGAATTATACTCGGGAAGTTAGAATTGACTTTCAGGAAACATATTCTTCAGTAGCTAAGTTTGTGCCAATAAGGACAATTATAACGATAGTTGCATATATATATATATATATATATATATATACGTCAACCTGATTGAACATCAAGAGAATAAGGCATACAGACAAAAGTCATTATATGTTTAAAACAATAGTCTAGAAAATGATATTTAAAATTTCATGAAATGATAGTCTAATTTGATTTTAAAGCAAAAAAATTGGATCATTGTGTGTACATCAAGAAAAGTGAGAGCTATTTTGTGATATTATCATTAGTGTAGATGATATCATGATCGTTGGTAATAATTCACAACGTTCAATGAAGTAAAGGATAGATTGAGCAAACAAATTGAAATAATAGACATGAGAGATACTAGGAATTCAAATTATTCGAGATAGATAGTCAATAATGTTGAGTTTAAATCAAGAGTAATATATTAATAAGATATTGAGAAGGTTTAAGATGCAAAATTATAGTCCCGCACCTACACCACTTGTGATTGTAAAAAGATTTAATAAAATTTAGTGTTCTAATGTGGGATAAAAACTTTTAGAGGAACCTTATGCACAAGTGGTGGGTAGCTTGATGTATGTAATGCTTTGAACACGATTTGTTTTAGCTTATGCAGTTAGCAGATTTCAAAGTAACCCCGGAAAGCTCATTTGGAGGTCATTGAGTGGAATCTACGATATCTAGAAAACAAAGTACAATTGACATTGACATATTTCATTGATACACTAAAGTTTATAGGATATTCAAATTCGAATTTCGAAGGTGATATTGATGATCAAAAGTTCACATCAAGTGACTTATTTTTGTTGGTGGAATAGTTGTTTCTTGGGTAGTAAGAAACAAGGATGTGTCGCAATAGGAGGATGAATACATTGCTTGTAGCATAACAACCACCAATGGAGTTTGGCTAAGACATTTTCTCTTGGAACTATAGCTCAATAGTCAATAGACCACTTCAAATATAGTGTAAATATAGTGTGACAATCAAACAACAATAAGTTTGACAAACAATGGAACCAATAGTTCTAAAGGGAAACACATTGATATAAAATATCACTATATTTAAGATATAGTGAAAAAGACTGATTGTGACCTATATGCCTATTAATGATATGTTAGTTGATTCCTTCACAAAAAGAATTGCAGCGGGAACTTTTATTAAACATGTTAGTTTAATGAGACTACTGAATATATGAGTCAAAGCAAATTTTCATCTCCAAAACTAGTACATCAAGGATAGTAAAAAGTATTGAAGTTACAATAGCTGGATAATGTAAGTCTTGAAACTGCATGACCATGTTTTTCAAGTAGGGGATGTTGTAGATGACCACCATGGAGGCATGAGAAGTGCTCATCGAGTAGAACGTCTAGGGCACAATGACCAAGCAAACCAGATAAGCGGACAAAGTGGCAACATGGGCACGGAAGGGGCGAACTCCATGGATGAAGAGGTGTCCATATAAGCAGATCATGGTTTTGTAGAATAATCCATTGAAGAAGCCCCAAATTGGAAAGTCAAATTTCATTCAAATTCAAAGATACAAACACAAAAGGGTCACAAGCAAAGCTCCAAAAATTAACAAACTCCTGCTTCATCTTCTTCCACGTCACCGGCGCCGCATCGAATCATCTCCGCCGACGGCCGAACTAAGGCTATAGTTTGGGGCTACATGAACGTGCCACCGCTTCCATCGAACTCCCGGTTCCTCTTCTCTCACATCACCGACACCGTGCCGAGTCCTCCACCGGCGTCCAAACTAGTTGGGGCGGCCATCTTCTCCAGCACATGAGCAAGCGCCGAGATGCATGCATATGTACATATGATTGAAACAAAGAAAGGTTTTTTATTTAAGGATGAAATTAATACATAAAACTTTAACGGAAGAAAATCAAATAAATTTAGTTTCTTTAATTTTTTTCGTATGTAACAATATAATATTTGTATTCAAAATGTTATACTTTTTTCTTTTTGTAACATACTAATGTGGAGCCTACGCAATGTGCGGATGGTGCAAAAGAAAAATATGACTCATATTTAATTATAATTTTATGTTTTCATTTAAATTAAGAGTAACATTTATAAGTTTTTATAATTAAAATTTTATTTTGTGTGTGTGTTTCTTAATTTTAGCTTTAATTATATCATTTGTGACTATTTCATTCAAAAAATAGCACATATAATAAAATCTTCAATGTAAAACAATATCCAAATTCAAAATGAGAATAAGTTACTTTATATTTAAAATAATGACATACATACATATACATATATATTAAAAAATTATAATCTGTGTACACTCTATACCATTTTTTCAATCAAACTCCTATTATTATTATTATTATTATTATTATTATTATTATTATTATTATTATTATTATTATTATTATTATTATTATTAAGCTAATTTAGATAGTTGATGTAAAAAAGAAATAGTTTTCATACAATGACATAATCAAGTGTATAATGTTAATTTTCAAATAAAAGAAATATATTATTAAAGTTTATTATATTAATTTTAACATGAACTTTTGTTGGTATAAGAAAATGAATAATACTACAATGACACATTCAATTTCTGGAAGAAATAAACATGTTGGCTGACTTTAGGACCTTTTAAGATAAATGAGTAGATCAAAACTAAATTTCAAAACATGTGCTCCATGCACAATATAAATACAAAAGTAATCTTAACAAAATAATTTTCATTTATTTTCTTATGAAAAATATAGACTTTGTTTCTATATTTCTAGAATTTGAAATTATAATATTCAGAAAACAAAAAGTATAAAGAATATCTATTTTTTTATAATTGCAATAATTTATAATTTTAAACTTATATATGATACAAATAATTTTGCATAATTTTAGCATT
Organism: Pontederia crassipes; assembly: GCA_030549335.1. Lineage (NCBI taxonomy): Eukaryota > Viridiplantae > Streptophyta > Magnoliopsida > Commelinales > Pontederiaceae > Pontederia > Pontederia crassipes. The sequence continues at coordinate 74,392,768 of CM060188.1, read as the reverse complement.
AATCTTTTAACATTTCTTTTTTATTCTAAAGAGTGAATCTATTTTACTATTAAAAGTTTGTACCTGAGTTATGTTTATATCTTGTAAGGTGGTTAATGAGTATGTAGAATGTCCCATTCTATATCTTAATGTATAATAGTTATTTTTTATTATGTAATTAATTTAAATATTTTAATTATTTATTAAATTAACTGTATACTTTTAAAATGAAGTAAGATATATTTATTGGGCTAATTTGACAATAAAAAGTATCATCTAAGACTCTTGATTAATTAAGTCATATTTGTTAAAATGATTTGTTAATGAACGTTGAATAATCTAATCTGATTATCTTAATTTGGATTACATTTAGTATTAACTAATAAAATAGAGGATAGTAATACTATTTAACTAATAAATTTGGATTAAATCTTGAATAGAGAATAAGACTAAAGGATAACAATTTAATCAAAGGATAGTTGCTTAGATATTAGTAAATAGAGGATAATGATTTGTTTGTAAATTTAATAAAAATCATTCGATAAATATAACGGTTGAGTTAATGTATACATATAAAATGATGGACATAAGAATATAATTAACTTATGATATAAAATGATTGCCAACTCCTCCATCATCGGTATTGGATCCTTTGAATCCTCACGTAAGTGATGCAACTTTCGTTAAGTCCTGCATGTCTTCTAGTTCTTACAAGCTTCCTGATTCTATTGATAATAAAGATCAGCTATTAGTTGAGTCACCTCCATTCTTACCTGTTGAAATTGACAAGGGGACTTCCAAGCTTCATGGCAATTTTGTTGATGATAATGATCAATTGCTTGTTGAGTCTCAGACGTTGTTGTCTTGTGAACTTGACAAGGGATCTTCTGATGTGAATCCTCAAGATGGTGCATCGATTGACATGGACACAGATTTTATCCTATCAATCAATGGCAAAATTGATTTTATGGATAACGTATTGGACTCTGATTTTTTATCCGCTATCAATGAAGACCAGCTTCCTCTCTCTAATCAATACGAGAAGTGATGGAGTTTATTTTGCAGCAAAGTCACCAAATGCACGTGCCATGCTTCCATATGACCCTAAGCTTGCATTTTGTTCATTGACCTGCATAAAGAATTTAATTGGTGTAACAAATCCATTGTGTGTTAAAAAGATTGTCTTAACCATTACAAACTATGGATATCTACAGTTATTGTGACATGAAATAATTAACTTTGACATTGATATTATCAATGAATGTCATTGACAACAATGTCTATGTTCTTTCAAATACTATCATTAAACAAAAATGTTGAAATAGAAAATTTTGGATGCTTCGTTTTCAACTTTGCAATACAAACTTTGTGGTGATTTATAAATGTTAACAAATTCTTGTTGGTATTATATTTCGAATCAGATTAACTCCCTTTTTTTTGTATTTTGCCTCTTCAATTCCGTAATTGATTTTAATGCTTTCTTGATCTATGGATCTTTTGTGAAATACACTTCAATATCCAGACTTTTATTGAGCCCTATCTAATTAGTTGTTTTCATAAAAGTTATTATTATTATTATTATAGTCAAACTACCCAATTAACATATACATTAAGGAAATACAAGTTAGAATTTATATAAAATATGCACGGTGTAAGGTGTTTTCTCGTGGGTGCATGTGTACCCATTGGATTTGTATAAATACAGAGAATGTCATTCACCTTTGTAGCGAGGTGGCATTTGCTCCAAGTTTGTGTATCCTTTCCTACAATTTTTCTAATTTAGGAACATGGTTTGAGAATAATAAAGATATCTTGTTATCATGATATATATATATATATATATATATATTTAAAATGATAAACTATTATATAAATAAGTATAGCAACATATTTGTATTGTTTATTGTCAACATTTTCTTTTACAACATATATTTATTATTTTACAGAATTTATTGTCTTAGGATTTTAATCTCATAAAAGTTTTTTATTTCTTTTTGAATTTAGTGCATTACATTTAATAGTAAATTTGTCTCATTTTTCTTTATACATGGTTCCTCCATAAGGTAGTAAAAATGATATTGCAACAATTTGTAGCAATTTTTCTTTATATATGCTATTGCAAGAATTTGTAAAAAAATAATAGAATTAATAAATGATTAAAACACTGAAAAAAAGATAAAAGGGAGCAATTTGTAAGGTGCTGCTACAATTGCCCAAGACGGAGGGAGCCTTGGCCCTCCTTCCATTCTCTCTACCTTGCTTATTTGGTTGAAATGTCATTAAGGACACGTAAAGGAAAAAAAAGGAAAGAAAAAAAGATGAAAAGGGAATAAAAGAAAATGAATGAGAATAATTAACTTTGTTTGAATGACATTGATAATGAGAAAGAAAGGAAATAAATATTTTATTTAAACAATTGTATCCCTCGTACGTGTAATTATATATTAAATGTATAAGACTAAATATGAAAATACATTTTAGTTGTATATTTATTCTACTTTCCATCCCGCCTTGAAGAGAAAAGAAAATAGAATATTTGATGGGAAATGAAGAGAAAATGAAAGAATTTTCTACTCCGTTCTCCTCCAACTTACTTAAATTCAACCAAATGAGGAGAATCAATTCCCTTCCTTTCCCCTTCTCTTCTTTACCCTCTTTTCTTTCCCAACCAAACCGAATCTTAGGGTATATTTGGCAATTAAGTAGTGGAGAAATAGGATGGGATGATGAAGTGAGAGATTGAGTAGTAGAATGTGGTGTGTTATTAGAAAATTCATGTTTGACTACTAAGTTGTAAAAAATATTTATAATATCTAACGAGTAATTAATATTTATTTCTTTACCACCTATATTTTTTATTTTTTTGTTTCACCTATTTTTTATTTTGTATTGTATTATTTAATTTTTTATTAATATATTTATAAATTAAAAATAAGAGATAAATATTTATAAAAGAATAATTATGAATAAGAATTATTTTTTCAATGTAATATTCATTTGACATGAAAAACATAGTTCACTAAAGTGTGTGAGAGAGAGGCGGTTCAATTTTGTGACGAGAGAATGCTGATTTAACATGAGAAGGGTTTGTTTGATTTAAATTTGTTGATTCCTTTTTTCCTTTTCAGTAGGTTTAGCCACTCTACTCCATCCTCTTGATTGAAATAAAAAAAAAATTAACCAAATAAAATATATTTTATGCCATTCCTTATTATTCCACCACGCCCTTTTAAAACTTTCTATCCCAACAAACCCTTAATAAAATTATACGACTTGACGATTACTTTTCATCTCAATAAATTGAATTGAACTTTTACATTAAAACACAAATGAGTCAAGTTAAACTTTGAACTCTGATCATAAATAGTCTTGAACTTTCCATTCAGAACAAACTTAGTTGAAAGGTACACCAATTTTGTAGTTTAAACAACTACACAGACTCATTCCCCCTAAATGAAGGCACAACAGTAACAAAATATATGGAGAAGAACACAAAATTACTTTGTGCATAAAAATAAACATCACAAAAATATATGGAAAATGTAGCACTTTTATTGCTACTATTTTAGACATAAAAGTAGTTAGATGTGCTTAATCTCAAGCAGTCCTTATTCAGTATATTATCGCATCTAATCAGTCGGCTAAGTAGATCTTGCATATGATCACTTGTATTTTCCTAAACATTTTGGAGTTACATTCCCGCCACGGCATGGTAAGTGCATGGCGGTGTCGAGATCCCATTTAGCGTCATATCACTACTTCGTTGAGCCAGTTTTTAAATGCTTGTGTTGTTCGTTCTCACGGCATCGTTCGGGAGCTCTTGGAAGGAGGACATGGAGAGGATTTTGGTCAGATCGTCATCGAGATCTAAGATTTTAGTTCCTGCATGATAAGATCTTGTGCTCGAACTCTTGCGATATGTAGACACCATCAGCAAAACGAAGAGAATCCGAAATTGGGAGGGAAACCATAGAAGATTCATTCCATTGAATTGAATGTTTACAATTTCACTCTTCAGGTTATTTTATAGAGACCAACATGTACAAAGAATCATTATAAATGACTAACAATTGTTACACGAAAAAGTTAACTGCCCACACATTGAACTTCTAACTTTCGCGACACTAAATCAATAAAGAGCGGCAGCAAACAGAAACCTTATCCGGCTGCACCTGCTGCATGTAAAGAATAAACATATAGGCTAATACTCCCCCTCAGGTTGGGGGTTTGAAAAGATCGAAAAGCCCCAACTTGTACATGAGTTAATCATGTTGTTGGCGACCACGGGATTTGGTAAGAAGATCACCTAATTGATCTTATGAAGGAACAAATTGAAGCTTGACGAGATGTTGTAAGCTCTTTATCGTGGATGAAAAGGCAATCGATTTCAATGTGTTTGATCCTCTCGTGAAACACAAGATTGTCAACAATCTGTAGTGCAGCTCGACTGTCAGAAAAAAAAGATGCTACAATGGAAGGCGCAGTCCAGAGAATAAGCGGTCCAGCCAAACTAATTTTGCAACAGTGAGAGCTAAATTGACACTTTGCTAATTTTGCAATCCTCTGTTTCTTTGACTTCCAAGAGATGAGAGAATTACCAACCTTGACGTAGTGAGCTGAGACATAATGTCTCGTTAGAGGGCATGAGGCCCAATATGCATTTGAATAGGCAATCACAGAAGTATCCTTGTGTGCTGAAAGCAGGAGTCTATGACTTGGCATAGATTTGAGATAACGAAGTACCTGGAGCGTTATAGCGTGAATGTTTTGGTGCATGCATAAACTGGCTGAGATGTCTAACAACAAAATTAATGTTAGGATGGGTATGGGTCAAATAGATAAGCCTCCCAATTAGTCACTAAAAAATTTCAAGAGATTCTAGGAGTTGATCACTAGAATTCAGTTGAAAATGTGAATCGTACTCTACCGAAGAAAGCTGATCAAATGGGGCATAATCAGGTTTAGCTGCAGAGAACCCGACATCAACAAGAAGATTCAACAACATATTTCTTTTGCGTTAAGAAGTTTCTAGATGAAGATTTTAACACTTCCATACCCAATAAGAACTTTAATTCACCAAGATCCTTCATCTTAATATGGGATTGTAGAGAGTCTTTTGTGGTGCCAATGATATCGAGACTATTCCCTGCTACAAGAATGTCGTCAACATATATTAAAAGAACTATGAACTCACTGCGGTTTTGTGAGAATCCAGGTGTTCAAGATATAAGTGAGTTTAACGTTCCACAGCGTTCGAACCCGCTCTCATCTCCCCTCCATCGATGTTTGAACCCGTTCTCATCTCTTCGCCATTGGCATTCGAACCCATGTTCCCATCGCCGCCGGTACAGCCCCGCAGCAGAGTGTTGTGCCGCTGGTCAAGGGGGGAAAGTGAGGTGGTGCTTGCCGCTAGAAGAGTGCTGGTGGCTGGTTCAACAACATTCAAGAAAATGTGAGGCTATTCTTTTCGTCGGAGCTTCATCTAACCTGCGGTGCTGATTTTGAAGGCTTCATTGCCGGTAATTTGCGACCCATCGATCGCCAATAATTTGTGAACCGCCGATCGCTAGTCATTCCCGTTGAACAGACCGTGTGAACTGCCGCTGCTCCATAGAGAATGCGCGTGAACCGGGCACTCCATCCGCCGCGTCAATCTCTCGTCAACGGTCGAGGACGTTGGGAGGACAGTCCTACCAACTTAAGTTGTAGGACAGACATTAAATCCTTTCCATTATAAGTGCAGGTTTTAAATTGACCCCCATGTATATACATGAATTAATTCCAATGATTTATAAACTTTCCTTTCTATTGAATGAAAAGGTAAATTGGTTTGCCGAGCCATAGGATAAACAACACAATTACTAAGTGTCAATTTATTACAATGTTTGATCACTGAGAGTAGCTGCATTCTATCTGCTAGTAAGTGCCAAAGCCTTCCGTGCCAGATGTCGAAAACACTCTTCAAATTCTTTGTTACATTGTTAGCTTCATGGAAAAAAAAATCCTACAAGTAGTATAGGCCTTTTGTCAGTTCACCTTCTTCTTCTACCAATAGAGAATGAGCTTGCCCAATGCAAGGTAGAGGTGCCATCAAGAGAATTTGATATTTGACATGATTGCACTTATGGTTTGTTCTTTGCCAATAAGGTATTGAACATTGCATCACTCCAGTTGGAGTAATTCTCTAATCCCGCAAGTAGATCTAGTATCATAATTAGTCCAGGTGAGTCGGGTGGAATCAAGAAAAGGGGATTCAAGACATCAATGGTCATGGAGCTAGATCCAGTTGAATTAGAGGAAGACATTTCGCAGAATTAACATAACAATCTAGATCAAGAACAAAAACAACCTCAAACTTCAAATTTGATAACCGAGGAAATGAAATCAAGTACGAACTTATGGAGCTTGATAATTCAAAATGACGTAGCTCAAAACCCAAAGAATCATCACATCTGAAGAACTTGAGGATGGCTCTGATACCATGAGCAAAAGAAGAGAATTCACAATTGGCAAGGAAACCGTAGAAGATTCATTCCATTGAATTGAATGTTTACAATTTCACTCTTCGATTTTTTCACAAATACCCGCATGTGTAGTTATAAATGACTTATACAGAAATGTTAACTGTCGATGTGTTGAACTTCTAACTTCCGTTACAATGAATCAATAACGAACTCCAGCAAACGAAAACCTGATCCGACTGCATATAGAGAATAAACATGTCTGGTCATTTGTATGCGGCTTTTAGTTATATGAGATCTATGTGTAGAATTCGTTTGTATTAGTTTCAGCTTTAGGCCTTATTTGGATTAAGGGTTTTGAGGTGGTGTAGTAGTATATGAGAGTATAAGTCTTATTTTGATAATAATTTTATATTAGTTAGGTGGAGTGGGGTGGACTAGTCAAGCCCTTCTAACACTATATATTTCATTCCACCAAATTGGTAGAATGGGAAGGGACTAATAATCTTAGATTAAATTAATCGTAACTCTTTGTTCTTTCTTATCTTGTCTCTCTCCATCTCTCTTCTCTTCTCTTTCATAAATTTCTCCTCTCTCATATTAGTAAAGAAATATTTTGATGAAATAATTTTTTAACTATATTTAACTGTATTTATCTCTCATTTTTAACTTCTTAAAATAAATACATGAATGAAAATTTTATATAAAAATAAATAATATAATAAAAATAGAAAAAATGTCAAAGAAAAAATAAATTAAGTAATAAAAACTATATGATAAATATTTGTTAATTGTTAACCATTATAAATGTTTTAAATATATAATGAAGGGTAAAAATGATTTTTACGCAAATAAAACATTCATTATCCCACCTTATATTTAATGACCCCATTTTTTCAAGATTTGATAAAAGAATATTTTATCATTTTTATTTTGGGAAATATGGTCACTAATATTATTATAATTAATAATTATGAAAATAAAGGAAAATTGAGGAGGAGTTTAATTAAAGATAAGATGTATTGTGAGATTATTTAATTAAATTCAGAATTATTTAATTATTGAAATAAATCAGAATTTGTTAAAAGAGATTAATTAAAAGATTAAATTTGATTTGGATTAGAAAAGATTGTTAGAATTTAATTGAGAATTTATAAACTCTATAAAAGAAATATTAGGGCCGGCCACTCGTCGATAAGAAAATTATTTTCTTTCTCGGTGCGTGGAGTTCTTCAACGGCAGAGGCGTGCTATCTAGGTGACGGCAAGGCGTGATTCGGGTCGAATGGATATGGGTGACCGCAAAGCGTGATTCGGCGTCGAACGACTAGGCGTGAAATGAGGTACATAGGAGGATCCGTGGGTTTAGTGCATCGTACAATTATTTATTTAAATTGAGTATTGACTGCACATTGCCTCATAGTCGATTTCACGGATGCGCCTTTGATTTTCTTAATGATTAAGAAAAAAAATAATAACACATCGGATAAAAGGAGGATTAGGGGCGCATGTGTGTTAGAGAGAGAAGTGAAAAAAAGGAGGGATTAGCATCGAAGGAGAAAAAAAGAAAAAACAAAGGGGAAAATAATGATTTTTCCTGAGGACGATTAAATGTGGTGGCGGCTAAAGTGGATTATAGAGAGAATCAAGCAATGGACGTCTTAAGCACAAATTCTCTTTCACGCCAAGAGAATGAAAATGAGATAAAACATCATTTTAATTCATTTATGATTTTTCCAACAAAGAAAAATCATTTGTTGAGTTTCTCGACCAGTGAGAAAAAAAAAATAGAGAGAGAATGACATGAAAAAAGGGATTTTGCTGAAGGCATGGAAAGAGAAAGGGGTAGGAAAAAAAACGAAAATGGGGCTATACGTGAAGGCGCCAGGTGAACAGAAGACAATAAAATAAAATGGGAGGAATTTTTTTGAGCTTAAAATTTTAAAAAGAAAATCGTTTTATTGCATTTCCCAAGGAATTGAATAAAAGAGAAATAATGGAGATGCTGAGAGTTATTCTTTTAGCAATCTTATTATCAGTATATTTTGATTATCTTGCTCTTATTATTATTTAAATATGATATATTGATTGTATTATGATTGATTAGTTCGGATATATTATCATCATACCGAATCATAGTATCATCATACCATATTATATCATTATAGTATCTGATCATTTTCGATTACCCTATTTAATCTTATCATTGCTTATGATATCGATCCAATAGTCTTTCTGATTGAGTCTTGTTTCATCAAAATTAAATTGTTAAAAGATAGATGTCTTGGGTAAACAAGATAAAAGTTGAAAGTTGTCGGTCTTCATTGTTTGTCTTCAAGCCCCTAGGCCATTTTGTTATTGAATTGAATTGTATTGAATGAGATAGATAGTGTACCTAAAGGTTTGAGACGTCATCATCATTTAGAGAAGTTATGGTTATCCTGTGTTTAGTCATGGTCCCTCGCCATTCACGAATCATTGTTATCGCTATTATTATTGGATGACTTGCTATGGGTTGATATCCTATTGGCCTACATGAAAGAGATATAAAGTTTTTCTTAATTGACCGAACGCTCCACATTGAATTGGATAACTCCGAATATTGTAAATTGAATTGAATTGAAATCGAATCGAATTGAATTAGATTGAAATCGAATTGAATTGAATTGAATAGATCATAGTCATTTGGATATGTTGGCATTGTATTGGCAATTGTTATTGCCTAATTGAATCGACTTGTTATTAGTCGACCATTGATTATCGAATTGGAAATTATTAATTGAATATTGATTTATTCATCAAACAATTGATAATTATAAATTGAAAATTATTATTGATTTATATTGGTCATTTAACCATAGCCTAATATATTGCTCATATTGATAAATTATTATATTTTTAATTGATTATTGTATTGATTGCTCAATTGACTTATCATTGATTATATCTTCTTGAACATATTGATTATTTAGTAGATCCTACATACTGAGTATTTTTATACTCATGAATATTTCCTTATACCTGGATCCGAGCAAGTGAGAAAGTTATAGATGGTGGCTTTGCAGATGTTGCACATGTTCTAGATTGAATTATCTAGTTTTTATTATTTTCACATTTATTAGAATTGTGAACCTATTGATATTTTAGTTATTTTGAATATTATGGATTATTAGCTATTATTATTGAAAAGTCTTCTTCATTTATGATTTATATTTTGTAAAAATATTTTATAGAAGATTGTGTAGCGTCTTCGGGATGACTCTGAGTACGTGAAAGTTACGTTGGTCTCGAAGCGTTACAAAAAGTATCCGAGCCTAAGGAGAGACACTTCTTATCTGTCTCTAAATAGATAGAATAGAGTCCTTGTGCAACTATCACGAGCAATCACTACAACTATCCAGTAGGATTAAGTAAGTTTTTCATTGTGACATTGTTATTGACTACTTACTTGTTGGATTGTATTGTTCATTGTTGGATGGGCAGAGATACATCCCAAATTGATGACCTCTCATCGCCCTTATCGTGGAATGAGTCCACTCTCAAAGTGCATTCAAACGGCCCAAGGTCCAGAGTAAATAATGGATGGGTGATATCGAGAGAAACAACCGAGGCATGAATCATCACCACATGGTTTGTAACATCCTTGCACTTGCATAGGATATTGTCCTCTTTGGGCTTCCACCCGCATGATTTTCTCAAAACGCGTCCTACCAAGTCAAGGCCATGTTCCCATATATACTCAGCATCTCTCCCGTGACTTATGCATGTGGGACTAATCCAATGCATGCCTCATGCACCCTTCTCCCCTTAGGGGACTCAACGTCCTCGTTAAGTGATCGCACCCCATCATGCAAAGAGGCTCACGCGAAGTGGCTCTGATACCATATGTAACACCCTTGCACTTGCGTAGGATATTGTCCGCTTTGGGCCTAAGCCCGCACGATTTTACCAAAACGCGTCCTTCCAAGTCAAGGCCATGCTCCCATATATACCCAACATCTCTCCTGTGAGCCTAAGTAAAAGATGGTCGACCGAGCTTTCATGCCGTCACGATCGTGCCGCTCCATGGACACGCCCGTGCCATAACTTGATTCTCAACCCAAAGAACCGATCGACCGACCTCTTTGAACCGGTCGACCGCCTTCATACTCCATCACAGCTGTGCCACCTTATGGCACGCCCGTGCTATCTCCCTGTGTACTTCCAGCATGCTTGTGCCACTGGATACGACTGTGCCGTTCCCATTGGAACGCCCGTGTCGCCATACCATCACGATCGTGCCAAGCTATAGAACAACCCATTTTTACGTTCATCCTCTTTCCTTGATTTTGATCTGATAATTGCCTGTTTGCCTTATGATTAAGCATGATTATGATTGATTTTAATGACATATTCCCCACTGAGATCCATACCTAATTAAGACATGAATCCTTTTAATGATTTACTCTCCTATTAATCTTTTGGTCTTCATTGCATGAAGAACAAGAATAACAAGTTTCTAAAGTGATTAATAAGATAAGATGTAAGATGAATAATGGGTTGCCAATCCAAGCCAAGTGTCTCAAGATAAGAATCGCTCCCTTGGTCATGGTTTAATCACCCATTGACCGCACAAGGTTGTATCATTTGCTCGGCATACCCCAAAAATCTAAAGGCACCTAAAGTCACCAAGTTTCTAAGCATGATACAAGAACAAAAAGTATGTACAAGTAAAGCAAGCATGAATGTCAAGTCAAGTATCATTATGATTTATGCTAGGATTAATAAGCCTCCTATTGATTCCAAGTTTATTATGTCTCATCATGATCTTACTACCTATCGAGATTTATTGGTTCTTATTATTCTGATGACTCCATGCTCAATTCCTGACCAAGATAAGTTATGTCATCTTTCTGATTTCTCTATTCAAATTATGCATTGTATACTTATATGATTCCCCACTAGGATATAAAGCTTACGGGGGGACCTCCTCCCCTGTGTTTAATTTTCACATGCTCGGGTCAGTGTTGGTGTGCCGCGACGATGTTCAGGCGACTAGAAAGCACATGAACTACAGGGCCTAATAAGTTATCTATTTCTTCCGCATTTATGAACTTATGATGTAAACCTTATGATATTCATTTAGAGATTATGTAGTCATCCAGAACTTTCGCAACTTATATTATATTTCTTTAGTTTTATTCTTTCTTCCATTGACGTGTCTCGGTTCTTGACTGAGACTGGGTCAACAAGATGGTCAAAGTCATAACGTTCGTAACGTCTCCAGGTCGATCTTCGTCACGTGGCATGGGTCAATTTGGGGGTATTACATTTATGATATCAGAGTCTAAAGTCAAGACTCTCTTGGCGTCCTATTGTATAAGATAGTATGATAAAGGTTTATGTGATTTTGCTAAGCAGTCGCCACACTCTCCACCATAATGTACAAGTAAGACCTTTCTTGCATTGTGTTATTTTTTATTGATACACATTTCATATGAGTGGTTGATTCCTAAGGAGGTTATTTTGTATGGTAGGAATCAACCTAAATGATATTAGTTATTATACAAAAAGAGTCATAAGGTTATGAGAAATTAGGAAAGAATAAGTAATAAGCATTTGGATAATTATTACCTACATGAAGAATTAGTCTTAGAGATATTTAAAGAATAAAATATAAGAAACGATTTTGTTTCTTATAATTTATGTTTTCCATCTCTTTCATGATCATCCTATTCGCGAACTTCTTCTGCATGTTTTCCATCTCTTTCATGATCGTCCTATTCATGAACTTCTTCTGCTGACTGTAGGAGTAGGAAGAGGAAAATAAGTAGGCATATCAGTTGTAAAGAGATGTAGATGTACGAGAGAAAGGAGGGAATTATAAGAGTAAGTAAAAATAAAAAATTCGCCTCACACAACAAGTAGGTGTGAGATAGTTCCAGATAGTTGAAGTGAATTTATTTGAAACTAAGCATACCTAAGTTATGATTTATTATTATGACTTATGTGGTTCCATTGGGTTACCAAGATAGGGGTTTAATGAATTATCTTATATGTTTATATTGATAAGTATGGACTTGTAATGCTTGTTGTGTCTTAACTTCATATGGCCCGCCCTATATTATGTTGATAAAGGTCCTAAGCAAATCTAAACTACTTATACAAAATTCCTAATCGGACTACCTTATGTGGAAAAATAAGAATCAAAATTGTTAATTATGTTCAAGTTATTTAATATTCGTAGACAAGAGTTTAACTATTAGTGAGCTGCTCAAGAATCATGTATAAGGTATGGATGGACAAATATAGAAGTTGAAACGGTTTAGAAGTCACATTGATTTGAATAAATGTTAGAAGAAATAAGTAAGTGACTGTCTGACTTAATCAAACATTTAGATCTAGCAAACTCATACGCATATGTACATATAACGTAGTATACTTATACTATATATATATATATATATATATATATATATGAATAAATAGATTTAATTAACTTAGTTTAGTATATAGTAGACTTGAAATTATCTTAATATGAAGTATATATAGTTCCATTATTAAATAAATGAGTTACCTATCATAGTGGTAGAAGGATATTTCCAAGATAGATTAATATGGTCGGTAAAAGAAAAAAATAATAAAAGAATCAGGTAAGAACAGACAATACATGAAAGGGTTAAATGAATGGAAGAAATTTTGATAGAGATGAAGGATATAAACCCTCCTACCGGTAAGTATTAAAAAAAATCAACACATCAAGTAAGCAAATTTTAGAAAGATCAGGGGTTAAGATAAAGTATGAAGAATTTTATAAGTCTTCTACAAGGTTGTTAATAAGGAGAGGCAAACTAATCATCCAAGAGGAATGATTTGACATTAATCTATAAATTTTCAAGAGAATTACACCTATCGATATAATTAATTTTCAAAATAATGTCCAATAGTATAGGATAATTATCAATATAATCATGATCGATAGTTCAAATGGGAAAAGAAGATATGCAATTATGTAAGTTATCAGTAGATACAATGAAGATGATACATTGACATATTAAAAAAAAAGGTAAAATGAAATCATATTGTATTTAGAATGTTCTCCAAGATGCCCCCAAGTATACACGATGAATAATTTTCAAGATTTTGTCTTGATCAGCTGGACCATTCAGGATTTGATTATAAGTTTCATATGGATTAGTTTTCCTTTCCAACTTTAAGATTTTCCTGAGCCTCTCCCATGTGCTACGAGATATCGTTAATGCAAAGGACAATGAAATGATGTGCAAAGAAGAAAGATGATTGTTTGTCTTCTATTTTGTCGATTGCTTTGTTTTCCTGTCTTATTATTTGAATACATTCCATGTGTTCACCTACATTCATGATGTTTGACTAAGGACTTATGTTAGGTAGTATACATAAATTGTTTTGTTCAGTATGGATTAGATCGTACTATGTATCGACCCCTCACTATAGATATCGTTCGATGTTGACATTGATTCGGAGTGCTTTTCACCCCTATGATTATTATACTGATTCATTCCCCTATGCATAGAGTTAAAAGATACTCCAATCAAGAAGCAAAGAACTCGGCGTGGTAATGTGTAACCACTAGCCTTCTATGAAATTATGTGAAAGTTGCAATGAAAAGATCAATCAAAGGCAAAATAAGGTAAACCAAGAAGTTAAAGTTGAAAGCAATCCCATGTTCAAATTATCGAATAAAGCATTGATACAAGTGATCGAAACATAGGAGGGATATCGAATGACATTGATCAATGAACCACTTTATTTCAAGTGGTGTAATAATACAAAGAACGATTCACCCTCAAACGATTTGTTAGACTTTTGATTGATTCCAAATATAATTGTCTCATTTGACAATTACCTATAGTTTGTACTTTGCTCGATTCCTCGTGATATCTGATCTAAGTCGAAGGTCAAGTGATCACACTCCCACACGACGATCATCACATGTTACCACCAAGATATCGACATTGAATGATGCTAATTGTTGATTTTAATTGAACCAAAATAAATTACGAATTCTGAATCCTTAAGGATGTCAGATGTATGTAAGATCTATAGCTATGGAGAGCAAATGTATATTGGGTTAGTAGCTATATTGTAATTTAAACTCACATGTAAAGTGATCCTAGGACTTACGAAGTTACGAGATAGTGATAAACTTTATAAAGATTCCATAAGATGAAATGAAATATTAAAAAGCTTAATTATTGGTAAATATAAAGGTCAAAGATGACGTTATAGTGTGATCAATTATTTGTATCTAACTACAATTATCATAGGTTGGGGATAGGTCAAATATAAAGATAAAAGAAAAGATAGTAAGTAGAGATGATATATGGTGAAAATTTTAAATGAATGAAATTTCAAAAGAATAAATATAGGTGTTTGTTCATTAAGTTCAAAGATACTTATAATAAGTATGTTCACTAACACTGCTTTTAAGGAGGTTATTGACCCAAATAATTATTGTATTATACACTAAAAATTTAATAGATCAGAGAACTATCTAGACTTTGGGAGACACGCGGAGAGCATGTACACTAGATTGACATCATAACTAGAATAATAATTACCTGTGATCGAATTTATTTATGATAATGGCAACCATTCAAATATTTTAGGACACCTTTCGATTATATTGGCAACCTTATTGTTCACCGCTAAATTGGGTGAAATAGGCAAAGAGAGAACCATGAATGAGGGGGATATGCTAAGACAGTGGAATTAATTAAGAAAAGGTTAAAAAGCAGAAGAGCTACACAGACGAAGGTATACGAGAGCATATCGTTAATACTAGTGATCGGATGCTATTGAAAGTTTCTTATATGAAAGAAAGGTAGATATATAAGTAAGCGAGGAGCAAGTAGTCCTCACTGCGATGGACCATTTAAATATTAAAGTTAGTGGTTTATACCACCCTCTTCTTATGGAGGAGTGCATCAAGTATTTCATGTGTTACTGCTCAAGAAGTATAAGCATGATAACGCTAATATCATTTGGATTAAGGGGCCTGAACTAGCTGCAGACCTCACCTTTGCCAAGTGTCTGACTCATATTATGGAACGCAAGGTACAACGTCGAAAGAATAAGCATGTGCTCATGGTCCAAGTAGCCTCGTGTTCCACCACGATG
This sequence comes from Pontederia crassipes, assembly GCA_030549335.1. NCBI lineage: Eukaryota > Viridiplantae > Streptophyta > Magnoliopsida > Commelinales > Pontederiaceae > Pontederia > Pontederia crassipes. The sequence goes on along the minus strand of CM060188.1, from coordinate 74,377,191 downwards.
AAGAGGTAACATGGAAGTTCGAGTTGGGGAATGCGCCTAGAGTTCCAACATATTTTCAGTAAGTCCTCCACCTCATATAAAATTCGAGGACGAAATTTTTTTTAAGGAGGTTATAATGTAACAACAACCTAGAACGACCAAAAACATCTCAAGAGATTTAGAAAGAAGACAACTTGTCATTAGTAAATGGGATATGGAGAAGTTAATAAGATAAAAATCATAAATCAATCATTAACGAAAAAGATAAGATATGGATTATCCTATACTATTAATACTTAGTAGATGAATCGACCCATAATTCCTCTCCAACCCACTCACGCCTATACATCTCGAAGAAAATTTCAACACCTCGGAGCCCATCTGTTACAGGCGAGACGAGCACCCTTCTTCCTCTGCGCGATTTCATCAATTCAGTATTTCCCTCTCATGATCCTCATCCATTTTAGCATCTCCTCAAGACCTTCTATTGCTTGGATGGATTTCAGGAGGAGAACGCGGAGAAGAGGCATCTCAGACGAAGAATAGAGAGGACGTGACCGATAACATTTCCGTCGAATCGAAGTAAGGATCGAACATGAAATCATGTGGGTGAATTGAAATCACCTTGCATAATTATGAATAGATCGAATCTATTGCCATGCTATGATTACATCAAGAAAGAATATGTAGAGGTTCCATGAAGTCCCTGTCTTGTTCTCTGTTTTGTCCCTGATTTGCAAAGTAATAGGTATTGATTCTCATAGGAATTGATTGTTGTTCTATTTGGAATTGCTTTGATTGTTTGCTAGGATGTAGTGATTGTTCCAGGATTTGTTTCTAAAGATTTCGTATGATTTTCATGTTGAAATCAGATGGAAACCCCCAATGTCATGGCCGTGCCACCATAGTCATGGCCGTGCCATCCCTACAGCACGCCCGTTCCACCGATGTCTCAATCGTGACAACCTCATGGCATGCTCGTGCTATCACCCATCCAAACCTAAGTAAAAGATCGATCGGCCTCGGTCGACCGAGCTTTCATGCCGTCACGGCCGTGCCGCTCCATGGGCACGCCCGTGCCACAACCTAATTCTCAACTAGAGAATCGATCGACCGACCTCTTTGAACCGATCGACCGCCTTCATACTCCATCACGGCCGTGCCACCTTATGGCATGCTCGTGCTATCTCCCTATGTACTTCCAGCACGCCTGTGCCATTGGATACGACTGTGCCGTTCCCATTGGAACGCCCGTGCCACCATACCATCACGATCGTGCAAAGCTACATAACAACCCATTTTTACGTTCATCATCTTTTCTTGATTTTGATCAGATCATTGCCTGTTTGCCTTATGATTAAGCATGATTATGATTGATTTAATGCCATATTCCCCACTGAGATCCATACCTGATTAAGACATGCATCCTTTCAATGATTTACTCTCCTACTAATCTTTTGGTCTCCATTGCATGAAGAACAAGAATAACAAGTTTCTAAAGTGATTAATAAGATAAGATGTAAGATGAATAATGGATTTCCAGTCCAAGTCAAGTGCCTTAAGATAAGGGTCGCTCCCTTAATCATAGTTTGATTACTCATTGATTGCACAAGGTGTATCGTTTGCTCAGCATACCCCAAGAATCTAAAGGCATCTAAAGTCACCAAGTTTCCTAGCATGATACAAGAACAACAAGTATTACAAGTAAAGCAAGCATGAATGTGAAGTCAAGTATCGTTATGATTTATGCTAGGATTAATAAGCCTACTATTGATTATAAGTTTATTATGTCTCATCATGATCTTACTGCTTATCGAGATTTATTGGTTCTTATTATTCTAATGACTCCATGCTCAATCCCTGGCCAAAATAAGTTATCTTTTTTATTTCTCTATTCAAGTTATGAATTGTATACTTATATGGTTCCCCACTAGATATTAAAGCTCACGGGAGGACCTCTTCTCCTGTGTTTGATTTTTAACAGGCTCAGGTCAGTGTTGGTGTGCCACGACGATGTTCAGACGACTAGAAAGCATACGAACAGGGCCTAATAAGTTATCTATTTCTTTCGCATTTATGAACTTGTGATCTTATGATATTCATTTAGAGATTATGTCGTCATCCAGAACTTCTGCAACTTATATTATATTCCTTTAGATTTATTCTTTCTTCCACTAACATGTCTCGGTCCTTGACTAAGACTGAGTCAACAAGGTGGTCAAAGTCATAGCGTCCGTAGCGTCTTCAGGTCGGTCTTCGTCACGTGGCATGAGTCGATTTGAATGTGAATGAGAATAAGTTTTACTTCTAAATTATGACATCTTGAATTTTAATTTGTAAAAAAGGATATTTATGAAAATGAATATTTAAGTGAATGCAAACATCCTATGTGTGTTTCAATTCCATAATTAAATATCATTTTGCTTTTACATACTTATTTCCTTGACCAATTTATTATCTTTGAATGAACCTAGGGAGGATTTGAGAATCTGGAATTGAGGTTGTATTACTTTTCTCCCTCACGCGCGGCAAGGGAGAAGGGGGGGAGGGGGGGGGGGGGGGGGGGGGGCACCCCCCTGAACGAGCTTGCCCAGGGGGACGCCGGCCCTCCTTTTCTCCCTCACAAGCGGCGAGGGAGAAGGGGGCCAGCACCCCCTTGAATGAGCTCACCGACGACCCTCGCGCGCGGCTATGGAGAAGGGGGTGCCGGCGCCACGCTGAGCGAGCTCGTTTAGGGGGCGCCGGCCCCCCTTTTCTCCCTCACGCACGGCGAGGGAGAAGGAGGGCCAGCGCCCCTCTGAGCGAGCTCGCCCTCACCGGCGAGCTCGTTCGGGGGGGGGGGGGGGGGGGGCCTTATCTCCCTACCGCGCGGCACGTGAGGGGGGGGGGAGAGGGGGGGGGGGGAGGGCGCCCCCCTGAGCGAGCTCGCCCTCGCCTGCAAGCTCATTCAAAGGGTGTCGGCCCCCTTTTCCTCCCTTGCGCGTGGAGAGGAAGAAAGGGGGGCCGGCGCCCCCCTGAGCAAGCTCGCACTCGCCGACGGAAAATCGCTCAGGGGGGCACCGCTTGTGTTTATTTTTTTAAAATTATTATTTTAAGCAAAATAGTCTAACACTTGTTAGAGGGGTATAATGAACTTTTCATAAATGCGAAAAATGAAAGATAACCTAGAAGTTGATGGAATTGGATGGAAGGATCAAATTGAAAAAATTGTGATAGTTTAAGGACCCAAAAAATGAAATTCGTAGTTTGAGGTTAGATGTTGAAAATCTTGATAGTTTAAGTGTTGTTAGAGGAAATAACCCTTCATTATATGTATACTCTCTCACATGCCTCTGGATCCTAAATTTGAAATGTTTGATTTTTAGTGCCCTCTTCTACGCAAGGAGTTCAGACTCCTGGCAAATCTATTATGCTGACTTGAAAGGTGCAGATGCAGTTCTCTTAATTGCTGGAGTGCTAGTTGATCTTGACATTTAGTACATGATTAACATTTGCAGGGAACTTGAATTAGCAACACTTGTTGAGGTGTGTAATCTGATATACACACCTGATATATATATATATATATATATATATATATATATATTGACACTTAATTCTGGATCCTACCTATATATTATGGTTTGCCCAGATGATAAAGTAATTATGTCTTTTTTCTGAAATGCGTAATAAGTGCGATGTAGTTTTATGTCAATCTTCTCTATAAATATTGTTAAATTTGATGTGCTAACTAATTTTTCTAAAAATTTAAATCTTTAGGAAGAGCAACGTCATTAATTTTATATTTTTAACACTCCTTCTCACGGATGGGTTGCTGACAATTTTGGTCTAGCCCAGTCCACTACATGGACAACAAAGGAGGAAAATATTTTTTTAACAAGAACTTAACGAGATTTGAACTCAGGACCTCTGACTCCGTTAGAAAGAGCAACATCATTAGTATTATATTCATAACACTCTCATACTCAAGACCTCTAGCTAATTTTATATTCTTAACACTCCTCCATTATAAAAAGCAGCATAATTAATTTTATATTCTTAACACTCCCCTTACGTGTGAGATTTGAACTCAGGACTTCTGACTCTAATATCATGTTAAATTTAATGTGCTAATTAATTTTCCTAAAAACTTAAATCATTAAAAAGAACAACAACATTAATTTTATAGTCTTAACAAATATTTTTTGTGAAAAGATTAGTTTTGAAAAGACATGTCTCACTATCATTTATTTTTTCTATTACAATTCAGCTTTATTGGATGTTCATCTATCCTTCAGAAACTTCTCAATATCATATTAAAATGCAGTTTCATGATGAGAGGGAAATGGAATTCAACTCATTGGTATCAATAACCGAAACCTTGGTATAGAAAAAGGTTTATGAAATTGTTATTATTATCATATTTCTAAAATTGCATTTTCATTTAAATTTCTGGTGATTGGAATAGAAAAAGGTGTGTGTGCATGCTTGCATGTAGCTACAGGAGTATGCGTGGACCTAAAAATTTTATAATTGCAAATTTTCACACATTGGTGTATATATATATATATATATATATATATATATATATATATGATTTAATGGGGTTCTCCCCCCTGTAAGGGGGGAGGAACTCCCTCCCCCCCATCCGCGCCCGTCGGATGGAGATCCGACGGGCGCTTCTTTCAATTTAGTTTTTTTTTCGGCCCTCATTTCTTCGGTTTTTTTTAGGGTCTCACGGTCGCCCGTGCCCTAGTTCTCCACAACCGTTCATGCTCGGTGAATCGCCATACACGCCCAGTGAATCGCCATCCTTAGCCGTCCGCGCCCGGTGAATCACCGTCCGCAGCCGTCCACAGCCGTCCGCGCCCGGTGAATCGCCGTCCGCAGCCGTCCGTGCCCGGTGAATCGCCATCCGCACCGATCAATCACCGAGATTGCCATTGCCCAAAATCGCTCGAGGTCGCCCGACTATCGTTAGGTATTCCTTTTTCGTTGTTGTCATCCCAACGTCTTCGTTGTCGTCGTCCCAACATCTCCTACTGGTTCTCCTTCATAGAATTGTTTGTTTGAGTACAAAGCTAACTTTCATTGTATCTTCTCGTAGACTCATTTTTTGGGTGTTTTCTCTAACACGAGGAGGCAACATTCATCGAATTTGTGGCTCTTCGTCCATTCGTGCTCGGCGGCGTCCGGCGAATTGGGGTATGGTTTGCCTTGATCCTCTCCTTAAATTTAATTTGAATTTTCCTTTGGGAATTTTGGACTATTGAAGTTGTCATATGATACTCAGTTTTCGAAATTTTGGTGAAATTAAGATTGCAGTAGACAGATGCATGTTAAATCTTAGTTCTCACATTAAGTTGTGATATGCTCTCACATATTAATTATTCTTTAGTTCGGATGACATTTGCATGTTAAATCTTAGTTCTCTTATGTGAATACAATTGCATGTTTTTAGCTAAAAGAGCTTGGAGATGGAGGCACACTATATTCGTGATATTACTGTTGATGATGATGAGAATTCAAATAACGATGAAGTGCACATAGATTATGTGAAATCCTACGAGGTACCGAAATTATTGGCATGATATTTGACACCGATGAGGAAGCGTACAAATATTATAACATGTATGCCAAATTAGTTGGTTTTTTTGTTAGGAAACAAGCTTTGCACAAGTCCAAGAGTGCGGGAAATATAATTAGCCGATCTTTTTTTTTTTGTTCCAAAGAAGGACATAAGAGAATGAAGGAATGTGCTAAAAAATGCCTACACAAAAAAGAGAAGTTAGAGATGATTGTCAGGCCCACTTTATGTTGGTTTGGGAAAGGATGAAAATTGGGTGATTAGAAGATTTGTAGAAGAACATAGCCATCCCTTAACTACTCCAAAGGTAAAATATTTGCGCTCACAAAAAGAATTCAGGGCAACTTCCAAGGAAGCTATAGTGAGCCTACGTGAGTTTGGTATGGGGCCATCAAGAATAGCTAGTGCTCTTAATATGTTCGGTGAACCTCTCATAACAGTACAAGACTGTATTGACCATTTGAGGACGAGAAGAAAAGACAATTTCAGCAATGAATGCCTAAATATCATATCTGCTTTTCAAAGTAAGGTAAATGTTGATCCAGGCTTCTTTCATAAGTGGGAATTGGATGGAGAGGGTACTGTTTTGAATTTCTTTTGAGCCGACGGAAGGTCGAGGGAAGGTTATTTGACATTTGGCGATGTTGTTGTATTTGATATAACATATCATGCAAATAACTTAAGAATGTCATTTGCTCCTTTTACCGGTGTAAATCATCTTAGAAGATCATGCTCATTTGGTTGTGCCTTACTTGCAGATGAGATAGAAGAGACATTTGTATGGTTATTTGAAAAGTGATCTAAATGCATGTTTGGAAAGCATCCAAAATGTATTATTATGGATCAAGATATTGCTATGGGGAATGCTATCCGTGAAAGTTGATGCGTAAAATGATGTAGCAAAATAAAATAGCTAGCAAGTGCACTAGTCGCTCAAGTAATATAGTAATAGGAGTAAGAGTGTCGAACCCACGAGAAATATTATTAATTCAATATCTGAATTTATAAATTAATAAGAGAGAAGAAAAACATGGATTTGAAAATGGGTTTTGTAGAAATAAAGAAAAATAAGATAAAGATAAAATAATGGTGTTGAAGTTAGGTCTTAGTATGAAAATAGATCAGGATAAATATTTGAACTATAAAAGATAAATTTAATCTTTAATGATGGATTAGAGTCCCCCTTTGACATGATTAAATTGCGATCTCCATAAACTGGCATCCCCTCAATCTAAGTATGCAAATTAAACTATCTTAATTTAATAAGAATTGAAGTCTCCACAAACTTGCATCCCATCAAATCATATTAAAATTAAGACGCATTAAATTGGATTCCCTAGACTATTAATCACTCCACAAATTGCTATAGATTAACAGATCACACAAACTTAATTCTCCACACACTAGTTATCAAATTTATGTCAATTATTAATTTCAATTAAAATCAATTAATTTAATTAATGAATTCTGAAATTAAATAGTCCACAAACTGGTAATTACTCAACTCAGAAATCCAAATAATTAAATCAAAAGCACTAAGCACAATTAACTAATTGATCAAAAAAGATTAAAACAAATAATATAGGGTCCAAATAGTTTCCCTTCAATAATAATCTCCTAAGATGAAAATAAATAAAAATATGGAGTTCATCCTAGAAATTCTAGAAAGATAATGAAATAATAATAAAAATTGGAAGAATTACACCCAAAACAAAAGTAGAGATCTCAAATTGGGTAGACAGTCGGGTAGTCTCTCGGACTTGATCAGGGTCGCGATCAACTTCCAGCCGTCGCACCTCTCTCCTTCTCGGTCGAAGCCTGCAGAGCTCACGATCCGCTGTGAAAGAAAACCTGAACTTCAGAGCACGAATTGGAATGACGGCTTCTTCACGTATTTATAAGTACGGATGGTCTTCAATTTGAGCACGATCGTGATATCGTACGGTCAACTTTAAATTCGGCTAAGATAAAATTTAGTTCATGATAAAAGTTTCACGGCCGATAAACTCTATCCACTAATATTATCTTTTTCGCCCAATGATTGGAGTTATCGGTCGATAAACTTGATATCCCTTCCGAATCTCGGCCACAAAAGTCATTTGCGCCCAAGGATTTGAGTTATCGGCCGGTAAGGACAAATTTCTTGGATTTTGCGGCCGATAACATGATTGAATTAGATTTCTCGACCGTAACAACTCGTTTGCACCCTACGATTCTCAACCAATAAGATGGAGTTCTCGGGCGATAAACTTCTTTGATATGGAGTTTTTCCCCACAATTGGAGTCCTCAGATACAATGGAGTTCTCGGCCGATAATATCCATCCCTTAATGTTTTGTGGCCGATAAACATAAACTAATAACTTGCGGCTGATAATTCAACTTGATAAATCAGTGTTATCGGGCTTTCCTACAAAATAGTTATCAAAATTTAATTAATCCATCCACAATTATAATATTCAAAGAATTAACAATAAAAATTGATAAATTCGGAATTATGACAAAATGAAACTAAAAATGATACATGCCATGATCAAATTACAGAAAAATTAATTAAAATAATAAACTAAAATATGTTGTATTTTGCATGCAACAAACTCCCCCAAGCTTAAAGTCTTGCTTGTCCTCAAGCAAAAATTCAAAGCAAAGCTCAAGAACAAGGGTTCCATCATAGCTTTCATATTATCAACTGACTAATTTTCTCACACAGTACTTCTACACACCTACTACTCAGTATCTCATCATTTTCCATGCACTTAGCTTCGTAGGGATTCTGAATGACACATAAATTTAAATAGTATCAAATTCAGCCATGTAGAAAAATAAATTATCTGTCAAATAATAGCATTAATATTGAATACATAAGTATTAATTGAGCTTAAAACTTTTTTTTTTCTTTCTTTTTTTTTCAACTTTATTTTCAATCATTTTAAAAGTTCTAATCTTCAAACAGGATTGCACAAGGAAGTTCATGTAGCGGGCTTTGGACTGATGACTCCCAGACCAGATGGCCTTAGGACAACAGGTGATAAGGCATCTCCCGAGTTTACTTGCCCGAACAACCAAGGTTCTGAATGAAGAGTTCAAACTTAGCCATGATTCAGTACTCTGGTGCTTGTCCATATTCCACAAGATGGTCCATGTAACAGGTTTTCGATCGACGGATCCCAAAGTAGTTGCCCTTAGGTCGCCAGGCATGAACCCCTATGGATCTAATTACCCGAACACACCTTGGTCCCGGATAACACTTTTGTACCTACACATAATTTTGTTTTTTTATTGTTGGGGTTTAACTAATCCTTCTTTTTATTATTTTTTTATAAGCTCAAAAAGTACTTGATATGGTCAATAAGAAGGCTACTACTATCAAGACTTAAAAGAAATAAATAAAAAGGCATGAATATGATTTTGTCGTCTACTCATTCATAATTCTATTTAGCATAGGCACACAATCCATAAGTTTGATACTAAAATAGCAAGCGATAAGAAAGAAAAGCATTCAAATTTCATCAGTTAACGACATGTCTTTGAACTTTTACTAAAAGAAAATTAAAACAGTGAGACAAGAGTTTGTAAGATGGTAGCAAAAATAAATGCATGCAATGGTATTTTTGGAAAAATTTTTAATTTTTCAAATTTTGTTTTAAATTCATATCTAGGTAAATAAGAAGAAAAAATAATGAAGAATGCAATGCATGAAATGCAAACTCCCCCAAGCTTGAACCAGACACTATCCTTAGTGTTAGGCCAACAAGGGAAAGAGATACAAATATAATAAAATGGAAAAACTAAAGAAAAAGGAAAATAAAGAAAAGGTAAAAGACACAACCGGATTTACTGTTTGTGGGGTGGCGGAGTGCTTGGCCTCGGCCTCAATATATATGTCGGTGGAGAGATGCTCGGCCGATACGAAGGCATGTCGATGAAGGTGTCGGCCGCAAAAGTTGAAGAGACTCGGCCGAGATTCTTATGGTGGCAGTGTTATGAACTTCACGGCCGCAAATGGTATCATTGAGAGGAGATCTCGGCCGATAATTGATGGATCTCGGCCGATAGTTGAGAGTCTTGACCGTAAAAGCTTGGCCGTAATGTGGTGTGGATGAATAACTCGACCGAGATTTGCTTAAGGCTAGTTTCTCGGCCGCAACGGGAGTGAGATGGCCGCAATCGTAGGTTGGAGATCAACATCTTTGTTTCCGACCGGTCAAATCCATTAGAGTGCGGGCGCAAACTCGGTGTTCGACTTGTCCGACGTTCTCCCCTCCGACATAAATTAATTAGATGACTCCATAAAATAAAAAAATTCTTAAATAAAATAAAACTATCATCGAAACTAATTCTAACAACTAAAAATAAAAAGGATAGAAATAGTTCTGATTTATAGTCGTCAGCTTGACTTAGTCCTGATGAAGATTCAAGGCCTATTTTGCTCTTCTCCCCTTGGATTTTTCTCTGTGTTGCTTGGGAGAGAGCCTGGTGTACGTCCAGTCAGTTGTGCTACCATCTGGCCCAATTATCTTTCCAAATTTCGAATTGATGCATCCTAACTCGTGGCTCTAGATTTCATATTCTTTTGCAACGCTTGCATGGTTTCTATGATCTGTGACATCATCTCTTGCGTGTGATTTGATGATTGATATTGGAGAGCATCAGGTTGCCTTTTCAGTATATAATCTTTTGATGGACCAAAAGGTTGGCCTTGATTATGATTGTAGGCAAACTTCGAATTGTGTCTCCAACCATAATCGTTACTCCTGAAAAATGAGTTGGAAATAAAGTTAGCATTTTCAATTTGATTTGAATCTAAAGTGTTACCTGTAGGGTTATAATTGTTTGAATTTTCTATTAGTGACATCATCTGCTCGAATTTTTGATTAAGTGACTCCAGCTGAGCCACTGTTTCCGAAGATTGTACTCCCTGTGTAGCATGTACATCATGAGTTCGGCGAGGTGGTCTCCTTTCTTGACTTCACTTGAGGGCTACAGCTTCAATAATATCCTGTATCTCACTAGGGCGTTTAGATCCTAGCACTATCCCTCTTGCTGATTGGTCGAGCTTATCTTGATCTACAGTTCGCAATCCATGATAGAAATCTTCCATCACTTGCCACTTTGGAATCCTATTATCAGGAACTCTAGCTAACAATTCTTTATATCGTTCCCAGACTTCATATAGCATCTCATCATCGTCTTGAACAAATGCCCTTAGCTCTCTTCTATATTTGTCTGCTTTGTGTGGTGGGCAATATTTTCCAACAAACTTTTCTACTAGCTCCAACCATGAGTGAATCGATCCTGCAGGCAAAGTTTTAAACCATGTGAAAGCTTTGTCACGTAAAGATTGAGGAAATAATAATAAGCGAATAACTTCAGTATAAACATTATTATTTCTAAAGGTGCTAAGAGTGGCAAGAAATTTGTCAAGGTGATCATGAGGATCTTCATGAAATCCTCCTCCAAATTGAGATGCTTGTATCATCCTCACGATTGCAGGATTAATCTCAAAATTATTTGCATTGATTTCAGGCAGCACAATGCATGATTCTCGGTCTGGCCGAGACATACTCTCTCATAGAAAGTTCTGCTTCATCTTCTTGCCGATTATTTTGTGACGGAACTAGTTCATTTTGTTGCTCCAGTCTCTGATCGTTGCGTGCTTATTCAACCATTCTTCTTATATCTCTTCTTAATCGGCGAGAAGTCCTTTAAATTTTAGGATCAAATTTCAAAATTGGATTTGAACTCCTTGTGCGATGTCTGGAACTATCAGAAGATTCCAGGATTAGTTGTGATTAAATTTCCAATAGTACCTACAATAACTAATTTTCAGTAAGATAAAAGAAAAAAATACAAAAATAAATAAAAAGAAATACAGATAATAGGTCACGAAGAAATAAGATTTAAATCGATAAAAGTCTTTCGGGCTTATAGAATTGAAAATTCGTCATTAAAATTAATTTCCGAGAGGAATTTATCAGAAACCTAATTACGACCGCCAAACTTCATAGAAGATTATCGAATACGGCAAAAAGTAAAACTCGAAACATTGCTCAAAAGAAACCAATTCAAATTCCAAATACTAATATCTCGGCCGAAAGTAAATCAATTAGATAGTCGTAAAAATCATGCGCTTGTTCGGCCGTAAAGCTTGCATCACAAAATCAATAACCAAATTTTCAGCCGCAAAGCCAATAATCATACATTAGCAAAAATTATTTTTAGAGAGGAAATAAAATTGATCGGCCGCAATACAGAAATAGATTTATGGTCGAAATAAGGTCACTAATGTCGGCCGCAAAAAAAAACAAGATTAAGAGAATAACTGTCGGCCGCAAAAGTCATACACTAATGGATTACAGAGATGAAAATCCAAGCCGCAAAACAATAACATGAGATATCTGAATTGTCGCATAGTAAATTTCACGAAATGTCGTCCGAATGCTTAATCAATCCAATGCGCAAAAAGAAATCAATTTGATCATATTTCGGCCGTAAAATTCAGATAAAATTTGTAAGCCGCAAAATATAAGGATAAAAGTTTGTCGGATAAATAGAGTCTTTTGCAGGCATAAACTTTTACGTTCAGAAGATTTTACGGCCGCAAAACCAAAAGTACGTCTCGACCAATTAAATCACAAAAAAAAGATGATCGTTAATGCCTAAGTGTAGAACAAAAGTTAAGTATTTGCGGCCGCAAAACTGAAAGACGATATCTCCAATAAAATAGACAAAATCAATCACGATCGCAAAACAATAGGTAAAAAATATTAATAGCAAATCATAAGACGGTATCTCAGTAATTTGATAAGGCGTAAATAACACTCTGAAGAACTCTGCAAAATCCGAGATGGCGTAAAATATTAATAATGATGATTACGGCCGAAAGAGAATTAAACCGACACTTGGGCGTAAAAGCTTAATCAACTCCTTGCGTACAAAACGCTAGACGTAAAGAACCAAATGATGTCGACAATTTGATTTATTGGCCGCCAAACAAAAAACTATCCATGTCTCGACCGAAACAAAAATTGTATCAGCAAATTGAAAGTCGATTAATACGAATCCAACTGTTAAGGCGACAAATAAACATTACGGCCGAAACTGAATTAAGTCATCCAAATAGGGCATAAAAAGTGGCCGAAATTGAAGCCGTAATAGGATAGAGAAATAACAGAATTGTGTGTGTGCTCGGCATAAAAATATCAGGAAGATATAAAAAAATCAGCATAGAAAACTCGAGGCGCCAACGGAAGGTGATAAGCGGCGCCCAAATCATGGAGACGTAAAGTTAGACGTAGTAAAATAATTATGGCGCCATCATTGCGTTAAATCAGAGAGAAAAAAACAAATTGGCATATAAACAAACTACACGCCATAGCTGGAGAGAGAAAAATCTCAGCATCAATAAAGATTTTCGAAGAGAAAAATATGAAAAAGACAAACACATCCAACGGTAGAAAAATTGAAGATAAAATGACAGTTATAATTTTGTCGGAAAAAAATTATTCAGAATAATTATGTTCTCAAAAAATTTGGAAGCCAAAAATTTTGAAAGACTAATTAATAAACCTTGCACCACACAAAATTAAAAGATACCCAGAGATAATCAAGAAAGGAAATCACGAGAATCTAGGAGGGAAATCATGTCCAGCAGCAAATGATCTGATTAATAAGTCCATCTTATTATTAAAGAGAAAATATACATGGGCATGATACAAGGAGATGAATTTTTAAGAAAATCACAGTCCAAAATGAGATTAAGTTGGCAGTACATCTTGGCCGCCACAGCCATCAAATAATGGCAGGACCGAACCAGCGTGAATTTGGACTCAACTCGATTTGTTGGGCACCAAACAGAAAACATCAAAGCAATATTTATTACGACCGAGATGAGACTTGGACGAAAAAGTCAATAAGTGAAATCCTATTACGACCGAGGTGCCAAACAATAGACAAATTCCTATTACGCCATGAAGGAAAAATATGCAAGCCAATAAATCAGTATGGACAAGTCTTTTAACAATTAAATCGGGAAACACAGATACGCATGCGCAAAAGAAGATGATTGTCTTGGAAAAACGCGCAAACCATATGGTAATATTTCCAGTAAATTCAACAAAAATTGCTCACAGTCATAAATTGACACAAGTAATAAAAAATCCAATAAAAAAATTCACTCGGCAGCAAAAATTTAAAGTAGAATAGAGTATTGGCCGAAAGTCAACAAACAAATTTTAATCCAAACTCAATTATAATCCCATGAGTTTTATTTGCAAAAATAAAGATGTTAGTTTATTCAAAAAATAAAAATAATTAAAACAAATAGTACATATTTCAGAAAATTATTTACAATTCCTAATAATTCATAAAAATCATAAATTAATTAATAAAATATTCTCCGACAACGGAGCCAAAAACTTGATGCGTAAAATAATGTAGCAAAATAAAATAGCTAGCAAGTGCACTAGTCGCTCAAGTAATATAGTATTAGGAGTAAGAGTGTCGAACCCATGAGGAATATTATTAATTCAACATCTGATTTATAAATTAATAAAAGAGAAGAAAAACATGAAATTTGAAAATGAGTTTTGTAGAAATAAAAAAAATAAGATAAAGATAAAATAACGGTGTTGAAGTTAGGTCTTATGATGAAAATAGATCAGGATAAATATTTGAACCATAAAAGATAAATTTAATCTTTAATAATGGTTAGAGTCTCCCTAAATTATTAACATGACATGATTAAATTGCGGTCTCCACAAACTGGCATCCCCTCAATTTAAGTATGCAAATTAAACTATCTTAATTTAATAAGAATTAAAGTCTCCACAAACTGGCATCCCATCAAATCATATTAAAATTAAGACGCATTAAATTGAATTCCCTAGACTATTAATCATTCTACAAATTGGTATACATTAACAGACCACATAAACTTGATTTTTCACACACTAGTTATCAAATTTATGTCAATTATTAATTTCAATTAAAATCAATTAATTTAATTAATGAATTCTCAAATCAAATAGTCCACAAACTAGTAATTACTCAACTCAAAAATCCAAATAATTAAATCAAAAGCACTAAGCATAATTAATTAATTGATAAAAAAAGATTAAAACAAATAATATATGGTCCAAATAGTTTCCCTTCAATAATAATCTCCTAAAATGAAATAAATAAAAATATGGAGTTCATCCTAGAAATTCTAGGGAGATAATAAAATAATAATAAAAATCGGAAGAATTACACCCAAAACAAAAGTAGAGATCTCAAATTGGGCAGGCAGTCGGGTAGCCTCTCGGACTTGATCAGAGTCGCGATCAACTTCCAGCCATCGCACCTCTCTCCTTCTCGGTCGAAGCCTGCAGAGCTCACGATCCGCTGTGAAAGAAAACCTGAACTTCAGAGCACGAATTGGAATGACGGCTTCTTCACGTATTTATAAGTACGGATGGTCTTCAATTTGAGCACGATCGTGATATCGTACGGTCAACTTTAAATTCGGCTAAGATAAAATTTAGTTCATGATAAAAGTTTCACGGCCGATAAACTCTATCCACTAATATTATCTTTTTCGCCCAATGATTGGAGTTATCGGTCGATAAACTTGATATCCCTTCCGAATCTCGGCCACAAAAGTCATTTGCGCCCAAGGATTTGAGTTATCGGCTGGTAAGGACAAATTTCTTGGATTTTGCAGCCGATAACATGATTGAATTAGATTTCTCGACCGTAACAACTCGTTTGCACCCTACGATTCTCAACCAATAAGATGGAGTTCTCGGGCGATAAACTTCTTTGATATGGAGTTTTTCCCCACAATTGGAGTCCTCAGATACAATGGAGTTCTCGGCCGATAATATCCATCCCTTGATGTTTTGTGGCCGATAAACATAAACTAATAACTTGCGGCTGATAATTCAACTTGATAAATCAGTGTTATCGACTTTTCCTACAAAATAGTTATCAAAATTTAATTAATCCATCCACAATTATAATATTCAAAGAATTAACAATAAAAATTGATAAATTCAGAATTATGACAAAATGAAACTAAAAATGATGCATGCCATGATCAAATTACAGAAAAATTAATTAAAATAATAAACTAAAATATGTTGTATTTTGCATGCATCAAAAGTATTTTCTAACACTAAACATATTTTTTGTACATGGCATATTGCTAGGAACGAAATGTCTCACCTACAAGATTTATATGCAAAATCTCAATTTAAAGAAGATTACAATATGTGGCTCTATGGTTCATCAAATATAGATGAATTTGAAGATGGTTGTTCTTTGAAACAAAAGTTTGACATTCCTGATGGACACTGGTTGGAAATCATGTACAATAAACGTGATCAATGGATAGCATTGTATTTCGAAGATGCTTTTACTGCAGGTATGCGTACCACGCAATGAGCAAAGTATTAATGCTTTTTTTTTATGGATATGTAAACGCGAACACCTCACTTTCATATTTTGTACAACAGTATGATAGGGCTGTCCAAACTCATCGTGCACTTGAAGAGAAAGAAGATTATCGAACTATGAACTCCTCACCTGCATACATTTCGAAGCACCCTTTAGAAGTTCATGGTGAAAACATTTATATACATGTTGTTTTTTGTAAGTTCCAAGAAGAATATGGTCAAGCGATTAATATGTATGCTCACAAAATATACAAAGATGCCCAAAAAGCTATATACTCAGTTTATCCTACGAATGGTATTGATGAATGCAAGAATATGGTAGAGTTTAGACATCTCGATGAAATGTGTATAAGTTGTTCTTACAAAAAGTTTGAACAGGAAGGGTTCTTATGTTCTCACTATTGACTGCATGTGTTATCGATCGTTTTTTGCATGCGCTATCGACTGCGTGCGTTATAGATTGAGATGGAAGCAATACTAAGACTCGGGCTTCGCATCTATCTTATGTGTCTTGACTTTGCATTTACGATATGTGCGAGGGGAAGCAATTGTCATGTGCTATTGTTGTTGTTCTTTCCACTTTACTGAGTTAGGTATGTACAAACATCCATATTAGAGCATATTACATAATTGCATATTACAGAAGTTAGGCATATACAAACATTCATATTAGAGGAACATCCACTACATTACCAAGACATATATAGCTAGTAGCAATACAATTAAACAAACAAATTTACACATGACATTCACTCCATTCCTATTAATTCTAACTTCATCGTCATTTAAATTTGCAACCTTCATTCTATCAATTTTTCGTAACAAGCGATTGATAACTTATATATGTCTCGGTTCAAATGATGGATCTAACCATATGAAGTACGTGCAAGCTCGATGTTGTTGCAAGATCAATCACAAAAGACAACATTAGATTAGGAAGACAACATTTGAACCGAAAGCAATCAACCAAGGAATTATCAAACTAACCCCGTAAAATGGACAACCGTAAAACCAACGTCCGGGGTTACGTTCGGTCCAAAATGTTTTTATTATTGCATCTTTTTGGCAATGACATTTAGGCCACGCCATTGCCCTAACCCTAACTGCACAAATTGGATCACGGCGTCATAACACTAAAATTTCATAACAACAATGTCCTAAAGTAGCTCACCCAACCAGTGGCGGAGCGCGGCGAGGCGGTGGCGGTGGCGGAGTGCGTCTAGGGCGGTGGCGGGGGAGGAGCGCGGTGGGGCAGTGGCGGAGTGCGTCTAGAGCGATGTCAGGGCCACAGGGTGGGGGCGGAGCGCGGCGGGGTCGTGGCGGAGCGCGGCGGGGTCGTGGCGGAGCGCGACGGCGAAGTGCGTCTGCGGTGGTGTTGGGGCCACGGGGCGGGGGCGGAGCGCGGCGGCGGAGTGCGTATGGGGCGGAGCGGGGCGGGCGCGGTGTTGAGGTGCGAGGAAGTGGCGACGAGGATGGAGATACGGACGACAAAGAAGTTGATCTGGGCAACGAGGATGGAGATCCGACAAGGAAGCAAGCAGGGAAGCAGATCCCGTCGACGACGAAGCAGATCTACGTAGCGAGGATGGAGATCCGGTGAGGAAGCAGATCCCGACGATGACGAAGCAGATCTGCGTGGCGAGGATGGAGATCCGACGAGGAAGCAGATCCCGACGATGACGAAGAAGATCTGCGCGGCGAGGATGGAGATCCGGTGAGGAAGCATATCCCGACGACGACGAAGCAAATCTGCACGACGAGGATGGAGATTCGGCGAGAAAGCATATCCCGACGACGATGAAGCAAATCTGCGCGATGAGGATGGAGATCCGGCGAGGAAGCAGATCCCGACGATGAAGCAGCGATGAAGCAGATCCGGATGGTAGGAGATCGCGTCCTAAAAATAGGGCACGACTTCCTCTCTCCAACCTATTAATTTACATGATTGGATCGAAAAAAGACCGAAGACATTATAAGAAACCAGGGTCTGAAAAAAATCGAATTGAAAGAAGCACCCGTCGGATCTCCATCCGACGGGCGCGGATGGGGGGAGGACCCCCATGATAGAGATCCATATACTTTTTTTATTGAATTATATGCGGAATATTCTATCCCTTGGAAACTGGGATGGAACCATGATGATCAATATGTAAAGAGGGTAGAAAGGAAAAAAAGGTGAAATGCATATATGCATGCATATATGATGCGTTGTAATTGTAACAATAAAATTTGCTAGCAAGTGCACTAGTCGCTCAAGTAATATAGTAAAAAGGAGTAAGAGTGTCGAACCCACGAGGAATATTATTAATTCAATATCTGAATTTATAAATTAATAAGAGAGGAAAAACATGGATTTTTGGAAAGATGTTTTATGAAAATAAAATAAATAAAATAAGATAAAGATAAGATAGTGGTGTTGAAGTTAGGCCTTAGGATGAACATAGATCAGGATAAATATTTGAATCATAAAAGATAAATTTAATCTTTAAAGATGGATTAGAGTCTCCCTAAAGTAATCTACCATGATTAACTTGTGGTCTCCACGACTGGCATCCCTCAATTTAATCATATAGAACTATCTTAATTTAATAAGAATTGAAGTCTCCACGACTGGTACCCCCAAAATCGTATTAAAATTAAGATGCATTAAATTGGATTCTCTAGACTATTAATCACTCCACAAACTGGTATAGATTAATAGACCACACAAACTTGATTCTCCACACACTAGTTATCAAATTTATGTCAATTATTAATTCCAAATAAAATCAATTATAATTAGTATAATAAATTCTGAAATTAAACACTCCACAAACTGGTATAGCCTAATTCGGAAATTTAATTAACTAATATAAAAGCATTAAGCACAATTAATAATTGATCAGAAAAGATTAAAACAAATAAAGTAGGATCCAAACATTTCCCTTCAATTAATAATCTCCTAAAATAATAATCTTAAAAACATGGAGTTCATCCTAAAAATTCTGGAGAGATAATAACAAAATAACAATAATAATCGAAAGAATTACACCCAAAATAGAAGTAGAGCTCTTGAATTGGGTAGACAGTCGGGCAGCCTCTCGAACTTGATCAGGGTTGCGATCAACTTCCAGTCGTCGCACCTCTCTCCTCTTGGTCGTAGCCTGCAGAGCTCACGACTCGCCGTGGAAGAAACCTGAACTTCAGAGCACCAATTGAAACGATGGATTCTTCACGTATTTATAGGGTGCGGACGGCCTTCAATTTGATCTCGGCCGTAACATCGTACGGTTAGCTTTAAATTTATAAGATAAACTCGGCCAAAGATAAATCATTTTATCATTACGCCCAAAGATAAATCCTTTTTATCTTTACTCCCTTAGAG
The DNA here is from genome assembly GCA_030549335.1 of Pontederia crassipes. Lineage (NCBI taxonomy): Eukaryota > Viridiplantae > Streptophyta > Magnoliopsida > Commelinales > Pontederiaceae > Pontederia > Pontederia crassipes. The sequence goes on along the minus strand of CM060188.1, from coordinate 74,357,848 downwards.
TCTCGGCCGTAAGGAAAATATTTTATCTTTACTCCTTTCCATTACTCCCAAAAGATAAAAATCCTTTTATCTTTACGCCCAAACAATTTTATCTTTACACCTTCATATATCGGCCAAAACGGATGATTTCAATTGCCATTACCCCCTCCAAATCTCGGCCGTAAGGAATGAACTTATCTTGTTACGCCCAAAGATAAACTCGATTGATTGTTACACCCTTCATCTTCATGCCATTACGCCCTCCAAATTTCGGCCGTAACATCTTTATCTTCATGCCATTACGCCCAAAAGATAAAATCATTTATCTTTACTCCTTCAAATCTTAGCCGTAACAAAGAATTAAATCTTGTTACTCCTTTTGAATCTCGGCCGTAACGACTTGGGTGTAAAGCCAAATCTCGGCCGTAAGAAATAATTTCTTTAAATTTCGGCCGAGATTCGAATTTTCCTGCAAAATAATTATCCAAGTTTAGTTAATCCATCCACAATTAAAATATTTAGAGAATTTAATAATTAAAATTGATAAATCTGAAATTACGATTAAAAGTGACTAAAAATGATGCATGCCATGATCAAATTACAGAAAATTTAATTAAAATAATTAACTAAAATATGTTGTATTTTGCATGCATCAAACTCCCCCAAGCTTAAAGTCTTGCTTCTCCTCAAGCAAAAATTCAAGGCAAGGCTCAAGAAAGTTCCATCGTAGCCTCCACATTGTCAACTGACTAATTTTCTCACACAATTCATCTGCACACCTACTACTCAGCATCTTATCATTTTCCATGCACTTAGCTTCATAGAGGTTCTGAATGCTACACAAATTTAAACAATCTCAAATTCAGCCTTGCAGAAAAATAAATTGTCTGTCAAATAATAGCATTAATATTGAACACATAAGTACTAATTGAGCTTAAAACTTTTTCTTTTTCTTTTCATTTTTTCAACTTTATTTTTAATCATTTAAAAGTTCTAATCTTCAAGCAGGATTGCACAAGGAAGTCCATGTAGCGGACTTTGGACTGATGACTCCCAGACCAGATGGCCTTAGGGCACCAGGTGATAAAGCACCCCTCGAGTTTACTTGCCCGAACAACCAAGGTTCTGAATGAAGAGTTCGAACGTAGCCATGGTTCAGTACTCATGTGCTTCTCCATATTCCACAAGATGGTCCATGTAGCAGGTTTTCGATCGACGGATCCCAGAGCAGTTGCCCTTAGGTCGTCAGGCATGAACCCCTACGGATCTAATTACCCGAACACACCTTGGTTCCGGATAACACTTTTGTACCTACACATAACTTTATTCATTATTTTTTTTAATTTATTTGTTGGGGTTTAACTAACCCTTCTTTTCTTATAAGCTCAAAAAGTACTTGATATGGTCAATAAGAAGGCTACTACTAATCAAGACTTAAAAAAGAAATAAAAAGGCATGAATATGATTTTGTCGTCTAGTCATTCATAATTCTACTTAGCATAGGCATATAGTCCATAAGTTTGATACTAAAATAGCAAGTGATAAGAAAGAAAAGTATTCAAATTTCATCAATTAACGACATGTCTTTGAACTTTTACTTAAAGATAATTAAAATAATAAGACAAAAGTTAGTAAGATGGTAGCAAAAATAAATGCATGCAATGGTATTTTTTATCAAATTTTTCAAATTTTTTGGATTTTTTTTTACAACTAGATGCAAACATAAGCAAATAAAAAGAAACATGCAATTCATGGAATGCAAACTCCCCCAAGCTTGAACTAGACACTGTCCTCAGTGTTAAGCCAGCAAGGGAAAGTGATACATATTCAATAAAAAGGAAAATTTAAAGAAACGAAAATAAAGAAAAAGGGAAAAGACACAACTGGATTTATTGTCTGCGGGGTGGCGATGGTGAATGGTATCTGAGATTTCCTTGGCGCATATGATACTCATGGATGCGTCTCGTCATGCGCGCATGTTGATTCTGAAGGGATTCGAAGCGACCCTGACGATCATCCATATTTCTAAAATCAGCTCGAATGTTGGTCAACTCTTGTGCTTGTCGAAGTTGCTCTTCCTGAATAGCGTGCAACTGCCATGACTGACGAAGTTGCTCTTCTTGAAAAGTGTGAAACTCCCCTGCTTGACGAAGTTGTTCATCATACATTGATTCCCATAAGTTTTGCATGAAAGCATAGTCAGGCTGAGGTGGCGGAGGTGGATAGTAAGTCTGCTCTGGAGCTGAAGTAAAAGTGGGCTCTGGTGCTATATAGCGATTCTGCACAGGTTCTTGTAAAGGGGCAGATACTTCCATCGAATCGCGTTCCTCATAAGGAGTAGAAGGTATGAAAGAGGAATCAGAAGAGCTCTCTTGTGCTGGAGATGGAATCGGAGAAGGCACCGACATATAAGGCGAATGGACGGATGTGGCATATTGGGAAGCTGCCGGTGATATAGCCTGGAATCCTTGTTGCTGTTGAAGGTAGGGTTGGGCTGCCGCATAATCAGTAGAATCAAACCAGGAGAAAGGTTCATCCTGGTGTAGCTGTCCGACAGAGGTAGATGGTCCCGTAGGTGGAATTACTGGAGCTATGACCTGCCTAAAAAGGAGCCAATTATTTGGATTAATCGGCGTAAAAGCATCTCGATCTGAGCAGGGCACCTCCTGATGGTGGCCTTTAAAAATGAAAACTTTGATCCCTGAGTTGTTGGTCTTCACGAGACCCATAGCTTGAATGGTCCTACGAGTGAGGTGAGTGTTTCCTGGCACAGCTTCAAGATCGTCCAAGTCTAGTTGTAGGTGCTGAGCGATAGGTGTGAGAAGGGCACCCATATTAATGCTGCCGCCACGATGAGTAGTGCGGCGCTGGAATCGACGAATGAGGAAGGCACCCACATTAATATAAGTTCTGTGAAGCATGCTGTGGATGAGATATAACTCTCCTTCTGAGACGGCACCATCATTATCACTGCGTCCACTTATGGTGTTGCTTAGCATGCGATGGACGCAGCGCAGAATAGGATTCTGAATTGAGCTATCTTTAGCGGTGTTCCAAACCAATCGATCTTCTTCTATTATCTGTTTCCAAAAAGTTTCAGCATCAAAGTCGGCAGGTACAGAAAGAGATCCATGGTTGGGGAATCCATAGATATTATTAATCTCTCCTAGAGTGAGAGTAAATGGCCGTCCATAAAGTTGGAATGAAATGCGGGGCTGATCATAGTTCCTGCCATCTAAATTAAAGATTTCCAGATATGAGAGGAATTCCATAATTAGTACTTCATAAGTTGGCCACCAAGAATGCACAAAGTCAGATAGTCCAATTTGAGAAAATAATAGATGAGTATCTGCAAGTAAATTATACTCCCTTAGCAATTCAGTATCTAAAAATCTGGTGGCATGAATTCGAATATCACACATCCGTTCATATCGAGCTTGATACTCCGGCTTAGTCCAATAATAATCTCCGGGGTAGGAGATTAATTGTGAGGGCTGTGGGGTCGGCTGAGCATTCGGATGTCGTCGTTCATGACGTCCCCTCCATATATTAGCAAATCGCCTCATCTTGATCTGGACAAAAATAAACAAAGAAAAGGTACCGGCTCGGTGGAAGCGGCTGAGGTTTCGACTGTAGTAGAACCTGCTGAAGGTCGGAGGTGACTCGACCGTAAGGGACCGGTTGACGAAGAACTTCGGCCGTAATTGATGAAGCTCGGTCGGAGATTGGAGTTTGGCCGTAAGAAGTTGGAGGCGTGACTCGGAACTCGGCCGTAAGGAGTTGATGAATCTGTAGATTTCGGCCGTAAAGTGAAAAACTCGCCCGGAGTTTGGCCGTAAGAGAGCGGCGGAGATGGCGTGACTTCGGCCGTAAAACGAAGACGACGTGGAAGCTTGGCCGTAACGCACTGGGCGTAAGGATCGGCGGTTGGCGTTTGAGACTTTGGTCGTAATAAATGTCGATGTGCGGTGGAAGACCGGCCGTAACGCACAAGGAAGCGCTGAAACTTCGGCCGTAAGGAGTTGCTCGGCCGGAGTCGAGTGGAGTTTCACTTCGGCCGTAAGGTAGAAAGCTCGGCCGTAATGAAGTCTTGGTGCGCGGTGGCTTGGAGAAAGCTCGGCCGTAAGGAGTTGATTGATCTGCAACATACGAGAAGAGGTAAGTATTTTATAGATGAATTTATGGGGGTAATACCTGTTCCGACAGCGCGCAGTGAAAGGTCAAATCCGGCGTAAAGGCATGCATTTTTCCAAGGTATGTCCGTGGTCTGCTGATGTGACATCTCGACCGTAATAGAATGGTGGCAGGGCGTAACGACGGTTCTTTTCTTCGGTTGCTTCGGCTGTAATGGAAACGGTGGGTGGCAGTTTGTCTTGTCATGTCCGAGCTTGATGCATGTGTGACAACTCGGCCGTAATGCACTCGTAACGAGGGTGGCAGGGCGTAATGTCCGAGCTTCGGCCGTAGAGAGAATCAATTCTTGGAATTTACGCCCATGCTTGGAGTTGACGCCCCTGAGTTTATCTCTCCTTACCAAACATTAAATATTAATTAAATTAAATGACTCCATAATAAAATAAATGTCTAATTAAAAGTAAAACTATCACCGAAACTAAGATATTAACAACTAATTAGACTAATCTAAAAAAAATGAAAAAAAAATAAAAATAAAAAGGATAGAAATAGTTCTGATTTATAGTCGTGAGATTGACTTAGTTCTGATGAAAATCAAGGCCTATTTTGCTCTTCTCCTCTTGGATTTTTTTCTGTGTTACTTGGGAGAGAGCCCGGTGTACGTCCAGTTACTTGTGCCGCCATCTGGCCCAATTGTCTTTCCAGATTTCGAATTGATGCATCCTGACTCGTGGCTCTAGATTCCATATTCTTCTGCAATGCTTGCATTGTGTCTATGATCTGTGCCATCATCTCCTGCATATGATTTGATGATTGATGTTGGGAAGTGTCAGATTGCCTTTTCAGTATATAATCTTTTGATGGACCAGAAGATTGGCCTTGGTTCTGATTATAGGCAAACTTCGGATTATGTCTCCATCCATAATCGTTGTTCCTGTAAAATGGATTGGAAATAAAGTTAGCATTTTCAATTTGATTTGAATCTGAAGTGTTACCTGTAGGGCTATAATTGCTAGAATTTCCCATTAGTGACATCATCTGCTCGAATTTTTGATTAAGTGACTCCAGCTGAGCCACTATTTCTGAAGATTGTATTCCTTGTGTAGCATGTACATCATGAGTTCGGCGAGGTGGTCTCCTTTCTTGGCTCGACTTGAGGGCTACAGCTTCAATTATATCTTGTATCTCACTAGGACGTTTAGATCCTAGCACTGTCCCTCCTGCTGATTGGTCGAGTTTGTCTTGATCTCCAGGTCGTAATCCATGGTAGAAATCTTTCATTACTTGCCATTTTGGAATTCTATTATCAGGAACTCTGACCAGCAGTTCCTTATATCGTTTCCAAGCTTCATATAACGTCTCGTTATCGTCTTGAACAAATGCCCTCAATTCTCTTCGATATTTGCCTACTTTTTGTGGTGGACAATATTTTCCAACAAACTTTTCTACCAGCTCCAACCAAGAATGAATCGATCCTGCAGGCAAAGTTTTAAACCAAGTGGAAGCTTTGTCACGTAAAGATTGAGGGAATAATAATAAACGAATAACTTCAGAAGAAACATTATTATTTCTAAAGGTGCTCAGAGTGGCAAGAAATTTATCAAGGTGATCGTGAGGGTCTTCATGAAATTCTCCTCCAAATTGGGATGCTTGTATCATCCTCACGATTGCGGGATTTATCTCAAAATTATTTGCGTTAATATCAGGCAGCACGATGCATGATTCTCGGTCACTGTATCTGGCTGAGACATATTCTCTCATAGAAAGTTCTGCTTCATCTTCTCGCCGATTATTATGTGGTGGAACCAGTTCATTTTGTTGCTCCAGTCTCTGATTGTCGCGTGCTTGTTCCGCCATTTTTCTTATATTTCTTCGTAATCGACGATAGGTTCTTTCAATTTCAGGATCAAATTCCAACAGTGGATTTGAACTCCTAGTGCGCTTATCAGAAGATTCCAGGATTGGTTGTGATTTAATTTTCAATTAGTACCTGCAACAACCAATTTTCAGTAAGAGAGATAAAAGAATAAAATACAAATATATACAAGAAAAAGAAATACAGATAATAGGTCACGAAGAAATGAGATTTTAACAAATAGAAAGTCTTTCGGCCTTAAGAATTGAGAATTCGTCATTAAAATTAATTTTCGAAAAGAATTTATCAGAAACCTAACATGGCCGCCAAACGCACTACAAACCAATTCAAATGCCAAATAACTCGATTGAAAGTAAATCAAATAGATAATCATAAAATCAAGCACTCGTTCTGCCGTAAAAATCGTAAAACAGTGTTGAAAGGGATTCAACGTGAAGGCGTAAAAATTAGCATGGTGATGAATTCTCTCGGCCGAAAAAAATTGAATGAAATGTTGCCAAATGAATCATTACGGCCGACAAAGAATATAGTTCATATCGGCCGTAAAACAATGAGAGGTAAAACATCAACACATATAAATCGGCCGAAAAGGAGTAAAATCCATGTCGGATGATCCATTACGGCCGAGACAAACTAAATCGCTTCGGCCAAAACAAAGTCAAATCAAAAGTTCAAACTATTATAATGTTACGGTCGAGAATGAAAAAATCACAAATAAGTTGGGGTCGTAAGATGGCGTAAAAAACAAATGTTCAGAAATTTTACGGCCGTAAAAAGAAAACATGAGATTAATTCTCGGCCGTAAAAAAAATTAAATTATCAATTAAGATGAGGTCACATCGGCCGAGATAACACGAGGCCGTAAAGAAAAATAGGGTTTCGGCCGAAATAAAAATTGAATCATTACAGCCGAAAGTGAATTAAGTCAATTCCTTACGGTCGTAAAACAACGAAATCAGATCAAATCCATATGAAAAGTTCAAATAAAAATGTTACGGCCGAGAATGAAAACTGATTCAAATAGGGCGTAAAAAATTTAAACCATCGATAAACCGGGCGTAACAAGGTCAAATCAATATCCATTACTCATGGCGTAAAAACAACGTTCGGATAAAAAATATTACGGCCGTAAAGATTGAAAGTTTAGAATTCAGAAATCATTCATTGCGAGGCCGTAAAATTAATAAAGGCGACACATCAAATTAAAGTCGTAAATCCATAAGTCGACAGTGTAATTTGGAAAAATCCAATCGGCGTCTGATTTTACACCGAAAGTAGACAAATAAAAAAAATTATCGTGACCTTTATCTGCAAAAGGAAAAATGTCAGTTTATTCACAAAAATAATTAAAAAAATTAATACATATGCACAGAGAATTATTTACAATTTATTTACATCTCCTAATAATTCATAAAAATAAAAAATTAATTAATAAAATATTCCCCGGCAATGGCGCCAAAAACTTGATGCGTTGTAATTGTAACAATAAAATTTGCTAGCAAGTGCACTAGTCGCTCAAGTAATATAGTAAAAAGGAGTAAGAGTGTCGAACCCACGAGGAATATTATTAATTCAATATCTGAATTTATAAATTAATAAGAGAGGAAAAACATGGATTTTTGGAAAGATGTTTTATGAAAATAAAATAAATAAAATAAGATAAAGATAAGATAGTGGTGTTGAAGTTAGGCCTTAGGATGAACATAGATCAGGATAAATATTTGAATCATAAAAGATAAATTTAATCTTTAAAGATGGATTAGAGTCTCCCTAAAGTAATCTACCATGATTAACTTGTGGTCTCCACGACTGGCATCCCTCAATTTAATCATATAGAACTATCTTAATTTAATAAGAATTGAAGTCTCCACGACTGGTACCCCCAAAATCGTATTAAAATTAAGATGCATTAAATTGGATTCTCTAGACTATTAATCACTCCACAAACTGGTATAGATTAATAGACCACACAAACTTGATTCTCCACACACTAGTTATCAAATTTATGTCAATTATTAATTTCAAATAAAATCAATTATAATTAGTATAATAAATTCTGAAATTAAACACTCCACAAACTGGTATAGCCTAATTCGGAAATTTAATTAACTAATATAAAAGCATTAAGCACAATTAATAATTGATCAGAAAAGATTAAAACAAATAAAGTAGGATCCAAACATTTCCCTTCAATTAATAATCTCCTAAAATAATAATCTTAAAAACATGGAGTTCATCCTAAAAATTCTGGAGAGATAATAACAAAATAACAATAATAATCGAAAGAATTACACCCAAAATAGAAGTAGAGCTCTTGAATTGGGTAGACAGTCGGGCAGCCTCTCGAACTTGATCAGGGTTGCGATCAACTTCCAGTCGTCGCACCTCTCTCCTCTTGGTCGTAGCCTGCAGAGCTCACGACTCGCCGTGGAAGAAACCTGAACTTCAGAGCACCAATTGAAACGATGGATTCTTCACGTATTTATAGGGTGCGGACGGCCTTCAATTTGATCTCGGCCGTAACATCGTACGGTTAGCTTTAAATTTATAAGATAAACTCGGCCAAAGATAAATCATTTTATCATTACGCCCAAAGATAAATCCTTTTTATCTTTACTCCCTTAGAGTCTCGGCCGTAAGGAAAATATTTTATCTTTACTCCTTTCCATTACTCCCAAAAGATAAAAATCCTTTTATCTTTACGCCCAAACAATTTTATCTTTACACCTTCATATATCGGCCAAAACGGATGATTTCAATTGCCATTACCCCCTCCAAATCTCGGCCGTAAGGAATGAACTTATCTTGTTACGCCCAAAGATAAACTCGATTGATTGTTACACCCTTCATCTTCATGCCATTACGCCCTCCAAATTTCGGCCGTAACATCTTTATCTTCATGCCATTACGCCCAAAAGATAAAATCATTTATCTTTACTCCTTCAAATCTTAGCCGTAACAAAGAATTAAATCTTGTTACTCCTTTTGAATCTCGGCCGTAACGACTTGGGTGTAAAGCCAAATCTCGGCCGTAAGAAATAATTTCTTTAAATTTCGGCCGAGATTCGAATTTTCCTGCAAAATAATTATCCAAGTTTAGTTAATCCATCCACAATTAAAATATTTAGAGAATTTAATAATTAAAATTGATAAATCCGGAATTACGATTAAAAGTGACTAAAAATGATGCATGCCATGATCAAATTACAGAAAATTTAATTAAAATAATTAACTAAAATATGTTGTATTTTGCATGCATCAATATACATTTGATGATGTCAATTTTCTTAACCAAATTAAGAAAAGAAAAATATTACTCTAGAACTAATATATATTAATTTATAATTGTAAATATTACTTTATTTAACTAAAACATATCTTTTTATTATTCATCATGCATCATTTTGTTTTCTTTTTTTAGTTTATCATGTTCATCTTGCAACTTGCAAGTTGAATTTTATGATAAAATAAAGTAATTACATGTGTCATATATATATATATATATTATATATATATGTGTGTGTGTATACACACAATTTAACTTCAAAAAACTAGAGGAAGATATATGTAACTAATTTTTTTTATTTTAACTAATTAATTTAATTTATTAAACACTTAGTGGATATATTATATTCATATGTGCACATATTATACTACAAATCTCTGCATGAATATGTATATTTTCTCGTAAATATAGTGATATAAAGTTAGGAGGGCTTACCATATATTTTCTAAATATATATAATATATTTCAAAAAGTTAGTGGAGCCAAGCCACCCCCCCCCCCCAACCCAACCCCGCTAACTGTCACGACCTCGGTTTAAACAGTGGTTTAAATCGTTGCAACTGATTATGGATGATCAAATATATTTTCTTATTTTTTTAAAGAAATTGTGCATAACTCCTTTAGATAATACAAGAAAGTGATAACATATATAATCAAATCACGCAGTTTATATTGATCATTCAGAGGATATAACAACCCTAGAATTTATACCACCACTCATGGAAGATTTATATTTTACAAGTTACAAATTTGCTTTTTTTGTAGATAGAACATATCAAACTCTCTCAATATCCCAACAGAGGAATAATCCAGTACGCGCGGGGGCACATGACTTCTCGATACCTTAGAAGCAAAAAAGATCCACACCCTGCTAACATTGCCTCTTGGGATCCCAAAAGTTCTATCTTATATGAAAAAGTGTACAACAACACTGTGAGCAAATAATAACTCCATAAGTTGATAACTCATAAGATATGTGTCACCATCTAATAAATTCAAGGAGACAAAAAATATATGCATTAATCATAATATTAAAATCAATATTTTCATACATTTAATAAATACATATATAACATTCCAATCACAATCATTACACTTAATTCACAATCATTATCATTTAAACATACGAAACATGTGTATGCAATGCAACACTCTCATATGTATGCACGGATTATCAACTGACCAATGGTCAGTAGGTGAATTTTAGTTGTGACTCCCATCGTGATCAGCAATGTAGCACTTAACTCCATTCTACCTCATTCCTTTCGGGGAACATATCATATAACGATAGATGGATTCTAGAGGTGGCCCATACGGATTCTAGAAGTGGCTCTCGTCGCTACTCCTTACGATGTTGCACTTAGCTCGGCATGACACTTAGCTCTAGTCTATCTCATCCTATTTATGGGGAACAAAATCATGCATTGAATTTTACTGGTGGCTCTATCCCTATTTGGAAAGAATAAAATTGCATGTTCTTCATATCAAAGGATTTTGCTAATTAAATTCACTATGCAAAATGAATTCTTTTTCTTTTTGTTAGAATTTGTGTATTTTTTGAAAAAAAAATTGGGTTAGAAGTTATTGCATACAGGGCATAGTTTATCTTTTGTGATTTTTGTGGGCTAATGAGGATAAGTGTAGAGTAAGAATAGTTGTTTACTTTTCTATTCATATATTGTCTCCGTATTTGTAAGTGTGTGAATATAGAATTGTCTACAAAGAATAAATTTTATCTTCATTCACTTGCAGAAACATTTGATGTTGATATTGAAAACACCAAGAAACTTTTGGATGGGGAGCATGATTGTAAGTATATGCTCATCAATTTGATGGAAATGTTAGGCCAGGTTTAGAAAGAATTGCTTTCTGGTTATATTCCATCTGTGGTCTTAGAAAGAATTGCACATGCAATGGTACAGAATGCTTAAAATATTTGAACGCATTTGGTACTCTTATTTGTTGGTTAACATTGTTTGTTTTGGATAAATGTTTGAAACACTTGCTCTCACTCCAGGATGAACTTGTCTAATAAATTATTATGTTAGTGTAATCTATGAGAGGTTGGTCAGGCTAGTTAAGAATATTTATTGTGACACCTCATTCTTTTGACAAACAAAATGTCAGACTGAAACTGAATGTGGTGTCTGAAATGAGCTTCATGTTCAGAGAATTCACTTTAATTGAATTTCCGGGGTCAAATGCATTGGCAGGTTGTTGGAGAATCAGGATTATTTACTCCCACAGACGTTTGCATGTGCAAGAGGCTGGTGTTAGAGCTGTAAGTTCTAATCATTTCTGGTCATTAATCATTGTTTTCTTCCTATGTTTATTCAGGTTAAGACAAAAAAATTTTGAAGTACTTTGTCGTTGGGCTTTGGCAATAGTGGATTCTTTTCCATTTACGGATTGTTTGGTTCACGGATATGCGACGGGATAGGTGCTTAATCAGTTGCTTTTTTGTCAAAAGTCGTATGGAATAAGATTAAGCATCAACAGGGATCACACTGCATCCGAGACGTGTTTAATCTTGTCGGGGTTAGTGTATTCATCGTCTATCGTACCGGGGGTATAATTGACAATTTACCGTTCATATGAGTCGAATTGTTACGACAAAATGGATCGACATCTCTCTTTTTGTAGGTTTCTTGCCACAACCAACATGCTACAAATCTTGATCGAGCAAACAATAACACAAAAAGAGACAAGAGAAAAAACACTCAGGAGAGACAAAACAAAATCAACTTTCCGGTGTCTCACCTGAAGCACCGGTGTCTCACTGTCGACGACCTAAACAATGCCATCGACGCAAACGAAACCGTCACAGATGTGGACGAGACGCAAGAGAGGAAAGCAGCTGAAGGGGGAAAGGGGAAAAAGTCTACAGAGAGAAGTAAAAAATATTATTTAACAATCTCTTATTCCGTGACGAACCAAACAGCACCGAATAGAGCAAGTATTCTTACCGACATATTCGTGAACCAATGATATGCAATTCGTGATTAATTTTTGCTACCGCTGATATGCAATCACTTTACACTGGTGGGGAATATGTCAGACAGAGATTACAAGGATTCCATATGTTGGAATATGTTTTTATGTTCTGCATCTGACAGATTCCTCACCAGATGTCATTGCCTCTTCTTCCGGACATCTTTAATGCCCTTCGTCATCAATCATGAAATGGAAACAATAACATGGCTGCAATTACAACGCTACACCATGTGCAAGGTGGAAACTCGCCTTTAAAACGTATTCCAAAATAAGTTGTGGATGCTTAATAAGTTGGCATTCCTGACTTGGTTGACTTCCGTATGGAGAAACAGTGAACTACAAGTCTAGAAAGAAAAGAAAGCATTGCATTTGGAATGCAAATTATCTGCTACTCGTATAAAGAATTTACTGTTATGAATTTTATGTTGGCTCCCAAAGATTGATGAATCTTAGTAGATGTTATCATTGCAGGTCTCGGTTGGAGAATCCCTGGATTTAAAAAAAGATAAAATTAAATAAAAAAATATAAAATAAATTTAAAAAAAGAGCATTTTCGTATAAAGAATTAAAATTTATTTTTTTCCTCGAGGAAAATAGTTATTTAGAAGAAATGCATTTAATTAATGAAAGTTAAGTGTAATATTTGGTTTATATATATAAAAGTTAAGTGTAATTTATATAGTTTTTTTTTTCTCACAAGGAAGATTCACTCGTGCGAGTGTCACGGAATCATTCTCGAATACTAAATCTCGAAGGCGAAATAGGTCGAGGTGCAAGTGACGGGCGGGTCAGCTGCAGCTCACGATGAGCCACAACCTATCGACGCAGGCGAAGAGGGGGCGATCGAGGAGGGGGAGCCACTCGAGGATGAGCTGAGGAGGGAAGAGACAAGAGCACAGGGTGGTTCTCTCTAGGGTGAGAAGGTGCCGGGCGGCTGTCTTTTCCATTGAAATGGCCGGTTCAGAGCCTCTTGAGTCATCATGCCATTTGGAATGTTGATTTACCCATGTGAGCATTATAAAGGTTGAGATTATTCTTTTTTTTATCGCAACCCATCGATATTTAATACTATTAGTAGTTGATTAATCCGATTTTCGAAACTCACACAATAGTGATATTATCCCTAGTTAATGTGATAACTTCAAAGATCGATTCCGAACTACTAGCCCGTCGACTATCTAGGACGCAGTCCACTACCAGATTATTTTGATTTTAAGGTTCTTTGGTCTCACCCTATATATATATATATATATATATATATATATATAATTTTAATAATCAAGCACATTTTTCTTTTTCATTTTCTCGCTTTTTAAATTATTTTATTCTCTTTGACTTCATGTGAGGAGTTGTGATAACTTAAGTCTACTAATTACTTTAGTTAATGGTGAAAAGTCATAATTATTTTTTAATTTAAAATTTACATATCTTATATCTATTTAAAACCATTAATTTCTTTTAGTTAATATGAATAATCATGCATTAACTTTATCACCTTTAATTAATATTTAGAGTTTGATTTGAAAATCTCAAGGTCATTTTCTCACAAATATATGATATTATATTAGATGAAATACTTCTTAATTATTGGTAACAAAATTCTAATATATTTTTGTAACTCAAATGCATTAATGAAAAAAAAATTTTCTAATTTTATGAAAGATTAATATTTTTATAGTTCTCTTAAATATTTTAAAATACGAACTGTCTTAGTTCAAATTGTAAGATATTTATAGGTATATTGTACACTACTTATATATTATAAATCATAAATATAAATTTATATTTTAAAATATATTTAACTTGTGCGAAGCGTGAATAGGTTACCTAGTTTTTCATATTCGTAGACGAATTTTTTACCAATTAAGTAAAATATCATATAATTAAGAATAATTCTATTGGTTGAGAGATAATTCTAGAGAGATAACTATTCTGGTGGGGATAAGTAGAATATTTTAACAAAAAATGTATTGTAAGTTTTATGATTGAGAGTAATTCTCTTAGTTGAGAGATCATTATTCTAGAATTAAATATATTTATTCTAATAAATTATTTTTAAAATTTCAACCAAGAATAAGCAATTTCAACTTTCAGTTAAAATTATTTAATCCCTAAGAAAGTATAATTTTTAAAACGTCAAATGTACCCTTCATCTTTTTGATAAATTAACTCATTTGCTTCCTAGAATAAGTTAGAATATGATTTTATTCTGATAATTATTCTCAAATCAAACAAAGCCAAGGCCATTTGGTATTTCAATATAGATTAGGGAATTATATTTACGCATGCATTTATATATATATTTTACATGCATCGTTTAGGTCATTTTTCATAGTTATCATTTCATGCATCTATTTCTCTATTTATTTTATTAAAATCTTTTGAATCCAATTCTACCCACTTTTGATTTAGTTTTTTTCTCAAAACATCATTACGGAGGTACGGAGCGATTGGACCGAAACAACACGTAAATCAACATCAAAACAAGGCTAAATTTCATCTTTTAATTAAACTTGAGCCAGGTCAATAATATACTCGGGGCGGGCTAATTGCGCAAACTGAGTTCAAGTCGAGCTTGGCCCAACGGTCATAATCTAAGCTGGTGTGCTTAAACTTGAGCCGAGTTTTCTTGTCACACAGATCCTAGTCAATGGTCGTGATTTTACTAGCGATTTTGAATTGGTTTTGATCCTGAATTCAACTCGGAACCCTGAGAGGCCGCCACCATTATAAATATAAATGTACCACGAACACAAAGAGGATGCAATCTCAGAGTTTGGATCCCTAGATGCACGGTAAACAAGAAAAAAATTTTACTACGTACCACCGCAAATCAATCAAGATTTGAAAAATCCAAAGCTTCAAGCAATCGATTTTGACGTAGTCTCGGCCAAGGCTCATTTCATGTCATCTACTATGTGGGAGATTGATTTACTATTTCCAATCATTTAATTATATTTTTATCCATGTTAATGTCAAATCAATTATTCACAGGATAGTTTCGTTATTTCGAAATGGGTTGAAGTTGAACCATACTTGTCTCTTAGTTTATTTTATAAATTAGAATTTTGTGAATTGAAGTATAGCCTTTTCTTAATACTTTTATCATAACTGACTAGATTTGCATATTTATATTATTAGTTGTTAGCAGTGAATCTAGTGCATGATAATTGATTAAAAACTCATCGAAATCAATTGATTGGGCGAGTTTGATCAACCCGTGCCGAGTATCAACTCAGGCCAAACCTTATAGACTCGAGCCGAGTTCATATGACAAAAGAAGAAAAAGGCACAACCCGAGCCGGGTCACCCTGAACTCAAGCCGATTTTGGCTATGTTGCAGTAAGTTTCTTGAGATCGTTAATTTTATATTATTAATTAACTTGATTAGTAATTAATAACATAAATTTGCATAAAGCATCCTAATTAAGGCATATCAAAGTTCACTGGTTTAGCTCATTTTATCTATTCTTAATTTAGCATAGTTAACTGAAACTTATAATTTTTATTATCTTTCCATCACATGAATTTTAAAAAAGATGTTATTATTAATTAAGATATAAGGTGGGAATCAAGGGTTTGAACTTTAATTTTCTCTCTCATTAATAGAAGCCACAATCACTATCTTTAGTTTATTATTTCATATCACAAATCTATTTTTCCTAATTAATTAATTAACTAACTAAGGTTGCAAGATAAAAATTTAGATTAATCCTCGTGGGTACTTTATTCACTCTTTATTATTTAATACCAACTAATATACTTGCTAGTATTTTTTTCTTAATTTGCATGCATCAAATTTTTTGCGTCGTTGCGGGGGCTATTTCTAACTCTATTTTTCTAATTTTGTGTTTTAACTAGAAAATTCTTTTTATTTCTTACATTTTTGAAAATTTTCATTTGCATGTCTTTATTTTCACTTCATATACTTTCACGAGTTTTATATTTCTGTGTGTTTTGAGAAAAATTCTTTTAAAGACAAGTCAATCAATCTTCAATGGCGAAGAAGAACACATTAAAACCACAATCCAAACCAATTAAAGATAGCAATATGATCAAGGCTTTTGAAGAAGAACAACAACTTGAAACTTTATGCAGCCACTAAGTGTAATATCCACGACTTGATCCACGTAAGATTATATAATTTAATCATATATTATTGATTGATATGAATTATGATAAGTATGTGAGTATATGTTCATTAACTCCATAGAATCTAACATATGAAATTGATGACAAATGACTAAGGACAAGAAAAAAATGATTTTTAAAAAATATTAGAATTTGGAAAATTAAAGTCTCGGTAATTATTCCTATACATGAAAGTATGTTAAATATGATTTTTAATATTTTTTAGGTAAAGTTTTAGTTAGGTTAAATGATAGCGCAAAATTGAAAAATCAGAAAAACATTTGATTTTGTTCTTCGGACAAAAATTTAGATTTCGATTCTTTGAAAATTTATTTTCCTAAATATTTTTTTTGAATCCAAATGGGCGTAGTTTCTTATTTATATGTAATGTCTTAAGTAAATGAATAAATAAAATAAATAATAGGAAAATTAATAAGATTCTTGTAAATAAGATTAACTCTAAGGGCAAAATTGGACACTCACTTCCAACCGACTTTAGGTTGGTATTTAAGCTAGATATGACCTCAAATCTTATCTCCTTAACCCATGTGAGTAACCATTCGACTTCAGTAAGCTATCAACCAAGGCTAAGGAGAACAAGAAGAAATGAAGAGAAAATCAAGGGTGGGTTAGTTATTAGGGCTTTCTATTGGGTAAGTTGTCTACTTCTTCCCTATGAAATTCAGATGAAAATCTATTCTTCTGAGTCTTCAAGATCTTCTTCTACTTCCATATTCATGTTCTTGTGGTGTGGATCAATTCCTAGTTCACCTACATTAAGTTTCCTCTTTGCTGGACATCAAACTCTATTCGAAAGTTGTCAATATGTTCTCGATATCTTAGAGTGCTTAAAAATTTATGAAATTTCGTAGGATGGACCCTAATTGAGTCTATTTTCCATAGGTGTTGATGTATACGAAAAGTTATGAATCGATTATTCTGAGTCGCCCTTTCTATTTTCTATGATGAGTAGTCCGAATTGTAAATACTATGGTAATTTAAACGCTGATTCTTAATATATAAAATTTATATGTCTTAAAGATGTTGAAGTCATCTATGTAATCCAAGTGGAATAACTTTCATAGACCATGTACACCAAAAGTTATGAGGTTTAAAGTAAACATCACTCAGTCTGTCAGAACAAAAAAGTAGAAGAGAATAGAGACAAA
Organism: Pontederia crassipes; assembly: GCA_030549335.1. Classification (NCBI taxonomy): domain Eukaryota; kingdom Viridiplantae; phylum Streptophyta; class Magnoliopsida; order Commelinales; family Pontederiaceae; genus Pontederia; species Pontederia crassipes. Next base: position 74,340,279 of record CM060188.1, on the reverse strand, counting down.
ACTCTGGATTTTCTGAGAACCATATATGTGCAAAAAAAATATGGAATTTATATGCATTAAACCTTGGGGAGTCTAGTTTCATAGAAAATTATAATTACTTAATTATCATAAGTATTCTAAAAGTTATGACTTTTACACCCGACACTACTCAATCTGTCAATAAACTAAGTAGGTGAAGAATATAGTTGTCTTCATGAAATTGTAGAGTCCTTATACAATATACCTTAAATGTATAGGATTAGGCTTCATAAAGACTGTTACGATGCAAAACTATAATTATATTAATATCACATATTTGCTAATTATTATGCATGATGTTTCCAGCAACACACGAATTCCTAATGTACTAAGGTGCACTAGAAGTAACCCATCATTGTTATAGCTCCTGTTATGTTTTTGAAATATCATTTGATATGTCTGTATGTTCTATATGATCGAAAAGTGAGTGGATTACTTTTAATGCAATTATATGATAAGTGTTCTAAGTAAAATGATATGGTCAATACATGCATTATGCGTCTTATCTATCATGCATTGCATTTCCTCTGACAGGATAATATATGTTCTCGGCAAGGATGATATGATGTCCTACAGAATGATATGAGGCCTCTGGTCAGGGATGATATATTTTTTGTAGAAAATGTACCTCATGATTTGAGATGATATGAAACCTTACGAGATAATATGTTCCTCTAACCAGTTGGTAATATGACATGTGCATTATGTGTATACATTATATGATATGATATATGACATGATACATGATATGATATCATCGTTACATGATATGACATGTTACATGATATGATACATGATATGATATGATATGATATGACATGATATATGATATGATATGTGAAATGTTATATGAAGTGAAACAAATATGTGAGGCACTATATGATATGCTAAAAATGTTATTTCTCTCAGACTAGTTGATGTAGTATCCTTCATAATATGATAATTGTTCATAAGTAATAATATGTCAGCTTGTTTCCTATAAATTTTTAAAATGCTAAATTAGTTTATTTCAATCGAATAGATGGTAACACATAGGTTATGAGTTTTCAACTTACTGAATTGTTGTTTGCTCATAATGTTGTTTTAAACTTTTCAGATCAGTAGACCAATCATGTGACCGTGCTTGAAAAATTCTTATCGGATTAGAAGCACTTTTGAAGACTTAGTTTCTTAATATCTTTTTGTGAAGATGTGTGACTTCTCTTAATGTGTTATATGGTGTATAAAAGCTAAATGTTTCAGAAACATTTTAGAATGTACGAGTTTGAATTAGAATGTGTACTTACTATGAGTTTAAATATAAGTGTGTGTAAACAATAGTGTGATAACTTTATTTCACATATTTCTACATGATAATATGATGCTTTCACTATAAAAATTTGATTGATCATATTATGTCGCGGCTTGCGAGTTAGACCAAGGTTTAAACTGGGATTGTGATACTAAACACTTCCGCACTTAAAATTATACAAGTTAGTATAAACTTTTCAAAACACCACCATGCCACCCCATGCATGTGTAGAAGAAAGAGATATGCCTCAGGACTCACTAGTCCTATTTACTCACATTGTGAATACATTGCTGATGAAGTTCTTATACCACTACAAGAAAAATATGGTGAAGCAATTTTTTTTCGATACTTATCAACGGTTCTAACCGTCCGTGCAAGCTTATAGACGGTCTCAATCATCGCTAAGCATCGACGATTTTAACCGTAAAAAATTAACAACGGTTTAAGCCATCGAAACTCAACTGTTGAGTCGACGGCTCAAACCGTCGATATGAATTTCCTACGGTTTGAACCGTCGATAGTATCGACAGTTCAAACCGTCGATACATATCGACGGCTCAAACCGTCTTAAATCTTCAACGTTCGACGGCCGCGCTCGCCATATGGACCGTTGAAAATGTCGACGGTTCAGAAATAACCGTCACAAATCGTTTGCGACGCCTCGTTTTCACACGGACGCTATCCGTCGAAAAATCCGTCGAAAAACGTCATTTTCGACGGTTCTAGCCAAATTACAAATGGTTCTGATCATGTATAATAAGCTATTTTCTTGTAGTGATACAAAAGGAATTAATATAAAATATGGATAAGCAAATTTTGAATCTGAAGCAATATGGTGAAGAAATTTATGGTGCCCTCTCATCTTTGCGAGAAAATAAGTCGTGTAGTGAATCAAGGATCAATTTTTAGGAAATACTTTGCCAATTTATTTCAATCATTAAGAGTAAGTTAAATCTTCAAGACCAATTCATCCAATCCTTAAAGACACACTTGATTCAGTAGAAGACTCAATATATATATTTATATACATACATATATATATATATATATATATATATATATATATATCATTCAAATTTAATTGATTAAAAACATCGTAACACAACATCTCATTATATAACATTAAAATAACAAATAATAACTTGAAAAATACAATTATTAAAATTGAATTATCATTATTTTTATTGATTCGAGGGATCACTCCTCGCAGATGAGCATGCATTCCTGATCCAACCAACAAAGTGACCCTCGGGATCACTTTGGAGAATTCCATACCCTTGAAAATATTTTGTCATCCTTAGAAAAAAAAAACTCACATACTTTAAAAAAATAAGAATAGAATATATTTGAAGAAACTTTGATAAAAAAAAGATATAAAAAAATATTTTACGATTAAGAGTGGAGAGATCTAGAGTAAGGGGAAGAAACAAAAGAAAGGTATTATGTTCAAAAGAATAGCCCATAATTAGAGTGATAAAGAAAGGAGGACAATCTTTTTGTAAATTACTTTAATCCATCAATCTTTGGGAGTAGCCATAATTCAATTTTATTTATTAATAATCCTTTTTTTTATTCTATGGTAAATTTGATGAATGTTCGATTTTATTTTTCACAATAAGATGTTACTCTAGGCACTAATCCATTGTCAAATGGCTCCTTAGTAAATAAAGTTGGTGGAGTAAATTTGATAAAGGAGAGGGCGAGAGGCGTCCTTTTTCTAGCAAGTAGATATAATATAATAATAAAATTAATAACATAGGAAATTTGTGATTACTCAAAATTTAACATCACTTTTACCATTTTTAACTTTTAGTGTTTTATCACACTTCCTTTGCTAATTACTAAACATCAAAGATGGAAGTGATATCAAATATGGATTAGTTGCATTAACACAACTCCTAATTTCAGATGATGAAAATAACCTAAAAAAGGTGAGGATAGTTAATTAATTATAAGCTGTAAAAACGCATTAATTGTGTTTAAATGCCTTCTCCGCAGTTAATACGTTTTTGTGCTTTTTTTTAATTGCTCTATTAATTATTCACTAAGTTATAGGAAGAAGCATTACATTAACATAAACTTTTCTATTATAGGAAAGGAAAAAAAAAGGAACCTAAAATCAAATATTGCACGAGTTAGCACACTTATCTTTTTATCACGTATTTCATGTGAGTTTGGTGGACGTAACGTAAAAAATTCAAATGTGACAAAAAAATTTATAATAAAACGATAAATAAACACTAAAAATTTGTTCGTTTATTTTTCTGAGGAGTAAAAAATGCACCAAACAAATCATAAAAAAGGAAAGAAATAAATGTTTTGGGCCGGACCGAGAACTGCTCGAGCGGACGGCCCAATGGTGGAGGATAGAATGGTAATTTAGTGGCGAAGGATTTCTGAAGAAGGCATACGATACGACGTTGGTCTTCCCCTCCACTGCGACGGAGAACGTGTGAGCACCAAAAAGAGGCAGCGTTGTCTTTTGTTGCGCGCGATGGGTGGTGCGAAGCGCAGCCGGCACTCGGGCCCCGGGGAGGCGACGGCGAAGGCGCCGGGGGACATGGAGTTCCGGGCGCCGTCCACCGACGCCTGGTACGACGTGCGGCTGGTGGTGGACCGGGAGGCGGAGGTGATCCACGTGCTGTACTCCAACTTCTCAGATGAGGTCGACGAGACCTACTCCGCCGACGGATTCGGGAGCGAGAGGGAGCTGGAGGAGTTCAGGTGCCGCTTCCGGCCGGCGTCCGCGCAGCTCCAGGATGGGGAGTGCGGGGACTTGGCCGTGGGCGCTGCGGTTTGCGCCTCCAATGACTTCGGCGAGGACGGGCTGCGTTTCTACGACGCCATCGTGGAATCGGTGAGTGAAGGCTTTGTTCTCTGGAGTTTCATCTCTTCTCGCTTTTGAGTTGGATGATGCCTGCCTTTTTCGCTGTTCATCTCGTCACTCTCTCTCTTTTTTTTTTTGTTTTGTTTGCTTTTTAGGTTTATTTTTGCTTTGTCCTGTTCTAGAAATTTTACGTTTCGGATTATAGAAAATAGCAGAACATTGATGGATAGGAAGAGTGATGCTTTATTTCTGTAGTTAAAGGATGCAGATTCCGGCTGTAGCTTTGTGCACTATAATTCTGGATAAAAGACGATGGCCGCCTTGCAATGTTGTCATGCTTATGAAATCGTCAAGATTTTCCTACTCATGGTAATAAAGTCTTAGAGATGATCCACAAGTAGTAGGTCGAAAATTTGCTGATGAACTCACACTCGAAAATTTGCTGATGAACTCTCACTGCAACCTTCTCAAAAAAAAAAAAAAAAAAATCTCACTGCAATAGACTTAGAACTTGGCACCACGATGTACAAGATGTGCATTGGCAATGAAAACTTAGCTTTTCTTGGATCCTTGAGGATCAGCTTTAATTATAAAATCTCCGATTGAATAAATCACTCAAAAGTGGAGTTATTCCAAGAAAGAAAAAAAGACGCAGTATTGACTTTGCAGAAATCTTTTGAAGGAAAGAATAAATAAAGGAAAACCTGTCAAGTGATCTTATGCATGTTATATTTTACGTTTTCGGGTAACCATTAACTTAATTGATTAAATGACCAATCAGTGTCAATTTAATACATCTGCATTCTCAGGGCTTGCTCTTGAGAGGCATCTGGTTGCTATCAAGTATATATACTTTCTTCTCAGATACAGATAAAAAGCCATATTTTGGTTCCCAGTTACAGAGCTATATAATTCGAAGTCACATAAACTTATGTTCACCTACAACCTTTTAGCTGCCAATCCAACATCTAATTGCAGAATATGGAGTAAAAATCGCTTAGGCAGAAATATAAAATATCATCCATCTGAAAAAGCTGTAGAGATATAATTAGCCGAACTTGCTATATATGTTTTTATATCCATTGATTGAAATCATTTGAAAATTCACTGAACTTAATTGTAGAGTTGAGGAGTTCAGAATGGTATATTCACATGCCTATGCAAAACTCTGTTGAAATAAATGCAGTTTAGCATTTAAAAGAAAATGCAGCTGAGGATGCTGCATGCAGTGGGAAAGACATACTGGATGTGTAGCTTCCATTAAGAAATATGAATTCTGATTACTCAGCATAAAATTCTAAAGTAATAACAACATCAATTAAGATGAAGGAAGCTAGGCATAGTATCAACTATTTGATATGAAAGACATGTTGTAGCACATATCTTTTTCCGACTGGTTGGGTCGACTTAAAAAACTAGGGAAGGGTTGTATTGGGTAGAACCGTTTAAACCCGCTAAAATACTGGTCATTTGGTAGTTGAGCTGGTCAAATCGGCTAGTTTTACTAGACTGTCCGGTTCAACTGAAAGAAAAAAAAAGAAAATGGAAAGTTTGGGCTTTGGGAGTAATTGGGCCACAGGAAATTTGATGGTTACATGCCTTTCAGGCTTTCATTTATTTTTTTAAGTTTAAACTATAAATTCAGTTCTTTCAATTTGTATTTGCATTTGAGAAAGTAAACATGTAAAACGCATGTTAATTAATATTTCTTTATGTCACTTAGTACTAGTAAAGCATTAATGTATATAACTAATATACTTTGAGACTAAATTTTAAAATTCTCATTTAATCATGTTATTTCTCCATTTTATGTGCTATATTTTATTTTCATATTGTTTTATTATTATCCAATCCTAACACCTGGTTTAGCCAGTTCAATTGGTCCAACTTGAAGTGGAAACCTTTCTGACAACCTTTCTTTATAGAGAAGTGTGCCTGTTACCCCTTTAGAAAACAGTGGTGTGTCTATGTTTGATGTTCGGATTTCAGCTGGCAAATGCAAAGCTTTGTTGACAGGACAGAATCTGATCCATGGATTGAGAAATAGGAACAGAAGAAAAAAATAAGTTATGTGATGTTGCTAAAGTCTTGTCCGATTTACTTGTTTTGTATGCCTTGCTGTTATGTGCTGAAAAGTTCACTCTGTAACAACTTATAATTCTGCTTTTCTTACTTTATTAATCGAACAATGAACTTCATTTGTCTTTTTGGGTTAACTTGTCCCATGAGTTATGATGATAAGCAAAATATTGTTATTTTTTATCATATTATCGATAGAAATGGTTGATATTCTTTTTATTGATGATTTATCCTGAGAACTATTAAGAGAGGTGCAATGTCTTCTAAAATGACAGATCGAATCTTCAAAGGGCCAACCTAAGGGATGTAGATCGGTCTGCACTTGTGCATTTACAATTATCTGGCAGCATGGCCCCCTCATGGGGAAGTTGTCCAATAAGAGTATTCAAGATATATGCATCTGGCAACCCAGATGCCAACAGGATGAAGCTTTGAATTATTTTCTGGAAATAGCCAGGAAGAGAATAGATGGAAGAAGCATGTCCGCGGAAGTTGACCTTGGGCACAAAAGTTTTAATGCCACTACAAGTGCAATTGCAATGGTCAAATTTCTGAGCAGCTCAAATGATGCTGCAACGTCAAACTCGGAGGCTCCTGCAAATGCCAACTCAGATGATGCACCAAAGGGCAAGTCCAAAGACCCAAGTTTGAACATTTCGGCAAGGAAGAAACTCACGAAAAGTTGCTTACCAGGTAGTTCAATGGAAACAAATCACAGAGTGAGTGAAAGCAGGGAAATCATTGAAAGACGTACTCTTTTTGAGGAAGCAGGTCACACTTTTGAAGATCCAAGTATGTCTATCACTTCGAGGAAGAAAAAGACTGATATAAGTGCCACAAAGATGAACTGTGGGGATTCTGTCACGAGGCATTCTCAGCAGACAACAGGGAAAATAAACCATGCAAAGAACATCATGCTGAATGCAAAAAGCAAACAAAGAGCCTCAAGTGGAGATTTCTACACTATCAAAATCGAAAATGTGGAACAAGATGTATCAGCAGAAGTCGTAATGAATTTCCTTCATGAACAAACATCTGTATGGTCTCAAGTGGAGTTCTCAAGCAGTTTCCTACCAAATCGTTGCTGTGGAAAGGTCTTTGTAAAAAGTGTAGAACATGCTGACAAGTTGCTTGACTTTTTACTTAATCCTGAGTGCATTGTGACATCCACAAGAGGAAAGTATGTAGTTACGTTCATCTGTTTATGACCTGCTATTAATTGTTTTACCATAATTACGTTGTTTTTCATAAATGCCCATAGCTTTGCCTAGCAATTAAATTCACACTTAACGTGTATAACTTCAATTTTAATAATTAAATTTATGCTTCATAAACACTAACAAAATCTGAAGTTAATTGTTACCTTTGTTCACATAAATCTTAGATTAGTATGCACATATTTTAGTTTAATTCATAATCCTTATGCTTTGCATAATGATGTTGGACCTTCATATGCAGTTCCGCGTTATGATTGTTGTATGTTCTATGTAATGAATTGTAAGTTTATGTTTCAATACTCTTTTTCACATCAACATTGTTTTGCTCTCCATTTTGATGGTAAAAACGCGTGGTAGATTGTTTTCAATCACAAATTTTACTCTCCATTTTTGAAACATGGTGAGTAAATCCTATGGGCATCTTATTTCTGACAATGTTATATATTCCATGTTTCCTATCTATAGGAACCATTTGGATTGAGAACAGATATGGGCTCATTAATTTTCCAAACAGCTCTTTGGGCTGGTGATATCTGTAATATGTTGTTGTCCCTATTAATAATTCCACACCGCCCACATGGTGGGTCCCACAGGTCGGTGTTCTTTCGTGCCCCAGGAACACAGTGTTCCAGGAATTGGAACACTGTTTTAACCTTTTCTTAATGACATTAGATTATTTAATATATGTTATGATGCAAAAGTAAAACTTCTATATTACCTGAGATAACAAAAGCATAATATTATTCAAACAACATGCGTATTAATATCTAAGAAGTTTAGCATATTTCAATTTTAGCATTAGTTTAAATAGTATTTTAGTATTGTTAAACTCATTGTATGATTTATTATTTCCTTTGTTATAGTTATTATTGGTTTTCTCTCATGTTAATTTCAATTTGTTACTTTATTCTTTTATTACTAGAACTTAGTTCCTTGCTATTTACTGAGTATTGGTTATTTGTTCTAAATTGGATATTTTATAAATTAAAGGATAAGATAAAGTTATAATTTATTCTCATTTTTTGTATTTATTTTTATTTTAATATTTCATATTCTCATTTCATGAACAATAACTTCCTAAATTTCTGAAACAACAATTTCTCCTCCAAACAAACACCAAGAATACCAAAAAAGAATGCCGTGTTATTGAGAATGCATGTTTTCATTCCGTTAACTTCCAAACAATTGTAGTGGTCTGTGTACATTTCTTTGTTATTATAACGCATAGTAAATGCTTTTGGGTTTCTAGTTTAGAAGTTAGGCACTTCTTAGACATGAAAACATAACGCGTAATGCCTTATAAAACACTTTCATCGTCTCCAAAAAAAAATCATCTTGTCAATTCCTTTTTTAATTTGTTCCTTTTTTGGCAATAGCTATCCATTGTGTGATCAACAAGAGGAGAGAGGAAAAAAGCATAGATAACACAATGAAATTGAGGAAAGAAGCATGAACAGTCGACAATGGTTTCTTCAGAATTCTGTAGTTTGCCAAAGCATATTACTATTTGATATGCATCCTATAACTCTTCTGACGTAACTCATCGAACCAAATTTATTGTTAGTTAATTACTTAACAAAATATGTTATTAATTATTTATTACTCACCCAAAAAATATTATTAATTAGTTCAAAATGGAAGTAAATTATTCTGTGAAATGAATATGGACCATTAAACTCAATTTCCATGACTATTATCTTCTTAAATGATTTTGTATTTGGTTGGTATATTTTAGTACTTTTTGCAAGGTAGAGATCTTTTCCCTTCTTAAAGCTAGACTTTGTTCATCCACATTTCAGATTTGCAATTTCATGTTCCAGAGCTTGCACGTATTTTGAAAAAAGAACTCAAACTCTATTATGAAGCTAAAAGTAATTTGAATGTTTGTGGTTTTTTCATCTTTTGCAGTCCATGGTTAATTAAGGAAGATTGGTTTCAGAAAACTGAAGGTCCAGGATTCGGATGTGAGGTTAGTTCAATTTCTTCTCCTTTTCAGTACCGCTAATTAAGTTTTTAATCCATTTGGAGTATAGTGAAAGATTGCTCACACATTGGGGATTGTAAATTAACCCTTGTATCTATCTACAGCTAGAGAGAATGTGGTGATTCCCATAGAATGTTTTTTTCATAATGCAAGCTGCACATGTGCTATTTAACTAGAGTTATCGTCCACTAGCCGAGTGTAAATCTTGACAAGTTGTACTTTTCATTTTTTTTCCAAACCTTTGTGCAGGATAATGACTGTTGATAGTTGTATACTTCTGCTAGCATTAAAAGGATGGTGCCAACAATTTGAAGATAAAAATACATTTAGTGTAAAAATTATTGTTGAGTACTTTTGTCTGTTTAGTTTAATGATATTTCCTATCTTTCCAAAAGCAAGATACAAGAATGAATTCTGAGTTTGTCTCATATTCTGGAATGGTTAACTATATGCTTGATGAACAAAAGAATTAGTCAGTGGTCATCCTTGGAGAGAAATCTTATGGATACCAAGACAATTTTATCTGGCATGCACATGGCAATGATGACAGAGATTTATTGATACTCTCAACTTTTCATTAAGTTGGATTTAAATGCACCTCCTTCAGATAAGATTATTGTTACATACATCTCATATATCCTTTATTCATTAAGTTATTTATACATATGAAAAATTATAAGTTGTGCTTTTGGCTGACTTTAATTGCAACCAGTGACTTCACATATTGGTTTATATTCAACAACAACAACAAAGCCTTATCCCACTAGGTGGGGTCGGCTACATGGATCATACGACGCCATTCCGCATATTCGTTGATCCATGTTCATAAGATTCGACATGATTTTATGCTGGCTGTCGGGGCCTAACACAACCCTCCTCCTTTATCCGGGCTTGGGACCGGCTATAAAATATAGGCGGAGTTACATATTGGTTTATATTCATTTTATAAAATTTGATGTGGTGTCTCCATCTTGTCGTTTAAGGCTTCTATACACATTAAGGCAGTTGCCATTTCACTGATTCCGTTTCTGTCCATTTTGTTCATTAAATGAACTGTTTTATCTATAATGCTAATTGATTTGAGCTTGATGTTGCACAAGAAATGCGCAAAAGTTCAACAACACAAGAGTAAACTGAGGTTGGTCTACAATAACAGTAGAGAATATGAAAGGGCAAAGAAATTGCAAACATTGTGCAATGACTTCATTGAACGCATCGAGCATCTACATCAAAGGTTCGAAGCAGATGAGAAAAATATCTTGCAATGGAGAGGATGATTGCAGGAAACTGATCGTCGATATCAACAAACTGTTTTTAGGTTGGGCAAATTATTTGTTTTTTTTTTTCCTGACAAATGGAGCTACTTATTTGTGTAAACTTTCTTGATATTACATACAGGTGTTTGCTGAGGCCTCATTTATTTATATCAATATTTTCTATTGTGCTTCCTGTGTTCAATTATAAATAATTGTTAACGTTGTAACCCTGTTAACTCTAGCCGTTTTTGCAGATAAAGTTTTTGAAGAAAGAGTGAAGTGGCACATTTCATATGTTCATATCATCCAAGTTCTTGGAGAAGGAATCGAGCCCCTGCTGGAGCTCCCTGTGTGCTAGAAAGACTTCCAGTTTTTGTGTATTGGCTGTTTGTGGACTCCTGGGTAATGGCCTGCAATTGTAACTCTTACATTTGTGTCTCTGTTATTATGTTGGTAGGAAAAGAAGACATATGGTGGTTCTATCTTTTGAAAACCACCGACAGATGAAACGAGGATATGCAAATTTGATTGATGTGAATGCGAAAAATGTTAAAGTTATTTTGCAATACTCAGTTCACATAGTCGGTTGGAGTAATCTGCTCAGTTTGATTGAGACGAAAGACTATATTCTGAGACAGTCATATTGCATTAAACTCCATCATGCTACATGCTACTGAAAAACTTAAGTTTGATGCTCTTGTGTCGTCTGAAATAATCTCCCAGTGTTCTGCCAGTTGTTGAAGTGAACTCAGTCTCCATGCATCCAAGTCCATTTCCAGATCCCATTTCTTGGTATTCTGAGCCAAGATACCACCTCGCATGTAGCGCAGGCTTGGCTTCTTCACCTTTCTCTTTAAGTCGAAATTTGTTTCGACCCATTTGATGTGGATTTCTGGTGTGCCATGAATGAAGAAATTGCTGCCCATCCAGTTCAGTTGATTGGCCCTTCATTGATTGATTTTTTTTTTTCCTTTTTTGACATCTTTGTGAACAGTAGCATAATTTCCATCTTTTGTGCCCAAAAAAAAAAATCAAAATGCCTTTTGATATGCTACCATCTTTTTTTTTTTTCAGCACAATGAGCTATGGACATTTGTTGTCACCAGAATTAGGGGATGTGGAACTTAGTTGACTCTTATACTTTATTCTCCATCATTTTATGGGCACAACTGGTGACATATGTTGTAACCATGCTACTTCATCGTGACTGAATTATGGGAACAGGAATAAGCTTTGGGTGTCTTGTTGACTGTTGATGATGAGGCAAGTTAGAATAGGGATTAGTGGGGGGATGTTTCGGTGCTCCACTTCCTTCTCTCACATAGGCTGCCGACATTGCACTTGTTGCCTTTTTTTTTCCTTTTTATCAATGTTTTTAAAATCGAATCGGACATCGAACCGGCGTGTCAACTGGGTCATGGTTCGACTGGTTTAACCGGGTTCAACCAGATTTTTATTAAAATATTATTTATCTATTATTTCAAATATATATTATGAATAAAACTTTGATAAGAATATAAAAAATACTCACAAATTTTATTATTAACATTGAACATTAATTTAAATACTTTCTAAATGATTTAATTAATAAACTCATCCAAAATGTATTGTAATTTTATATTATTAGTATACTTGAATGCAAATAGAAACAAAAAAACACTCATTATATTGAAATAATATGAAATATTTATACTATTAAAAATATTTTAATTCTTGATTCATATCTATTATAATTAAAAGGTAGTAAGTTGAACGATTTAATTTTAATTAGATTTATTATTCTAATGTATATGTTATAAAAAATTGAATAAATTAGTTAACATCAAGAAAATGAAATTGATCAATATTCTTTATATTTATAAATATTTTTATTCTTTCATTACTGTTGTTAATATATATTTTAATTTAATTATTACTTATGCAATAACTTTCCTTGTGTATATCATTTTATTAAATTATTTCTCCTTTTTTCATTCAATTATTTCCATTTTATTTTTTTCTCACTTTCTTTTTTTCCTCCTTAAATTTCTCCCTTCATTCTTTTCCTTAATTTTCTCACTTTATTTATACTATACACCATCACCTACCTTTTTCTCCTTTCAAAATTACTTATTTTCTTTCCTTTTGCATTTGATTCTATCATTCAAAATTTACATGTTTTAATACAAAAATAAAACAAACCGAATTTTATCTTTCATAATGATTGATTGCTTTCTTTTTCCATTTCATTCTATCATTAAAAATTTTCAAATTTGCATTTTTTAATACATTAATTAAAAAACCGGATTGAACCGATTCAATTGGCCCGGTTCAATCCGGTTTTTTATCATTTTCGGTTTTAAAGAAAAACTGACCCGGATTGGCGGCCGATTCGCGGTTGAACCGGTCGAACCGGCCGGTCCGATCCGGTTTTAAAAACACTGCTTTTTATTTTCGGTCAAGATCCGTTCCAAGGCTACTAAATTTGACGGTGAAAAATAATGTGATTGATGTAATAAAAAAAATAAATGTGATGAATGAATTTTTAGTGAGTTTTGAATTAAAAATAATTATTATAATTATGAATTATAATATTATTATTAATTAAATTAAATTATAAAATAACAATTTTTATGAAAAAATTTTGTTAAAAAAATATTATTTAAATTAATTATATTTAATGAAATATTAAAATTTTTTAATGAAATAATAAGTAATAAATAATATTATATTAATCCCTTATTAAAATTATTTTATATTTATTAAATAATTTATTTTTTTATAAAAGATATGATGTGAGAGAAAAGAAAAAGAAAAAAGAAAATAAATTTAAAGAAAAAAGAAGAAACCATCACGTCAAATCAAAAAGAAAAAAAATTGGTGTGATTTCCGGTTCCACAATTTTAGTTTCATCCAAAAATGATGAAATCATAATAATGAAACTATGGTCATTTCATTAGATTTGTTCCACCCCCCCCCCCTCCCTTCTCTCGCGAAACATAATTTCGGGACGATATTTGATGAAATCAGACGAAACAAAGATGCGATTTCGTCCCGATTATGCAAACAAATGCCATCTCGGAATTCAATGCATAAAATAAAAATAGGGAAAAACCAGAAGGTGGAGACAATGACTTCATCAGCGAGAGTCTGAAAATATTTTGATTTGGAGGCAAAATAGTTTGAATGCACTTGTTGTATATTAAGGCTGGTGTGTGATTAAAAAATGGTGTCATTTTAGTATCTTACTGTGGAGTGCAGTAAATGGCTTTGTTGCTAGTGATGACAATAAGAAATAAGGACGTGGGAGTGGGGACTGAACGCACCACCGAAAGCTCAATGACAAGTGACAAGATCCAAGACCTCGATTTATAAATTAATAAGCGTTTTATCCGACAAAGACAAAAAAAAAATGTTTTACACTTTCAACACTCAAATAATAAATATTTTTTAAGAGACATTTGGGCGAAGAAAAAATTTTAAAAAATTAATTTTATTCATAAGAATATATTCTTCTCGATCCTTGGTGTAAAAAAATAACTTTTAAATATAATATATTTTATAATTAAAATATTTTATTATAAATACTTGATATTTATTAATAATATTATTACAGAAATAATAACATATGATTGAATTATATAAAAAAGGAAATGATAAAAGATGAAAATACGTTTATTCTTTCATTTTGATGAAATACAAAAATTACTATTTCATGAAATATAATGGAGTATCACGATTTTTAAAATGCTTTCATCAGAAATATATTTTGACTGCCTTATTCTCTTACCTGTAGTATTATTTATTCGCTGTTTTATTTTACAACCAAACGTATCAGAGTGATGCCCTTTTAATTTTTATTACTGTTCTTTCTTTTTTTTTTAACTTATCTTTTCTTATTTAGGTCTTGTAACACCTCCAATTTCACCCCTAATTTGTCAAGGACAATTAAGTCATTTGATTCGTCATCACATAATCATAATGAAATATGATTTTCGATTAATACAATGGAAGCTTAAAACAATTAAATGAGGTAAAAATAATTCTTTGAAATGACTTTATGAAAATATTAAAAGTATGATTATAGAATTAAAAACACATCTAAATATCATCTCTAATAGCAATTAAAATATTTAAAAATCGTAGTCAAAATCTCTCTTTAAAACATAGTCAAAAGATTCTAAAACAAGTGACTCTTAACATTCTAAATCATTGTACAATTTTTATTGTCATGACTTGAGCCGTCACTATCCAATCATTATGCACCTGCACGGATCTAAAATATAGATGTTTTCCTGTTAGAGTATGTAAATATCATGCATGCGATACTATGATCCTATACATGATACTATATGATATACATCATCATCTTCTTAAAATAAGAAGGAAACAATATACATACCATGTACTTATCAGGTTTACATGTCATTCATTAACAATAATCTATCATCATGCATTTATAATAATAGCATTAAATATGTAGTCAAATCATCATACATATAGTATGTCATTCATGATAATCATTCATTCAATTAATAGGCATATAAGTGAGATACAATTGCCATAACCATTACCTCCATAACTTTCCTCATGTTTGCTTTATAATTGTTGGATTTCCACTTTCGTGGTTCGTGGGACATCATTCCATCGATCGATCATTGACCCTTTAAATTATGTTATATCTTCTGATAGTTGAGATTTATATCGTTGCGCTCTCAATAGACTAGCTAGGCTTATGAAACAATGCTCCTTTCTCACCCGAAGATGACATCAGAATGCAAACACTATTATCGATATATGTAACATTCAAGGGTGACATTGAAATGACACACCGTTGTCGATGTATGTAACGATCATTCCGGATAAAAAAATCGATAAAGGGCCATAGAGGTGAGTTCATTATGCTTTACAATCAACAAACATTTGCGTCGTTCAATTTTTATATTTTAACTTAGTTATGTAGGAAACATGTATATACGTGCATTTGAGTTCTTATACAATCAACAACCATCAATACATACTATTTATATCTTAAAAATAACATTTGATATGTTATACATAATTTCTACACCAGTCACGACCGTGACAGAACTATGATAACTTCCCTTCTGTCAAAGACGTGCCGGACCTTCGTCACGGCCATGACATCATCTATTACGAGTGCGATAGAAGCTCGAATTTTAAGTGATTTCTGCCCTACGGGCATGACAGAGTGTGTCACGACCGTGACATAACATTCGAGTTTCGTCATCCAATCCGATTTTACTCAATTTTTTATTAAAAATTAGAGAAAATGATACATAATATTCAGAATCAACACATGCATTTCCTAGGCATTCTAGGATTAAAAGAATAATTAAAAGTATAATAATCCATGAAAGTTTTAGGATCTAGAGTTCATCCTTAGATCATAAACAATGAAGAACATGAACTATATAATAGATTAAATCAAAATTCTTATTCATGACATAAATTTATTGATTTTAATAAAAACATCCCTCATCACAATCTAATTTGAGAACAATGAGTCTTCAAACTCTCAATCCATTATAGAAAGAACATTAGGAAAGAAGAGAGGAATTTAGATCATCTTTACATACTTTGATCTTAAATTTTCCTCATCTTTCATCTTGTTGTTTTCTTTCTTCTTTCTCAAATCTTAACCGTCAAGATATGAAGAAAAGAGGTGAATAATAGAATATAAAATTTTATATAGAGAAGATCATCGTAGTTTGAACAAAATGTTCAAATTATCCTTGGATAAAATCTGGGCTATTACAAGTCTTCCTTTCTAACTAAAAATATCTTTGTTAAAGCTGACGGTGAAAGTTTGATAAATTTCTTTAGTTTAGATCGTCTCAATTATTCTTAATTATCTGCTACCGTAGGTCTATTAGTTCTTGTATGCACCACGTGGGAATCGTTTTTTCCTTTTTATTTTCTTAGAAAATTTGAGGGTCGAGCTTTTCAATTAAAACGTGTGTTAAGCGCATCATATATTACAAAATTAAAACATGTGTTCTAGGACATTTATTTATGATCAAAGTCCACGGGAAAAAAAATAATGAATTACCTTAGAGACTTTTACTCAAAAATCAGGCACAACCCGAAATGTAGAATAAATATATGTTTCCATGTTCCATATAAATAAAAAAAAATTAGAAAAAAAAAGATTGTTTGAAGAGAAATGTTTATAAAGTAAAAAAGAGCTAAAGTTTAAGATTTTAAAAATCCAATTTGAGACATTTAAGGGATTTTTTTAAAGACGAATAGGTAGAATAATTAGAGATATAGCCAACCATTAATTATAATAAGATTAATCTAGGTTTAGAAAAAAACTACTGAAAATATAAATATCACTAATTTAATTCTATCTTTTTCCTTCATATTTCACTCTTTTTCTTTTCTAACCCACATGTTAATGTAACTTATATTATTTAATTCAACGACCCAATTATTAGTTACTTCTAATTAAAGTTTTGTATTTATTTTTATATGGTATGAGTAATTAAATAAATGTCATATTACTAATTAATCAATATATAAAATGATTGTTAATTTCTAAACTTATAGTTAAAATTTAATTATATATTTATATGAAATTAAATAAATAACTACTTATTTATTAGTATATATATGTATTAATCAAATTAATCTTATTTTAATATTAATTATAGTCAAAATATTGCTTTTAAATTTTGTTCAGTTTTTATCTACAATAAGAATTAAAAGAATAGCTAACTATTGAAATAATCAGCAATAATATATTCTAACTATTTATAACTTAAGAGTATGCTTGGTTGGAGATGAAAGAATATTAAAAGAGAAGAGAGAAAAAAAGATGAATAGATTTAATTTATATAATGGGAAAAGAGGATAATTTTTTCCCCGTTCTCTTCTAATATTTATTTATTTTTCATTTTTATTTCATTTGGATATGATTTTAATATGAGAAAATGAAGGTGAATGATTATATATATATATTATTCATTTTGTTTCAGGGTAGAAGAGGAGAAATAGATTTTAAACATAAATCTTTTAAAAAATGACATATATATATATATATATCATCATTTTTATTCTCCATTTTTTTCCCATTCCCTTGTGTTCAAACTTTTGTAGTTTTGTTTTATCAGGTCTATATATATATATATTATTCATTTTGTTTCAGGGTAGAAGAGGAGAAATAGATTTTAGACATAAATCTTTTTAAAAAATGATATATATATAAATATATGTATATCATCATTTTTATTCTCCATTTTTTTCCATTCCCTTGTGTTCAAACTTTTGTAGTTTTGATTTTATCAGGTCTAGGAGCATGAACAGAAGGACAAAAAAAAATGGCTATCGCTGGCCAATCAATTTGTTTTGATATAATATATATATATATATATAATGATATTATACACACACATATATATATATATATATATATATACTTTAAAAAGCGATATTTAGAACTGGCAGCCAAGGTGAGCTTCTGATATATATGGGCCTCTAGTTCTCTCATGGACCTCACTTCTTCCAAATCCTCACACGCTCCCATTGGATCCCCTCCCCCCCCTCCCTCTCTCCCCTCCCTCTCCTCTGGTGAGCTCTCCAATCCACAACTTCTAATCCTTTTTGACATGAATCGTGTTCATCGCCCGTCTTTATCTTCTGTTGCCCTCTGAATCTTGTGTTCATAAGGTAATTCTGTTCCTTCGGTATGCGGAGACAAAACCCCAAGTTTCCTTGGGATTCTTGATATCTTTGTCGTAGTTTCTGAAAATTTGGTTGCGTCCGACACCTTCCTTCAGGAAGTTTTCGTCAAAATCCGATCTTGTTTGCTTCTATCGCATTGTCGATCTATATTCTTTTCGGAGATTTCTAAAACACACAGATTTGAAGTAGCCAAAAAAAAGGCTTCAACTTTGTGTACAGATTATGGACACTCTCCTCCGCATACACAGTAGGCTTGAGTTGCTTCACCCTGTTCATGGTTTTGCTGAAAAGCAGGGTCTTTATGCCTTGCCGAAGCTGCAAGGCGATCGTTTTGGTGTTTCTTGCAGGAAACATTGCAGGAAATGGTCCAAAAGTGGCGCTATCAGAGCTAGCAGCACCGCGTTACTTGAACTGGTTCCGGAGGTCAAGAAGGAGAACCTCGAATTCGATCTCCCCTTGTACGACCCCTCTGAAGCTGTCACCTTGGATCTTGTCGTCGTCGGAGGCGGCCCTGCGGGGCTTGCCGTCGCCCAGCAGGTCTCAGAGGCAGGTCTCTCCGTCTGCTGCATTGACCCCTCGCCCAGGCTTATCTGGCCTAACAACTATGGTGTCTGGGTAGACGAGTTCGAGGCCATGGACCTTCTCGACTGCCTCGATGCTACCTGGCCTGGGGCCGTTGTTTACCTCAATGAGGTGAACAAGAAAGTTCTTGGGAGACCTTATGCTCGCGTCAATCGCAAGCAGCTCAAGTCCAAGATGATGCAGAAATGCATGACGAACGGCGTTAGGTTCCATCAGGCCAAAGTTGTTAAGGTGATTCATGAGGAGAAGGAATCGACACTGATCTGCAATGACGGAGTCAAAATTCAAGCAACTATTGTTCTTGATGCCACTGGATTCTCGAGATGCCTAGTGCGATATGATAAACCATACAATCCTGGTTATCAGGTAGCTTATGGTATTTTGGCAGAAGTGGAAGAGCATCCTTTTGATTTGGATAAGATGGTGTTCATGGATTGGAGAGATTCACATCTGAGTGATGGCTCAGCATTGAAAGAGAGGAACAGTAAAATTCCAACTTTTCTTTATGCCATGCCATTTTCATCTACAAGGATATTCCTGGAGGAGACTTCATTAGTTGCTCGTCCAGGGCTGCAAATGGAAGACATACAAGAAAGGATGGTGGCTCGGTTGAGGCACTTGGGGATAAAAGTTAAGAGCATTGAAGAAGATGAGAGATGCGTGATTCCCATGGGTGGGCCACTCCCAGTTCTTCCTCAACGGGTGGTTGGAATAGGAGGAACTGCGGGCATGGTTCACCCATCTACAGGCTACATGGTCGCAAGGACCCTTGCAGCGGCCCCAATTGTTGCAAATGCAATTGTCCAGTTTCTTGGCAGTACTGATCGGGGGCTTTCAGGTAGTGAACTGTCTGCTCATGTCTGGAAGGACCTGTGGCCTATTGATAGGAGAAGGCAAAGAGAATTTTTCTGCTTTGGTATGGATATTCTGCTTAAACTCGATTTGCAAGGCACAAGAAGATTTTTTGATGCCTTTTTCGATTTAGAACCTCGCTATTGGCATGGTTTCCTCTCGTCAAGATTGTTCCTTCCGGAGCTTATTCTTTTTGGCCTTTCTCTTTTCACACAAGCCTCAAATACTTCAAGGTTAGAAATCATGGCCAAGGGCACCCTTCCCTTGGTGGGTATGATAAATAACTTGGTAAGAGATAGAGATTAATTTTGTCATAGAATCTGAATTTTTCTGTCACCACTGTAATGTGCATTTACTTGGCTTTCCATGTACTGATATGTATAATTGCCTCCATTAATCAGTAAGTTAAGTGTACCAGCTGATCTTATGCTTGTTCAATTCCATGCTTCAGTTGCTGTAGAATTATCAACATCTTCATGCAGAAATGTTAATACACTCTGTATGATAAATACCTTGGTAAGTGATATCAACATTTTCATGCAGGTATGATAAATAACCTGGTAAGAGATAGAGATTAGTTTTGCAACAGAATGCCATTTTGCTGTCATTCCTGTGATTTGTATTTACTTGGTGCTCTCATGTAGTGATATTTATAATTGTCTCCATCAATTAATAAGTTTACCAGATGACCATATGCTTGTCAAATTCCATGCTTCAATTGTTATAGATTATCGGCATATGCATTTAGTCGTAGGGTTATGGCATGTTTTGGCTAGTTTTTTGGGTAAATTAAGTTATATTGATTAACTATGTTAAGTTACTTGGATTGGTTGTGGGCACAATATAATACTGTAAACTGAAAAGAAGTTATATTAATAAACCTCAGGTGTTAGCAAGGATATTGCTACAACTTGTGAAATGAGGAAGGCAGCATGAAATCATAGCTTTCATCTTTGTTTTCGACCATGTATTTGTCATGTGCTTTTTATAACAGTCTTCAGAAGCAATCCAGTATTTGGGATCTGAGCAACTAATTAACTGTTCTAATCCCAATTGTCATGCCAATCAAGTCTGCTTGCAGCTGATCAAAGAAAAAAGGAAGGATCCAAGTAAGGAGATTAGTGATAACTTAGTCCATCAGGTCTTGAACTTGTTCTCAATCATTGAGTGAAATATCTTCATCTACAAAAGATTGTGCTGATCAATGTCATCAGCATATGCTACGTCCACTGTTGTGCTGATATGATAAATGTTCTCAATCATTACATATAAACTGTTCTGTGAAAGTGGAGTCTCAGTTCTTCACTGTGTTCACATCTGACCCTTACATTCACAATGTTTATAGAAGCCTTCTTAATCTACAAATTCTAGATTAACGAGTATGTTCTGTGATTGTAGCAACGTTTTGGTTGGTATCCCGTAGACATACTAAAATTGCTTCACATCTGTTCCTTCTTTTTCTCGTTGTGCGTTTGCATTTGTTTCAAGTGCCAAGCTCTGAAGGCTTACATGGGTTTGTATACATTCCTTGCGTTTTTTCACAGTTTTGCCACAGATAAAAATGCTGAGAAATCATGTATGAATGAAGCTAGTTTATTCTGTAGTACCCCAAAAGTAAAAAATAAATAAATGAAGGATCAAAACAACTGCATAAAACAAAAACAAGGCTTCTTTAGAAATAATGCAGTGTGCACAGCTCTTATAAGTTCTTGTAGTGTATATAGATTCCAAATTTAAGTTATGGATTCCATCTTTCTGAGATTGCATATATTTTAATGTTTCTCTCTATATGATTTAATTTCTCATTCATCGATAATTATTTTATGGATTAAATGTTTTAGAGAATGTTTTTTTTTTAAAAGTGATAAGTTGCAAAACAAATTGGCCTTCCTTGTGACAAAAATTAGAGTTCAATGAAGGGTGTAGTATGAGCATGTTATTAAAACCGGACCGGACCGGCCGGTTCAATCGGTTCAATCACGAACCGGCTACTGGTCCGGTCTGAATTAATATAAAAAATGGAATTAAAGTTGAACCGGCCAAAAATCGGTTCAACCGGTAAAAACTGGTTCAACCATTAAACTGGAAAAATCGGGGTTCAACATTTAAAGTGAAAAAAATAGGAAATAAAAAGTTAGAGAGGAAGGTAAAAATGAGAAAGTATTTGAATTAGACTTGGTAAAAATTAAAAAGGAAATAAATATGGGAAAATTAGTATGGGAGAGGAATTAATGGAAATAAAAAAAGGAAAGTATTAAAATGAAAATAGAGAAGAAAATAAAAGGAAGGAAGTGTGATGTTTGAAAAAATTAAATTAAATTAATTTATTATCATCACAAAATAGTATCAAAGAATAAAATAAAAGAATTAATATAGTATATCAATAATAATAATTTAAAGTTTTTTATGAATATTAAAAATTTTAATATCTTTTTATTATAAAAAAGTAAATAAATATGGGAATTAATGGGGACAGAGAAATTAATGGAAATAAAAAATAGAAATATTAAAATGAAAGTAAAGAAATAAATAAATACGAGAGTGATATATGTCAAAATTAATTAATATATTATCACCTTAAAATAGTATTGAAGAATAAAATAAAAGAATTAATATACTATATTAATAAAAAAATCAAACTCTTTTTATGAATATTAATATTTAATTAAATATTTGTTTATTATATTTTATTATGAATTATAAGCATTATGTAATATTTATTATATATATAATTATTTTAAAAAATATTAATTTAATAAAATCTGATTGAATCCGGTTGAATCCGATCAAACTGGTCCAACCACGACTCAGTTGGTCGTCCGGTCGGATGGCCGGTCCGGTTTTAATAACATTGAGTATGAGTTTCTTGTCCCATCTCTCAAGCTGTCTTGCTATTACGCTTTGCCGTGATATGCATTAAATGGGTCATAAATGGCAATTGTTAAAGTTGGCTGATTCGCATAATGTGTATTTTAATGATTCTTTAACCATTATTGATCAATTATCATTAATAACCTTATTTGAGAAGGAAAGGAAAAATAAATAAATTAAAAATGGAAAACACAGAAAGATGAGTTACTGTTGTGCAGGGCTGAGTACGATTAATCATTTTTCCGTTACCCGTGATTAATCGATCAGATTTTTAATCGATTAACGGAATCGAATTATTCGATTCAATATCAGTTTGGTTAACGGATAACAAATTTGTTAAGCGAATCCAATCGGTCAGTTACGGATAATTAACTAAAAATTCAATTAAAAATTGAATTAAATAATATTTAATTTTTATATATTTTTTGTAGTATTTTTTTGTAAATAAATATTGCATGTATATGGATTTATATTTTTTAAAATTCCATTTGTATCCTAATTATTTAATAATTTGTATCTACTTACCTTGTTAAAGTTTAATATTTATCTGTTACTTTGAAAATATTTAATTTCTACTTTAATATATTTTCATATTTTGTGAATTTTATAATAATATTTTTATAGTTTTTAATTTTTGGTTAAAATGATGAATTCATCGAACCGAATCGCTTTCGGTTAATCAATTTTTTTGGATCCGAATAATGGTTAAACATTTTTTAGTTGATTCGATTAATTAACTGAATTATCCGTTCAGTTAACTAACCGAACTGATCATTTGCTCACCCCCTAATGGTGAGGGGAAGACTTCTTTAAAGATACTTAATGCATAATTTTTGTGGCACATTTTAAATAAAGTTTCTGTAGTAATCATATGTTAAGTTAGAAGCAATGGAAGTAATAATAATATGCATCATAAATATGAAGAACTAACGGCGCCATCAAATTACCTTTAACCAAGGAAGAAATTTTCAAGAAGGAAAATAAGGGACACAATATAATATATTAAATTCAATTGGGTGAAAATTATGTATTCCTTTTATTTACTTCATTTCTTAGCCTGAAAAGAAAAAAAAATGAAATATTTTAGCATCAAGGCAATACAATAGTGCAACAAAAAAAAAACAATAGTCATCCTAATAAATTATTGGATTTATTTTGCACGAATTATCCTTGTTCTGCATGGTAACTTTTGTCTATAAATGTTAATAAAATTTAATTTGGGAAAATACGCATTTTTTTTCAAAAAAAAAACCCAAATCTAATGGTTTCTTATTGGGCTATTACAACGCAGCCCAAGTTTAAGTTATTTTGATCCGTTGGGCTGTGACCCGTTTAAAAGGTTCGACGGTGTTGGCAAGTTCGGTAAGATTACCTCCCAAACGTTGTTGCATGTCTTGGGACTTGGATAGGAAACGTAATGCGCGGTGATCTTAACAAAGTGTCGGGAACAGAACCATCTTGCTTTTCTGCATTTGTTACATATTTTTCATCTTAACATATTACAAAAAGATCTAAAAAGTTGAACTAAATAAAAAGTTAAATGAACATGAAAATATATATATATATATATATATATACAAAAAGTTAAATTTCACATAAATAAAAGTAAAGAAAAATGTCTGATGACGAAAGTCACGAAATAGAATGACTAGTCTCGTATAGAGAGAGCTCTACTAACTCAGTTTTCTCGCTTAATTAATTCTCGTCTTTTGCTCAACTTAAACATGCTCACGGGTGCAAACTCGAGCAAAATGAGTCCAACTTCTAATAGTCCAACTTCATATGAGCACAGCGTAAAAATGTGCATATATAAATTTTGATACGCAAATTAGTGCTCTTATCATATATCATGTTATATAGTTGAGTTATAGTTCATAATAATAAGATGTGACTTGTAAACGCCTTTGCCCACGTTCATAATACTTGACTTGGCCCTGAACAAAAAGAGCTAACAAATCAAGTGCTCCGCGGCACGTCGCCCCCTGCAACTACTCACCAGCTCTCACGTCGTCTCGCCACTCTTCCAACTTCTATCTCAAAAACTGCCCACGAATTCCCTCCATTCCTTGGCCCCTTTCAAAACCAGAGTGCATGCACAGAGTTTAAAGCTGCCCTTGCACTGTGCTGCGTGCTGTAGTCGTTTGTGTGCAATCCCCTCCGCGGAAGACAAGCTGAGAGAGATCTCAAGTCCGAGTCCGTAGATTCCATCAACTATGGCTGCTCTTTCCTTCGCTGGCTCCAAAAGCTTCGCCTTCTTCCTCTTGGCCTGCCTTCTGATGGCGACGGCGGAGTCGTCTGGCTTGGAGTTCCACGTCGGCGGGTCCAGGGGTTGGATCGTCCCCGCCGGAGACGAGACGGAGACCTATAACCAATGGGCCATGAGGAATCGATTCCACGTCGGGGACTCCGTGTGTAAGTTCTCCATCTCCTGCTGTTTCAGTTGGCATCAGTAAGCTTGTGTCAAACTGACTGTATGGGTGCTGTTTCCGCTGCAACACTCGTGTCTATAAAAATGGCAGATTTCAAGTACCAAAATGACTCTGTGCTGGTGGTGGACCGCGAAGCCTACGGCCAATGCAACGCCACGGAGCCTCTCCTCGCCTTCTCGGACGGCAGCACCACGATCACCTTCGACCGCTACGGTTTCTTCTACTTCATCAGTGGCGTGCCGGGGCACTGCGATGCAGGGCAGAGGCTCATAATTCGCGTCATGGTGCACCCTGAAGCCGCCGCCCCGAGCCTGGCACCGGCTCCAGGCGTGCAACCCGGTGGCGGCAGAGGTGGACGGAGCAATCCAGGACAACCGTCGGGACCCTCGGGTCCTAATGCGTCTGGTGCTTCCTCCACAAGAACTGGCATATTTGTCTTCGTTGCAGGTTTAGGGAGTCTTTTGTGGGTCATGTCTTTTGCATATTGAGCTTGCACTTTGTATCTTTAGTTCATTACTAGCACGCATTGTTCTTTAGTTGGTTTGCAGTTTGTATCTTTGATTCCTGAACAATTCTTCTTTTTAAAAGTTGAGTACTTTTCGAGCTTCGTCAGGTTTGTTTTGACAGATTCAAATGTCAGATTAGACAAAGTAAAGATCTACAGATGCATAAAAAAAATTTAGGCCATGGAACAATATCAAAGTTGAGAAAAGCTTTATAGTAAATTTAAGAATAAACAATCAAATAGAAAACATCATCTTGAGAAAGAGTGGCTACATTTCAGCAGTCCAATCCAAAAAAAAAACTTGCAATGCAGACAAATTCCAATTCCATTGCACTCGCTAGTTAAAATGTCGTCAAAAAACGATATTTACAGATTTGGTTATCCTTTCAACATTTTGGGACAAAGTAACAGCAGTGACAACGTATACCATCCATGATGGCTACTTAGACTTTTGAACAAGAGTTTCTGCAGTTGCCTGATCGTTCCACTTAACTGTAACATATAACTCGCCGGTCTCCACATCACGAAGCCTCAAATGAGTCTCCAACACAATCTCGCCATTTGTACAAGTAACAAAGCTTTCTTCAAGAAGGAAATTGTCGCTGTCTGGAACTACTTTCCTTAACTTGGTCTCACCTGTTGTGAGCTGCAGTGCTCGCTTGAGCTTGGAAGATGAGACGAGAGGCTGAAGATCAAGTAATGCATAGCCCATCTTGTCATCGGACTTGAACCTGTCCCTGTCGAACACCTCCTGAAAGACATGTAAAAACTCAAATAAATTTGACTTGTTTAATATCAAAGAAAAAAAGTGAGCAGACAGCGGGTATATGCCGATTCAATTGGCAATGTCCCTCATCTGGTATCACAAAGGACATAAGTTACATCAAGCTTGCACCTATTACTCAACGGAAGATTTACTATCAATTACATAGATAGCTTATCTCATTTCATTAGAGATTGTAGAAGTAGCATTCCTGGTTAAATTATCCAACATTATGTCATAATTGTTATCTAATTCGCAAAATTCAAAACTTAGTTCTGATAAGTGTGTGTAGCATTTAATCTTTTGCAGACACAAATGTCAATGAAAAATTGGAAACTGCAATTCATAATTTGTCTAAGGGGCAACATGTAATTCCCAGATGCTCTTAGTTTACACCTAGAATAAAAAATCAGAGTTTATCTGCTGATAATTAATGATATTGGGTGACAATCAAAGATATTGAAAACGGTGATTGATTGAAAATAATATCTTTAAAAAAAAGGTAGACAGATTTGGCATATTTTACACAAAATGAAAAGAATGTGTCGTATATTAGGAAGTCAATAAAGACGATGGACCAACAAAAGCCCACCTTTGAGAAGTTCCATCATATTAACGTGTCCATACAATTCAAAAGCATGGTACAGAAGATAAGGTACTTTGCATTCAAGACAAGGTCTAACTTCTATCATTAGCCCTTGCCAGCTAGATCATAAGATAATGGTCTGATGTGATGCAGCAAGATGATGATTGCAATTGAAAATGCTAGGAAAGCTTCGATATAGATCAGCATTCTGGTACCATGACTCGCATCTGAATTTAGTACATAAAACTTACCAGTCTCAAGATGCCAAGTGGCTCTTTTACTGAGAATATTAGCTCTTCATTCCAAACAGGATTCAGACAACTGTTGATGACCTTTGTCTTTGCAGTCTGATAAAACAATGGACAAATATACTGAGAACACAAAGTATGCTTTCTCAACTTGTTTACAGAAAATGCTGCTCAAAGACAATATTAGATACACTGACAAATCAGATCTGGAGAGGTTGAGTGATCAAATGATAATCTTGATATGATAAAAGGGAAAGGTTGAAATTCTGAGATGATGACAAAAATATTTTTCACGAGATTCTCATTGCAGAAGCAATGATGGAAAACTTCATCACGATTCACAATTGTGCGATTTGGTCATCAGCAATTGTACAATCTTCAGAATCGAAAATAACTAAGGCTTAGCAAATATTGTTCACTTAACTCAGCCATTCATAATAGAGAATAACTAAGGCTTGGCAAAAGCTCTTCAGCATGAATGCCTCTTCTTAATTCTACCTAACAACAGTTTCAGAAATTCGAATCTCGACAGATTATCAAGTCGGCGCAATCTGAAAAGAAGAATAACAAACTAAAATTCACCTGATTTCCTACTTTAACCACAACATAAGGATCGCTACTCGTGAAGTCCCGAATGGCTAGTCTCTTCCCCTGCGCAATGAGCACTTTTAGGGTTCCAGTACCACCCTCCATGCAACCTCGCCTGCCTGAAGGATCTAATTTTTCAGCAGGTGACCGGCCGTCCGCACAAACAAAACCCTGCAGGAAAAATCTTAGCAATTAATAAATTTCCAGTTCAGTTCATCATGCAAGCCATGTGCAGCAGCAGTGCAGACATCTCTTGGAGGTCCACTGGTCTTAAGATTAGGAAAGGGCTTAAAAAAGGGCCAATTGTGTGAATTTAAAGGTGAAAGATGGTTTCTTATTACACATTACTGAGTAAAAAAATCACTAACTTTTTACTTTCTCTTCTCAAGCCTTAAATCAAAAAGAACAAGAACTTGAAGCAAAATAACTGGGAACAAAGACTTCAAGATCCAAATTCGACCCTATCGCCCGGCATTAAAAAAAACAATTTTAAAGCCACAACTAAAGCAAGAAAAATCAAAATTTGATTCTACAGCCGACTTCAAGAAATCCACATCGACGTTCGAACGAATAAAACCAGGGCGTAACAAAGGAGCAATTTTGGCAAGAATGAACTCTTCTCCAGTTAAAAAAAAAGAAAAATCTGAAACCAATAGACGAATCTTTCCAAGTCGAAAATCGAAGGACGAGGAGATCGAACACGTCGCCTCACCTGAGAAATGTCTCGTGGCGGCGCTTTCAATCCCCGAGCTCAGATAAAGAGGAAAGAGGGGAGGTATCGTAGCGCGCAGAGAGAGAGAGAGAGAGAGAGAGAGAGAGAGAGAGAGAGAGAGAGAGACCAGTAAAGTACTATTTACTGCGTTCAACGCGACAGAGTCGTTGTTCCACGATACCGCGTCCGTCGTCATCCAAGTTGAATAATGCAACAAAAGAATAAAAGGGAAAAGTGGCGGAAAAGTTTGGCTGCTAAGAATGGGGAGAAGATTCCACCGGATATAGAATTTAGGAATTAGGAAATTTTAACATTTTAATGTTTTTTTAATGGATAGTCAAACACAGCCAGTGTTCGTATTTTATCCTTTTTTGACTCCAACTTTAGTCCATTATTATAAGATCCTACCCGATCATCTCATTAACAGATCGATCGGAAATCGAAGAATTGAACGGTTAAATCGAATAATATAAATTAATAAAAATTAAATTAAAAATATTTATAAAATATAATACAATAAAGTAAAATTAAATAATTTAGATCAAATAATATAATAAACTAAGCATAAATTAAATCATCAATCAAATATTTGCTAAATAAAAAATCTTATGAGATAGTTATAAATAAAAAATATAAAAAAATTATATTTGATAAGAAGGATATATATATAATATGTCTAAATATTTTAATAATTTTCTTATGTTTCTATTTCTTTTTCATTTTAGAACTTGCTCGATGGGACTGATAAAATTCGTAAGGTAAGTTGGTTGAACTCAAATTTTGACTAAGTTTGATCGAATCAAAATGGGGCAATTTTTTTTTGAATTTTAATCGACCCATGGCCGTTTTAAATAGAATTATACATGCATATATATATATATATATATATATATAATATGTATGGATTTAATGGACGTGTAACACCCATTTAGTGGAGCATCGTGAAATGTCCCTATCATCATCGTCCATTTCAAATCTGCGGCTCAGATTAAAACCACTAAACTACTTCCCTCTAACCACTTCTCCCTCCCTCCCTCCCCCCTCTTTCTTCTCTGCCTCTCTCTCCTCTCTTTCTCCTCGGCGCCTCCGATCTACCTTCGGCGCTCCCCGATTTGCATCGTCGTCACTATCGTCACCGCCGCCATTGCCGCCCCCGTCGTTGCTGTCGCCTCCCCTCCGATCTCACTGTTCTTAGCAATCACCGCTGTTGTCCCTGATCTGCGACGCCGCCTCTCCTCCGCTCCCCGATCAGTGCCGCCGTCGTCGCCCCTCCTCTCCGATCTCTCCGATCTGCGTCGCTGCCGCTATATATATATATATATATATATATATCATTTTTTACTCTACACTTTTTATATTTCCATTAAAAAAGTAGATATATGTATTACGAAAATTAATGATTGTTATAAAATTTTAAAAGTTAAAATATTAAATATAAATTATAAATAGCTTTTTTAGACATGATCTACCTATTAAATCTCTACCTTAAATAGTAAAAAAAGATATATTTACAACGAAAATTGATGATGTTATAAAATTTTAAGTTAAAATATCAAACATATCTTATAAATATTTTTTTAGATATAATAAATCCAAGACGTTATCGTTATCGAAGAAAAGAAAAAAAACACATTTCATGAGTATCACATTACAATTTCATGCAATTTTTTGTATCAATAAAATAAATAACGAAAAAATCATTTGTGATAAGTTTGAAGACATAAGTGCTCAGGGGAGAGAGAGAGAGAGTGAGAGGGAGAGAGAGAGAGATTTTGTATCAATAGAAATAAATAACGAAAAAAATCATTTGTGATAAGTTTGAAAACATAAGTGGAGAGAGAGAGTGACTTCTTATCGCTGTTGGTCCAAAAAGCGCTGGGCCCAAAGCCGCACGCCGACCGCAGTACTTGTTAATACATATTTCTTTTATTTATTTAATCGCAGTACTTGTTAATACTTCTTATCGCAGTACTTGTGATAAGTTTGAAAACATAAGTTTTTTCCTTCTAAAAGCAAGGATACCTTAAATTAATGGAATGACCTTTTAGAAAAAAAATTTTTTTTTTCTTTGACCTTTCCTAAATTATGAAATTTTTTTTGCGCCTACCTATGACTTTCGAATCTTTCGTAGAGCTCCCATGAATTATACCACATTTTTTCACTTAGATCCATCAATTAGGATCTATTACTTTTTCTGTTATTTTTTAAATTTATTTAATGATCAAATTATCCTCATCTCATATATCCTAACATTTTAAAAGTTTAAAATAATACATAAAAAAATAGATCCCCCTCTCTCCAATAGTCGGCACACCCCCTTGACGAAGGGGACAACCACAGTTGCCGACGACACGGAGCAGAAAGAGGAGCTGTCACCCCCTCGAACGCCGATCGGGCACCACACTTGCATCTGCCTTGTCGCCGCCACATGTCGGTGCCACGAGCTGCCGATCATCGTTGCCAAAAGAAGATCGATGGTTGCCACTGTGCGATGGCCGTACGTACAAGCAGTGACTGCTGCTAGACGCACTGTGTCGTTCCCAATCTCCTCCTCGCAGTAGATCATCACGGCGACGTCGCCATATACGAAGACAACCTTCTGACTAGGGTTGTGTGTGATGGTGGAGAGGTCAATCTATGAGGTCAGGCTGTCCCCGGAGGTGAGGTTGAGGGTAGAGAGACGGAGGGAGGAGATCGTGAGGGAAGGCCCTTGCGGGTGGTAGAGCCGAGATGACCGCAAGGAAGATGAGGGCGATGAGGAAGAGGGTAAGCGAGAGGCAATAGACGCATCAACATCTCTGACAGCTATGACGTTGGCGTCCCATTGCGGGCGGCTTGGGAGTTCAAGGATCGGACTGACTTAACCGATGTCGACAGGGTAGGTGACAGTGGCGAGGCGTAGAGGCACTCCACGATGGCATCCCGACGCACCCGGAGCTCCCGTCCATGGCCGTTGCGGCCATGGAGAGTGTGGCGTCGAGCAACGCCCTAAGATCAACGCCAAGGTTCCTCAAAAGCCTCCGCAGAGCCTCTGTATCCATCGTCGGCGTCGCCGATGGTACTTGATTCCCCAAATGAGTGTTTTTTTATTTTTAATTTTTTACGTATTATTTTAAAGTTTTAATTGTCGTGAGGATATTTTGATCATTCAATAATTTTAAAAACAAAAACAAAAAATTTAACTCATCTTGATGAATGGACCTAAGTGAAAAATGTGGCATAATTTAAAAGAGCTCTTCCGAAAATTTGAATGTCATATGTAGACACAAAAAAAAAAGGTCATAGTTAAGAGGAGATGAAAGGAAAAAACAAAAAAATTTAATGTAAAAGAATTAATACCTTCATCATGTATCAATTATCTGATTCGTGGCGTTACTGAAGGAAGTCTGCAATCTGCATACAACAATGATGCTTTTTTCATAATTCTCTGATTAGCATAAATTAGAGGGTAACGATTAATAAAAATGGAAGTCAAAATTGTAAAAGGTAATTTAAACTGGACTTGGACGTGATCCTCTTTTACTTGAAGGTAACTTAAATGGAGTCAATGCTTCAAGTACAAGTCCCATTTGCACTGAATCCAGCTCATTAAAAGTAATTTCAACTGCGAGCTGCTTAGACAACTCATTCATTGCTCGCTTCCATTTACTCATCCATGAGACACACACGCGTGAATCGAGCCTGAAGTCAGAATTTTTTTTTAATAGTCGGCTCTCGATGTCACAATTGATACTAAATAGCTCATTGTCCGATTTAATCTTTATCAAACTCAACTAATTTTATTAATTCGTTTTACTCGCTCAGCTGAGAATAATAAATGAGACTCTCAATAAAAAAATTTTATATTTAAATTCTTTGAAGAAATTTAATTTCGAGCCATATTGAGGAAGCAATCCCAATGCTTTCGAGCTTTGCCATTATATTTCCGTATTTTATATCTCTAGTTTTCTAGACAAAATATTGTACGGCCGTCGACGAGCCCCCTCTCCCTCTTCTGCCGTCGCCAACGAGCGGAGGAAGCGGATGCTTCGTAATGTTTTCATTAGCACGCCAATAACCATGCTACTCTGGTCTCAGAAAGTGTTATTTTTTTCCACCTCGCCCTATCAAAACATAATTTGCTGTTATATTTTGAGTAACTTGTGTACGAGAAGCAATGTCGACGACTGAACTCGTACGATGTTAAAAACCGCAGAATGAATGTTGGCTTTGATTAAGTGATCTCACGTGGCTGTGTGCTTAAGAGTGACAAATAAAGACTCATAATAAAAATATCCTGTGCTATAACTAGAACTCGATATTTTGATCTGTCAATTATTCTGAATCTCTGACAATAAATATTGTCATTTTTTTTCCTCCTTGTCGACTTTGACTTGGACCAATTCAGCTCTTAGCGTCGTCGGCCAAGTCTTTGCATGCAATACAAGTCATGTTGGCAATTCATGCATGCATTCGGAGTCAGTTCATAGTTCAACACATTCCGCAATTGAACTGGTCATCAGAGCCGTCGAGTGGGGCCAACTTGCATGCCCACCCAACGTTTCGATTGTTCTGATCCATCATTAGGCGGCAGGAGAAAGCTTTCCACATCTCCTAGCTCAGACAGACAGATCACGAGCTTGTCCATACTGATCAAGAGTTCTCGTTCGGAGATACACAATGATCACCGGAACCATTGTGGCTTTGCTGATGTTGCGGATTGCTGGTCTTGCAGCGATCCGCATCAAAGAGAAGGCGGAAGGTTCGTCGTCCCGAAACCTCAAGATTCTGTATATTTGCCAGTCTCCGGCGAAGGTGAGACCGTACTGGGCATTGACAGAAGCAAAGAGCAGGTGGTGCGGTGGCTGACCAGCCCTGAACCATAGCGAAAAGTTGTTTTGGTGTGAGGAACGGGCTGCCTCGGCAAGACCACTATCGTCAGGGCAGTTTACAAGCACCAAACTGTAACGGCTTGTTCCCGGATCGTGCCTCGGTCGAGTGCAATGTTCTCAAATTCCTACCCAATTTAGTTATCAAATTTTAGGCGGCGTTATTTTTTCGTGACTTAATTTTATAATATTTTATAGTGGAAACATAATAATAAACATAAAAATATTAATATCATAAACAACGAAAGACATCATAGATAAATAAAATAAATCCAATATAATATACTGACCCATGAGCCTAATATACTATAACGTATACCCAACAAAAAGTTTCTACAACATAATGAGTTCAAGTAAAATACATGCCTCCATAAGGCCCATAAACTACTTTTACAAGAGTTCATCAAAATGACATAATAATAGTAAAGCAACTTGGGTCGTAGTCCGACCCGTCCATGTGCAATGTCTTCGTCAAGGTTCTTATCGTCGAACCTAAGACTCATTCATACATGCACGGATCCATGGGGTACAAAAAATTTCTCTCGTTAAAATATGTTGAGGCTCATGCATGTTATGATCTTATAACATAATCTCTACATGTCATGGCATATGCATATCATCATCATAGAACATAAATCATACGCATGCTATGAGCTACTTATGCAAACTTTATGTCCCAAGTCATTCATCATTCATTTTTATTTAGATGATTTCTTATCTTATTGATTGGGAAGACCATGTTGAGTTCGTGAGAGATGACTAGCTAGGTCAAGATTGAATTCGCGGGTAGCCAATAGAGACGCCACACTCAAGGGTGGAACTCGCCTTCTGGTTCCGTGTAAGTTCAATAGTGTCGCTACACTCAAGGGTGAAATTCGAACTCATTTCCCCGAGAAATGTCATCACTTAGGTGTGGAACTCATTTCCCCTCCTCGATTACAATAAATCACCTTCACACCAATCCGTCTTTTACTTGCTTTCATCAATACATACAATCATTCAATACATGTTGCATATTTTAATCCTATTTAAAGTCATGCATACTTCAAATCATGCTAAGTGTAGACATTCAATCATAACCAATCATCAACCTAGAACAGACGATTATTTTACTTTCGGTCGACCGCTGGACGGGTATCGGACGACCGGTAAGATTATCGGTAGATCGTTATGGTACTTTCGGACGATCGAATGAGGACGTTCGATCAACCGCTAATTACAGTGAGTGCTGACTCTCTAAATCAGACGACCGCTAATATATCGGTCGACCGTTATCAGGTCTGCGGAAGATCAAAACTGGGTGTTTGGTCAATCGCTAATCACAGAGAGCAACGACTCTCTAAATCGGACGAACGTTGGAATATCGATCGACCGTTGTAGGCCTTTCGGACGATCGAAACTGAGTTTCGATTCGATCGCTAATCACAGTGTGTGATGACTCTCTAAAATGGACGACCGTTGGTGAATCGGTCGATCGTTGGACAGAGTTCGAGACTACAATGGTCTTCAAAATGGTCGACCGATAATGTATCGGTCGTCCGTTCTGGGACGACAAACACACGATTTTTACATCTTTTCTTCCTAATCTTGCATGCATTGACATATTGAGCACATAAATGATTCCAAACATCATATGAAACATTCTTAGCAATCTAACAATGAAGTAAATAATGTATTCACATGAGGACATCAAACATGCTAATTTCAATCATAAATGTATATAAGCATTGGACTAATTCCTTTTTGAGCTAACATAACAAATAATAAACATTCTATATCTAAACATGATTAGCAATAAAATAGTAATCATGATAAACATGAAGCACATTACATTCTACTCATGATTAACAATGAATATGAATCTCTAATGCACATTCCTTAACCCTTAAGCTTAAGAACAAGGGGCTTGTTCTTCATGCCCTAATCCATACATTCAAACATCATTAGGAGGAAGGTTTTAGAGAGATTTGGATCCCCTCAAACATACCTTAATAGTAATGTCCTAAACTCTAATCTTCTTCTTCTCTTATCTTGCACAATTTCTTTCTTCTAACCTTCCTCCTCCTTGGATGTTGGTGAGTGCTACAGTGGAAGAGTGGATGTGTGTGCTAAGCTACTATAGCTAAGTGAGAGGAGTAAGAGAGAAGAAGGGGAGCTTACTATAGCTATAATAATTGGGTTACTGTAGCAAAAGGTAGCTTGGTGGTCTTCCTTTGTTGCTACCGACAAGGAGAGATTAGAGAGAGAATGTGGGGGGTCTTTTGGGGTGCTTACGGCTGGGAGTGAGAGAGGGTGAGTTTAAAGCATTTCTTTATGTTATTTGAGCTTGGGTTTGTGGGCTTGGGATTTGGTGCGGCTGGATCTTAATTGCTGCTTTCTTCCCTTTTTTTGTTTTTGATTTTGCTTTTCATTTAGAATGTTACAACCTACTCCCTTAAATAAAAATTCGTCATTGAATTTTAGTAAATTTTAAATTACTCACCAAAGAGTTTTGGAAACTTCTCTCGCATTTTCTCTTCAAGTTCCCATGTAGCTTTTTGTCCATGGTGGTGTTTCCATGCCACTTTGACCATAGGTATAATCTTGTTCTTGAGATGCTTCACTTGGTAGTCTATGATATCTATTGGTTGCTCCACATAACTTAAATCTTCCTTGATATCCGATTCCTCAATCCGTATCACATTTACTTCATCATGAACATACTTCCGGAGCATTGATGCATGGAAGACATTGTGAAGTCTTGCATAAGAAGGTGGTAGCGCTAACTTATATGCCGCTTCTTCAACTTTCTCAAGGATCTCAAAAGGTCCAATATATCTTAGTGTTAACTTTCCTTTCTTGCTAAATCTCATAACGCCCTTAGTTGAAGAGATTTTAAGCATGACATGGTCTCCAACTTCATAAAGTTGCTCTCTTCTTTTCAAATTCGCATAACTCTTTAGCCTACTTTGAGCCGCTAGCATT
This sequence comes from Pontederia crassipes, assembly GCA_030549335.1. NCBI lineage: Eukaryota > Viridiplantae > Streptophyta > Magnoliopsida > Commelinales > Pontederiaceae > Pontederia > Pontederia crassipes. The sequence goes on along the minus strand of CM060188.1, from coordinate 74,303,953 downwards.
TTTTGCTTGATCAATTCTACCTTATCAACATACATGTGGACCAAATTCGGTCCAAGGTATCTTTCCTCCCCGGTTTCACTCCAACATAGGGCTGAGCACAGTCCAAGTCGACCCGATCGACCCGGACCGCACCGACCTGGGCTTCCGAAAAATATACCTGGCCCGGGTAGGTTCCGGACCCGGTCTGGTCCGGTAAATTCAATACCTGGCGGGTTCCAGGCCAGGACTAGGTCCAACGCATAGAAACCCAGCTGGGAACCCGGCCCGGGTAGCCACCCATGAGTGCACCAGTCACCAGTGATCTAACCCAATAACCCGTTGCCCGACACCCACTAACCCGTGCAGCAAACTGCGAAAGCCGATATGCCCTCTGTCGCTCTGCGAATCCTTAACTTCACGAATCACCATTCACCCGTTAACCTTCGATAGGGCATTAGGGCAGAGCACCCGCGCTCATCTCGCCGGATAGTCGGATCGCCGTCACCATCACCACCGCTGTCTCGTCGGATCTCCGTCATCATCACCGCCGCTGTCGTGTTTCCATTGCCGTTATTGCCCTCTGCCGTGTCACCATAGAGGCCGTCACCGCCGTCAACAAGCAACAGGTTCTCCCTCAGTTCCTCTCGGATCTCCCTCTGGACTCTCCCTCTTTCGCTTGAGTCTTGACTCTCTTCTTCTTCTCCCTCTCTTCCTCCGACTCTCTGTGTAAGGCCGACAGACAATGAGCAAGATTGAGGGTTGGTTTCTTAGTTTTTTTCTCACTCTGATGATTGTCCCTCTTCATGTCAGTCGCCCATTGGCTGTTGGTTGATTTCTCTGGTGTTGAACTTCCCGTCGGACAATAGATCAAGGCTGTCGTGCACGGTCGACAGCGTGGCTCTATTGTCTTCTTGCTTTTGAGGTAAGTTGTTCATCGAACCCCCGCTTTCTCTTCTATTAGTTCTAAGTTTTAACTTTTCAATATGTTCTTTTGCACCTCTTTGGCATCGGTGTTTCATGGATGCTGGATTTGCAGTGGACGAAAGTTGGAGTTGGTCGTCGTATAAGGTATGTTGTCTCTACTGCCAGACCGCCGGTCCGCCGCCAAATCTCCCCCTCTTTCTTTTGAAGTGTAAATATTTGTAAAAGTAGAAATGTAAACATGTGTAAAAATGTGTAGTTTTGAACTTACTTAATCTGCCTCACATGGCGACATGTGCAATGATATGTGTTGAACATTTATTGTTTTTTTACTTTTCCATCATGCTCGAGCTCTATTAGTTTGAGGTCTATTTTGTACTTACTGCTTATTTAATCTCCTCCATGTTTTTCTTGATTATTCACTTGTGATGCCTGAAAAGTTGTTTACTAGCTCCTCACATGACCTGTGTTGCTTATTTACTCTCCTCACATAAGTTTACTAGCTCTATGTAATACATTTTCCATAAAAATTTGAGTTTACCAATTTACTAGCTCATAGCTGTTACGAAAAAGGGGAAAGAGGGATCGCACGAAATATAGAAGAAGGCGAAGAGGAAAAACGGCGGTGGCTCTTTGTTATGAAATAAAGATGATTACAAGGATGGGTCTCTATTTAGACCCCTAGGAATTTTATATAGGCACTTCCTTTGACAGATGATAGGAATTACATACGGACTGGGACTCTAAATAAATCCCCTGAAAATAGGACACCTATCTCGTGATAAGAAAATAAATCAAATCTGAATCACATACAGAATACCCCTAAAAATTTTTGCTCAGGGGGCTCCGCCCCCTTGCAACCCCCGCAGGGGGAATCCCCCTGGATTCCCCCCTTGACCCCCCACAGGCTTGCTGATCGGGTAGCGAGGCCCCCGTAGGGGAATTCTGCTGAAGCGCCTGACTATGTAGGGGGACCAATTGGGTTCAGATTCAAGGCATTATTAATAATAGCTCTATGTAATACACTAATACATTTACTAGTGTAAAGTTGTTGATTGTATTTCACGTTTGATTTTTTTTGTCAAAGTCAGCGTACAAACTTTATGAATGGATGACAACACAATGACTGATATTGGGTCTAATCCTACTTCGAATAATGCCATCATCAAGTCCGCACAATTTAATCCAAACCCTGTTGGAGATGCTAATGATACTTCCATTCAAATAGAATTAGTTAAGAGGAAGCCTGGTAAAAACAAATCTAAAGCTTTGAATCATTTTGAAAAGTTTACTTCAAATCATGAAGCTAGAGCAATATGCAAATATTGTAAAAATGATTTTGTTGTAGACCCTAATAAGCATGGGACTACTAGTTTATTTAAGCATTTAAAAAGATGCAAGAAGTTCCCTCATAGAAGTGAAGTAAAGGGTCAGAAGATGTTGGCACAAAGCTTACAAGGAGCAGCAAAACCATTAGTCCTTCATTCATATAATTATGAGGACTATATAAGGGCCTTAGCTGAGTTTGTGATATGCTTTGAGCAAGCATTTAGAGTTGTAGAAGATGCTGGTTTTCGTAAGTATTCAAAATGCTTGGAACCTAGATTTATAATTCCATCAAGATTTACTATCGCAACAGATTGTTATCAATTATATCTTGATGAAATGAATAAACTCAAAGCATTACTTAAGAAGTCCTCTTCATGTATTTGTCTAACCACTAACACTTGGACATCTTGTCAAAAATCGTGTTATATGTGTCTCACAGCACACTTTATTGATGAAGATTGAGTTTTACATAAAAGAGTTCTTAATCTTTGTCCAATTGAAGGTCATAAGGGCGAGGACATTGCTAAAGCTGTTGAAAAGTGTTTATTAGCATGGGAGATTGAAAAGGTATTCACCATCACCGTTGACAATGCTTCGGCCAATGATAAAGCTATTGGTCATTTAAAAAAGAGATTAAATAGTTGGAAAGGTTTGATTTGTAATGGTGATTTTATTCACATCTTATGTTGTGCACATACACTAAATCTTATGGTCAAAGATGGTTTGCATGATATGAAATCAGCGATTGTATTTAATTCGTGAGGCTGTTCGCTATGTTAGATCGTCTTCAGCACGATTTGGAAAATTCAAAAGATATATACAAAAGGAGAAAATTACCAGCCAATATAGTGTTATTATGGATGTTCCAACTCGCTGGAATTCAACCTACTTAATGTTGGAACGAGTTGAAAATTTTCAAAAAGTATTTGAGAGGTTGGATGAAGAAGATAGGGGATACCAATTACATTTCAAAGACAGTGATTGTGTCCCACCAACAACTGAAGATTGGGATACTGCTCAAAATTTTGTGATGTTTTTAAAAATATTTTATGATGCAACATGCAACTTATCTGGCTCTTCATTTGTGACATCTTGTGCTTGCTTTCATGAGATTGTATCTATTCAATCTCAAATTGCAAAATGGAGTAATGGTCATGATACATACTTGCAAAAGATGGCTTGCGACATGAGATCTAAATACGATAAGTATTGGGGAAAATATGAAAATATTAATCCATTGATACTTATTACTGTTGTATTAGATCCTAGATATAAACTTGGCTATGTTGAATGGAACTATACAGATCTTTATGATTCAGCCATAGCTAGTAGGGTTGTTACAAAGATTCAAGATACAATTTTTCGTATGTATGACTATTATGCACATGAGGTCAGTAATGCCTCCACTTCTCAATAAATGGGGTTGAAAATGTAAATGTTGATGAGAAAACAACAAAAATTCATAAATGGAGTAGGCTTCAAAAGGAAAAAAAGAATACCGATAACAAATCTGAAATTGAAAGATATTTGATGGAACCTTGTGAGGGCGAAGAGAACTTTGATATCTTAAATTGGTGGAAGGTCAATTTCACAAAGTATAGAGTTCTCTCTCTATTAGCACGTGATGTTTTGGCCATTCCAGTTTCTACAGTTCATTCGGAGTCTGTCTTCAACATTGGAGGACGCATTCTTGATTTCTTTAGGAGTTCTCTATCGCTAAAAATGGCAGAAGCTCTCGTGTGCATACAAAGTTGGTTATCATCACTATGTTTTAAAGTTGAAGAAGATTTTGATCAATTCGAGCTCACAAACAATATAATTATAGGTTAAAGTTATATTAATATATTTACGTATTGTGTAACTCTTTAATTTATTTATATGTTATTAATTATGGCATTTTGATTGACACTTATGCAGAAGCAACCGGTAGCACCCAAGTTGGGCCCTCAAGTTCATCATTGGAATTGAATCAAATGATAACATACAATTAACTTCCTCAATTGTGAGTATGTGAACTTTGACCTTTTCTAGGTTCATCTTTCTATCTTTTTTTGTAATATATTTCTATTGACCTTTTCTATGTTTTTGTAATGTTGTGATTATCCACATGAGTCAATTTCTAATGATCCATGCTTCTTTTTCTCTTCCTAGAAAAGTGCCACAAAGGAAGCTATTTCCCCTCTCAAATAGGTTAGTGTCATCTGAGTCTCACATATCGGATTATTTATCTTTATCAATGAAAACTTAGTGTGTAACAACAATAATCTATATGTCTACATTAGCTTTCTCCTTGCATAATTTCATTACAATAATATATATGTACATTTTTACATTGCAAACAATACTCTATAGCTTTCTCCATCCATGTTTCTGTAGCAGCAAATTCTTCTCATGAGTAATGTCTTACAGTTTCCCCATTAGCACTTTTGACATTGTTCTATCAAATTCTTCTCATGAGTCACTGATATTCCTCCATTGAGGGTTCTTCTGCCTAGGGAACTGAAGTGCCACATCATGAGATCATCAAAATTATTCCTCCATATTGTGTGAAGTGAAGGTGAAATGGATTGGATTCAAGACATCTAACGACCTTAAATTGTCATATGTGATTCTGTGTCTTGTTGATTAAAGATTTTTCACCCTTTTTTGGGACGAGATGCTAAATCTGTGTTCTAGCAAGTAGCAATGCCCTTGAAGAGGACTTGGCCCTCTTGATTATGATTTAGCTTGTGTTGGTTGTCTAGTTAAATAAATAGATATCTGTTCATGCACTAGTTCCTTCCATCATTAGGACACATGACAATACATCTGCCTGTCTACCTTTTATATTTCACTGTATTCTACATTCTGCAATACATTTGCCTGTCTACCTTTTATATTTCACTGTATTATACATTTGCTTGTCTCCCATTTTGCATTCTGCAATACATCTTCAACTTACTGCATAGCAAATAAAGTTTATGAGGTCCTAACTCTGTGATATCATCATTAATGTACCATTTCAGATCGCTCAAGTCCTGACTCATTGCCTCACTGCCTGGAATCAACTATGAAGATGCAGAATGTGTATTAGACTATTAGTTATGGAGAATATCTCATTTTTAGACTTTAGTTATGAACATGTGAACAATCTTGATATGAAGAATGTGTATTGCAGAATGTCCACTTTATGTAAGCTGATGTGAAGAATGTGTATTGCAGAATGTGGTCTAGATTCTTAATTGTATTCTTAGCTTGTTGGATGTCATATGCGTTTGTAATCTTTAGACTTTAGCATGTTGCCTGCCAGCATTTTTGTAATCTTTAGCATGTCGTATATGTTTGTAATATTTAGCATGTCAAATACGTTTGTAATCTTTAGCATGTATAATTTCTTCGAAATAGTGATTCCAAATTCTCGGACGCAAACCCGGTCTGATTCCCGATCTACCGGGTCTGACCCGGTCACGGACCCGGCCGGGTCCGGGTCCGGTACCGGGTCGGAAAGTTTTTGACCCGACAAAAGTCGGGTCAGGACCGGGTCCGCCTAAACCCGGACCCGGTCCCGGGTTTGCTCTGCCCTACTCCAACATGCCGGAGAACAACAAGGCCTTCCATACAAAGCTTCAAATGGAGTCATCTTGATATTTGAGTGATGGCTATTATTATAGGCAAATTCTACTAAAGGAAGGTAGTCATCCCAATTCCTATGCCAATTTAAGGCACAAGCTCTAAGCATATCTTCAAGGGTTTGGATTGTTCTTTCACTTTGGCCATCGGTTTGGAGATGAAATGCCGTGTTAAAATTTAGCATTGTTCCAAATGCATTTTGGAGACCTTTCCAAAACCTTGAAGTGAACCTCGGATCTCTATCTGAAATAATCGAAGTCGGAATTTCGTGCAAGCGGATAATCTCATTCACATATAACTCAACCATACTTTCCATGGATTGACTCACTTTCATAGGAATAAAGTGAGCCGACTTCGTCAAACAGTCCATACAACCCAAATTGCATCATGTCCTTTCCGGGTTCGAGGCAATCCTACCTCAAAGTCCATAGAAATACTTTGCCATTTCCATTCCGAAATCGGTAAGGGTTGTAACTTGCCACAAGGCTTTCGATGTTCAATCTTAACTTGTTGATAAACTATACACTTGGCTACATATTTGGCCACCTTTTTCTTCATGTCTTCCTACCAAAAAATCCTTTGCAAGTTTTTGAACATTTTGGTGCTTCCGGGATGGATTGAGAATTCGGACTTGTGATACTTATCCAAAATCTCTCTTCTTAGTGACTTGTCCTTTAGAACCCATAACTTGTACCTAATTGTTCCATCCTCGTCATATTTGAAGTGATTTCTTTCCCTTTTGCATACATTGATCATTCTAGCATATTCTGGATCTCTTCTTTAAGCTTCAATAATTCTTCTCACTAAACTTGATTCGATTAAATGATGAGCCATACATATTGTCACGACCCCGATTTAAACGGTGATTTAAATCAGAGCTCGCGACTAATTACAAACGATCAAATAATTTTTTAGAGAAAAATTGTGCATAACTCCTCTAGATAATACAAGAAAATGATAACACATATAAGCAAACCACGTAATTTATATTGATCATTCAGAGCATGTAACAATCCTAGAGTTTACACCACCACATAGTCATAAAAGATTTACATTTTACAAGATACAAAATTACTTTTGATACATAGCACATATCAAACTCTCTTCATATCCCAACAGAGGAATACGAGAGCTACAAGTCTTCTATCTAACACGCGCGATAGGACACATGACTTCTCAATACATTAGCAGCAAAAAGATTGACACCTTGCTAAGGTTGTCTCTCACGCTCCCAAAAATTCTACTGATCTGAAAAAGTGTACAACAACACTGTGAACAAATAATAGCTCAGTAAGCTGATAACTCATAAGCTATGTGTTACCATCTAATAAATTCGAGGAGACATAAGCATACATGCATTAATCATAATATCAAAGTCAATATCTTCATATATTTACTAAATACATATATAACATCCCAATAAAAAACATTGCACTCAATTTACATTCATTGACACCTAAATATATCAAATATGTTTATGCAATGCAACACTCTCATATATATGCACGAATCACCAACTGGCCAGTTGTCGGTAGGTGGACTCTAAAGGTGGCTCCCATCGTGATCAGTGATGTAGCACTTAGCTCAATTTAACCTCATCCTTTTCGGGGAACAAATCATATAACGATAGGTGGATTCTAGAGGTGGCCCCTATGAATTCTAAAGGTAGCCCCCTTCGCAACTACTCACGATGTGGCACTTAGCTCCAGTCTATCTCATCCCATTATTGGGGAACAAAATGATGGATTGGACTCTAGAGGTGGCTCCCATCGTGATCAACGATGTATCACTTAGTTCCAACAATCATATATGCAAATGCAAATGGATCTCGATGCATGATTCATCATATAACAAACATCTTCTGAATATCAGAAGATGAATCATATCCAATACCATTTCAAAATGAACAAGATTGCACTCATCGCAATCCATTCAGATCATATCACATATACTTTCCATAATTTCATTTCTCGAAACCAATTCATAGAATTTCAAAACATATTCAATACATATAATAATCGATGTCACACCGAATTCAAAAGAGGTGAAAACATAGAGTAGGAGAAATCAACTTACCTATAAGGGCTAACAAAATGTTTTCCTTTCTCTTTTCACTATTTTACTCTTCTATTCCTATAACAATAATAATAAGAAATGCATTACTACTATGATATGAACACAAGCCTATCACATATGAAACATAATTAATTGAAATGGTATATTAACCTTAAATATTTACTCTTATAACTCAAGTAACTATTAAACATAAGGATTGACCTAATATTATGATAAATTGCACGCATAGTAAAGAAAAATTCATATCTTCTGGTATACATAATCAAATGACATCATTCTAATTTTCTTTACTTTCACATTGCAGAGACATTAATCTCTAAAAGTTTCATTTCCTACTTCATTATGGTTTTCTCTCATGAAAATTAACATTCAGCCTAACTTGTATGTTGTTTCTATGTCTTGACAAACTGAGTAACCTTACTTTTATTATTTATATAAAATAATAAACATTCCTTGCTTTGATTCTTTTAATTTTCCCAAATATTAGACATCATAAGGTGCAACTCATAAAATTAGTTGAATTTATATCTATTTGTACTGAGCACAATAAATTTAACCAAATACTAGCATAATCCGCCCTAAGTTCCCTCCTGACGGACTGAGTAAGGCTCGATAAATTATTTATAACTTTTGCTAAACATATCATGTTCTATTGATTCCAATTGTCAATGAAACCTAACGTCAATTTATATAAATATGTAAATTATCAAATAATTACACGACATATTAGATTTAATACATAATTTACAAATTCGGATAACAATTTCGGCGGACAGAATGATAGTACCTTAAAGATAAGATAATAACTTTATCTACAGAAATCATATTAACTTGATTCCAAAGCTCAATGAAAGTAGACTCATAGGGGATCAATTAGAATAAATTTCATAATTTTATCACTCGAAGGTATGGAATTATGTAGATAAAGGTTCGGGAACTAATTGAACATGGCTAGGGTTAATCTTACTCATGAACAACATGAGTTTTGCCCCATATTCAAGTAAAATCCGGAAATGAATGAGATGGGAAAAGTTCATAGAAACCCTAATTAGAAAGGTATGTAATTAAAATTAAAATAAAGTAAAGTATCAACTCACCACAATCGAGAACCCTAATTTCCTCTTCTCTTTTTCAAATTTCCTTCAACATGTAGTAAGCTTTCTACTACCTTTGTTATTCGGCCAAGGATGGTGAAAGGGTCAGAAAGTGGTGATAAAAGGTAGAAGGTGAAGGATAAGAAGGCAAAGGAAAACCGACTTACCAAGTCGGCCAAAGAGTGGGACCAAATTGCCCTTAATATTTGCCTTATTTATTAAATGGTTTGGAACTACCCCCCATTTGGATTCAAATAAAATATTTAGAAAAATAAATAACCAAGGAATCAAAATCTAAATTTTTGTCCGAAGAACAAAAATAACGATTTCACAGATTTTTCGATTTTGTGTCTACGTTTTACCAAACTCACACACCTCCTAAAAATTCTTAAAAATCACTTTTAGAATCCTTTCATATATAGGAACAATTACCGGGACTTTAATTTTTCAGATTTTTACTTTTCTGAAAATCACATTTTCATGCCTTAAGTAAATTTCCATCGCTTTCGCACTTTAGTTGATATTGAAGTGTAAGTCTTAACATTACATTTATAGAGATTATCAATAAGATAATATAACATCACATTCATACAACTAATCATGCATGGTTAACTTAGGGATATTACACATATGATCCTTCAGCCACAAATGCTTGGGGCCCATTGCACTATGCTTTTCACAAGGTTCCACTTATGTACTCTCAAACATCCAAGTGATCCTTCCCATTTGCGACTTAGTGCATCGACAACTACATTTGCCTTTTCAGGGTGATACTATATTGCGAACTCATAGTCCTTAAAGAACTCAAGCCATCTTCTTTGCCTCATGTTCAACTCTTTTTGAGAAAATACATACTTTAGGCTCTTATGGTTCGTGTTACACCTCAAAATCTTCACCATACAACTAGTGATGCCATATCTTCAATGCAAACACAACCGCCGCTAGCTCTAAATCATGAGTAGGATAGTTGACTTCATGCTTCTTCAAATGCCGAGAAGCATATGCAACCACTTTGCCATGTTGCATAAGTACACATCCTAATCCGGTGCCACAAGCAACACTATAGATGACATAGCCTCCACTTCTCAAGGGAATGACTAGAATTGGTGCTGCTGTAAGTCTTCTTTTTAGTTCTTGGAAGGTTGCTTCACATGCTTGTGACCATATGAACTTCACATCCTTCCTTGTCAACCTTGTCATAGGAGCGGCAATCTTAGATAAATCTTGGATAAACCTCCTATACTATTAAGTAAGTCCCAAGAAACTTTGAATCTCGGTCACATTCTTGGGACTATTCTAATTAGTCACTGCTTCCACTTTAGCCGGATCCACGACCACTCCATGTCTTGATACAATATGTTCAAGGAACATTACTTCTTCAAGCCAAAATTCACACTTGAAAAATTTGACGTAGAGCTTGTTTCTTCTCAAGGTTTCCAAAATGATGTGAAGATGCTCTTAGTGCTCTTCCGGGCTTGATGAGTAGATGATGATGTCATCCACAAACATGATCATAAATTTGTTCAAGTATGGACGGAAGACCCTATTCATCAAATCCATGAATGTGGCGGGCGCATTCGTTAGTCCAAAAGGCATAACAAAAAATTTGTAATGTCCATACCTTGAACGAAATGCCATTTTGGGAACATTTTGCTCAGCTATCTTTAATTGGTGGTAGCCACTCCTTAGGTCGATCTTGGAGAAAATCAACGCCGATGATAATTGATCAAAAAGATCATCAATCCTTAGTAAGGGGTACTTGTTCTTCACCATCACCTTATTGAGCATTCGGTAATCGATGCATAGCCTTAAAGAGCCATCCTTCTTCTTGACAAAAAGTACCGGTGCGCCCCATGGTGAGACGCTTGGCCTAATGAACCCCTTATCCAAAAGCTCCTGCAGTTGCGTCTTCAACTCATGCAGTTCCGCCGGAGCCATTCGGTAAGGTGGCTTCGAAATGGGCGTGGTACCCGGAAGTAGTTCAATATTGAACTCAATTTCCCTTCTTGGTGGCAATCCCGCAATGTCTTCCGGAAAGACATCGATATATTCTCTCACCACATCCAAAGATTCAAGTGGCTTGGATTGTGATTCCGTCTTAATGACGCTTGCCAAAAATCCTCTTGCTCCCTTCTTGATCATTTTGTTTGCCTTGATTGCTGAAATCAACACTCCGACTTCCTTAGAGGGAACTCCCCTAATCAATATGGGTTTTTCATGATGGTCATCTATAAAAACTTTCTTTTCTTTGCAATAGATGCGAGTATCATTATAGGATAACCAATCCATTCCTAAGATTACATCATAGTCTATCATAGGAAGCAATGTGAGGTCAGTTGAAAAATTCTTCCTATCTATTTCTATGGATACATTGAGGATATATCTCCTAGTGCCTACCATTCTGATAGGAGTCACCACTTCTAGCTGACAATTAGTAACTAAATGCCTTACTTTTAGCATGCTAGCAAATGCATGAGATATAAATGAATGGGTTGCACCCGAATCGAAGAGAACATTTGCATGGTGTCCGCCAATTAGAATATCACCTTGGATCACGTCATTTTCTTGAGTGGCTCCATCAACTTCTATGACAAAAACCCTTGCTGGAGCTCTTGGTGGGTTAGCCACCATTTTTTCCTTGTCCCGATTGCCCCCTTGTTTCTTCGGACAATCCCTTATGTAGTGGCCCTCCTTGACACATTGTAGGCATGTCCCGACCTTCATGCGACATTCACGAAAATGGGTTCTTCCACAATGCGGGCATGTGGGCTTGTTCGGTTCTACCTTCTTTGGTGAATAATATGGTGCCTTCCTTGGACTACTTCCTTGGGCCTTCCCTTCATGCTTCTTGATGGCATTTCCCTTGGCAATCTTTCTTTCTTGATACTTCCTTTCGTGCTCAGCGGCAAGCTCTACCACATCCTTCATAGTGGTGCAGCAACCACTCCTAACCCATGGCTGCAGTCCGGGATCCAAATCATTGATGAACCTCTTTGTCCTTCGGAGTTCATTCTCATTGAGCTCCCCATACTTCTCCAGCCTCAAAAAGGTGTTCACATATACATCCATAATCATACTACCTTGGACGAGGTTGAGAAACTCGTCCCACTTCTTTTCCTTCACATGGTCAGAGAAGAAACGAGCCTCGAATACCTCTGCGAAGCTTTTCCATTCGACCTCTTCTTCACTCTCGAAAGTGGTCTTCAAGAGTGCCTTCCACCATGCCTTAGCTTGGCCGCAAAGGCGATGTGTAGCATACATCACTTTGCGGTCTCCAGAGCATCCCATGACCTTGAGGATGTCCCTTACTTCTTCGATCCACGATTCAGCTAACTCGGGATCTTCTACTCCATCAAATTTCAGAGGTTAGAGCCTTAAGAACCTCTCGATGGAGTAATCCGGTTCAGTGGGTCTTTAGGCATTTTGTGCCGCTCAGATTAATCCGTCGAGAAATGCGTTCCTCTCATACTCTTCATCAACAATTGCCCGTCTTGGCATCTACATTCATATTCAAAACAAACATAGAAACATCATTAACATAAGCTAGTCATATGATAACATTTACCTCTAGGTTTGGTGACATCTCATGATGATTGCACACGAACTTTACACATCTTACTTAGACACTTTAGTCAACCAATGGCTTTCACATCCTAAGACCTAATACATACGAGCCAAACTATGGCTCTGATACCAACTGTAACGCCCCAAAAATCGGGCCCCAATTTAGTTGCCGAACCATAGGCGGCGTTACTTTTTCGTGATCTAATTTCATAAAACTTTGCAGCGGAAACATAATAATAGACATAAAAATATTAATATCATAAACAACGGAAGACTTCATAGATAAATAAAACAAACCCAAGATAACATACTGGCCCATGGGCCTAATAGGCTCTAACGTATATTCAACAAATGATTCCTACAACATAATGAGTTCAAGTAAAATACATAACTCCATAAGCCATACATAAACCACTCTTACAAGAGTTCATCAAAATGACATGATAATAGTAAAGCAACTTGGGTCATAGTCCGACTCGTCCATGTGCAATGTCTTCATCAAGAGGCCTTCACCGCCAAACCTAAGCCTCATCCATACCAACACGAATCCATGAGGTGCAAGGAATTTCTTCCGATAGAGTATGTTGAGGCCCATGCATGCTACGATCTTATAACATAATCTCTACATATCATAGCATATGCATATCATCATGGAACATAAATCGTACACATGCTATGAGCTACTTATGCAAACTATATGACATGTGAGCATATCATCATGACAAGATAAGATAGCATGTAACATCATAATCTTTAGGTCAAGCATATCATGGTTTTATCTTACTTTACTTTACTTTGTTCATGTCATGATATGATGTGACAAGTGGACATTCATATTGCATCCTCATAAGTGCATACTTCTTTAACATTTTTAACTTTATGTCCCAAGTCATTCATCATTCATCTTTTCGTCTTTCATCTTTACTTAGATGCTTTCTTATCTTGTTAATTGGGAAGACCATGTTGAGTTCGTGGGAGATGGCTAGCTAGGCCAAGATTGGACTTGCGGGTAGCCAATAGAGACGCCACACTCAAGGGTGGAATTCGCCTTGTAGTTCCGCGTAGGCCCAATAGAGATGCCACATTCAAGAGTGGAACTCGCCTCAACTTATGGAAATGCCACACTTAAGGGTGGAACTCATTTCCTCAAGAAATGCCACCACTTAAGGATGGAATCATTTCCCCTCATCGATTACAACAAGTCACCTTCACGCTAATCCGTCTTTTACTTGCTTTCATCAATACATACAATCATTCAATACATGTTGCATGTTTTAATCCTATTTAAAGTCATGCATACTTCAAATCATGCTAAGTGTGGATATTCAATCATAACCAATCATCAGCCTAGAACAGACGATCATTTTACTTTCGGTCGACTGTTGGACGAGTATCGGGCGACCGGTAAGATTATCGATCGACTGTTATGGTACTTTCGGATGATCAAAATAGGGCGTTCGATTGATCGCTAATCATAGTGAGTGATGACTCTCTACATCAGACGACACTAATATATCAGTCGACCATTATCAGGTCTGCGAACGATCAAAACTGGGTGTTTGGTCGACCGCTAATCACAGAGAGCAACGGCTCTCTAAATCGAACGATCGTTGAAATATCGATCGATCGTTGTAGGTCTTTCGGACGATCGAAACTGAGCTTCGATTCGACCGCTAATCACAGTGTGTGATGACTCTCTAAAACGGACGACCATTGGGATACCGGTCGACCGTTACATGGCTTTCGGACGATCGAAACTGAGTTTCGGTTCGACCGTTAATCACAGAATATAACGACCCTTCCAAAATGGACGACCGTTGGACAGAGTTCGGGACTACAATGGTCAATCAATAATGTATCGATCGTCCATTCTGGGACGATAGACACACGATTTTTACATCTTTTCTTCCTAATCTTGCATACATTGACATATTAAGCACATACATGATTCCAAACATCATATGAAACATTCTTAGCAATCTAACAATGAAGTAAATAGTGTATTCACATGAGGACATCAAACATGCTAATCACAATCATAAATGTATATGAGCATTGGACTAATTCCTTTTTGAACTAACATAAGAAGCAATAAACATTCTATATCTAAACATGAATAGCAATATAATAGTAGTCATGATAAACATGAAGCACATTACATTTTACTCATAATTAGCAATGAATATGAATATCTAATGCACATTCTCTAACCCTTAAGCTTAAGAACAAGGAGTTTGTTCTTCATGCCCTAATCCATACATTCAAACATCATTAGGGGAAGAGTTTTAGGAAGATTTGAATTCCCTCAAACATACCTTAATAGCAATGTCCTAAGCTCTAATCTTCTTCTTCTCTTATCTTGCACAATTTCTTTCTTCTAACCTTCCTCCTTCTTGGACGTTGTTGAGTGCTACAATGGCAGAGTGGATGTGTGAGCTAAGCTATTGTAGCTAAGTGAGAGGAGTAAGAGAGAAGAGGGGGAGCTTACTGCAGCTACAGTAATTGGGTTACTGTAGCAAAAGGTAGCTTGGTGGTCTTCCTTTGTTGCTGCCGACAAGGAGGGATTAGAGAGAGAATGTGGGGGTCTTTTGGGGTGCTTACGGTTGGGAGTGAGAGAGGGTGAGTTTAGGACATTTGTTTATGTTATTTGAGCTTGGGTTTGTGGGCTTGGGCTTTGGTGCGGTTGGGCCTTAATTGTTGCTTTCTCCCCTTTTTTTTATTTCGCTTTTCATTTAGAATGTTACACGACGCCAACAAACACTGCGACGTCAACGATTGCAACATTAATGAGCTACTGAGAAACATGATGGATGTCCTAAGAGGAGACGCATTAAAAGGCCACAAACCAGAAGCAAGTATGCAAGACAGCCTACAGGGACGCCATGCCCAGTAAGCTTTCTCAAGTCTTGACCGAGAAGTACTTGATCATACTGGATGATGTGTGGAATGATGATGTTTTTAATGCCTTGTTTGAGTGCCTCCTTGCTAATAACCATGGAAGCAGGATTATCGTCACAACAAGAAATCAAGATGTAGCTAACTCCATATTGCACAACAGACACGTCTTAAACATCAACCCCATGTCACAAGAGGACGCGACCTCGTTGTTTCACAGGGTAGCATTTCGGGATTCAACATGCCCTAGAGAGCTGCACCATTGGGCTCAGAAGATGATAAACAAGTGTCAAGGCTTGCCTTTAGCCATCATCGCAATCGGTCGCGTGATGGTACGACAACCATCCACAGCTGGAGTATGGAAGAACGTGTGCGAATGCCTACAGTGGGAGTTATCGAATAATGAGAAGCTTGAAGGTATGGCAGGATCATTGATGCTTAGCTACAAGAGGTCACCTCATGATCTGCAAAGATGCTTCTTATACTGCAGCCTGCTCAGGGAAGGTCAACCGATCAAGGTCAA
The DNA here is from genome assembly GCA_030549335.1 of Pontederia crassipes. Taxonomy (NCBI): domain Eukaryota; kingdom Viridiplantae; phylum Streptophyta; class Magnoliopsida; order Commelinales; family Pontederiaceae; genus Pontederia; species Pontederia crassipes. The sequence goes on along the minus strand of CM060188.1, from coordinate 74,287,963 downwards.
GTGGTTGGGGCTGGCATGTGGGTAACAGAGGGATTTATAGTTCCGGATGCGAACGACGGGTGATAAAGGAGGAGATCGGAGTGCAGCTCATCGAGAAGCTGGCTGCGAGGAGCATGCTTCAAGTCGTAAAGAGGGACGTGACAAGGGGGCCAAAGGTATGCCGAGTTCATGACATCATGGCAAATCTAGCTCTGAACGCATCCCAGGGCCAGAACGTTTGCGCAACAATAGCGGATCAACTTGCAAATCTAGATGAAAGATGTCGTTGATTATCTATCATGAACGGCATTGGAGATAGAGTTCGACCATAGCGTCCCGAGACTCGGCCTCGCCATGCGACGGGACTTCCTCCCGCGGCGCTACTTTGACCCTTTGACTCTTTTCAAACTTATCGACTCATTTGTTGACCGAACACGAAGGAATTGCAAAGCGGAAGACTATATGAATAGAGCGAAAGAATAAATGAATAGAATAATACGACAATGTAAAGAAAAGTGTGTAAGCTGATATATAAAATACTTTAACTAGCCTTCATCAGAAGCAACAATGTAAGAGCCACATACATCCAAAATGTGACAAAAAATACATCTAAAAAAGGTGACTTAGTATGAGGAATAATCTCATTACTAATCACAGTGCGGCAACCAAAAAAGTGCATCCGTCCAAAAAGATAGTGGCTCACAATGCAAGGTTAGACTAGATATAAAAATGACTCCGGTACATAAGGACTCGGTAAGTCCCATTTGCAAAGGCACACAAACTCATGCTATGTAAAAATAAATAACTACTGCCACGCTCGACAAAGACCATATGCAACAGTAAACCCCGCTGAGACATCCACACGTGCACCACCATCTCACGAATAGCCATCATGCACCTGTGGAGATCACACAGGGAAGCAAGTTCAACCCTTAGCATAAAGCTAAGTGCGGATTCATATAAATCATAAATCAGTTCTATAAGAATATAGTATGAAAAGAATGTGTAATCAACATGAGAGAAAGATTAAGTCATCAAGGATCGATTTCATCAGTCATGGACATAAATGGAGACCATAACATTAATAACATATAAGAAGATCAGAATCATAAGAGAGAACATGGTTTCATATCCATTTCTTTTACATATTCATTGTCATGCTTAACTTTCATACATTCATACTTGCTTGCTTTTTCATTCATTCATTCATTCATTCATTCATTCATTCATTCATCTTTCATCTTTCGAAGAGCTCTTCATCTTTCAGGGGAATGCCATTGCATGAAATGTGATACAGCTATCTAGACATCATGTGCCAGTGGGTGATCAGTGTCACGACGAAACCCCGTCGGGCTAGATGACCTCGCCACTGGCAGAAACATCCGTATGGGAGAAACTTCCGCGTAGATAGATCAAATGGAAACTCGTGAGAGAGGGCATGTTACGCGGCTGGAACATCTTCCCTCACCATACATGGGCCTATCTTTCGATCCATGGACTGATCAAGGCATAGAAAGATTATCATCTTATGTTCATTTTCATTTACTTTAGAATCAGGTGGACGGAATATCATTTAGAAATCAAGTTAAGATAAAAAAGGTCTTCACCTCCGGTCCAGACGACAGATGCCCGAGGGTTACGGGTCACCTGTCGAAATCATATCGGTCAATCGAAGGAGTGCGGTCGCTGCTTCTCATCATTCTTAATCATAATGTCAAGGTTCATAATCATTCATCATAAGGTTCATCAGATTCATAATCATTCTTAGAAAAGATTGAGAGGAGTCATTAACATTCCTGGCGTAAGGATCATAATCATCCTTCTTTCATTTTCTGATGAGAGGTCAATAATCATATACATGTGAACAACATGAGTTTGTCTAGAAATTAGGGAATCAACATACATAGATCAACATGATAATAAATCAGAAGGTTGCATAATTAAGTCAAGGTCAGAAATCATAAACATTAAAATCTGGGGCTAGAACCTCGATCGGGCAAAGGGAACTCGGGCTGAGTTGGCCTGGATCGGGCTCAGTCTATCGGGGCAAAAATCGAAGGTAACCTAGGCTGGGTGTGGATCATACTTGGACCGAGTTTGGAAGACGATCGAGTCGGGAGAGTCATCTCTCCCGATCATCTTCTCCGCGATGAACCCAGGCCGAGTCGTGGGTGACCCGGTCCGGGAACCTGGTTCGCCCCGAGCTTGAGTTCAGCATCCATGGCGGACCCGGACCGTGCTTGAGGGAACCCGGTGTGGTTAGACAAGACCCAGGCTGAGTTTTGGTGAACCGGGGCTCAAGGATTTGACCTCAAATCTATTTTACGACCCAGGCTAAGACTCAACGAAATCTAGTTTTGGTCAGACAAATCTGTTGAGTCGTAAAATAGATTTGAGGTTTCATTTTTCTCCGACGATCGCCGACACAGTATAACTACGTTAACAGAATCAATAGTATCACAAACATGAATCTAAAGTATACACTACAAAGATCTAGCACTAAGCATGCATCTAGTAATAACAAGCTTCGATCACAAGTTCATACATCCACATCATTTTATCGATTTGGTCATATGCGAAAATCATTCGGGTAAAACATACATTCTTTTGTTGATGACAGAAGGTCATCATGTCATCATTCTAAAGAGCATCATACATTCATATTCGAGGGTTCAGTTCATGGATGTTTAAATCAAGCATGCTTTGTTCGTCAAGAAGCTCGACTTATGAAGAAGATCTTGAGATCCACACACCTATTAGCCTATGATGTTGTCGAGAAGTTGTACGTGGTTCGTTCGTGTCGTATTCTGCTCCCTACATCACTGGAGATGATCGCCGACGTCCGTCCGTGCCCGCTGTTGTCCACTCGACGAGGAGGGGAAACAAAATGGGTGAGGCGCGAGGTTGGACAACAAAAATAGGGGAGAACATATGAAGGAGAAAGGGGCCTTACTGCATCGATGTTCCTCTCTGAGTCCCACGTCTTCTTCGCCGGAGACGGTCACCGGCGTCGTCCGCTCGCCCTCTGCTGTCCGTGCACCAGAGAAGAATGAGAACAGTGAGAACGAAGCTTGGTCAGAGAAATGAAGAAGTAAAGGGGGAAGAAGGACGAGAGTCGGGCGCCTCTTATAGAGGAGTGGGAGAGGGTCGACCATTGGCTTCTGATGGGGGCAAGATTTAGGCCACCGGATCTCTCCTTGCAGGTGCCCAGGCGTGGCCATTGGGGAGCTCGACGGCTGCCAGTCGACCCCCAATCTAGACAGGAGAGAGAGCGTGGAGTGAAGAGAGGAAACAATAGCAGAAGAAAATAAAGAAGAAGAATAGAAGAGGAAAGAAACAAACAAAATAAGACAAGCAATGGAAGGGAAGGAGTCTCGGTCACTCTTCAGATTTTTTTTTGACCAGTTGACTGTGTTGTTACAGTTCGACCTAGCAATCATCTTTCTGGTATACGCACCTTGCTCGTTCTCTCCAGTGGTGATCCTTTCACCGATTCCTCTTGGCAAAGTATCTACAAGGTCCTCAAGTTCTTGAGGGTACCTAGACCTGAGGGATGCTCCAATTCATAGCTTGTCAAGTCACGTCTTTGATCTATTTAATCTATGATACTTGAGCTTGAGGGGAACCAAAGTCGGTGAAATTCCTAGCGACGTGGAAAAGCTTTACAACGTTCAAACTTTGGATCTATGGAAGACCAACTGATGGAGATTAAATGGGTGAAAATGACGTGATATGGAGGTCTTTTAGAATTTCAAAAAGAAGATATTAAATGTCATGAAGAATTGCTTAAATTTCAAAGAGTCATGTGTTTAAAGAACATTTAATATTATGCAGAAGTTTAGAAGATGCATTGAGAGATGAAACATCATGCAACTTAAAGAATCTTGAAGAAGTCAAGAAGACAACTTGGAAAAGTAAAGGATCGCCTTGAGAAGTGAAGAATCATCTTGGGAAGTGAAAGATCATCTTGAAAAGTGAAGCGTCATCTTAAAAAGTGAAGTATCATATTGAGAAGTGAAAGATCATCTTGGGAAGTGAAGAAACAACTTGAGAGTTGAATAGTTTCATTTATTATGTTATTTAATTAGAACAAGTATAAATAGGGATGAATGTAAGGTGTGAAGTTATGTTATGTTTTGTTGAATTATGAATTTTGAGTTCTTATCTTTGACTACGTGTCTTGGTGGATTCTTTGATATACTTAGTTGTGTTCTTATCTTTTAACTACGTGTGTCTTGGTTGATTCCTTGATATACATAGTTGTTTTCTTATTATTTTGGAGGCTTCATTCTCCTCTATTAATCCATCCGCCATCAGTTGGTATCATAGCTCCGATTCTTTCCATGGCTGGTTGTAGTCGACGTGGTTCAAATGTCAACATGGGCAACAACGAGCGTGATCTTCGTGATATCGAGATGGATGAGTTGAGAAGGCAAGTGCAACAACTTCAACAACAGCTTGAAGTTATCCAGGCTGCAAATAGTGACGAGCAACATCATGATTCGCAAGTTGATGATGAAGAGGATTTCAAACCGTTCCATGAAGATGATAGTGATTCATCTACTGGGAGGGGTTCTTTTTGTCTCAACCAATGACGTCAACATGGTGACTTTGGCGTCAAAGTTGACATCCCCGACTTTGAAGGTAAACTGCATCCAGAAAACTTCATCGACTGGCTTGCGATAGTCGAACGGATTTTTGACTACAAAAGCATTCCGGAAGATAAGAAGGTCAAACTTATTGCCATCAAAATTGAAGAAACATACATTGATATGGTGGGAGAATCTAAAGAGACAAAGGAAGCGTGAAGAAAAGCAAAAAATCGTGACATGGAAAAAGATGAAAAGTGAGTTAAAAAAGAAATTCCTTCCCGCCAACTACAAACAAGATTCCTTCTCTAGTTTGTACAACTTCAAATAAGCGGCTCGTGTTGAAAGCCAACCAAAGGAGAAAAGTGCTCGTAAACACTTTGGAAAAGAATGAGGCCTTAACTGAGGGAGTATTTTAGCCATCAAGTCTCCATCGTCTTCTAACAAAATGATTTCTTCTAAGACACAAGAAGGTAATCCTCGCACTATTTCAAATCATGCCTCTAAATAATGCTTTAAATGTCGAAGATTTGGTCATATCGCTTTCGACTGTCCAAATCGGAGGGTTGTCTCTCTTATTGAAGAAGTTGAAGATAAACCTATATTTGACATGTATCCTGTTGAGGAGGAGGACAATGTAGAAGAGGATATTACTTATGCTGATTAAGAAGAGGTTCTAGTGATTCAACGCCTTTTAGAATAATCACCTGCTGAAGAAGAAACATGTTTTCGTCACAATATCTTTCATACTCAATGTGCTTCACATGAAAAGGTATGCCCAACATTATTGATAGTCGGAGTGATGAAAATATTGTCTAAAAAATTTTGGTGGAAAAATTGGTGCTCAAATAAGAGAAACATCCAGAGTCTGATAAGCTTTCTTGGTTCCAAAAAGGTAATGATGTTCATAAACATTGCCTCACTCAATTTTCTATTAGCCATCGGTATAAGGGTGAAATATTATATGATATGATTCTTATGGATGTTTATCATTTACTTCTTGGATGTCCTTGGTTATATCATCGAAATGTTATTTATGATGGCTTCAAGAACACTTATTCTTTTGCTAAGGATGATGTAAACATTACTTTAACTCCTTCAAAGATAGAAGCCAAGCATAAATTTGAAGAGGGAAGTTCTTATTTATCAAGGTCTCAATTTCTTCGAGCACATATGAACTTGTGTCATGGAAGAGAACGAAGATCAAAGTGATATCCCCTTCACTCTAAAGCTTTTATTCAATGAATTTCAAAATGTGATCCCTAATGATATTTCTCCAAGACTTTCTACCTATGGGAAGAATACAACATAATATTGATTTGATCCTAGATGCTTCCATCCAAAATAAGGTGACTTATCAAATGAATCTAAAGGAGCATGAAGAACTACAACGAAGTTGATGAATTATTGCAAGAGGGTTTGATTCGTGAAAGCTTAAGCTCATGTGCAATACTTGCTCTCCTCATTCCAAAGAAAGATGACTCATGGAGGATGTGCGTAGAGAGACGAGCAGTGAATAAAATTATCATTAAGTACTGGTTCCATATATCGCATCTTGATGATTTATTTGACCAATTTCATGGTGCAGCAATAATTTTAATGATAGATCTAAGGAGTGAATATCATCAAATACGATGTCATTCAAGAGATGAATAGAAAACTACATTCAAGGCAGGAACACCCCTCTATGAGTGGTTGGTAATGTTATTTGGTCTCTATAATGCTCCTAGTACATTTATACTCTTGATGAACCATATTTTCAAGGCATTCAATGGAAAAATTTTAGTGGTATATTTTGATGATATTCGTATATTTAGCTCAAGTATGCAGGAACACTTTGAGCATCTTCGCTCAGTTTTTTAAGTTCTTCGAGAGCAACGGATATTCGTGAATCTTAAGAAATGTCACTTCATCACTATTCATGTCATTTTATTAGGGTATGTTATTTCTCAGGAAGGCATTAGCATGGATCCAAGCAAGGTCGAGACAATAGTAAATTGGCCTCCACCAAAGTCATTGCAAGAAATTCAAAGCTTTCATGAACTAGTATCCTTTTATCGACTTTTTGCCAATTTCAACACTATCATGGCACACCTTGCCCCGTGTATCAAAACCTCGAAAGTATCTCATGTTGTTGATCTTTACTTCAAGGAAGTTGTGAAGCTTCATGGTATTCTGAAGACTATCACTCCTGATCGTGAGACAAATTTTGTAAGTCATTTTTTGCCCACACTTTGGAGGAAGCTCAAAACTATTCTTCAATTTAGCTCTTCCCATCATCCTCCAATTGAAGGTCAACCAAAAGTTGTCTATCAAACTTTGAAAAATCTACTAAGATCCTTAATAAAGGAGAATATTCGACAATGAGATCGACAGTTGGCTCAAACAGAGTTTTCTTATAATTAATATCAAAGCAAGTCTATTGGCAAAAGTCCATTCAAAATTGTTTATGGAGCTAATTTTGCATGCCAATTATATTTACTCCATCGTCCTGTAACTAGTTCTTTCAGTAGTGATGCAGAAGAAAAAGTAAAACAGATTCGAAGTTTGCATGACGTGTTCTAAAGAAAATTATTCAACAGAACGAGAAGGATAAGGAGCAAGTTGACAAGTGTAGAAGGCCTATGAATTTTAAGGAAGGAGATCTAATATGGATTCATCTTCAAAATGAACGATTTCTTCTAGGATGTTATGTAAAGCTCAAGCTTCGAGCATATATTTCTTTTCAAATTCTAAAAAAGATAAGAGAAAATGCATACAAGTTTATTTGCCTGAAAGTTATGAAATTTCTACAATTTTTAATGTCCCAGATTTATCTTCTTACATGGAAGGGATTGAAGAAATTCGACTTGAGGACAAGTCTTCCCCAACCAAAGGAGAATGATGGAGATTAAATGGATGAAAATGAAGTGATATGGAGGTCTCCTTCCATGAAGGGTTGTTTAAATTTTAAAGAGTCATGTGTTTAAAGAACATTTAATATTATGCAAAAGTTTAGAAGATACATTGAGAGATGAAACATCATATAACTTAAATAATATTGAAGAAATCGAGAAGACAACTTGGAAAATTAGTAAATGATCACCTTGAGAAGTGAAGGATCATCTTGGAAAGTGAAAGATCATCTTGAGAAGTGAAGTGTCATTATCATCTTGAGAAGTGAAAGATCATCTTGGGAAGTGAAGGAACAATTTGAGAGTTGAAGAGTCTTTCATTTATTATGTTATTTAATTAGAATAAGTATAAATAGGGATGAATGTAAGGTGTGAAGTTATGTTATGTTTTGTTGAATTATGAACTTTGAGTTCTTATCTTTGATTACGTGTGTCTTGGTGGATTCCTTGATGTATTTAGTTGTGTTCTTATCTTTTGACTATGTGTGTCTGGATGGATTCCTTGATATACATAGTTATTTTCTTGTTATTTTGAAGGCTTCATTCTTCTCTATTAATCCATCCGCCATCACCAACGTGAGACATCTGCCACGGAGCGTATTGAAGCTTCGGCGCTTGAGGCACTTGTACAATGAGGGCACCTTGCTGAAAAGTTTCATTACTGCAATGTCATGGGAATACTACGAGGCGCGGATGCGCCGTCAGGTATTTCAGACTTGTCAAACTTGTAGACTCTGAAGATCATCGTGGCAAGCGAAAAGGCGATGGTTGCAATAGAAGGTCTCACGCAGCTCAAACACCTTGGAGTCACCAACTTGGATAGAAATCTCGAAAGAACATTGTGCAACTCCATAAACAGAATGAAGAGGCTCTCTCGCCTATATATAGAAGCAATCGACAATGAGCCATTAATGCTGGATGGGCTCTCTCCTCCCCCTCACCTGAACAAGTTCATACTGCACGACCGCCTATAGAGGGTGCCAGTTTAGTTCATCAAATATTATGTCTCCTTTGGACTGCTCAATATTTAACTAATAACATGTAGATCACTTATATTTCGAACTAAATTAAATTACACAAAAGATGCTACTTTGGTAACATATTGTGCAATAATAATTTTTTCCCAAAAAAATATATAATTGTTCAATACTTATTCTTCATTTTTTATAACAATATGATAGCGATAAATTACAAATGGATTCTCAACTAATAATTATCCATACTTAGACAATTATTATATTCATACATGGTGTATAGGATGATGTTAACAAAAAAATATTCATCCATATCAACCAATAGATAATATAAGCATTCGTCAAATATATCTTTAAGAAAGAAAAAGAATGAACATTCTAATCTTGTACATGAAAGAGACTTAATGATAATTTAAATCTATTTATCATTATCCGTTCACTTAATATTAAAAGTGTGATACTTTTAATATAAAACTAAATAATCCAAAATGCATGAATCAATTTGGATTTAACAAATGATGTTCTTGCACGAACATATTCAATGCTATCCAAAAAATATCATGGATGACATATAGAGAACGAAAGAAAAAAACCACAAGTATATGTTCATACAAAAAATTGACTTTTCTAATGATTCAATCATGTAGCATCTGATACCAATTGAAATAATCAGAATAGCAAAACTAGATCGAATCATTAGGAAATTTAATAACTAAATGCAGAAAAAATTTACAGTCGTCCATCGCTTTTTTTCGATCAAGAACAAGTTGCTCATAGACTTCTTATGTTGACGGACATTTAATGGAATGATCTTCCAAAGCGACATTATAAAATCTATTCTTCTTAGCACGAATGGGGAATGCAAAAGAAGAATTTTCACCAAATAGATTTAATTCAAGTTGATGTGTGTTTTGAGAACTATGACCATCTATTTATAGTAGGCACAAGGGGAAGTTCCACCGTATCATGAAACCTTCAAATGCACCCTTTGATCTCTATATGCCTTTTGATATTGATGCACTTATTCATCATTATGTATATACCATTTCATAACTCATATACACATTTAATCTTTATATATCTTTTGGCATATATATACACCCCTTAAATTTTATACGTCTTTTGGTACATATATACACTCTTTAACCTTTTGCTATATATACCTTTTTGGTCTCTACACATATCATTTCATATTAATAAATATGCCCATAAATATATTGATCACTTTATTTGGGCATTATTATATTTTAACAATTCTTAATTGTAATTATTTTCATATTAAACCCAATGCTAGAATTATGTTCCAACAGTAACCAACCGCATGAAGGAAGTTGACGTGACTTCAAATGAAGAGAGCTCAAACTGCACACGTCAATACTCGATTGCCACTTCAATATTATATAATAAAGTTTTACACTCTTCTTTCGGTTGATGTTGGATTGTGAATTTGCGCCAACGTTCCAACCATGATCGTTGTCCCGGACTCAATACAAGAACAACGTGAAAGTACCTTAGAGTTATTTTCACTACAAAGAGATTGATTTTCTATAATAAAATCTTCAATTAGTATCATATCCTAAATAGATTTCTTTTGTTATATTTTTTATAATTCGGAATTGTGCAAATTAATATTTTTAAACCTTTGGTTATATGCCCATAACCAAGGAACAAAAAAATCAAACTTTTTTGTAAACCATATGTACTGAATTCAACAGAAATTTTGGTACAAAATTTTAATATTTTTTCACATAATTTTTTTAAAAAAAATGTCCTATGTAGCAACATGAACAGTGTTGCATGATGTCACTATAACGTGAACAGTGCGTGTAATATCCAAAGATAAATGTCTCTTTGACTAATTCAGTTGATGATGCTTGTTCATTAACTACCATAAGATAAGAAAATTATTAATGTGCTCCTATGAGTAATTGAACGCATTAAATAAGATTTAATATTATGGGTTGATATGAAGTTAGCAATTAGTCTAAAATATTAATTTCACTATAATATCATTATTCAATAAGTTTGAATTAACTCAATTATGATTGTTAAGCTAATCACCTCTCCCAATTATTTCAATTAATTAGCTGGCTAGCATCCATAACAGTATCGATTTTGTTATAAAAAGTTGATGTTTAATATTATAATAATAGAAGAAATATTAATATAATATATGGTTAAATTTAAATATTGTGAAAAAATTGAAAAAGATGAGAATATATATATATTCTTCTATTTTAGAAGAATATATATTTTCTCATTGAGGATAAAAACAACGGTTTCACATTTTTTTTAATGGTTTCACAGTTTTCAAAATTTGATAGAGATATTCCTATTCTACCAACTATTTGATGATATTCTAAAAGTAACACAATATTTTAGAGTTTATTCCGTAACCAATCCACGCTGACATTGCCGGCTTACCTTGCATGACTCAAGGAAAAAAAAATAAAAGGAAGCTCTTATTTCCTTGTAGTCGACCATAAGAGTTAAAAAAAGGAGAAAGAACCATGATCTTGGGATGATTATTGGCCGATCTTGAAGAGAGAGGTGGAAGGAAAGGAAGGTTGCCTTCTTTCCTTTTTGCTGCCAATTTGAAGAGAAAGAGGAAGGGAAGAAAAGACACATTTGCCTTCTTTCTATGCTGGCCAAAACAAAGGAAAGGAAAATGAGCTCTTTCTTTTTGTTTTATGATCGGCCATAAGAAGAAATAATGAGGAATGGAAAGGGACACAACAAAAAGGGAAAGGGATTATGAGTTTACCACCTTTTGATGCTGGCCAAAACATAGGAAGAAAGGAGTACTAGAAGGAGAGTAAAACTAGTAAGGTAAGTGGATTACTTTTAATTTCTAATTCCTTAACCAATTGAAATATTCTAGTTAATTATGTGATGAAGTTTCAAATTAGGAAATAGTGTGTGTTGACTCAAGTGTTTAATGGAATTAAATAAGCTATAGAACTTTTGTTTACAATTTCTATATGGCCGAGAATGGCTACTAGTAATTAATTATTAAAAATTGCTCATAAATTATAAAATTTATACCTCATGTTCTTATATGAGTATAGATTCTGGGGGATTTGTAATGACTTAAAAATCATGTTTATATAATATATTTTCTATAAAATAGTTAGTAGTTGTCACATTGTCCTTGAAAATGATAGGGTTATGTTGTAAATTATGCCCTTATTTCCATTGGTCGTACAAAAATTAAATTATTAGGTGAGGTTTTTGTTTCTGTGACCTGCCCAAACCAATTAGAGTTACTAAAAAATTGATTATATATAAGTATATATCAAATTTAAACTTGTTACCTCTCTATCTGGCAAATTTTAAAATAAAATCTAAATATGTACTACCACGAGATTTCCTAAGACTTACGTAAAATAGTAGAAATTATGAAATTAAATGTGTCTACTAAATTTCATGTCTACTTTCACGGAGCTTTGAAATCAAATCAGTCAGATGTCTGTAGAGAAAGTTATGTGCTTATTTGTAGGGTGTTATCAATCTATCTACTGAAACTCCTATCTGATTTTGTAAATTAGGTATGAAATAAAATATGCTATATAATTGTTGATAATTTAGGGTGAGAATATGTTAGGATTCATTTTCAATTGAAATCACTCGGAAAGAATATGTCTAGGGGAAGTTATAAATGTTTAACCGAACCTTCCCCAGTCTTTCAGAAGAAAATTTAGGACAGATCATGTTAGTACTTGTGAAATTGATTGTACTCAACTCAAAAAATTATAAATTCTAAAAATTTTATTACTTACACCTCAAAAAGTCTAATGTCAAGAAAAAATGTAATCATCTTATTTTGTTACTCACATTAGGAGTTATGGATTTTCTTTAACTAAGTGTGCAAACTATCATAATGCACTTTTGATGGATAAAGCAAGATTGAATACAGGAATGATATATATGTGTCATATTCTAAATATCATAGGTTAGGGATCATTTTATATGAACATATATTATTGCTATAGGAAAGAATAATGTAAGAAAAAAATAATGGGGAAAATATCTTTTATTATCCTTCATATAAGTTAAGTTGGTTTCTCCTACTTATTCACCTCTTTTGAATTCGGTGTGACATTGCTTGTGACATGTATTAAATATTTATTTGGATAAGTTCATATGAAAAGAACGTTTGAAATTATTGATCAATTTATTGTACATTGAAAGACATGTGTGATATGTTATGAATTGATATTATGCAATGCAGTTCCGTTTGTAAATGAGTATTCGATATAATTCATCTTTGCATATTTAGGTTATTCATTTTAATATTTGAGATGCAATTGTTATATGATGAATCATGCATCTGCATTTGCCTGCATGTGCATATATGATGGTTGGAGCTAAATGCTACATTGCTGATCACGATGAAAGCCACCTCTAAAGTTCAATCTATCATTCTGTTTTTAAAAAATGAGATGAGATAGACTGAAGTTAAGTACATGCGGAGCTCAATACTACATCATGAGAAATCATGATAGGAGTAACATCT